>CM051822.1:74332067-76732067 GCA_028451465.1 Erethizon dorsatum
CTCAAGCTGCACTCCCCCCAGGTTGTGTTAAGTAGTAATGCCCAACATTTATTTATGATTTATCACAGGCATGTGTTTGTAGGCTTTTATGTTGAACTTTCATGGCCATCTTATGAAGTAAGTACTGTTATTATCCCTGGTACAGATAAGGAAACTGAGAACCAGAAAAGTTGAATAACTAGCACAAAGATTTCAGTTGGCTGGAAAGAGATGCAACCAGAATTGAACGCAAGCAACTGGACTCCAGCCCTTAATCTCCTCTTAATCACTGTGTTACTCTTAGTTTCTTCTTAGTTCTTTTCTTTACATCTCACATACCTTAAAAGAGAAGAGGCATTTTTGTCAATGTTTCCTGCTTTGGGGGATAAAATTTGCTGAACTGGATTTCCTCTATCCCAGCAGTGTATTCTTGGTGAACAAGGATAGCACAGTCAACTGATCTACTCACAACAATAGAATCTCTCCCCGCAACCCTTTCTTACTCACTTTCTATCTCCATCTCTCTTCTACTGTCCACCCTTCTTTGATTTCCAACTGGGGGGAAAAAGCTTTCTGTTAGCCTTTAAAGGAGGATGGCCTTCATGAAAGTCTGTTTTCCTGAAGGGTCCTACTTGGTAACATTTCACAACCACAGCTTCTACTTTCCGATAACAAAAACAGTAAGAGGAAACACAATTCCAGGCAGCGCTGGAAAGAAGCCAACAATGGAAATACATTGCTAGAGGAGTCAGGGATGGCAAAGTGCCCAGTGGCCTTTGAGATCCTGCCATGGAAAAAGGTTCTGTGGAACAAATGCTGGCCATACAAAGTGACCCACAATTGGGATCCCTTGGGGATGCAAGATACCAGGGTGTTTAAGAGCATGAGTGTGGCTAGGCATGGTAGTGCACACCTGTAATCCCAGCATTTGGAGAGCTGAGGCAGGAGGATCGCTGTGAGTTCAAGGCCGGCCTGGGCTACAAAGTGAGTTCAAGGCCAACCTGAACTACATAGTGAGACCCTGTCTCAAAAAAAAAAAAAAAAAAAAAAAAGCATGATTATGTGAGTTCGAGGCCAACCTCAGCATTTTGAATTCAATCTGTCACAGGAGGTCAGGTGTGGAAGTTTACACTTGCAGCACCACTCAAAAAGTTCTGGCATTTGGAGTGTTTTATATTTTGGATTTTTCAGATTAGGAATGCTCAACCTGATTTCATGCATAGGCAAGCACTTACTGGAGTGTTAGCAATTATGGTGTACATTATAACTGGAATGAAAGCTTTACCTTACCACCTTTTCTCTCACCACCCCACCACTGTTTCCCTCTTAACGATTTTTTTTCAGGTATGACGTTGCCACGTTACTAACTTTTGAGAAGCTGTAAGGAGGCCCAAAGTAAGTTGGCAAGAATAAAAATAAGAATGCCCATTGATCGAATTACACATGCACGTATGGAAACATCACAGCAAAACCTATTAATCTGTACAGTTAATATGTGTTAATAGTTATAATTAAAATATAAAAATTAAGAAAAAAGAAAAAGAATGCCCAAAGCTCACAATATACTCCTTTAAGAACAATTACAAAACAAAAGATGATTTGGTTATGAGGTAGCTCCTTCTAAAAGTGGCTTGCCAAATAAATGTTACTAGGTTTTGAGTTGCTCTCCTCTTCTGGAGTTGGATTTTAGTTTCTTGTCTCAAACAAAGAATTGAATAATAATTTTAAAAAAGCAGAGGCAAAGTCTATTTGAAAAAGTAAAACTGAAAAGTGAGAGAGAAACTGGCTCTACATACTGGGGACCCCTGCAGTGGACGCCAATCTCCTGCAAGTTGCTATGGCTCATGGTGAAAAGAAAGAGCAAGAGACAAAATGGCAGCGGATCTGGGATGACCAATTGTTCATGGGAAACAAAAGGCCACGAGGCAACCAGAACCTCAGTATTTGTTGATCACATTTACACTGAGGAAAATGGTGAGTGTATTATCTGATGACTCAGAGGGCAGTGGTGGTCTTATGCTAATGAGGATCTTTATGTTGATGAGGATGGTGGGGAAAGATCGCAGGTTAATAAGGAGTTTGTCCTTTCCCCAAGGTGAAACCCTTTTTTTTTATTACTACTCAGTTCTCAAGGAACCAGGATCTCTCCAGCTGATGTAATCTTGCCCAGGGCATCACAGCATCACAGGACCATTGAGGCCTTGGCTCGCATGGCAAGACACTAGGCCTCAGACAAGCCCTAATCACAATTTAATTATGAAATGATTTTCCCCCCAAAATTATATAGAATGGCCCTCGATATCTACAGACCAAGTTTGGGCTAAGTAAAAGACGAAAAAGCGAGACAAGAGTACAACTTGGGGGACACAGGGCGGGCTATTGTGAGGAAAACCACGATAGCAAGCTCATCTTAGCATTTCTGTCCTTTTATACTGTCCAAATCTCGAGGAAACCTGTGAGGACTTCTACATATGGGTCCTGAGAGGCGGGGCTAGGATCCCACAGTTTAGGCCGATGTCAGATCTAGGCCATCCTATTGAAAATCTGCTCAGGTTCTCATGAGAAGTCCACATGCAGGGCTTTGGGAAGTGTTCTGCACCTGTGTCCCAGGAGCTTGTAATTAACAGGTCATGCCTTCCCCAGACAGCTTTGCCGTGCCCTAATCTCCTATTTCAATTTCTGAGAAAAGAAATTCAACATTAACAAATTAAGATCTTTTGCTTTGTATTCTAACCCCACTGATCCATGTTATTTCATAACAACACTCCAGGAAAGTCTAGTCAGGGCCATTTTCATCTTTTAATTCTTCTCATCACCCACTCCTGCTGTCTCCTAGAAGCATTCATTATCTCAGTATAATTTCACTGATTACTGAGGTATTATTATTCTGCTGCTTCTGCTGTGACCTCTTCATTCTGAAATCACTCCTTTGCTTCAAAGATGGCACACTGGAAAGAATGCTAATTTTCCCCTACTCTCATATTAACCAGGTCCCACAGCCCCAGCCTCTGAAATTTAAAAACCAAAATGAACAATATTATTAGTAGAACATAGTAAACACTAGCAGTCATTGTTACGTTCATTTTACTACTAACATTTAACATGTCCATGTCACTCTTACTTTCAAAGTGGTTTCCATCTACTTGATATAAATTATTAATGGATGAATTTTTCTTATTATAATTGTTATGGAATATAGTATCATCCACTCCTTATATCTAGTATCATTTGTTAAGGGATTGAGACTCAGGGAGATTTAATTAACTGCCTAGGCTGAACAACAAACTCAGAATCTAGATATTGATCCCTTGAAGTCCTAAGTTGATCCATTCTTGAGCTTATGGTAGAACTGTAGGCCTTAACCTTTCCAACAAACATTTAATCTATTGGGTTTACCTGGTTCCTCTGTTTCCTCAGTGTGATGGTTAATCTTGGTTGTCAACTTGACTGGATTGAGAGATGCACAGAAAATTGGGAAAGCCCACATTCGGCTGTTTGTGAGGGTGTTTCTAGAGATGATTGGTGTGTGGGTCAGTGAACTGAGGTGCCCTCAATATGGGCAGCACCATCCAATATGCTCGGGGCTTGGATGAAGAGGCAAGCTCCTGTGAGCTCCCACACTTGACTCTTCTTGAATAGCAACATTTTTTGCTGCTACCCATGGATATCAAACTCTAGATTCTTCAGGCTTTGAAGGCAGACTTACCCTAGCAACTCCTCAGGGAGCTTCCACACCTCTGGCCTCAGACTGGGGCTGCATCTTTGGTCCCTCCTGTTCTGAGACTTCCAGCTTGTTGAACTGAGCAGCTACTGGATTCCTTGGTCTCCAGCTTGCAGATAGCCATCATGAATTATCCAGATGTTGACCTTGTTCCTGTCTAATAAATCTCTTACATGTACTATTTGTTGGTTGCTCTGGAGAACCTAACTAATACATTTAGTCTGCTGAGTTCTACCCCTCCTAAAAACTTTACTTTGAGCTGTCCTGTCACATTGCCCTTCCTGCAAAATTCCCCTATGTGCCTTTATTCTTTCCCTACTTCAATCACCCTTCTAGTCAAAATTTTGTTTTATTTTTGAGATGGGGTCTCATTATGTTGCCCAGGTTGGTCTTGAACTCCTGCGCTCAAACGATATCTGTCTCAGACTCTGGAGTAGCTGGGACAACAAGTGTGTGCCACCACACCTGGTTTACTACCTAATATTATCGCTAAGGTCACAGAAAAATTCCTTGCCAGATTTTAGTTCTTCCCTGAACTGATTCTGTATCACTGGAATTGACAGAGCATTACTTCCTCTTAAAAATTTTTTGCCCCTGTATTTGGTCATACTTGTCTTGATTTCTGCCTTGTAACTGTCCTTCCTGAGACTCTTTTTAGTTAGTGATTAATTGAACACTTGCTATGGGACAAGCATGATGCTAAGCACTTTACATGAGCAACTCAAGGGTCAGCATTTCTACCTTTCAAGAATCATCCTTCTCTAATCTACTTCTAGAGTAGAGAGCTGAGTTATATTCCACTCCTGGATCAGTGTGCATTGCTGCCTGCTTCACATCTGGATTAGTCACCTTTCTGTTGCTGGAACAAAATACCCAACACATACGACTTAAAAGAGAAAAGGCTTATTTTTGCTCATGGTTTTAGGTTTCAGCCATACCCAGCTGGTGTCAAGGCAGAAACATCATGGTGGAAGGGCACGGCAGAGGAAAGCTCTCATCTTATGGCAGCCAGGAAGCAGAGAAATGGTGAGAACCAGGGACAAGATAATCCCTTCAAAGGGACCTCCCCTGTGACTTAGTTCCTCCCCTAACTGCCCATTCAGCTATGAACTCATCAGTGGATTGATCCATGGATGAGCTTAGCACACTCAGGATACAATCAGTTGCCTTCCAAAAGCCCCACAGGATACTGAACACAGAACACTTCTGGCAGACATTTCAGATTTAAACCATAACAACCTTTGTCGCTAACACCTAGATTTTTAAAAAATCTGAGTATAGACAAGTCCTATTTTGATGGGCTTCAAAATTTATAAATCAGTTATTTGGAAGTTGTTTTTGTTTTTTTTTTTAACTTTAGGTGAGAAAATCTGGGAAATGGTAGACAAATTATTGTACTAGAACCCAAAAGATCATTTCACCAATAATAAAATTGACCCATGATATCATAGATCCCAAACACTTTCTCTGAATACTCATTTATAAGATCTGAGGGATGTGTGAATGAGCATGCAGAATTTGTACATGTTAAGATGTTATTCTTCACTGCATCTCTTCCTTGTACATTTTTCTAAAGGCAAAAATGAAACAAAACCAAAACCAAAAAAGACCCTCATGCTTCAAGGAAAAGGTACTTTGTTAATGGAGAACTATGAAATGACAACTTACATGGGAGGCTTGATAGTCCCCAGTGTTGGGTCACTACCCAAAAAGGGAGGGCATGTGAGAAAGCCTTCAGGATTTGATGTTCAGTCTTTTGGAAAAAATTCCATGCTGTATTTTCCCAAAATCTTTTCTTTGGTACCTTGATTGTCCTTTCTAGCAGTAATTCCAATATTTCTCAGACCTGGGATTTGTGTTTTCCTTTGAAACAGAAGAAGTAATCATTCCATCATAGAAACTGTGTGTGATGTGAGAGCAGGTTTCAACATTGGTCTTTGTCTCTCCTTTTGCGCCTCCATCCCTCATTCCTTAGAAAGGAATTATTCTTGCTCCTCAGTGTCTCTGGAATCAGACTTTCAGCAAAGGAAAGCAGCCAGGAAAGATGGCCAACATGTGCAAGAATGACTTGCCTGTGTTCAGGATGCCGATGGAATCCAGGTCTCCGTATATGACTGTGTATGTTCTCCATCATTACTGTTAGGCAAAGCCACAAAAGGAAAATGGTGTCACTGTTATTCAAAGCTACACAATGGTCATAATTGTCCTTTACATATCTAGCACAGTACCCTTTCACAAGTATTCCCCCAAAGCCAGATGCGAGGGATTTCACCTTCATGTGCTGTAACTTAGCATGTTGGGTCCTAATTTTTTCCTCTCTTAAACTTCCCTTCACTCTGAGCTAATATGCTGTCTCTTGCCATCCATGGAACCATCTCAACTCTTCTTCCTCTTAAATGATCACAAAGACCCCAGGATTTACCCTACTGATTTATCTTTTAGTTTCTTGGTCTTCTATTGATTAAGATGAAAAGCCATTTGATTTCAGAGATGTCCTTTCTTTGCAATGATATCTGATACAAGAATTCTTCACTCATTAAATCATAATCCCCTCTTTGGCTGCACTTGTTCAAATAAAATAAATATTTCATCAGGATATATAAACCTGTAATTTCTTAGCAGTATAAGATTTAAAAAGCATTTTTAGTCACATTTATAGTCCCTATTTATTAGCCTTAAAAAATTAGTTTCAGCATTGTGTTTCATTTAGTCTTCTGCCTTCTTTAAAAATAGCATTGAATAACACTCAAAGACAGTTTTTCTTGGGTTTATTTATTGGATTATCTTTAATAGACCCATTTTCTTATTTACCTCTGGGGCTCAAGCACAGTCCAACCATCATTAATTAAAAAGCATGAAACACAGCAACATAAATAAAACAGAGCAGAGAGTACAGCCTCATTTTAGTGTCTTGGGAGGTGGGCTAGCCTAAAAGGAAAGGTATGTTCTCTATCTTGGAAATTAGAAAAGAGTTTTTGCCACCTGATTAGAAGAAAGCAAATACAAAGTCACTGATTTTTCCAAGAGAAAGGTCTTTTTAAGGTTTTTCTGAGGCTTAACTTTATGACATAATGAAATATTATTCTCTATCATCTGTTGCTGAAACCCACTCTCCATTCTATATCCAAGCCTTGGAGCAGAAAGAAAGGAAAAGAAATGGGGACACAAGTGTACTAGGAACTGTTCCACAATGTTCAGTTGTCTTCATCAGAAGGATTTCAAGACTGGCCATTTGATAGACTTTCATTTACACCTGAAGGGGAGATTAGCGATCATGGACTGGAAATCCTCGGGAAAGGAATATGTTCTGTTGTGAGGGTCGGTGGGGAAAATGAGGAGAGATATGGCTGAGTCCTGAAATGGAGGCTGACTAAGCCAAAGGCCCAAGAAGCTGCTGCTGAGCCAAAACAATAGATTCAGGACCTGTGGAAGAGATATTCTGTGTTCACAAGGGAAAAGCAAGCAGTACTCTTTAGAAAAAGGTGACCTAGCTGTGTTGGCTTTCTGTTACTGTACCACATACCTAAGATAATCGACTTAAAAAGAAGAAAGGTTATTTTGGCTCACTGTTTTGGGGGTTTCAGCGCATTGGCTGGTTGGCCTGTTGCTTTTGGGCCTAAGGTGAGGCAGCAAAACAAGGTGAGAGTACATGGAAAAGAAAGCTGCTTACCTCATGGTGACTAGGAAGTGAAAAAGAGAGAACAGGAAGGGGACAGCGCTCTAAATATCAATTACCTAACTTCTTTTCACTAGTCCCCCACATCCTAAAGTTCCACTACTCCCAACAGTGGCATGGGCTGGGGACCAAGCCTATAACACATGGGCCTTTAGGGGATATTCAAGGTCCAAACAGTAGCAGTAGCCGAAGTTGTGTTCTTCAGAAAGCTGATTGTGAAAGGTTTCTCGCATTTTAGCTCCGCTCTGTCTAAGAAGGAGGAACATTTTATGAGGAAGTCATGGGCTTTATGAAGAAAGAGAGGATTCAAAAGATGATTCCTTTGACTTTGGTATACAGTTTGCCAGAAGTTCATTTTTTTTTTTTTTTTTTAAAGCAGTGGTGAAGTTTATTTAAGAAAGTAAAAGTGAAGCATAGGGGAGAAACTGGCTCTGCAGAGCAAGCTTGGGCCAAGTAAAGAGAAAAAAGAGGGGGAGAGCAAAGATAAAAGTACACGCTGCAAAAAAAAAAAAAAAAAAAAAGTACACGCTGCGTCTGGGAAACACAGGGTGGGCTATCGTGGAAAGCTACAGTAGAAGTTCATTTGGTGACCGTGTTTTTGTAGCCTCAATGAATCGCAACAAAGCCCCTCCCACAGAATTTCAGTGGAGCACTGGGGGTTGTAGAGATTTTGTTTGTTCAATTTATGGACAACGGATGAGGTAGATGAAGCTTTGATTCCAGTCATGTGCATGTACTGCTCGCTCCCGACATTGTCAGAATACATACAGTATTCGAATTTTAATTCAGAAATGACCCACAGTTAAGCTTGAAGCAAAATAAAAGACCCTTGTTGGTAGATAGTGCAGGAAAGTCAAAACAAACACATTTGTGGTCATGAAGAATGCTTCGTGGAGACACCCAGACACCAGTAAATGCTCAAGCAAAATGAGAAGAGCTTTGCAAGAGAGAGTTTAGTGCCCCCCACCCCCGAATTCTAATTGCTTCTATTTAAGAGGAAATAGGGTTGTGCATAGGAGTCCTTGTCCTCTGCTACAGTCCCAAAATGTTAAAGCTGAAAAGATTCTGAATACTATTTAAAACCATGGCCTTCATTTTGCCGGTGAGAAAAACAGGATCCCAGAGGTGAAGCGCTCCGTCTGTGGCTGTGAGCTGCTTCGTGACAGCCCCAGGTGCAGCCTGCGACTTTCCTGACTTCCAGTCTCGCTTCTCATTCTCCCCATTTTTTTCCTTTTCTTTTAAAAATTCTTTGGAAAATTTCACATTATTTTTAATGACAAACAGTAATTAACTGTACATATTTGTGGGGTAGAGTGTGATGCTTTCCGATAGGTGTGCATTATGAAATGATTGAATCAAATTAAATAATAAGGAACTGTTTATTTTCTAAACATTGGAAAGGAGAAAAATAAGGACTACTTTCATATGATTATGCTTAAGTAATTTATAAGGAGTGAGAAAAGGGAACTAAAATCTTTAAACATGAAATTAAAATTTAGATTTCTAGTAAAAATAGTTCTTGATTACTAACCAAAATGTTTCTGACTAAAAAAGTCTTCTATTATTTCCAGAGGATTCCAGACATGGTGGATAAACCTTCAAAAGGGTCCTCATCCTCCACCTACTCATTATTTTCATCCCCATCCCCATTTGTCCTCTGAAATTTCCTAATTCTAATAATATTACCTTTGAATGCCAAAGGCATGCAAATTAATTTTAAAAATTTCTGTACACACTTAGCAAAATGTTATTAAAGCTAAAGTTTAAATACCTTATCAAATTGTCTAAATAGAAAAAGAAGTCTGTGTTATAGAATAGTTAGAAAAAAATTAAATTGATTTAATAGCAACAATTGAGTTTACCCGATTAAAAAAATAAGATGTTGGGAGTGGATTGCTGGGTAAGAATGAGCTGTAATCAGCACAGGAATTGTTTTGTACTTTTCTGAAGGATTTGGCAAACTTTCACTGCAGCTGGAGCTCGGTCTTTGACATCTTTGCCACACTGTTGTTATGTTTAACAAGTGGGAACTGTTCCCACCACAGACTCTGGAAGATTTAAGATTTAAGACAAAGTATCTTCTGCTGGAAAAGGATGGGGAGAGGATGGTTAGCAGGTACAGGGATGCACTCAGCCAGGAGGAACAACTTCTAATATTCTGTACCACAGTGGGATAACGATGGTTGACAACAATAACTGCCTATTTCAAAAGAGCTAATAAGGAGGATTTTGAATGTTCCCAACATAAAGGAATGATACATGTCTGAGGTGACAGATATGCCACTTACCCTCATCTCATCATTACACATGTATACATTTATCAAAATGTCATACTATATCCAATAAATATCTACAATTACTATGTGTCAATTAAGAATATTTCTATTATGCCCAGTATGTGTGAGGCTCTGGGTTTAATTCTCAGAACTGCAAGGAAAAAAATATATACACACACAGTAAATAAATATGAAGTGTTTTAATTTCAAGAATATGGAAATGAAGTGTGGTGGCACACACCTGTAATCCCAGCACTTGGGAGGCTGAGGCAGGAGGGTCACTGTGAGTTCAAGGCCAGCCTAAACTGCATAACAAAACCCTGCCTCAAAGAGACAAAAATAAAATAAAATAAAATAAGAATATGGAAATGAAGTTTTCTTTTTATCCACCATTTATCAAAGCCTTTGAAAGGTTAAAGCATATAAAACCATCATTTGCTAAATGTATCAAATCCTGGTGGGCTCAAATAACAATTGTGTTTGTGTTGATCTGGATGCACAAATCTTTCCATTCATTGTCATTTCCAAAATTTTTGTCACCGTCATCATCCTGAAGTCCTTGCTCATTTTTAGGTTCCCTGAGCAGGGCATTATAACTGTTCTTATTTGTCCAGTCACTTGCTTCGGGTTCCCTCAGCTGTGCAGTCGACAGACCTCCTCTTCCAGTTGTCACAACTGTCAGGACTGGATGTGGAGCTTGTTAAATCCCTCTTTATGAACTCTCCTTGCTCATGCCGAGTCTGGCTAGTCATCAGAGGGCCCCTGCTCTAGCTGAGGCCGGGTGTGACTGAGGCCTTTCCCCGCTTGTAGGAATATCACATGGACTGATGAGGTTTTGTCTGGATGAATTTTTTTCTCTATACCAATAAACTTCTTACAAATAAGATAACCAGAGCCAGGTGTGGTGGTGCATGCCTATAATCCCAGCACTCAGAGGCTGAGGCAGGAGGATTGCTGTGAGTGTGAGGCCAACCTGGGCTACAAAGTGAGTTTAAGGCCAGCCTGAATTGCACAGTGAAACCCTGTCTCAAAAAAGACAAAAAACAAAAAACCCCAAAAAACCCCCAACACAGTAATTCATTGATAGGCAATGCAGGGTATTTTGCTAAATTTATCAGCTAGTTTCCCAGGTTTGGCAGGCATAGTCATCTTTTCCTCTAACGTAAATAAAGTTCTACCTGTTTAACAAGAGAGAGCTTAACATATGGGAGGTGCTCACTGTTTTTTGTTTTTGTTGTTGTTACTGATTTTTTTCTTTGAAGTAGTGAAGCAAATAAGATCTTGAATACTGAATTTTTACTAGAAGTAGTATGATATGGGCCGGTGAGATAGCTCAGTGGCGTAAGCGCCTGCCTGGCAAGCGCGAGGTCCTGAGTTCAACTCCTGGAACCCACATACGAAAAAAGGGCCAGTGATATCGCTCAGCGGCACAGGCGCCTGCTGGTGCGTGAGGTCCTGAGTTCGACCCCTGGTACCCACAAAAAAAAGAAGTAGTGTGATAGGCTGAAAAAAAGACTTTCAGTGATTTTTTGAAGGAGATCAATTTCTTTTTTTTTTTTTATTTTAAAGAGAAGAAAAAACAAATCAAAAAAAGAACAAATTTTCAAAACAACATAGTATGAGGGTAACAATGGTCAATGCATTACGTATTATTATCTTTAAGTTAGTTATTCAGGATACCAGACATTAGCATTCAATTGTCCAAACATTATTGGCTCAAACCTTACTCTTCAGTGAACTAAGTAAAACTGGTAGTGTATCTATCTTTTTTTTTTTTTTCAAACCAACATAATATGAGGGTAACAATGGTCAATGCCAGTGTATCTATCTTAACCATCTTATATACATATACAATTTTTTTTCTCTTTCCTGAAGGAGATCAATTTCTGATTTAAAGAAACACAAATGTTACAATGAGTCACGTGCTGTGAAAAAAGATTGGGGAATATATAGATGAATATGTCACAGTCAGTCTTTGATAGCAGAGACTTTTTTTTTTTTGTGGGTACCGGGGGGTCGACCTCAGGACCTCGCGCTCTAGCAGGCGCCCGTGCCACTGAGTGATATCACCGGCCCCTTTTTCGTATGTGGGTTCTGGGAGTCGAACTCAGGACTTTGCGCTTGCCAGGCAGGCCCTTAAGCCGTTGAGCCATCTCGCTGGCCCCAGAGACTTTAAATATGCACAACTATCTCCTCTGCTTTGCCACGAGCTGCCCTCCGCTATGCTACAGTGCAGAAAGAAGCCTTTTGCCAGCTGCTGAGCAGATGCTGAGCAGATGCCGAATAGACGCTGGCACCACACTGTTGGACTTCTAAGCTTCCAGAACCAGGGAGACATCAAACATCATAGATACCTTTTTTTTCAAATTTGTCTTGGTTACTTTTGCACATCAGTTTTTTCATATAAACTCTGCAAATTGCTTGCAAAGTTCCATGCTGAAAATAATGCACAAAACTCTCCTTTCTTATAGTTAAATGATGTTATAAACTTGTTAGATCTATCATCACCTGCATTAGTGAGCTGGGCCATGAGGCAGTAACACAAGTAAAACCTGCTCATGTCACGTGTGCTGTGGTCAGGTAGCCGTCCTCCGTCTGGTTATCGTACCACTGGAAAATGTGGTCCGAAAGTCACTCTAGAAGGGAAACAAAAGAAAGGAGACTCAAGCAGAAAGTCGTTAAGGGCAAAACTTACAAGTGTCTTACACTTGTTCCACCTGCAGTTCACTGGTCCGATTCTGACATACAACCATCTGTAAGAAAACCATGGAATTATTTTCCCATGTGCTGGGGAAGAGGAGCGGAAGTGGTGCTAGAGAAAAAAATTACGCATAGCACATGTCAAAATGGCAAGGCAACTTTACTCAGGACTGTTGTGACAGGTATAGGAACCACTGCTAGGAAACTGACAAGGAAAAGTAGGACTTCGGTCACTGGATGGAAGAGGAAACAGGAGGAAGGATTACTAAGAGGAAATAGCAGAGGTAAGGAGAGATCCTTACTGAAGGCAGGCAGGGATGGTCAGACATCAACTGGGAGGTGAAGGGTGATGAGGAATTTGCTCAGATATCAAGGCTAAAGTCTAGCTTAGCAGGATTCTCACTCAAAGGGGGCACTATAGGACAGACTCAAAGACAGGGAGCTCAGAGGGGCTGACCAGTGTTTGGTCGAGGACGGAATCTTTGTACTGAGTGCTTAGTATTGCTTCTGCTATGTAGCCAGAGATCATTTTCCTCCCAATCTTTCGTAATATGTATTAATGCTCAAAACAAATGCTAATATTTCTTAACAACTATGGGATACTAAATGTTTTTATAGTCATCATACACCTTCTCCAAGTTTCTCTATTGAATCTGTCATATCAAGGAAATGGTTCACATTGATATAGCTTTTATCTGTGGCTAATACTGTTCATAAAGTCTGCATAGCTAAAATTCATGAAAAAAGATACTTGGATTATAGTAAAAAAAAGTTGTGCTTTCTGCATCATATTATAAGGTTAAAACAAGACTTTATGTTCATTCATTCTAGTCCTTCTTATATCAGTTACACAACTGGTTGAATTGTCCCCCCAGAAGGAGATGTTTAAGCTCTAACCCTCAGTACCTGTGCATGTGGCCTTCTATGGAAACAGGATCTTTGCAGATGAAATAAAGGTAAGATGAGGACATACTGGCTTCGTGTGGCCTCTGCATCCAATAACTGTTTTCTTTTGTTTTTTTGAGACAGGGTCTTGCTATGCAGTTTAGGCTGTCCTTGAACTCACTGTGTAGCCCAGGCTGCCCTCAAACTCATGGTGATCATCCTGCCTCAGCCTCTTAAGTGCTGGGATTACAGATGTGCACCACCATGCCTGCCATTAAATATTCACTGTTGTTTTGTTTTGTTTTGGTTTTGGTTTTGAGATAGGATCTTGCTATGTAGTTCAGGCTGGCCTTGAACTCATTGTGTAGAACTGTTTGTCTTGAAAGGGAGTTTTGGATCCAGAGATGCACAGACGTGCAGAAAGATGGCCATGAAGACAGAGGCACAGTGAAGTGTTGCAGCTACGAGAAAGAGGAAAAGGAGGAGGATGAAGAGGAAGAGAAGGAGGAGGAAGAAGAGGAGGAGGAGGAGGAGGAGAAGGAGGAGGAGGCAGCTGGCTAGCTACTAGAAATTAGGAGGAGAAAGGCATGGAACAGACTGTTCCTCAGAGCCTCCAGAGGAAATGAACCATGTTGGCATCTCAGTTCTAGATTCTAGCTTTCAGAACCATGAGAGAATAAACTTCAGTTGTTTTAAGGGACCAGCTTTATAGTAGTTTGTTATAGTAGGTCTAGGAAACTTGCACACTTCACCTAGAATGAATCTGATCTTTCAGGGAGAGGATCCGCATTAGGATTCTACTTCTGTGTGAAGCACTGCTAGGCACTGGTGATACAAAGATGGTGCGAGAGATTATAAACTAGTCAGGCACAAGATGTAAATAGATCTGAATTCTAATGTGAAAAAATTCTTGGCTTTTAGAATCTCCAGTCTCAACGGAGAATGTACACAATGTCAAAGATCATGTTTTACTTCTTACTCTTTCTCCAACAGTCAAACTATCCAATTCAATAAACATCTATTGCTTCATTGCGATCTTTTTTTTTTTTTTTGTGGGTACAGGGGGTCGAACTCAGAACCTCACACGCCAGCAGGCACCCAGGCCGCTGAGCGATATCACCGGCCCTTTTTTCATATGTGGGTTCTGGGAGTCAAACTCAGGACCTCGCGCTTGCCAGGCAGGCACTTATGCTGCTGAGCTATCTCACCGGCCCCTCACTGCAATCTTTTGAGACGTGAAGCATATTACTGGCACTATACAAGCTATACTACGGGAAGCATCCTTTGTTTATCCTGAAGTCTTAGGGGAAAGATCATGTTTGTTAAAACCTTTATGTTTTATAATTTTGTACAAACTAAAAAGTGTACAATGGTTGATACTTTTTGGAAATCATTTTACATCAGGAAAATAGGATGAATTAAGAAAAAAACAATTGGGCCGGTGAGATGGCTCAGCGGCTTAAGCGCCTGCCCGGCAAGCATGAGGGCCTGAGTTTGACTCCCGGAACCCACATACGAAAAAGGGGCCGGGGATATCGCTCAGTGGCATGGGCGCCTCCTGGCGCGCGAGGTCCTGAGGTCGACCCCCGGTACCCACAAAAAAAAACAAAAAACAAAAAACAAAAAACAGTTATTCTTTATGGTGTACGTTGCTTTTTGATGCCAAAGAAAACCGTTGTTCTTGTGTTTGGGATGGGATTTCCAACTCGGAATACCAGTGTTGTGTTAGTGAGCTTTCTGTTACTGTGATAAAAATACCTAAGAAAATCAACTTAATGAGGGGAGATATCTTTTGCCTCGCGTTTGGCTGGTTCCATTGTGTCCGAGCCTGTATGGAAGCAGAGCCTTATGACAGGGGATACGTGGTGGAATAAAACTGTTCATCTTACAGCAGGCAGGATGCAGAATGAGAGAGAAGGGCGGGGGAGACCGAGGTGGAGAGGTTGTGGTCGAAATAGAGTCCCCAGGTTCACACCCCTCACAACCCTCCAACCCATCTCCTAATAGCCCATCCAGCTATGAATTCATCAATGGATTAAATAATGAACCAATTTCTTTTTCCTTCCATTTTTATTTTGTATCAGTCCATGTTTGCAGTATAAAATGATTACAATTCCTCATGAGGAGTTGGTGCACGGACAGAACACATCCTGGTTCTTTTTTTCATCCCCTAATCCTTCCCTTCCTCCCCCTCCTTCTATTTCTTGGTCCCCGTCCCTTTTGCAAAAGAGCTATTTCCCTATTTCCTGTTATCTGTCTTTTATTTTGTTCTTTATTTATATTTTGGACTTCTCATATAAGAGAAACCATGTGATATTTAAGCTTGTGTTTCTGATTTATTTCCCTTACTGTTATAATGTCAAGGTGTATCTATTTTTCTAAAAATGACTCATTTACCCTTCTTTATAGCAGAGTAGTATTCCATCATGTTTAAATACCACATTTTCTTTATTCATTCATCTGTTGGTGGACATATAGGCTACTGCCAAGATTTACCTATTGGCATTGGGCTGTTATAAACATGGGTATGCCTGTATCACTGTAATATGTCTTTAACTCTTTTGGGAAGATACCTAGGAGGGGAATAGCTGAGTCAAATGAAATTTCTACTGTTAGTTTTTTGAGGACTCTCCATACTAATTTTCATAAGGGTTGTACTATATAGAAGTTTTTTTCACCACAGCCTTGACAAAAATCATGAAATAATTTCTAACCAGTGGTTGCTATGATCTGAATGCTTGTATCCCCCTCAAAATTCATATATTGAAAACTAATTGCCAATATGATGGTAGTAGAAGGTAAGTGTCGTGACCCGCGGAGGCTCCGACCAGCAGAGCTCCCAGGGGCAGGAACGCGTAGCCCGAGAGACAGTATGGGGATGAAGAAAAACACACACGCAGCTTGAAGGCGAGAGCGAGAGAGAGAGAGAGTTTATTGAGGAAGTGCCATGGCTTATATATCTTTGGGGGGAAGTGGGAGGGACCGCTAACTGGCGCGGGATTGGCGCGGGCAGGGGTAGCGCATGCTCAGAAGCTGGGTCCTTCATGGCTCTCTACATATGCTCCTTTTTCTCCAAAAGAAAATATTGCCGACCGTGAGTGCTTGTATGACCCTGAATGTGGCCTGTCTTAGGTTGTGGAGGTTACTGCAAGTCTTTTTTAGTTTTTACGCATTTGATTTTTCAGGCCTTACCCGTCATCGAGCTGACCACTAGCATCGCCAGCGTCCCGGCGAAGAGTGGGGCTCTGTCTTAGGTGGTCCTGAGAGTGCTAGTGACTTGTGACTCCATCTTACCCGTCCTTGGCCATCATTCTATGTGCTGGGGCCTCGATATCATCATAGGGTTTGGCTTGTTTGTATTCATCAGCATCTGCCATGGCTAGACACTGATAATGAACTTGGAGAGGTCTTTCCCACACAGGAGCAAGGGCCGTTTTGATGGAGATGATAAGTCTCCTAAATAGGAGAGGACCAAGAGCCAAAGTGAGGACCAAGATTATAAGGGGGCCCAAGAAGGGGGCAAGGTAGGGGAGAATAGTTGAGAAACAAGTGTTGGGGAATAAGGCCTGTGTTCTGGCTATCTCTCTCTTTTTTATGGCATCTTTTAATTTATCCATAGTGTGTAAGACCACGCCAGAGGAGTCGGTATAGAAACAACATTCTTCTTTGAGGGCTGCACAAAGGCCACCTTCCTTGAGGAAAAGAAGATCTAAGCCGCGCCTGTTTTGGAGAACAACTTCAGAGAGGGAGGTTAGTGATGTTTGTAGGGCGCGAATAGAGGTTTCAACATTTTTAAGGTCCTGGTCAACAGCAGAGAGCATGGTGTTATATTGGGTTTGTCCGAGGGCCAAGGCCGTGGAGCCAAGGGCAATTCCTGAGGCGGTACCGAGGACGAGAAGAGACACGGTGGTGGTGAGTTCACGTTTGAAGCGAAGTAAAGTCGGGCTTAGAGGTGGATCCCTAGGGTCAGGGTCAAGCATAAAGGGGTATGTGGAAGGGTGACAGGAGACACGAGGGAGGACCGCAACGAGCACACAGAGGTCCTGTTGTTCTCTGAGGACTTTAGTAGAGAGGATGCGGGTTAGTCCTGCGTGACGGCATAGCCAATGATAGCTCTCTGTGTATAGGTAGATGTTGGATGTATTGATTGGATAGAAAGTGTGACAGGGTCCATTTTTTTTTGATTTGTTGATGAACCATTTACACAGATGCCTTTACCCTGGACGGAAGAGAAGGGTACAAAAAGGGAGAGATTGGATTGGGAATGTCCTGTGGTGGGTTGCGTAGATGAGATAATAGAGACGTTGGAGATGGCATAGGGATCATAGAACGGAGGAGAAGCCTGAAGGCAAAGCCAGCAGGATGGGGCAGTGAGATTAGGCTGGGAGGCGTTAAGCCAAAGAGCCATAGATTGGACCATTTTAATGAGGTCGCTGGAGGAAGGGGTGAAGCGAGGAAGGGAGGGTGGTGGAAGGGTGATAGTGGTTATAGGATGAGTATGAGGGGATAAGGTGATATTGGGTGGGGGAGTATGGGGTTTGGATGGGGCCTTAGAGGCATGAGTCTTGCTAGGGGCTGTCTTTATTATGTGGAAGAAGGTCATGGGATCAATCCCTGGGGAATACAAACGTAGTCCCCATGTTTTCCCCTGAAACCATGTAGGGTCATCAGGGTTGGTAATGGTAACAGTGAAATTATCGCAGGGGTCTGGGGTGCACTTGTACTTATTGCACCCTGGGCATTTAGCTTTGGCCTTTTGTTCTCCTTGGAGACACCATGTGCAACTTTTAGGGATAATTTTGATATCTGGGTCTGGAGAAGGAACTTTCCACCAATATTCTTCAATGTTTGATTCACATCCCCATTTTGGGCAATAGGCATGAGAGGGGTTGGCACACCAGGCGCGGCCTCGGGTACTGAGGGGGCATGTATATACAGGGTGCCAAAATTCAAGATGGTCTTGGGGGAATAGGCCTGTCTGGTGACGGTATGACTTTAGCTTACAGGATAAGGTGGGTTGTCCAAGGCCTGTCCACTGGCTTAATTTTTGATGGTCTCCCCAACGACTGATTGTCCATGTGAATACATCATGGCGATGATTGGCGCCGATCAATGGGAGTATCATGAAAATATACAAGATGATTTTTGAATGCATCTGTGAAGAAAAAACATTAATCCTCAGGGGCGCCTCCCTGGGTAGGTTTGTTAAATTGTTTTACAAGGTGCTCAGGCAGCCAGCGTGCATTATGGTCAGCCTGGGAGTAGATGCAGACTGAACCTCTTCCCCATATGAGAACGGGGTCAGGACCGTTCCAGCGGTTGGTAAGGGGGTCCCTCCAAAGTGCTGTGGCAAATGAGGTGGCTGTAGAGGGGTGCTAAAAATGGTCGGCAGCAGATCATTCATTTTGATCCAAGGAGAGAAAGTTAAGGATAAAAAGGGCATGATTGAGAGTGTTGCGGGGGGACCCCACGGTGGGGTACCAAGACACTTCTGAGAGCTTAGAGATGGTTAGCTTAAGAGTGTGGTTAGCTCTTTCAATGATGCCTTGGCCTTGTGGATTATAAGGGATCCCAGTAACATGACAAATGTTGAGACAGTGACAAAACTGTTTAAAGGCTTTGCTCGAATAGCTGGGGCCATTATCAGTTTTAAGTTTTGTGGGGCAACCCAGGTGGGCGATGGCAGTAAGCATATGAGCAATGACATGTTTAGTGGCCTCCCCCGATTGAAGAGAGGCAAAGATATATCCACTATATGTATCTATGGAGACGTGAACAAATTTGAGCTTACCAAATGAATGTATGTGGGTGATATCCATTTGCCAGAGGGCATTGGGAACGAGAACCTTAGGGTTAACGCCAAGATTAGGAGAGGGAAGGTGGGTCACACAGGCTGGACATTGTTTGACAATAGCTCTGGCTTGTTCTCTAGTTAATTGAAAAAGGAGGTGCAAGGTATGGGCATTAAGGTGATGTAGGTCATCTGCAGACTGTGCTCGGCAAATATTGGAGGAAGGGGAAGCGAGGGGAGGGGAAAATGTGGCATGAACAGAGACTGAACGGGATAGTTGGTCCGCAAGTGCGTTGCCTGAAGCTAAGGGTCCAGGAAGACCTGAATGGGCACGAATATGGCCAATAAAAAACTGATGAGTACGAGCATGAATGAGTGTTTGAAGGTGAGTAAATAAGGGAATGGTTGTTGATTGGTGGTGAAAGCAGGAAAGAGTTTCTAGAAGCGGGACAGATGTGGCTAGATAACAACTATCGGTAAATACGTTGAGAGGGGCCTCGGGAAAATCTTGGAAGACCTGGACAATAGCCTGAAGCTCAGCGTGTTGATCTGAAAGTCCGGGGGTAGGGACAACAACCGGATCATGACCCTGGCAGACATAGACAGCATTACCTGATGAGGAGCCATCTGTGAACACTGTTGTTGCATGGGCAATGGGAACATGGGAGGTAATTTTTGGGAAGATATGGGGGTGATGAGAAAAGAAGGTTAGAAGCTTGTCATGAGGGTATTGGTGAAGCAATCGACCAGGAAAGGCAGCAAGTGCAAGGGACCATAAATCTGAGGTTTGTAAAAGCCATGTAATCTGTTGATCAGAGTATGGCAATATTATGGTGTCAGGTTCTTTATGATAGTAACTTTTGGCTTGTCTGCATCCCAGCAAGATTAATTGAGCCACAAGGTCATAATAAGGGTTTAGGACCCTTTTTGGGGAGATAGATAGGTGGACCCATAGGAGAGGGGCATCTTGCCAGAAGAGGGCGGTAGGTTGTATTGGAGAAGGGAGGACGATGTAGAGGAGGGGTTGTGTATAGTCTATGAAGGTAAGCATGTGGTTGTTGATGGCAGTTTGAACACATTGGAGAGCTTTATGGGCTGAAGGAGTGAAGTGTCGAGGTGAAGAGGGGTCTGGATCACCACAAAGGATGTCATATAAGGGTTTAAGTGTAGACTTTGGGATTCCTATATAAGGGAGGAGCCAATTGATATCACCGAGGAGTTTTTGGAAATCATGAAGGGAATGAAGAGTGTCAAGTCTAAGTTGAGGTCTAGGTGCTCGAATATGGGTGTGTGTCATCTGAAATCCTAAGTAAACATAAGGGTCGGTAAGTTGAATTTTGTTGGAGGCGATACATAGGCCGCAAGTTTTTAGAAGGCTTTGTAAATGAGCATAACTTTGAAGAAGTGTACATTTATCAGGGTGTGCTAGAAGAATATCATCCATATAATGGAATATGTGAACATCAGGCCATTGTTGTCTGAAAGGTTGTATCGCTTGGGCCACAAACTGTTGACATAGGGTGGGTGAATTGGCCATACCCTGAGGGAGGACAGTCCATTGATAATGGGAGGCAGGTCCAGAATGACAGGGCATAGGGACAGTGAAGGCGAACCTCTGTTGGTCTTGAGGATGTAGAGGAATGGAGAAAAAACAATCCTTGAGATCAATGATGATTTTATGAGTGTTTAAAGGGACAGCACTTGGCGTTGGCGTACCTGATTGTAAGGGGCCCATAATGACCATAGTTTTGTTGATAGCCCTGAGGTCTTGTAGCAGCCTGTAACCTTTATTGTCCTTTTTTGGAATAACAAAAACAGGAGTGTTCCATGGGGAAGAGCTGGGGGTAATATGTCCCTCTGTAAGTTGTTCCTGTACCAACTGCAAAAGGGCGGAGTATTTGGGGCCTATGATGGGCCACTGATCAACCCAGACAGGATCATCCGAAAGCCAGGTGATTTTTTGTGCATGGGTTACAGGAGGATCAGTGGTCCCTATTAAAAATTTTGAGGATCGGGGGGTGATGTGAGGGGAGGATTGTCGGTATAACCAAGGCCTTGGCGGGGAACAAGAGGCCGGGGGTGAATGGGGGAGGTAATGCCCAAGGAATGTTTTCCAAGGCCCTGTTTGGGGAGATAGCCTTGTTTGAGCATCTGTTTTGTGACCGTGGTGTTAGGGCTATGCATGATGAGTTGCATCTGTGAGAGAAGATCTCTGCCCCATAGATTAAGAGGAAGACCTTGAATGACAAAAGGTTGGAAAGTGCCCAAATTGTTTTCAGAATCATGCCACATGAGAGGGGTGGCGCTCTGGTGAGGTTGTTGGAGGTATCCCAAGCCCTGGAGGTGGGTGGCTGAGGGACGTAGGGACCATTGTTTAGGCCAATGTTGGGAGGAGATGATGGAAACATCGGCCCCCGTATCAATAAGGCCTTGATAGGGCTTGTTATTGATGAAAAGGTCGAGCATAGGTTTTTGAGCAGAGATGGTCTGTGACCAGTATGATTGGGAAACACCGGAGGGCAAGGGGTGACGATGGGAGGAAAGGGAGGGGTTATTGGGTGTTGGGACCTGAGGAATAAGTAGGAGTTGGGCTATGGGGGGTGACGTGGGTATTAGGGTGGGGCTGTCAGGAGCGGAGATGAGGAGGTGGATGTGGCCTTGGAAAGTGGGATCTATGACTCCTGGGTGAACATGGATACCCCGAATAGTGGAGGATGCACGGCCCAACACGAGGCCCCAACATCCGGGGGGTAGTGGTCCTCGGACGTTGGTTGGGATCACATGTACTGGAAGAGTATGGTCTAATACTGTTGGGGAGGAGACTCAGAGGTCCAATCCTGGGCTAGTGGGGGTCGCCTTGAAGAGGTCTGAGACAGATTGAGATCGGGCTGTGTTGGGGTATTTGACTCCATTGTCCCCTGAGTCAGTTGTAGGCCTGAAAGTGGGGCCAGGGGAGGGCCCCGCAGGAAGTTTTTTTGAATGGGGGAACCTTCAAGAGTGTAGCGAGACTTACATTCATTGGCCCAATGAAATCCCTTCCTGCATTTGGGACAGACGGTTTTGGGTGGGGGGTGGTGGATTTGGGGCTGTGTATGTGTGGATGAGGTGTTGGTGGGGCAATTTTTATTTTATTTTATTTTTTTTTTTTGTGGGTACCGGGGGGACGACCTCAGGACCTCGCGCACCAACAGGCACCCGTGCCGCTGAGCGATATCACCGGCCCCTTTTCGTATGTGGGTTCCGGGAGTCGAACTCAGGCCTTCGCGCTTGCAAGGCAGGCACTTACGCCGCTGAGCCATCTCACCGGCCCTACAATTTTTAGAAAAGTGTCCCGCCTGATGACATTTAAAACAATGAAGTGATGAGAGTGGATGTTTGTAAGTTGGTTTGGGGTCCTTATTGTGATCTAGAACCTTTTTGAGAGTGTCTTCTAGTGCTGAGGCAAGCATGACACCCTGATTATAGGTGGGGCCAAAATCTGCGCATAGGCGGATAAGTTGTTCAATGGAACCTGTGTGTCTGTGGGGCCTAATAATGTCTTGGCATGCAGAGTTAGCATTCTCAAAAGCAAGTTGTCGTATGAGGGTATTGTTATTTTCATGTTCCCCAAAAATTCTGTCTGCTGCTTCGGTGAGTCTGCCAATGAAGTCAGAAAAGGGTTCGTCTGGGCCCCGTCGGATTTTGGTTAGAGAGGTGGGGCCCTCTCTCTTAGATGGGAGTTTACTCCAGGCTCTGCTTGCTGCCAGGGAGATTTGAGCAAACGCTTGAGGGTTAAGACCAATTTGTTGTTCATAGGTAAGTCACCCATTCCAGACAACATGGCGAACGTAACCGGGTTGGGGGGTTGTCTTTCCTGATTTTGTTTGGCAATTGTTTCACATTGATCCAAAAAGTTAGATTTCCAGAGCAAAAAATCGCCTCCAGAAAGGGCAGCTCTCGCTAATTCTTTATGTTCATTTGGAGTAACCCATCCTTGGGAGAGGCTATCATGTACTGCAAGGGTGAAGGTAGCAATGGGGCTGTATTGAGTGACCACCATTTTGAGCTCTTTGAGAGAGTTTAAGGGGAAGGGAACTCTGGCTCGTTGAGGGGGAGGGGCCGGTTGTCCCTCAACAGTGGGGGCCTGTTGGACTTCCGTGATGGGGAAGGCAAGCCGGGGCTTGTTGGGAGGGGGATCAGGTGGGTGTGATTGTTGAAGTTTGAAGGATAGGTGTTTGTGGTGGACCTCTTGTTCAAGTGCAGCAATGCGAGATAGAAGACTCCTCAAGAAAGAGTCATAGGCAGGAGTGGCGGGCAATGGGGGGTAAAGGGGGGGAACTGAACTTGAAATGCTGGTGCTGTAAAATGGGGCGGAGGAGCGGAAGGCAATGAGGAAGATGGCGGTGGTGGGAGAGTAGGATAAAGCGAGGGGGGGCAGGTATGGGTTCAGAACAAAATGGTGGCTTAGCACAAGATGGCGGCTCATTGAGCGAGTGCCCACAAGATGGAGGTCAGTCATCATGTGGGGAGGCAGAAGCAGACAAGGATGGAGCGGGAGAAGGGCAGCCATGTTTGTCTTCAGGCACGTCAAGAACCACAGAGGCTGGGGGACTGTTGTCGGGGGTGTTGGAGCGCATGGAAGCTTCTGCATGAGCTATAGTCTGTGCTATGTGGGGATCAGAAGGGTGTTGTTGTAATAATTCTGAGATTAAAGTCCAATAAGCAAAGGCAGTTACAGGAACCTTTTCAGGTCCGAAGACCCGGTAGTAGTCTTGGAGTGCGTCACCCACATGGCTCCAAACCTTAACATTGATCGTGCCCTCCAGCGGAAACCAAGGGCAGACTTTATTTATAAAGCTAAAGTAATCGGTTAAGTCAGTCTTTTTAATTTTGACTCCCCGGGCTTTAAGAGATTTGGAGAGCCCTGAGACAAAGAGCTCATGTTCACTGAGGTTTTGTCCCATGTTACACCCTACAATATGAGTATGCTTACCGTGATTCAGACGAGAGACGAGAGAGAAGTCTTCATGCGGATCACTGAGGGAAGGTCCTCTGGAAAAATTTCATCTAGGTGAAAGGACGGCCGGGCACTCTTTTAAACCTTTGTAGGGTGATCCTTCATAGAACCTGTCGTTCTCGGGCCCCACGTTGGGCGCCAAAATGTCGTGACCCGCGGAGGCTCCGACCGGCAGAGCTCCCAGGGGCAGGAACGTGTAGCCCGAGAGACAGTATGGGGATGAAGAAAAACACACACGCAGCTTGAAGGCGAGAGCGAGCGAGAGAGAGTTTATTGAGGAAGTGCCATGGCTTATATATCTTTGGGGGAAGTGGGAGGGACCGCTAACTGGCGCAGGATTGGCGCGGGCAGGGGTAGCACATGCTCAGAAGCTGGGTCCTTCATGGCTCTCTACAGGTAAGGGCTTTGGAGGTGATTAGAACATAAAGTGGAGGCCTTCTGGGTGAGACTAATGACCTTATAAAGAGATCCCAGAGCCCAGTGTGGGCACACACCTGTAATCCCAGCACTCGGAAGACTGAGGCAGGAGGATCACTGCGAGTTCGAGGCCAGCCTGGGCTACACAGTGAGTTCAAGTCCAGCCTGAACTATATACCAAGACCCTGTCTCAAAAAAACAAATACAAAATAATAAATAAACAAATAAAGAGATTCCAGAGAGCTGCCTTACCTTTTCCACCATGAAAGTGGACAGCAAGAAGACAATCCTCACCCAACACACAATGTTTTGGAGCTTTGATCTTGGATTTCCCAACCTCCAGAACTGTCAAAAATAAATTTCTGTGGTTAATAAGCTACCCAATTTATGGTATTTTGTTCTAGCAGCCTGAAGAAACTAAGACAGTTGCTACAGTTTGGATTGAAAATGACTCCCCAAAGCCAGCTGATGGGCTTTTGGGAAGAGATCCGATCACGATGGCATTAACCTCATCACTTTCTTATTGAGGAAACAGAAGTGTTAAACAATTTTGTCCAAAACTATATAGATTTTAGGACTGACTGAAGCAAAGACTGGAGTCCAGGTCTGTTGAGGACCATTGTATATAATCATTGGGAAAAATCATTTCCTAACTAAATTGTGATTAGGGCTTGTCCGAGGCCTAGTGCCTTGCTATGCGGACCCGCTGTGGTATGCGGGAACGTAACTCCCCGCGCCTCCCTCACAGTTGAGGCCTCAATGTTGTGATGCCCCAGGGAGATTGCATCAGTTGAAGACATCCTGGTTCCTTGAGAGCCCAGTAGTAATAAAAATAGAGTTTCACCTTGGGGAAAGGACAGACTCCTTCTTAAGCTCCTTTTTAACCTGCCATCTCTCCCTACCGTCCTCATCAACATAAAGACCCTCATTAGCATAAAGTCACCACCACCCTCTGAGTCAGCCAGTAATCCCTGCATTACTGCATACACCCAATGAATGGTGGCTGTCTTCGAGTGTCTTTGTCTCTGCCCATCCTTGAGGCATTGACCTCCCAGCCCCCTCCATCATGTATTACTAAATTTGTCTGTTTCTTACTTCATCCTTTCACTGTACCCCTCATACAGGCAGTTGGGGGTCTTGGCCACGTCTCCGCTACAGGTTTATCCAATTTCAAGGTCTTTTTTTTTTTCCTACTACATTTCTCACTGGACGGTTATCTCTTCCATAAAAGTAACCTCTGCCTCACTCTAGACCTGGTGTCTTGGTCACGCTCCTGGGGAGCTCATGAGCAAACTTTGCTAAATGACTCTGTTCCACATCTCTCAGGACCAAAAAGCCATTCCAATAATTCTTGAGTATTTCTTAGTGCTGTATATGCTCATGTGGCTCTGGGTTTCATTTACAGAAATGAAACGAAGATCTCAGTGGTAGCTAAATATTTGTTTATATCTGTCTTTGGATTATGTACTTACAATTAATTAAATGTTTCTACTGTTCTGAAAATGCTTTTGGACAAGATTCTGAAATTGTGCTATTATCAGGTAGCTTGCTTCTAAAAAGTGTCTCGCCAACTAAATGTTACCACATTCGGGTTGCTTGCCTCTCCTTCTGGAATTAGATTCCAGGTTCTTCTCATCTGTAACAAAGAATTGGACAAAACGAGCAAAAAGCAATGGTAAAATTTATTCGAGAAAGTAAAAGTGAAGAGTGGGGAGAAACAGGCTCTTAAGAGCGAGCTTGGGCCTAGTAAAAAGAAAAAGAGGATAAAAAAAAGATAAAAGTACAGGCTACATCTGGGAAACACAGCGTGGGCTATCGTGGATAGCAAAGACTTCCTGGTGTCGATGTGTCCTTTTATGCTGTCTAAATCTGGAGGAAAACTGCAAGAACTTCTACATGTAAATCCTGAGAGGCGATGCTGGGATCCCACATCTCAGGCTCACACCAAGTCTAGGATACGCTATTGAAAAACATGCTCGAGTTCTCTCGCGAGAAGTCCACAAGCAGGACTTTGGGAACTGTTCTCCACAGGTCAGGATCTTGTAGTTAACAGGTTAGGGCTACTGTACTTCCCCAGCCAGCTTTTGCCACGCCCTACTCTCCTATCTCCGTGCCAGGGATGCTTGATAGTGGCTATGCTGGGATCCCTCTGATTTCTTCGTCTTAGATTCTTGCTCAACTTTTCTAGATAACTCCCACAATGAAAGACATTCTTTCTTTGAACTATCTCTTCTCCTTCGGAGTAGGATAAGTGTCACTGATTAAATTGCTTACCTTCAGGGCTAGTAATTAAAAGGGTATCAGCTGGGCATGGTGGTGCATGCCTATAATCCCAGCATGTGGCAGGCTGAGGCAGGAGGATCACCAGGAGTTCGAGGCCAGCCTGGACTACATAGTGAGTTCAAGGCCAGCCTGAATGACATAGTGAGACCCTGTCTCAAAAAAACAAAAATAAATAAAATATGAATAAATGGATACCAACCAATAAGTGGGTGGAATATTCATCTTTTTATTGTTGTCTCCAAGGAACAAAGGGATTCAGTGCTACTTTTCAGAATTTTCCAGGTGAAATGTCTGTACATGAGAAATAAAATCAAAGTAAGTTTGGTACTGTGTCAGGATTTTGTAAAATACTCTAATGGGGTTCCATGCATACACTTGACCATGTATATACGTGATTTCAAATGGTGATAATACCTAGATACAAAGCTATGCTTACAACAGTTCAAGTACTGCGAACGTAACTGTCTAAACTTGCCTCTTTTTCTATTGTATGGGCCTAGTTTATGGGAGAGGACAAGTATATTCTAAAACACCATTTTCCAAACTTGATTGATTAACTGAATCATGGAGGGCAGAATTATAAAAAAAATATAGATTCTCTCATATACTCTCATTGGTTCGAACGAACTATGACCCAAGACTCTGTGTGTGTGTGCGCGTGTGTGTATGTGTGTGTGTGTGTTGATTTTTGTGATCCACAGGTTTAAGAATGCCTTTGCCAAAAGGTTTAGGTTACCTTTCTACTCTTAGGCATGATTTAAGCAAATCTCATCAATTTTCAGTGTCTGGATCAAAGGATAAAGGGGGATTAGAAAGATTAGAAGAGTCTCAAAGACTGATTCTAAAATATCCCTCCAGCAGTAACAGTCTGGGATCCGGGTTCCCGGAGAAAGTATGAAACAGGAGAGGGATTTCTCAGTGGTAAGGTGCAGTTGTCCTGAGTCAACTCAGCCTGAATTTCACAGTATCGAGATGGTTTGGATTCTGCTTGCGCAGAAGAGTACCCTGCCAATGCAGCCAGGCTGAGAAGACATTTGGACTTGCAAAGCACAAAGTCTTGAGACCCCGGCCTGTGTAAGAGCAGGAGAGAAGGGACATCAGGAAGAAGCAAACTAAAATGTCGAGCTAAGATTATTTTTAAGAGGACCAACCAGAGGACTGTTTGTACCTCATCAGTTCATTCTCTTCTGCAGTCCATGGAACCAGTCGCCTGCCTCTAACAGAAGTAGAGAAAGTACTATTTTTCTTCAATATTATTTCAGAGAAACAAGGCAGATTTGTGTTCTTGGCTTGTGTAACACCTTGTTCCTTTTTAATGTACCCAAGTATCTTCATAAGAAAGACATTTAGATCCTGGCTCCTCTTTGAAATTTGGATCTCTTTGAAAAGTCTACCAACAAACACAGACTCCAGATTTCACAGGCAGTTTCAGGGATTTATGGATTCCAGTTTAAGAACTACAAGAGTTGCAGAAAACATAGTGGTGGGATTGTATTTCTATTCCACCAAACGAATTTCAGTTCATCACAAAGGACTGATTGTTACCCGCAGATCAGAATCTGGCTTCTTATACATCTGCGAATAAAGCCTTCTGCAGAGGTTATTAGCTGTGTTAAAGGTATTGTGGAGACATCTACCTACATCAAGCCCCCACAGTGTGCTTACTGCCACTAAATATGTTACATATATCATCATTTTAATCCTTAAATTCTGTACAGATGAAGGTACTCAGACGTTCAAGATTAACTTTTCCAGAGCCACATAATTTTTTAGTACAAACTTTAAAAGCCAGTATCTGACCACCATTTACTTTAGTGCTTTTGCTAGAATGGAAAATCTACTCTCCACATAGAAGTTACAAATTTATAAGGCAAGCTGTCCCTGGAAGGAGAGGCTTCCAGTAATGATGTATGCCTCATAATACCCGGCATTGATTCTGAACACCCATTCTCGTAAAACTCAAAAAAAATTTTACTTTCTCAGTTCTACAGTTAACATGGCCAATTTGGCAATTGAAGAGATTATTCTTGTCCACTGTACTAGTTCTTCGTCTCAGTGAAAGTGAAAACCATGTGTGTGTCTCTTGTCCTCCCTTACACGTGGCTCAAGGCCAGAGGCAGATGCTCCCAGCCAAATAAAAGAATCTGCTTGCTCCTCTCAAATTCTTCCACTGGACCCTGAGCATCTCCCTCAGGCTTCCTGAAGGCACAGCCTCCCACGGATTCAAGCCATGAAAATCCCTTTGTGAACTACAGGCCTGCTGCACTTGGTTTCTACTAGGTATCATACATCCAGCTCGGAAGATGCAGCTACTGAGTCTCTCAGCTTTACAAATGTGTGCCGCATACAACTAAAGTTCAAAATTACCTACAGAGCATTCATGACATTTCCAGCCTGGAGAAAGTGGGGGGACTTTCTAACCGCTCTGCTTCTTACGTTCTTAGGGTGACTGTTTTGTGGTGGTTTTATAAAAGCCACTTATGCGTATCTGGATCATCTCAAAACCAAATAGGAATGGCCACACATTACCAACTCCTCAAAGAATTTAAGTTATCATTAAAAGGTACAAATGAAATAAACCAATTGCTGTACTGGAGTGCTACACAGTTTGCATGTTCTCAATGACTCCTAGGAGCATATTCACACTATTTCTAGGTATTGTTTAAACATATTTTTGTTTGGTTTTTGAGACAGTGTCTTGCTATATAGTTAAGGGTGGCCTTGAGCTCAAAGTGATCCTCCTGCCTGGGCCTCCTGAGTGCTGGGATTATAAGGTGTGTGCCACCATGCCCAGCTTTTTAAATAATGTAAATTTTGTTAAACCTAAACCAGACCTTGCTTAAATTTTCTAAATTGTTCTTGGTAGATGTTATATAAAATTGTGTTTAAGAATGATAAGAAAAAGTCACATCCTTAAAATTAAGTTTTGGGGGCCGGTGAGATAGCTCAGTGGCATAAGCGCCTGCCTGGCAAGCGTGAGGTCCTGAGTTCGACTTCCGGTACCCACATAAAGAAAAAAAGGGTTGGTGATATCGCTCAGCGGTACAAGTGCCAGCTGGCAGGCACGAGGTCCTGAGTTCGACTCCCGGTACCCCCATTAAAAAAAATTAAGTTTTGGATTCATATTATTAAAATCATAGAAAATTTATTTTAAAAAAGCTTTTAACAAAAATGTGAGTTCAGAATTAGTTACCATGGAAGACAGATCCCAGGAATCAAAAGTAAATTCGTTTTATTAACCTGTTCCCTGTTGACTATACTTGGCTTACTCAGATAATCCTGAGTAATTTTTAGTATTTTTTATTGGTGTAATCCTCTTAGTATTAAATTATAAGTGGTTACATCTGTTTTAGAGTGGGCACCACTGTTGTAAGTGGGATATTTGCTAAGTACCATGGGTTGCAAATTTCAAGTAACTTTTAATTTTTCCACCCCTTATTTTGGAGTCAGGATCTCCCTATGCAGTTCAGGATGGCCTTGAACTCACTATGTAGCCCAGACTGGTCTCAAACTTGAGGTGATCTCTTGACTCAACCTTGTGAGTGCTGGGATCACAAGTGTGTGCCACCACACCCAGCTCTTTAATCCACTTTAAAAGCCTTACTTTCTTTTAAAGACTCATAAACAGGGCCGGTGAGATGGCTCAGTGGCGTAAGCACCTGCCTTGCAAGCGCGAGGGCCCGAGTTCGACTCCCGGATCCCACATACGAAAAAGGGGCCGGTGATATCGCTCAGCGGCACGGGCGCCTGTTGGCACACGAGGTCCTGAGGTCGACCCCCCGGTACCCACAAAAAAAAAAAAAAAAAAAGAAAAATAAAGACTCATAAACGATCCTATCACCTGAGTGCTAAAAAGCCATGTCTTAATATGAATGCATTATATTTTGATTCCTGTGGATTGAATTTACTTTGAACAAGTAACATTGTTTTATCTAGTAAAACTCTGAAGAGGGAAAGATTAAAAAAAAAAAAATTCAGACCTGTTATGTGCAAGTACTAACTCCCCAGGAGAAATATAATTATGTATTGCAAACATGTACCAGTAAAAATAAAGTTATTAAAATAAATCCTCTGAAGTCTCGTGTCAGTATCTCTCTCTTGTGATGTAATCTAGCCAGTGATACAACTGGTTATGCTGCCCCAGATAGGCAAAACAATCGACAAGCCAACCAAATAATCTAAATCTAGCTGAAATTAAAGTGTCTAAACATAGTTCATTTTAGCAATGTTTAAAGTCGGATAATGGCTACAGGATGAGGTGGCAGATTACCCATTCTTCTTTTCAGTATTACAGATTACTGTGGGATGATTTGTAATAGTAAAAAATTGTGCAAAAATGCAACATTAGAAGTCATTGTCTTATGTGTTTTTTAAGTTTTAGGCCTATTAATCTGGTTCTGTATCTGTATGCATGATAATTAACTTTGTAAGGACTTAAGATAAATGAATCAGATGCTTGCATAAAAGGGGGGTGGAGGGAAAGGGGGTAAAAAGAATTGAGATGTTATATACATGTACCAATTTCTCATAATGAATGTAGTTATGTACTGCAGACATAGATAAAAATTAAAAAGTCAAATATTTTTAGTATGCAGCTGTTTAAGACTTTTACCACAGCGTAGCTCCAAGGGAGGGGCTCCTCAGAAAACATTACCAGTAAAGTCTTTCTCTAAGGTTGGATATAAAAAAAGAAAGAAAAGAAAAAAGCTTGGGGTTTTAGACTGTAGTACCATAAAACAGAAAACCAAATCATAGCTAGGTGTGGTGGCATACACCTGTAATCCCAGGATTTAGAAGGCTGAGGCAGGATTGCTCTGAGTTTGAGGCCAGCATGAACTACACAGTGAGACCCTGTCTCAAAAACCAACCAACACCTAAATCATTATTTACGTGGTATTGCAATTTTCATGTTTGAACATATTCTTAGCGAAGTGGGAATAGGGCAAGACGAAGTTACATGGCCAGGACAAGCTTTTAAAAATTTGCCATGAATAAACACACAAGATGTCTGAAAAATTTACTGAGACACTAGTGTTTAAGTTGAACTCATGCGGGCTACATTTTTTTTTCTGGCTGATGCGAATGCCAAAGGGTAAGTTCTTTTTTTTTTTTTTTTTAAACAAATGGCTTTTATTTTTTATTTTTTGGTACTGGGAATTGAACTGTCACCCTTAGCCAGGCAGGTGCTGTGCCGCTGAGCTATATCCCTGGCCCAAAGGCTAAGTTCTTCAATGCTACTTATTCTGTTAATAATTCCTACACTCAACTGAAATTTGAGAATGTTAGATTTCCTGTCAACTTCTGAGTTAACTGACAATTACCTCATTCCTGAACAGGTTTTGTTGTATTACTAATCATTTCAGATATCTAATCTGAGGTTCCATGGTGATAAATAAAATCATCAGGAAAAACATTACTACTACTCCACTACTGTGATTTCCTTCCATTTGCTGTTAATGAGTCAAGTTATCTCACGTGCAGTCAACTTAGCAGGGCTGGCACCCATGCGAAAAGCAGCGCATAGCACCGTGAACAGAATGTACAACCATGGCACAAAGTGATGGTTTTTCACTTGTAGCACTAGAATAAAATGCACTCTGGGAGAGAACACAGTGCTCTTTGCTTTTACATAAACCTATGCCATTTATTTAAAACGTGTGCCTTTACAATAGTGGGTATTAAGACTAGATGAGGCAGCTGTGCTTAATGCATATTAAACTCATCTTGGAAGCATGTGAATGTATTACCTACCAAAAATACAACAGCAGTATGCTTACTATGTTGCTATTATTACTAAGCAGGTATTTGCCCGATTTTAATTACTTGCCAGGAACTTCATGTAATATGAACATCTGCAAAGACAGACTAGTGAAAAGGTCTCCACTTAAGCCTTAGAAGTTACAAACTTGAACCTTTTCATTATAGAACTTGAAGTAACCAAGCTCATTAACTTTCCTAGTTCTAGAAATCTTTAGGACATTAAAATTAGCAAGAAAAAAAAATTAGCAAGAGCTGGGAGTGGTGACACACACTTGTAATCCCAGCACTCAAGAAGCTGAGGCAGAAGGATCCCAACGTCAAGGCCAACTTGAGCTACAGTGAAGGTCAAGAGCAGCCTCAACTAGAGACTGTCTCAAAAACAAAGCAGTAAGAGGTGCTACGTATTAGACAGTTTCAAGGGCTGTGTTCACACTCCCGACAGTTAACATCATTTAATAAGCAGCCCAATGCCAACCTAACTTGCCTGCTAAGATATCTTGGTTCTAATGTTCATGATCCCAAGCACTACATTTTTTGTTTTTTTAAAACCTTTCCTTTGCAAACATCCATTCTATGAAACATCATCCCATATCAAACCTAAGACCCTAGTTCTATGGAGTAGGCTCACTGTAAGATTCGTGTAACTGTGGTGTGTCCCAGTGAAACTCTGGGTGGAAGAGGTACCAAGATTTGTTTATGAGAAACAGCAGTGTTAAAATGCTTAAAACCTCAGCATACATTACAAAGTTGAAGCCTTCAGACAGAACTGAGGAAACATGCAGGTCTCAAAGTCTGCTCAGGGGCCTCACACTTGACTCTTCTCCACTCCCAATAGCTCTCTCACATCATGCTCCCTGCTAGTCAAACCCCCTTAGTTTCTAGTAAAAGGTGAGCATGGAAGCATTTACTACTACCTTCTCTTGCTACTATTCAAAGCCCCTCTGTAAACTGGAAGTTTAGGGCTGTCTTATTTAAGTGCTAGCACTGATTTCAAAACTCTCTAGCTAGACTTAAATTTACCTAATTTTCATTGACAGAGGTAGCACTAATTAGAAAACTAAGTTCCCTTTCAAAATACTGATTTCCAATGCCACCGTGATTAACTACCCTTGATATTTAGGATACCACCCACATTTAGCACATGGACTTCAGCCCCCAACATCTCCACAGGAAGCAAAAGCAGCAGCACATAAAGAACTGACAGATACAAGTGAATCAGGTTAAGTACTGTCCTCCACACTTCATCCCTGAGAAACAGTGGTTCTGCTCTTGGCTTCAGTCGCCCTGGGGGGCAAAGTCAGCATGGATCTTCTTTTATAAAATGGCACAACAGACACCCACAAAGATGGAGTCCACACGCCCATCTCCACATTAGAACCAAAGCCTAAAAATAACTTTTCGTAAACAAAGTCATGCCTACTTTCCTTTTCAGGGTTTTTAATCATTAAAGTAACAGATTAAAGCACAATGTGGAAAAAGTGTAATGTTTAAATTTCATCCTTTTCTCAAATTTTGACAATTTGATCCTAAAGATGCCTGTTCAGTTCTTCAAAAATAAATTGCCTTGCATGTACCATACTTGAAAATATCTCACTCATGGTGTTCACTTGACAAGAGTTCAACACTCCAGTGGAAAACAAAATTTACACTATAGCCATGCAAAGTCTACATATGCAACTATAAAGTTGAATATGAAACATTTTCTACTTTTTCCCAGTACAATTCTACCTAAGGCTTAAAAACCCAATGAACAAATGGAAGTTTCCCTCTGTACATGGCTTTTATTATTTACACAATACAATATAGCATCAATGCTGAATAGCATGATTATGTGCAATACATAAATATGAACTATCTGTACACATCTGCAGATCTAACTTGGAACTAAGGTACATAAAATTGAAAGCAAAACCGAATGCTTTAATAAAAGTAAAAACTAGGACCAAACACTGCAATAAATCAGAAGTAGTGCCTCGTGTACATACTTAACTATTTACAGATGAAAACAGGCATTACCACAACACTAACTATACTCATTTATATATAAAAAACACAAGTTTCATACATCACAAGAAACCTTCCATTATAACACAGAAGTGATATTACCAGACAAGCATCAGTGAAGTATACTGCCTTTTCTAGTTGTTATTGTACAATGCTGTAGATAATGCAGCCCATGCAATACACCCAAGAACACTAGAGTCCTACACCCAAGTACAATTAATATGATAAAGCAGCCCTCTGGCAAGTGGTGCTGGATACCACTAAGAAGTCTACTGCAGCCATGTTGGTTATGATTTTCCATGCAGAAGGGTACAATTACATTAAGAAATGAAATCTTTAAAAAGCTTTATAAACATTCTTTCTTGAACCAAAACATTTAACAAAAGATGCACATGAAAAATTAACTGTTCAGATACCTTTGCAACTTAAAATTCAGATGCATGTTATTCAGTAGAGCTGCTGTATATGAAAACCAAACGTAGTTTAATTTCTTCTTGTAAAGTGATTAATCCTAGTGCAGTTCTGTGCTATACATTTTTAGTAATGAGAATAATGCAGACATTTTCCGGTGCAGGCCAGCATAAGCTTCGAAGATTATCTCAAGACCCTGCTGTTGGCTTGATGGTTTTACTTATAACCAGTTGTGATGTATACCTTTCATAGAATTTGACAGCTTTTAGAAGACCAACTTAACTAGGCTTACACATGGCACCAAACACTGGTTTCACAGAAAGGTGTGATCCTTTTCATAGCTTTCATCCTGCTTCCAAAGAACATGTAGAAATTAAGAGGGTGAAAAGTTTAACTATGGTAGAAGTAGACTGCCAGTCCTTTTCTGGTGTACCATTAAAAAAAAATATATATACAGGCACATAACACTAGCCAAGATTATACCTTGATTACATTCTCAAAAGGCAGATATGCTGCAAACATGCGGAGATTTCATTTGTTTTGTTTGGCACATGGGAACTAAATTTTTTTCCCCGTTACCTGTGTTATTTCAATTTGCTGTGCAATTTTCATTCAATTTTATTCAGGGGAGGGCATATACATTTTGTAGGGCTGTATCTATCCAATTCTGCCTGTAACAAACACCCAAACATCCTAAAATATCAGTTGTAAGACAGACAAGTATAAAGTAAAACTCTGGAGAACATCAAAGGAAAATGGCCATGCATCTGCTCTTTAATGTTTTCCTACGATATATTAAAATAAAAACAGTTTCAGTCTCTTCACAAGTACTTGTTTATATTCTCTGGATTTTTTCCGCCACAACAACTGGGTTTTCTTTTCTGATTTTTGCTGCAGCTTCTGCTTTGTAATCGTATGGACAGTTGTGCTTGTCAGAGTAACGGTGAAGTCCACAAAACAAATTTCCACATCGGCAGTCAAATCCTGTACAAACAAGAGGAAGCCATGTCACTTAGGAACTTGTGGCAATTAAGAGTCTTACTGACTACAGGAAAGGAACCATATTTTCATTATTTTACAACATGAAAGACTATCAGTTCTTGATATAAAGTCTATTACTTTAAACTGTGACACATGGTGAGAAATTCAAGTAACTATGCTTACTCTTACCAAGGGTAGTAGGGACTATGAAGGTAAAAGTGCTTGGTAGGTCAAACCACATCCAAAAAATAAGATGAGTTACTTATCAGCTAATTCTAAACAGGTGTTTTTCTTCCATCAACTCCCATAGACATTACCTAAGGTAGAATTTACACAGGTTCTAGAATCAAGCTGAATTTCAATTCAAAACACAGCCCTGCTACACCATTTGGCAACTGCGTAATATTTCCTCTCAAGGAAAGACAGATAAAAATCAGCTACAAAATTCTGAGGCTTAAAGTAGAAAATACCTAGAACACTTTATGTGTAGCACAAAGTAGGAGCTTACTGTTATGCTTAAGTTTAATGATAACCATGAGATCAGGAGACAGATATGGTAAAACACAATCTCTCACCACATTTCACTCTCATCCCCTTTCTTAGATGCCTCTATTAACGTTTTATCCCTCAATGTCCTTACGAAAATATGTAAGACTGCCCAGTGCTTTATAGAGAAACCAAGAGCTCTTTATTAAGTGCAGATACAGAATATACATGATCTTATGCATTCTTAATACCTGTAAGGCCAACTTTCTTTCTACACATGAAACATCTGTTCTTCTTTGGTTTGGGCAACTCAGGAGCTTTTTCTTCACTTTGAGAAGTACTGGGCTGAGAAACTGATGGACTGGGCTGAGTAACAACTGAAAAGTAAGGTTAAAAACTTAGAAACTTGCTCTGAGATCATGGGCTGACAATGATCTAAGTTAAAAAAAAATCTAAGAGAAATGTTAAGATTCACAGATCACCAACACTATTAGCATATCCAGACTTCCTAGAGTTTAAGAAGCTTTACAAGGCTGGGCATGGTGGTGCACACCTGTAATCCCAGCACTTGGGAGGCTGAGGCAGGAGGACTGCCACAAGTTTGAGGCCAGCCTGGACTACATAGTGAGTAGGCCAGCCATAATGAGACCCTGTCTCAAAAAGAGACCCTGTCTCAAAAAAAAGCAGCTTTACAAATAGGAACTTTTAAAAAGAATCTTCCACTCTAGTAATCAGAACTTGTTTTAAGCGTAAGAACTTCCCGCCAATCCCCTACTACTTGTTCCTCTAAATTTTATAAAATGAACACTTAAGAAATTCCTTTAAACTCAGACTTAACCAGCCTAGTAGTAGGAAAAAACAAATACTAATTCCATGTTTTAAAGACCTTGTAGATACTAACTGTATGCTTAGTTGCTTTTTTCATTTTGCAATAATTTCCTAAACACAAACTTCTCAACACAGTTCAAATTCATTACTTTTCAGTAAATAAAAGCTGTCAACCCTGAAGGTCCTAGCTATGAAAGTCATTGTGGTTTTATACTGAATAAAAAACAAAATCTTGAATGAAATCAGCAAATTTTGACAAAGCCCAAGCCACTAATCCCTAAATCAACTTTAGATACAAAAACTTCAATGTAATTACTTTGCCATTTTCGCAGGTGTACAACACTGTCATAGGTAGAAAAATATGAAGATAAAAAAGATTGTCTTTGAGGGTCAGGCAGGAGTAACACCACCCCATGAGACCCTGCCTCAAAAAAAATAAAGAAAAAAAGATAAGCAGACAGTCTGGAAGTGCTTGTGAAGTTCTGATGTGTTAAGATTAAGGATTCTACTCACAGAACAGGATTTTTAAAAGCAAAACTACATTTTTTTTTTTTTTTTTTTGTGGGTACCGGGGGTCGACCTCAGGACCTCGCGTGCCAGCAGGTGCCCGTGCCACTGAGCAATATCACCGGCCCTTTTTTTTTGTATGTGGGATCCAGGAGTCGAACTCGGGCCCTCGCGCTTGCCAGGCAGGCGCTTACGCCACTGAGCCATCTCACCGGCCCAAAACTACATTTTTTATTTACTTTGAATAGCAAGAGAAAAGCTATAAAGTCTCACCCTTTTCTCCACCTACAAGGGCTGTTAAGTTTTATCTCACAACTGACTTCAATAATTTGTATGATGGGGCCGGTGAGATGGCTCAGCGGTTTAAGCGCCTGCCTTGCAAGCGCGAGGGCCCGAGTTTGACTCCCGGAACCCACATACAAAAAAGGGGCCGGTGATATCGCTCAGCGGCACGGGCGCCTGCTGGCGCGCGAGGTCCTGAGGTCGACCCCCCAAGTACCCACACACACAAAAAAAATAATAATAATAATTTGTATGATGAACAACAAATCGCATACTACCATAATGAACCTATTATGTCCAAAACAAAATACCGAAATTTACTTCTACCTAATATACTTCTAACCCTGTATCTGAAACTGTAAATTCTAAAGTTTTAGTATTACTCCAAACCTTAAGAATAGTAAATTTGGGCCAGTGAGATGGCTCAGCGGCTTAAGCGCCTGCCTGGCAAGCGCGAGGGCCCGAGTTCGACTCCCGGATCCCACATACGAAAAAGGGGCCAGTGATATCGCTCAGCGGCACGGGCGCCTGCTGGTGCGCGAGGTCCTGAGGTCGACCCCCCGGTACCCACAAAAAAAAAAAAAAAAAAAAAGAATAGTAAATTTATATATATAATGCTAAAATCAGTGCCTAAATGATATGCTAGCACACTAATGCTATTTGCATATCCAAACTTCTAGAGCAAGCTGAATTTATCATTAATTTGCATTAGCAATGTACCCACTAGGATTAACAGCCTAATATTAGACTTATAAGAATAGTATTCTACTATTTTTTCCCTAATAAGCTATTAATGATGCCTTTGATACAATTTTTTCTGATAGTATGATGGTAAACAGTTGAGAATGTGGGGAAGTAGGGAGTGTGGTGTCATCCATTTCCTTACCTACATCTGAAAAAATAGCAAGACAGAAAGGTGGCCTGAGTTAGGGGATCATACAGAAAATGCATATGGAACTACACAGCTATCAAGTAGTAAGAAGTGTAGATACTAGTCACATATCTAACCCAAAGCTATGCTTTAGAGGTAATTTATATAAGAAAACCTACAAAATACATCATAATGACAAAGTCAGTTTTTTCAAAAGAATGGAATTCATTTCAAAATATCAAATATAGGTTCACTTGCCATTTCATGGCCAAAGGATTTGACCTTAACTTTGAAACTACACATCATAGAATTAGCTACACTGTTACCAAAAGCAAGCCTCCAGAGCAGATCTATAACCATTCTGTCACAATTTTAATACTGCACTGTTTACTGCTCTAAGAAGAAATGAATTGATTTGAATAAACTGCACATAGCTAATTCTAACAAGTCACTATTAGGGCACTTCTGGTTGTGCTGTAAGCAGCTTCAAAGTCACCATTAAAAACCAAAATGCCCTTCCAGAAGTTTTAAATTCCTACAAAATGACAGGAATCCTGCACTTCCAGTGTTCAATTGTTACTTTTGATTTTGTTTTCTACAGCACTGACACATCAAGACTGAGTTGTTTTTGATTACAAAATTTTTCATTCTGGCCTAAAAATCTGAGTTTGTTAAATTAATAACACACCCAGTCTCCAGATGACAAACTGTTGCTTTGTATAAGTGAGGGTAATGGAGGGCAGAGAAAAGAATAAAAAAGTAAAACTTTTATACCCCAAGATACTTTAATAGTTTTTTGCTTGTTTTTTTATAGCTCTCCCTCCTCTTTGGTCAATGGGAAGAAGAGAATCCCACCACCAACTTTCTCATACTACCAAATCCAGAACTGAACTAGTATTAAACAAAAAGCATACCTGGCTCTGACACCTCTGTTTTCGGGGTAGTTATTTTGTCCTCTCTTGAAATGCTCATTTCTGTCATTTGCTGAGTGACAGGCAAGGCAGCCACAGGCACATTTCTATTTGAGTTCAAGCAAACAATTATTTTTAAAGATGTTAAAGGAACTTCTTTTTAATATAGTAAGTTGTCAGTTCAACTTTATAACGTTATTTCCAACATGATCAAATGGAGCTAGATAACCAAAAATTTTAAAAAAGATATTGGATGCCCAGTATAAATAGTTGAGAATAAAGAAAGCAATTTGATAAATGACTCATCAACTGAAGGCTGCAATTTTTATAGGTTACCATATTTTACTATGTCTAAGAATTTTAGCTGTGCCTATAATTGAAGGACAAAAGGAGCAGCTGTGCCAAACAAAACACCTTGTGTGGTACTATAATAGTCTGTAGAATCTCACTCTCTACAATTTCTAAACTTCAATTACAAGACAATAAAAACAGCACTTTCAACAGAATCCTTAAAGGGGTTGTAGTGTACTTTGTGACATAGACAGAATGATGTAAAAATTAGATACTAAAGGATACTGAAATCCTTAATTGTGCAATACATGCAAAGCCAAGGGCATCTTCATTATTATATGAGTAACACAGTCATCTTTGTTTCCTCTCCACAGTATCAGAGAACTCTGAAATTCTCAGTCTTACCTTGATTTTTCAGATGTGCTGCCAGCAGCACCTTCACAGTTGTTTAAGCTACTGTCTGCTCTCTGTACAGATGCAGAATCTGAGGTAGGACTGTTGGAACCACTAGCTGTCCCTATTTAAAAAAAGGATTTGTAAGAAACAAACCAACACTACACACACTCAGTATTGACTTAATAAAGTCAACAATACCTACATTTACTTAGATGATTTAAGTATGTTCACTGTGCTGCAATCCTGCATTTACTTGAATATCTCCACAAAATAATTTAAAGTCATATCCAGTGAACACAAGTATGATACAAAACCTCCAAAAGGAAAACAGAAAAATCTAGAAGATGCCTATAGATATTCCTGAGGATCATGTCAAGCACTGGGCTGCTGCTTTAATTTTAAGCTCTTGTTATGTCTTCTCTTCTTGCCTTTCAGCATTCTCAGTCTCAGGCACCGATTCTTGGTTCTGCATTTTTGTCCAATTCTTCAATTGTGTCTTTCCTTGGATACAACTTACCCATTGGGCTCATTCTGCCACTATTCTGCTGTCTCTGAAGATGTTCTTTGTAGCAAACAGAACACATTCCATTCGTCCTAGGGTTCCCATAAAAGCCACATCCTGTACTACACAGCATGGGCCCTGGGGTCTGGTTAGTCTCCTGAGCCATCCTTGTTTGCTATAAACAAAAACAAAATAAAACTGTAGAAATTAGCATGCCACCAAAATAAGAGGAGCATGATCCAGTTAACAACAGTACCTGTTTTTCTAAACACTAACATTAACAAAAGCAGAGATAATTATGAATATTTTTGTTACCTTTGTAAAACAAACATGAATTATTTTATGAGCAAAAAGCAAGCACTCTATTAGTCCTGATTTCAATTTCCAAAAGGGCTGATCTGCCAGTATCAGGTTTATTTAACAATTTGGGAAATGGATATTTTTACTTTCTGAGCTCACTAGAGGTGTATCAAATGAAATGACACTTTTACTTCATTGGCTAAAAACATTACTAAGCAGAATTTCCAAATGAAGGGATATATACAATAATCAATCACCGCCTCTTGATACTAGCTGTTTTTTAAACTGGCTGAGTATTGCATTTAGTCTGAAAGCTTTCTTAAAGCTCTGTCTGGACATACCTGGGTCCCATCAGTAATTTCATAATTCTACAGAGGCACTGGCATCTCTATCTATTTAAAGCCAGTGCCTACAAACCTACAAAGCACAAACTAACAATAGATTTCTCAGCCAAACACTCCATTAATCGTAACAAGTACTGTCCTCATAAAAACTTCAAATTTAATACAGTAAAGCAATATACATAATCTTTAGTAATGGTTAATATTTAATCCAAGGGTATAAATATATATTTTGCTTTTCTAGAAGCACTGCCAAAAATTAGCACAAATATAGTAATGTTGTGCTTACAAAGTTTTCTTCAGGTTAAGAGAACATACACAATAAAGAAAATTAGGAAAAAAATTATGTAAAAAGCAGTATTTGAGAGAATTTAATTAAAGGGAAATTCTGTACTATAACTTGTGGCTGCTCTCTTTTCCAACTACCACATATTAGAATACAGTCAATGAGTTAAAACCATGTTTTATCAAGTATTAACTCTACTGGAATTATGAAAACGGGGAAAGGAGAATAACCAATTTGACTTGGCCAGAATATTGGCAACTAACACCCCCAAACACTTAAATGATAGTAATCTTTTGTAAACCAAATAGCATGGTATTTCAAGCAAATCAAGCTAGTAAGTAGCGTGACCAAAACCAATAACTTTGAACAATAGTACTAATTTAGTTGACACTGTCTCTTTAAATAGTAAGTGGAATTTAGCTGACTCATTTGGAGCAGGGTAAACATTTCAACATCACTTAGAGGAAGTTTAATAAAGACTTTTAGTTGAGGTTTTTAAATGTTGAGTATGACAAAAGCAAAAAAAGGTCACGTAATAAATTATGCATTATTCCCACCATGCACATGTTAATCTGCCCTATACAAAAGTTGGTGACACTTTTTTTGTGTGTGGGTACCGGGGGTCGACCTCAGGACCTCGCGTGCCAGCAGATGCCCGTGCCGCTGAGCAATATCACCGGCCCCTTTTTCGTATGTGGGATCCGGGAGTCGAACTCGGGCCCTCGCGCTTGCCAGGCAGGCGCTTACGCCGCTGAGCCATCTCACCGGCCCGGTGACACTCCTTAAAGCCAGCTTGAGTTAAATTAAGCCAGCTCCCTTGCTATACTTTCAGTGCCATTTGACTTTGCAAGCACTCTTAAATTTAAGACCAATTTGATAAACACACATAATTCAGTTAAACAAAATAGAATATTTTTATGGAAACAAATTAGGGAGACCCCATCTAATGATTTCAGCCACTTTAACAATGAATTACCTTCAAATCATTATAAATAAATCTTGAACTCAGAGACACTAGGACATTAGATCTTCTACATGGCCTCCTATCTTTTAGATCCCCCCCGGCTTTTAAATGCCATCACATGTGCACAGCTTGCCTTAATATTTCTCAGAAGCTTAGATCACATGGGAGGGCGCTTCAGCCTGTCACAAGGCTGCAATGTGACAGGCTGAGCTGGATGGAGGCTCTCACATAAAGCCTAGTCAACAGGGGCCTCTGAAATCAGCTTCTATTTATATCTCAGAGCCTGCCAACTCCTACACAACCCCAAGAACTAAAGATACAGCATTTCTGTATCTAACATTGTAAGAAAACAAAACAAAAAATGCATCAGGGATGCCAGGTTTTTCCTAATGCAGGGAGGATTAGAGCGTAATCTCAAAACCATTCTATAAAACCTAAGCATCAATAATAGCTTGTGAAGCTAAAAAAATGGTCAAAATTGTTTGTAAAAAATTAAACAGCAAAGAAAACATAAAGATCACTTACATTTAGGTGCAATTAATTATGTACAGAGGGGAAATGTTCACCCTTAGGTACTGCATTCCCCTTCTATTAAGAAAACAGCTATTTACCACCTTTAAACTTGTTAGAAACTTGAGCATTCATGAATCAGCTCTATTACACATAGCTCAAATGTTTTTTTTAATAGAAGTTTTGTGGCCTTTTCTAACTCCTAACTTAAAAAAAATCTGGGTATGCAACTAAAACCACCTCTCCAACACAAGATATTAACGAATAAAAAGCTTTTACACCTATGGAATACAGTTGTTTCAGGTACCCATGATGTTCCAAGATGTCAAGAATGCCCACATTTCACCTGGGAGTTGAGACATGGGTTCTAGTCTTAGACTGCCACTAATTAAGCCAGTGACCTTGGCCAAGTCCTTACTCTCCTGATAAGCAATTCCTTCTTCCAAATGGAGATTTAAAAACTACTTTACAGGCTTAATATCGGGCCTGAGAATCAATAAATACAGAGAACTACAACAAATCCTTCATAATTTTGGACATAAGAAAAAAAACTTGAAAAAAAAATTTCAACATTTTCCACTAATGAAAGTTCTGAAGTCCTTAAATCAGTAGAAGAGAATTTACTTACACTTTATAAGCCTGAAAATTACCTAAATCTCCGATTTAAGAACCGCCTTGTGACCCATATACTACTTTATCAAATACTTCTCCAAGCAAGTCTTAGGGGTTTCAATCAATAAAGATGACAAAGCTTTCACCAAAACGAGCTCGACGGAATGCGGGGAAAGCGAGCAAAACCCCCTCACGTTCACCAGCCTGAACACACGGAACAAAGGGAAAGGCGCTCCATTTCCTCCTTGAAAAGGATCTTGGGGGAGAAGCGCAGCGACGTCGGAAAAACTAAAAGACGACGGAGAGAAGCCCCGGCTCCATGCTGCACAGGGTTTAGACCGAGCTCGGGCCCCACCAGTGCCCCGCACCCCCTCCGAGCAAAGGCCTCGCTCAGAAGAGCCCGGCCCGGCCTTGCCCAAAAACCACTGAGTCATGCAGAGCGACGCGGCTCCGCAGGCCCGCGGCCCCTCACCGCGCGCCCGGGCCGCCGCGAACGGCTCCTCCGCGGGGTGCGCGCGGCCGCGCCGAGGCCTTTGTTCCTGGGCTCCGGCTGCCCACGCCGGCCGCGCCGAGGGCCTGGGGACGCCCGAGTGTCGCGAGGCCGCACGCCGGGCCGCGCCGACAGGACGACGCCCCGTCTTTGTGTCTCCTGGGCGGCCGCTCGGCCCGCGGCGCCCCGGGCCTCACCCGACCCGCCCGGGGCCCGCGCCACTCACCCCGCGGGGCCCGGATGCACACGCCGAGCTCGCGCGCGACGCCGCTGCGCTGCGGCCGGGCCGAGGCCTCCGGGAAGGGCGAGCCGGGCGCCCTGGAGCCGCCGCCGCGGGCCGGAAGCGGGTCGGGCGGCAGGCGGAGGTGGCGCCGCCGCTGCCGCCGCGGGGTCCTTCTTTGTTCCTGTAGCCGCGCCGAGCGTGGACAGGACGCGCCGGGCTCGGGGAGCGGGGGGAGGGGGGCGAGGAGGAGGCGGAGGCCGCGGCCGCTAACACTCCTCGCGGCGCTCGCCCGTCGTCGCCTCACGTCTCCGCCGGCTGGGCGTCAGAGCGCGAACGGAGCGCGTACGGCGAGGCCTGGGCGGCGCGGGGACCCGCTGAGGGCGCTCTCCGTCGCCTCCGTCGCCGTCGGGGAGGCTGCGCGGCAGGCGGAAGCCCGCGAGCCCCTGGTCGAGCTGCAGTCCGCCCCACGCTCCAGCCGACTGACGCGCTCTCTCCGCCCGGCGCTCGGGCAGAGGGAAGAGGACCGGGGGCGGGGCCTTTCGTCAGCGAAAACCCCGTGGGCAGCGGCGGCAGCGCGGTGACGTCGCGGGCCCGAGGCCCCGCCCCCGGCCCGTGCTGATTGGCTGCGGGAGGAGGGTCCCGCTGGCCGCGTCGCAGTCTCACGGAGGCGAGTCACTAGCCGGGCGGCCGGCGCCTGGGTGGAGCTGGAGCCTGCCAGTCCTGTGGAGGATGCGTTTCTATTTTTAACCCGATTGTCCGCCCTCGGCCTCCCTCCTTCCTATTTTCTCGCTCTAGCCCGCTTTTCCCATTCTGGGTTCTCACGCTTTGTCTCCAGCCCTGGCAGATGTTCCCCACCCCCTCCAGCCAGGGGTTGGAAGGATGCGTCTCCGCCGAGGGCCCGGCCCTCGCTGTCGGGTCCGCGCTTCCCTCCCCGCCCCGCGTGCGCCCGGCTCCCAGGCCCGCCTGACTTCGCCCTGACGCCGCCGGCGGCTCGCCCAAGGTCATGGGTGGTGGCGCAGCGTCGGGAGACCTCCCGACGTCGCTCTTCGGAGCAGTGTTTTGGTTAGCCTGTAACGATCCCTGGAAAGTTGACTTCCCCCAGAGCGTCGTGAGCCGGGAAAGCACCGAATGTTCTAGTGAAGAAATGTAGTGGGGGACAAGGCAGACCTGGGCCCCGATCGGCCCAGAGGTGAGGCAGGAGGAAGTTCCAGGGCGATTCGGAAACGAGGCGAGGGCCCGACTAGTGGCAAAGTGTGAGTCCCTTAGCTCGAAGCACACACGCACGGAAAGTTCCAGCCGACCGCTCCACTTGTGCGGGTTGATTTCAGCTCAGCTCGAACAAAATTACTGAGATTTGAGAGATGGTCTGGTGAACAGTGATCTAGCGAATACATAGAAATAATTTTCAGGGCTGTGTTTGCCGCCATTAGAATGGAGTGAACGGTTTCATCAGTGTCTCCCACAGTTACGAAGAAAAAATAATTATCCGGTGATTATTTAAAGATTCCTAGGTCGGGGTATGGTTTTGTTTGATCTGGGGGGAAGGTGAGGAACCTGTAGTTTTAAATTGTGCTTCAGGTGATTCTTATTTGCAATATTGTGTGTTATACCTTACATTATTGCTGCCCTGGTGCCTTCTGCTAACCTTACCAAATCAAAGCAGCTCTCTGCCACAATAAGCAGAATCTGGAACATAAAAGTCTTAAAATTTATTTTACTTTATTTTATGGTTTTCCTAAGCCACTGAGTTGCCCAGGCTGGTCTCATCGAGTTCCCCAAGCTTTAGCCTCCCAGAGGTTAGGATTACAGGCTTGCACATCCACGCCCAGCTGAATTCTGTAGGCCTTCTTTGGAGGGAGCATTGAAGGCCCCGCAGGCGATGGAGGTGAGGTTGCCCAGGCTACCAGTGCTGCAGGAGATTGGGGCGGCAAACGGGATGTGGGTGTGACCTGTTAAAAACTTCCAAGACACCTGCAGAACTTTTCTCAAAACCGTGCATCAGGAATCTGTCAGACAGCGCTGTCTTCAATTTTTCAGAGATCTGGCAGGTTTTCGAGGATGGCCTAGACCTGACCTCAACCTGAGGAGCAGGAGATAGCAAAGAGCCACCATCCAGCCTGCGCCACTGTTAACTCTTCCAAGGGCTCACTCTGGTTTGCAGGGTATATCTTTGCCTATCTTTAGTTGGCCTGACCTCACTCCGCAGAGCATGTTTCTTTTCTTACTTTTAATAAATTTAGAAACTTGTTACCTTTGTGCTCATCTTGACCAATTCTTTGTTCTGGACAGAAAGAACCTAAAAACCACCTCTAGGAGACTCCAGCACTGCAAAGCTCGGCAACACTAGGAGGAGCAAAAATAATTTAGAGACACCCCCACCCCCATCCCGGCAAGACTTAAGTTACAAGTGAAACAATTCCTACAGAAGATGATTGAAAACAAGGATCTAAGGGTAATAAGGCAAGTTCTCTTTCTGTCTTTCTCGTGGTCCTGGGGCTTGAAACTTGGGCCTTTGCACTGAGCTGCGTTCCCAGCTTTTTTAAAAAAATGTTTTTAATGTTTTGTTTTTAGGAGGCAGGGTCTCTCTGTGTAGTTCAGGCTGAACTTTAACTCACTATGTAGCCCAAGGTGGCCTCAAAAGCGGGGTGCTCCTCCTGCCTCAGCCTCCTGAGTGCTGGGATTACAGGGGTGCACCATACACCCAGCTGATCTGTTTATTTAGTAATGTTTATTCCCTGATGTATGTTACAGAGCACCTTCTGATAAGTCATCCATAGAGCACCTTCTGATAATTCATCCTACCAAACATTTATAAGTTTCTATTTGAGACTGTTTCAACCAAGAGTGTTGCTAGTATTAAACCTAAACCAGTAAGATTCCCTTCCAGCAGTTATTTCCTAGTGTCACTGGCCACTTAGGCCAGTCCATAATACGTTTACCTCTGACTGATCAAAGAAGGCCATTTATTCTTGATGAAATGGGAAAAGGATTTTTCCAGAGCTAGCTCTGGGGAGATGAAGGAGCCTTATTTGCCTTGAATCACCATCTCACCTAGTAGAAGTGAGTTAGGGGCTTTTACCCTAAGCAACTGGGTGGGCAATACTTTGAGGTAATAGACCTGGGGAGGCTTGGTTTATTGCTCCCAGCACTCTTCCTTTCACTCCTTTCCGCTTGGAAACTGGGCCCGGACCTCCTAGGGCAGTATCTGCATCTTTTGTCTCTTTATCTGAGCAGATGAGAGGAGGGGGTGGTGATTATGCCCCAGGCATGAGAAAGTTTGTTAAAGCCACTTGTCTAAAGGAAAAAAAAAATCTGTTTTTGAAAGTTCCTTTTTGCTGTGTTGGTTACACTTGTGGTTTTCAAAGTGTGGTCCTTAGGTAATTCAGAGGTTAAAATGGATCTTTAAAATTTAGGACTTTTTTTTTGTGATAGGCTGCTTCTTCAGCTTCTTCATGCTGAGAGCATAAACTGCCACCCCCTTCCCCCCAGCCCTGAAGCCAAGGAGGATTACAGCACTTCCAGCCTGTACTGGCCAAAGCTTGGCTAAATCTACATATGGATATTTCCTGGCTTTTGTTCTACCCTTCTAGAACACTGGGAGCCCTTCTGTGCTTTCTGAGGGGGCAGGCTAGCTGCCCTCCCACTTTGGAAGAATTGTGAATAATTCATCTTTGCATTTTTATGGGCTTTTCTTGTGCTCTTGGTAGTGGGCTAGTGAACAGATTCAGAGAGCTGGAGCTTAGATCCAGGCCTTTAACTGAGCCCTGCTGGCAAGATTTACACTAGCACTGTCAGCCTTACGTGGAACTTGTTAGATACACAAATTCTTAGGACCCTGCACTAGACCTGTGGATCAAACTCTGGAAGTTGGCAGATATTTAACAGGTCTTCCAGGTGATTCTGATACATGCTCAAGTTTGAAAACTATTGACTTATCCCTGCCATGCCATCAGATGACCCCTTTTTTCTTTCAAATGTCTCACACTGTGTGAAGGGAAAAAGTTCAAAAAAATTTTTTTTAAATTTTTTTCTAATTTTTCTAGGCCAGGTATGGTGGCACATGCCTGTGATCCCAGCACTCAGGAGGCTGAGGCAGGAGGATCGCTACGAGTTTGACAACAGCTGGGCTACACAGTGAGTCCAAGCCCAGACTGAACTATATAGCAAGATCCTGTCTCCAAAAAAAAGTTTTCTAGTGCAAGTGTAAGAGGTTGAGGGATTTGCTGCCAAGGAAGTTTTTATTTTGGTTTGTTTTCGTTTTTCTGGTCGTGTAAATTTTCAGGTGGACTCTAAACTAAATTATAAAACAATACATTTGATAGAATGTTCTTAATAGAATAGCAAAAGGACTTTATCCTATAGCCATTAGAGAAAGTCAGCTTGACCTGAAACGAACCTCTGGGAAAAATGAGGTGATGGAAAGTTGGTGTGTTTGAAATGTGATATTACCAATTAATTGTTCAAAAATACCTTTAATGGAATTTTATTACATAGAAGATACTAAGTGACTGATATGGATCTATTTCTTAAGTACTCCTTGAAAACAATGCTAACTTAATATTTTCTATTTATCTTCTCTTATAAAAGTGCTTTGCACATTCATTACATTCCAGGCACCCACTGAACTGGATGCTGGAATATATATTAGTGGGAAAAATAGAAACTACTCAGTTTTCATGGATCTTCTATCATGTGGGGAGAAGAATACTATCCAACACCTATGTAAGTATGAACTTATAAATATGTTGAAAGAGGAGCATCAAATGCTATGGGAGCGGACCAGTGAGATAGCTCAGCGGCATAAGCGCCTGGTCCTGAGTTCAACTCCTGGTACCCACATAAAGGAAAAAAGGGCCGGTGGTATCGCTCAGTGGCACAAGCGCCTGCTGGCAAGTGCGAGGTCCTGAGGTTGACTCCCAGTACCCACATAAAAAAAAAAAAAAAAAAAAAACTGCTATGGCAGCACGTAACCAATCATAATGGATCCTAAATACTCACCCAGATCTGAGTTCCAACCATCTCCATTCCCAGTGGAGCCCAGCTTATTTCCTTAAATTACTTGTGGTAAACTAATATGTCATATGAGGAAATTATAACCATTTATATGCTGCTGAAGAACTCAGGTAAAGTCACTGTAGGCGCATGTCTTAGTTACTTTTCTCGCGTTCCTGAGGCAAAATACCTGACACCCAAAGTTAAAGGGGAAAAGGTTTATTTAACTCACAGTTCGTAGAGGTTTGAGGTCCATAATCAGCTGGCTCCAAGGTAGGGTGGCATGGCAGAGGGGCAACAGTTCATGGCGGGCAGAAAGTAGCAAAGCAACAAGGAATGACCACAGCTGTTTCTATCTCATATCTTATCCAGGCTACTTAGGGTGGGTGGCACTCACACCCTTAGTCCTAGTGCCCTTGAGCCTAGCATTGCACCATGAATCAATTCCAGCATCACACACTGTAGATCCAGCCACCTCTGAAAAAGCCCCACCTGTGACCGCAAGAAGCTTTGGAGGGACATCTAAACACAAGCCATAACAGTACACTTAACGTTTTTCTTTTTAAGTTAGGGATGGATCAGAAAGGAGACTGATGAGTGGAGAAAAGTAAATGTAATTTTCTTACATAGGAACTGAAATCTTTTAAAAACAGCAATATAAGTTATTGGTCCCCTGTAAAATATAAAAGACCTGGAGTTATTTTATCTTCACATAAGATGAAACCTTCCCTTATGGAGACAAGTTGGTCCTACAGCATTGTTGTAATATGCTGTCATAGATAAGTGTTCATTTTCTCCCGGTACTTGAGAGAACTTGGTGAGTGACAAAGCCTTTGCTGAGAGTTTAACAACTTTTGGGTGCCATCTGATTTATATATTACTCTTCTTCCCTTCCCTTCCTACTCTCTTCCCACCTTCCAAAGATCATAGTAAAGTGAGTCATTTAAAAATTATTTTCAAAATGGTCAGCCGAAAGGACTACAGTATTATATTTAGAGCAAATCAATTAAAAGTGTGACATAGTTATTAAAATGTTGTCCTTTTTAATAGTAAATAATTAAGTATCAGTAAATTTAATAACGGATTATATTTAGAACCAGCTTGATTAGTGGTCGACTGATTTTGTTCCCCACGAAATTAATAATAAATTACTTAATTAAGTAGTAGTGGTTATTATACAGACATTTGGATAATTTAAACAACACACTAATTTTTTTTTTTTGAGACAAGGTCTCACTATGTAGTTCAGGCTGGCCTTGAGGCTCTGAACTCATTATATAGCCCAGGCTGGGATTACAGACGTGGGCCACAACGCCTAGCCCTTGCTTCTTAGTTTAGGTGTTGGTTTGTTTGTGAGACAGGGTCCTGCTATGCAGTCCAGGCTGGCCTTGAACTCACTATGTAGGCTGGTCTCGAACTTGCAGCGATCCTCCTGTCTCAGCCTCCAGAGTGCTGGGATTACAGGAATGCACTACCACGCCTGGCTGTTTCCTAGTTTAGTGTTCAGCTAGCTCTCCTAATTTATTTCACAACTAGATTTTTCATCACAATGTTGAACATCCTTGTCTTGTTTATTACTCATTGCACCCAGCACTAAGATTTACCCTTCATAGAAACTCCCCAACAAGTAATTCCTTTGAAGTCTCTTTTGCTGGCTTCCACTTCTCTACTCAACTTCTAAACGTTAGCATTCTTTACTACTGTACTAGGTCTCTAGTGCTCTTTATTTATTGCACACACTCTCTTAAAGACATTATGTCTACTTCTGTGTATTTAAATGCTGTCTGTACTTATTCCTTGGTTTACAAATACTTAATTCATGATAATCGTTCACTTACAAAGATATATCCATTTTAACATTTTACTTATAAACAATTCTCAGTCTAACCCCGAAAAAAAAATTTTTTTTTTCAAACTAAAGTTATGCTGTGTCACTGGAGGAAAAATGCATAGCTAGTCATTGCTATGGTTGAATAGTGAATAAGTAGGAAAATTTAGAAATAAAGATCATTTTATATTTATTCCTTGTGGATCAATAACTCTGTGGAGGCCTAGATAAAAATCAGAGTCTTGGAATTCTAGAGGAGGGACTTCAGTTATTAATATATGTTAGAGTTAAATTCTTTTTTTGTGGTAATGTACAGCATCATGTTAAGCTCTAAATGTGGAACACAAATATGTAAAGAAAAATATTACTTTTTAACTGCAAAATTAAAGGTGATAAATCAAAGCAGGACAAAGAAATAATGACACTAGCCTCACCAAAGACGTACAAATGGCAAATAAGCATATGAAAAGATGTTACACATTATATGTGTGATCATAAGTTGTGATGTCAACTTGACTTAAGAATTGCCTAGCAGATTAGTAAATTCTGGGTATATCTGTGAATGACTGACTGACTGACTACATCCAAACAATGGAAGTGCTAAAAATAATTAACCATCAAGCCAGGAAAAGACATGGAGAAAACATACTGCTAACTGAAAGAAGCCAGTATATCAACAAGTTATATACTGTTAATTCCAAATAGATGACATTCTGGGAAAGGCATTTGAAGAGAGGAGAAGAGAGAGACAGAGTTCAGAGAATTTTATGGTATAGAAACTATTCTTTATAATATTATGAGGATGGATACATGTTATCATTTTGTTCAAACCCATAGAATGTACATCAAAAGTGACTCCTAATGTAAACTACAGACTTGGGGGTGGTGGTGTAATGATTGATTAATGTAGACTCATCATTTGTGGCAAGTGTGCCACTCCAGTAGGGGATGTTCATAATGAGAAGCTATGCCTATGTGGAAACAGGGCATATATGGGAAATCTCTGTGCTTTTCTATGTTGCTATGAATCCAAATCTGCTCCAAAAAATTAAAGTCTGTTAAAAAAAAAAAAAACAATTAACTGGACTTTCTAGATGCAGACAAGCCTTGATAAATGTTATGTCACCAAGTATAAAAAAATACATACAGGCTTGCTATATTAATTAACTTCTTGCATAATACAAAATTGGAAAAGAGAGATTGTTAAGCCTCACTATCACTATCTTTGAGATGTATTTAAAGCTAACCCTAAATTGTTAGTATTTCCTGAAGCTTTTAATGCTGGACAGAATGCTGCCTTGAGGTTCCCAACGATAGAAGGTGATGTCTTTGAAGACCTCAAAAGGGCAACTGAAGAGGAGCCCAGTGGGCGAAAGAACAGAAGTAGAGTTCAATGGACATCAGAGGTTACAGAATGATATAGTTTGGATCTTGAATGTCCTCTGAAGAACCATGTGTTAAAGGCCTTTGATGCTGCTGGAAAGTGGTGAAACTTCAGTGGGTGGTCCTATTGGAAGAAAGTGAGGCGTTAGTGCATGCTAAGAGGGTATTGGGATCCAGGCACCTTCTTGTCTATTTCTGCTTCCTGTTTAGTATGAGGTGAGCTAACCTTCTCTGCCACATACTCCCAGCATGAGGTACTGTGCTGCCACAGGCCCAAAAGTGATGGGGCCAAGTGACCATGGACTGAAAACTCTGAAATCATGAGCCAAAATAAACCTTTCTCTTTTATAAATTTATTATCTCAGGAATTTTGTCATAGTGGCAGAAAGCTAACAGGGAAATTTGAGGAGAATATAGTCTTGGTACAAGGGCTAGACTCCAACTGTTGACCATGAGGTGCTCGAAAATGGCACAGAGGAACCACAGAATAACTTCAGCATCCATTATTATTGTGATCTTTAAAGGAGGCTGATCTTCTGGGGAAATAATTTCCCTGAAATTCAGTGTTCTCTTATACATTTCATCAGATATAAAGGATGGTCCAAATCAGTCACTCCAGCTTTTCCAAGACCAGAGAAGAGGGGAAGATTAATTTATTAGCTGTTACCTGTAAGACCAGAAGAACATTGGTACAGTGGGTCTGTTAGAAGAGGGTGCTGACACCCCAGAGTACTTAAAGCTTCTCTTGCAGTCCAGTTCCTTCCTTTCAAAAACACTTTAGCCAGGTATAGTGGTGCACGCCTATAATTCCAGCACTCGAGAGGCTGAGACAGGAGGCTCATTTTGAGTTCAAGGCCAGCCTGGGCTACAAAGTGAGTTCAAAGTCAGCCTAAACTGCATAGTGGAACCTTGTCTCAAAAAGACAAAAACACTTCTCTTCCTTCACCTTCTGGCTAAGAGGTAAGAAGCATAAGCAGAGGATGAAATAAAGGATTCCTGCAGTAGGAGTTAGATTCAACCAGTTGACTTCTAAAATCCCAAGTAATTGTAAGAGCTCAAGATTTCGAGTGCTTGTTTAAATTGGTGGTTCGCTTAATGTTTAAAAAAGTTTATTCTTTTTTAGTCAATGGACTTTGTTTTTAAGGCATAATTTTTAAAGAGACTAAAGAGCCAGAAATTCATAATAAATTAATTTTAAAAATGAAAACCAATACAAAAATGCAACTGTGAAAGATTTACAAGAAATATGAGTTACACAGAAAGAATATTCTTGATTACTTTGAAGAATATTCGGGAATATTTCGGGATTACTTTGCACTTTTATATACTCATACTAACCCTTATGATAATACTTTGAATTAGTGATGATTATTCTGTTTCCCAGAGGCAGAGTGAGGCAAAGGAGGTAAATAAAGCTAAAGTCATATATGGCAGTTGATATCTAAGAATGAAATTAAACCTAGAGTAGTCTGAACTCGAAACTCAACTTCTAATACAGCAAGTACCTTTAGTAAACCAGCCAGGATTATAGAATTTTAGACTTGAAATTTAGTTGGTCCTCTTCAGTCTTCTACCTTCCATAGGTACCCTGCAAACCCTGTCTGCAGCATTCAGATTCTGTGCTAGTGCTTTTCTTTGTTTTTTGAGACAGAGTCTTGCTATGTAGTTCAAGCTGGCCTTGAACTCACGGCAATCCTCCTGCTTTGGCTTGCGGAGTGCTGGGCTTACAGATGCACTACCACCCCAGAGCTAATCTAGGTTAGTGCCATTGCAGGCATATGCCACTAAGAATGATTTGGTCCAGGATGGGCCATCTATGTGGGTGGTCCTGTGAGAGTATAATGGAGCTAAGAAATTCCTATCTCATGCTGGTGTAATGGACATTGAAACATTTTAGCACAGCGCATTAGTCATGTGTTTGTGGGGAAGCTGGTGTAAACAAATCTGCATTGCCAGCCATAAAAAAGAGCAATATAATTATGTACAGTACATAAAACTTGATAATAAGTGATTATGTTACAAGTTTTTATATTTACTGTACTATTCTTACTATTATTATTTTAGAGTTACTCCTACTTATTTAAAGAAAAGTTTACAGGGGTTGAGAGTATAGTTCAGTGGTATGTGAGGCTCTGGGCTCAATCTCCAGCACCAACGGGCGTGGTGGCACACACCTGTAATCCCAGCACTCTGGGAGGCTGAGGCAGGAGCATTGCCAGTTCAAGGCTAGGCTGGGCAATTTAGCGACTTAGTGAGATTCTGCCTCAAAATAAAAAATAAAAAAGGGTTAAGAATGTACTTCTGCGTGAAGATCCTGGGTTTAATCTGAAAGCACCACACACAAGCGTCTGTGTTTTGTAGGGCACTATGTGGTGGTATACTGGCAGCAGCTCGATGGCATCATTTTCTCCTGTGCTTGATTTAATTTGTGTTGTCTCATTCATCATGGTCCTAGGAGCAATAGGCCATATATACTATCTTATCCACACACACAGGATACCCTAGGTGAGTAGCAGGCTATGCCACTGAGGTTTGTATAAGTACTCTCTGTGACATTCTCACAATGACACAATGCCCAGTGACTCATTTCTCAGGATTTATCCCTGTCATTGAGTGACATACCTATATTGGTTTGCAAAGAGCTCAGGAAAGTGGAATTTTAAATTTCCATTTAAATTAAACTAACTGGTGAGCATGGTGGTAAATGCTTTATAATCCCAGGTACCTGGGAGGCTGAGGCAGGAAGATGACAAGTTTGAGGCCAATCTGGCAACTTGGCAAGACCCTGTCTTAAAATAAGATGAAGGGCTGGGGGTGCATCTGAGTGCCAGGCCCTGACTTCAAACCCCAGTACCACAAAAACAAACAAAAACCAAACAACAAACAAAAAAAATGCCCAACCAGTTTTAATTTTTGTTAAAGAATTACTGGTTAAAGTCATGTTCAACAGTGAGGTGATTTTTCTCAGTTTATATTTAGGTGTAATTTTATGGTCACTTTACCATGCTCAACTCTCATTGTCACTTTCTTCGTGAATCATGCTGTGTACCTCACCTACAGCATCTGGATACTTTGTTTTTTGTTTTGTTTGCTTTTCGAGATATAGGGTCTCACTATGGCATAGGTCAGGGTGATTTCGAACTCACTACGTAGCCCAGGCTGGCCTCGAACTCACGGCGATCCTCCTGCTTCAGCCTCCCAAATGCTGGAATTACAGGCGTGGAGTGTGCCACCATGCCTGGCAGCATCTGGATACTTCGGCGCTTACACCAAAAATAATTTTTTTTCCCTATTCCCAGAAAAGGGAAAAGGAAACAAGACAAAACAACAGAAAAATTCTTTTTTTTTTGTGGGTACCAGGGGTCGAACTCAGGACCTCGTGCACCAGCAGGCGCCCGTGCTGCTGAGCTATATCACTGGCCCTTTTTTCCTATGTGGGTACTGGGAGTTGAACTCAGGACCTCACGCTTGCCAGGCAGGCGCTTATGCCGCTGAGCTATCTCACCAGCCCAACAGAAAAATTCTTGTATGGAATTCTTTCCCATTGCTGTTCTATTCTATTTTTAAAAAAAATTTCAGAGTGTTAATGAACTATGCATACACCATTTTTGTAAAAATATCAAATAACAAATGATTTTAACATCCAAGTAGGTCTCTTTAAAGCCTCTTTCCAATCCCATTCTTCCCCTTTTTCTGGAGATAATCCTTAGGTACTCATGTGTCTGTCCTCTCCAACTTCATTGTGTGTGTTTGCATCTTTATACATATGTACATATATACAGCAAAGCATCGTGATTTTTTGTATGTGACATGTTTTACATACAGGAGATTAGGCCATACATATATACACCTTGGGGCTCCTCCATGTCAGTGCATACAAATCTACCTTATTCATTTCAGCAAATTGCAGAGTATGAGTGTAACATGGTATTTTAATCACTACTGTATTGATGGACATTGGGGTTCTTTGTATCTCTTAGTTATTATAAAAATGTTGACATGAGCAGTTCTCTTCAAAGTGCGGAGTGTGTTAATACTATTTTCATTTTAAAACACTTTCCAGGGCCGGTGAGATAGCTCAGTGGCATAAGGGCCTGCCTGACAAGCACGAGGTCCTGAGTTCGACTCCTGGAACCCACATATGAAAAAAGGGCCGGAGATATTGCTCAGCGGCACGGGCACCTGCTGGCGTGCGAGGTCCTGAGGTCGACCCCGGTGCCCACCAAAAAAAAAAAAACCACTTTTCACATGGGCTTTACCTATGCTCACATGTTAGTATAATTAAACTTTAATTAAGAAAATTGTTCTTACTGTCTTACTTGATCATACTTTTTATTTTATTTTATTTTATTTTATTGTTTTGAGACAGGGTCTCGCTATGTAACTCAGGCTGGCCTCAAACTCATGGCGATCCTTCTGCCTCAGCCTCCTGAGCGCTGGGATTACTGGCCTGAGCCATGACACCCAGCATGAATATACTTTTAAATTTCTCTCTCTCGTTTTTTCTTTCTTCCTTCCCTGCATTCTCTCCCTTTCTTCTTTAACTTTTGAAAAGATAATACATACGAAATGTTTGAGATTCCCTAGGAAAGAATCAACCACAGAATGGAAATGTCTTGTATCATCCGCCCCCATCCATGAGTTGATGATCATAACAATAGATAACAGTTGTTAAGTGCTGATTTTATGCCAGGTTTTGTTGTCAGCACTTTACACATTTTTTAAAAATTAAGATTATTGGTATATTTTAGATATACATGTATAATGATAGCATTCATCGTAGGGAATTTGTACCTGTACATGATATATCTTGATTCTTTTATTCCCACTCCCCTACCCTCCCTTCACTCCTCTTCCCCTTCTTATTTTTTTTATTTTAAAAAGAAAAACAAAACAAATCAAAAAAGAACAAATTTTCAAAACAACATAATAGGAGGGTAACAATGGTTAATGCATTATGTATTATTATCTTTAAGTTAGTTATTCAGGATACCAGATATTGGCATTCAATTGTCCAAACATTATTGGCACAAACCTTACTCTTCAATGAACTAAGTAAAATTGGTAGTGTATCTATCTAAACCATCTTATATATATATACAATTTTTTTCCCTTTCCCTTCTTTCTTTTCTCTATTCCCCTATTCCAGTCTCTCTTTCCTTTTGACCAGTTTCTTTTTGATTCACCGTGTCTATTGTACATTTTGGATCTTATTTACTCTTTCAGTTTCTCATACTAGAGAGACAATACGATGCTTACACATGTGCGTCCGGTTTATTTCACTTATGAGTATTTTCTCGAGTTGCATCCATTTACCTATAAAAGTCTCCAGTTTATCCTTCTTTATGGCTGTATAGTACTCCATTGTATAAAAATACCACATCTTTCTTATCCATTCCTCAGTTGATGGGCATTTGGGTTGTTTCCAAGATCTGGCTATTACAAATTGTGCTGCTATAAACATGGGTGCACATATATCGCTGTGGTACGATGTTTTTAATTCTTCTGGGAAGATACCCAAAGTTCCCCTCCTTATTTACAAAAGCTTTGTTTCCATTTTTTTCCTTCTTTTCTTGTTTTTTTTTCCTTTTCCCTTCCTTCCTTCCCCCTCCCCCCTCCCTAGTTTCCCATCCCATTTGAACATTTTTTTCCAATTTCACAATATCTATTATATATTTTGGTTCTTATATACACTTTTGGATTCTCACACTGGAGAAACAATGTGGCATTTACGCATGAGCACTTTACATACGTTAATGTTGTTTTCATTCCCACGGGAGAATTAGGACATAGGCATGATTATCCCCATTTTGCTAATTGGAAATTCCCAGATGTTACAGTGACGGCAGGAAAGTGAGCGAGCTTCCATGTGGTGTGCCTCAAAGGCCTGGCCTCTGCAGCCTGACCCCTTGTGCAGTACGAGGGAGGAGAGCAGTTCTACTGAGGCCCGGTGTCCACAGCTCCCGATCAAAAACCACGCCATTCTTTATCAGGTGGTTAGTTCCTCTGTGTTGCTTAGGACTTTCCTAGTTTTAGCACCAAAAGTCCTAAGTTCCAGTCAAACCCTCAGCCTTGAGCAAACCTTCATGGTTGACCCTAGTCCCAGTAGTATTTGTTGAAGAAAAGTGGTTGAGATATATCTGGAGCGGGTGGATGCTACTCCTACCTCATGGGCATCGGAAAGTACTGGCAGGACCTGCATCATGAACTACTAAAGTGAATATCTCTTTTTTTTTTCTTCAAACTTTATTTTTTTTTTTAAAGACAACAAGTAAACATTCTCATGTATTAACAAACTCAAGCATTAGAGAATGTACAAATACCTTTTGGAGAAAAATATTACTCAGTATAAGATTAAGCCATGTGAAAGCTAGGTAAAAATAGAAGACTAAGGAATGGAATAGTCACAGTGAAGTTGCATTTTCATACTAGGGAGACAATATGATGTTTACAAATGTGCATCCGGTTTATTTCGCTTGTGAGTATTTTCTCGAGTTGCATCCATTTACCTATAAAAGTTTCCAGTTTATCTTTCTTTATGGCTGAGTAGTACTCCATTGTATAGAAATACCACATCTTTTTTATCCATTCCTCGGTTAATGGGCATTTGGGTTGTTTACACGATCTAGCTATTACAAATTGTGTTGCTATAAACATGGGTGCACATATATCACTGTGATACGATGTTTTTAATTCTTCTGGGAAGATACCCAGAAGGGGAATAGCTGGGTCAAATGGGACCTCCAATCCCAGTTTTTCGAGGAGTCTCCACACGTATTTCCACAGTGGTTGCACCAGTTGACACTCCCACCAACAGTGGAGAAGGGTTCCTTTTTCCCCACAGACCCTCCAGCATTTGTTATTAGCTGACTTGTTGATAACAGCCATTCTTTCTGGGGTGAGATGGAATCTCAGTGTTGTTTTCATTTGCATCTCTCAGATGACTAGTGATGTTGAACATTTTTTCATATATTTGCCATTTGTATTTCTTCATCTGAGAAGTGTTTATTCATCTCAGATGCCCATTTTTGGATTGGGTCTTTAAATTTGGGAGGTCTGATTTTTTTGAGTTCTTTGTATGTTCTCAATAGTAATCCTTTGAGGAACAGCTGGCAAACATTTTTTCCCACGTTGTGGGTTGTCTCTTCACTCTGTTGATGGTTTCTCTTGCTGTGCAAAAGTTTTTTAATAAGATGAGATCCCAGTTGTTGATTCTTTGTGATACTTCCTGTGCGATGACTTTATTCATAAAGTCTTTGCCTACACCAATGTCTTCAAGAGTTTTACCTATTCTATTTTCCAGGAGATTTAATGTTTCTATTTTAATATTGAGTTCTTTGATCCATTTTGAATTTAGTTTAGTGCACGGTGAAAGATATGGGTTTAATTTTAATCTTCAGCATGTGTAGAGCCAATTTTTCCAGCACCATTTATTAAAGAGGCTATCATTCTTGCAGTGAATGTGTTTGGCACCTTTGTCAAAGATAAGGTGGCTTAGTATGTCTGGAGTTGTTTCTGCATCTTCTATTCTATTCCATTGATCTTCAGGTCTGTTTTTTTGCCAATACCACGCTGTTTTTATCACAGTAGCTTTATAGTATACTTTCAAATCAGGGATTGTGATGCCCCCTGCCTTGCTTTTGTTGCCCAGAATTGCCTTTGCTATTCTAGGTCTCTTCTGGTTCCAGATGAATTTTAGGATTGTTTTCTCTAATTCTGTGAGATATGTTGTTGGAATTTTGATCGGAATTGCATTAAATCTGTATAACAGTTTTGGAAGTATGGCCATTTTCACTATATTGGTTCTTCCGACCCAAAAGCAAGGGATATCTTTCCATTTTCGGATATCCTCTTCAATCTCCTTTTTCAGAGTACTGTAGTTTTCAGTGTAGAGGTCTTTTACTTCCTTTGTGAGATTGATTCCTAGGTATTTCATTTTTTTAGATGTGATTGTGAAAGGTGTTGTTTCCCTAATTTCTCTCTCAGTGAGTTTGTTATTGGTGTACAGGAAGGCTATTGATTTTTGAGGATTGACTTTGTATCCAGCTACACTACTGAATTTGCTTATTAAATCTAGCAATTTTTTAGTGGAGTTTTTGGGGTCTTCTACGTAGAGTATCATGTCATCTGCAAATAATGGTAATTTAACTTCTTCCTTTCCAATCATAATTCCTTTTATTTCTTTCTCTTGTCTGATTGCTCTGGCTAAAGTTTCCAGGACTATGTTGAATAAGAGTGGGGACAGTGGACATCCTTGTCTTGTTCCTGATTTTAGAGGGAAGGCTTTCAGTTTTTGTCCATTTAGTATGATATTGGCTGTTGGTTTGTCATAGATAGCTTTTATCAGATTGAGATAAAGACCATCTATTCCAGTTTTCTGTAGGGTTTTTATCATGCATGGGTGCTGGACTTTGTCAAAAGCTTTTTCTGCATCTATTGAGATGATCATATGATTTTTGTCCTTGGCTCTGTTAATATGGTGTATTACATTTATTGATTTACGTATGTTGAACCATCCCTGCATCCCTGGGATGGTGTATAATCTTCTTGATGATTTGCTGCATTCTGTTTGCCAGTATCTTATTGAGGATTTTTGCATCTATGTTCATTAGGGAGATTGGTCTGTAGTTTTCTTTCTTAGTTGGGTCCTTCTCTGGTTTTGGTATCAGGGTAATGCTTGCTTCCAGGAATGAATTTGGGAGTATTGCTTCCCTTTCAATTTCATTAAAGAGTTTGAGAAGTAGTGGTGTTAGGTCTTCTCTAAATTTCTTGCAGAATTCGGCAGTGAATCCATCAGGGCCTGGGCTTTTCTTTGTTGGGAAATTTTTAATTACATCTTCGATTTCATTGATTGTTATTGGTTTATTTAGGGTTTTTATATCTTCTTGGTTGAGTTTTGGTAATTCATATGTATCTAGGAATCTGTCCATTTCTTCTGCATTTTCCATCTTATTAGAATACAGGTTTTCAAAGTAAGTATAGATGATCTTCTGGATTTCTGCAGGATCCGTTGTGATATCACCTTTTTCATTCTTAATTGCGTGGATTTGAGTACTTTCTTTCCTTTTTTAAATAAAGTTGGATAAGGGTTTGTCAGTTTTATTTAATCTTTCAAAGAACCAACTCTTTGATTTGTTGGTTCTTTGTATTGTTTTTTTAGTCTCCAATACGTTAATTTCTGCTCTGATCTTTATAATTTCCTCTCTTGTACGAGCTTTTGGCTTAGCCTGCTCTTCTTTTTCTAGAAGTTTGAGGTGCACCATTAGGTTGTTTATTTGTGCTTGCTCTGTTTTCCTGATATAGGAATTTAATGCTATAAATTTCCCTCTTAGGACTGCTTTCACTGTATCCCATAAGTTTCGGTATGTTGTACTGTCGTTATCATTCAGTTGCAGAAACTGTCTAATTTCTTCTTTAATTTCATCTGTGACCCATTGGTTGTTCAGTAGGGTGCTATTTAATTTCCATGTGTTTAGCAAATTCTTGTGGTTTCTTTTGCCATTGATTTCCAATTTCATTGCACTATGGTCTGATAATATACATGGGATAATTTCAATTCCTTTGCATTTACTTAAGCAGGTTCTATGAGCTAGTATGTGGTCTATTTTGGAGAATGTCCCATGTGCAGCTGAGAAGTATGTGTATTCTGATGTTGTGGGGTGGAATACTCTGTAGACATCTACTAAGTCCATTTGTTCCAAAGTTTGGTTCAGTTGTAATATTTCATTGTTGATTTTTTGTCTAGTTGATCTGTCTTTTTGTGACAGTGGAGTATTGAGATCCTCCAATACAATTGTATTAGTGCTTATTTGATTTTTCATGTCCATTAATATTTGTTTTATATAGTTGGGTGCACTGGTATTTGTTGCATATATATTTATGATTGTTATCTCTTCCTCTTGGATTATTCCCTTTACAAGGATGTAGTGACCTTCTTTATTCCTATGAATCATTCTTGCCTTGAAATTCACTTTGTCTGCGAAAAGAATAGATACCCCTGCTTTTTTCTGGGTTCCTGTCGCATGGAATATTGTTTTCCATCCTTTGACTTTCAGTCTATGAATTTCTTTTTGAATTAAATGTGTTTCTTGTATACAGCATATTGTTGGATCTTGCTTCTTGATCCAATCCGCCAGTCTGTGCCTTTTGATTGGTGAATTGAGATCATTAACATTAATGGTTAAAACTGATATGTATTGACTTATTCTTGTCATGTTATTTTCTTGTTGTTGGCTCTCCCTCTTTTAATTTTTGTTTTCCCTCCCTCTCTTTAATCATTTGCTCTGCTTGGTGGATTCCTTCTGTTGGGGTTTCTGGAGTTGTAGTCCTTGTTATCCCTTTCTAGAATGTCCTTCAAAACATTTTGGAGTGCTGGTTTGGTGGTTATAAATTTTCTCAGATGTTCTTTGTCATGGAAGTATTTTACTTCTCCATCAATTTTGAAAGATAGTTTTGCGGGGTACATCAATCTGGGTTGAAGATTATTTTCCTTTAGAAGTTGAAATACATCATTCCAAGCTCTTCTTGACTTGAGGGTTTGTGCTGAAAAGTCCGTTGTGATTCTGATGGGCTTTCCTTTATAGGTGATTTGTTTCTTTTCTCTAACAGCTTTTAAGATTCTACTTTTTTTTTTTTTTATGGGTACCGGGGGGACGACCTCAGGACCTCGTGCGCCAACAGGCACCCGTGCCGCTGAGTGATATCACCGGCCCCTTTTTCGTATGTGGGTTCCGGGAGTCGAACTTGGGCCTTCGCGCTTGCAAGGCAGGCCCTTATGGCGCTGAGCCATCTCACCGGCCAAGATTATACTCTTATGTTGAATTTCTGGGATCTTGACTATGATATGCCTGGCTGAAGATTTTTTTTTAATCGTGGCTAATTGGAGTTCTATAAGCCTCACTTATCTGAACGTCAAATTCTTTTTCTCTACCAGGGAAATTTTCTGTGATAATGTCTGTCAACAGTGTTCTGGTGTCATTTATGCTATCTCCTGCTTTTTCATTGACTCCAATCAATCTTAAGTTATTCTTTGCATCATCTAGCAGCTGCTGGATTGATTTTTCATTGTCCCTTGCTGTTTTTAAGAATTCTTTCTTTTCATGATCACTAATTGCAAGCCTGTCTTCTATATCTGAGATCCTGTCCTCACATTGGCTTAATCTGCTACATATACTTTCAATGGAATTTTTGTTCTCCTGGATATCTGCTTGAATCTGCTTTATGGATTCCATTTCTTTCCTATGCTGAGCATTCATGGCTTCCATCATTTTCTTAAGCTCATCTATTTTTTTTTCTGTGTCTGCTCTAGCGTCCTTAAGCATGGTCTTCATTGTGGACATTATCTCTGCAGTTATCTGAGAAATTATTTCTGATTTAAATTTTTCCAGAGCCTCATTCAACTGCTTTGTTGTTACCACTTCAGAGATGTCAGGTGGGTAACTTTCGGTTTGTCCCGCCTCACTGCCCCCTGGGTTTGCCTTTGGTGAACTGGATGTGTGGGGGTTGCATCTTGTTTAAGTGTCGTCTCATTTTCTTTTCTTTCTTTAGTTTAATTCCTGGGATTCTGTTTGTAAATTGCCTATGGTAGGTTGCTTTATTGCTAGTATTTCAAACTCTTAGGTGATTCTTGGAATACCAGGAAGAAAAGCGCCAGTCAGTGTGTCCTTCTCGGCTGGTGCTTCTCTGTACTGCGGCGCCTCGCGTTCCTCCGCGGAGGTCCCCGCTGGAGCCGTGGGTGGAGTGGCGGCCACTGTGAGTTTTAAGTTCAGCTGCTGCCCCCCCGCAAAGGCGCCTGGCTAGTCACTCTCGCGTGCGGGATGGCTGGTGTCAGCACTCACTGCCAGTCAGTGTGTCCTTCTCGGCTGGTGCTTCTCTGTTCTGCGGCGTCTCACGTTCCTCTGCAGAGGTCCCCGCTGGAGCCGTGGTGGATGGAGTGGCGGCCGCCCTGAGTTCTGAGCTCAGCTGCTGCCCCTCCCACAATGGCGCCCGCCTAGTCGCTCTCTCGTGCGGGACGGCCGGGCGTCAGCACTCACCGCCGGTCAGTGTGTCCTTCACAGCTGCTGCTTCTCTGTTCCGCGGCGTCTCGCGTTCCTCCGCAGAGGTCCCCGCTGGAGCCGTGGGTGGAGTGGCGGCCGCCCTGAGTTTCAAGTTCAGCTGCTGCCCCCCCCACAATGGCACCCGGCTAGTCGCTCTCTCGTGCGGGACGGCCGGGTGTCAGCACTCACCGCCAGTCAGTGTGTCCTTCACGGCCACTGCTTCTCTGCACCGCTATTTCTCGCGTTTCTCCGTGGAGGCCCCCGGGGGCGCCGGCAGTCACCACGTGTCCGTATTCCCAACACAGGGAAATGGCGCTGGAGGCCACCTCCTTCTTCTTTGTTGGAGTTTCTCTCTTCACTTTCTCCGTGGGCCCCGAACTGCGCTTCAGATCTTTCCTGGGTCCAGGGGAGCCACTTCCCTCTTTCTTGTCCTCCTCCAGTCACTATATTTCAGTGTCCGGATGGCAACTTTTGGAGAGGTTCACAGCCTACTTCTTACAGATCTGCCATCTTTTTTTCCTCCTTGGATCGAATATCTCTTAATAAATTCAGCTATATAAATAGTAAGGTTAAGGCTACTGACTTTTCCTCTCCACAGGCCACCCTGTGGGACAGAAAAAGACAAAGGAGTAAAGGCCACTGTCTAAGTTGTATTCTAATGTATCAGGGAACTAAGCATGCTGAGTTGGGACCTGTTAGGGTTTGGATTTTAACCGCCCACTCTGAACCCATGTACTGAAGACTGGTTGCCAGCCTGTAGCACTGTTGGATGTGCTAGAACCTTTAGAAGATGGAGCCTGATGGAAGGAAGTGAGGTCGTGGGGGTGCACCCTTGAAGGGAATATTGGGAATTCAGCTCCTTCATCTCCCTTTGCTTCCTGGCACCAGGAGGCAAGCTGTTTCCTCTGCCGTGTGCTTCCTGCCATGATGTACTGCCTTGTCACAGGCCCAGAGGCAACAGTGAGCATAGACTGACACCTCCAAAATCATGAGCCAACATAAATCTTTCCTCCTTTTAAGTGGTATTTTGTCACAACAACAGAAAGCTGACTAACAGAGGACCTAATCATACTAACTCCTTGGCAGCCAAATGTTTTATTCCCTTTGGATTTCAATATTAAGTAATTTTAATGCAGTGTTCTGCATGTACCCATGATAGGCCTAAAAAAGATCCTGTTTTTCCTTGTTTCCACTGCCATCAACACTCCACTGTCAGTGTTGCACAGATTTAGCACTTTGTGTGTGTGTGTGTGTGTGTGGGGGTGTATATGCGTGTGCACATGTGTGTGTTTGTCTGTGATTTGGAATTGGCCTTATTTTACCAAAGATAAAATGTCCCTTTAAGATAAAATTTTAAAAAGCAAATATTGCTTTTTTTTTGACAGTCTTAATAATGTTGACATATTTAGAGTTGCCAAAAAATAACCTTTTTTTAAAAAACAAATTGTAAAGGGATCAGCAAACCAGAATTCGGCCATGTTTCATAGCAGATGGTGGATGCCAACAGAGGGAAGGGTGGAAGCAAAGCTGTCCCTCAAAAGAAAAAGATACAGGACTGTTTGCTAAGACGTTATTAAGCCTGCCTTTAAAAACTACTCATTTGAATCTTGCTTCACTGAGAAAAGATGCTAAAAATGGCCTCCTCCCCAAAATACAAATTTTTTTGGGATACCAGTGGTCGACCTCAGGACCTTGCGCGCCAGCAGGTGCCCGTGCCGCTGAGCAATATCACCGGCCCTTTTCTCATATGTGGGTACCGGGAGTCAAACTCAGGACCTCATGCTTGCCAGGCAGGCGCTTATGACGCTGAGCCATCTCACCGGCCCCCCAAAGTACAAATTTAAGAGTAAACCAATTTTCGCCACACGATACCAATTCAGCTCTGAAATTGTGCTTAATCCTGCACTAAGTGGTTGAGTGACATCATTGACCAAAACTACGTTGACAGAAGTCCTCTAAAGCTCAGGGAAAGAGTGTAAGGCCATTGATTTTGCAACAGTGTGTTTCTTTTCTGACTTAAAAAGTGATTTGTATGTGACAGGGCATCTAATCTATTAATGGCATTCATCCTGTACTGTCATCATTTTCCATGGAACAGGCCATACTGTGTAACTCGAGGAATCAGAACATCAGAAACTGACTCTGGGAACATGAGGGCAGATGTAGCTCTGGAAACACTGGGGACAATTGTTCCCTGGGCAGGGACACTGGGGAGGGTGTTAGAGCTCTACGCAGGAGATAGGGATGTTCTCAACTATTATAGAACAAATAAGTTACAAAGTTTTCCACCTAGGAATTTTTGCTAGAAGAATTTAGAAATTAGCTATATTCTGATGTTTTCTGCTTGCCAAGAAATGAACTTTCTGATTCTACTGAACACATATTTATGGAATATTTCTATGATTTGAATATGATTTTTACCCCTCTAAACTCCTGTTGTTGTTCTGGGGCTCATACGCACGCACGCACGCACGCTACTACCACATGTGGCCCTTATTGGACCAAAATCAATCTTTTCTTCATAACTTACCTAATCTTTGATGTTGTGTTACTAGCAACAGAAAATAAACTAAGATAGAAAATCTACTATATAACTTGCTCCTTGCCCCCAGAGACCAATACTGAAGATGATCTGGTCTCTTAGAGGAGCCTGTGTCTTCCTGAATTCACCTGCTACTGCCCTCGTCCTTGCTCACTTCGATCCTGCCACTAGAGCTTCTTTGGACTTCCTCAAACCTGCCAAGTTCTTGCTTCAGCATCTTTGCATTTATAGTTTCTTCCACAGAAAAAGCTCTTGTCCCTGCTTAAACTTCACCTTCCCAAGGAGAGCTCCCTGGCCTACCCTGTAAAAGTCCATGCACGCAGGGCACACAGACACACTTACACGTAAACAACCTGGCACTAGTTCCTTATACTACATTAGTTTTCTTCATATCCATTTTATTATCACATCAGACATTTTTATTTATTTTGTGTCATCCTCCATTATCATGTAAGCGCTATGAAAACAGAAAAATTGTCTTTTTTTTTTAGTTTTTTGAGACAGGGTCTCACCAGGAACTCACTATGTAGCCCAGGCTGGCCTCGAACTTGTGGCAATCCTCCTGCTTCAGCCTCCTGAGTGCAGGGATTATAGGCATGTGCCACCACGCCCAGCCTGTCTCTTTTGTTTATCTTGCTCTCCCTGATAGCCAGAACAGTGACTGACAGAGTATAGATATTTACTGAATAATTGTAGAAAGGATAAACAGATAAAGTGGTTGTATTAGTTAGCTTTCTGGTCACTGAGACACAATACCCAACACCCACAACTTGAAGGAGGAGCAGTTTAATTTGACTCACAGTTTTGGGAAATTCATTCTTTAGTTTTTCTGCCATATAACCAATATGCACATTTTTATTAGTGCATACTGGTTATGCAGACTAGTGGGTTTTCTTCTGGTAGATTCATACAGACACATAACATACTTTGATCGCTTTAACCGCCCATTGCTTCCCTTGCCCCACTTTCCCCCTTAGTTTCGCATGTTGGGGTAGTCAATACTTAAGAAACATTTGGATCATATCCACCCCTATTACCTGTTTCCCTTTTAAAGCAATTTTTTACTAGAAGGAATAGCTGGGTTGAATGGAATTTTTATTTTTACTTTTTTGAGGAATCTCCATACCAATTTCTACAGTGGTTGCAGTAGTTTATGTTTCCATCAACAATGTAGAAGGGTTCCTTTTTCCCACAGCTTTGCCAGGATTTGTTATTGTTTGATAACTCGATGGTAGCCATTCTTTCTGAAGTAAGATGAAATCTCAGTGTTAATTTAATTTGCATTTATCTAATGGCCAGAGATGCTGAACATTTTTTCATGTGTTTCATGGCCATTTCTACTTCTGAGAAGTGTCTGTTCATTTCAGTTGCCCATTTTGATTGGGTCTTTTATGTTGGAGATGATCTAATATTTTAAAGTTCTTTATGTATTCTAGATATTAGTTCTCTGTGTAAGGAATAGTGGCAATTTTTTTCCCATTCTGTAGGTTGTCTCTTCACTTTGTTGGTTGATTCCTCTGCTGTGCAGAAGTTTCTAATCTGATATGATCCCATTTGTTTATTTTTTATGTTACTTTTTATGTAGTTGGAGTTCTGTTAAAAAAGTCCTGGCCTATGCCTATGTCTTCAGGAGTTATACTTGTTTTATCTTCCAGCAGATTGTTTCTGTTTTAATATTTATTTATTTATTTTTTATTTATTTATTTTTTGTGGGTACCGGGGGTTGAACTCAGGACCTTGCGCACCAGCAGGTGCCCGTGACGCTGAGCGATATCACCGGCCCTTTTCTCGTATGTGGGTACCGGGAGTCGAACTCAGGACCTCGCGCTTGCCAGGCAGGTGCTTATGCTGCTGAGCCATCTCACCGGCCCTGTTTTAATATTTAGATATTTGATTCATTTTGATTTTGGTTTAGTACATGGTGAGAGATGACTGTTACCTGCCTTTACACCCCTCTATAATGAGAATTCTTTGGGAAATTCATTCTGTAGTTGGCAGGCTCCAAAGCAGAAACATCCTAGTGGAAGGCCGCGGTGGAATAAAGATGCTTAGGTCATGATGGAGGGAAAGCAGAACAGGGGAAAAGCACAGGTTAGGGATGATATACAGTAGCCAACACCCCACCTCTGTGACCCCCCCCAGGCATTTCTTAATCAGGATTAACAGTAACAATGGTCATATGGACTGCTCTGTTATTCACAGAACTTTGGTCTAACTCAGTATTTTTGGGGGGAAGGAAAGGGTTGTTTTGTGGGGTTGTTTTGTTTTTTTGAGACAGGGTCTTGCTATATAGTCCAGGCTGGCCTTGAACTCACTATGTAGCCCAGGCAGCCTCGAACTTGCAGTGATCCTCTGCCTCAGTCTCCTAAGTGCTGGGATTACAAATGTGTGCCACCATGCCCAGTTTAACTCAGTGTTTTTATGCTCTGAAATTCTGAAGACCATGAATCAGATTCTAAATATCCTCAGGAATAAATCTTCAAGGTCAGTAATTTAATTCCATGTCCACCAGATGACTTATGGCATGAAGAAACATAAATGATCAGATCCATTTCTTCCCAACCTCTTTTCTCTTGTCTCCTTTAACTACAACTCTGCTTTTACCACTTTTATATTTTGGGCACCTGTCTTAGTTACTTTTCTCACTGCTGACACAAAAATACCCAGCACCCAAAGTAAAGGAGTAAAGGTTTATTTAGCTCACAGTTTATAGATGTTTCAGTCCATAATCGCATGTCTCCATGGCAGGGTGGCATGGTAGACAGGCATCGCAGAGGAGAAACAGTTCATGGTAGGCAGAAGGTAACAAAGCAACAAGGGACGACCATAGCTCTTTCTATCCCTTATATCTTACCCAGGCTACTTAGCACTCACACCCTTAATCCTAGTGCCCTTGATCCTAGCATTGCACCATGAATCAGTTCCAGTGTCACACATTCTAGATCCAGCCACCTCTGAAAAAGTCCCATCTATGACCACATGAGGCTTAGGGGGGCACATCTAGACACAAGCCATAACAGCATCCACAAAAGATTTCTGAAGATTTCTTGTGAAGATAGGGTTCCCTAAGCTAAACAACAAATAAGCAAATAAAACCCGGAAACCAGAAAAATGAAAACCAGTATTTTAGGAAATTAGCGTGAAGAATGTTAATACTTTGATTCATCATGTCCATCATCCTTTCTCAATAACCAGAAAGAAGTATGTGATCTACATGAGTGAGTCAGTCCTGAAGCCTTACAAAATCTCCACTCAATGCAGGGTTGGGGGTGGGATGGTTGAAAGAAAGGAAGAGTTTAATGTCTTAGCTGTTTTATCTTTTGAAAGTAACAGTGTTAGGAAATTTTCATCTTAATCCTTCTATATTTCAGCATTAGAAAACTTGAATCAAGGGCAAGTCTTCATTAATATATACAAGAATGTTCCTGAAAAACCCTTATATTTATATATCAAACTGTCATCATTAGCAGGGAAGCTATTAGAAAAACAACAGCACCCAAGATTTAAACAATAAAATATTGTTTGGATTCTTCCCAGTTGTCCACTGTTGACTGTTGAAATGAACAGCTGTGAGCTCTGTGCTCATAGTTTTCACAGGGCCTGAAAGTCCTTGGGGAAATCCTACAGTTGTTACTTAAACAAACGTATCTTTGTCATGTTGGGCGAAGCATTTAATTTATTTCTGTTGGAGCGATGAGATCCTGGGTCTGAGCAAGGCAACTGGGAGCACTGAGTACAGTTTGGAATGCCGTAGGTATGAAAGTAGTCCCTCCCTTGGCATCTATTTCCTGTGTGGTCTCCATGACCCCTGGACATATCCGGGAGTGTGTGTCAGTGCTCAGCTGAGGAGAAAGAAAACATCAGGCATCTCTTTGGCAATGAGTACCCCAGGGTGGATTTTGAAGAAATAAGAGACTATCTACAGCATTCTGTTCCTCCTGCCTTCTTGACAGAACCAGAGGACCCTGTTTGTCACTTGTATTATTTTGCTAAATATTGATCTCTAAATTACACTTTGTCTCAGTTCTTACCGTCCTCCGGAGCTGCCCTTCTGACTTGAGGATCTACCCAGTGTAGTATATTGTGAACATACCTTTAACACACTACTACAGTTAAAGAGGATCAGATTTGGAATCAGAAGATCGAGGCTCTAGATCTGTTATAAAGCTTATTCTAGTGACGAATAGTAATAACACCACCACCATAGAATTGTGGTGTGTATCAGATGAGATCATGTACGTCCGTGAAATTTTTTTTTTTTTTTTTTTTTTTTTTTGTGGGTACCGGGGGAACGACCTCAGGACCTCGCGCGCCAACAGGCGCCCGTGCCGCTGAGCGATATCACCGGCCCCTTTTTCGTATGTGGGATCCGGGAGTCGAACTCGGGCCCTCGCGCTTGCAAGGCAGGCGCTTACGCCGCTGAGCCATCTCACCGGCCCACGTCCGTGAAATTTGTAAAGAGTAAAAATCAATACAAACTAAAATATTATTGTTAAGTCTTATTTTATATCGCTCTTGATAATGAAAACCTTCAAAATCTACCTACTGTATACAGAATTAAGTCCATATGCCTATTATAAGAGGTCCTCAATAATATGACCCATTCGACATGACTTCTTTGCAGAACCAGTTCTTCAGAAAACCCAAGCTTTTCACGATTTCCAGAAGAAAGGCTTACTTTTATATAGCTATAACCTCTGTGAACACAGTTTCCTTTTTTGGTACTCTCTTAGTGGTTAAAATCTTACTCATTTTTAAGGTTCAACTTAAAGTACCATTTCTCATTAGGTTGTATCAGGCATATGTTTTGTATTGCGGAAATGGGGGGCATGCATAGTTGCCCTACAAACAGGAAGCTTTCTGAAGTAAGTGAAAATATTGCATGTAATGGATTTTTTTTTTAATCTTTCAAGTGTTTTGAATATCCTTGGCACTTGTATATCTGCCAGAGGAATATATTAAGAATTAGTAATAAATTAAGAATTAGTTTCTGGGACCGGAGAGATGGCTCAGCGGTGTAAGCGCCTGCCTTGCAACCGCAAGGGCCCGAGTTTGACTCCGGATCCCACATATGAAAAAGGGGCCGGTGATATCGCTCAGCGGCATGGGCACCTGCTGGCGCATGAGGTCCTGAGGTCGACCCCCCGGTACCCACACAAAAAAAAAGAATTAGTTTCTATGATTATATCATCTTTAATGGGCATGTTTATCTATGTGGTAGAACCCATGGAAAATTCAGGTGGTTTTGTGCAAATTTTTTTTGTCTTGTCTGGGGAAAGATGGTTGTAGAGATGGATTCTGCTGACCTCTGCATTCTGGAGAATGGAATCATTGGGGAATGTATTTTATTTTCTATGTACTTTGCAGTCTATAAAAGTTCTTTTAATATCTATTTTTGTTTTCAGCCTTGCAACAGTGGTGAGACATATATTATTCTGCTTATAGGAGAGATACTTGCAAATCAGAAAAGTTTAGTGAACCCACCAAAGTTATGGAGACAACAAAACTAGAGCCAGGCCTCAAAACCAGGTTTTCCGATGCCAAAGCCATCGTTCTTTCTTCTATACCACATTTGTCATCTGGAACTGTTAAGCGCTTTTTAAAAATTTTTTTTTTTTGTCTTTAAACAGGAACAGCTTTGAGAAAAAATATTAATAAATATATAATATAAATGGATAATAATAAATATAAAATATATAATATAATAAATATATATTTGTTTGCTTTTTGAGACAGCATCTTGCTATGTAGTTCAGAATTGGCCTTGGACTCACTACGTAGCCCAGGCTGGCCTCAAATGCAAAGCAATCCTCTGCCTCAGAACTCCTGAGTGCTAGGATTATAGGCATGCACCACCATGCCTGACTTGAAAATATATTTTAAAAATAAAGTCGTTTAGGTCCTTTCTGTTTTTCATATGTCATGCCTAGATACCTTGCACAGGTAATATGATGAAGGGAGAAATGTCATATAAGGCTCTGTGTATATACTGCTCCTAAGATGGTCCTGTCCTGAATTGTCTTACTGAGGCCAAAGTATGACATTCATTACTGCTCTGTTGCAACTGATGTTCGTAGAAAAACTCTCTGCCAAGTGCAGCCATCTTTAAAATATCTTATAAATTCTTAGGTCCACTTATTCATTCCTTACTCTCTGGGCTAATTTAAAATAATAACAGAAGGATAAAAAAAAAAAAGCCATGTACCAACAAAAGGAGGAGGATTGTGGGTGGTTATGAGGTGACAGAAAAGAAAACAAATGCTTACAGTAGTTTGTAAGTGGAGTACAGAGGAAGAGGAGTAGGAAGCAGCACTCCAGAATATGAGAGAAGGGGACTGCGAAGAGGACAGTTGCCTAGTACCCTGCAGAGCCTTAGAGGAGCTTTGGACTTGAGCTGGAGCATCAATCCATCATGTCTAGGGGCCGACTAGTAGGAGTTCTAGAAAGACAAAGCATTCATAGCAGAGAGAATAAAATTGTTAAAAAATCATCTCCAGAGCTGAAGGGAGATCTTCAAATTCAAAGTATTTACAGCCATTAAGAAGGACAACAGAAACAATGAGAAACGCTAAGAAACTAAGAAACTCATTGTAAAATCTCTGAAGATTAAAATGGGAATTTATATCTGTGCATCCTTATTTGAGCGTTCCATCAGTAAAATGAGAGGGAAAACCAAGAAAGAGGATATGGTATTGGTTAGTAAAGAATTTAACCTTTTCCCAAAAGAAGTCTGGTCTTTGCCTTGAGCTTCTGGGAAGTCACATCTAAACCTGGAGGGTGTCTTTGGGTGTTGGCATCTTTGGCTAGCCAGACAGTAACAATGTGATTTAGGTTGGAGCTCTGGTCCAACTAAATGGTAACAGTATGATTTAGGGTGGGGCTTTGGGTCACAGCTTTAGGGGTTGAGAACTGGAGACTGAAATCGGCCACATGGACCTTCAGTCCTGCCTATTGAATGGAGCCGCTGCTGTGCTTCAGGGTTGGCCGTAGTCTTGGCTCACTGTCACTCATCGGTGCTGAAAAGGCAGTGTGTCCTGACTTCACCCAGGCGGGAAAAGGGACCTCTCGATCTTTTTTTGTTGCTGTTGTTGTGGGCACCGGGGGTCAAACTCAGGACCTCGCGTGCCAGCAGGCACCCATGCTGCTGAGCGATCACTGGCCCTTTTTTTCGTATGTGGGTACCGGGAGTCGAACTCAGGACCTTGCTCTTGCCAGGCAGGTGCTTACGCCGCTGAGCTATATCACCAGCCCTAAATCTCAATCTTGAGTATAGCAGCTCAACAGGTTCTGAGAGACCTAGGTAGTTATCAAAACGGAGGGAGCTTGGAGAACAGCCCCAACTTGAAATTGATGTCACAAATGAAGACAGTCTTTTTTTTTTGTGGGTACCGGGGGTCGACCTCAGGACCTCACACACCAGCAGGCGCCTGTGTGCTGAGCGATATCACCGGCCCTTTTTTCGTATGTGGGTTCCGGGAGTCGAACTCGGGCCCTCGCGCTTGCCAGGCAGGCGTTTACGCCACTGAGCCATCTCACCGGCCCATGAAGACAGTCTTGTATGGGGTGTATTCCCCAATTATGCAGTCGTCTGACTCTCCATAGGGATACACAGAGAGTAAAACTAGTTTAGAGGAATAATGAAACAATAATCAAGGGTGACAGTTGTGCGGTAGATCAATAAGCATGTTAGTCCAATTTAGGAGACTTACACGAGAGCAGTTTCAAGGACTGTAATGTAATGTAATGTAATGTAAAAGACTGTAATGTATTTCAGGTAACAGCTGCTGCTAATGAGAAGTTACAAGATACTAAGGTGTGGTGGGAGAAGCCTTGTCTTAACAAGGTAAAAACAGAATGACCATAAATTATAGATGAATCCAAACACTTTTGCCAGAATGTCATGTTCCAAATAAGAAACAATTTAAAGTGATCATTTTTTAGCCGTTGGTAAAATGTAAGAGAGGAGAATTTGTTTAACCTTGGTGTCTGTGTATTTTCCTCTGAGTGGCACAAAGATGATGAGATGAGAATCACAGGCAAGGGAATGTAATTATTAGCACTCTCTGGCTCTGTGACGAATAGTCATAATAATGCAAAATTTGTTTATTGGTTATGAGCTTTTAAAAACCTATGCACAAGCAGAGGATTTAATAGTGATTAAGAAGAGAACGTGAACACTATCAGCCTTGGTGATGTTACAGTAAAGACTTAGCTGATGGATTTTGGGAAATAAAAAGCTGGTAGGAGTGGGGGAAGGAATGATAAAGGTGCAGACACCCTCATTTTACAAAATGAGGGGATGGTGGCTCACGCCTATAGTCCCAGCACTCAGAGGCTGAAGGAAGAGTATCATGAGTTCATGGCCTGCCTGGACTACATAGACAGATCCCATCTTAAAAAACCAAAAATAAACAAATAAGTAAAACAAAATGAAGAGTGAAAAGCATCTGTTGAAAATTGGTGGAAAGATTAAATAGTGACAACAAAAATGACTAGGTAGAGCCGTGCTAAAGATGTTCTATCTGGCAAAAACAAAACAAAAGCTTAACCCAGTTCACACTGTAAATGATAATATCAAGTCCAGGTAAATCACAGGTCCTACAGACAAAGAAAGCAAAAGAGTAGGCTTTAGAAAATAACACAGAAAAATAGATTCATGATCTCTATGTGAGGGAATTATTTTTAAACCTGCTGAACATTAAGAAACACCAGCCTTAGTGGTAAGGAGTGATAAATTTGATTACAGTAAAATTAAGAATATTTAAATAATAAAAAGGAGACATTGGACATATTTATAATACACATTTAATATTTATAATAGCCATCAAAGGGCCCATATCTAAGATATATGAAGAACTCATGAAACTCAATAAGAAAATAAAACCCAATAGATAAATGGGAAAATAGACTCAACAACTACTTCAAAATAGAATATATTAAATTGCTCAATAAGCATACAATGAAGTACTTATCTCCTTTATGGTTTGGATCTTAAATGTCCCTCAAAGCTCTCAGGATGAAGGTGGGGTGCAGCAGTGTTCAGAGCTTAGGTCTTTGGGAGGTGATTGGGTTGTGAGGGCTCTGACCTCATGAATAGATGAATTCTTTCTGAATTCATGGCTTACTGGGCTTTGGGGGAGGAGCTTTGTTATAAAAGCTCTCTTCCACTCTGCTTCCTGGCTGCCATGAGATGAAGAGCCTTCCTATGCAACATTCTTCTGTAATAATGGACCCAGACCTAGAAATAATGCAGCTAAATGAGCAGGGACTGAAACCTCTGAAACCATAAGCCAAAATAAGTTTTTCCTCCTTTAAGTTGATTTTTCTCATGTATTTTGTCACAACAGTGGAAGGCTAACACAATCTTAGTCATCAGAGAAATGCAAATTAAAACTGCAAGGAGAAACCAGTACAGTGGTACCTCAGTTCATGAACTTGATTCTTTCCATGATTCTGGTCACAAACAGTCAGACAAGAATTGAATCAAATACAGTGGTTAGGTTCAACATTGACCTTATTGGGAAATTTGATTCGGTTCTCGTCTGGTTCAGTTTGTGACCAGAATCGTGGAAAGAATTGAGTTCGTGAACAGAGGTACCACTGTACAAGCTCATTGGAATGGCTAAAATTAAAAAAGACTGGAAATACTCAGGATTATCAAGCATATGGAGCACCTGAGACTTCATATACTCCTGGTGGGGATTGAAATTAGTTTTACCAATTTGGAAAGCAATTTGGCTTTATCTACTAAAATCAAAGACACCATACCTCATGACCTAGCAATTACTTCCTTAGGTATATATCCAAAAGAAATGTATATGTCCATGTGTACCAGGCGCTATGTATGAGAAAGTTTATAACATCTTCATTTAAAATGGTCTAAACAATAAGAACAAACAAAATGTCTGTTGATGGGAGAATGGACAAATAAACTATGGTATGAAATGCTAACAGTGAATATGAATGAACTATAACTGAATGCTACAGTATGAATGAATCTCACAAAGAAATATCAAGCTAAGAAAAGTCTAATGCAAAAAATAGTATATAATTCTATTTATATAAGATTCAAAAAAGGGCAAAAATATAGTTTTGAGTGATATATTCATAAATGGCAAAAATATAAAAAAAAGCAAGGAATCGATTACCACATGTCAGGAGAGTTTTACACCTACGGAAAAGGGAGCAGTTTATGTCTTTCACGTGCATGAAGGGACCTTCTAGGGCTGAAATGTCTGTAATGGATCTGGGCAGCCATTACAGGGAGGTCAGCTTCAGAATGCTTTCATGCCTTATGTATTTTCTTGATATGTGTTCTGTTTTACAAACCAAAAAGAAGATTACATAAAAAGGAACCGGTGCTTTTTTGGTGGTACTAGGGATTGTACATGCTAGGTAAGTGCTCTACTGCTGAGCTATGCCCTAGCCCTTAAAATATATATATATATATTTGTTATTGCCTATTAATTTTACAAAGTACTGTATTTCAATGTGGTATTTTCATACAGACATGTAACATATTTTGATCATATCTATGCCTCCATTACCACTTCTTATACCCCTACCCTTCCTTTGTCCCTTCCTCTAGTCTAATGACAGCCTGTCTTCTACTTTCATGCTATCCCCCCCCTTTTTTTTAATTTCACATATTAGGGAAAGCTGTCTTTTTGACTCTGGCTTTTTTCACTTAACATAATGATCTCCAGTTTTATATGCTTTCCTGCAGTGACATAATTTTGCTCATCTTTATGGCTGAATAATACTCCATTGTGTATATATACCACATTTTCTTTATCCATTCACTCTTTGATGGGCACCTAGGGTGGTTCCATATCCTGGCTATTGTGAATTGTGCTGCAGTAAACATGGGTATGGAAGTATCTCTACGGTAGGCTGTATTTAATTCTTTTAGGTATATACCAAGGAGTGGTATAGCTGGGTCATATGGTAGTTCCTCCACACAGATTTACACAGTGTCCCCAGTCCTTTTTAAAATTTATTTTGAGGTAGGGTTTTGTTAAGTTGCTCAGGCTGACCTGAAACTCACTATCTTTCTGTCTTAGCTTTCTGAGTAGCTGAGATTACAGGTGTGTTTCACTATGTCTATCAAATAAATTAAGTGATAAAAGTAAATAAGAGAAACTAAAACTAATGCTATACCTACTAAAAATTGAAAGATGTGAAGAAGTCATATATTGAATTAAATTCTTCTCTGGAATCACAGGAAGTTAATACAATTTCCAAATGAGCCAAGAAAAGCTATTAAAGCACTGTTCTCTATTTTATAATTTCCTCTTAAAAATAATGTATACTTACTAACATTGTAATCAAGAAAAATCATCACATTATATTCACATTTTTATATTAAAATAACTGTATGGGGGCCGGTGAGATGGCTCAGTGGCGTAAGCGCCTGCTTTGCAAGCGCGAAGGCTGGAGTTCGACTCCCGGAACCCACATACGAAAAAGGGGCCGGTGATATCGCTCAGTGGCACGGGTGCCTGTTGGCGCGCGAGGTCCTGAGGTCGTCCCCCCGGTACCCACAAAAAAAAAAAAAAAAAAAAAAAAAAATAACTGTATGACTGGACACCCAGATTACAGGTAAATTTGTTGGCCAATTTAACTTAGTTTGAGGAGTGTTAATTTTTTATTTTTATTAGTACATGTTTGCAGGACATAATGAATACATTCACTGTGTGGAATTGGTACAATGTAAATAACACATCTCAATTCTCCTTTTCCCCTTGCCCTCCACCCCCCTTTTTTTGCCAGCATCACATTCATTTATTTATTTTATAAGCTCTTATCAAGGTAATTATCATAAATACAGATTAACATCCAGACTAATAGGCCAAAAACATATAAAATACTTAAGACAATTAGGAGTTTTAATTTTTGAGTGAGCTATTTTGCATTGCCCTAAATATTTATTGAAACTATTTTACAAATTAACTAAAATGTCAAAAATCCTGTTTTCTCTTTGTAACTTTTCATATCACTTGTGAGAACTTTGAGGGTACAAATAAAAAGATTCCAGAATTTTTTTTACATAGCAAAAATCTCATTTATTGTATAATTATCGAGAACTGTGATAATTGGAAGAATTGAGACTATTATTTTCTTTATTTTCCTCCATTGCATTTTAGAGGCACTTGTGTTAAAAAAAAATAAGGTAATGTTCAACAACTTCTGAAACCACCATCACCACCACCACCTGCTGAACCCAAACAAAAGCAAATCTTTACTCTTGTACAGAAACCCAGCCTGATAGGAGAGAAAATATCATTTTAGTTACTGATTGAAATGCATTTTAAGTTCACTGACAAACTACACACACAAAAAGTTGCTTTTCAAACAGGGACACAATCTATTTTTAAAAAAATTACTATGTAACTGGGAGTGATGGCACACCTGTTATCCCTAGCACTCTGGGAGGCTGAGGCAGGAGGATCACAAGTTCGAGCTAGCCTATGCAACTTTGGGACTTAGTGAGAATTAACAAATAAAAAAGGGCTGGTGATACAGCTCAGTGCAAAGGTTCTGGGTTCAATACCCATTAACACATGTACACACACACAGACACACACAGACACACAAATTGCTTAGTACATTTACCTTTTCAAAACTAATTTTTTTAAAAAACATATATAGCCTGGAAAAAGCGTGCTAATTTCCAAGATGCTTTACTAAAAAATAGTATGAAGTAGGCAAATATTCTTCCAATGTTAAAAAAAGAGTTTGAAAGTAGAGATTATACCCTGTTATTTTTTTTGTGTGTGGGTACCGGGGGTCGACCTCAGGACCTCGTGCGCCAGCAGGCACCCATGCCACTGAGCGATATCACCAGCCCCTTTTTTTGTATGTGGGTTCCGGGAGTTGAACTCGGGCCCTCGCGCTTGCCAGGCAGGCGCTTACGCCGCTGAGCCATCTCACCGACCCTTTTTTTTTTTTTTTTTTTTTTGAGACAGGGTTTCACTATGTAGTTCAGGCTGGCCTTGAACTCACTAGTAGCCCAGGCTGACCTCAAACTCACGACAGCCCTCCTGCCTCAGCCTCCCAAGTGCTGGGATTTCAGGCATGTGCCCCCAAGCCCGGCTTGTTAAATTAACTTCTAAGAATAGGGTAGATTAAACTCTGAGACCCTTGGACAGTGTTACTGTAACACTTTGAATGAAATATAAGTTTTTATGAAAGGGAAAAATTTTCTTGTTCCAACTCAGTAGTTATTTTTTTAATTTTCTAGCTAACATAGTAAATAAATATGACTGATTTTTCTGAGGAATCTGTTATCCCAAGGCAGTTAAAGCAAATCAATCAATTCTTGTAAATCAAAGCAGTTTTCTTGTGTCCTTTAAATTTGCTTTTTATGGAAGTATGTCGAGACATCTGGGTGCTTTGCCTTTAGAATTTGGCACTACTTTGGTCTCATTTTCATTGTGAAGTCTGTCTGCTGTAATGTCTCAGCACTTTTGAGCGTTGACAATAAAAAGCAAAGACACTGCTAGTGAGAACCACCCAAAAACCTGCACTCACTTCTGGCTCTGGTCTCGTTTTAACTTGGTGGATTCACCTCAGTCTTTGTTCACACTTTCAATCCACATTTCCAAAGAATGAAAAGCATTGATTACCTGAAGATTGCATTTCAGGGACGGGGTTTAGAAAATAACCAGTTCTAGGCGTAAAGGTCAACCAATCTGTTTTACAAACAGGGTTGACAAATAACAGCCAGCTGTACACACCGAGTTCAACCTACAAATGTCTCCTCTACTCTAAAATCTGAGTCATCTGCTCTGTCATTTTGGCACCAGTGTTTATAGTACATCTTGAACTTTCTCATGTAGCAATGCTATTGGTAAATAGCACAGGTAAGAAAAGGACAACCTGACCCTGGTGGACAATATGTGTATCTTACGTGTGATGAAGGGATGTTCTGAAAAGCTTCGAGCAATTATTCCAATGCTTCTGGGTGTGTGTGTGTGTGTCTGACATGCAATGACTCATGTTCTAAGAGTGTGTATTTTTCTCTCTTAAAAAGTTGGCAGCCAGCCATCCTCTCAGAAATGGGAAGTTTCTTGAACTAATCTGGACAAGTAGACTATGGTTTAGATCACAAAGTGGTCAGTCTTTGTCCACTCAGCACTGCCAATTATCTGTGAATATCCCTACTTAGTAAAAACTTCAAAAAGTAACAAAAAAGCCAGATCTTCTTGTTAGCTTGTTTTGCGTATAAACTTGCTAGATAATTGCATATAAATTTCACTTCTAAAGCAGAAAGGAGTCCTTTAAAGGGCTGACCTTGTTAAAGAAAATAATATAGTTGCAATCCACTTTCTGAATACTTGGCCTTGGATTTGAGTATAGTCTGGAAGATGAAGACTTGAATTAAATTCCAGACTCCAGGACAATAAGGCTTGGATCAAATCACCCCCCCATCTTAGTTTTCAAATCTACTAATTGAAAAGCATTTGCTTTCTCCTCACAGGAATATGAAGCACTACAAACCTGTGCAGATGCGCTGATGCTGTCGGAGGGACTAAGTCAAGCACCATGGCTCATTTTCCTTCCTTATGGAACCACAGTGGCCATCACGTTTCTCACTGGGAGTAAGAAGTCCTATGTCCATGTCAAGAGTCCAGAGATAGGGGCCGGTGAGATGGCTCAGCGGCATAAGCACCTGCCTGGCAAGCACGAGGGCCCGAGTTCGACTCCCGGTACCCACATAGGAAAAAAGGGCCGGTGATATCGCTCAGCGGCACGGGCACCTGCTGGCGTGCGAGGTCCTGAGGTTGACCCCCGGTACCCACAAAAAGAAAAAAAAAAAAAAGAATCCAGAGATAAACTCTTGTGTCATATATAGCCCAGTTAACCAGGAAAATCAATCCAGATTTTGTGAGAATTCCAGTTTTTATTTTCTAAAATAAGAGAAGGCAGAATTTTCTCAGGACATGCATCAGTGGGATACAATGATCTGTTAGAAAAATAAAAATGAAATGATAGAAAGACTGTAACATTTACTTTTCTGAGAGTCCTTAAACAAATAAAATTAAGCAAAGATATGTGGCTTCCAAATAGAGGCAAGAGGACTGGATTTATCATTTTTTTGGAGGTCCTTTTAATTTACAGCATGCTGGCATGAGTTGTTAGGCCTACCACCAGTTAACTTACTGAGTGCCAACGCATGTGCCAAGCTGGGTATTATGCACTGAGAGCTCAAAAGTGAAAAGGAAGAATTTTTTTTTAAAGAGAAAAAAAAATAGAACGAAATTTCAAAACAACATAATAGGAGGGTAACAATGGTTAATACATTATGTATTGTTATCTTTAAATTAGTTACTCAGGGTACAAGATATCAGCATTCAGTTGTCCAAACAATATTAGCACAGACCTTTCTTTTCAATGAACTAAGCAAAATTAGTAGTGTATCTATCTTAACTATCTTATGTATATATATAATTTTTTTCTTTTCTCCATTCCCCCATCCTGGTTTCTCTTTCCTTTTGACCAGTTTCTTCCTGTTTTACCATATCTATTGTAGATTTTGGATCTTTTTTACTCTTTCAGTTTCTCACACTAGGGAGACAATTCGATGTTTACAAATGTGCATCTGGTTTATTTCACTTAAGAGTATTTTCTCAAGTTGCATCCATTTACCTATAAAAGTCTCCAGTTTATCTTTCTTTATGGCTGAGTAGTACTCCATTGTATAAAAAGACCACATCTTTTTTATCCATTCCTCGGTTGATGGGCATTTGGGTTGTTTCCAAGATCTGGCTATTACAAATTGTGCTGCTATAAACATGGGTGCACATATATCGCTGTGGTATGATGTTTTTAATTCTTCTGGGAAGTTACCCAGAAGGGGAATAGCTGGGTCAAATGGGACATCCAATCCTAGTTTTCTTTTTTTCTTTTTGTGGGTACCGGGGGTCGAACTCAGGACCTTGCGCACCAGCAGGCGCCCGTGCCGCTGAGCGATATCACCGGCCCTTTTTTCGTATGTGGGTACCGGGAGTCGAACTCAGGACCTCGCGCTTGCCAGGCAGGCGCTTATGCTGCTGAGCTATCTCACCGGCCCCCAATCCTAGTTTTTTGAGGAATCTCTGCACTGATTTCCACAGCGACTGTACCAGTCGAAACTCCCACCAACAGTGGAGAAGGGTTTCTTCTTCCCCACAGCCCCTCCAGCATTTGTTATTAGTTGATTTCTTGATAATAGCCATTGTTTCTGGGTTGAGGTGGAATCTCAGTGTTGTTTTAATTTGCATCTCTTGAATGACTAGTGATGTTGCACATTTTTTCATATATTTATTTGCCATTTGTATTTAAAAGAAGAAATTTTTGGTCTCAATCTTTTTTTTATTTTTTTATTTTATGTGGGTACCGGGAGCCGACCTCAGGACCTTGCGCTTGCCAGCAAGTGCTTGTACCACTAGCGATATCACTGGCCCTTTTTTTTTCCTTTATGTGAATTCTGGGAGTCGAACTCAGGACCTGGCACTTGCCAGGCAGGCGCTTATGCTGCTGAGCCATCTCACTGGCCTGGTCTCAGTCTTTTAACCTCCCATGGGAGAGAACACATACAGATAATTGCAATGCTATGTCATAAGAGCTGGGCTAAGAGCGAAAACATGTACTCTGATTATAAGTTTTGCCTAGGGTGGTTGGGACTAAGGAAGTGACGTCTGCTCTTGGTCTTGGAGACTGAGTGGAGGTTAGGCAGAGGTGGTCATTCCAGACAGAGAGCACAGCCTGAACAAAAGCACAGAGTTGTCAATGTCAGTGACTGACTAGAGATATATTAGAGGAAAGTATTTGAGAATCAGGCAGCTGCAGGGTGGTAACCTTGTTAGGCAGGTATTTACTGGCTGTATGATTTGGGGTACATTACTTAGCTTTTCTGAGCCTTGATTTCTGCATCTATAATATAGGGACATTATTATAGATCCTGGAAAGGTAATATGAGAATTAAATGAAACAATAGATGTAAAGGTTCTGGAACATTACAAGACCACAGATGTTCTCTAACTGATCACTCTTTGTCACCTTGAATGCGCTATAACTGTTGTGGAAATGCATATTGTTCTGAATATCATGGTCTTATTCTGGGGCTTCTTGGTTTATCATTTTACATACAAATAATCGACTTACCATTTTACAGATAATAAACTTTTCCCCTCTTGCTGTCCTGGGGATTGAACCCAGGGCCTTGCATATGCTAGACAAATGCTCTGACAGACTGTCTTGGTAAATCATCTGTTAAATGGAAACAACCCCCACTTTTAGGGTTGTCTTGAGGATTAGAATTAATATTACACATAGTTCCAATGATACTTTAAAGCAGTAGTTACTATTATTAAAACTATTATAACACTGCTCACTTAATAACCAATATTTTTGGAGACAACGTCTCACTTTATAGTTCAGGCTGGCCTCAAACTTGCAGCATCTCTCTGCCTCAGCTTCCTGAATGTTGAGACTACAGGCATGCACCATCACACCCAGCTCAGAAACCAGAATTTATGCACACAAATGAGTTCTTATACGCCTACGGAAGAACATTGGGATGTTTGTGTGTGTACAGACTTGTACTTACTGTTCAGACAAAGGCAGAATATCACTTTCGAAAGTATAGTACTTCCTCTCAAAGGTAATGTGCCATATTGATGGGTATGTATTACATGTGAGCTGACATATATAAGTCATCCAACTGCGGGGCTTGCCAGCCCAGACTCACTCTGCGCATCCCTTGGTCCTTGTCATTACTTGGCCCTCGCTGTCACGTTCTATACCCCAGGCTGGCCACTTCCAAAGCCCCCTCTTTTCATGCAGTGTAAAGAGCTGGATTGCTATCCAGAGGACGGTACACCTAATAAATCCTTTACTCAGATACTCCAGGGTCCTACAGAAACTTACACCCAGTTTGTAGCACAATTGCAAGAGGCTGTAAATAGGCAGATTTCTCACAACAATGTGGCTAAAATGCTCATTCGTCAATTAGCATAGGAGAATGCCAATGATGAGTGTAAATGAGTCTTAGCCTCGGTACTTCATACTAAAGATTTATTTGTTTACATTCATGTGTGCCAAAATATTGAATCTACCGCTCATGCTTCTGCACTCATGGTAGAAGCTATATCCCAAAATCTTGCCAATAAATTCCATCTGATTAAATGTTTTAATTGTGGCACATGGGAACACACTAGCCAACATTGCACATTGGGCACCAATTACAGTGAGCCCTTCCCGGTCCTTGTCGCGGTCTGGGAAGTTTATATTTGTAATTCCATGGAAAAGTTGTTGGAATTCTAGCGAGTTAATTCCAATGTACCACTTCCAGTGCAACCCACAGTGGGAATAAAGACACTAAGGCATATTCATAGTTGTGGGGAGCCAAGGGGTCCTAAGTCCAGCCAAGATGGTGGTTACTGGAACAAAGGCCTAGACCCAGGGCCGAACCTGGGTTTTATTAATTCTCAAGGAGGGGAGTGGCTCGGGGATGAATGACTGTGAGAATGGTGGGAAGTCCGTGAGCACTGTTAGCTGGGCTGAGTAGGTGGCCTGAAATCACCTTTGCAATATGCAGAGGGAAGGATATGCAGAAGGAGTAATCAGCATAACACAATTCAATAATATCTAATGTTTTGGGGTCGGTGCTTCAGCTCTGATGTGTAATCTTCTATGCCCTGGGAAGTCATAGCCTCTTTCTCGAGGCTCAATCCCAGCTGACTGTTTGGAGTGCACGGCTCTCCACCCCACCAGGCTTACCCCTGCGTTTTGGGAGCTACAGGGGCGGGGAACACTGACCCGTTGCCTTGCTTCTAAGACTACACATCGGCACCTCAGCTGGACCAATTTGCATTGCTTAACACCAATTGAAGGGATGAGGAAAAATCCTAGCCAGCTCTGTACATATCAGTACATGGAAATAGGGCCAGGTTTAGCCAAAATGGGGATAATTGCTCTTCTTTTAAGAAGAGTCGTCCAGGTGGTTCTCCACATCCAACCTTTTTTTTTTTTTTTTTTTTTATGTCTGTGTTCCCGCATGAGACACTGTACCAGTTACCTAGCAGATGTTTAGAGACATGACTACTGCATCGATTAGCGGGCAGGTCTTTAGTTGATTTTCTCAAATACTTTTTTTATTTTTGATGGAGGAAAGCAGTTTTAGATAAATACATGAAGCATCAGCTGGTGGAGAGGATGGTGTTGTGCCAGAATCTTTGGCCAGAGGATGCACTGGTCTAGCCTGTAGTTGTAAATAGTTATTATATTTATGATTATCATTATGATAGTTCTAGTAAGTATTATTGTAGAAGTCTACTATTACATCGATAAACCAGCACTGGAATATTGCGTGAGTTCACCTTATATTTTTCTTCTTAGAATCTTACTTAAATGCCAGAAATGGCAGAAAAATCCAACACTTTGTAGTTTTCCAAGAAACCCTTCTTAACTTTTTTCCTCTGCCCAACTCCATAATGCTTTGGAGAGGTCATGTCCCACTGTTCTATCCAGTTTCAATTATGAGCATGGACAATAATGGAAATGGTTACATGTTAGATGGCTCAAACTTGTGAAAATGCCAGTCGTTGTGTGTCTTAAAAACGTTGTGTTGTAGGAGGAAAAATCAGGGTGGATGCACTTGAGCTTCCTCGTCACATAACGCAGCCAGAACTTCCAGCGCTGTTTATCTCTTCTGCTAGCTTTGAAGCAGAACTGTGTCTATGCCATGCCAGACGATGGTACTTTGTCTTACTTTCACGGAACTACAAGAAAGGAGATCCGAACTTTCTTTGAAAGTCTATCTGTTCTTCAAGAGCTTATTATTTTATTTATATTTTAAATAAAAATTTAATTTGCAAATGGGAAGGTGACCAAGACATGGAGAAAGGATGGAGGTGGAGTAGGGAAGAAGTAAAAAGAATTAAAATGTGTGATGTACGTGTACCAACTCCTTATGATGAATATGATCATTATGTGCTGCAAACATGTACTAAAAAAAAAAAAAGAATAGCTAAAAAAATACAAGCCTGCTGAAGAAAAATAAATAAATAAATAAATAAATAAATAAATAAATAAATAAATTTCAGTCAAAGCCCTCTTCTTATTTCTGTAGTCTTTTTGTTGTAATCCATTATTTGGCCTAAACTTAGCTACTTTTTTTTCTTAGCAGTACTAAGGACTGAATCCAAGGTCTTGCAGATGCTAGCCAAGCACACTACCACTCAGCTACATCTCCAACCATTGGCCTAGATTTAGATTCCTTCAGTTGGTAGAGACTGTGAAAATCCATCCTTTCATAGACTTGAAAACTAGGGAGAGTTTGATTGGAATTTTACCACTTTAAGGCTCTCTACCTTGTTCCCAAACTTGAAACTACTTTTGATAGAGACATCTGATATTTTAGGTTTTGCCTGTACGATTCGTAGTCATTACTATCTTGGTCCTTCATATTTGATTGTTCCTTTGATCAATGACATTTATCCTCCGAGCAGCTTCTATTTGTTTGGATGTCTAAAATTGCTGTTTTGTTAGACAAAAAAAAGAAAAAGAAAAAGGAAGGAAGGAAGAAAGAAAGAAAGTCAGACAGACAGACAACCTACTGATCAAATTCATAACTATGTATCAAGTACCTACTATGTAGAAAACAAAGATTCAGTTATGTGGGAAAAGTAATCCAAGAGTAAAACATTGAATGAAAGCTTTTCAAAGATTCACTGTATTGATTGTGAACTTCTGTTTGTAAACAATATTTTATATGGTACGTAATTTTTTAAATTGCTTGTTTGTAAATCATGTGTTAATTCACCTGATTAAAAGAATTTAGCAAAAATTTTCTTAACATTTGTTGGCTTAAACAGAAAACAAAGTTGTGCCTATTTGTTGAAATATAGTTAAATAATATGCAAGTTCATGAAATAAAAACTGAAAGTTCTTTTCTTATCATCTGGAATAAACTTACAATTCTTTATTCAAGATATCTCCTTCTTGATCTTGGACATAAAATTAAATCTTCAGGGCTTTTTTTTTTTTCCACTCAGAATTTTATGACAGCTAATTTCTTTTTATATATAGAATATCTTACTTTTGAAATCAAGAATAGTCAATATGTCCGTTCCTAAACAGTCTTTTTAAAATTCACCTCCCACGTTCAACTGGTTTTTAATTGAGCACTTTTCAAAATTTGTTTTGATTGTGGTAATTGCTGAAAAACATTAAAAGACGGCTTATATTCTCAAAACACTTCGACTTAAAATCATCTTTTAAAGAACATAAGGTACACGCAGTAACCATATTATTTTAGCTCTACAGGTTGAAAACAAAACAAATATAGTTATTTAAATATCTATGCTATACAAATAAGAACCAGTGGAAAAATCCTTGCAAAAAACGAACTAGTCTTCCAGAGAGCACAGATGTGCATGACTGATATGTGATAATGTTGGTCTCATCTTAATTTTAGAAAAATAAGGCAACAAACTTGAAAGTAAGTCCACCTTTCCTTTTAAATTTTTCTTGAACTTTTGTCATCTTTTACTACCTATTTGCTTGATGGGTATGGGAGATCAAATATTTAGGTAGCATACAAATGTTAATAGGACATCTTTGAAATAACTTATGTTTAGTTTAGCAACTTTTAAATTCAGGTTGAGTCTCTCTCTCTCTTTCTCAAATAGAGTCATATTTTCTGCTAGTAAAAGTTATGGCTCCTAGACATGTGTGGTGATACATTCCTGTAATCCCAGCACTCTGGGAGGCTGAGGCAGGAAGATCACCATGAATTCCAGGCCAGCCTGTGCTACATAGTTTAAGGTCAGCCTGAACTACATAGTGAGACTTGTCTCAAAAAAACCAAACCAAACAAAAACAAAACACACGCAAAAACCAAACACCCCCCTGCCAAAAAAAAAAAAAAAAAAAAGAGAGAGAGAAAGAAAATGGTGGAGCAGTGATCAGTAGCAAAATTCAGAATCTGGACACTGGAAAAGAACAACTTACTGAAGAAAAAAAAAAAAAAAAAAAAAAAAAAGCAGACCACTGGGAATTGGGAAAGAACTGTCAGGAAAAATTAGGAGCCACAGAGAAGTTGGAAAGTGGACCACAATGTATAGAAAAGAAGGAAACAGGCTACCGTGTTTGTTCCTCCATGGTAGTCGGCCCTCAGGCTGTAGTGTGTACTTCTTTTCCTACTTTCACTCGGCCCAAACTCACTCTACAGAGCCTGTTTCTTTTTTCTGGCTTTAATAAAACTTTGTTACCATTAAAAAACAAAACAAAACAAAACAGGAAACAATTTGAACTATTTCCCCTGGGTATTGTGGCTTGCAGGGAGGGGACTCGGGCTCTCCAGAAGCAAGGTAAGCACTAGGACTATGAAAACACCAGTGGATTCCATGGCCTTTGTGGACTGCAAAAACAGCATCCCGAGAGGACTTCTACATGGCAGGCAACACCTGGAGAGGTATTCAAACAGAGACACCCTACAAATCTCCAGAATGCTGGATCAGGCGCCATTTCAGGGAGGCATTATTTAAATCTCGGACTCAGAACAACTAAACAACAACTTCACTCCGAGGCGAGGCTCCCATTGTTACCCTTCCACAGTGACTAGGTAAGAGACAGCCGAGGGGGACAGCTGTGCACAGGGAGCAGGTTAGAAAGAGATCCCCCGAGGAGTTTTGACGCAGGCCCTGGAAGGACCCAGTGTCTACCCTCTGTGCTGAGAAGCCAGGACTGGCTTAAACTGTGCTCCGAAACAGCTGGCTCTGAAAATGCCTGCCAGCGTCAAGTACTTGAGCCCTTCCCCTACCGGCTACATCCAGCCTAGATCTGAGGCCTGATTTCCTTCCTATCTACCAACACGAGCAAGGACATGTCCTAGGATGGACATTGCCACAACCTCTGAGGTGAACAGTGTGGCCTCCAGAGCGGGGTTGGAGGGTACACCTCACAAAACCACGGGCCCTGAGGATAGGTGGAGTAAGACGAAACTTGCTGGACTCCAAAACTGCGGCTCTTAGAAGGAAACCACTCACTCAAAAATACAGAGAAAAAATATTTTTTCTCTGTGTTTTGGACTCTTTTTCCTTTTTTGTCTTTATTTCTTCTACTTTTTTTTTCTCCATTTACTCTTTTTTCCCCATTTTCTTTTACTTATTCTATTTTAAAAATTTCCATATTATTTCTTTCTCTTTTTCTTTTATCTTCTATTTCTCCTTTGTTTTTTTCTGTTACTTTTATATAATTCTCTAAACATCCTTCTACTCCATAATAGGACCCTTTGTCTCACTTTTTAGAGCTTCTAATATAAAGGTATAAAGCAGGAAATGTTCTTGTAATTCAAGTCAAAAAGATCAAATTTACATTTTTTGTGTGTTCAGATGTGCATGTTGTTTGTCCTCAAGTGGGATATAATTGCAGTCTGGAAGATACAAAAACTCCCACTTAAACAATGGGTCGGTGATATCGCTCAGCGGCACAGGCGCCTGCTGGCACACGAGGTCCTGAGTTCAACCCCCGGTACCCACAAAAAAAAAAAAGAAAGAAAATACCCAGAATAACAAAGCAATGCTGGACAACGAGAGCATGGCAGGAGGAATCACAATTCTGGACTTCAAGTTATAGCACAAAGCTACAGTGATGAAAACAGCATGCTACTGGCAAAAAACAAACCTATGTTATGAAATTTAATTTAACTGAAAACATCAATATAACTATTTTAAAGTGCATTTGTACCAAAAATTACAAATTATAAACACTATCTGCTTATGGAAATTCAGGTTTCACTTTTTCAGGGCATGAAGTGTGAAGATAAAATTTTTAGGGAAATATGAAATTTTCTCATTTTCCTGCCTCCACATAAATATATTACCCATTATATATTGAAGCTAAAATATGAATCATTCAGGACAGATTGATGAGTTGTGTGGGAATCTTACTTTTTAATCCATCAATAATGATCATCAGAAAGTCATTAAATTACCATATATATCTATATATCTTTAATAACACATAAAATATGCCGCTTCCCCATTTCTCTGGTCATGTAATATTAAGATCTGACTATAGGCTATCCTTCTTTGTTTCTTTTCTTCTTTTTTTCCTTCTTTTTTTTGCAATTATAAGAAGGGACATCAACAAATTATTACCCCAGCATTGCTAAAGTGGTCAAGTATTGCTGTGTTCTTGCTGATAGAAATCTAAGTGGAATACTCTGGGCCCTCAATCTAAATTACTGGTAAGCCATTTTATATTCATGAATGATTTTTATATATTTGGGACTCAGAATGTATTGGCCCCACATTTCTACCCTTGGAAAATATTTTGACAATTACTTAAAAAAAATTTTTTTAAGGTCTCTGTTTGGAGATCTGGGAGAAAATAGATCAGTTTGAATAATCAGACTATAAAACGTGCTAGTCACATAACATGTACTATTTGTTTGCACAAAAAGTACATGTATTCATTGCAGAAAAATCCAAAGCCACAAATAATAGTAACAGATTGCTTGTGGCACCTGGAGAGATTACCACCGTAAATTATTGTATGCAGCAGAATATATCATCAGAAACTTAGTTAGCAATCATTCTTCTCTTCTTAGAGAAGCATTCTTCTTCTTACTTTATTTAAGGAAATGAAGAGAAATTGTTGAGTTACCAGCGGGTGATTACTATATCCACCTGCTGTGCTTGAAGGACCAATTAGTTTCAGCTATGCTTGAGAGGAAGGTGAGCAAGAGGAACCCTTTCTTGTTGGGGAGTCTTAGAGGAGTCATTGAGACTTGAGGGAGAAGTAGGAGAAAGGGAAGGTTTTGCCCTTAAAGTAGTCAGACTCTAACCTGGGCTTACTAAGACCAAATTTAAGTCATTTTGCCTGTATGGGTCAGCTTTCCCATTGCTGAGTCAGAAGGGCCCACACCCACAATTTAAAGAAGGAGAGATTTAATTTGGATCATAGTTTCAGAGGTTTAGTCCATGGTCAGCTGGCTCCCAGGCAGGAACATCATGACAGAACAGTGTGGTGGAACAAAGCTGTCCCCTTCATGGTGGCCAGGAAGTAAAACACAGAAAAGTGCAAGGAAGAGATACACCCTTTGAAGGTGCACCTCTGCTGACCCACATCCAACTGGCCCTGCCTCCTGATAGCACATTTAGTCTGAACGTCAGTAGATCAGTCCACTGAGGAGTGTAGCACCCCTATATTCCATTCACCGCTGCAGGAGTCTGAATCTAGTCAAATTGTGAATTAGGATTAATTGGCACAGCTTCTAACCACTGTGTGACTTTGGGTCAGTTAGCAGCCTCTCTGGGCACCAGCTTTACCATTTATGAAATGAAGAGGTTGGGCAAAGGGAGACTTAAAGGTGGGGAAAAGATCACAGAAATACATTGTTCCTATTGACCTAGTTGGGAAGATTGGCTTGAGAAAGCACTGTATTTCTGTTTTGTCACAGTGATGGGGAGAAGAGAGAGAAGGGTGAAGAGGACCTTTACAAAGGGCTTAGCTGAAAGTCTGATCTCATTTAATACCTTCATTCAGGATCTAACCCCATGTTGTCCCACATGATGGTTTCTAGCTACGTTTTGCTGACCTTTCAACATGTGACCAGTCCAACCTGAGATGCACTGTAAGTATGAAGCATATTGTAGATTTTGAAAACTTTGTACAAAAATATAAAATATCTCAACAATTTATTTATCTAGTTTTTGGATTTTTTGAGACAGGGTTCACTATATAGCTCAGGCTGGCCTTGAACTCACTATGTAGTCCAGGGTGACCTTGAACTCATGGCAATCCTCCTGCCTCAGCCTCCTGAATGCTGGGACTATAGGCATGTGCCACCATGCCTGACTCCTTTTGTTTTAAACAGGGTCTCCCTATGTAATTCAGGCTGGCCTTAAACTCACGGTGATCCTCCCGTCTCAGCTTCCCAGAGTGTTAGGATTACAGATGTGTGCCACCATGACTGGCTTTCAACAATTTTAAAATATTCATTGAATGCTAGAACAATAAGTGCATTAAATGAAAATAGTATTATACATTTACTTTACCTGTTTCTTTAAAAATTTTTTAATGTGACAAGTAGAAATTTTAAAATGAGATATATGGCTCACATTCTATTTCTGCTGCACAGCGGTGATGTAGTATATTAAGTCAGCGGAATATGCTTAGGGAAAATGTGCAATCACTAATTTCTACATGGGTATGGAAGATTTTAACAATTGTAGGAATGGTCTAGTGGGACAGTTGTCATCAGAAACCTAGATATTAATCCGATCAAAGCAGGAAAATAGGAGTGACTAAAATATCTGAAGGTAAGTAATAACACCAGGTGTCCTCGTTATGGCCAAACCTGAGCTTCCACATGACAGAGCAGTTCGGAGGTAGTCCAACTAGAGAAACACGCCAGTCACACTGTCTGTAGTGCTTGATTCTTGTAACTGAGCCTCTCTGCAGGCTACCTGCAATGGTAGTAAGCAAGAAGGTAGGGAAGGGACGGGGTAGGACATGGGATGATTTACAAGGCACATTTATAGGCTTTATAGATTGACCTCACCAAAAGGAGGAGTGAGTACAATGTACTCATTGTGTCAATCAGTGATTATGAGACTCTGATAAACTAAACAGCAACTCTTCTTCCTGGAAAAGTTTGCTAACCCCATAATGATGAATCATCTACTTCCAGAAAATAATACAGTTACTGAAGGCTCAGTTTAGTCCCCATAATTAAATTCTGTTAGCAGCGTAAGGTGAGATTTCATGTTAACATAACAGAAGGGAGAATAAAACTCTAAAAGCACACTGAAATTCCCTAACCACCCAGCCATGGCTTTTCACGGTCTTCATCTTCCTAAACTTCAGAGCAACACTTGACAGCAATTCCTCTCCCCTTAACATTTTCTTTTCTATTGCCTTCTGGTGATGGGAAGTCTGAGGACTTCTGTTATTTCTTCAACCTCTCTTGAAGCGAGCAGTGCAGTATTGATTGAAAAGCAAATGTTGTGGGCTGTAGCGAATATCTGCGGTAATACTTTACTATGTAAAGTGCATAGTAGGTTTGCAATAAATGACAGTAATTGTTACTTTTATTGCCTTTGGCTGAATATTTTCCTTCAGTCAAGGTTTAAAATTAAGTTTCCTTATCTCCATATATTATGGATTATAGCTACTCCTTCAATTTCAAATGTTAACTCTTTATTGACAGATGATTGCAGAATACATATCTATGGATGCAGAATATAAGCATTTTCAATATTGTCTAGGCCTGGCAGGTTAGATAACACACACAGAGGCTTATTTCTTCCGAATCTATCTCTCCTGACCCCTGAGGTCAATGCACCTCTTCGTTTTTGCCAGGTACAGTGTCATAGATGTGTGCCTAGGCTCTCCCATGTCCTTTCTGCTCCGTACACCCCGGACTCTGTGAATGAATGCAGGCCAGGATGCTAATAAATCCCAATACAAGTTGGTATGTCTTTGCCTAAGAGTTCTAGGGGACCACAGAAGTCTGATGATGGGGTCAAGATAAGTTTCTTTGACTGACAGAAATTTGAGAGAGAATGTGTTGACAGACCTTAGCGGTAGGGCTTTGGGCAGGACAGTACCTTTTTGTCTTAGCTCCTTTATTTGTAGAATAACCATTGTGGACTTTATCTGCAGACTGCCCAAGAGCTACGCCGATGAACTTGTAGAAGGCCACTGGGACGTGTAGCATGGCAAAGCTCACAACATCTTTCTGCGTATTCGAAGGAAAGGGTATTGTTAAAGGCAGTATAGTGGGAATGGACTGATAATCTGAAAAACTTCACATTCATGGTAAATTTCAACAACAATGTTAAATCTGTGCTGTGTGAGTGAAAGCTTGCCATCCTGACGAGCCTCATATACTTGTTACTACTTTTGCTCCTGAAATGACTATTTATTGATAGTTTTAGTCATCCAAATCTTGTTGATTTTTAATTTAATAGACTACAAAATAAAAAAAAAACTATTTATTTGTTAGGACTAAACACACACACAATCCTTGCTTACTGTAAAAAATTTAACCACAGAGAAAATGGAGATTATTAAAATCACCCTGAATCTTGGTTACCTAGAAATAATAATTTTTAAAAAATTTGGTTAAAATCCTAGCAGATGTGAATTCACCTAACTAGATGAAACAATAAATATTGACATATACCTTGCTTTTTGAAAAATTTTTAAAACAGGGTCTTATTAATTTCCCAGTTGCCCAGGCTGGACTTGAACTTTCCATCCTCCTGCCTCAGCCTCCCAAAGTGCTGGGATTACAGGCGTATACTTGAAAAGCTCCTTAATATACTAGCTTTCTTTAGTAGTGACTGCTGATTTAGACTAATCTTTTGTAATGGCCATATTACATTGTATTATAGTTCCATGATACCTTACTATTATATATTTATTTATTCCTTTCATGATGGACATGCACACTATTTCTAATTTTCCACTATTCTGAATAGAAGTGTGATGAATGTCAAGTTGTATCAAAGCTTGTACATGTGTTCAAGCACACTCAGATCAAAAGAGAAGCAGACTCATTTTCCTAGTCAAGCAATTAGGAGGTAGTAGATATACTCTGATAATCAGATTTTCCCTGCAATGTCCAAATTTCCGGTTTGCAATACATTAGTACATTATGATCATTATTTTCCTGAAAGATAGAAACTTACAGTGAATTATTGTGACTAAAAATTAATTTTATGCTATTAGAGATGAGAAGGTAAAATAAAGTATCCTTTCCTCAGCTGAAACTATTACAGTTATTCTAATTAAACCACTCTTGATGCACATGATAAAACATGTCTTGGCAGCTTATTTCATTTTAATATGAAAGTTTATTGTCTTTCATGTTAAATGCACTTCTTTGTTTTATTTCACTTAATAATACCTCAGACTTGGAGCTGACACCATCTCTTCTTGTTAAACATTGACTATACTTTTTCAGGGTTTGGGTCAGATGAATGAAAATAAAAGTCAAACATTTCTGTAAGTTCAAAAAAGTTAATTAAAAAATTCAAATTCCCAAGCAGATTAATGGAATGTTATAAAGTAATTTTCAAAGATTTGTTTGGGGAACGAACTTGTAGAACATTTTCCCTTTTATCCCAGAACCTCATAGAGTGCTTGGGACATAGTGGTAACTAAATAAATATTTGTTGAAAAAAATGAGTGAATGAATGAAGCCATTTTCAATTTGCAGCTTGAATATCGGCAAATATCTGAACCAGCGAAGCAAATTATTTATACAATTACATAATCTATCTGCATTGCCATAGAATTGATTTTTCTCTTTAAATTTTAAAATCTATAATTAACACATAATAATTGCACAGTGTGAAGTTTTAATATATTGTATAGTGGGCAACTAAGATAATTAACATATCCATCACCTCAAACATTTATCAATTTTTGGTGATGATAACAGTCATATACTCTTTTCCAACTCTCCAGAAATGTACAATACATTACTATTAGTTATGTTCACCCTAATATGTAATAGACCACCAGAGCTTATTTTTCCTATCTTAACTTCATATCCATTGACAAACTCTGGCTATCTTCCTTCTTCCTTATCCTTCCTAGCCTCTGTGTGTTTATCAACTGTGAAAAAATACCTGAGATAATCAACTTAATAAAGAAAAAGTTTTATTTTGGCTCATGATTTCAGAGGTTTCAGTCCATGGTCTCTTGGCTGAGTTGCTTTGGGCCTGTGGCTATGAGGTACATTATAGTGGGAACATGTGGCAGACAAGGATGCTCCCCTCATGGTGGCTAGAGAGCAAAAAGAGACAAACAGGAATATATCCTTAAGGCCACACTCCCGCTGACCAAACTTCCCTCCACTAGGCCCCACCTCCTAAAGGTTTCATCCCCTCCCTAGGGCACCTAATGCTGGGGACAAGTTGTCAGCACATAGATTGGAGCACATTCAAGATCCAAACTATAGCATGCTGGTAACTGCTACTTTACTTTCAACTTCAGTGACCTCAGCTTTTTTAGATTCCACATATGATAGAGATCATGGGGTATTTGTCTTTCTGTACCTGACTTGACATTATATCTTCCAGTTCATCCATGCTGTTGCAAACTACAGGATTTCATTCTTTTTATAACTGAGTAGTTTTTCACTGCACGTGTATATCACATTTTCTCTATCCACTCATCGCCTGATGGACACTGCAGCCATTTCCATTTTTTATGTATTGTGAACAGTGCTGCAATGAGTATGGGGCGCAGATGTCTCTTCAACAGACTGATTTCACTTCCTTTGGATGTAGACTCAGCAGAGGGATAGCTGGATCATATGGTAGCTCTATTTTTAATTTTTTGTGGAACCTTCCATACTGTTTTCCATAATGACTGTACTAATTTACATTCCACCAACAGTGTCTAAGAGTTCTCTACATGCTCTCCAGCATTTGTTTTATTTTTTTCTCTTGTTGTCTTGACAATAGTTATCCTAAGTGGGGTGAGGTTATATTTCATATGGTTTTTTGATTTGTATTTCCCTGATGATTAGTGATATTGAGCATTTTTTTCATATATCCCCTGGCCATTTGTATGTCTTGTTTTCCTCTTGCACTTAGAAATGAAGTGAATGTTTTCCATGAAACATAACTTATAAGTTTTATCATTCTCAAGATCTGTTGTTTATGGAAGGGTTGGAAAATTGTGCCCTTGAACCAAATCCAAACTGTTGCCTGTTTATACAGCCTGGGTTAAGAATGATTTCTAAAACATTTTAAGTGGTTGAAAATAATCAGAGGAGTAATGTTTTGTGACAGGTAAAAATTACATAAAATTTAAATTACATCAGAGCTTTTCTGTGCTCACTATTTTATATATCACTTATAGTTGCTTTTGTACTGCAGCAGTGAAATTGAGTAGAGTCCCACAAAGCCTAAACTATTTACAGTCTGGTCTTTTACGAAAAAAGTGCCAACTCCCAGTTCAGATATAAAACTGTTTCATGGAGACAGAGAACATTCAGTTATGAGCTGTATTAAATGCTAGAGCAGCCTATTAAATTGACAGGTCATGCTGGCAAAGTGAGGTCAAAATTATATTTTTATTTTGTTAATACCTTGAAAAATTATAGTGGTAGCACATTTTCTTTTCTCTTTCATTACCCCTAATTGAAAAGACCAAGCCTATGCAGTGGAACAATGTTATTTGAAACTGCATCAGTACAACATACTGTCAAATGCCAAGATTGCTTAGAACCTCCTTATTCCAGGGCTAACAATTCACCTTTGTCCCTTCTGGACCCCCCAGATTCCCTGCAGGCCCTGCCTGAACTGTGGTCCCCTAGGCTGGCAATACTAGCATTTCCCTGCAAAGCTTGAGATAGGATTTTAAAAACTGAGTCCTTGAATCTTCTGTGAAGAATTGAAAAAGTTTATCTATACCCTCGATGTATGAAATTGTCGAATTCTTATTTCTGTTTTAGGTTTGAGATTTTTATTTTTATGAGCTTTGTTTTCTTCCACAGCAGAAATACTTTTTTTCACCAGATTCCTGAGTGAAACCAAGAATTACACTGGAAGCGAACAGCTTAATTATTGTTATTCTAAAGCAAAGTTGCTATAATGCTGATTATAAAAGAGAAAGGGAGGGATGTTTGAACAGACATGTGTCCTGTATCCCTGACATCACATAATGCCAGGCTTTCTCCAACTTTAACTTGCTATTACCTATTGTCTCTGTAGGGTTCTTTAGAGCGGTAGAACCAATAAGATATGTGTAGCTGTTATGTTTAATTACTTTAGTTTTCAAGGGTTGGCTCCTGAGATTGTTGGAGCTGCCAAGTATGAAATGTGCAGGGTGGGCCAGCAGGCTGGAAATTTCAATAAGAGATGATGTAATCTTGCACCCAAAGGCAGCCTGAGACAGAAGTCCTTTCTTTGCAGGCTTTGAAAGCCTCAGCTGATTGGATGAGGTCCGTATACATTGCGAAGGTTAAACTGTTTCACTCAAAGTCTAAAGATTTACATGTTAAAGTTATGCATGACACATGCAATGCCTTTTTCTTTAATGACTTCTGTCAATTTTATTTTCCAATTTAATGGTAGCATGACTTTAAAGTCACAGGAATTTAAAATACTATTGAGATATTGAATTTGAGTCCTTACGATCTCTCTCAGTTTAACAGGCTTATGTAGATCCAGTGAACTTAACGAAGGATATGATAATATGATGGAAGAATCATGACACCCAAGGAATCCATGTCATAATCCTGAAACTAGTGGATATTTTACCTTACATGGTGTCTTAGTTACTTTTTTCTCATTGCTGAGACAAAATACCCAACACTCAAAGTTAAAGAGAGAAAGGTTTATTTAGCTCACAGTTTGTAGAAGTTTCAGTCCATAATCAGCTGGCTCCAAGGCAGGGTGGCACATGGCAGAAGGGGACCAGTTCATGGTGGGCAGAAGACAGCAAAAGCAACAAGGGAGGGAGGGACAAGCCTCTTTCTGTCCCTTATATTGCATGCAGGCTACCTGCCCTAGGGTGGGTATAGCACTCACACCCTTAATCATAGCCAGAACGATGCCAAACCAATCAGTGAACTGATTTACTAATCACACACCCTCGATCCCAGCACCACATGCTCCAGCTACAGCCTCTTCTGAAAAGTCTGTCCCCCATGACTGCATGAGGCTTTGGGGGGGACATCTAGACACAAACCATAACACATGGCAAGGGAAACTAAGGTTACTAATCAACTGACTCTAAAATAGGAAGATTCTCCCAGATTAACCAAACTGGGCCCATAGTAACCACAAGTCTTTAAATGCAGAAGATGGAGATGGAAGAGGAAGTCAGAGCGATAAGATGTGCTGTGGACTGAATGGGCCTCTTCACCCTTGCAAATTCGTATGCAGAACTCCTCCTCTGCAATGTGATGGTATTTAGAGGCGGGGCTTTGGGAGAGAGAGAATTAGGTTCAGATAGTATCCTAAGAGTGGAGTCCTTATGATGGGGTTAGTGCCCTTCAAAGAAGGGATGCCACTGAGTTTCTTTTCTGTCTCTATGTGAAGACACAGTGAGAAGGTAGCCATCTCCAAGCCAGGAAGTGTGCCCTTACCAGAGCCTGACCATGCCTGCACGTTGACCTTGGACATCCTGCCTCTGGAACTGTGAGGAGGAAATGTCTGTTTAAGTCACCAGTCTGTGGTATTTGTTATGGCGACTTGAACTGACAAAGACATCCCGTGAGAAGGACTTGGCCTAAAATTACTGGCATTGAAAAGAAGGAAGTAAATCACAAAGTAAGGAAAGTAGGCAGCCTCCAGAAACTGGAAAAGGCAGGATAGACGGGCACATAGACTCATCAGCAAGGAGCACACTTTGCTGATACCTTGATTTTTGCTGACAAGTGAGACCACTCTCATAATCATGCTCTAGAGAACTGTAAGATAATAAATTTGTAGCTGGGCTTGGTGCCACATACTTGTAATTCCAGCACTCTGGGAGGCTGAGACAGGAGGATTGCTAGTTCAAGCTGAACCTGGGCAACTTAGCAGTTTAGTGAGACTCTATCTCAAAATAAAAAATAAAAAAACAGGGCTGGGGATGTAGCTCAGAGTGAAGGCCCTCGGTTCAGTCTCCTGTACTATGAAAAACAAACAAACCCAAAAAAGAGAATAAATTTGTGTTTTTTTAAGCCACTAAAGAGTGCAGCAATTTGCCACAGCAGCAATGGACAACAAATTCAGAAGCCAGCAGGGCTTAGTACTTTTAGCAAATTTAAATGTATTAAATTTCAAGCTGCAGTTATTAAAACTAGAGATAAAGGTGTGTTGAAAGTATTTCTAGGGCACATCTTTTGCAAAACATCAAAGCCTACAATTACTTTTTTCCTCCTGTTTTCAATGTGGGGCCTTTACTTCAGACACTGCCAAGAGAAGTCTCATTGGTGCTGTTATTTAAGTATTATGGAGTAATTGATAAAGGGGAAGTCAAGATTTTATTTGTGGCTAATTTGTACATGCAGATTTCAGAACAAAAAATTGGCTGCTGTGATCTTTTTATTTTAGGATTTTGTTTTTGAGTCAGGGTCTCACTATGCAGTGCAGGCTGGCCTTGAACTCACTATGTAGCCCAGGCTGGCCTCAAACTCACAGCAATCCTCCTATCTCAGACTCCCAAGTGCTGGGATTACAGGCATGCTGTGATCTTGATATAATTAATCTATCTTTTCCTGGCTTCTAAAACAGAAAGACGATAATTGCATAAAATCCAGTATTTAGCCAGGTATGGTGACACACGCCTGCAATCCCAGCACTCAGGAGGCTGAGGCAAGAAGATTGCTGTGAGTTCCAGGCCAGCCTAGGCTACAAAGTGAGTTCAAGGCCAACCTGAACTACACAGAGACTCTGTCTCAAAAAACAAAACAAAACAAAACAAAACAAAACTCCAGTATTTAGTAATGCCATAATAGCCATACTTACTTTCTACTAAGGAGATAAATTTTATTTAATTTTTTTCTATTTATTTGTTTATTTATTTTTTAACAACAACAAGTAAACATTCTCATGTATTAACAAACTCAAGCATTAGAGAATGTACAAATACCTTTTGGAGAAAAACATTACTTATTTAATTTTTCTAAACACCCTGTGAATTATTTTATCTTACAAATAAAGAAAGTGAGGCACAGTGTTCAAGGTGGTGGAGGTGCCAGTTTGAACAGAGGCAGGCTCACTTCTGAGGTAGTGAGTTAAACCATTTTATACACTGTTATACCTGACAACTAAATTATGTCCTTAACTGTAGGCGTAACATAACAATTTTAAAAGGAGGAAGTGGGATTCTCAGAGGGATTCTAAAAATTATCTCTCTCTTATCTATCTACCTATCTATCTATCATCTATCCATCTATCTTCTATCATCTATCATGTGTCATCTTTCTATTATCATCATTTGTCCAACCATCCATTGATCAATCTCCTTTGATCTGGTTTGAGGAAGACGATCCCTAATCACATAGGCTGGGGTTAGAAATCATGAAGGAAGTGAACAAAGGCTTTTCTTCTTCCCTATAATCTCTCTTGCCTTTTTCCAGGAGACTCTTAAGAGAGTTTATCCCCAAATTTAAAAATAAGTTATTCCCAAATTCCTTTCTTTTTTTTTTGTGGGTGCCAGGGCTCGAACTCAGGACCTCGTGCGCCAGTAGGCACCCGTGCCACTGAGCAATATCACTGGCCCTTTTTTTCGTATGTGGGTACCAGGAGTGGAACTCAGGACCTCACGCTTGCCAGGCAGGTGCTTATGCTACTGAGCTTTCTCACCAGCCCCCAAATTCCTTTCTTACCTACTTTCTCTCCTTCCATGCAGGGTAAAAGAAGCAATTTTTTGGAGTTCGTTGAGTAAAAGTCCTCTACATCACCCTGAAATAAGCAGTGCAAGTTAATGGGAAGTTCATTAAAACAGAAACAAAACATATGGGTTCAAATCCTTCCATGGATGTAAAATTAAATGTCTTTAGTGGTGGTTTTCTCTTTTGGAAAATGTGGATACTTACACTTCCTTTCCTGGATTTTTTTGTGGATAATAAAATAACAGAGCACGTGCATTGGGGAGGTGCTCAGCTTTCTGGGCAACGTGCCCCTGAACCCCTTCTCTGCTCTTTCCTCCAGAGATGCTTCTGGTTCTAGACCCAGAGCTGCACTTAGTAGTTTTGTGCCCTAGGGCAAGTTTCTTAATCTCTGCAATCTCTTAATTTCTTTTATCTATAAAAAGAGGAATTTGACTGCCTTGAATAGCACTGTACCCACCTTTCTTTTTGTTTCCCCTCTGCAGTAGATAAAAAATGTGTTTATGGGCTTTGAAGACTAAATCACTGTTCAGCTAATGATAGAATGTTAATCTTTATTAAGTTCTTTAACTTGAAATTTGTTATGTAATTAATAGCAAAACCCTTTATATGCATTCTCATTGAGACACATGGTGCTCCTAAGTTTGAATTTGTTCTTGTCATGTGCTTAACATTCGATCAGTGGCTTCTCATTCCCTTAGAACAGTATAAATTGCTTAATGAAGGCTTCCTGTGGTCCTTGCCTATGTGCCTAATCTCATCTGAAACTTCTTGGTTTCTCTTCACTTTGCCTTTTTAATATTTCACAACATACCAGTACTTTCCTTTGTAAGCTGATGTCTATGAACCTTTTCCTCCTTTCCCTCTCTTTTCTGTGTTCAAATTCTCACCCTTCAAATGTTACCCTGACAGTCACTTTCTCCAGGGAGAATTTTGTTTTCCTCACAGTTTTCTATCCAACTAGACCAGCTACCATGTCATCCACACTTGATTCTTGCTCATTACTTTTTCCTTCGTGTTATTTTTCTCAATTTCAATTAAATTCTTATTTGAGTAATTGTTTGGTATCCATTTCCTTGAAAGGTTAAGTATTGTTCATAACTGTATCCATAACTTTTAGATACTAAGGTACGTCTATATTGGGAGATAGGGTGTTTAAAAGGTAATTAAAGTAAAATGAAGTCATCTGTTGTACATATGATTTGCTTATATATTGCATTGAATGAATAAAGGATGCTTTTGCAAATAATAAAACTGAGACCTGAGCTGAGAATAAGAGGTCAGGTAACACCTTCATATCAAACAGATGACCAGTGGCAAAGCCAGCTCTTCAATCTAAGACCTTAAAGCTGAGTCTCTTGCTTAAATACATTCTTTTTCACTTTTGAGAATAATTCGATTTATTTGAAAAGTCTAATAACATTATAACATAAGACAACTATCTTTTTAAATATTTATTTTTAAATTGATAAAAATTATACATGTTTATGATGTGCAACATGATGTTTTCATATATGGATACATTGTAGAATGGCCAAATCCAATTAATTAACATAAATATCGCCTCATGTGAGGTATTGGTATTTTACATTGTCAAAAATAGGTCCTCTCTACAACCTCATCTGAAATTGCCTCAAGAGGAAAATATTTTTAAGAATGTGGTAAGGTGGCAACATGATGATGGTTCTTAAACTGTTATCACAGGAATGTGAACAGAGAAGGGCAGAAAAAAAACTTGTCCCCTATAATTAAAATTGAAGGGCTCCATAATTGTTCCCATTATGAGAAGTGTGTGAATAGGAATTTCAAAGAGTTCCTAAATAATTAGCTTAAGATGGTAGTTAGCTGTGGCTTCAAAGGTTTTTTCTTTCTAAAAATTCTGTAGTAAGCAATCATCAGCTTACATGTGAATATGCATGGTCATCATTCTTTTTTTTTTTTTTTTTTTTTTATGCGGGTACCGGGAGTCAAACTCAGGACCTCGCGCTTGCCAGGCAGGCGCTTATGCTGCTGAGCTGTATCACTGGCCCTGGTCATCATTCTTGACAGTCAGTAGTGCCCCTCTCAACTGCTGAGCTGGCTTCTAGCTTCAGCTCTTATGTGATCAGTTGTCACACAGGATGATGATATTAGTTTGCTAGGATCGTTATAACAAAATACTGTTAATTGGAGGCTTAAACAGGCGTTTGTTTTCCCACAGCCCTAAAAGCTGCAAATCTAAGTCAAGTTGCAAGGCTGATTTCTTCCAAGACCTGGCTTGTTGACTTGTGGGTGGCTGTCTTCTCCCAGTGTGTTCCCATGGTGTTGTCTCTGGGTGCATGTGTCCTAATCTCTTCTTCTCATGACACCAGTCATATCAGCTGTACCCATAAATGCTCATGTTATTTAATTACCTTTTTAAAGCCCTATCTCCAAATATAGTCATCCCTTGATATCAACCGGGGATCAGTTCCAGGACCCTGCCACAGATACCAAAATCCACGGATGCCCAAATCCCTTCCTCACACTTTTGTACTTTAGATCATCTCTGGATTATTTATAGTACCTAAAACAATGCTATAGTTATTATACTATATTGTTTAGAAAATAATGACAAGAAAAAATGTACAAGTTTAGTTCAGACACATTTTTTTTTTTCCAAATATTTTTGATCCGTGGTTGGTTGAATCTGTGAATGTGGAATACACAGATGAGCATGTATTATACAGTCACATTCTAAGGTACTGGAGATTAGGACTTTGTAGTGGTTGACTTATTGTGTCAACTTGAGAAGTTTAGAAGCTTAAGTAAATCGGCTCAGCAATTCTACACCCTAGGGTGTAGAGGACACACCCTAGGGTGGCATCACCTGGATGCTATAAAAGGAAATAAGGAAGGACGGAGGTCTGCTAGTTCCAGTTCTTCAGAGGAGCTCTAGTCTTCGCCTTCAACGCAGACTCTTCGGCTCCCACCGTGGATCTTTCAGCCTTCCGGCATAGACTCTTCAGTATTCCGTCACAGACCCATCGGCCTCCTGATACAGACTTGCACGGAGCACTGCAGTGAACTCCAGACCTGAGACTGAATCCTTCAGTCTCCAGTGTGCAGACGCCCTCTGCATGCTTCCTCATCCAACTCTGCATCTGACCATGGTAAGCTAATCTTGTAACTTCTTATACATTTGTATATCTTGCATTATATTCGTTTCTCTAGTAAAACCCTGACTGATACAGACTTCAACAAAGAAATTTGAGGGGGGATACAACTCATTCCTTAATAGTGATATTCAAATTAGTTAAGAGCTTGTTAGCCATAGATTCAGAACTATTGGAATTGATGCTAGCCACAGTTTGAGCCAAGCATTGGGAGCCCCCTGCTATTCTTTAGTTGCTAGAATGTGAGGAGGTAGAGGACCAGGTGCACTGGGGCAGTAGGAGGACACTTAGGTGACTAGGAGTAGCAGCTCTTTACCAACTGGTAAAGAACTACTTCAATATTTTAAAAAGAAGTACGGTAATTTTAGAGCAAGTCAGATGAATGTCCACATTGGATGTATATGAGGGGTTAAGCCATCTATTTTGAGTACACCAAGTCTGACTCCTTGGAGTCATTGCTAAAGTTGAACTCAATCAATCAAGATGGAGTGAAGGGATCCTACGTTCAAAGCACAAGCAGGAAGAATTTTTCTTTTCTTGATTTACCAGGGTCTTAATGGTTTCTTTCTGAACAGCGGGGTGGAAGGTGAACAAGGAACTGGGGAAAATGCTCATTAAAGAGCAGGGGACAGAGGATAAGGCAGCTTCAGAAGGTTGTGATGTGTGGGCAGGGTCAGAGAGAAGCAGAAGGCTGTGTTACCAGTTAAGATGCTTTTACATGGATTCAAATGAGCGGCTAAAGGCCATAGTCCAAGGGGGTGCAGTGAGAATGGCGAGAAGGGGATGGGTTGGAGGGAGGGCGGTTGTGGACTCTTTTTAAGAAGCTCAAGTGATTCCAGTGCCCACCCCAGCTATTCTAGCAGAGGAAATGGTACCCAGGTGGTCCTAGAAGCTAAAACTGTAAATGTTGTATTTTCCCTTATCTCGTTCATGAGCAGAGCCTGAGGTCAAGTCTTGGTCTCCCCAAGGTCCAGCACAGAGAACATGCCTCCTAGAAGGTCTGAAAAGTGACAGAACAATGAATGAGACTTGTTCCTTATAGTAGCTACTTTCCAGTCTGAAGATTGTGAGTGTACTGGAGAAGATAGGACTGGTGATGTAGGGGGAGATGGTACAAATTCTGAGGTAGGCAGGGGTCCTGTGAAAGCATTTGTGTGCTGATCTAAGGTGCTTAGAGGTGAACACTAAAAATTATGGTTACCTATTATAATACAGACCAAAATGAATTAAAGAAAATTATAAAGTAAATAATAGTATAAATGGTATGCAGATACAGAAAAACCTTGAAGGTGGTATAAAAATCATCAAAATTTAGGAATTTCTAATATAGTGTAATCAAAAAAAAAATTTGACTAGGATTCTGAGTCAGGAGACCTGGATTCTTGTCATGAAGTTTATCTAGTCTCATTTTTTTCCCCACTCAACAAATATTTATCAAAGTTGTACTACACATTAGCAAAGAAATTACTGTGTGGTTAAAGTAAATTATTACTGGAGGGAGAAATAGGCTTTTGAAAATTTTTTGCATAATGATCTGGTATTTCAATTTAAACTCTTTTGAGTAATGAGTCTCATTTCAAAAGATCACCAGAGTAGATTTAAATTAAAGTGAGACAGTTCCTTTCTCCACCAAATGAGAAAATGAAATGAATGTTAGTAGATGAAGGCATTAAAATCAGAAACAGAAGGTGCCCCTTTTCATTTAACAACTTGAACAGGTAGAAAAATCCACCTTTAACCCGATCTTGTTTATACAGTACTGGGAATACGCGTGGTACCTGCAAAGTGAAAGTAGAAATGACAAGGTCCTTTCCCAGAGCAGCTCAGACATGAACACTGTTGAACAAAGCTACACAGCACAGCAGTGGACTGCATAATTGAGGGATGTGATAGAAGAGGTCATGCTAGGGCCATGGGCTGACGGTGTATGAAATGAGCTATTGAAACCGGGAGGTTGGGGCAGGGAAGGTAGGAGGAAGAGCATGCTCTGGATTTCTCAGTGGGAAGGAATAATAAATGTGAGGTGAAGGGGACACAGAGAGGTGAATCAAGTGTGCCTGCATATCAAGAAACAACGAGAGTCTATTTCACATAATTTCTCTTTTCCCTTGATATTTGAAGACAAACTGTCTTAGTCTATTTATGCTATTTATAACAAAATACCTGACACTAGGTACAGTGGTACTTTGGTTCACAAATGCTTTTGTTTGTGAACAATTTGGTTCATTTGGCAAAATTTTGTTTTTGTTTGTGAACTCTGCATTGGGTGACAAACACAACCGTGGCCATCAGTCCTGCAAGAACATGAACGTGGAATGAATTCAGTTCATGAACCAAGACACTGCTGTAATTTATACAGAGCAGAAATCTATTTCTCGTGATTCTGGAGGCTGGGAAGTCCAAGATCAAGGTGCCGGCGTATGTGACTTTGGTCTTTCTGCGTCTGTACGTGGTGGAAGGAGCCAAAAGAGCAGAGATGAATGCTGTATCCTCTCGTGGCAGAAGAGATAGAGAGTCAGAAGGGGGCCTAGCGACTTCCTCTAACCCTTTTACATGGTTGCCAATCCCTTCGTGTGGGCTCTGCTCTCAAGGCTTAACTGCTGAAGATCCCATCTCTTAATACTGTAACACTGGGGTTTAGATTTTAACACATGAATTAAAGAGGCATCCATGTATTCAAGCTATAGCACACGGCTCTTGGAATCTTCTTGTCCTGACCTGTCCCAACGAACACACCTTTCTCCATGTTTACAGATAAAATATTAGAGCGGGCAACTGGGTATACTTCCGGGGGGTTTTGTCAATTTGATTAGCAGAGTCCACAGGTAGGGCTTTGCGATACACCCAAGGTGTGTGCGGTGAGTCAATAAAAGCTGTGAAAAAGGCAAAGGTATCCAAGTCCCCTTGAGTGTTTCTGGCATTGGCCACGTAGCCCTGCGTATGGACAATTGCCAGGGCGGGTCCTTTGCCTTTGCCTTTGCCTAGTTGCATCATCTCCACCACTCTGCCCTGCTCTACCACAGCTCATGGTTAAATTACCATGGTGTTCTTTCCACTGGGGCTCCAGCTGCTTTAATTTTCTCCTAGTTTGAGTCATAACAATAATAACAACTAATATTTCTTGAGTACTTAGTCTCTGCCCAGCACTGTTCAAAGCACTTCACATGTGATATCTTCCTAATCCTTCATCACAAGTTGTAGTAGAAAACTCCACCGAAGACATGACAAAATAGAGGCGCAAATAGGTTAAGTGATTTGGTCAAGGTCACTTAGCTAATAAGGGATGACAATGGAATTTGAACCCAAGTTTTCCTGTTCCTGGCCTTCTTTCTAACCATCTTATAATCCCACCTCCCAGAAGGCCTCACTGAAGCTGGAAGGAGTTGTGGGGAGGATTATGGGATCTCAGTCAAAGGCGTCTCACAGCATCATCTCCTCTTACAACCTCACCCTCTAAAAAAGAGCATCCTTTGAATGCTTTCCCTGACAAATTGTCAGTTTGCTTCTCCTCAGACATTAGTGGTGACCTGGAATGTGATGCCACACGAGGCAGCCTAGTCCATTTTTAAATAGCTCTTATTGTCACCCAGTTTTTCCATATTTTGAGTGAAAATAATTTCTCTCCCTAATTTCACCTACTTGTCCTAATTCTGTTTTCTGGAGCTCTACCAAATAAGACTTTTCTTTCTTCTGATGGACAAACCTCTAAATATTTGATGACCCAAGGGCATTTTGGAACAATTTTTTTACTACACCCCAACGTTCTTTCCTTTATGTGCAGCAGAAACACAGAATTTCGTTCTCCAAATGCAATGGCCCTTTGCATTCGTTCCTGTGAGCAGCTTATTATTTGTGCCTATTAGCCCAAACTGACATGGATTAAAGACTAGCTTCATTTTAGTATATTTGATTGCAACATTAAATAGACTGCTGCACAGTCTACAGAGTCTGCTTTTGAGCTTTAGTCATTTGGGACACTGTCGTCATGCTGGGAGCTGTTGAGTACCTGTACTAAACTGTTAAGCCAAATCATTTGTACCTTCATAACTTGAAAACAACAAGAGAAGAATGCGTGACAGTATAAATATACTTTTGTGAAGATGGAGGGCTAAGATGTGATAAAAGTGGGAGGAAGCCTGGGGTGTCACAGGGAGGACCTTGAAAGAGATGAGGAGGCTCCTGGCATGGGCCTGGGGGACGAAGCCTGAAGCATTAGAGACCTCCAGGACAGGGGAGCTGATGCCATCAAGGGAAAGACCAAACTACAGTAAATTTGGCAGTGACATAGTGATTTCCGGTTTCACTTGGGGAGTGGTACAGGGTACACTACTTTTGCTAAATGAGGTGTACTAGTTAGTCACCGAAGTTGTGAGTTTATATTTGCTGATGTTATATTCGCGTTCATGTCAGAAATATCCAGGAGGATCAAGGTCTTTTGTGTTTAGTGAAACACTTGAAATTTATAAAGAAGACTCCTTCTTGGTACTGGGAATGACTGCCTTCTGCTTTGGTGCAGGGGTACCTCCCCTTCCTCTGGTTTATTTAACTGCTCTGTATTGGAATGTGAATCAGACTTATCTTGGTAGGAGTTCGACCAGATGCGTAATTGTGGGGAAGATTCTTCCTCTTTGGGGTCTTGGATTTCCTCATCTGTGAAGTGAGGGAGTTCTTTCCAGCTCTGAGAATGATGAACTCTTCCCTTCTATTTTGGTATGATAGTTTCGTATAACATCCTGGTATGGACATAACCGACACGTTCTCCTTAAGACAGCCACCATGCTGTAGATTGAATTACTGGTTGCAGTTCATCATTCCCCTGATATAGTCATTGCCTTGCCACTGTCTGGGGTTGGGAAAAGTATATTTCCCTGCCCCTTGGCACTTGGTCATGTGACTGGGTCTGACCAATGGAACATTATCAGATGTGTCATGGGCAAAGGTTTGATGTATACTTGTGTATGCTTAGGTACTGAAATAAAAGAAATGTAAATCAAAACTATAACCAACCCCAGAGCTTGTAGCCTTAGATTAGCTAAACCTTAGGAAGTGCATAACTGAAAAATACTTTATGTATTGACTGTTGAAATTTTGTAGTTGATTGTTTTGCAGTTAATTATGAAAATAAGACATGCCTGATTTATGACCTGACCTAAATCTATGTTCAGTGGATTTGTTACACACATTCATTTCAAATCTTGTTGAATGTTTGTGTTCTATGTTTTATTTATATTCTGTATTTTACTTGTGCATATTTAATCAAAACCTTATTGCCCTTTAGCGACCAACTCTTTATTAGCGTGGTTTGGATTTTCTTTCACAGGGATGTCAGTCATTAAAGAAAGGCAGTTTTATCATTTAACCTATTTATTTCACTTATGAGTGTAACTCCAGATTTCAAAGTTTGAAATGACTCTTATTATTTTAGCCATCTGAATGCATCAATTTGAGTTTGAACGCACACTAAGAGGCATAGCTATTGAACTGTGCACAATGTGCTCCCAGTCTTGGCTCCTGGTCCTGAGCCACAAACTTCATCTGCAAACATTTATTTACTGTTGCCAAACAGGGGGGCCAGATTGCTGCACAAGGAAGGTGTCAGCAGTCTTTGGGGGCTTAAAATTACAGATTTTTTTCTACCATACTGTGTTCCAAAATTCATCTAGTTTCTGCCTGCCACAGGCTGATACAGTTTGTTTTTTAGTTATTTAAGGCACAGCATTTACCCTCCACGATTAGGCTTTCCTTTGCTGTTCCATTATAAGATCAAACAAAGTGATCCCCTGTTTGTATCTTTGAAAGCTGTGAGCTGAGATTCCCATTAGCTTCTGCCCAACTGCTGCTAGGTTCTTTGGAATTTGTTAGGCTGCACTGTGTATCCAACACATTGTTGCGCTTAGTCAGGGAAGGTGGGTAAAATTTGAGATACTCCTATATCACCAGGGAGATGGAAAACCCACATTATGGTCATGGATCTTTTAGAATACTTTGGTTTCATTGTATCCCTCATGCTATTTGATGACTTTCCCTCACTAATATCCCCAAAGCTTTCCATGATCAAACCCAGAACATTTACTTTATCAACTTTTTATGCACAGGTGATAAAAAATGATTTGAGGTAAAAAAGACATTGAAATAAAGAAAAAGTATTTCAGTCACACATAGGTTTTGAACTTGTATTTTCCAGTCTGCAAGTGTTGGTTGGTGCAAGTTTCCCAGGCATGACACCATGCTCTTGCATATCTGGATAAGAGGACTGGGCAGGAGACAGGAGAGGAGAGAGCCATCTAACCTTCCTCGGGGGACACAGGAATGCTTGCCCAAATCATCTTGCGATTCATACATGCTGAGTTTGACAGATGCAACACTACCAGTTATGGGAATGATAAAGCAAATATTTTAGTCAAATAATAGAATAAAAATAACAAACATAATTTAGTGGAAATGATGTGTCTTCAAAAATTGTTTTTGTTTCTTGATTTTTATTTTTTTTGGTACATGTTTGCAGTGAATTATGTTTACATACCTTGTGTGGAGTTGATGCATATGCATAACACATCTTAATTCCTTTTTTCATCCCTTTCTCCTCCCCTTCCTTCCCACCTCCTTCCATCTCTTGATTCCCTTCCCTTTTGCAAAAGATCTCTCTATTTACTAATGTTTATATTTTATTTTGTTCTTTTTTGTATTTTTTGTTTTTCATATAAGAGAAACCATGCAATGTTTAAGCTCATGTATCTGATTTATCTTACTAACACTGTGATCTCAAGGTGCATCCATTTTCCTACAAGTGACTGAAGTTTTTCCTTTATGGCAGAATAATACTCCATTGTGTATAAATGTCCCATTTTCTTTACCTATTCATCTGTTGATGGACATGTAGGCCACTTCCCAGTTTTAGCAATTATGAGTTGTGCTGCTATATGGGTGTGCAAGTATCACTGTAATGTGATGTCTTTACATAGAAGGGAAATAGCTGGGTCAAATGGAATTTCTAGTTTCAATTTTTTAGGAAATTCCACACTGATTTCCATAGTAATTGTACTATTGTAATATACCCACCAACAATGTAGAAGGGTTCCGTTTTTCCCTTCACCCTTGTTAGCATTGACTTCTTGATGATAGTCATTCTTTCTGGAATAAGATGGAATCTCAGGGTTTTAATTTTATTGTCTTTAATGGCCAGACATGTTGAAAATTTTTGCATGTACTTATTGCCCATTTGTACTTCTTCTGAGAAGTGTCTCTATATTTCAGTCACCCATGGTTGGATTGGGATTTTTAGTTGGGGGATCTAATTTTTATTAGTTTTTAAAATGTATTCTAGACACTGTCTAAGGAACTGTTGGCAAAATTTTATCCCATTCTGTAAGTTGTCTCTTCACTTGGTTGGCTATTTATTTGCAGTGCAGAAGCTTTTAAATATAATATCCATTTGTTGATTATTGGTGCTATTTCTTGCATAGTTGGGATTCTGTTCAGAAAGTCCTTGCCATTTTGATTTTACTACTTTAGTACTTGGTGAGAAATATGAGTCTAGATTAAATCTTCTGCATGTGTGTAGTTAGTTTTCCCAGCACCATTTGGTAATGAGGCTATCTTTTTATGTTTTTGGCCCCTTTGTTAAAGATCAAATAGTGAATGTGCTTGGGATTGTTTCTGCAGCCTCTATTCTGTTCTTTTGATCCAAATGTCTGTTTTTGTGCCAGTACCTGCTGTTTTTATCACTGTAGCTTTGTGATACAACTTGAAGCTCACAATAATATACCTTTTGCTTTGTTCTCATTCTTCAGGGTTGCTTTTACTTTTCTGAGCCTCTTCTAATTCCATATGAATTTTAGTATTGTTTACTCTACTTCTGTGAAGAATGTTGTATGTATTTTTTAAAATTAAGTTTATGGGTACATTTTAGGTATACATAATGATCAAATTCATCACGGGGAGTTTGTATATGATATATCTTGATTCTTTTCTCCCCCTTCCCTTAACTTCCCTTCAACCTCTCTTCCCCTCCTTATTTACAAAAGCTTTGTTTCCATTTTTTCCTTCTTTTCTCACTTTTTTCTTTTTCCTTCCTGCCTTTCCCTCTCTCTACTCCCTAGCTCCTCTTACCTTTTGAATATTTTCTTCCTATTTCATAATATCTATTGTACATTTTGGCACTTATTTACACTTTCCCTATCTCGTAATAGAGAAACAGTGCAGTATTTAAGCATGTGCGTCTGATTTATTTCACTTAAGAATATGGTCTCAAGGTGCATCCATTTACCTAGAAATGTCTCAAGTTTATCCTTCTTGATGGCAGAGTGGTGCTCCATTGTATAAAGAAAACACATCTTCTTTATCCACTTATCCATTGATGGACATTTGTGCTATTTCCAAGATTTAGCTATTACAAACTGTGCTGCTATAAACATGGGTGTTCATATACTGCTGTGGTATGATGGTTTTAATTCTTTTGGGAATATCCGGGTCCAGTTGAACCTCTAGTTTTAGTTTTTTGAGGAATCTCCACACTGATTTCCGTAGTTGTTACACCAGCCTACACTCCCACCAAGAATGGAGAAGGGTTCCTTTTTCTCTACAGCCCCACCAGCATCTGTTATTTGTTGATTTCTTCGATAACAGCCATTTGTTCTGGGGTAAGATGGAATCTCAGTGTTGTATTAATTTGCATCTCTCAAATGACCAGTGATGCTGAACATTCTTTCATATATTTATTTGCCATTTCTACTTCTTCATCTGAGAAATGGCTATTCATTTCAGATGCCCATTTTTGGATTGGGTCTTTGAATTTGGGGGGTTGATTTTTTTGAGTTCTTTGTACATTCTAGATATTAGTCCTTTGTCTGAGGAACAGCTGGCAAAAATTTTTTTTCCCTCACTGTGGGTTGTCTATTCACTCTATTGGTGATTTCTCTTGGTGTGCAAAAGCTCTTTAATAAGATGAGATCCCAGTAGTTGATTCTATGCAATAATTCCTGTGTGGTCTGGGTTTTGTTCATAAAATCTTTGCCTACACCAGTGTCTTCAAGAGTTCTACCTATTTTATCTTCCAGCAGATAGTGTTTCTGTGTTACTATTTAGATCTTTGATGCATTTCACTTTTAGTTTAATGCATGGTGAAAGATATGGGTCTAGTTTTACTCTTTAGCATGTGGAAAGCCAGTTTTTCCAGCACCATTTATTAAAGAGGTATCTTTCTTCCAGTGAAGGTGTTTGGTTCCTTTGTCAAAAATAAGGTGGTTGAGTATGTCTGGAGTTGTTTCTGCATCTTCTAATCTGTTCCACTGATCCTTGGGTCTGTTTTTTTATCAGTACCACGCTGTTTTTATCACAGTAGCTTTGTAACACAGTTTCAAGTCAGGGATTGTGATGCCCCCTGCCTTGCATTTGTTGCTCAGAATTGCCTCTTCTGATTCCCAATGAATTTTAGTATTGTTTTCCCTAATTCTGTGAGATATGCTGTTGGAATTTTGATTTTATTGCATTAAATCTGTATAACAATTTTGGAAGTATGGCCATTTTTCACTATATTTGTTCTTCATACCCAAGAACAAGGGATATCTTTCCATTTTGTATCCTCTTCAATCTTTTTTAGAGTACTGTAGTTTTTAATGTAGAGATCTTTTCTTTCTTCATTAGATTCATTCCTAGGTATTTCATTTTTTTTGATGCTATTGTGAAAGGTGTTGTTTCCCTAATTTCTCTCTTAGTGACTTTGTTATTTGTGTAGAGGAAGACTATTGATTTCTGAGTGTTGACTTTGTATCCAGCTATGCTACTGAATTTGGTTATTAAATCTAGAAGTCTTTTGGTGGAGTTTTTGGGGTCTTCTGTGTAGAGAATCATGTCATCTGCAAATAAAGAAAATTTAACTTCTTCATTTCCTATCTTTATTCCTTTTATTTCTCTCTTTTGTCTAATTGTTTTGGCTAATATTTCCAGAACTATATTGAATAGGAGTAGTGATAGTGGACATCCTTGTCTTGTTCCTGATTTTAGAGTGAAAGATTTCAGTTTTTGTCCATTTAGTATGATGTTGACTGTTACTTTGTCATAGATGACATTTATGAGATTGAGGTAAAGACCATCTATTCCAATTTTATGTAGGGTTTTTATTGTGAATGGCCGTTGGACTTAGTCAGACACTTTTTCTGCATCTATTGAGATGATCATATGGTTTTTGTCCTTGGCTCTGTTAATATGGTGTCTTACATTTATTGATTTGTGTATGTTGAACCATCCCTGCATTCCTGGGATGAATCCCACTTGGTTATGGTGTATAATCTTCTTGATGATTTGCTGCATTCTGTTTGCCAGTATCTTTTGAGGATTTTTTGCATCTATGTTCATTAGGGAGATTGGCCTGTAGTTCTCTTTTGTTGGAATCTTCTCTGGTTTTGGAATCAGGGTAATGCTTGCTTCCAGAAATGAATTTGGGAGTATTGCTTCCCTTTCAGTTTCAGTAAAGAGTTTGAGAAAAAGTGGCATTAGATCTTCTCTAAGTTTCTTGTAGAATTCAGTAGTGATTCCATCAGGGCCTGGGCTTTTCTTTGTTGGTAAGTTTTTAATTATATCTTCAACTTAATTGACTGATCTTGATTTATTTAGAATTTTTTACACCTTCTTGATTCAACTTTGGTAATTTGTATGTATCTAGGAATCTGTCCAATTCTTCTGTGTTTTCTATCTTATTAGAATACAGATTCTCAAATAGGTATTGATGATCTTCTGGATTTCTATAGGATCTTTTGTGATTTCACCCTTTTCATTCCTAATTGCCTGAAATTGGGTCTTTTCTTTCCTTTTTGATAAGGTTGGTTTAGGGTTTGTCAATTTTATATAATCTTTCAAAGGACGAACTCTTCATTTCATTGATTGTATTCTTTTTGTAGTCTCCATTGCATTAATTTCTGCTCTGCTGTTTATAATTTCTTCCCTCATTTGAACTTTGGGATTGACTTGCTCTTCTTTTTCTAGAAGGTTGAGGTTCAACATTAAGTTTTTTATTTGAGCTCACTCTGTTTTCCTGATATGGGTATTTATTGCTATAAATTTCCTTCATAGGACTGCTTTCATTGTATTCTGTAAGTTCTGGTATGTTATATTGGCATTATTGTTTAATGGTAGAAACTGTCTAATTTCTTCTTTAGTTTCATCTGTGACCCATTGGTTGTTTGGGACAGTGTTATTTAATTTCCATGTATTTATGAAGTTTTTGTGCTTTCTTTTGCCATTGATTTCCAATTTCATTCCACTATGGTCTGATAATATGCATGGGATCATTTCAATTTCTTTGCATTTACTTAAGTATGTTCTATGAGGTAGTATGTGATCTATTTTGGGGAATGTCCCTCATGCAGCTGAGAAGAATGTGTACTCTGATGTTGTGGGGTGGAACACTCTGTAGATATCTACTATGTCCATTTGTTCAAAAGTTTGGTTCAGTTCTAATACTTCATTGTTGATATTTTTGTCTAGTTGATCTATTTGTGACAGTGGGGTGTTGAGGTCCCCCACTACAATTGTGTTAGTGCTTATTTGATTTTTCACATTCATTAATATTTGTTTTATACAGTAGGATGCACTGGTATTTGTTGCATATATATAATTGTTATCTCTTCCTCTTGGATTGTTCCCTTTACAAGGATGTAGTGACCTTTTTTGTCTCTCTTAATCACTCTTGGCTTGAAATCTACTTTTTTGGGGCTGGGGATATAGCTCAGCAGAACAGTGCCTACCCAGCAAGCACAAGGTCCTGAGTTCAATTCCCGGTACAAAAAAAAAAAAAAAAAAAAAAAAAGAAATCCACTTTGTCTGCAAATAGAATAACTTCCCCTTCTTTTTTCTGGTTTCCCATCGCATGGAGTATTGTTTTCCATTCTTTGACTTTCAGTCTATGAATTTCTTTTTGAATTAAATGTTTTTCCTGTATGCAGCATATTGTTGGATCTTGCTTCTTGATTCATTCTGCCAGGCTCTTTCTTTTGATTGGTGAATTGAGACCATTAAGATTAATGGTTATAACTGATATATATTGACTTATCTTTGTCATGTTGTTTTCCTGTTGTTGGCTTCCTTTCCCCCCCTTTGTTTAGTTGCTTGCTTTGCCTGGTGGATTCATTCTGTTGGCATTCATGGAGTTGTAATCCTTGTTATCTCTTTCTATATTGTCCTTCAGAGTATTCTGGAGTGCTGGTTTGGTGTTTATGAATTTCTTCAGGTATTCTTTTCACGGGAATATCTTATTTCTCTATCAATTTTGAAAGATAGTTTTGTGGGGTACATCAATCTAGGCTGGAGGTTGTTTTCTTTTAGGGCTTGAAATACTTCATTACAAGTTCTTCTTGACTTGAGGATTTGTGATGGAACATCTGCTGTGATTCTAATGGGCTTTACTTTATAGGTGATTTGTTTCTTTTCTCTAGCAGCTTTCAATATTTTGTTCTTGTGTTGAATTTCTTGAACATTGACTATGATATGCCTTGCTGTGTTTTTTTTTTTTTTTTTTTTTTTTTTGTCATGGCTAATTAGAGTTGCATATGCCTCACTTATCTGTATGTCATATTCTTCTTTTTTTTCGTATATCAAATTATTTTTTCCTGCCATGAAGTTTTCTGCCATGACAGTTGTGAACAGTTTTTTTTAATGTCACTTGTGGTATCTCCTGTTATTTCATTGACTCTGATCAGTCTTATGTTATTCTTCTTTGCATCATCTAGCAGCTGCTGGTTTGATTTCTCATGGTGCCTTGCTTTTTTTTTTTTTTTGTGTGTGTGTGGGTACCGGGGTTCGAACTCAGGACCTCGTGCGCCAGCAGGCGCCCGTGCCGCTGAGCGATATCACTGGCCCTTTTCTCATATGTGGGTACCGGGAGTCGAACTCAGGACCTCGTGCTTGCCAGGCAGGCGCTTATGCTGCTGAGCCTTCTCACCGGCCGGTCCCTTGCTATTTTTAAGAAATCTTTCTTTTCATGATCACTAACCACAATCTTATCCTCTATATCTGAGATTCTGTCCTCACATTGGCTCATTCTGCTGCGTATACTTTCAATGGAATTTTTAATCTACTGGATATTTGTTTGAATCTGTTTCATGGATTCCATTTCTTTCCTATGTTGGGCATTCATGGTTTCTATCATTTTCCTAAGCTCCTCTATTTTTTCATCTGTATCTGCTCTAGAGTCACTGTCCATGTCTTTCATTACAGTCACCACCTTTGTAGTTATCAAATAAATTATTTCTGATTTGATTTTTTCTAGAGCTCCATTCATCTGCTTTGTCACTTCTGCTGTTACTTCAGAGAGTCCCGGTGGATGGCTTTCAGATTGTCTACCTCATTGCCCCCTGGATTTGCCTTTGGTGAGCTGTAAGTCTGGGGATGCATCTTGTTTAACTGTCTTCTCACTTTCTTTCTTTCTTTTTGTTTTTTTAGTTTAATTTCTGAGTTGATGCTTGTGAATTCTCTATGGTGAGTAGCTCTATTGCTAGTGTTTAATTAATTAATTAATTAATTTTTTGAGACAGGGTCTTGCTTTGTAGTGCAGGCTGGTTTTGAACTCACTTATATATCCCAGGCTAGCCTTGAACTTACGGCAATCCTCCTGCCTCAGCTTCCCAAGTGCTGGAATTACTGGTGTGTGCCATCACACCTGGGGATTGCTAGTGTTTAGAACTCTCAGGAAATGACTACTTCTCAGAGTCTTCTATGTGTAGCTGGCTTTTTGGTTTTGAGTGTGTTGCAAGATCCTACCTCTTCAATTTATTGGGGATGAGAAGCTGCTGCTTACTTGGCCCAGTCCCTGGTTCTTTGGCACTGGCCTAAAGTATCTTTTATGACCCGTAGGCAACCTCAGTCTTGGTATACCAGGAAGAACAGCTGGCTAGAACAATTATATCACTTTGGCTAATGTGGTATAATCAGCAATAACAATAGCATCAAACGTAGCCTAAAAAAATGACAAATTGAGGTAACTATCAATTTGCCACCTTTAACCGTATGAACTAGATTTGTGGTTATATAAAATCTAAAATGAACCAGAAATGCAGTAAATAAGCCCTCAATATGGCAGTTTTACCCTCAGGGGAGAAAATTTGAAAGGGATTAGGGGAAAAAATAGAGAAATAGAAGAAGAGGAAGAGATTAGAAGTAAGGCTGGAGGACAAAGGAGGAATATGCAAACTTTGGGAAACTGGTGCAGAAGACAGGAGGGAAAGAGAGAAAGAAGATATAGAAACAAGAACAGAACAGAACAGAACAACAATAACAACAACAACAACAAAAATTAGAAACCAAGTTCACATTCGTATCACACTCATAAAAACAAGTACAAACGATGAAGAAAAAAACAACAAAAGACAAAACAAAACAAAACAAAACAAAAAGCCAAGAAAAGAGAGACTAAAAGAAGAATGAAAAAGAAAATAAGAAAAAAAAGTCCATTTCAAGATGTGTCTCTGTTGTCATTGGTAGACAATATGGGCAGAGTCCACGTCCATGTTGATGTATGCCAGCAAGCCAGCAGTAGCTTTATGATAGGATGGTGGATAGTCCCAGCAAGCCTGCACCTTTATTTCCATGAAGTTCAGGCTGGTTTCTGGCCACGAGGCTGGAACCAGATCTGTTCAGCCTGTGGCAGTCTGCGTGCTTCCTGTGGGCTTGAACTCAGCTGGGAGCTGCTAGGTGGAGCCAGTAGTTTCTTTGAGTTCTGAGCTCAGTTGTCTCCTCTCCAAGATGGCTCCAGGCCAATTGGCCTCTTCTGTGGGACGTCTGAACCTGAATAACTCACCAGCCACTACAGTCTGCGGTGTCCACTTCTCTGTTCCACTCATGTGTTTCTCTGTGGAGGCCTCTGGGGTCACCAGTAGTCACCATGCATCTACAGCTTTGAGCTGCCCCTCCCATGCAGTGAGTTAGGGCTCAGGGACAAAATGCCATCTGCCACCTCCTTCTTTGTTGGAGTCTCTCTCTTTCCTCTCCCCATGGGCTTCTTCTTGCTTCAGGTCCTTCCTGGGTCCCAGAGACCCACATCCTTCTTTCTCCTCCTCCTCACATTACTATATTCCAGTATCTGGACAGCATAAGCTGTATGTGTTTTGAATGGGATCGTGTTAAATCTGGATATGATTGTAGAAGTATGACCATTTTGATTGTATTGATTCTGTCTATCCAAAAACAGGGGATACTGTTCTATTTTCTGATGTCCTTTTTGATCTCCTTTTTCAGAGTACTGCAGTTTCATTGTAGAGGTGTCTCACTTCCTTGTTTCAGTTGACTCCTAAGTATTTCATTTTTCTTGATGGTATTCTGAATGGTATTGCTTTTTAAATTTCTTCCTTGGTGAGTTTATTACTGGTATACAAGAAAGCTACTAATTTTTTTGTGTTGACTTTATGTAATGCTATACTACTTATTTTGGTTATTAATTCTAGGAGTCTTTTGATGGAATTCTTTGGGTCTTCTATATAGAGTATCATGTCATCTGATAATTTGGCTAATATTTCAATAACTCTATTGAACAGTAGTGGTGATAGCAGGCATCCTTGTCATGTTCCTAATTTTATTTATTTATTAATTTTTTTATGTGGGTACCTGGAGTGGACCTCAGGACCTCGTGCTTACCAGCAAGCGCTTGTGCCACTGAGCGATATCACCAGCCCTTTTTTCGTATGTGGGTTCTGGAAGTCAAACTCAGGACCTCACGCTTGCCAGGCAGGCACTTATGCCGCTGAGCTATCTCACTGCCCCCCCCCCCCAATTTTATAGGGAAAGCTTTCAGCTTTTCCCTATTTAATATGTTGTTGGCTGTGGGTTTCTCATGAATTGCTTTTATTTGGTTGAGGTAAGGTCCTTCTCTGTATATTTTCATCAGGGTTTTTACCATGAATGAACATTTCATTTGTCAAAGGCTTTTCTGCATCCATTGAGATGGTCATGTGATTTTTGTCCTTGTTTCTATTTATGTAATGTGTTTCATTTATTGATTTATATGTGCTGAACATCCCTGCACTCCTGAGATGAAGCCTGCCTGGTCATGATGTATGATCTTTTTAATGATTTATTGCATTCTATTTGCCAGCAATTTTTTTTTTTTTTTTTTTTTTTGCCAGCTCTCTATGTAGCTCAGGCTGGCCTTGAACTCATCATGTAGCCTAGGCTGGCCTCAAACTTACATAATGATCCTCCTGCCTCAGCCTCCTGCATGCTAGGATTGCAGGTATGTGCCACCACGCTCAGCTTGCCAGTATTTCGTTAAGGATCTCTGAGTCAGTATTCATTAAAGAGATTAGCCTGTGCTTCCTTTTCTTGGTTAGGTCATTTTCTAGTTTTGGAATCAAGGTAGCACTAGCTTCCAGAAATCACTTTGGTAGCACTCCTTCCATTTGGTATCATTAAAGAGTTTGATGAGTATTATGTTAGATTTTCCCTGAAGTTCTTGTAGGTATCAGTGGTGAATTCATCAGGACCTGGCCTTTCCTTAGTTGCTAGGCTTTTCATTAGTACTTCAATCTCACTGAATGATACTGGATTATTCAAGGTTTCTGTAAATTCTTGGTTTAGTTTTGGTAATTAATATCCAAGAATCTATCCATTTTTTTCCAGATTCTCCAATTTCTTGGTGTGCAAGTTTCCAAAGCAGTTACTAATAATATGGATTTCAGCAGTGTCTGTTATGATTTCACAGTTTTCATTTTTTTTTTTTTTTTTTGTGGGTACCGGGACCTCGTGCCTGGCAGCAGGCACTTGTGCTGCTGAGCGATATCACTGGCCCTTTTTTTCCTTTATGTGCGTACCGGGAGTCGAACTCAGGACCTCGTGCTTGCCAGGCAGGCGCTTACGCCACTGAGCCATCTCACCGGCCCACATTTTTCATTTCTAATTGCATTGATTTGGGTCTTTTCTTCCCTCATTTAGATAAGATCAGTTAAAGGTTTGTCTGCTTTGATTTTCATTACAAATAACCAGTTCTTTATTTTTTTGCATTTTTAAAATTTTATTGCTACATTTTATATATACATAATAATAGTGTTCATCATAGGGAATTTGTACCTGTACTTAATATATCTTGCTTCTTCTTTTTTCCCTATTCCCCTCCCTTCCCTTCAACCCCTCTTCCCCTCCTTATAGCTCTTTATTTTTTGTCTCAGTTTTATTAATTTCTGCTCTGGTCTTTATTATTTCCTACTTTGTATAGCTTTGGATTTGATTGTTCTTATTTTTCTATGACCTTGAGGTACAGCATTAAGTAATGTGTTTGGGCTCACTATGTATTTCTGATGTGGGCATTCACAGCTGTAAACTTCCCTCTTAGGACTGGTTTCCTTATTTCCCATTAGTTATGGTATGTTGATCTGGCATTATTATTGGTTCTAGGAACTGTCTAATTTCTTCCTTGATTTCTTATGTGACCCACTGATTATTTAAGAGACTATTGTTTTAATATCTATGTGTTTGCATAATTTCTGTGGTTTCTTTTGATATTGATTTCTAGTTTCTATTCACTGTGATCTGATAATAAGCATGGGATAATTTGGAAGCTTTTGCATTTACTTAAACATACTTTATGGCCTAATGTATGGTCTATTTTAGAGAAAGTTCTATGTGCTGCTGAGAAGAATGTGCGTTCTGCTTTTGTTGGGTGGAACACTCTGTAGCTATCTATTAAGTCCTTTTGTTTGAAGGTTTAGTTTGACTCCGGTATTTCTTTGTTGATTTTTTTGTTTAGCTGATGTTATTTGTGACAGTTGGTTATCGGTGTCCTCACTGTAATTGTGTTGATGTTTATCTGATCTTTTATGTATAGTAATTTTTTTTTTGTGAAGGTGGGCGTGGTGCTGTTCAGTGCATATGTGTTTATAGTTGTTATTTCTTCCTGTTGAATTGTTCTCTTAACCAATATGTAGTGACTTTCTTTGCCTCTTCTGATCAGTTTTGGCTTGAAGTCCACTTTGTCTGAAAATACTGTAGTCATTCTTACTTGTTTTCAGGGTCTTGTTCAATCTTTTCCATTTCTTGATTTTTAGTCCATGAATTTCTTTTTGGATTAATGCGTTTCTTGTATACAGTTTACTGTTGGGTTTTGTTTCTTGATCCATTCTACCAATCTTTATCTTTTGATTGGGGAATTGAGACTGTGCACATGAGCTTTTTTTTTTTTCCTTTCACATGAGCATTATTACTGAAAGGTGTTGACTTGCTCCTGTCATTGCATTATTTTCCTGTGGCTGATATTCTTTACTTTAACTATCTGCTTAACTGCTGCTACTGCCGGGTGTATTCATTTGATTAGACTTTTTGGCATTGTTGGCTATGTTGTCTAGTTCTAGGATATCCTTGAGAATTTATTTGTGGTGCTGATTTGGTGATCATGAATTTCTGGAGGTGATTTTGTCATGGAAATACCTTCTTTTCCCATCAATTTTGAAAGATAGCTGTGCAGGACATATTAGTCTTGGATGGAAGGGTTTTTTCTCTTTTGGGCTTGACCCATTTCACTCCAAGCTCTCCTGGCCTTTAAGGTTTGTGTTGTGAAGTCTGTTGTAATTCTAATGGGTTTATTTTTATATTTGATTTGTTGATTTTCTCTAATATTTTTTAAGATTCTGTCCTTATGTTGGACTTCTGGAATTTCAACTATGACGTGTTGTGGAGAGGATCATTCTGATCCTGGCTGTTGGGGTTATATATGCCTCACTTATCTGTATGTTTAAGTCCTTCCCAAAATTTGGAAAGTTTTCTGCTATTATTTCTGGAAACAGTTTCTTTATGCCCTTTGTGCTGTCTTCTGATATTTCACTAATTGCAGTTAATCTTAGATTGGTCTTCTTCGTGTCATCTAGCAGCTGTTGGATTCATTTTTTATATTTTCTTGTTATTTTCAAAGTATCTCTGAATAACTGGTCACTGGCATCAGCCTTTTCTTGTAGCTCCGACACTCTGTCCTCATAGTGTTCACATCCGCTGCCCATACTTTCAATAGAGATTTCTGTTTGGCACCTTTTCATGGACTCAAATTCTTTGCTAAAATGGCCATTCATGATTGTTCTGTTTAGTTCATCTTGTTTTTATTAGCATCTTCTGTAAGCTCACTGTGGTTTTGTTTATTAAGTCTGTTATCTGTTTAGTTACATTGTGTTTGAGCTTGCCAAGCATCTTATTGATCTTATCATTTGAATAATTCATCTATATGGCTTTTGATTTCCTCCCCCTCAATTCCCCAGGGATCAGCTTTGGATAGTTGGGATTTCTGAAGTCATTTTGTTGCTTTATCTTGTCATGTTTCTATTGTTGTTGTTGTGCGTGTTCATGCTGAGGTTTTGCTGGTGCTTATAGTGAAAAGATTTTGTTGCTAGTATGGAGATTTTTTAAATTAGGTTCTGCTTTTCAGTGATGCACTCTTGGCACAGCTAACTATAGGCCTTTGCTGGTATCTCAAGATTCAACCACCTCTGTTAATTTGAGAGGGGAGGATGAGAGTACAGTGGTACTTTTGTTCACAAACTTAATTTGTTCCATAATTTTGGAAAGACGGCCATGTTTGTGTTTGCATGAGAAAGATGGCTATGGTTGTGTTTGTCCTTGATGTAGAATTTGCAACAAAAACAAATTGCTTTGTACCATTGTAATTAGCCCAACACCCAGTTTTCTGGAATGGACCACAATACAATTAATAACATGAAGATGATGCGGATATTGGCATGCAGAAAAAAATACAATTAATAGCAACAACTATTCCATCCTGAGAATAGCAATTAAATCCACAGTTATAACAAGATCAAAGACAAAGTGGATACTGACATGCCATATAAAGCCATAATATACCACCCATAACCATAGAAGAGAGATCTATTATTGTGGCATGAACACTGAGAATAGCCAAATATTTATATCAAGTAAATATCTCTTAAATGCAACAACTATACCTCCACTAACAATGGAAGAAAATTCAAGAGTAATAGAAGAGCATAGAGATAACTATCTAAATATTGATAAAGCTTAATGGTTATACTAGTAAAGATAAAGGTGGTGGGTATGAGAGAATTAAAGAAGAAAAATTTGAAAAATTAAGCAATTGGAAATGAGAAAGAGGGGAGGAAAATGAGATAAAGGATCCTATTAAGGAATAAAAGGAAATTAATAGAATTTAGAATAGGTAACAGAAAAGGACAAACAAGGGAAAAAAAGAAAAAATAAGAAGAGCTTAAAAAATACTTAAGGCCAGGGATGTAGCTCAGCAGCACAATGCCTACCTGGTAAGCATGAGGTTATTGAGTTTGACTCCCAGTACAAAAAATAAAATAAAATAAAATAAAAAAGTGTAAAAAACTTAAAAGGAAAAAAATGAAATAAAAAAAAAAGAAAAAGAAAAGAAAAAAACCACATCCCCCTAAAAAAAAATCAATGAAGAGGGGAAAAAAATTGAGTCAAAAAATAAATAAATAAAATAATTTCCTATTTTTGAATGAGTAGTTTCTTTCCAGGATCTGCATTCTTGGAATCCAGAAAGTTATAGTTTTCTCAACTTAGCTTTATGGCTTGTGGGTCTGAGGTTCTACCTGCTCCAGAGGCCCCTCTGTCCAGATACCCTAGGCTTTATCTACTGTCCATATCCTGGCTCACATTGGTAGATGGGAAAGCAGTCATACCACTGATCTGTGCTGCACGTGGGCAGCAGGGAGTGGGTTCAAGCAGACCACCTGGACTTGCTGCCAGCACTTTCAGACCCAGCCACCTGTGAAAGCCACACATGCAAGACTTAGCTTATCATCCCAGGAGACAGGGTGGCCTGTGTCCTCCCTGGCCTGAGCTTAAACTTCTCAGGAGAGTCTATGTCTAGCTTGCACCCTCTCAGCCTCCTGAGATGCCTCTCACCCAGTCACTGTGGGAGGGTAACACTGGAAACTCCGAAGTAAAGTTGTTTTGTAGGTGTTCCGCCGCTCAGTCTTAAACAATCAACCCTTTCAGAAAATGGCTTCTGATTAAACACTCCGTCAATACAGTGGCTGCATTGGATTTCTTCTCCAACTCTAGCTCGCCTTGCAAATGAGTCACCTTTGGAGTAGAATCTCATATTGTTTTTGAAGTTTACGGTAGACATGGGCTTTTCTTGGGGCTAACACTGCTGACCAGGTCCATTATTTTTCCCTGGAGCTCCTGACCCTGGGGGCTTACTTTTCATCTGTAGAGACAGGTTCCCCTCCCTGGGAGCTGGGAGCTGGGGTGAGCCTTCCAGATTGGTTTGTTCTTTCCTTTGCTTTGTGCTCCATTTCTCCAGCTTCTCTGTAGTTTTTAATTTTCATGCTAGCTCCTTTCCAGTTCTACTGGAAAAAGAAATCTACTTCTTTTTTTTCTCTTTGCCAAGTTGTTATTTTCTAAGTGCCTGGATTCTGGGTTCAGGAAGGCTGTATTTTGCTGTTGATCATTCCTCCACCATTTTTAAGACCTTGTGGGGACAAAAATTGTTTTATAATTTATTGAGTAAATACATGATTCCATTTGTTTCTTAAAATAATGCTTTGTGTATAGTTATTATTGAGCTCATATATCAAGCATCATATGTTTTTTTTTACAACTGATATATTTTATAGATAATTTTCATTTTTTCATGTCTTTTCTATCCTTAGACCAGAAATTACTTATACAACAAAGCTTTAGATTTAAAAATTTTAGCTATTCCTATGGAGTGCCTGTGATGATATGATGATGAAGACATTCTGACTCAATGGCTAATAAATTTACCACAACTCCCGGAGACGATGCATCGCAAATTTAGAGATTCTAGATTCTTAGAAAAGCTATAGAATCATCTGCTAACAATTATATGCTTCCCTGAGATTCTTATCAAATCTTATAAGCATGTTGCCTTGTCTTATATTTTATATAATACATTTGGTGTGTCTTATATATCATGCTATATGATCTTTGTTAGATTCATATGTGTAGACACCTTGACCCAAAGATGTTAGCTGTGTTCATTTACTCCCTGAATGGCCATTAACTGGACAGTGTGTAAAGGAATCAAGGCAATGTTTTGATCTCCTATGGTCTTTTCATCAGGAGAGGGAAATTAGGCATAGAGACCTGAAACAGAGAAAAATCCTGTTAATTCTAATGTGTGTGATCTTTTGGCTTAATACTAATATGCAGCTATAATGAAAGCAAGATTCCCTTGTCATCTCCTTCCAACCAGGGCTATCAGGGAATCATCCTGCATTCTTTTCCAGGCTCTTAGCCATTGTGTTGTAGGAAGCTAAGGGAAGGAACCCCTCAAATGCAGATAGTTTTGCCAATGAATGCTAATCTGTGCAAAGAAAAACAATGGGAAAGATTTTCTAATGTTTTGGATTTTATTTCTCTCCTAAGTGGGGAACTGAATCATTCTAAATAGTGTATAAAATTAATTACAGTTGGAAGAATGTGACCAAGCCTATGGATTCCCAGGGCTTGGTAAGGGGGTGGGCCAGGCATTTTTTCCTTCCAGCCATAGTCATGTTTTTCTATAAATGTGTTTAGAAAGTACCCATGAGCTGTTTTTGTTTTCACTCCCTATCATGGCCTTGGTGTGGGAACCAGGGGAATCAATTTTACTAAATATGAATTTCCCTTTCAATAATGCAACTATAAATGCTGATCGATTTCACTCTACTCCAAGGCTGCAGATCTGATCCTAATACAATAGTATCAGATTTAAAGTCATTTTACCCTTAGTTAAAACATTGTCTTTGTAGTTCTTTTAAATAGCAATCTCTCTTAGTGTATTTAAACTTTTTCTTTCAGAGAGAGAAAGAGAGAAAAAGAGAGATAAGGAAATGCTGTGGGAGAATTATCTGTTAATAATTATATATCACTTGTTTATCTGTCAATTATTTGTCAACAAATAAACTTATGAACTAAGAGCCATTGTCAACAAAAAATATGTGAAAAAAGTGAAATTATCTTTGAACATTTGCAAATCCGGCATGTTATATGATTCTGTTTATTGACACTTGACTTATACCTAATAGCTTAAGAATGCTTATTTGTACATACTGATAAACATGTAGACTTTTGAGATACTGTGGAGAATCATAATATTTAAAGGCGATTTCACACTATAAGATAAGAATGAAGAATGTTCAATATGTACTTCCCACGCTGTCAGTGCCTCATTCCAAAGGATGGGGTAAAGTCCAGTGATTATGAGCCTGGGCTCTGATCCAACCTGCTTGTTTTGTGTTCTAGTTTCATTTCTTTTAGGAGCTGTATAACTTTGATCAAGTAACTTAACTCATCTGGCTTTGGTAAAATAGTTTTCATTAATATGTACTTCAGAGGACTATTCTTTTCATTTTTACTTTTTGGTTTTTTGAGACAGGGTCGAGGTAAGTTCAGGCTGACCTTTAACTCACTATATAACCCAGGCTGGTCCTGAACTCATGGTTGTCCTCCTGCCTCAGCCTCCCAAGTGCTGGGATTAACAGGTGTGTACCAGCACACCTGGCAAGGAGGATTATTCTGATGATTTAATAAAGTAAAGTATGCAGAACACTTACAATAGTGCTTGATATAAATAAATTGTTCAATAAATGCTATTTTATATATTTGGAGAGAATTGTACTAAAATGGAAATATTTGGTCTCTGCAAGGCAGGAGGTTGTTGTCTATGAACAGATATGTACTCAGAGCTGCACGCAGTGGGCACTCATAAATATGAGATCAATGGGTCCTGTATTGAGGCATTAAAGTGAAAGAACGCCATATAATACCACCTGAATCTCCAGGGCTAAGGGTTGAATTGTGCTCCTCCAAAGGATGTGTTAAGTCCTGGCCTCTAGCACCCCTGAACATCCCTATTTGGAAATAGGCTTGTTGCAGATGGAATTAGTTAAGATGTTGCTATACTTGATTAGAGTGGGCCCAGTCAAATATAAGTTTTATCCTTCTAAGATGAAGAATATTTGAGCGCAGAGACACACAGGAGAGAATATCAGGCGAAGACAGAGGCAGAGATTGTAGTGATAGATCTGCAAGCCAGGGACCACGGCTCCAGCAACCACTGGACCATAAGAAGAGTCAAGGAAAGATTCTACCCAGAGTCTCAGAGGGAATGTGGCCAAGCCAACACCTTGATTTTTGAGTTCTGGTACCTGTAACTGTGAAAGAATAAACTTCTGTTGTTTTAAGCCACCTTTTATTATTTCATTGTGGCAGCGCTAGAAAACTAATGCAACCATTACCTGATTATACAGAAATACCCTAGCAATTGTGTTTAGTGGAATTATTTGGCTTGGTACATAAATAGTAATATTATACTTCATGGAGTCCTTACTATGACTAGCCATATTAAACAGATCACATATATCATTTTGCTAAATCCTTAAGACTCTCCCATGCAGTGTTATTACATATCATCACAGATGCAGAAGCAGAAAGGTTTTGAGTTATTTGCCATATTTCTTAGTCACTTTCTCATAGCTGGGACACAATACTAAACATCCACAACACTTAGGAGGAGGAGAGTTTTATTTTGGCTCATGGTTTTAGTCCATGATTGGCTGGTTTTACAGCAGAAATAGCAGGATGGGAGGGCGTGGTGGAGGAAACGGTGCTCAGCCCATGGCTCTCTGTGCCAAGAAGCAGAGAGAAAAGGGAGGAGCCAAGGACAAGAATACACCTTCTCAGGTCACATTCTTGGTGACCCACCTCTAACCAGGTCCCACCTCCTAACAGCCCATTCAACTGTGAAGTCACCATTGGATCCAATCACCTCCCTGTGGCGCCATCACTATGATCCAATCACTTTCCGAAAGTGCTGCCTCTGAACACTTGAGACTTCTGGGGCATATTTTAGATCCAAACCGCAACATTCACCCAATTCATAATGGCTTAGAAGCAAAGTTGGGAATTCATTCCTATGTATTTAATTATCAGTGATTGAAGTATCCAGCCTCTTACAACTCAAAAATACTGTGCATGCATAGCCCAGCAGGGCCACAGATCTTGGTCTCTGAGATTGTGTGTCCCGTTGTATGATTTCTGTATGTATGTGTGACAGTGTTCTGATCCTAGCAGCAGAACAGTAGATTTTGGATGTCTACTTAGATTCATGCCTTTACTCCATGATTTAGTTACTTTTTCATTGCTGATACACAATATCTGATGCCCACAATTTAAAGGAGGGAAGGTTTTTTGGCTCCCAGTTTGTAGAGGTTTCACTTTATAGTCAGGTGGATCCAAGGCAGGGCAGCACGGCAGAGGGGCCTGGCAGAGGAGAAGAAGCCTATGGCCTAGCTTATGGGAATCAGTGAGGGGGATCAAGGGAGGAGAGTGGGGAGATACGGCTTTCCAGGCCACACCCCCAGTGACGCACATCCTTGGACAAGGCTTCGCCTCCTAATATCACATTTAGCTATCATTGTATCAGTAGACTAATCCACTGATGAGTATCACACGCCCCCGATCAAATCATCTCCCCAGATGCTCACCTGCGAGTGCATGAGTCTTTGCGGGACATTCTGATATAAACCATAACACTCCTTAATTTACCTACTCTGTGATCTTCTTGACAAGTCATTCATTCCCTTGGAATAATTTCCTAGTCTAGAAAATGAGGATTGATGTAGCCACTTACTAAAATTGTCCCTAGGAAATCACCTTGATATAATTATTGGCCAATAGAAGGAGAATGATCCATATTAGTTTCCTCCTTTTTGCTTATTATCGCTGACTAGAAAACTGAGTCTCTTTAAGGAAGTGGTTTATATGAGGGGTGATTTTGCTTCCCAGGGGACATTTATAGATGTCTCAACTCAAGGGTAGGAAGGGTGGTGTTGTTGGCATCTTTTGAGTAGTGGTTAGAGATTATGCTAAACTTCTAATAATGCACGGGACAGCCCCACCATGACAAAGATGTCAGCAGATGTGAATAGTACCAAGGATGAGAAACCATTCTTTTAAGCAATCACAGTGTAATTAATAGGAATAGATTAATTTGAGTTTCTGTATTCTAGATGGTGTAAGCTGAATTAGGCCCCTTACTCTTCCAACCACAAAGTGAATATTTTGAAGCCCGAAACCCACTACCTGAGAATGTGATTGTCTTTGGAGATAAACTGTTTAAAGAGGTAATTGAGTTAAAATGAGACTCCTAAACCAGTATGACTGACTCCTTTATAATAAGAGGAGAGGCCGGTGAGATGGCTCAGCGGTGTAAGTGCCTGCCTGGCAAGCGTGAGGGCCTGAGTTCGACTCCCGGAACCCACATATGAGAAAAAGGCCGGTGATATCGCTCAGTGGCAAGGGTGCCTGCTGGCGTGTGAGGTCCTGAGGTCGACCCCTGTTACCCACAAAAAAAAAAAAAAAAAGAAAAGAAAAGAAGAGGAGATCAGGACAGACAGACAGAAACTGAGAACATACGCATACAGACAAGAAACCAAGTGTTACGGTCTGAATATGTTCCCTATAGTTAATGCATTAGAAACTTAATTTCCAATGCAGCCATGCTGGTAGGTGATTAGCTCATGAATGCTCTGCCACCATGAATGGATTAATGCCATTATTACAGGAGTGGGTTCTGGCAAAAACAAGCATTCAACCCTTCTTCTCTTGTGTGCACATGTTCTCTTGCCATTCCGTCTTCTACTGTAAGATGATTGAACAGATGCCAGCAGCACGCCGTTGGACTTCCCAGCCTCTACAACTGTGAGTTTTTTTTTTTTTTTTTTCCCACTAGTGGGGATTGAACCCAGAACATTTGCACTGAACTATATCCCCAGGCCCTTTATTTTATTTTTATTTTGAGACATGGTCTTGCTAAGTCTCTAAATTGTCTAGGTTGGACTTGAACTTGTGATATTCCTACCTCAGCCTCCCAAAGCGCTGGGATTACAAGAGTGCACCACTCTGCTTGGTTCACTTCCTGTTCTTTAACATAGTTCTTTCTCGGTAGGTTCTGTTCTAGCAGCACAAAATGGACACCGAGAGAGAGTAGACATCTACACGCCCAGGAGAGAGGCCTCCGAAGAAACCGGATTTCCAGTGTCCCTGCCTTGTTCTCCTAGTTTCCAGACTTGTGAGGCTATCAGTAAGTTGCAGGAGAGGGTCTCTAAACAGGACCGCCCGCTCGACACGGCCTGCTGGCAGGGACTCACGCTGCTGCTTTGGCTCTAAGGGTAGTGAAACACTCATCTGTTGTCTGACCTTACGCACCGGTAACATCTCCATCTCTCTTCTCCCAGCAAAGTCACGATGGGCAACCATGTTAAGACCCGTGATGTGGCCCGAGGGTGACTTCTTTAAAAACTCATGATCAGCTGGCCATTTGTTCACTTCTGGGGCAATTTGGGTAGCTATGAGTAACTCCTTTTAGGGCACTGTGTCGATGAGTTAAAATACATTACTGAATTTTCTCTGTCTTAAAGTTACAACTGGCTATTTTCTTCAAAAGTTTATGAATTTATTTTGACTTTATATAGTGTGTGTATTGTAAAAAACTAGAACGTGCAGAAAAATGTTACTGACTAGATGAATAAAATCACCCATAATTTTATTATTCATGGTGGATTTTTCTATTGTGATAATTATAGTTTTGGAATCTATTGAATCTACTGGATTTTCCATGGAGACTCAGACATAGTCCAGGTATTTATTTCTATTTATGGTATCTAGCTTTGTTTCAGGGTGTTGTTTCTGTGCCCGTCTCCCTTCCCTGCCTTCTAGTTGGAGATTTCTGATGATGGCCAAGAATATTAGATCCTGGAATACATAGCAGTTGTTAGGGTGTTAGACATTCATGCTAAGTGGGAAACCCTCCCTATAATAACACACTTGCTTTACTGGATCTCTGAAGAAGTTTAGTGGCAAAGTTATTTTATTTTATTTTTTTTATGTGGGTACCGGGAGTCGACCTCAGGACCTTGGGTTTGCCAGCAAACGCTTGTGCTGCTGAGCGATATCACCGGCCCTTATTTTTCCTTTGTGTGGGTACCGGGAGTCGAACTCAGGACCTCACGATTGCCAGGTGAGCACTTATGCCGCAGAGCCATCTCACCGGCCTGCGGTGAAGTTATTATCACTACTTTTTCCCCAGTATCCCGCTATAACTTTCAGATACTTTTCTATTATATTTATCTCTAACCACTTTTCACGGGTTGCTGAATGTGGCAGTGGATGGTAATGTTTTAATTTTTGAACTCAGTGATAGAAATGTCGATGAACTAAAGCTTGCTATCACTTGGGGTCTGGGATTACGTTTTTGTTTATCACACTTATCAGCTGATCATCTCAGAGAGGACACTTTATCTAAGACATCACTGGTATTTTAAGAAATGAGGATAGTAATGCAATTCTAATATCACAGGGCATGTGGTTATAGTTAAATAAGAATGGTAGAGAGGTCATGAACACAGACTTTGGACCCAGCCTGCTTGGATTCAAGTCTTATCCTGGCTACTTATTGTAATCTTGGGCAAATCTCTTCGCCTCCTGTTGTTTCTGGTTCCTACATGGCTAATGAGAGTAATGGTAGTTCCAACTGTAAATCTGCTATGAGAATTAAGCAAGTTAAGACATCTAAAGGACTTTAGCACAGGCTAGGCGCTCAGTAATGCTGGTTGCTGTTGCTGTTATTATTTTGTTATTTTTATAGGCATTTAAAAGCCTGGCCCACAGCACTCTGTCAGTAGATTGTTTGTTCTTAGAACTCTTCTCTAGACTTGTCGTGTCCTCTCCACCCATCTTTTTGATGGTTAACATTGGGATGGATAAAATGGAACCTTGCTTTAAAGCGAACACCGGCAAGCTGTGAATTTAGCAAGCAGAGAAGAGTAGCTATTATCAACAACTCTTCACAAGACCCAGTGGAGTTCCTCTCTTCCTCACTTTCTCTCCATCAACCAGGTGAAGACCTGGGCCTCTCGTTTTCCACACAGCAGCAGAGAGCCTGGAGAAGCAGGACAACAGCCTGAAACACAGGATCCCCCAAGACCCTTCCCCTCATTATTTCTACTTTAAAATACTCATACTTTACACTGTAGACTTTTTCTTTCTGACAAAGAAAGTTCAGGATTTTCTGGAGTTTTAGTTCAAGAAATTTTTTGTATCTAATGAAACTATGTGCTGCTTGAGTCTCCGTTATGTGGATGCCATTTTATTTAAGATGATATTGATTGATAAAGTATATAATTCAGGATCCTACATATTTAAGAAGGAACTGGGGACATATGATGGTAATAGAAACTATCATCTTTGGGCAAAAATTTCTGATGTTTTAGGTTTTTCTGGTATGGATTTGATAAGATACTGGTATTTAATACAAGAATAAAAATAAAATCATTGTTAATGCCATCGACTTATATCTCATGTACTATACACAAAAGAAAGTAATCACAGTTATCCAAAGTAAGTCTGAATATAGCTAGCCCATGTAGTACAGTTGTTCTTTTCCTCTGAATCAATGTCAAAAATAATTTCATTGTACTTCATTTCAGAAATAGAATTTGTAATAGATTGGACAAGTGCTGGGCCTAAGTTTCTTTTTCTCTTAAAATTCAATTTCTCCCATGTGCCAGCTGCTTTCACAAATGCCATTTTGCTACATAATCTGTGAAGAAAGAGTTAATTATGCAAATTAATACTATTAAAAGAAAGGTAAGAAAAATATTTAAGTCTCTGCCAGAGGGCATATTACTCTCGTATTATTAAAATAAACTGATTTTAATCACTAAACTAAACTAAAATTCAGAGTTTAGAATTTCAAATTATCTTCCCCCCAGGACTGGACTTTTAACAAATAACCATTGGAGGTAGCTCTTTTACAGCACTGCACACCAAGATTTGCATTCATTCCAACTATAGGTTCAAGGCCCAGATTCTACCACTTATGAATGAAGCCCCATTTTCTTATCTATACGTCTGGGATACTACCTGCTATTGGGGTTATTGTCAGAATTATGATTCACAATATATGTGAAAACCAACCTGTAAGGTAATATATGAGTGTCAGAAATTGTTAACAAAGATTTAAAATATCACCACCTTGAACCAGATGTTCGAATCACATACTTCTTATTCACCCTTGATGCTAGTCACAGAGTGAATTTATAGCAAGTACATCTCACTGAGCATGGGGGTTCCCATTGACTTAAACATCTCTATTTGGGCAGACTTTCAGTGAGAAGAGAACTGCACATATACATATTTACACTAATGGTAACATAAAAATTGCATTCAGTAAAAAAAGTAAGATGAAAAGAGAAAACATATTGCAGAGACTTGTTCTAAATCTATTTTGGCTCAGTATCTTATGGTTTTAAAATGTCATTTCCTCCCATTTTTTCATTTATAATTGGACAATACAATATAGGCCACCCCACTACCAGGACAGTAGTACTGAGGGAAGAAGAAAGAGCTATAGAATTATAAGTTCAACTGTCCTTTGTCAGACTTCTGCAATGAAAGGCAGCAGAACAGAGTGGCTAAGCTCATGGAATCAGATGCACCTACTAACATTGGACAAAGTACTCTGAGACTCAATTTATTCACCTGTAAAATAGGAGTGATGTAGTATCTTCTTTTTTTGTCTAGTTGATCTATCTATTTGTGACAGTGGGGTATTAAGGTCCCCCATTAAAACTGTGTTAGTGCTTATTTTATTTTTCATGTCTATTAGTATTTGTTTTATATAGTTGGGTGCACCTGTATTTGGTGCATATATATTTATGATTGTTATCTCTTCTTCTTGGAGTTTTCCCCTAACAGGTGTGTAATGACCTTCTTTATCTCTTTTGATTAGTCTTGGCTTGAAGTTCACATTGTCTGCAAATAGAATAGTTATCTCTGCTTTTTTCTGGGTTCCTACCGCATGAAGTATAGTATTCCCTCCTTTGACTTTCAGTCTGTGAATTTCTTTTTGAGTTAAATGTGTTTCTTTTCTTGTGTGTGTGTGGATGCTGGGGGTCGACCTCAGGACCTCGAGTACCAGCAGGCGCCCGTGCCGCTGAGTGATATCACTGGCCCTTTCCTCGTATGTGGGTTCCAGGAGTCGAACTCAGGCCCTCACGCTTGCCAGGCAGGCGCTTATGCCACTGAGCTATCTCACTGGCCCTAAATGTGTTTCTTGAATGCAACATATTGTTGGATCTTGTTTCTTGATCCAGTCTGCCAGTCTATTTCTTTTGATTGGTGAATTGAGACCATTTACATTGATGCTTAAAATGGATATGTATTGGCTTGACCTTGTCATATTATTTTCCTGCTTATGGTTGCCTGTCTTTTCCCTCTGTTTACTTTCTTGTTTGCCTGGTAGATTCTCTCTATTCACATTTTTGGGATTGTAGTCTTCTTTATCTCCTTCTAAAATATCCTTCAGAACATTTTGTAGAGTGGGTTTGGTGGTCATGAATTTCTTCTGCTGTTCTTTGTCATGTATGTATCTTATTTCACCACTGATTTTGAAAGACAGTATTGTGGGGTATATCAACCTGGGTTGGAAGTTGTTTTCTTTCAGGACTTGCAATACTTTGCTCCAAGCTTTCCTTGACTTAAGGGTTTGTGTTGAGAAGTCTGCTGTGGTTCTAATGGGCTTTCCTTTACAGGTGATTTATTTCTTTTCTCTAACAGCTTTTAATGTTTTGTTCATATGCTGAATTTCTGGACTCTTGATTATTATATGCCTTGGTGTAGATTTATTTTGGTCATAAATAATTGGAGTTCTATTTGCCTCACTTATCTGTATATCTAATTCTTTTTCCACACTTGGGAAGTTTTCTGCCATTATTTCTGGGAGCATTTTTTTTGTCATTTGTGCTGACTCCTACTTTTTCATTGACTCTAATCTATCTTATGTTGTTCTTCTTTGCATCATCTTGCAGCTGTTGGATTGTTTCTTCATGGTCCTGTGTTATTTTTATATTATATATAATATATGAAGTGTTTCTCAGTAAATATAGATATATGGGGCCTTTCTGCTTGCTAAATGATATTATTTTATAAGGACTTACTATAACTTTATAATTTATTTATTGATGGTTGTTATGTTTTGTGTCTAGATGTCCTCCCAAAGCCTCATGAGGTCATAGGGTTTTTTTCAGAGGTGGCTGAATCTAGAGTGTGTGATTGATTCGTAGTGCAATGCTGGGATGAAGGGTGCTGGGGTTAAGGGAAGGTGATTGCTGGATCAGTCCACTGATTGGATTGGCACCACCCTAATCCCGGTAGACTGTATAGAATATAAGGGACAGAAAGAGGCTTGTCTCCCCTCTCTCTTGTTGCTTTTGCTGTCTTGTACTGCTATGAACTATTGCCCCTCTGCCATGCCACCTTGCCTTGGAGCCAGCCAATTATGGACTGAAACCTCTACAAACTGTGAGCTAAATAAACCTTTCTCCCTTTGACTTTGGGTGTTGGGTATGTTGTCCCAGCAACAAGAGAAACATAACTAAGAAAATGGCTCTTTATTAAAAACTATACACATTGTGATTTCTTTCAGATATACTGCTAGCTGCAGAACTGCAGATCAAAGGCTGTAGACATTTAAAGGACAGGTATATATTTCCAGTCTGCCTTCTGGAAACATTGAATCAACTGATATGCTCATTAATAGCTTATTATGATTGCTCATTTCCTTGCATCTTTGCTCACACTGGATTCTAACAGTTCTTTCAATAATTGCTAATATAGTGAGGAGGAATATTACTATCTCTCCATTCTAATAAGGTCAGACAGCTTTCCTTTTTATTTTCCACATAGGTTGCTTCATTTGGGAACCGTCAGTTCATTTCCTCTTTCAGTTAGGGTCAGTTTGTGTACAGTAACAAAAGCCAACTCTGGTTAATCTAGCAGGTCCTGTTAGAAGGATGCACAGGAGCTTATAAATCTTGGAGAATCAGGTAAAGGAAAGCTGGGTGGTGGGGAATGTAGCACCTCTAATACCATAGGACAGGACAGGACAGTTACGGTACTGTCGGTGACTTATTTTTCTTTTTGAATCTTATTTATCTTAGATACTTTTGTGCAGAAATAATGTTTTAAGAAAAATGATCTCAATTAGTTCTTTCCTGCAGAATCTGATACAACGCACACAATCTTTTCTTTCCCTCCCTCCCTCTCTTCTCTCTCTCTTTGTCTTTCATCTCTCACTTTCTCCTTATTTCTCTCCCTTTTGTGGTATTTGGATTTATCCCAACACCATTGCACTGAGCTATGTTCTCAGCTTTTTTATTTTTTTGTTTTGAAGCAGGGTCTCACAAGTCACTAATTATCGTTGTTTCTTAATCACAAAAACCTTAGCCACAGCCAACAGAATCAAGGAGTCCATCCATGGAGAAATGTAGCTTATTAAACAAGTCATCATTCTTTTCATTAGCAAAAATTACTGCATACGAAGTGTTAGAAAATTGTAATCCCAGCAGTCTGGGTGACTGAGGCAGGAGGACTGCAAATTTGAACCCAACCTAGTGGATTTAGTTTCTTAGTGAGACCTTGTCTAAAAAAAAAAAAAAAAAAATCACCTAATTCCTTCTTTGGGAGGTTAAAGATGTTAGTTGAACAAAACCATTGACTCTTGCAGAGTAGACTTCATGTGTGGAGTTATTCCTCCTGAGCTCTAGGACTCAGTATTGCACAAGTAGGACCCAGGGGGACTGTGTAACTGTTATGAAATTTCTTGTCTGAGCACCATTCATATGTAACTTTATAATAAACCTCTACAATAGAGGTGAATCATGAGTGTGGCTATTTTTCTCCTAGTGTATTTGAGGGTTTTCATCATTATAACCTTATTGCAACTTAAATAATTTAAGAGAACTACTGATACAATATGGGAAATTCTTTGAGTATCTCCTAAAATAGATACTCCTTGGTAGCCAGTTTCAGAATTTCTTAGATATTGTGTTTGTCAAGAATGTTCATCCTCAGTACTTTCCTTTTTTCTTTTAAGACAGGGTCTCACTATGTAGTTCAGACCAGCCTTGAACTATGTAGCCCAGGTTGGCCTTAAACTCACAGCAATCCTCCTGCCTCAGCCTCCCGAGTGCTGAGATTACAGGTGTGCACCACCAGGCCCAACCCATCCTCAGTACTTTTCTAATGGGCTCTTGTGTAACAAGTTTCTTCTTGCTCCAAGGGAAAATTTCTGGCTAGTGTGACTCTCAGTGCCTCTTGCTGACCAGCCTCTGCCAGGTGGGGATAAAGTTCCTCCTGTTCCAGAAGGCCTAAAAAGCAGTATACAAAGCTCTGGAGAGATGTGGGGAAACCTTATGCCTGCTTTAGATGAAGAGACTATGATGCCAAAAGAATTAATGTCCATACAAAGCCAGGAGGACAGGCTGGGATCATAAGGAGAACCAGAGCGTATTTTCCAAAAGACTCGGTGGGAAAATAAATCCATATTTCCCAATCAGTACTTCCCAAAGCTCATGGAGAAAAATAAATATGTTTTTAGGGTAAGATGATTTTCAAAATTTACTACTTACAATTAAAGAATGTAAGTAGTCCCCAGTGGTGCCTCAAAAAACCCAGGCGTGTACCACCAGCTTTGTTCTAAACTTCTAGGACCCTGTAATATTGTCTTTATTTTTGTCAGGAGAGACAAAATACATTTGCATGGATAAAAAAATTCCCTTTTTGTCATTTCTTTCTCTCTTTTTCTTTTCTTCTCTTTTTGTTTTGTTTTGTTTGGTTTGGTTTGGTGTTTTGAGCCAGGGTCTCACTATGTATCCCAGGCTGGCCTCGAACTCACAGTGACCCCCCTTCCTTAGCCGCTCGTGTGCTGGGATCACAGGTGTGTTCCACCATGCCTGGTGCCTTTTTGCCTACATTAGAAAGATAAATTTTCAATACTAGATGACATTTTGAAGAGACCATTTCCTAGCCAGTGGGCCAATTCCTAAAATACTAAGCTACAACTTCTTGTTGGGCACTGCAGAGTTGAAATACCCACATAAGGGCTATCAGTGTGTACCTGGTAGACAACTGGTCCCATATAGGCTGAAACTTTATTTTTATTTTGGATTATTAGTGAAACGCTGTTCTCAAAATGGAGGGAGGCGGTGTGTGTGTGTGTGTGTGCGCGCGTGTATGAGGAGACAGAGAGAGAGAGAGAGAGAGAGAGAGAGAGAGAGAGAGAGCTTATGCCATGAATCAATTCTGAAATGATTTCTCCCCAAAGTGCTGCAGCAGCTCCTTTCTCCTACACAGAGAAAATAATTGGACTCTTTGATCGTTTGCCTATTTCTTCTCAGAAAACGATGCAGGAGGGGTGGAGGAGTAACTCAGAAGGAATGTACAAGAGCAGGCAGAGGAAATTTAATTTTAGCTTTGTAAAGGAGCAGAACTCAACTGTCCTTCCTGAGTTGAGAGAGATGACCCCTGTCCCGGTTACAAATGTGTTCCCCGCTGGAGCAGCCACGCTGAGGTGAATTAGCTGGGGCATTTGCGTGTAGAAATAACAATGGAATAGCACATTTGGTGAATCTTTGGCTCCACAGTTTTTATGAAATTAGCTAAAACCAAAACAATCATCAGTGGACTAAAAATGGTATCACCCATACTTTGCTATCTTGCCTCCTTTGTCTTTTATTAATATCTTTCTCAATGTACATTTCCTGTATTTAATGATGTGCATCTATATATTCCTAGTTTGGGCATTTTATCTCTTCCCCCTTATCCAGGCTTCTGCATTTCTTTTTTATCTCTGTCGCTCCTTCAATGATTACCTTCATTAGCTACTCTTTCCCCTGACTCTTCCTGCCTCTTTTTTTCCCCTATCTCTTTAAAGGCAAACCCAATCATGGGAAAACTTGTGAAATTTCAATCTTTTAGTCCTTTAGACCTAGGTCATTTCCTCTCTTTAATGGTTTCCACTTTTTTATTCTTCAGTGTTATAATTTTTAATAAAAATAAAATGTCATTTCTTATTTACTCCAATTATTATTATTATTATTATTTGTGGGTACCGGGGGGTCGACCTCAGGACCTCACGCGCCAACAGGCACCCGTGCCGCTGAGCGATATCACTGGCCCCTTTTTCGTATGTGGGATCCGGGAGTCGAACTCGGGCCGTCGCGCTTGCAAGGCAGGCGTTTACGCCGCTGAGCCATCTCACCGGCCCCTCCAATTATTTTTTAAGGATGGTTCCGTTTAATGACCAGCAAAGCATTCAGATAAAGGGTTGAAATACCGAAGTGACATTTTACGACAAGACTTGGCAGAGTTTCCAGAGAGTTCCATGTGTTCGCTCATTCTGCTTCCTCTTTCCTTCATACAAATTTTTGAAACAGTGCGAATGAGGCGTTAGGAAGCACTTTACTTCCTCTTTCAGGGCCTCAGGGAGCTCAGACTCTGATTTGAGGAAGGAAGCAACGACGCTGGACCAGAGAAGACCTGGCATATCCGAGGAGCCAGGAGCAGGCTGGCTGCTGGAACTGGGCTAGTTATTTAGTTCTGTAGAGATCTGGGTCCACAGGTCTTAAAATGGGGTAACGATTTCTAATAGCCAAAATATGATGGGATGCATGTGCCGTTCTCTTAAAACAACCAACCAACCAACCAAACAAACAAACGAACAAACGTGATTTAGGGTGTTAATCGAGAAAAGTGATGCATGTCGTCCAGGTGTTACAAATATCCATCAGCAGTTTGGGGGCTCTGACCAGGGGAAGATTGCGGCAGACACACTTAGCACCCCTCTATGCTCTCTACGCCCCTTACTCAGACTGTACCCTCAGAACTCTCCGCAGCACCCCCGCTCTGGAAAGCTGTCCCTTTCCACTGAGTCAGGGGTGCAGTGCCCTTCTTGCGCTTCTACACAGCCTTGCTTCTGTGAGAGCTCTCACACACTGCCGTCGGGGCCTCGCATCTGACTTTTCCGGGGCTCCTGCAACAGCAGGGCACAGCCCTGTGTCCACCCTGTAGAGCACAGGCCTGGCACAGAGTGGGGCTGAGCAAATGTTTCTTGAATGAATGAATGAATGAATGCATGCATGAAAAAAAAAAATGATATCCTTTAGGAAGACAGACAAAGGAAAACTTAGGTCATTTTAGCTCCCGACCTTGTAAGGAACCTCTGCTACCAAGATGGAAAAATGTGTCTTTGAACTCAAATTCCGTTTGAAGTTCTTAGTATTAAAGGAAATCAACGAAGTTGTCAAGAGCTACATTATCAGTGGGTGGGAAAGAGGGCGATGCTGACTCATTCCCTTGAGCTGGTAAAGTACACAGCACGCTCCAGACAACGGGTGAAACCGTCCATCGCCCGTGGAAATCAGCGCATCAGAGGCCCGGGCGGACACGGGCCCTCCCTCCTGAGCCTGCTGTGGATCTCAATCTAGTTGTGTCCACCTAGGATCTGTATATTGGGACCTGTATGGTGGACTCCTCCACTGGCTGAGGGATAATAAAACCAGGCAAGAATACCGAACAGGTCCTTGCATGTGGTGTTTTGTGAGAGATGTGGGAGGGCAGGGAGCATGAGGAAGTTAATACAACTTGAATACAAAGTGTGGAAAGTTGGAGATGGAAGGCAGCTGGGTTGGGACAGATGACTTCTCTCTCTTTTTTTTTCCTACAAACCTTTCTATATTATTTGAATATTTAAAATTATCTCCATGACTTACTTTGATAAACTAATAAAAATACTTTTTCAAAACAACCGAGAGTCAGATGGTGTACAGGGCAGTGGGAAGGAACGCATGAGTAATAATCACGTTGAGGAGAGAGGCTGTTTTCGTGTCTGGTTTGCTTCTTTGTGAGGCTACTGCGGTCCTGACAAGATGAGCTGGGCACTGTTTACAAAAAAGAAAAAAAGAAAAAGCTCGCTCAGGATTCCTGGATTTAGTTCCTCACAGTCCAACCTCTCTGCTTGGTCATCGCTCCCATCTCTCTACTCTGTTAGCTGTCAGCCCTGTTGCTCATTTACCTTCATAATTTGTGCACTTAGCATCTGACCTTAAGTTCCTGTCCAGTGACATTTCATTTCTTGTCCTGGGTCTCAAGCATTCATGGTCAGCCTCTAAAGTAATAGCCTTTCTGACCTGACTTGTTTCCTAGGTTCTCTGCTCCCAGGCTTTCTCCTTCTTTGGCCCAGTCTTGCAGCTGTACCTACACAGCCAAGAGGGTTCGAGCAATACCTGAGAGGGGTTTATTATAGGCAGTAAAACATATGGGCTCTATCCTAGCAGTCGTACTGACTTTCCTTTCAAAACTCGCCTCATCCCCTTGCTGTTGGTGCGATGTGGAAGTCACAGAAACTTTCTGAGCCCTAATTTCTTCACCTACATATGGCAGATCTGTTAGTGTTTACTGCTTAATAAAAGTTCAATATCACCATTGTAGCTGGGGAATACATTTATGCACGCTGTTCATAAATGTGCAAAAACTACAAGAAGATATGGTTACTTCACTCTATAGTCAATGTGTTCTCACCGAAGGGCATCCTCACTCAACCACCCTCATCCTGAGGGACTTGGCTTGGGGGATGGCTGCAGTTTTGGTCCCAACAGAAGAATTTTGTTCAATTCTATAATGGAAACCATTTCTTCATGCAAATTCTTCATCTTTTTGAATGAAATGCTCAGTTTTTCAGATATCTGCTCCCTCCTTGTTTCTTTCCAAGATGGCTTCTGAATATTAAGCTTAAGTGATCTCTTCATGGTGGAGGAATATTGGGCTCTTTGATATCTGTATTAGGGTTCTTCAGAGAAATAGAAGCACTAGAGTAAGTTAGATAGATGGATAGATAGATGGATACCTACCTACATACATGGACGCAGAGATTTATTTGATTGGCTATCAAGATCAGTCCCATGAAGGCTGCCTGCAAGCTGGTAAATTGCTCAGTTTAAGAAGCCGAAATGAGGGAGGCTGATGACGCAGCCCTTGGTCTGAGGCTAAAGGCCTGAGAGATTCCAGAGGGCTGTCAGCGAGTCCTGAACCCAAAGACTGGGTGTGTGATCTGTGAGGCCAGCCTCAGGAACAGCAGTGGAAAATTAGCAGTGGAAAGTGCACTTCAGAGAGAAGAGCCAGAAATAGAGTAATGAAGTGCTCCTATCTTCTTCCATGGTCCTCAGTTAGATGGTGCTCCCATATTTAGGGGGCCTTCCCCTCTGTTTGCTGACTTACACATTAATCTTCTCTGTAATCACCCCTCCAGACACACCCAGAAGTAATGCTTTAGTGATCTAGGTGTCCTTCAATTCAGTGAAGTCGATACTCGTAATAAACCATCACAGTGCCATGTGGCCATTGTTTTTTTGTGTGTGTGTGGGTACCAGGCGTTGACCTCAGGACCTCGTGTGCCAGGAGGCACCCGTGCTGCTGAGCGATATCACCGGCCCTTTTTTCGTATGTGGGTTCCGGGAGTTGAACTCGGGACCTCACACTTGCCAGGCAGGCGTTCACGCCGCTGAGTCTCAAGGGCCCATGTGGCCATTGTTGGTCTCCGCTGTGTCATGGCTGATCTGGGCTGCTCCCTGGACTTGTGACCACTGAAAGAGACTCACGCCAACCTGAAATGTTCCGCTGTTATCTGACACTGATGCCTCATGTGCCACTCTTGTCCATACTGATTGGCTCTACTTTGTTAGTACTGTGGAGGATGATGTGACTCCCTTGTCCCTGGCCCAGGCAGCCCATCTTTCTGAGGCCACAGGCAATGGCAAAATGATCAACAGTCAGATCTGAGTTGGAAGAAACCCGATGCATAATATCGACAGACCTGTGAACATTCCAACCTTGACATTTCAAGCTACTAATGTGATGTCACCGAATACAAAACGATGGAAGGAGGTGTGCCTTATAGGTCTGATAGATGTAAAAAAATCTTAAAAGTGTAAATAATTATAGTAACATGTAGTATAATAATGTATTGTCACTGTAGAGTGATAATTTTTCATATATCTTGTCTTTGTTTTTTATAGAATTTATTTAATTGTGAATTTAAGTAGTTTAATGTTTTAATAATTGCTATGCTTAACAACTGGCTGCAAAATTTCTTTCTTTCTTTTTTTTTTTTTGTGGGTACCAGGGGTTGACCTCAGGACCTCGCGCGCCAGCAGGCGCCCATGCCACTGAGCGATATCACCAGCCCTTTTTTCATATGTGGGATCCAGGAGTTGAACTTGGGCCCTCACGCTTGCCAGGCAGGTGCTTATGCCGCTGAGCCATCTCACTGGCCCTTTTCTTTCTTTCTTTCCCTTTCTTTTTGTTTTGGTGCTAAGCATTAAATCCAGGGCCTTGTGCATGCTCAGTATGTATTATACCATTGAGCTACACCCCAAGCCCCACAAAATTTCTGACAATTTAATAATCAGGTACCTGAGTCTATGCCAGCTCAGGCCCACCATTGACAGTTTACCAAGCCTGCTTTTTCAAGACAGTCTCTGGGAGGCTCCTAATCAAATGTTTAGCTGAGTTCCGTGTTCCTTTTCAGGGGCAGCTTGAAAGAGATAAATTCAGACTCATACTTTACTCTACACAAGTTGATGTAGAGTCAACCAGTGACATAATATCCTCCCAATGACTAAAGAGGAAGTAGGGCAGAAGGTTCCCTGCCCACGGTGTCAACTTTGTCCCACATAACTCCCTTCCCCTGGGGTGAGAATGTCAAAATCTCCCAGACTCTCAGAGCGAATTCACTCCATCACTTCACAGAAACTTATTTCATAAAATGAGAAACCCACCGGGTTTATTTTTGTGTTGTTTTAGTTGACTAATTTTCCTAATAGCATTGTGAGAAAGAATATTAAATTTGGGTTCCTGTAGCAGCTGGAGGAAAGGGGTTGAGAGAGGGAATTGTTAACTTTCTAGGAGCTCATGTTGTACTTTTCCTGCTGCATGTCTGCCAAGTCATATTGTTTTCCCTACGTGGCCCATTTTTTCTCCAGAGTCTCAGCCACTTGCTTCTCCATTTTGCTAGTTCCGCAGCCCACGCTGTCTCTTAGTACTTAGTAGATGTGGTAGATTAACTAATAGTCAACTCGTGACACCCAGCTGAACCGAATCAGTGTGGTTCTGGGTGTGGAAGGCCCACTTGAGGACTGTTGCCAACAACATAAAAGGAGAACTGGAGGGGAAGATGGTGCACTGTTGATTCTCCTGGAGACGCTCATCATGCTGGTTTTCCTGATATGAACTCAGCTGTTACTATGAAAGGAGCTCGAGTCCTCGCTGTCGCTGAGGTTGGCTGCGGTTCTCTTCAGGAGAGCTCTGGTCCTTACCTTGAGCGTTGCTTCCTGGCTCCAGTGCACATCCTTCAGCCTGCTGGCACAGATCCTTCATCCTGCTGGTGCAGACTTTCTGGCTTCCACCCCTGACCTTTGGGCCTTCCCAGTGCAGATCCTTCATGCAGACTTGCATGAAACATTGTCGTGGGCTCTAAGCCTCCAGCTGGACTCATGGAGGATACTGCCATGGGATCCAGGCCCTCAGCTGGATTCTTTGGGTCTTCAGTGCATGGACAGATCTCTTGCATTCTTCTGCATTTGACTTTTTGGGTGAATATTATAAAATAATCCTATAAATTGTGTCCTGTATTAAATCTATTCGCTTACAAACCCTGACTACAACCATAGATATAGGAGAGAATGTAGTGGTTGTAGCTCTACCATTAGATGCTCTTTATTCTAAAGGAGTTATTTTGTTAAACAAAAATAAAAAGTGCTTGGCAAAAATAACAAGCCCAGAGGGAGCTCTGGAGATGAAGTCCTCATAAAGCATTCAGCGCAGCACTGGTCTCTGTTCGTGGAGTGATCTCATGGTTTCTTAATCAGCTATGTGTTTAGTGATGTTGGATTCAAGTTTCTGGGTCTGGATGGATTGAGAAACCACTGAAGGCTAAGGGGAATGACAAGAATGGGTTGGCCCTGGACACTGAATTATAGTAGCCGTATGTAAGATGTACCAAAAAGGGGAATTTGTGAGCAGGGAATTCAGCTAAAAAATCATTAGAACCCAGATGAAAGTTAAAAGCCCGAACTCCAGCCACGGAAGTAATGGAAGTAAAAGCCTTTTCCTGGCTACACCAACTTATTGAACACCCTCCTTTTATTCTCCACTACTGTGCCCTCTTTGTCAAAATTTGTAAATCTGTGTGTTTATTTATAACTTGCTCCTTCATGAGATTGCAATTTCCATCAGCACAGGAGTCGTGCCTGCTTCATTTTCCAAAGTATTCTTAACTGCCCAGCACATAATGGGAGCTCCACAAACATTCGGGGGAAGAAAGAGTGGAATTGAGAAGAAAGAATAGATTTTTCATTGGTGGGAACAGTTTAGCTAAGTTTTGGAGAAGGGATAGATGCTCATGGACGGGGGGGAGAATGGAAAGACAGAGAAGAGATGATAAGAGAGGGCACAGATGTCAGAGGCAGAAGCAGCAAATGGGGTTAAAAATAAAAGTGGAAGAGTTACCTTTTTAAAGAGAAAAATCTCATCTCCCATGGAAGGAAAAGAAGGGATGCATATGGAGGTTGATTGTGATTATAGTTATTAGATGAGCATATCTATTTTCTAAAGTGGTAGGGACCACTATTAGCTGAGAGAGAGAGAGAGAGAGAGAGAGAGAGAGGAAGAAGGAGGAGGAGGAAAGGAGAGAAGAGAAGAGGAAGAAGAAGAGAAGGAAGAGAAGAGGGGAAGGGAAGAGAAGAGGAAGAGAAAGAGGAAGAAGAAGAAGAAACAGAAAGGGGGAGCAAAGAAAAAAGAGGAATTAAGAGTTTAAGAGACTGGTTAGAATTTGACAAACTTACTCCAAGAAAAGGAATAAGTTGGGGACTTAAAGTGTCTAACAAGATTTCTGGAGGAGCCTCCAGCTGAGAAATGGTAGGAACAGTAGCTCCAAGATATCTTGGGTGAATGAAAGGCAAGTGTGTGGGAAGATGTGGATGGTGATGAGAATTGTGGGAGCCCATTTCTCTTCCATGTTAATCATGTGTCTCACTGCAACAAAGGAAAAGATTTCAGGACTCCTGGGATGGGTCAGATGAATCATTCATCTTTCCAGCTATTAAGAGTTTTGAATGTGTTAGATAGGACACAGACATCAAAAGCAGAACCTTTGTCCTCTAGACTTTTATATGATTATGGTTGATAAAATTTACTTTTTCTTATGGAGGTGTAGTTATGTCTTCTGTGCTTTCTTGATAGATTCTAAAGGACAAATGCTAGTAAATAGTGCTTGTATTGTATAATGCTAACAATCTTAGTATTATATATAATACTGAATCATAATTTACGATTTTCTTGTTTGGGTTTTTGTTTTTTCCAGAGTTTCTAATTGTTTTTATTTATCTTGCAGTGTAAGCTTCCACTATATCTTTAACTCTTCCATTGTCTCAGGGATCAAATGTAAGGATTTCTCACTTCTCTTAAATACCTTCTCTGTGAACTTTTGTTCTAACACTGATGAGTTACTCTCCAGAATGGTTGCAAATCTGTTGTTCTGGAACATTCACTCCTGACTTCTCTGAGTTGAATTTACCCTGATCAATATCCATTATCTTCTTCTTTCTTTGTTGCTTCATTTATTTTATGGAAAAAATCGCAAAGTAAATATCTAAGAAAGTGTATGTATGCAGTAAACTTTCTAAGTCTTTGCATGTCTAAAAGTATATTTACTGACCTTATATAAATTAATAGTTTGGTTGGGGTAAAAACATTTTACTTGAAAACTTCTGCTATTCAGTGAAGGTGATGGTAGTTGCATTGTTTTCCCATTATGAGTGACCTATGTTATTTTTCTGTCTCTTTATGGATGTTTTTAGAATTTTATCTTTCATTCTTAATGTTTTGATACTTTAAAGTTACATGAATGAATGTACATTTTATTTACCCCATACAATGTGTTATGTATGCAATGGGCCTTTTCAGTCCAAAGTGTCATAAATAGTAGAATATTCTCTTTTTCCTTGATAATTACTGTAATACCTCTGTTCATGAACACTCTGTATGCAAACAACTTGGTTTGTAAGCAGAAGCATTTGACACAATTTTGCTTCATTTTGCAAACTCCACATCGGGTAATGAGCAGGACCACGGCCATCTTCCTGAGAAATGGGGAATGAATTAAGTTCATGAATGGAGGCACCACTATATTTCATTTCTTTCTTCCCTCTTCCTGTAACAACTTTTGTTGAGTGTTGGACATTATATTTAAATCTCCAGTGGTTCTTACTACTATTTTTCTCAAGTTTCTATCTTTGTAAATTTTTCTAATTTTTCAAGTACTTTATCTTCCAATTTTAAAAGCATTTAATAGACTTCCTACTTCAGATTTACATAAAAATTGTGAAGATAGTATGGAGGGTCCTCATGCGCCCTGGTCCTAGTTTCCCCTATTATTTCCATCTTACATTAGTATGGTACACTTTTCCCAATCAAGGGACCAATAGCGATACATTATTATTAATTTAAGTCCATTTAAACAAAGATTTCCTTAGTTTTAACCTAATTTATGTTTCTGTTCTAAGATTCCATCTAGGATATCATGTTGCATTTAGTAATGATAGCTCCTTGGGCTGCTCTTAGCTGTGACGATTCTTCAGACTTGTCTTGTTTTGATGGCTTTAACAATTTTGCAGAGCACTGGTAACATTTTAAAATTTCCTTCAACTGAGATTGTCTGATGTCTGATGACTAGACTGGGGCTGTGGGTTTTGGGAGGAGCACCACATACGTCATTTTTATACATGTTATATTATGAACTTGACATTACTTTTGATGTTAACCTTAATCCCCTCCCTGAGATGGTGTCTGTCAGGTTTCTGCATATTTTATCCCCTTCCCATATCGTCCTTTTGGAAAGAAGCCATTATGCGCTGTCCATACTTTTCACGGGTGGTTGTGTTCCACCTCTTCGAGGACAGAGAATGTAAATTACTTACGGTTCTTCCACATGAGATATTTTCCTCTTCTCTCCTACTAATTTATTAAATTATTTATTTATAGCAGTATGGACATGAATATTTCTTTTATACTTTGGGTTGTAATCAAATATTACTTTAATTGGTTGCTGGAAGTCTTCTAGCTTTGGTCATTAAGAGTTCTTTCATTTGTCTCATTTGTCCCTTTGATATAATTTGTCCCTTTGATATATTTTATAACATTATGAGTTGTTTGTGTGTTTATTTACTTATTTTGAATATTTCCTTGATTTCTGGCACTTTAAGATACTCCAAGGTCATTTTGTTTATTTCTTATCCTGGTCCTCAACTTAGACATTTCTCCAAGAAGTTCTGGTTTCTTTTACTGGAAAGTGGTATTAGAAACTAAGATTTGAGATCTACATGAGCTTATTGCTGCTGGAATGTTGTTTCCAGGTTCTCTCAGCTGATAGAGACAACAATATATATGTACACATATTTATATATCTAACATTTGTATCTTTTTTATGCCGAACATAAATTCATAATGATGTCTTCAACTTTATCATCCCATGAATCATTCTAGCTGTCTCCCTTTCTCTCATCTGTAAACTCTTACTCAAATGGTGAAAATCCCGATATGAACCATCTCCTGTCATTTACTTGATTATTCTATTCTAGAATGCATATATCATTGCATTAAAATTATTAACTGGTACCTGCATGAGAAATAACTTTATCAATTAGTGTTCAGTACTTAGATATGGCTTATTGTGCCTTGGTCTAGATGCTTGTTTTGCCTTGTATCTAGATGTCTTCCCAAAGCCTCATTAGCTCATAGGTGGGGCTTTTCGAAGGTGGGTGTGTGAATGTGCATCTAGGGTGTGTCAATATGGATTAAGGGTGTGATAACTAAATTAATCCACTGATTGGTTTAGCATAGTTCTGGGTGTGGATAATGGGAAGACCTAGTTTGGGTGTGGGTGGCACCACCCAAAAGTTTGTAGCCTGGCTAGGATAAAAGGGAAAGGGAGACCATGCCCCTCTGCCATGCCACCCTGCCTTGGAGCCAGCCAACTATGGATTGAAACTTCTACAAACTGTGAGCTGAAGTAATCCTTTCCTCCTTTAACATATAGGTGTCGGGTATTGTGTTTCAGTGACAAGACAAATAACTAAGACAACACTCGTCATTCACTTGCAGTATAACTTAGCTCAGCACCTTTTCCCTCCAGTTGCCTTTCAGTGAGGTTGTTTCAGACATTCATAATAGGATTAGGTTGTTTTGTCACACCTGTGTTCATTCCTGGATCCCTCAACCTCATAATTTTCTTAGCATTTCATTAACATTTCAAACCTTCTGATGGCTTTTTTCCTGCTATCAAATTTTATTTTGTAAGAGTTCTTTTGGCTCTTTGAATTTATTTTATATAATGTTATTTTTTTCATAGATTTTAGTTTGCTGTTTGCAATCTTTATCTCTAAAAATCCTCTTGCTGGAAATTTTATTTGTTTGCAGCTCTGTGGATTGAATCCAGAAACTCACACATGCTCGGTGAGAACTCTACCACTGAACTACATCCCAGCTAAGTTGTTCAGTCTTGCCTCAAACTTGCCATCTTTCCACCTCAGCTTCGTGGTGTAGCTGAGATTACAGGCATGTGCAACCATGCCTGGCTTTTCTGGAGATGTTAATGATAAAGTTTTGAAGTCTTCTCTCCATTTATCTTGCATTCTCCAAGTTTTAGATTGAGGTCATTCTCCCCTCTGTGTTCCACATTAACAGATTTCTGGTAATCTTTGCCTGATTGCTGATGATTCTGGTCAGGGAATCTAAGTTGGGATTGGAATCTCTGAGGCCATGAATGGGTCTGGTTAAACCAGTGCTGAGTTTCTTTTGGTGGAATCCCTAGTATCATGTTAAGTCTTTACTCTTGGGCAGATTCCCTACAGAAGAATCTTTCAATTTTATGCCTGAAGTGTCAGGCCTATCTGTTAGCAGTCAGGTAGTTGACGAGTTATTCACTTAACCCCCAAATTTTCAGACTAGTACTCACGCCCTCAACTATGCGTGGCTTCCCTCAGAGGACAGACTGTTTTAACTTTTCCAATCTTGCCATTGTAGGGAGAGGCAAGTAATTCAGTGACATGGTATTCCATGTGATGAGAATTTAGAAGGAGGGAACCAATGCTGTTTTAAAGGTTTCAACCAATCTTCCTTATCTTAGCTCCACACCTGCTTTAGTCCCCAGTTCCAGAGGTATCTGATACTACCAAATTCTGAGACTTTTGGTGGATTTGAAGTGAATATTAGGCCAGTTTTCAGTTTACTTCATCGCTGGTTTAGGATTCGGTCTTTTAGTTCTGCAAGGCCCTTAAATTAACACCCATGTATCTGCTTTCCTGACTTCCTAAATGTCTATGTTGTCTCCCTTTCTTCTGGGATATATATCTTTAGCAGCTACCTATCTATCTACCATCTATCTAATCTATTATGGTTTGGATCTAAATTGTTTCCCCCAAAGTCTCACGTGTTAGGAAGGGGATTGGATCATGAGGGCGCCACACGCACTAGTAGATTCACCCACTGAAGTGGTCAGCAATTCATGTGCTACTGCTGGGAGACAGGGAGTGGTTGGAAGAGGCGGGTCACCAGGGGTGTGACTGGAAGGATATATTCTTGTTCCCAGGCTCTCTTCCTCTCTCATGTTTCTGGCGGCTGTGACATAAGCAGTCTTTCTCTGTCAGGCCCTTTCACCATGTTGTTCTACATTGGAGCCGATCAAACTTTGAAAACTATGAGCTAGAATGAATCTGTTCTCCTTTAAGTTGCAAGTGTTGGATATTTTGTTCCAGCAATGGGCAAGTGACTAACACTGTCTGTCTGTCTGTCTGTCTATCTATTATCTATCTATCTAATGATCTATCATCTGTCTATCCCTTTATAGTGCTTTAACAGGGGTTTCTGGTGGGAGCAAAGTTAGATTCTTGTGTGCAATCTATTGCTAATCTTTTCCCAAATCTAGCTTGCACTAGATTTTAATGATGTAATTTTTTTTTTTTTTTTTTTTGTGGGTACCGAGGGTCGACCTCAGGACCTCGCATGCCAGCAGGCACCCATGCTGCTGAGCAATATCACCGGCCCTTTCTTTGTATGTGGGTACCAGGAGTCGAACTCGGGACCTCGTGCTTGCCAGGCGGGCACTTATGCCGCTGAGCCATCTCACCGGCCCATTGAGCCATCTCACTGGCCTGATATAATTTTAATGAGTTTTGGAGGAAGAATATATACATGTAGGCCAGTTCTAGAATGCCATATCATTCATTTTTACCTTCTCACATTACCTATTATAATGCATTCTGGATATTAGTTGCTCAATAAATATTAGCTAAATTAAAATATTTACAATTAGACAATCTCTGTTGTGCTGTGCCTTCCAGTTAATGGAACACTAGCAGTGTGCCAAGCATATTATGTACCATGCTTCAAATGAAACTGTCCCTCCAGTGCCTTTCTGCTTTCCCAACTGAATCAAAAACAAACAGACTCTTTTTTTTTTTTTTTTTGTGGGTACCGGGGGGACGACCTCAGGACCTCACGCGCCAACAGGCACCTGTGCCGCTGAGCGATATCACCGGCCCCTTTTTCGTATGTGGGTTCCGGGAGTCGAACTCGGGCCTTCGCGCTTGCAAGGCAGGCGCTTAAGCCGCTGAGCCGTCTCACCGGCCCACAAACAGACTCTTTATGACTAGTCCTTTTGTTTTCACTTTTAAACAAGCCTCCAAGGAACTGTGGCCAAACACATTTATTATGGCTTGTAAATCAGCAATATTAAAACTGGTATTAGCTGTGACCACTTGAAGTGTTAGGAGGGTGGTGTTCAGCCTCTTCCAGAATTGTTCTGAGTTAAAATAGATGAAGATGCTAATAATTAACTTTACCAGTTAGGCACTCATTCATAGAGCATTAGTCCTCCATTCCAAATGGGTTTGGCTGAATCTTTGACTGAATCTGAGCACAGTCTTAGACAAATCCTTTTGCTTTGGTGTATGATGAGTTAATTTGGATTAAAACTCCCTACTTGCCTCTTACAAAGCATAGCTGCCTACATGATTTAAATATAATTTGTTTGTGTGGTAACATACTGCTGGATGAAGAACCGGGTTTTGGGCCTAGCTCTACTACTTCCAAGTATAAAATTCTCATCTAATACTCTTAGCTTTCCTGTGCTCGACTCTCTCACTGGATTCCTGATAGTGGGGATAATACCCACCTTTGCGGAAGCGAAGATAGCATGATACAATGAAGAATAAATATTGGGTCTCTTTAGTTTGTGAAGTATTATACAAATATAAAGAACACTACTTTAAGACAGTGCTTACCACTGTTAAGGAAGGACCAAATGGAATAAAAGATTTAGTGAGTTCATCACCCTTTTAAAAAATAGCAAACACAGGGGCCGGTGAGATGGCTCAGTGGCATAAGCGCCTGCCTGGCAAGCGCAAGGTCCTGAGTTCGACTCCCGGTACCCACATACGAAAAAAGGGCCGGTGATATCGCTCAGCGGCACGGGCGCCTGCTGACGCGCGAGGTCCTGAGGTCGACCCCCCGGTACCCACAAAAAAAAAAAAAAGCAAACACGAAGCCTCTACTCCCTGAGTAGTTTAGAAGCATTGCACCAATTCAATCTTTTGTGCAGAGTGTTTTACTTCTCATATTCTGCCCCCACCTCTTTCTCCTGAAGACCAGGAGATGGTTGAGATTTTGACTTAATGTACATTCTAATCTTTAAAAACTTCCTGTATTTTGTTTGGCTTCTCTCCTGGTCTTGAAGCTAAATGAAGGTTCCCACATCTCACTAGTCATCTTATGAAATTATTTTGTAAAAAACAAGTGAGATCAAGTTGGGGAGGTTATTTACCTTGTCCCAACATCCAAAATGTTCAGCGATGCTAATGTGTTTTCGTATAGTACGCTTTATAATATCAAGGGCTTTCAGTCTTCCTAACCGAATGCCAGTCCCCGCCTTTCAGAAGAAAACCCGTTTGTGCTTTGGTTGTCTGTTCTGGGCTGAGGGTCTGACAATGAAGTTTTAACACATACTCTCTGTGACAGTCAGTTGGAAGACAGACAGACACAAAGCCATTCTCAAGGCTTCTTCCTTTATTTCTGAAATACCTTCTGACCGCTGGAAAAGGCGTCGGTGCTTTTCTCTGTTTCTTTCAGTATGTTCACGGCAATACAGAAAAGGAGAGGCAGCGGCACGTCCAGAGAGTTTTCTTTGCTTTCTTTTATTCCTTCCACATGAAAGGCTACATTGTTCCACCCCCACAGTTTAATGCCCTGGAGAAGTTAACAAAAGATCAAGAAAGATAGAGGAATAATTACTGACTCATTTTCAGAGTGGCAAGCTCTGGCTACATGAAAATACATAGATTTGTGAAAGTGGATCCTTGTTATATTTTAACAGTCTAATGGGGTTTGCTTTATCATTAGTGCCGTTAGTACTGCTTGTACCTGATTTAACCAGGAATGAAGCCTTTAAGCTGGAAAATGTATCAGTTTTTTTTTTCCACCTCTTTTTTTACCCAATCTCCTCCCTCCCTTTTTATTTTTAGAAGTTTTTCTCAGAGAACGGTTTCTGCTCCCCTCTCCCAACGCATTTATTAGTTCTGGGGAACAAAAATACAAATGAACATGTGAAACAAACGTGTGTGTGTGTGTGTGTGTGCGCTTTGATGTTTTGGTTGGTTTTTGTTTTTGTTTGCGGTACTGGGGGTTGAACCCAGGGCTTTTGCACTAAGTTACCCTGCCCCCCTTTTTGAGACAGGGTCTTGCTAACTCTCTAGGCTGGGTTTGAACTTGAAATCTTCCTGCTTTAGCCTCCCAGAGTGCTGGGATTACATTCATGCACCACCATGCTTGGCTACTGTTTTAGTATACTTAAAGCACGCACAATCTGTGCTGTGAACTACCTTTTTGTAGTTGTTTATTGAAATTAGAAATGACAGTGCATCATCCTAAGTATAAATCTACGAAAGGAAGGGTCTTAGCAGAGAAGACAAGGTGTGCTAGAGCCAGGGGGAGAAGTGGTGGCTGTGTAGTGACTAGGAAAAACTATTAGTTATTAACTCATTAATATGCTATTGTGAACTTAATTAATTTAAATAAGACTAGCATTGGCTTAAACTTCGGTAATTACACACATGTAAAAATACAAATTGAATGGTAAAAATCCATTTGGAGGATTCTTGCTTAGGGTTTTCTCAGGAGTTTCTGGAGTGAATAATTGGTTCTTCTAGGGGCGATGAAGAACACATGAGGCAAAGAAGTCTTGGAGGCAAAAGAGAACAGATGTTCAGTTTTTGATAGGATGAATTGGAAGTGCTGAAGACCATTGGACAGAGCCGTTCGATGGGACTTGGACGTGGTGCTCATTTGTTGGTGACAGGCCTATGCTGGGTGGATAGATTTTGAAGTCCCTAGTGTGTGGTAATCAAGACCCTGGGAGGAAATGGATTCATTTACGAGAACAGGTGAGTAGGAAAAACAACAGGTCAAGTACTGGAAAATGCCAATACTACGCTTAATGGCAAAATGAAGAAAAAATACCTTTGAAGAAATAGAACATCAAAGAAGTTTGATAGGAACCAGTGGAACAGAGTATCATGGAAGTTTGCAGTAAATACTAGAAAGGTCACTTAGCGCAGTTACTAAACTGCCTCTCAAGACAGTGTCAGTCTGATTCTTTCAAAGCGGATTGAAGACTTCCAGGAGAAGCAAGCACACTGCTCCGCCCACAGGGGACTCCAAGCACCCACCACTCCTCTATGGGGGAAGCAGTCATGAGACATGGGGCTTAAAAGTAGCTCATTATTACCAGAAGGTCAAGGCCCAGGTTGAAGTCGGAGTTAATATGTGTCCATATGTACGGTGCCAAATCAAATTTTTAATAAATATTTTCTTAGCAGAAAGAAAATGAACAGGAGAATATGCAATCTGGTTCTAATTCCCCAGCTCCACTTTGTGCCTTTTATTATGTTATATTAGATTAGATTAGATTAGATTATGACCCTCTTTCATAAATATACATGAGTACCTATCATACAAAGCCTTGTACTTTTTGCAAAGTAAACATTACAATTTCAGATCTATTTCCACGGTTGATATTTTTCATAGTATTACCCAAGTACTGAGTGATTACCAATGACCTTAAGCATCTTGGCAAAATATGTGGAAAAGTCAGCTGCAAGGCTGGTTTCTTATTTATTTTTTCAGTCTTTCTAGTATTTCACTGTCTAGTCTTTCAGTATTTCTAGTATTTTCACTTTTTTCCCCTTCTCAAGTTATTTGCTAGTCCCTGACCAGTGCTCAACTGTGGGTCTCTGTGAATTCAATAGGTCATGTAGAAAAGAAAAATTTGATTTTGAGTTCCTATGTTTGGGAAGAGGCTTAAGCCTAATTATGTATAGTTGACATTGAAATATATTTTAAAAAACCAATCATTTTCATGCAAAAACCTCAAAATAAAACATCTCTTATTTTTAAAGTATAAAAATATTAGTCTCAGTTGAGAGAAATCTTTTGCACTGCATTTGCAAATGGAAGGAGTAGACAAAAGAGAAAATTAGATCATTGAAGTAACTTTATTTAGTAGTGACAAAACGGAATACTCTAATATGGGAAGAATGGACACTGAGCAGAGACCATCAGATCTGGTTATCTTCCTACTAATGAAGTAATTTTGGGAAGACACTAACTCTCAAGGTCTGGGTTGTTTCATCTGTTAAAGGATTCGATTATGCTGCTATATTTTTGTTCCTTGCGGTTCCTGTGCTCTACAATTCCAAATAAGATTTTATTACTTGATATCTGATAATGTATACCATAGACACTGAGTTAATCAGTATCCATTTAACCAGTTCACTAGAGTAATCCAAGTGCTCCATTCCCTCGGAAAAACGTTAGATGATGCTTGTCACTTTTGTAGCCAGAAGATTATGCTAGAATGTCCATGCATTTCTTCTCCTGTCAGTTGAGTTTTATGTTTTTCAAGTGTATTAGTCAGTTTTCCATTAGTATAAGGAAATACCTGAGGCTGGTATAAAATAAAGAAAGGAGATTTACTTAGTTTGGGAGGCGCAAGGGCATGGCAATGGCTCTGGTGGGGACCTCACAGCAGATGGCATCACAGTGGCAGGAGCACATGCAAGAGGGAGCAATCACACGGTGAAGCATGAAGCCAGAGTGTGATTTAGAGGTCAGCCTTGCTCTTTTATACCTATCCTCTCGTGGGAGCAACTAACTCACTCCACAAGGCCCATGTCACCTCTTCCAAGGACATGACCCCAGTTGACCTAAGACACCCACTGGGCCCCACCTCCTAATGGGTCCCATCACTTCTTACATCTCCAGGTTGTGGACCAAATTTCCCACACATAAACCTTTAGGGGACACACTTAAACCGTGTCCATACTATAGCACCTAGGGTTAGCCAAGTTTGTCCCCAAGTCCTTTATGCCAATTGTACTTGCTATGGAAATTATATAATTTATTAACTAGTATGAACAAAAAATATGAGCACGGAAAGAGAATTACCTCTATGAGAATTAAAACTAAATGTTTTTGGTAGAATTTTTTTTTTTTTTTTTTTTTTTTTTTTGGTGGGTACCGGGGGAACGACCTCAGGACCTCGCGCGCCAGCAGGCGCCCGTGCCGCTGAGCGATATCACCGGCCCCTTTTTCGTATGTGGGTTCCGGGAGTTGAACTCAGGCCCTCGCGCTTGCCGGGCAGGCGCTTAAGCCGCTGAGCCATCTCACCGGCTTTGGTAGAATTTTTAAGGGTAGAGTATTGTGTCATATAATTAAATATGAACAAGACACTGCAAACAATTAAGAAATATTCATAAATATCTAGAGAAGTTTTTTTTCATGTTTCTTCATAGTTGACTTTATTTTCTTATTCTACTGTAAAGAAATTGACACTGGAGATCAAGTAACCAAACGCCAATCAAACTAATGCAATGTTCTACAACAAAAGATTGATGAATAAATATATAAGTAGATAACACAAAAACAAATTATTTAGGTATACATTTATAATTTCTTAACATTCCTCATTTTAACTCTATTTTGGTTAAACAACTAATTACCAGTCCTGATTATATCTGCTTAGAGGGATTTTGCTCTTATTTGTCAGATTGAGGTCAGGGCTGGGCTAGTTCCTTTGTTTTCTTAATATTAATGGGATGTAGTATACCAATGAATACTGTGAATACTGAGAACTTTTTAAAAAACATTAGGCATTGAGGATATAAATATGTATTTCAAATCTAATTACATAATATAGAATGGTAGTATTATTTTCTGGGTTTGAATTCTGCTTCAGTTCTTACTAATTCCTTAATGTCTTCAAGGCACGGCTTACTGAGACACTGCAGTAATAATAATATTAATTTCCTAGGCTAAGGGGATTAACTGTTAAAACACACAAAACACAGCCCCAGCTTACAGTAGAAACTACAGGTGTAGAACTTACTCTTAGCTTTTACAGTAGATTTCAAGTGCTTCTATTTTCATTAACTTTTTAAGTAATAATGGGCTCTGGAAATTACTGAATGAAAAAGATTGAACTTAGTGCACTTTTTAGGGGTTGATAAAGTAAGTTGCAGAGAACAATGGGAACAATAGGACCCTGTAATTAGATTACATGGTGCCCCAAGGTCAAAGCCTAGTGGCAAGCAGAGCCTTTGGTTGGGGGTCAGTGATCACACGGGCTGAGCTCAGCGGTTTTTGCTGTGGACTCCCAAGTGCCCCATGTGTGAGGCAGTGGGCTGCACTGCAACTACTGCGGGCCGATCGACGCTTGCTCTTCCTCTTTTTCTCCTCCTCCTTCTTTAAGAATACTTTTTATTAGTATGTGTTTGTGATGCGTAATGCATTCATTCATCATAGAGAACTGGTACATATACTGTACATTCTGCAGCTTAACCCTTTCGACTTCTCCTTTTTCTTCCCTCCCTCTGGCCTCTCTCATGGCCAGATCCCCTTCCCATTTTCAGAGTCGACCTCCCTGTCACATTTGCTCTTCTGAAGCTCGCTTTCAACACAGCAGTGAGAGGGAGCTTTGCGAAGTTTACATCAGTCGTGTCACTCCTGTGTTTGAAACACTTAACACCTTCTAGTTCAGTGCACAAGTCAAAGTTCTTACAGTAAGTGGCCTGCAAGTCTCCACCATGCTCTGAGCCCCTGGTGACTCTTCGGCTGCCATCTTTTATAATTCTCCTTATTCACTCTCCTCCAGCCACACTACTTGACCTCCTTGGTATTCTTGAAAAACAATCCTGCATTCTCCTCTCCTGTGACCTTTATTTTTGTGTCCATGTCACTCATAGCTGCTTGCCCAGGTCCCTCATCTGTAGTCTTTGTTCAAACCCCACCTTCCCCATAAAATCCTACCTTGACCACCACTCGCACATTCTCCTTTCCTCAGTTTACCTTTCCTTTTTATATTGTATAACTTACTGTGTTTATTTTTTCTTATCTGCCACTCTTTGCTAGGGTGTAGAAGGGATGATCAAAATATACAATTAATTTTAAATAAAATTTATTACAGCAGGAGACAGGCTGCCATTAATCCCCCTCAAAATGCTCACCCTTGCTTCAAACATATTTACCCTATTGTTCTTGCCACTTTCTGAAGCAGCTCTGGAAGCCCTCTTTTGAGTCTTGAGGTGTGATAAAATATACAGTGAGTGCTGCTGTGCTGTGCCATCCAACAGAAAGGAAGGCTTGTAAAAATATACTGTGTGTGTCCTTATCTTAGTCACCGGATCTTAGTTGCTATGTGAGTTCTGGCTCTTTCTCAGAGTCAAAATGAGCATGGAAGGTAAACATTTTGAATCAATATGGCAGATGAAGGACATCCGTGCAGCCAAGATGGTGCAACTAAACACATTCATGAAAAAGGACTTCCAGGACTGCTTCAGAAAGAACAATGGAATAAGTGTGTTTGAAGCAACAGGGTGTATTTTGAAGGAAATTAAAGGCAATGTGTCTTACTGTAATACATTTTAAAAAGTACAGTAATTAAAAAATTACTGTAATACATTTTTTAAAAAATTAAAATTTTTAATACGATTTAAAAATTAAGAAAAAATAACATTCATCTCATAGTTTTCTATCACACCATGTGAGTTTTATGAGGTTTGTTCACTTACGTATCCCAAGAATCTGTGATAATCCTGGGCCCAGGAGCTCATGAAATATTGGTTGAATGAACGAGGGAACATGAGGTGAAGAGCCAGGCCTGAAAATAGCCAGCGTATCCTTTGCCAGTGGCTAAGGCAGTGGCAAAACTGTCAGTCTCTAGTGGCTTCTTAAAAAGGGCAATGATCTTTTCAGAATGGAATGGCTCTCTGACTCTGGTTACAGTTTGAAAATCTCCCATTTCCTTAGTTCCTACTATTTTCTCAATTTTATTGCTTTAAACTCAGGTTTACTGAGGCAAAGAGAATCAGAGAACTGCGGATAAAACCCAGATGATCTAGATAATAAGCTGCCTTTACTACAGTTTTGTGGCATATGGGCAAACAGCTATTAAAGCCTTTTTCCCTTTTCCTTCATTACTTGCCCCTAGTTTGGTTTAATGATTACCTAGTGATTTGGCAGTTGTGACTTTTTTTTCCTGACTTTCACGGTTTCTGACCCTCTCCTAAGGTACACACATTTTTGGTACTGCAGATTTAATTCTCTTGCTTCCCTTTTTACCTAATTGCTGTTTAAATACAGTACTTTGCTTTTCACAGGTTGGATATATAGATTTTTTAATGTATAAAACAATAATTAGAATAACTAGAAAATTATTTAGATTGGTCTATTGAGTATATATTACCTGCCAAGTTGATTTACAAGGTTCATATATATATATAATTTTGCTACTCTTAACTCCAGCCTTGCAAGCGGGACTTTGAACTCGGCAAATTTACTGAGTGCTTTTCAGCATGTACATGATCTTTTGACTGATCCTCAATAGAACAGACAGAAGTACTTGGAGACAGATTCCTGGTCCCACCTCAAGAGAACTACAGATGGTTGGTATTTTAACTAACTTTCAAGGGGAAACTTCCGCACACTCAAATTTGAGAAGCCTCGGATCCGTGTTAAGTAGAACATATCTTAGAATCCACTGAGGAGTGAATGCGACGTTGTTGGCAGCACAACGTTGTCACCATTAGGAAGCTTTTTACCTATTACAGTGGAAGTGAACCTGCTTCCTGGTGAGCCATACTACGCTTTTACTGCCCCTATGGCGTTTGACATAGGTGCTATCACACACAAACCAAATAAAGCCATGTAAAGTTTCCAGCCTGCAGATATTGTTCAAGGCGACCTTTGTTCTTTCATAGGCCAGATTATGCCCTTCATGTGTTCTACTGCTCACTGTCAGATTGGTTTTGTAAGGAATGAGAGACCAAATCATTTGGTCAGTGCAGCCAGGAACAAGAAGTAAAAAGAATCTCCAAGAAAGTAAAGACACGCATCCGAACATGCACTAAGAAAATGGTTAGCGCTCCTTGATTTCCCTACTTAGTGAAATAAAGGAAAACATTATGATTGGAAAGTCACGTGAGTAAAAATTTCGTAGAGCCATATCACTATAGTAAAATCAGACAGGAAAATGAAGCAATCGTCTAGATGAGAGATTGGCACATTATGGCTCACAAGTCCAATCTTTCCTGCTACTTACTTTCTTTGTAAAGGCGGTCTTACTGGAACACAGCCATGTATATTCTTTCGCCTACCATCTTTAACTGCTTCTGCACTCCCGTGGCAGAGTTGAATAGTTGTGACAGAGGTGGCAGGAGCAGCAACACCAAAAGAGTTTACCATCTAGCCCTTTACAGAAAAGGTCTTGACCACTAGTCTAGATTAGCTAGTTAGCCTAACTTTTCTTGTTATTTTTATATACAATTAGAAAATTCTAAAAGGATCTCAACAAATAGCTATGGAATAAATGAATAGTGATACTTCCTGGTTAGAGTCCCCACATAAAAATTAATTTAGGAATCCGAATTTTAAGAAGTGTTAAACAGGGCCGGTGAGATGGCTCAGCGGTGTAGGCACCTGCCTGGCAGGCGCGAGGTCCTGAGTTCGACTCCCGGTACCCACATACGAAAAAAGGGCCGGTGATATCGCTCAGCGGCATAGGCGCCTGCTGGCATGCGAGGTCCTGAGGTCAACCCCCGGTACCCACAAAAAAAAAAAAAAAAAAGAAGTGTTAAACAGTTACTGGCTGTAAGCCCCTCCCCACCCAGAATTACTCCAAGGCCATAAAACACATACAATATTCACTTACTGCATAGGGAGAGAGGAGACAGGACTTCATGGAGAAAAATTCATTTCAAAGTGGAGGACGTGATCACCAGGGTGTGAACAAGGCTTATTCATTGGAATATGGGAAAGGATATTATAACTTAGGGTTTTCCATTAACATATAGAGAGAAGAAACCAAGTGTTGCTAATATTTAATAATTGCTACTAATCCCAGTACGAATGTACTATCAGATAGGATATTTGAGGTTTCTTAAATGAGAAATAGAAGTTACCCAGTCTCAAAGGACCAGCTATGGAGTTCTTGTTTGATTTCAGTTCACTGACACATGATAATGGTTGCATTTACCTAATTAAGTGGATTTAAGGAGGAGGATTTAGGATCATCTACTTCACAACAAGGACAAATGGATTAAAAACATTCCTGCCAAAATATCTGAGATTGAAGATAATTCATGCACTGTTTAATAATGAAAACATGGCAGAGTTGGGATTTTTGTGATTATTTGGAACCAGTGCTTCAGTAGCCAAGAAAAGGTAGAAGATGAGTTCATGAATTCTAATGAATTTTGAAATCGGAAAAAGAATATATGTAGTAGGACTTCATTTCCTCTATCATTGTAGACTTTATCCAAGGTGAATGCTGTGTTAAATTTAAACAAAATCTTTACATTGTTGAAGGGATTAAAAATGAGTGCCATGAAGTAGTAGGCAAATAATGAGATCCTTTACTTTTTCAGGTGGATGTATCTTTAAGAATTAACTTTTCAGTTATGACAACCATTAAAATGAAGTACAGAAATAATGAACACAATGTCAGATTGAATCACAAAGATTTAAAAAAATAATTAAATATATTAAGTACACATTGTTAACCCAAGTTTTTAAATAATATTAATGATTTCTAAAAGTGAGGATAGAAATATGTCTTTGTAAATTAATAAAGAGAAGAAAAACTGAACAAATTACTATTTGCTATTTTCTCATTCTTTTATAATTTCTACCTTCTATGTTTTTATTATATATAATATAGTAGTATAATAATACATGTATATACTATAATACATAATAGTACACGTAGACATTACATTTCTTTGGAAAAATATATACCCATATACATATTACATATATAATACATGCATATATATGTACAAATTGAAGGTATATGCTTAAAATTAAAATTACTCATAGGTGGATGGATCAAAAAATAGAAGCCATTGATTCTTATAATGATGTATGGATTCCACTTTCTGGCAGGGGTATCTCGGTTTATTGCTGCCTGACCTTTCCTTTGGCTGAATTTCTCTTGACTTGCTGAAGGCTTGAATAGAGTAACACAGATTGCAATAATTCCTCAACACATACTTTTGCATATATATTTATTTTATATTGGCATACTTGTTTATGTATTGTACATTTTCTATATTAGTGATGTTTGGCCTTATTTAAATACAGAGCTATTTCTGATTAAATTTGCTTTGCGCAATATCTTCCATAGACAGCTAACTGAAGACCTGCTACAGTCTGTTTGTTTTCGTTTTGAGGAAATTATTATATGAATATAGACATCACTGAATTTTATTGACTTTTATGTGTATAATGATATACTTTGTAGATTTTGGCATTTATTTTCCTGGTGTCAAAGGAAGACTGGTTTCAATGATGTTGGTTTTGTTTGTATGAAAGCAATAGTCACTTTCCTTAGGAACAAATTCTGCCCCAATCACTTACACTTATTTTATATTTGTTGAGACTCAAAGAACCCACTTTCATACCATACATTATAATAAATGAGCTCCTCTGTGGCTTTTCTAGGCAAAATAAATATATTCAATAGTACCCCTGCATCTGTGATTTTTTTTTTTTTTTTTTTTTTTTTTTTGTGGGTACCGGGGGGAAGACCTCAGGACCTCACGCGCCAACAGGCACCCGTGCCGCTGAGCGATATCACCGGCCCCTTTTTCGTATGGGGGTTCCGGGAGTCGAACTCGGGCCTTCGCGCTTGCAAGGCAGGCGCTTAAGCCACTGAGCCGTCTCACCGGCCCCTGCATCTGTGATTTTGATTTTTGCAGTTTCAGTTACCCATGGTGGATGGAAGTCTGAAAATACTAAATGGAAATTCCAGAAGTATACAACTTATAAGGTTTAAATTGTGCGGCATTCTGAGTAGCATGATGAAATCTCACGCCGTCCCACTTGGCCCTGCACAAGTCATTGAACTGTGCTCTGTATGCTACCTGCCTATTAGCCACTTAGAAATTGTCCCTGTTGCCAGACAGCCTGTCCCAGCATTGCAATGCTTGTGCTCAATAACACTTCCGTGGTAGCCAAATGCTATATAATGATGCCCACACCATTCTCCTCACTTCACCCTTCACATGGGCATTGTATCATCTCACACCACCACAAGAAGATGGGTGGGTAGAGAACAATAAAATATTTTGAGACAGAGACCACTTTCATATAGATTTTCATGTATATTACTGTAATTATTTTATTTTGTGTTATTATTAATTTCTTACTGTGTCCAATTGATAAATTAAACTTTATTACGGGTATGTACATATAGGAAAAAACATATAAGGTTGATTACTAGTGTGGTTTCAGGCCTCCACTGGGAGTCTTGCTATATGCTCCCCTTGAAATGGGGGCAGGGGATTACTACAATTTCATCTCTGAATGTTCATGTCCATTCAAAATTTTTCCTACTTGAAACAATCACGACTTTCAACAGTACTGCTGACATTGGCCAATCCTCTCTTCAATTCTTCTTTATTAAATAACAAGATTTCCTCCATAGATGGAGGTCAGTACTTGACTCTAGTAATTCTCTTTTTCCTCTGTCAGTTTTAGCCTAACTTCAGAAGTTCTCCATTTTGTATTTATCCAAGAAGAAAACCCCAGAAGTAGCCTTGGCTACTAGGCTGACCAGAAAGTCTGGTCTTTAAGTATTTTTCATGTGCATTCAGGAAGCCAGTTCTTAACACAAATCTCGCAGCCCTTACAGGGCAACAAATGTCAAAATGCCCTACATTCCTCCTACTGCAGCAGGACTCCGGTGCCAATTATAATTAGAGCTCATGAAAACAGACTGACACTAAAGACCCGGATAGAAACAATTTGTGAGGGAGGCATAAAATAACAGGGGTGTATTTCTCATATTTAGAGTTCCTGATCTTGCAAGATTTCATTTTTGAGTGAAACTGATTTGAATTCCACATATACTTAGCTTGAATATTTTATTTTATTTTATTTTATTTTATTATTTTTTTTTTTTTTGTGGGTACTGGGGGGTCGACCTCAGGACCTCGCGCGCCAACAGGCACCCGTGCCACTGAGTGATATCACCGGCCCCTTTTTCGTATGTGGGTTCTGGGAGTCGAACTCGGGCCCTCGCGCTTGCAAGGCAGGTGCTTATGCTGCTGAGCCATCTCACCGGCCCTAGCTTGAATATTTTAGAGAGGAATTCCCAATAATTGCCTCTGATGTGGACCGAGCCCTGGTCTCGGGACTAAAGACATTCATTTCTTTAAGAAAAGTTTAATAAGGTCAGTCCCATATAGAAAATTAATAGCTTGGAGGAAATTAGAGTAATAAATAGAGAAAAATTAACTTTTTGAGATGAATTAGGTTTGCTACTGTTTTAGAAATAAAAAATCATTAATTTGTATCTTAGTTTTGTGTAAGCTAGAAGAAAATGTGAGCCTTCAATGTGTGTAACTAGTATAATGTGCATGGCACTCATTCTGCTAGTCAGCAAATCCCAGGCAAGAAAGAGTAGTAATGATGAATATCACACATTTTCTATTTATAATTCAGCTACCTAAAACAGCCATTTATTCATGCTTACAATGTGCTGGGGATATATTAGGACTTTTACATAAATCATCTCAGCAGTTCTCAATGTATTTTTTTTAAACCTGTATACTTCTGAGAGATATATCCTCGTTAGAAATAGTAGCTCACACTGGCAAAGTGACCCGTTCTTGGTTCGGAGGAGGGCAGGGTGTGGAACATAGGAAAACCTTCAGGTTGCAGAATCCAGACTCTAAATCTGACTTCAGATCCTGTGTTCTAAGCCACTATAATCTAATAGCTCCCATTTCTCTCTTTTTTCTCCGCCCAAATGATCTACTACAAATAGTCAAGGAATATGAGTAAGCTAAATTTTGACCATTTCAGAGCAAACAGATTCTGGGAATGTGATGAACGTATGAATACCTCCTATCAGATCCCTTTCTCTACCTGCTCATGTTTGATCCCTGTGTTTCAATCAAAGGCCTGGCAGAGCGAACCTGGCTGGTCAGCTCTATGGGGTAGGGTGCACCGTGTTGGGAAGTGATAGGAGGACAGAAGGCAACTACTGGGTTGCGGCTTCAGTAAGAAATCCAGTTCAGCTAAAATACTTACCTTAATGGGGACTGGAAATAAATGGGGTGGAGAGACTGGGAAAGATGGAAGTGAGACATTGCTTGTTTGGTAAGAGAAGTGGGGCAGTTCACAGAAATGCTCCCCGGTGGGCTCTCATTGGCCGTTGGAGGCTCCGTGGAGGGACTGAAGAGGGGAGAAACAGCGAACTCTTTTCCACGTAACAAGATTCAAGCAGAATGCTGCCTCCTTTCGGAAACTCCTGTCTGAGCTAGACCTGCATTATCCCGTGTTCCTACAGCTCCTCGTTGACACCCCACTTGCAGAATCTACTTCATTTTATTATGTTGCAAGCCTGCTTCCAGGCGCTGGACCCCCAGTAGCCTAAGAGAGCTCAGAGAGCACTGCATTTACGTTTCCCCTCCTCGGTGCTGCCTGAACGAACAGTTGTTGACATACATTCCGATGTACAGTGTTTGTGAAACCCCGAATCCGAACAGCGGTTTATGTAAGAGATGTGAAGTACTTCACGCGCTGTGACGAGCTGTCCTGACTCCTTACTTTTCAGATTAAGATGCAACTGGCTCTAAACTCCCCCTGCAGACGGAGGGAAATCCATTATCACACTGTTGCCTTCGCAGACTCTTCTCCTGGATCATCTAGATCTTTAGGAGCTTACGGAAAAACATACTGCACCAGAATCCCACTCTCAGGTAGCCGGAGGCCCTGGGGAATCTGGCCACTGTTGCCTTCACTGCTTTTGCTGGGGCCGCCAGTTTCTGGCCTATATCTCTGGCCCTGCCGCCTCGGCCATTAGCAATGTGTCAATTTATGCCGTTTTTCTGCTGAGTAGCGCGGACTTTGAAGGGGCGTGGTACAGAGGGACGACGTGACTCGGTCTCTGACACTTCAGGATCCTTTGTTCAGGAAACTAATTACTAACACTCGCTCTTCCAGACCCTGCACGGCCTTGTCCCTCCAGAGTGAGCGTCAAACGAGTGTGTCCTGGTATCTTCCTGTCTCAGAAATCACCAGCACTGTCTCTCTTTAAAGTCTAGAACTCTCTTAGGGTCTGGGCAGCTTTCCTGTTTCATCTTTCTCAAAATAAATGATACCTACTTTCTGCTCTTTCTTTTCACAGTGAAGCTTAGAGGGCCATTAAAAATGACTTTGGCCTTAGAAACCTAAGAATGTGTCCATTGCCCTTTCTTAGGGTTAGTGGTAGAATATATATTTATTCTGTCTTGACTCGTTATCTACTCTGTGGACAGATTTTTTTTTTTTTTTTACTGTAGAATAAAAATTCCAGTACAAGTTAAATGATCACCTGCAGGTCACTTTGCTGCAACAAAGAGGCATAGAGGAAGATCACATTTTTGTTACTCGCTCCCTACCTTTTTAAATTGTGACCTAAATATAAAATCCTATCTCATAATATTTTAACATTTATAACCTATTTTTTTTTTTTTGTGGGTACCGGGGGGGTCGACCTCAGGACCTCGCGCGCCAGCAGGCACCCGTGCCGCTGAGCGATATCACCGGCCCCTTTTTTGTATGTGGGTTCCGGGAATCGAACTCGGGCCCCTCGCGCTTGCTGGGCAGGCGCTTAAGCTGCTGAGCCATCTCACCGGCCCCTATAACCTATTTTTTTTTAGCTGTTGTAAAAAAAAAAGTTCTGGTAGACAGTCCAGAGGGGAAACACTGTTGCCAGATATCTCACAGAGAGAGAGCTGAACAAGCCAGGCTCGCAGGGCTGTGTGGAAAAGAGGCCGCCCTTCCCAGTCCCTTGATATCCTGTCACTGCGATGACTTGGCAGTAACTTCTCAGGACCAGTGTGAAAAGGAAGAATGCAGAGAAATCTCCCCTGTAGGGCTTTTCTTGCCTATGATTGTTTCTTATAATTTTATGCCTAGCCCTCAGTAAGTCTGCTTGCACTTATACTAACAAGTACACCCATTTATCAAAGCATGTTCCACAGTACTGGAGAATGCAGGGCAGGTTACCTTAGTCGTACATTTTGGTATTAGTGATTATGTTGAGGCCAGATCATTGGTCTATTGAACCCTTCTCTTATAGTGAATCCCTCTGTTAGGAAAGCATCCTTGCAGCTCTTCCCTGCCTGCTGATCTCAGCTGGGACCATTAAACATTGGTGAAACCCACTAGCTGGGCTTTGAACATTTTCTTTTCCTGGAGACTCCTTGGCCTCTTGAAAAATATGTTCCTTCTCCAGAATAGAGGATGTAGAATCAACCCTAAGCACATTGAACTATTTGATCTTTCATGAAAGGGCCAAGAACATACACTGGAGGAAAAATAGCCTCTTTAATAAATGGTGCTGGAAAACTGACCACCCACATGCAGAAGGCTGAAGCTAGACCCGTATCTCTCACCATGTACTAAACTAAAATCAAAATGGATCAAAGAACTAAGTGTTAAAGCTGAAACACTTAACACGCTGTAAAGATAAAATACGTAAAACTCTTGAAGATATAACTACAGGCAAAGACTTTCTGAACAGAATCCCTGTTGTATGGAAAATAGTACCAAGAATCGACAAATGGGATCATATTAAATTAAAAAGCTTCTGCCCAGCAAAAAGAACAATGAACAGAGTGAAAATAAAACCTATAGAGTGGGAAAAAAGGTTTTGCCTGCTGTTCCTCAGACAGGGACTAATATCTAGAATATATAAAGGACTCAAAAAAGTTAGACCACCTGCAAAAATCCCGTCAAAAAACTGGACAAGTGAAACAAACATTCGCTTCACAGACGAAGTATAAAGGACCAATAAATGCATGAAATGTTCAACATGGCTGGTCAATCCAGACAGAATGTTCATAATCAAGAAATCAAATAATAACAAACGCTGGTGAGGCTGCTGGGGAAAAGAAACCCCTTTACATTTTTGGTGGGAATGTAAATTAGTACAACCATTATGGAAATCAGCATGGAGATTCCTCAAAAAACCTAAACTAGAAATTCCATTTGACTGAGCTAACCGCCTTCTGGATATCATTCCAAAAGAGTTCAAGACATCACGTTACAGTGACACACGCATACCTATGTTTATAGCAGCACAACTCATAATAGCCAAATCTTGGAAGCAGACTATATCTCCACCAACAGATAAATGGATAAAGAAAATGTGGTCTTTACACACAATGGAGTACTGCTGTGCCATAAAGAAAGATACACTTGAATCATTCATAGGTAAATGGATATACCTTGAGGCCATCGTGCTAAGTGAAATAAATCAGGCACACAAACTTAAATATCACATGGTTCCTTTTAAACAAGAATCTCAAAATATAAATAAAGATCAAAATAAGAGATAGATAATAGGAAGTCAGGAGATAACTCTTTCTCAAATGGGAAGGGGATCAAGAGATGAAGAGGGAGGAGGAAGAGGAGGGGAAGGGGATGATGAAAAGAATGAACTTGTGTCATGTACGTGTACCAGCTCCACATATGGAATGTAAATATTATGTACGGCAAACATGTACTAAAAAAAAAAAAAATGTGTTCCTTCTCTCTTAGCATCCTTTGTTTGAATTTCACGTTCAAAGGTGAGGTCAGTGTGTCAAGCTGCAAACAACCTGCTCTGTAATAACACCCTCCCACACCATGACCTTGCTTTCTTGTGGAATGATTCAAGTCTTAATCTTTTTTTTTTTTTTGTGGGTACCGGGGGGACGACCTCAGGACCTCGCGCACCAACAGGCACCCGTGCCGCTGAGCGATATCACCGGCCCCTTTTTCGTACGTGGGTTCCGGGAGTCGAACTCGGGCCTTCGCGCTTGCAAGGCAGGCGCTTAAGCCGCTGAGCCGTCTCACCGGCCCTCAAGTCTTAATCTTAACACTAAAATTAAATGGTTTCATTTACTAAAGTCATCATCCACAATTGAAACTCTCTAAAGCATACCCGTCTCATAGGTTAGCTCAACACAAAGCTCTTAATCTGAAATTGACCTTTTAAAAAAAAAAACCTACGGCTCAGGCTGGGTGTGCTGGCGCAAGCCTGTAATCCTGGCACCAGGAGGTTGAGGTAAGAGGACTGTGGCGAGTTCAAGGCCAGCCTGCACTTATATAGTGAGACTCTGTTTAAAAAATAGAAAAAACAAAAAACACACCCAAAAACCTATAGCTCAGAGCTTGACTTCGTCACTTCAGGAAATTGGGTTAAAAAAACATCTGTATTGCATTCCATGTAGTTTTTTATTTTTTAATCAAGATTTTATGAATTTTATCTAGGTATTAGAGACACTTTTTCATTTAACAAAGCAGAACACCTTGTTACGTATTTTTAAAAACCCTGTTCTTCCTTCAATAACATTGTTTCTTAAAAACTTGTTTTGGAAGGAACCTTGTAAAAAAATAACATGGGCGTGAGCCTCCACATTCCCAGCCTCAAGGAACTTGCTCAGTGTTATTGAGGCTGCGTGGAAGCCCGTGAATTCCAGCCAGTGCAATGTAGGGAGTGCAGAGTACTTCTGACTGGTGCTGAGCAGTGAGTGGCTCAGTCTTGGGTGAGGGAGGGGACGAGAGTGAAGATAAACAATCTCGAAGCCTGTTTAGATCATGACAGGTGGCTGTTGATTAGGGCAGGCATATGACTCACCTGGGTGCCATGGAGGAAATGTCATGCCTTATTTAAGAAGGAAATTAGATCCATGGAAAACAGACATAAACTAGGAACTAAATGATGTTTCTAATAACATTGTCGAAGTGTGCTACCTACCAAGAGGATCAGTTTTTAAAGTTGCTCCTGACAAAGGTTAATGTAAAAATAAAGAATGACATTAACAATGGTAGATCAGTGGAAAAATTTGTAAAAAGCACATAAGATGTGATGGGGGAGAGGGATCACATGGCATTCCTTTTCCCCTACAGATTCTGTGAAATGCTACTTTTTAAAAAACATAATTTCAAATGAACTTTTCAAATTTAATCAGGTGCAGCTAAATTTATAGAGAAAGAAAAGAGATCACTGATGGCCTGGGGCTGGGGAGAGTAGCAAGGATTGACGATAAACTGGAACAGGAATGCTTTTAGGGATGAACACAGTCTGAAACTGGGTTGTGGTGATGGTTGCATAACTGTATAAATTTATTGAAGATCACTGAACTATGTACTTATGACCAGAGAGTTTTATGGCAAGTAAATTTTGCATCATAAAGTTCATTAAAAAATTAGCCAGCTGCAGCTTCATGACATTGAGTTTCGACAATGATTTGTTGGATGTGACATCAAAAGCACAGGCAATAAAAGAAAAAATAGATAAACTGGACTAAAAAGTAAAAACTTTTATGTATCAAAGGATACAATTAACCCAATAAAAGGGCAACCCACAGAATAAGAAAATATATGTGCAAAATATATATCTGATAAGGTCTCAATAACTGGAATGTACACAAGTCTCCCACAATTCAGCAACAATAAAAACAATAAACAAACAACCTGATTAAAAAGTGAGGAAAGGGCCACCCCGTTCAAGACCAGTCTTGGAAATCCAGGAGCTATTCTCCTTCTCATTATTTCCAGTAAAAACTTTCCTAACCTCAAAGAAAAAAAAAGCGAGGAAAGGACTAGAATAGACATTTTTCCAGAGAAGATGGCCAGTCAACATTCAAAAATATGCTCATCACGAATCATTAGGAAATAGAAATGAAACTCACAATGAGATCTCTTTTCACAGCTAGGAAGCCTGTGAAATAAAACAAACAGGAAAGAGTAAGTTTTGTCAAAGACGTAAAAAATGGAAATCCTTGTGCACTATTGACGGGAATGTAAAATAGCGTAGGCACTCTAGAAAACAATGTGATGATTCCTCAAATAATTAAAAATATTGTTATATGTGATCTAATAATTCTACTTGTGACTACCTACACAAAAGAATTGAAAGAGGGGTCTCAAATCGATATTTTTAGAGCCATGTTCACAAATAATTGGGAATATTCCCAAATAATAGTCCCAAAATAACCAAAATGTGGAAGCAAGCTTTGTGCCCACTGACAGATGAATGGATAAGCAAAATGTGGTCTATACAGGTAACGTAATATTATTCAGCCTTAAAAGAATAAAAAGTTCTGATATAACACATGTGAACCTTGAGGTCATTATGCTAAATGAAATAAGCCAGTCACACACACACACACACACACACACACACACACACACACACACCAAATACCATATGATTCACCTGTATGAGAGACCGAGAATAGTTAAGTTCGTAGACAAAAAATAGAATGGTGGTTGCCAGTGCTTGAGGGAGATGATGGAGGATATATATTTTTTTACTTACATCCATGACTTCTGGCTCATTACTTTTAAGTGACTAGAATGGTGTTAGGTGCTTTGGGCCTCAGAAACAGGCCTTAGGAAAAAACGTCTGTCTCTCTGTCTCTGTCTCTCTGTCTGTCTCTTTCTGTGTCTCTGCCTCTGTCTGTCTCTCTGTCTGTCTGTGTTCCTCTCTCTGTCTCTGTCTCTGTCTCTCTCTCTCCCACCTTCCTTTTCTTGTTATTTTTTCCTCCCCAAAGCAGGCCATAGAAATCAGAATTTTCATTCCCAACACAGGTCCTGGAGACTCTAATCTTAAATTCTCTCACCTACTCTGTGGTCCTGCCCCACGAGGATGAGGAAGGGAGGCTGAAGAAAGGGGCATATAGGCCTTTTGAGGAATCCCCACCCAATCTATCAGCATTGAACCGGACCCTCTTTGTCCAATCACATGTCAGCATGGCTGTCTATGCTTTAGCCATGCTTTACAATTAAGTCTCCAAAAACTCCAAAAGGATGGGGTTCCGGAGCTTCTGGCATCTGAACAGGTGGAGGCTTGTAGGAAAGGGGACAAGAATTCATCCACATGCCACCCTCTGTTTCACCATGCTCCACAGGGATCAAAGCTCACGGGCTTGGGACACTTCCAGAGCTGCCCCGTGTACCTCTTCATCTGGATGCTTGTTGGTGTCCTTTAAAATAGCCCGGTCTGTTGAGGTCTACCGAAGAATCTCCTTCATCCAAAACCACGAGCTCCTATAATGTTTAACAGGGTATAAGTGGATTCAGGGTTGCGGTGATAATCTGACCTTTCCTCTGCTATTCCTTCGGATAGTTCATCTGTTTTCTCGGAATTTAATTTCACCTTTGTGTGGTGAATCTCACCTAGGCCCATTTTACAAATGCGGGCCCTGCAGTCCTAACTTTTTGGTTGGTCTTTTCACTAGAACATTACCAAATCACCCCAGACTCATCAAGGATACATAAACATTCATATTCATCATCTGTAAACAGTGTGGCCTCTTTCACTCCTGTTCCTTCCGATGGTCTCAGTCATGTTCTTAGGACAGTGTTACCAGCCTTAACCCCACGCTGGGTCCTTTCTTCCTTTCATAACCATGAACCCAACACGACTGAGCGCCAGATGGGTCCTGAAGGAGGCTTCTTCTTGGCCAAGAGTAGAAGGGGAAGTTAAACTTGCAAATCAACTTCTCATCTTTTTGTGGTCTGAGGTTATAGGCATAGAATAAACTAAATGAGGGAGAGGGATAGGCTCCCCCTCAAAATAAAGGGGAGGACTATTCATGATTTTTCTGTGAATGGGAGATTTTCTAGGAATCTGAGTGCTACCTCTCTTTGATTCTTCTATGGTTCTTTCCAGTCCTTGTTATGAAAACTGTTAAGTGTCCTGGCATGGTGGTGGTGGGGTGTCATTTAGCACATAGGTAGAGTTATCATGAAGCTAGGGCGTCACTCTGGCACCCATCTTAGCTCTACCTGAAGAGGGACATCTGGCCTGAAGGCACCTGTCCTCAAAGAGAACAAGATCAGGGCAGGGTAGAAATTCCACTAGGTCAAGTATGGAGCATAATATTGTCCAGGATAACAATAGCTTGGATCTGTGGAATTAGTTTGGATCTTCTTTATTTCTTAGTGACTCATTGGGTTTTCTGCCCTCATTGTTTCCTATTCCTAAACATTCTGCACAAAACTGACATGTATGTTTAAATTTTCAAACATTTAGACCAACCATCTATCCACAGTTAACCCCATCCCACTTTCCTAAAGTCATCTCCCAGTATGATCAAAATCAATTCTCTTTTTCCAGTATGGTTTTCTTAACATCCACATCCTTATTTTAAAGTGTTTTTACCCTCTTCCTTCCTAGATACATTGGTCTTTGCTCCTTTTTTCACTTTTTTTTTTTTTTTTTTGTGGGTACTGGGTGTCAACCTCAGGACCTCGCGTGCCAGCAGGCGCCTGTGCCGCTGAGCGATATCACCGGCCCTTTCTTCGTATGTGGGTACCGGGAGTTGAACTCAGGACCTTCTGCTTGCCAGGCAGGTGCTTATGCCGCTGAGCTATCTCACCAGCCCTCCTTTTTTCACTTAAATCGATGCTTTCTTTGGGGCAAACTCCCTTCCCAGGAACTTTTCTGGTAACTGCACCCTATAGTCATTTTAAACTTCTCTGCGTGGCCACCTTAACACTTCCTCTGGCCTTTGGATCATACAGTGGGGTGAGCCCTGTGGGCTGTCAGTACCAGACAGAAATGACTAAAGCAAGCTCAGGATGGGTGGGGTCGCATGGTAGTGGAGTGTTGGTGGAAAGCCCTGAGCTGGGTAGATTGTAGTTACATGCATAGTAAATTAGCACAACAGAAGGCACAGATATGAACAAAAGGAGCTTGAGAGTCAAAGTTTTGGGAAAGCCTAAAGAACGATGGGAAGAAGAATTCAGGTACACAAATAGCTCAACTTTGCAAAAGAACTCTAGTCACTGAGGTGGGACTAGTCCCAATCTCAGGTCGCAGGGCAGGAGTGGCAAAAGAATGGACCAGGGGCCCCTCAGATGTGACGCCTAATCCCTATCCCACCCCTTTTGATCTGTGTGGTATTGGATAAATTGATTGAATTTTTAGAGCCTTTTGCTATTCAATTTGTACAGAGGGATACTAAAATCAAGTTATAGGATTATTGTGATTATTAGATAAAATTAAATAATGTAGATAAACTTCCTAGTAAGTGCTCAATAATGGTAGCTACTAAATATTTTTTCTGGCTAGGTTGATAGCTCTGTAACTGTTAAAGAAAAACTATCTTTTATCAATAGAAAGATAATACAATGGGCTGGGCATGTAGCTCATTGTAGAGTGCTTGCCTAGTATGCGTGATGCCTTGGATTCAAACCCCAGTACTGAAAAACAAGTTAACATTATTCACTGTGTAAATAAAGTAATGGCCATGTCAGCCCATAACTTAAACATATAGGAAGTACTGCTTTTCTCCATTTTCCTTTTCTTTCTTTCTCTCTTTCTTTCTTTCTTTCTTTCTTTCTTTCTTTCTTTCTTTCTTTCTTTCTTTCTTTCTTCCTTGTGTTGGGGACTGAACACAGGGTCCTGTGTATGCTAGGTAAACACTCTACTACTGATTTCATCCTCAGACCTTTCTATTTTGAGGCAGGGTCTCACTAAGTTGCCCAAGTTGGCCCTGAAATTGGGATCTTCCTGCCTCAGCCTCCAGAGCAGCTGAGATTACCAATATGTGCCACTGTGCCTGGCTCTTTCTGCTTAATTTTGACTTGACACGAACTCTTACGAGATTCCATCTCAGTGCCTCTTGGGGTTCCTTACCTCTCTCAGTTTTGCGGCAAGTGTGGTGTCTTTCAGTGAGGTACTAAGGGAGTCCACTATTCCTTGCCTCTGTCTTCACCAAACCCCACCGTGATGCTCACCATTCCTTCTGATATTTGCCACACTTGGAATTCAGGATCTTTGGTCAGCCTAGAATACTAGGTCTATGTCCACATGGAGGTGGAAGGAAGGAAGCAAAGAAAGAAAGAAAGAAAGAAAGAAGTCATACACTCATCTAAGGTTGCTTGTTAAGCAATAAATTAGCAGAAGAAACCCTTGAACTTTAGGCAGAAATTAAAATCTCTGGATAGAAAGAGAATGGAAAAGGACAGATAGAATAAAACTATGTAAAAACCTAAAGTCCGAACTATTATAGAGTTTTTTTCATTTGAATCTTTCTTCCCTGTGGTAGGAGAGTCACGCAGGGTTTAAAGGGTATTTCCAGTTGACTCATAAAAAGAGAATTACAGGTCATGCAAAGCAGGCGGAACATGCTGGATGACTTCATGTTTTGACCCTACTCTACTGTTGTTATGTCGTTTTTAAACTTTATCCTGGACCCAGGTTTCTTCACCTATGAAACATTGGTGTTCTAACAACAAATTCTTAAAAATACTTCAATTCCAAAACTCATCTGAGGATCATATGAATTGAAAAGCTTGCTTTCACACTGTGGGCTTTACCATAGTTTTTACAGGCACAGTTACGAAGGGAAATAGAATTCAGAGGCAAAACAGCCTTGTCCTCCTCGCAGGTGTTGCTGCTGTTTGACTCTGCCTCGTTTACAGCAAGGGTGACTTGGTTCTGATTCATAGGACCTGGCTGGCAAGTCTCACTCTTCATTTACTACTGGAGTTTAAATTCTTTAAGGAACCGATTCAGCTACCCAGAAATCTCCTCCCCTTCCCTTCCATTTCCCCGCCACCTCCCTCATCTATTCCCCTTGAACCCAGTAAGCACGAACAACAATTATTTTACAAAAGAACAGAAAGGACCAACTTTAAAGAACTGAAATATTCCTCTGAAAAACTTTCTTTGGAAAGTTGTTTCTGTGGGCCACATTCTAACAAACTGAAACTGCTTTTGTCCTAAAATATTTTCTCTGATTTTTTACTATGATGCTTTACTCGTCAGAAGCATTTTCTCTTTAAAAGTCACAACCATCTTTTAAAGTAGACATTAATGTCATTTTCAAGATCGAGAAGCCATGCTTAAGAGGGATCAAGAGGTTTATTGAATGAAGATCATTTAGCTATTAAGGAGCAGAAGCAGGATACAATTCTAAGTTTTTCGGATTCCAAAGCCCATCTCCAGGTAGAGAGATACTTTCAAAATTCTTTAGTTAGGGCTGGAAGTAACAGCTTCACAACTAAAGAGGCAAACTGATTTATAGATACATATGGAATTATAATACCAACAGCAAATTTGGAAACAACTGCCCTTCCCAAATATGGTGTGAATAGACTCTGGTTTTTAGCAGCTACTTCATAATATTGCATACAAGGTTGAAGTCTAGATTTGAATTTGCAATCATGGCACTTACATAGGGTCATCAGGAGTTTGTAAATGCAGTTACTCTACTCTTGAGCAACAGAAGTTTTCAGTGAGAGAAAAAGGAAAACATTTTTAATATAAAGATCTAGGCAAGAAACTGATTGACCCAATCCCATTACAACCATTTAGATTAGAAATAATAGCCGTCTGCTTTCAACTTATTCTGAATAAGCGGCTATTTTCAATGTGCATCCTATAATGACTCCCAATTCTCAGAACACTGCAAAACCTTTCCACAAACTGCACAGGAAAATGAAGCCTGCTGTTTGGGAGAGAAAGCAAAAGACGCAGCTGCTGCACACCGACCATCTAACTCGACAGTTAGACGACCAGATACCTCCTGCGTGCTTTTCGCACACTCTTATTCCACAGGGAATATGTATTTGCACATTAGATGAGTCTTTTCTTCCTAAAGAACAATTTTCTATAGATATTTGTGTCTCTTTACAAATCAAGATGGAACCTATTTGTTTGGTCTTAGAAATCTCTGTATAACTTCAATGTTCCTTCTCATTCTTGTCCGATAAAAGCTTTACTGATTATTGAAAATGAAGTTTTGCTGGACAGTTTTAATACGTGGTAAGCATAAGTTTTAATGTAATATATGGAAGTCAACTCATCCGTTCTTCCTTTATTTATTTATTTATTTTTGTGGGTTCCGGGAGTCGACCTCAGGATCTCGCGCTTGCCAGGCAGGCGCTTATGCTGCTGAGCTATCTCACCGGCCCTCTTCCCTTATTTAAACTTATTGTCTTTTTAAATTGTTATGGAATACTACCCATCTTGAAGACTGTAATTGTGGACGTGCCCCGGCGACAATTTGCGGCTGTCTTCTTACCTCACACAGGAGGAAAATGACGTTGCTGTGTGTTATTCGTGGTTCTATAACTTAAATTCTCTGATTCTAGTATTTATAGAGAATACAAAAATTTTGGATGAGAAAATATTAATTCTTTACTTTTTGTGACTACGTGTAAGTTTTTTGATGTCCGTATGTTTAAATGATATCCATAGTGCTTAAATAAAATTTCCTTTATTAGACTTCATATTTTAGTGAGTGAAAACTTCATTTAAGAATCCATGGCCTAGCTGAGCGGGTGGCACACACCTGTCATTCCAGCACTCGGGAGGCTGAGGCAAGAGGACTTTGGTGAGTTCTAGGCCAGCCAGGGCTACATAGGTAGTTCAAGGCCAGCCTGCACTACATAGTGAGATCCTGTCTCAAAGCAAACAAACAAACAAACAAATCCATGGCCGATATCCTTATTGCACTTTATATAAATTATAATTTTACTGGAAAATATCTCCAAAATAATAAACTGATAAAGGAATAAGTGTTAGGATTATTTCAAACTGTTTCCAAAAAAGATTGAAGTTTGACAAATCCAACTTCTGGGATCTATCGCTTCTGAGATTGTTTGTGGGTAGATGAGCATGAACACATGTATGTGCTCGTGTATGGATGTATGTACAGCGATAAAACTACAAACAAATTGGTGGTTAGTTTCACAGATGTGTTTTCATTTCCTGGCATGATATTTTGTAAAATTGAATTTGTTGCACTTATAGAGCTGCAAATTACAAAAAACCAAAAACCAAAAAACAAAACAACAACAACAAAAAAACCCTGAGATTTCTGCAAGCTCTTAAAAATGGGAAAACATGGCAACATTAGTCCTATAAAGTCTCACTGCGAAAAAGTGGCTGAAGAGAGACTAAAGTCGCAACTGGGGTCCCTACATTCCAGTGCTTTGCTCCCCACATCGTTGTATGTTACCCACCTGGCTCCTGTAGATGTTTGGGTTTGAAGCCCTTGTTTTGGAGAAAACTCTCTGGAACCTCCTTTTAATGTGGTTAATGGTTCATTTGTGGATAGTGACTCACAGGAGGAATTGGACAGCCGGGTGCAGTGGAAGCCACTTGTCCCAGCTCTTGAGCCTCACGTGGATAAAGAGCCTCATTGAGGGAGGCGGGAACAGCTTCACAGATCCTTAGATTGCTGACGGTTTCTTTGGGACTTTCATGGATGTGAAGAAGAGAATTTATCAAACTTCTATAGCCTTTGAAGATAGCTTGAAAGTATGTAATAAATAGTTTTAACTTTCATTCATCTACTGTTTCTTTGATATTTACCAGAAAAGAGGTTTTATCGTAATTTATAGAAACCCACTGAATGTGGGCACAATAAGGACATAGAGTTTTAAGTAAGGGGTTATTGTCATTCTTTTATATAAAATCCTTGGCTTGGGTTTTTCCCTTTGGTTTTCTTTCCTATCCTTACCTCTGGGAGAGAAGGCTCTGACCATAAATGCCCTCAGAACACACTTGTTTATTAACACAAGGGGATGTGTGTTTGTAAAAGTGCATGCAAACCAGCAGGTTTGACTTGGATTTCAGGGGAGGTCCAGCAATTACCCTGGCAATTAGCTTGATAAGAACAGCAGGTCTGTTTCTGTGCTGGGATAGATATTTTGGTTTTCAATTACTATAACGCCTGAATTAATTAGCTAGGCAATTTTGCAAGCTGGAAAACATCTCCTTCAAGGTGTAGATATTCCCTGCTTATGCCTCTATTCCTATGTAGTTGTTAGATGGATTAATTTTAGAAAGCTCAGCTCACAAGGTTCCCTTTTCCTTACTGACAGTTCTATAAACTTGCCTTCCATTCTGTAATGGCTGTCACTACTTCAAAGAATTGTAATTCTGGGGCCGGTGAGATGGCTCAGCGGCGTAAGCGCCTGCCTTGCAAGCGCGAGGGCCCGAGTTCGACTCCCGGATCCCACATACGAAAAAGGGGCCGGTGATATCGCTCAGTGGCACGGGTGCCTGTTGGCGCGCGAGGTCCTGAGGTCGACCCCCCGGTACCCACAAAAAAAAAAAAAAAAAAAAAAAAAAGAATTGTAATTCTGTTTGATCCCCTCCTCTTGCCCCCAGGCGAGTGTGTGTGAGAGAAGGGACACCAGATACCATCAAGTGAGCTTTTGAGAGGTGAGCTGGAATAGCCATCAGTGGTACGAGGAAGGGCTTTGTCCCTTAATGAAGTTCCCCAGCTTCCCTGCTGCTCTCTTCTCAAGTTTGGCTTTTAAGTTTCTGTTATGAGGAGGGACGAGGTGAGTGTTGAAGAAGGTTGTAAGTAGAAGCCAGATATTGTTGCTCTAATTCTGCCTAAGGTCTAATTTCTGGCCATAGGTCATGACCCCAAACAGGAAGTGCCTCTGAGTTCCTCAAACATGGTATGTGGATGAGGGGGTGGAGTTCAGCAGACAAATACCCAGCTGCCAATGTTTCATGTTTACAAGAGATCGAGAATAGGTCGCTTGAGGTCAAGGGTTTTTTTTTTCCTCTCTCCAAGAGCAGAGTATTGTCTTACACTAGGTGCAATACGGACTTCAACTCTGGAGCTATATTTGGCTTGGTGTTTTTCTTTAATGCTGCCCAAACTCCCTCTATGACTGTTATGAGCTTCAAAGAATTACATGAAAAAAGTGGTTTCAACTGAACTTGTGTCAGTGTCTGATGAGTTTTCTAGAGGAAAATTTAAAGCCAGAACTTTAAGTATTCTGTTTCTGAGGTGCAACTAACGTTTGCGTATAAATTGATGTTGGAGTAGAATGGTAGAAAAACCCTAACCCAGAGTTGAAAGGTACTGAAGAGGTCATATCCATGCTCCCTTGAGGCTGAATCATTGCTACTTCCAGAAACCATCATTATTGGCTGATAGAGAATTACAGCAGCTCGGTACAAGAGTCATTTCTGTCCCTTGTCAGTGATCTATTAACACTGTTTAGTACGAGATAGCCCTAACACTAAGAAAACTCTGCCCTTTGCTGACCATCAGGAAACTTTAAAAACAAGACTGCTATGGTATCCGTGATTTTTGAACAATCGGAAACCATCAGCTCCCCGCTTATCTAGGGACTCCATAATTTTCTTCCAGTGAGTAGTTTGGAAACATGATAAAACACTGTACAGCATGATTCCCATTAATTTAAGGAAATGTCAAGCAGTATAAATTATGTATGTGAGCTGGGGAGCCACCCCCCTAGGTACAAGGCAATCTGTTAAGGATTTGCTATCTACTGGTGAATGGGCGGGGAGGGAGGAGGTAAATTTTATGAATCATTAGGTTTTAGGAACATTTGCCCTTATGTTTATACTTGGAAATGAACTTTTGGTGAAATGCACAGAAAAGAAAAAAGGAAACTCAAACTCACTAATGGCATGAATCAAAATAATGGAAAACCAAACCAAACCAACAAACTCTGGTGATCGCACTGGAAGATTAGAAATAGTCTTCTAAGGCAGATAAGGACTTGACCTGGGGAAGGACTGGCTGGCTGGTTCATGCCTTCATTTGATTTCAGACAAACCAAGGCTAGTCTTGCTACAGTAAACACATGACTAGTGAGTTATTAGTGTAACTGCTTCTCATAGGTTCATGCGTTTCGTGTTCACATCAAACTTGTGAGGTAGGAACTGTGGTTAACCCCATTCTGCAGTTGGGAAAACTGAGAAACAGTGAGGTTTGGTACCACACTCTATGTCACACAGCTAGCAAGTAGAAGAGCCAAGAATTACACTCAGGCAATAGCATTCCAGTTACTACGCTTTTGACTGTTGTGCTAAAATGACTTCTGAATGCTTTCGTTTTGTGTTTTACAAAGTCTGGTCGGAAATTCACCTGCATCAGTTTCTTGAAGTGCTTCTTAAAAATTAAGTTTCCTGTGCTAGTGTGTCAGAAGCTCTGGGATTTAGGCCTACAATGATTTTACTTCTTTCTTGCAAATCTAAATGTCTTTTATTCCTTTTTTTTTTGTGTGTGTAATTTCCCAGGCTGGAAAAATCCAGCTCAGTGTAGAAGCAATGAGGGTGAGCATCCTTGTCTTGTCCTTAGTTCTTCCAATGTTTTTTTTTTTTTTTTTTTGGTGGTACTGGTGATTGAACTCAGGGACTCCGCGTGGAAACGTTCTATCACTGAGAGACCTCCCCAGCTCCTTTAGATTTTTTTTTTTTTTAATTTGGGACAGGATCTCACTAAGTTGCCCAGGCTGGCCTTGAACTTGCAATCCTCCTGCTGTGTGCCTCTCAAATAGCTGATTTCAGTTATCCACTATCACCCCTGGTCCACTTCTCTAGATTTTGAAAGAAAAATTGAGTCAATTGTTGTTAAAATATTGGTAATTCACCACTGAAAACTGTAGTTTAGTTCTTCTATTCCTAACCTGGATTCCATCAGGAGACACAACGGAACCCCAAATGTAGTTCTTACTAATTCACGGGCTGGAAGTGTTGTCCTCCCATCAGGGTACTGGAAAAAAAAAGCAGGCATACACATAAACTCTAATAGTTGAGAGAAAATCTTTAGCTTTTGTCTTCCAAACTCAGGGTTGGGAATGGATATATCAGTGATTAGTGTTGGAATTTGCTGCAACTAAATGAAATATATGTTCAAATTACACATGTTTAAACCCTGTAGAACTGGTACCGAGTCAATATATTATTTCTTTTTTTTAAGTTCCTAGCCCAATGTAAGTTACTCTCTGGTTAAGAAGCACTGCAGAGCAGAAGTAAAGCTTTAGGGATAACCTAATGTTTCCTGAATTCTATCAAGATCTCTATAAACAAAACCCTCATAGAGATGAAAAAAAGAGGCTATTACTGCCTAAATTATCCTCAAACCAAATGATGTAAATCAAGCCTTAATGGTGCTCACAGACAATCTAGATTAGGAATTCAAGCAAAGCTCGGAGTGGATCACTTGCTTTGAGTCCTGATGTTGAGTGGAAGACTTAAAGGCTAGTGTTGGGGTGACTTAAAAGCTCATTCACTGACAGCCGTGGTCAATGTTGGTGGTCACCTTACCTGAAGCTGATGGCCAGGCCATCCTCAGGGGTCCTGGGTTTCCTTAAAACATAGAGTCTAGTTTCCAAGGACAAAAATTCCAACCAGGGAGAAGCTGTATTGATCCTGACCTAGCCTTACAAGTCACGCTGCATTGTTTTTATTGTATCCTACTCATTAGAAGCCAGTTACTAATGTGGGACCACATTCAAAGGAGAATTAGACTCCATCATTTGTGTGAAGGGTCAAAGAATTTGTAGACATATTTTAAAACCATCACAGATGCCATGGAAAAATCAAAATAATAATAATGATATCTAATATTTATTGAGCACTTATGTGCTAATAAGTAAGATGCATTGTGTTGGATCTTCTTCTAAACACTTTATGTAAATTTTCTCAGTCCTCCCATAATTCTGTAAGACAGGTAATATAAACTCTATGTTACAGATAAAGAATTTTTAATTGCATAACTTACTAAAAAACAATGGCTGTGGGATTAAAAGCCAGGCATCTTAGCTCCAGAAATATTTTCTTACTCACTACTATGCATTACATAGGACTCAGGAGACATAGACTGTAGTCAAAAATACTAATTTGGGGAGGATTCTGCTCTGCTCCAAGTGTTTTCCATGGCTGAAACCCCATTTAGGAAAGACGATCTCTCAGCTTTATCTCTCCGTCCCACTCTGGTGACCAGGGTCAGACACCTTTCTGAATAAGACACCATCTGTAATAACCCTGAGGCCTGGTGCCAGAGCTCCGCAAAGCTGGTGCAGAGTGGCAACGCAGAGATAGATGGCGCTCACTGTAGTGCAAGACTAGAGCAGGCAGACACCTTGCATCCAAGGACAACTGCCAGAGGGAAGGAAGTGGACTGAGAATTTTGCTTGGTGCCTATATCTTGTTCGGCACTTGGTGAGATTAGCTCTGTTACTGGAGTGCCCTACCTTGTGCATCCTTAAAATAATTCCTTGTTGTCTGAGATAAATGTGAGCTTCTTTCTGCTCATGTCTTCAAATACCGTCACCTACTGATTGTGCCACTAATGAGGCTCATGGCCTGGAATAGGTCACCTCCCTTATCTACCCAATTCTTTTCCTAGGCAATAGGCGAGGTTTGCACCAGGTGATACCTAAGTTCACAATCAGCACCAACGTTTAGAATTTTGAACCTTGGCATGGGGCGTTTGGGTCACAGGAGCCCTGCCCCCATTTATTCCCAGCACCTTCTCCAACCTCGGAGTGATTTAAACTTGAGCCTTTTGTCTAATAGGGAACCCAGCCGCTGTGCCAGTGGCAGCCCCCGCAGTCTGGTGTGGGATTTGGTAGTGCTCGCTGTCATGTGTCCTGACCCTGTCTTTCCTCATTTCTCAAGTGGCTGTGTTTGCTAGAGAGAGATGAAAATAAACTGTAGGGAGTGGCAACCATGCTGATGGGAACTGAGGCAAAATACAGAAAGGCTGCTGGGTTTGGTGGCCGGAGGGACGGTACCACGGTCCAGAGGGAAACCGGGAAGGGGTGGGTTTTACAGATTCTAATTAAAATTCTGTTTCATCCAAGCAAGATTTGCAGGGCAACAAACTAACATTTGCATTTCAGGCACATGAAAAAGAAAAAGAAAAAGAAAAAAAGAAACAGAATTTTAGATATATGAGATCCCACAAAGATTCTGTGACCCCTCACACTTCTATCTGCCTCAGATTTGGAGGATAACATCAGGAAAACTCCTGGCAAAACATTTGAAGACCTGGGAACCATCTGGCTTTGAGGCCAGCTTATTGCGTGACTATGGGCAAAAGCTTTTTGGGATTCTCCGTTCTTCCACTGTTCTAAAGTTGATTCTGTCTGTTTCGGGTTACGTCACTAGAATTCTGTGCCAGCCAATGGGATATTGGGAATTATTGTCTCCAGTTTCCCTGTAAATCTTTTGCACTAAGTCAAATATTTAGAGAGGGCTGAAGGCTAACTCTTTCAGGCTTTCAGGGAATTATTTTTTGTATCACAAGTGTGTTGAGCTAAATAGCATCTTTGAGTGGTACACTTAGAGAGTGCAGTACTGGAAATGCACTGGGTGGTATGAATGGTACCCCAGAGGCCTGGAAGAGTCAGTGGGCCTACCTGTGGTAGGGCTAACTGGTGTCAAGACATGGCATGAAATACAAGGAAGAGGGCTGCAAAATCTTTACATGGGGGAAACTTGAGTGATAACTGGAGTGTACTTTCAACAAACGTCTCTCTCTCTCTCTCTCACACACACACACACACACACACACACACACACACACACTATTATTACTAACTGGATTGTGAAAACCAAACTGAGAACAGTGACTGAGAAGGTGATTTGAGTTGTTGGGGAAAGAAATATGTCTTACCCTGGGGTCTCTTTGGGTTCTGAGTTCATTCTATGGGGGAATTTTTCTTCATCTTTTCTTTCCCCTACTCACAGGGGTTCCATTAGTTTCCATTACTCCCATCCAAATATAACTGGGCCCAACCCTGCTCAGCTTGCTAGATCAGGCGATACTGGGCATATGGAGGGTGGTAGGGCCCTAGCCCGGAGGCCCCACTGACCTGAGGGTCCTGGCTGATTTATTTCAAACCTAGGATCCAGTGAAGGAAGAGCCTTCAATGAGTATATTAAGAAACATAGAATAACAGGGAGTAAAACCCTGATTATTGCCCACTAGCCATAAGACAATGTCAAAATTCAAATGCTTGAAATTCAAGGAACTTCTATATCTGGTTTTGACTTAAGATACTACCATCAGAGTGGGAGCTATCTGGGAGCAAAGAATGTCACCATGGGTCATTATGGTGTTTTGTGTCTGTCCCTTTGACCCTGAGGATGTTTTAAACCCTAGGGCAATTTGATGTTCTGGTGATTTTGAGAAATTTTCTGTTAATACACCAGAACAACCTCTTTCTCTTTGTCCCTCTGGGTTCTTTCCCTGTATCCTCATCCTTTGTGTTTACCCTTCAATCACCCTCACTCTCTTACATTGGCAGAATGAAAACTGCTGTGCAATATATTTCATGAAAATTTTCCATGTTACTATGATTGAAATAATTATGTAAAAGTCCTCTGAGTTAAAATTTATAAAATTAACTATGCATTTTTGCTCAGTGGTATAATTTAACATATAACATAGTGTCTGACTCGGAGTTAACATTGAATAAATATTTGCAGAATGAATAATGAAAATTATTTCTCATGATTTTCCTTTTTGTTTTTTGCAACAGGTAGTGATCCAGTAGATAGATAAGAGTGAAATCAGGATTGTGAATCCAGATTTATCTAGTGAGTTTGTGGTGGAAATTGCAATGAATTGAAGAGCATATGCCGCAGGTACAGGAGGAAGATCTTGTCTATTGCTGCCACCTAAGAATATTGAACTGGTTTTGCTAAATAGCCTCTTTCTCTCTCTCTCTCTCTTTGTCTCTCTCTCTGTCTCTCTCTTTCTCTCTCTTGCTGTATGTCTCAACTGTCTTACTATGTAGGCCGACCTCAAATTAGCAATCTTCCTGCCTCAGCCTCTTGAGTCCTGGGATTAGAAGTGTATTCCACTACACTTGGCTAGATATTCTTATATTCAAGAGATGCTTGGGCCGGTGAGATGGCTCAGCGGCGTACGCACCTGCCTGGCAAGCGCAAGGGCCCGAGTTCGACTCCTGGATCCCACATACGAAAAAAGGACCGGCGATATCGCTCAGCGGCACAGGTGCCTGCTGGCGCGCGAGGTCCTGAGGTCGACCCCTGGTACCCACACACACACACACATACACACACACAAAAAAAAGAGAGATGCTTAAAACCTTTCTTTGTACATGAAATGTTCAAATTTTCAAATAATTATTCAAATTCTTAGAAGCACGCCATGCATTAATATAAGAAATTAAAGCAGATCTAAGCAAATAGAATATACCATGTTCATAGTTTAGAAGATTCAATATTATAAAAGTACAAATTCTCCTCAAATTGGCCTATGAATATTCAATATAATTCCATCTTTTGTGTGTGTGAAAATTAATGAGCCAATTCTATTTTTTTTCTTTTTGTGGTACTGGAGATAAAAATGGGACTTTGGCACTGAGCTACTTTTTCATTTTTTCTTTTTGAGACAGTGTCTCATTAAGTTGTTACTTTGCACAGGTAAGACTTGAACTTACAGTCCTCTTGCCTCAGCCTCCCAGAGTGCTGAGGTTATAGATGTGTACCACCATGCCCAGCTAGACAATTCTAAAGTTTATCTGGAAATGCAAAAGGTTAAGAATAACCTAGGCAATCTTAAAGAGCAAAGTTAGAGGACTTATATACTACCAGATGTCAAGTTTTGCATGAATGCAAAGATAGACAAGTCGAAAATCTCAAAACAAAAATGACGTATAATACTTGATTAATGATAAAGGTGTCATTATAGTGCAGTGAATAATCTTTTAAAAGATGGTTCTGGGAAAATTAGATATTATGATATGGAAAAAGATAAATACCAGTCTCTCCCTTACAACATAAAAGAATCAATTCTAAATGGATTGCACATGTGAAATGAAAAGAAAAACGATAGTACTTCAGGAAGAGAATGCAAAGGAGTATCTTCATGGGAGGGAGCAAATATTTCTTAAATAGGATGCAAAAGATAGTAGCCGTAAGTTAAAAGTAAGGCTTTTTGTTCATTAAAATACACCAAAAGGAATGAAAAGTATTGTTTACATAGTCTGTATTTCACAAATGACATTTGCAAGATATATACAACTTCTACATATCAATAAGAAAAAAGATATAACCCAGGAGAAAAATAGGCTAAAAACTTGAACTTGATAAAAGAAGATATCTAAATAGTAAACATCTGAAAAGGTGGTTATCTTGATAATAATTAGAAGAATATGCATTAAAAATCTAACTTGATTCTGTTGATGGATGCGCACTGTGGAAAGTCAGGCTGGTGATTACTGGCGAGCGTTACTGACGGGCAGAATGAGGGGCTCGATAGGTTGTTAGCGGGCGAGCTGTTTGTTGATAGTTGAGGGATTATGTAAGTGTGCTCAAAATCTATAAAAATTCGTTGGGTTGCACATATACAATTTGTGCTTTTTTTGAAAGTTTTTTTTTTTTTTTTTTTAAATATAGATTACTTCTAAAAATACCATTTAGGGCAGGCAAATGCAATTGTTCATTTTGTAGAGTCCATGGGTCTACAGTTTGAGCCATCTGTCCTGGGTCAAATTCTGACTGAGGCAATCTGGCGTTCTCACCGTTCACTGATCTCTGTTATTTATACCCTTCAGCTTTTGCCTGTGCCTTTTATTTGTGCGCGTTTCTCTCCCTAGCATGTGTAGGCTCTGCTTCTTTAGCATTTTTGATCTGTATTGCTCATTTGGGTCATTATTTTGGATTGTAATTTAATTTGGCTTTATTAATATATGTTTTATCTCTTCTGAGTAGTTTCATGGTTCCCAAATTTTGGTTTTTATAGATACATACAAAATGACACAAATAAGTACCATGTAGCTTATATCTTAAAGTTAAATGCGTTGCATCTAACAGATCTTTATTTTGTAGTTAGTTAGTCCTTCTTGATTCCTTTAATATTAAGATAAATCTCTTTTTCACTAAATGGTTAGAATAATCAATAGAAACCATATAGTGACTAAGGATTTTGGAGATCACCCTGCTTGTGGTCACATCTCCTAATGGTGATGGCATTGTCGACTTTTTTGGACTTCAATTTCCTTACCTGAAAAGTAGGGATGATATAGGACTGAGAACAGAAAATGTGAAGGCAAAATGGCAGAGGGTTATCGAAAATCCTAAATGAAATAAAGCACTTAGAACCATGACTAACACATAGAACACACCCCATAAAAGTTAATCATTTTATTGTTTAGCTGAACAAAAGGAAAACTTTTTAATATTATATATATTTACTAAACAATATTCAGTAAGTTAACTCAATATTAGATTTCTCAAAATTTAAAAATTCAGTTGTAAATTCTGCCTTCTTTTCAAGATACTTTTTTCAACAAATGATCAATCCTCATGCCATAAGAATAAGAACAAAAATGCAAACTGGGGAAAAATCTCCCCTGAGGCTCAGAAATCTGCTGTCTTGGTTATAATTTGCTTAGGGAAAAGAAGATCTTAGGAAAATGCACAATGCTGGATAGACATGAACCGCTCAGCAAATACCCTGGTAGAGTTTAAATTAGCAGTGATTTTCATGACACTAAAGTGATCGTTTTTTAAACATCTCTGTCACCCGCAACTGGCTGGGGGGCGGGGGTGGTGGCGAAGGAAGCAGCAGTGACTGTCTGACAGATAAATATTCCAGCTTGAAGGCAGCACAGCAGAAGCCAAGGTGGCTGTGACCTGCAGATGGTTCTAGATAATATTTGGGGGAATGGGAGTGGGGAGGAGGGAAAGAAGAAATCTGGATTGTAAATGTAGAAGAATATCTTCGGGGCTAATTTCTTCCTCTTTTCTACCCTTATAATCCTCAGTTTACAAAAATAAAACAACAACAACAAAAAGCTGTGTGCTTTTGTGCACAGTGTATATCCAAGATTACTCCTTTGGATTATATAGTTTTTTTTTTTTAAGGCTACTGTAAAGGTGTAAACCTAATTTCTTTGCGAGACTTCGCTTTAAGCTACCACAGTAAGGGGCCGGTGAGATGGCTCAGTGGCGTAAGCGCCTGCCTTGCAAGCGCGAGGGCCCGAGTTCGACTCCCAGATCCCACATACGGAAAAGGGGCCGGTGATATCGCTCAGCGGCACGGGCGCCTGTTGGCGCGCGAGGTCCTGAGGTCGACCCCCGGTACCCACAAAAAAAAAAAAAAAAAAAAAAAAAAGCTACCACAGTAACCATAACAGGACTTAATGGGCAGATTAGAAATTTGCTAGGAATAATCAAAATGACAGAATCTTGAGCATAATTCTTATTTGAATCACAAAGCTACTTAAATTTCCCTTGCATGAAACTTACTGTTGCGAGAGTGAAGGTGAGGAAGACAGGCACTGTCTTGAAGGTTTTATTAGTGCAGCTGGGAGGCATGAGCATGTAGCATAATTATTCTATCTACACTCAGTTTCATTGCCAAATGGGGCCAGTTGGTGTTTCTAAGGATTCCACTTGAGCGACAGATCACAGAAGCTTGAGCACTGAGGCATGAAGCATGATAAGGGATGGCTCACGTTTCCAAAGTTTGAAGAAAGCCCTAAAATTCTAGGGGACTAATAGAATCCACATTTCTAGGGAGGCACAACACCCCTCCAATAAAACTGTTGTCGATGCTCTTCAGTTGACCTTTGACGTCAGGATCTGTACCATGTGCGCTAATCATTATCATTATGTCAGTAGGCTGCACCTAAATTATGTCTTTAAAATAAGGAAGATGAAAAATCCAACTATGGCAACTCTCGTAGTAATTTACTATTGAAAGCTGCTTTTCAGAAAAAGGAAATTACATTGCTTTGTACCAGATCTATCCCTATTTTTATGGTGCATATGAAGTACAATGTGTAGATCTTGGTCAAATGCCTCTAAGTTTCCTACTCTTTTTTTTTTTTAACGAGGTACTACGAAGGAACACTGGGTGCTCTACCACTGAGCTATATTCCTAGCCCTTTTTATTATTTATTTTTTTAAATTTTGAGACAAGGTCTTGCTCAGTTGCCCAGGTTGGCCTCAAATTTATGATCCCTCTGCCGCAACCTCCTGAGTAGTTGGGATTGCAGGCTGGCTTCCCTTTATTTTTTGTTTTTTATTTTTATTTTTTGGTACCAGGAATCGAACTCAGGACCTTGCACTTGCCAGGCAGGCACTGTGCCGCTGAGCTATATATGAATTAAGGTGGGAAGTGATACTCTCCTGGTCTTGGGTAAGGGTCTGAGCTAGTCTATGTGCTTCCTGTTCAGGAAAGTGGACAGTGGTCCTATGTCAATTTAAGTCACAGACACAGCTTTAATTGAGTCTTTATGCTGCCCAGTCCAGTCTAGTCCTGTGCCAGGTCAAAGCTCCAAATCTCTCTGGCCTAGCTGGGCCCTGTTTTAGTTTGAAGCCTACAAAATGAGAGGAGGCAAGTTTGTCACTTCCTCCTGCTTCCTCCCTGCCCACTCCTACCCACCTAGGAGTGAATGCAGGGAGGGAGAGAGGAAGAAACCTGAAGGAATCAGAGCAATGGCACTTGGCTGGTAGCTTTGGCTCCCTGACCTGGCAGATGGTTAAAGGCAGCTGACTTCAGAAATTTTGGGTGCCGGAGCATGGGAAGAAAATGGAATCTCTACTTTGTGGCAGTTTCTGGGGCCCCTCTCTTGCTCCTATCTCCCACGGAGGTTGTTCATTTTGCCTCCACAGATGCATCTGTAACCCAGGTGCTCTCTGTAACTCCTTGCTCAGTCTCTAGCTGTCTGGGGAATGTCTCTAGCATTTGGGCTTCTTCTACTTGGGTCACCTCACACCTCTGTGTGGTTAAAATTGACAGAGCACGGGAATAACAGAGACCATTTGCACTCCCTTAAGTAGTTCACTCTGGCCAACAGGAAACGTCTCATATCTCTTTCTCCGGCAAACTCTGAGTGGGTAATACACAGCTGCTCCCTCTCGAATCCACCAACAAAGTGACCCTCCAGACCTTCTCTTTCCTTCTAGACTTCCTCAAGTGGGCCATCCGCCCTCTGCCTTAGGTGCCTTTAATGAGAGTCAGACGAAAATTCCTTATTATTCTCAACTAAAGGACACATGCTTCTAATCATGCACCTTCCCCAGGCTTGAGTTGAGAAAGATGGGTGAGACTGAGAGGTGTGGGTGGAAAAATTGTGCGTGCCAAACTCTCTCCTCTTGCCTCTAGGATATATTTTTGTATCATTCATTTAGTTGCAGAGTCCAATTGGCATGCAACAGATTCTTTGGAGCTATTTCTTTATAAAACTTTGTAATATTTTTCTTTATACTTGGAATAGGGCTGTCGCATGCTTATTGTTTTGGATGCAACCTATTATATAAATATCCTGAGAAACAAAGGCAGGAAAATGGCAATTCTATCATATTCTTACTGCTGTTCCAGTTTGGAAAGTGTGCAACCCCATTGTTTTAGCTTGTTGGATCTGAAACGTCCCCAAAATGTTTGTGACATTAAACATGCAGGAGTTAAGTGGATCAGGTGAAAGACATTAATTAGGGAGCAGTGAAGATTGCAGTGAACTAGAGGCTACCGGCTCTATTTAAGGATACCCAGGGCAATTTAACTCTAGCTGAAGGGAGTGCAGGAACTCAAAGGTTCTGGATCACTTGGAAAAACTGGATTAAGGGCTTGGTTTCAGCTTGGCACTATTGGAAGGTGGTATGTTTTGTGGGAGATCCTAGGTGACTGGGGGCATGCTCTTGAAGAGGGTTTTGGGATACCAGGCTCTTCCTCTCTGCTTCCTGGCCACCAGGAGGTGAGGTGCTTACTCTGACATGTGCTCTTGACCATGATGTTCAACTTTGCTACAGCCCCAAAGCAACAGGGCCAACACACCACAGACTGAAACCACCAGAAGTATGAGCTAAAACAAACCTTTCTTCTTTTATGCTGATTATCCCAGGTATTTTTGTTGCAGTAATGGAAAGCTGACATACACTTGCTTCTCACTGTAGCAGAAATAAGGCCCAGAAACAGACATGGCCACCTCTTTTTTTGCTGGTGAGGAAACAGTGTGGAAAAGTCAAATGACTTAGCCAAGATCATATGACTTTCAATGCAATCATTTATTTATTTCAATCCTGAATTCCTTTAAGGACATCGTTGCATTCACATTCATATGTTTAGTACATAGCACATTGGAGGCAGTGAATAAACATCATTTGATACAATCAATACATCTAGGACTCCTAGTGCCTCATCAACTCCTTTTCCTGTTGCACACCAACTTGTCCCCACACCAGCGATCGTATTTAACTTCACGGCAATGCAAGCCTTGTGATCCTCTTACATTCCAAGACCATTTTCCTCTAAGGTCAATCCTGAATCCATGGGTTTTTGTTTGAGTAAACCAAAGATACCCAAATAGATGAGCTGTAGGAAGGTTATTATTGTCCAATCTACCCTTAGTTTGCAGCAATCAGCATTTGTGGAGCACCTTTTATGACAGGTAGTGGGCTTATATAAATAAAGCAAGTTTCCATATCCTGCTACCACTCTTGTGCAGACATGGAACTTCAAGAAAGCTCCAGAATTTATAGAACCTTTGTGAATGCACACAACTCCAGACAGTTTTGTCTGTCATTTTTGTGACATTAAACATGCAGGAGTTAAGTGGATCAGGTGAAAGACATTAATTAGGGAGCAGTGAAGATTGCAGTGAACTAGAGGCTACCAGCTCTATTTAAAGATACCCAGGGCAATTTAACTAGCTGAAGGGAGTGCAGGAACTCAAAGGTTCTGGATCACTTGGAAAAACTGGATTTATTTTCCGTGTAAATTATCTGCACTTGAAAACACAGTGTGGGTGAAACAACTGATCCATAAGTCGTTAGAGCAACTTTTCCCTAGATTGATTCTCGACTCACGTTCTTTCTCCTTATTCCACCTGCTTTAGTTCATTTTGTGCTGCTATAACAGAATCCTGTGGGCTAGGGAATTTATAATGAACAGAAATTTATTGATGCATAGTCATGGGGGCTGAAAGACCAATATCAAAGTGCTAGCATCTAGCGAGGGCCTTCTTGCTGTGTCAAAACATAACAAAAAGTGTTGTATGGTGAAAGACATTGTGTGGCAGAGGGCAGAGAAAGCAAGAAAGAGATAAAAGGGGATGATTCATCCTTTATAAGGAACCCATGTCTGCCATCCTGGGATTATTCGCTTAAAGCGAATCACCTTATAAATGTCCCACCTCTTAATATGGTTATAATGGCAATTGAAGTTCAGTATGCACTTGTGAGGGGGCAAACACCCAAATGGTAGCACTGCCGAATGTGATCACATTCTAGGGATGTGATTTGGTACTGAAATGGATTAAGAGATTAAGAACTGAAGTGGAGACTTCTGCCCATCCTCCTGCCTGCCCAGTGACCTTTATCTGAGGAAAAGGAGAGAGATTTTGCAAATGGGAAGGGGACCAAAAGATAGAGGACAGGGGAAGGGAGGGAAAGAGGAAGTAAAAAGAATTAAGATGTGTTATGTACATGTATCGGCTCCCCACAATGAATGTAGACATTATGTACTGCAAACATGTACTAATAAAAACTTAAAAAAAATTTTTTTTTTGAGGCAAGGTCTCACTATGTAGTGCAGGCTGGTCTTGAACATGCTTACATAGCCCAGGCTGACCTCAAACTCATGGCGATCCTTCTGCCTCAGCCTCCTGAGTGCTGGGATTACGGTGTGCACCACCATCCCCGGCTTTAAAAAATTCTTAAGGGCCGGGGATATAGCTCAGCGCCACAGCGCCTGCCTGGCAAGCATGAGGTCGTGAGTTCGATTCCCAGTACAAAAAAAAAAATTTTTTAAAAAGATTTGCAATTAAAAAAAAGAATGGAGAACTTGTGTTCTGAACTACGTTTAGCTTTTATTCAATTGAAGGGTGCAATTCTTCCTTTAAGTGAAACTGCAAAGGGAGGGCTGCCCCCTACACTTTTATATTTATCATTTCTACATATCCATAACTTATTATTGTTTGTGCAAATCGGAAAGTTACTGAGTTTCGGAGGAGCAATTTCTGGCTCTCTGTCATGTTAATTAATGATTAAGTAATGGTATGTTACAAGCCACAACGATACACAGTTTACTGCAGAGATATTTCTTTCAGAGGCATTCTCCCTCTGACTTAGATTCTTATTCCTACATTGATCTTACGGATGTCAAGAGCTTTAGCCTTGTATTTATCTTCTGTAGATTGTGTGATTTTTCCACTTACCCAGTTGCTTATTTTAGAGCGATCTTGGGTCTGGATACAGATGTTCAGTACCTTTGAGTATTGCAAACTGCGTGCAATTTTTTACCTGCTGACTTTCGATTTTCTACCTGACGTTAGATGAGAAGGAGATTTTTCTGGAATACTGAGCAAAAAGTACTTGTGTTTGTGTTGTGTGTGTTGAAATCATTTGGGTTATTGCTTTCAGATTCCAGAAACTCTTGATGTTAGATATTAAAAATAAACAAATTGCAAGTCTGGTTGTTGTGTGTGTGACATTGTGATTATTACATGCATAAATTAATTTGATAAATATAACACTATAAGTCACTTATGTGGTATGAATACACACATATGCATATCTTTATTATAAATAAAAAACAAGACACTATAAAAGATGAACATTAACTGGCTAATGGATTCCATAGATTGTAAAGAAATGAAGCTTTCATTAACTATTTGCATTTATGATTCATTTGGTGAGGAGAGGTTTTAATTTCTGACCTAGATACTTCAAGTAGCTTGCTTCTGGGAAAAATAATAAGCAGATAGATAACAACAAAAACCCATGTCCTAAATAAAACCCCTAACACATTTCACTTTCATATTCATTGCTTTGAAATTGTATCAGTAGGTTAGGAAAATAGTTTTCTGGGTTAAATCAGAATTTCATTGTATAATTAGGAAATGCCAGGGTAGAGATACTGCCTTTCATTTCAACCAAAATACATTAGTACCCATTGCAACTCTAATTAATCAGGGACCCAATGGTTTCAGTCTGAAGAGTACTGGATTCAGATAGTCACAGTTCAATAGTCAATCTTGTCTCTTCTCCTAAATTAAAGAGAAAATCTGCTTTTTCATTTATTCTTTCCTTTTTTTTCTTGAGACACAGTCTCTTTTCCAGGTTGGCCTCAATCTTGAGATCCTCCTGCCTTAGCCTCTTGAATGCTGAGATTATAGGCATGTGCCACCATGCCCTGAAGAAATCTGTCATTTATGTGAATCTCTCAAGGGATATTAACTGGATCCAAATCATAACTGTCATCACCATTTGCCCCATCCCCAATTCTTTTTTTTTTTTTTTTTTTTTTTTTTAGACAGGGTCTCACTATATAGTGCAGGCTGGCATTGAACTTGCTTGCGTAGCCCAGGCTGGCCTTGAACTCATAGTGATCCTCCTGCCTCAGCCTCCTGAGTGCTGGGATTACAGACGTGTGCCACCACGCCTGGCCCCAATTCTTTTAAACTTTCTCATTCACAGCCAACATCTCCCTACCTCATTCCCATTCACCCCACCCCTGCCCTCTCTGTCCCTAGCCTGTGTGGCTTTTGCTCTCTGTCCTCTCTCCATCCTAGTTCTTTGTGAGTCACCATTCGCTCTTTGACTTTTTTCTTCCCCTCTTCCTTTTACATCTGAGAGATGAAAAGGGAGGGGTGAATGGGTCTTGTGATTACAGAATGGTGTCCACAGGGGATTATGTAAATATTTCTAGTTTAATAATTTTTATCTTGTTGCATGTGTCATTCAAGCATTTTAAGTCTGGCTTGTTTCAATAATATTAATAATAATACAAGATTTTTTGGTATGTATCTACATAACTGGCTGTTCTGGGAAAGATGAAGTTGGTATCATCGCTGACGTGGTATTGCAGAACTACTGCACTGCTTTGCTCTGTGTCCGTTGAGGTAAGAAGGCTTTCGAGAGTTTGTGTCTCTAGTTTTTTTCCACCTTTAAGAATGGTGACAGAAGACTTTATCGCTTGGTGCTCAGCCTTCAAACTGCTCCACAATCTGGCATCAATTTCAGTTTCTTGTGTTGCCTTAGGCGTAATATTCTGCATCTCCAGTACATTATTTATATCTCTATTAACAGGGAAAACTGCCTGGAATTACGGCTCTTCATGTAGTCATGCTGTCTGCCTTACTGGTTGAGAAGCTCTACAGTACTTTGCATGGAGCACAAGCTGAACAATGACTGCTGGGTAGACTTCAGCTGCTTGCTGGGTTATAGACTCAAACCTCGGTTAACCACACTATAACTTTGTCTGACGGATGTCGACAAGACAGCTGAGCCTGGTACATATTTTTGAATGACAATGAGAGCAGCAGTAGAGCTGGCATCATCAAAATTTGGGGAATCTTATCTTTACTGAACTCAGCAAGTATTTCCTGAACAAAGATGATGGGAAAAAAACACTGAATGAGATACTATGGGAGACACAAATTTAAGAATGACTCAGACTTCATCTCTGGAAATTTTATTGTCTTTGTACAATTTCCTTCACATGAAAAATAAAATTAAATGGTAAAACCCATATGCACCGGCCACTTCATATCCATAAGGCATAAATGCAATACATATTTAGAGCATTTTCCATTCTATTGTATCATTTAGTCCTTCACTGGCAACTTTTTCAATTATTTTTAGAAGTTAACATAAACTGATAAATAAATATGTATACTAAAAGACATAAGACATAAACATCCCTCAGGTTTCTTAGTGCTGAAAAAAATCAGAGAGGCTGATTAAGTGATTAACCCTGTAATTAGTGCTGAATCTTTAGGGCAAGAAGTCTGGACTCGTTGAGCAGGGCAGTGCCCCCGCTGGCAACCTGGACAGACTAAACTCCTCTTGGCTGGGTTGTTGGTTTTTCATACTACTGGTCCAGCTTCTTTATAGTTTGACATTTCCTCCTTGACCAAAATTTCTTAATTGTTGAACTTGTCTCCAAGAGTTTTTTTAAACTCTATTCCATGAACATGGGCTGAATTTGCATTCAATCCTGGTACAGATTCTGAGCTTCATGGTGCCACCTGTATATGATCTATTTTACAGAAACATAGGAAATTGAAACTGGAAGGAACCTAGTGGTAATTTTAGTAATAGCAAGAGGATGAAGAATATGAGTAACAGTAGTAGTAGTGGTAGAATTGTTAGTGATAATTAAGTGTAGTAGAAATCAGTGGAATGGGCTGTATTTTTGTGTCCTCCCAAAGCTCTGTCCTCCAGTACCTCAGAAAATGACTGTATTTGGGATAAGTCCTTTAAATTAAAATGAGGCTGTTAGTATGGACTTTAATCCAATTTGACTAATATCCTCATAAAAAGAAAAAATTTAGACAGAGTGATATCAGAAAATGTATATGCATAGAGGAGTGACCATGTGTGAGGTTGATTTTATGTGTCAATTTGGCTGGGCCATGATGTCTAGATATTTGGTTGAACATTACTCTGGACATCTCTGTGAGGGTGTTTTGGATGAGATTTACAATTTAAATTGGTGGATTTTGAATAAAGCTGATTGATTTCCATGATGTGAATGAGTCTCATCCTGTCAGCTGAAGACCTGACTAAAATCCTTCAAATCCTTCTTTGGATTTCATCTGAGCTATTGGCTCTTCCTGATTCTATGATTGACTCAAGAGGCAACTTCCTGGTTCTACAGCAGTCTTAAGTGGCAACTTCCTTTCTACAACACACTCTTTCCTGTTTCTCCATCCTGCTGGTCTTGCCCATCAGGTTTTGGACTTGCTAAGCCTCCATAATTGCTGAGCCAATTCCTTAAAATAAACCTCTTTCTATACATATACTCATCTTGGTGCTTTTGTTTTTTGGGAAGCCCTGACAGTAAACCATGTGGGGACACAGTGAGACTGTAATCATATGCAAGCCAAGGGGAGGTGAGAAGAAACCAAGTCTGCTGACACCTTGATCTTAGACTTCTAACCTCTGGGAGTGTCAGAAAACAAGTTTCTGTTAGGTCACCTAGTCTGTGGCATTTTGTTATGGCAGCCCTAGCAAACTAATACATGTATATTGGTTAAGTAGTAGCATGTAGTAACCGTGGTAATGCAGTAAGGTAGTAATAATGTAGTTCAGCAATACTGGAAGTGTGATGAGACAATAGCAGCAATGTAGTGAGGTAGTGGTAGAAGTATAGTATGGTAGAAGTAGTGTCATAAAGTGATGATAGTAATGTGGTAAGGCAGTAATAGTAGTAGAATAAGGAGCAGTAATATAATTAAGTGGTAGTGCTGTGGTGGGAGTGGGAATGGGAATGGGAATGGGAATGGGAATTCCATGACTGACTCTGTGCCTGGCACTGCAGTAAGTGCTGTGTGTAGAGTTATGCCGTATTTTCATCTCTATTTTATGTACGAAGAAACTAAGGGTGGTTGGAAATTAGTCCAAGAATATCCAGTTAGCAAATGGCAGAACCAGGGCTAGAGCCCAGATCCGTCAATTCCACAGCTAGAAATCTTTACCGTTTTGTTAGTAATCTTCTTACAGAAAGTAGGGTCAGAAAAGTAGAGATGCTTTTCTATGGTCTCCCAGCTGTGTCAGACTTGACATTGAAAAAATATCATCTGACTTTATCATCTCAAGATCTTTTCATAAGCCCAACCCCCTAATGGCGCAAGCATGAACTTTGTGATGTCATTTCTACCTACGAAATAGGTAAATAAAAATATTAGAGCTTCAGGTATGGAAATATCTGTGTAGAGCTTCTTTAGCATGAACTGTGAGGTTGAGTCTTTCTCCAGACAGTGGGAACTGGGACAGGGTACCCAGTAGTATCCGTTGTACCTGTTTGGCTGCTGCTCTTGCTGTTGCTGATGGAAAGGTGAGGCGAGGCTGTGGTCAGACTTCATGTTACAAATCAGGCCTTGTGTATGGTATTCAGCATCTTACCATCTCAGAGATGTATATCCCAAGTACTTGTCTATCTCTTCTGAATTTATTTGGATAGAGTAATTCTTTACTTTCCTTCACTCTCTATATAGTATATGCAAAGTCATGAGTATGGAATCTAAAGCTTGAGCAGAAACTTCTATTAAAAATATTGAATATCTTATCACCTAGGAGCTCTTCATCTCTGTTAACCACATTAATCAAGTTGAATGTGAGTCCGAGAGAGCCAATGTTCCTATTTCCTATCTTAGTTGCTGTTTCTCAAATGCCATTCATCTATGTGATTAATAGTATTTATTTTTAAATAGAGCTCTGATTATGAGTGACAGCTTTTAGAAATTAGGTAATTAAGCCTGCATACATTACTGATAGTTATTTAATTAGCTATCCTTATTCTCTGAAGTCACGTGATTTCTTCTGGAAGCTTGGAAATAATACACTTAAGATTTTAAGCATCACATATACACTTAAGATTTTAAGCAACATGCTTAAATGCATGAGCGAATAAATAGAAGACTCCTAGAAGTGTATTTTATATTTGACAAATACACATAGACTTCATTTCTGCTCTTGGGTAACTAAGCACCTAAGGTAACAATTCACATTTTTTTCTGCTTATAATCCTCAGAGAAACACAGTGAAATTGGAATCCACATGGAACAAACTTAGGAGTGCACTCTTCTCCCAATGAACCTTCCTTCCCCATGGTTTTCTGTAACCTATCTACCCAAATCTAAGCACAGAAAATGTTACGAGTAGTTAAAATTACTATGATGCCCAGAAAAAAAAATGCAGGATAGCGTTTGCTTGAAAAAAATCAATAAGATATTGTTAATGGGAGCAACTATATCCAAGACTTTAGGCATAGGAAGTTATATATAAGCTTGTTTTAAATTTTCCTTCCTTTGAAACACTGAGGTAGATACCAGCTTGTTTTTATGTTCATGTAGTTGTTATCACCCCCTCCCAATTCAGATTCCCAAATCTGTGGTTCCTCAAGTCGTTTATAGAAAATGGTCTGGGGCCGGTGAGATAGCTCAGTGGCATAAGTGCCTGCCCAGCATGCGCGAGGTCCTGAGTTCGACTCCCGGAACCCACATAAAGGAAAAAAAGGGCCGGTGATATCACTCAGCGGCACAAGCGCTTGCTGGCAAGCACGAGGTCCTGAGGTTGACTGCCGGTACCCACATTAAAAAAAAAAAAAAGAAAATAGTCTGGTATTTATTTGCACACATCTTCCTGTATACTTTAAATCATCTCTACATCACTTATAATATGCAATACAATATGAGTGCTATGAAAATAGTTGTTATGTTGTATTCTTTAAGAATTAAGTTTTAAAAATCTGTATGTGTTTGATACAGACACAATTTTTAAAAATATTTTTAATGGGCATTTGGTTGAATCCCTGGACGCAGAGGACTGACTGTATCTGAGAAAGTGTCATGTTTTCTCAAGAGTGATATTATTAGTAAAAGCCCGGGTACACATGATCCATGGCCACTTTGCGTCCGCTGGGATCACGTCCTGAGGACACCTCATGGAGCCTGTGGGTAGGGGTGGGGAGAGAAGGAAAGAGGAAAAGGTGGGGAGCACTCTTTCTTACTGTGTTCCGAGTGTGAGTGATCAAGGAAGAGGAAGAGAAACCTGAGTTACGTGCATTTAGGCTAATCCAGGACTGGAGCAAAAACCAAGCTGAGAACCTCATAATTAGACAGAGCATCCAAATGCCCCACAGGGCTGTGTACACCTGTGAGCATATCAGAGTGCATCAGAGGGGACGAGAGCTCCGTCTTTTGCATACAGAAAGGAGCGGTGTGTAGAGGAGAGGTTCTTCCTCCAAGGAAGAGCTGTGTGCCTGCATATGTCCCCTTGGCTTCCCCTTGCTGCTTTACCGTTTGCTGGTTCCTCTGTGAGCCTTCTTTGGACCTGTTTTAAAATGATATTGATTAAACTGTGTTACAGGTTGATATACACGTTTAATCAAATAGCTAACATTCTTAAGTTTGGTACTACTCCCTGAGTAGTTATTGAATTAACTACACGCAGCAGTTGTCTTGCACGCGTGTGTTGTGTCTTTGCTTGTGCAATCACTCCAGGTTTTGAGTTGTGGACACTTACCCTTGAAGCTGTGCACAGTCAGAATTTAACCTGCTCACAGCAGTTTTAATGAATTTGTTAGAAGGCTTTTAGAATTTCTTCCTACACTATGCCACTCACCTATTCATTGAGTCCCCATAACACCCTCATGACCTAAGCATATTTTATTAAAGTAATTTATTTACTTACCTGTTTTCTACTCTAGACAGAGTTCTTTGAAGGTAAAAACAATATTATGTGTATCTTCTAGTTTCAAGCACAGGATATGACAATAATTAATATTTCATAAATATTTGTTGACTATAAATTGTCCTAATATAAATGGAGGGATCTTAGAAATCTAGAGGATTCTATCATGGAGTAATCAACAGCTCTGAAACTAGAGGAGAACAAGATGTCTCCTAAGAGATCCTAGACTTGGAAACAAGTGCAGGAAGTAATGAGAAATTAGATTATCTTCTTTTAGGGAAATGGTGAGTTTGTGTTCAGCAAAAGAGCTACACTATGCATTCTGGGAGGCTGAGGCAGGAGGACAGCAAGTTTGAGTCCAGCCTGGGCAACTTACTGACTTAGTGAGACCCTGTCTTAAAATTAAAAAGTATAAAAGGTCTGAGGATGTAGCTCAGTGCAAAGGCCCTGGGTTTAAACCCCAGTACCACAAACAAAACAAAACAAAACAAAACAAAACAAAACAAAACAAAAACCAAAATGAACAAAAAGCCCCAGCTTAAGTAGAGAGTAGTTTGAGAGGGGTCATGGTCACCCAGAACAATTCCAGGTGCAGTCTTCACTTCCATTCAGGACTCCCGCCATCCCCCCATCCCAGATCATGTGGTGCATACTGCATAGCTCCCCCAACATTAGACTGAAGGTGAGAACATGTGACTGAAGCCAAGCTGACTGAATTCTCTTTTCAGGATTCCTAACACTGACTGAAGTGACTTGCAGACCACACAACCGTGGCTTCCGATGCGAAGGTATGGTGAGGGCAGCCGGCTCCTTTCCTGCCTTATCTGGGTTCTGAGTTGGTTTCTCTCCCTGCCTGTAGGATTTGTGGACCATCTGACATCTCCGTAACAAAGCACTTTTTGCTCAGCCAGGGCTGATTCCTGGCATGTTGACTAAAATCTCTAATTGACATGATGTTTTCTGAAGGCTAACACTTGGGTTTTCCAGGATTTATATACATTGCTCTAATGTCTGTACATATTTATGGGCCTTGAAATAAAAAGGAAATAGTAATAAGTAGATTCACTAGGTCAGCCCTTTTTATATTTCTTTTGGAGAATAGATTTATTCATATACATGAATATATGTTTGTATAGGTGCTATATGATACATAAAGTATCATAGAATACATTACATTAGAATATGTAAACATACTAAGATATGCCTTATGTATCACATAACATTTTATAAATGTGTATAAATATATGATATACATTTTTAAATCTTAAACTCAAACAAACATATTTGATTAAGAATTGTTGTTTTGTAGAAAAAATGAAGGAGGACCATACTATACTAGGGAATAATACAGAAATGGTTATACACTGTGAGTTTCCTTCACCCCTTCATACATACACACACACACACACACACACAAGTTCATTGCTCAATTATAAAAATTTATAAAAGACTCAGTTTCATGCTATGGTTAGAAATAGAAGTGCAAATATAACCTTTATTAGTGAATTTACTGAAGAAAATATTGTGCTTATGAACACGGTGAGAACAACAGTGCAATTTCATTGAGAGCACTGTTGAAGAACAGATCGGTCAGTCAGTGTAAAGAAAACCCTGTCATGAATTATAAGTATCTGTTAAGTGCTTAACAATAAGCCCAATCTTTATGGAACACTTATCGAACTCAAGGCATTGTGATTATCTACAATTATATAAAAGCAAATAAGACCCAGGCTCTGGCTTTAAGGAGCTCATGATATGCAAAAACATATGGGATCAAAAAATGTTTGTGGAGTTATGAGCACATCTTTAATTACTCTTGGGTATTAATGTCATCAATAATGATAAGAGTTTTCATATTGACACAAACTAATAGGCCTTCACTATAGAGTCCAAGGATAATTTCTTGGGTCATTCATTTTTCCTGCTCTTAATATTAATTGATAGCTGAGTTGTAGCTGTGAGAGATGGATTTCACATGCAGGCTTCTGTACAAGCCTCATAGAAGATTTATCCAAGGCAGTCTACATAGAGAGTTCCCTAAATTCTCTATTTTGCTTATAACTATCTGACTTATGTTTCATGAAAAAATATAAATACTGAGTATGCTGCATGTTAGTAGGGGCAAAGTTACATAAGAACATGTTGGAAAGAGTCAAATAGTGTCATCAAAGGTGGCAACTGGTTTTAGATATCACTTGGCCTCTGAGAGGCACAAATTTCTCTACTGTGTAAAGGGAATAATAGCAATTCCACCTCTGTCTATTGCATTAGGCTGTGTAAAACTCAAATAAGGAAATTTTGTAGGCTCTTAAGTACTATTAGCAATTTGAATCACTACAGTTCAGTGATGTCACAGGGTAGGTTAATTACACTAGAAGATTTTCAAAGCTGTTGCTGGTACTTTAAAAGTCTATGTGGACAAAAACAGCATTCCCATATTTTTATCTTTCAGATGGATATGGGAGTGAGGTGGGACAGAGAAAATAGAGGAGAAAGCCCAAATTGAATATGTGAAATATCTAACACATGATAAAATGGACTGAAGGGCTTTCCAGGGATGATCTGTATTTTCTTTATTCTGTAAATCATGATATGATTGCAATAGATATTCCCAAATTTTCCAGAAATAAACAAAGACATCAAATGATCCTGTTAGATTTGAAAAATAACCTCTAAAGAAATGAGAACTGCATTGATGGTTGGTCCTTGGGAAGGAAATTTAATGTTAAACAAAGGATATTGACCATTGCTTAACGGAGAGCTCAACAATTCTAGCCCTGCAACCTTCATAGGAATCTGGCTGATAAGTAGGTTTAGAGAGAAACTAAGTAAACTAACAGATACTGCACTCCTTCCACTCCCCCAACAAGAACAAAAAAGTCCGAGTCATAAACCAGAAGCTTTCACCACTAATTAGAATTTAAGATTTGTTATTTCTACTGAGCCAGTTTTTAAACTGATGAATAAAAACCTATCCTAGACATTTAATGCCTGATGATTTTGAGTTAGGGGTGTGTGTGTGTGTCTGTGTGTGTGTGTTTGTATTCTTCCTGGGTCGCGTCTGTGCTTTTGGTAAGTCATACTTTTCTAACACTTTTTCTTAAACAAATTCACCCATTCTAAATTTTTCTCACCTTGGTAGTAAAGGTAAAGTCATTAGACAAGTTATTTTTATTTTTCTGTGTCTAATCCCAACTTCCAAATTTCCCCAATTGATTGATTAGTGGCTTGGTTTTATTAACCTGGCAGGAAAAGTCAAGCATTATATAAGTTTAATTAAAAGTTTGTCTGAACAGATATTTATATTCTGAAATGCAACGTAAACATGGCTCTTTTGCTAATTATGGCCATTTGAGTTCTTGACCTTATGGTGAAATACTTAAGTTTTCCCATGCATAGGAACTAATTTATTTACCTGCAGAGTCTGAGTCCTTTAATAATAGAAAGTCAACCAATAAATCTTCCCATTTGTTTCTGTTATTATCTATTCTGTTTGTTTGGATTTTTTTTTTTTTTGAGACGAAGTCTCATTGTGTAGTCCAAGCTGGCTTTGAACTCCCTATGTAGCCCAGGCTAACTCATGATTCTACTCCTTTAACCTCCTGAGTGCTAGGATTGCAGGTGTGCACCACTGTGCCTAGTATGAGTTGGGCTCAGTGCTGTCTGACAGCTGTGACACTGTTATTGGAACGGTCTGGGCTGTCTTGGTCCTTGACCAGGCCTTGTGTTGGGACCCAGGGGAGCAATAACTTTTAGTTCACATGTCAGTCTCAGTTATTATTTCTAAAGTACAACTCCTCTGCTACGTGTTTATGTTAAAGTAACTTCCAACTCTAGTCATCTGCTCTCGTCAGCTTTCCCTCATAAACACTCTGGCACTGGTGTTGCCTCTGAATCACCAGTCCTCAAAGACATCCTCGTTCTTTCACTTTGTTTCCCATCATTAGAATCTTCCACTTTCTGTACTGTGTAGGTTCAGTGGCTGAGATGCTTAAGCATGATAGAGCACTTCCATCCCAAAGAAAACCTCTGTTTAATAGGAAGTGAGAAGATTTACTCCATTACTAGAACATAATCCAAAGGTCTTTGGCTCTTCTCCCAGAATAGAGCAGTGGATGGATAATTGCTCTACCTTCTAGCTTGTTTTTTTTTTTTTAACCTAGGAAGATCATTTAAATAATAACACTTTGCAGATTAAAAAGTATCAGATAAAACTTCAGCTCTTACACGACTGTAATATATGGAAACCTTTGGAGCAGAAAGATAAATATATATATATGTATATATATGTATATATGTATACATATATATATGTATATATATATATATATATATATATATATACATAGGGCAACTGGCGTATACTTTTGTGTATTATTTGATCTGGCCTATAATATCAAAATATAACCATATAAATACGTGATTTAGTAAATTCAATCACTGTAGATACTCAAACTGTATGAAGAACAATATTTTAACCACATTTAATAGGAAGTTGCTTTTGTGCTTTTTCCCACTAGATAAGCTGAAAAATCTGACTTTTATCTCAATACTTTGTCCAAAGAAGGAGCTGTTCTTATATTGCAAAAACAGGGAGTTCAAAGCAGAGAGGTAAATCGCCTCTCTCTAATTTTGGAATTACACATTCTCTACCATTTCTATGCTATGGACTTATTAAAAATTCAACAAACTACTTTTATATACAAAGAAATATGATTGATGTAACCAGTATTAAAATTAGCTCAATTTAAAACCTCAGTTTATGGAATATGTTGCATCACAGTCAATACTGACATGTGGTACAGTTGCAGAAGGAAATTGCTCAAAGCAGAGCCACCCATCAAAAAAAAAAAAAAAAGGTTCCTGTAATAAATATGTTATGTCAGTAAAGTTTGCCAACTAAGAGAAGAGAATTGTGTTTCACTAGATAGAGAAAGCCAAATGCACTTGGTTTCATGACTTATCCACCATTAAATTTTCAGTGACCGTCTAATCAAGTTCAGCCTTTTTAATGGGAATCATCTCTAGCATTTTTCACTGAATGATACTGAATGATTCTGGGTGTCTCCAGAGCTAGGAATGCCAATAATTAAAATATTTCTTATAATGAGAGTTGCTGTCACTAAAGGAGTTACCTATGATTCAAGGCTGAGTTTTGAATACTTTTGTGACATGGAGTTAGTTGATAATCCTGTTCCCTTGGAGCGTGTGTTTGCAATTACTGATTCTAAAAGGATGATAAGGAACTTTCTGGAAAATTAAATAGACAACTTAAGTGTATTTCACAATGGGGGTTCAGATATACACACATAATGTGCACAGGTGGCATAGATTTGAGGTTGGGGTGTGTATGTGTTGGAGGTGGAAGCCTAAGGTGCCAAATTGTATGAAGTTTCAGGTGGAGTCCCTAATATAGAATTCACCCTAAGGAAAATGTTTAGCTGGACAAGTTATACTGAAGTATAAGCCAAAGATTAAGGAGTCCACAAGATTGAAAGAGTTGTTAAAATGTAGCAGTTGATCCTTGAAATGAGCCTTGACAAATTCACCCTTTTTTTTTAACTTCAGTGAGAAAGAAAGGAATGCTATCTTACTGTATTTGCAACCCTGAGCCCCACGCCTCTGTCATTTTTTAATATTCTCCCCACTTCTGTCCAATACTTCTGAAAGTCTTCCCAGGAGGGCATAATGGACAGGGCACATTACTCCACCAGTTTCATTCTATGAGCATTATTGGCTGAGGATAATCTTGGAAAGAAAACAAACAAACAAACAGTAGGAGCACGGTCTTTATAGTTTTGGCCTGGCTAACAGCACCATGAATTTGAGTGTCAGTGTGTGATCCCAGGAACGATTTGTGAGACCCTTCTTAGAAATTCTACCATACTGTGCAATTCAGGGAGGAAGAAACCCCCAATAGGAACTGAAATTCTTTCAAGGGCGCACTGAAGTTGAACTGAGAATGTGACATCATTTGTTCCTACAAGCTCATAAAGTCAATAAACACCTGGGTGAATATTATTCGTTATCATTTTATTAATAGTTTTATAATGATCTTTGTGAAATAAGTCATATTAACCATGACAAAACTCAAATGTAACTTTAGCTCATGCTTCTATTCTAAATTATGTAATAGCAGTTGTATACAAACACACACAGATATACAATTACTGATTCTATAACATTTGGATCACTGTGTTTTTTAAGAAGTGAGATGAGCTGTTACCATGAATTGTGTTCTTTTGCTGTTCCCTATGGTGTGGTAAAAATAAAAGCCTGTTGAATATGCAGGAAAACAAGTAGTTTTGATGTAATGGAAGGTTCAGTAGAGGAAAAATATGGAGATTTTGTAAGGAGATAAATTTTTAACAAAAGTGATAGCTATGAAATATAGGGATGATTTTCACTTGTGCATCTTGTGTCTGCATAGGAATCAACATCGATACAATATTTAACATTTATTAAATTCTATTGTATGCCTGAAACTATTGGGGCCTACGGTACAAAGATAACTAAGACATAGACTCTAGGATCCTCCCATTTAAAAAGGAAATAGATAAAAAATGTAACGAACAGTATAATATTGCATGACACAGAGAAGAGTGTGTAGAGGGTTTTGGGAGGGTAGTGTGGGATAGCTTCTCTCTTAGTCATTTTAGTTGGAAAAAACTTGGCATGTGAAGACCAGAAAGGATAAAAAGGGTTTTTAATAACTGAATGAAAATTCGTGTAGTTTTTCCCATGGGCTACTCAAAGAGTAAGAAAATTGTTATGACAAAAATGCAGGGAGGATTTTGGAGAATGCTGGTGGGTGAAGTTGGAGAGGCGAGCTTCAGTCAGGCCATTAGGAGCTATTGTAAAGGATTTGGATTTAATACTGTAGGGAATGAGAACCATTGAGGTGTTTAGTGTGACTTAATTCATGATTTTTTTTAGAAAAGAGCATGATCAGGCACCTATAAAAATGAGTCCTCCTTTTTCATCTTGGTCCCATTTCTTTGTAGAATTCTTTTTCATATTGCTATTTACATGGAGCATGGTCATGTTTTCTAACATTTGTAATCACTGTAGCTTTTTGATATTATCGATGTTGCTTATACAGGAATAAATTTCATTTTGTGAGTCCACTCTTTCATTATTGTTGGTATTTTTTTTTTTTTTTTTTGTGGGTACCGGGGGGTCGACCTCAGGACCTCATGTGCCAACAGGCACCCGTGCCACTGAGCGATATCACCGGCCCCTTTTTCGTATGTGGGATCCGGGAGTCGAACTCGGGCCCTTGCGCTTGCAAGGCAGGCGCTTACGCCGCTGAGCCATCTCACCGGCCCTATTGTTGGTATTTTTGAAAAGATAATTTCTTTTTATTTTTACAAGATAAAAAGGTTTTGAAGTTGTGAAGTTGTACGTAGATTCTCTAAAATCTTTGAAACAATAAAAATGCAGCTTGTCAGTGGAATCACGTGTTTTAGTTTTTATGGTGTTAAAATGTAATGTCTTGAACTTCAAATACATTAGGACAATTTGAAAGAAGAATTTTAAAACTTTCTACTATAAAAGGATAATTTTAGATACAAGTCAGTTTATTGTGACCTGTGGGAACCCATAGCCCATTTTTATTTTAGTACATTTTTAAACATACCAACTTCAGGAAACAAGGTTAAATACTGTGGCTTTGAAGATGACGTAGCTTGCTCAAATTAAAGACACTAAATAGCGAAATAAATAAGTACTTGAAATAAATCTAGAATTGCCAACTCTTAATTTAAAATGTTTCTAGTTTATAGAAGTACAAGCTGTAAAATGTAGTTGCATGGATTACCATTTTTACACTGATCACAGTTTGAAGAATTACATGATAGTTTTTGTCAATATTGTGAACAAATTAAAGCTTCAAAATATATATTGTATTATGGTTACATATAGTGGGCATTCAATAAATGTTTAGGTGACGAATAAGCCATCCTCACTGTTTTAAACTGTTTTCTTAAGCTGGATCCTTTAATATTTACATGTTTACAAAACCTCTGGAACTTTAGGATGATAGAAAGTTATATGGGTAGTTACTGTTCACTATTGTAAGAAGGATGTCTATGTTTTCCTAATGAACTTTTTCCCATCTAGTGCTATTTATACTCATCATCAGATCCCCTTAATACTTCTAGAACTGGCTTGGTTCCACATTTAGTTCAAAAGACTTCTACCCAGCAGCTACCACATGGGTTTTATTGTTCTGAATTGTGGGCTTCTGTTGCCTAGTATGTGTCTGGAGTATTTCATTATTCAAGGGGAGAATTCATATTTTTTCCACCTTTTTCTTTCCTTTTCCCTCTGAGACATCTCTCAACAAATTCTAGAATACTAATTCCAATCTCACGTCAGTAAATTGCAAGTCAATTTTTTGAGAATATTTAGAAAAAAAGAAATACCTGAGGGTCAGGAAGAGGGATGTAAGAAAGGGTGAGTGGTGGTCTAGCTTTGGGGCTAAGAGTTCTGGCTCCGATGTCAGACTTGACTTGCATCCTAACTGTGTGACATGGGTAAGGTACTAAGCTTCTACAAACCTCCATTTCTTCATCTGTAAAAGAGAACACTAATAGCTACCTCATTAACGTTAAATGGATTAATGCACACAAAACTTCATTATGTGTTGTTATTACCCAATATATGTTAGTGATTAATATATTAATACAGCACTACAAATATTTGAGGAGACTTTTCCAGTAAAACACTGAGAGGTAAAGGAAGTTGAGGCGATCCCTGATCTAGTACCGCAGCTTGTCTTTATTAGAATGATGAGAACTCCTATGTGTTTCATAGGATCCTTTGGCCAGAAGGACTCTGTTCATAATGTCTTTGCCTACACCAGTGTCTTCAAGAATTCTACTTATTCTTTTGACACATTTAGTGTTTCTGTTTTAGAATTTAGATCTTTGATCCCTTTCAATTTTAGTTTAGTTTTAATCTAAACTTTAGTTTAGATTTTGGTGATAGACACGGATCTAGTTTTAGTCTTCAGCATGTGGAAAGCCAGTTTTCCCAGCACCATTTATTAAAAAGGCTATCTTTCCTCCAGTGAAAGTATTGGCCTCTTTGTCAAAGATAAGGTGAATGAGTCTGTTTGGAGTTGCTTCTGGATCTTCTAATCTATTCAATTGATTCTCTAGTATAGATTTTTTTGGTTTTTTTTTGGCCAGAAGGACTTCTGCAAAAAGCCTAAAGAATATTAACATGTATATTAGAAAAGGGTATTAAAAAATAGCTCCTCAGTTGTGCAAAATAGGCCAGCATAGCAGAGAGCCTTTGGTAAATCCACTTCCAAATCATTGTGTCCTTGAAACCACGTTGTAAACTGGGATGACAGAAGTTAGGGCACTAAGTTATAAAAATCAGAAAGCACCAGACATTTAAACAATGCAACCTCAACATAGAAGCTATGTGTGATAAAGTAAATGAATTCATAATTTTCTTATTACAGTTTAGGGAAAGAGGACTTCTGAGAAGTTTTTAGTGTGGAAATGATGAAAAAAGGAAATCAATTATGTAGTATTCAGTCTTAGTAATATAACATGCCAAATGGCATCAAAATATTTTATTTCATGTCCTGCTATAAGACCAAAAAAAAAAAAAAAAGAAATGGGAAATATTTGTGACAGCTTTCTTAAAGTCACCAATAAAATATGTTCCCAGTAAAAATATTTCTTCTGTAAGCTCCCGGTTTCCTCCTCTTTTACTGACTACATTTTTTTGTGAAGAAGTTTAAATAAGTTAATCCTTGTATAGGAGAGAATAATAATGTGCTTCTGTAGAAGGGATTATGTGTACTTGTACTTGAGTACCTTTTCCAAATATTCAGTAGGCACAGGTGTGTGACGCTTTCCATCATTGTGACATAACACCTGAATCAATTTATAAGGAGGAAAGATTTATTTGGACTCACAATTTTGGAGATTTCAGGACATAGTTGATTGGCCCCATTTTCTTGGGCCTGTGGCAAGGCAGAATGTCATAGCAGGGAGCATGTGACACAACAAAGCTCTTCACCTTATGGTGGCCAGGAAGTGAAAAGAGAAACAAGAAGGAGATGGGATCCTACTATCCCCTTCAAGGGCACAAGGGCATGCTCCCAGCGACCTAATTTCCTTCCTCCGCCATTCCTTCTGAAAGTTCCACCACCTCTCAGTAGTGCCACAGGCAAGCCTTTAACACTTGGGCCTTTGGAGGGCATTCAAGATCTAAGCCATGGCAGAGTGGCTTTATAAATACATATACATGTTTGTCCAGTGATCAGCTGAAAACCACACCTATAATTTTTAAATTGCTGACATTACAAAACATCACGTGCAAAGAGACTATATACAAAAAGCACACGTAGTTCAAAGTGTATTAGGATGCTGAGAAATCACTGAAGAAATGACAATGAGCACCCAGATAAGAGAATAAATAGCCTAGAAAATCAAACTGGAATTCTAAGATGACATAGTCATAGAGGATAGAAAAAAGAGGGATTAAAAAGAGGAAAGAGAAGAAAACTAATGTGGGGGTTTAATAGAAAGAAGCATTGGATTCAACTAACCAAAAAGCTCTAAAAAATAAAACTTGACAGTATTTCAAATATGAGAAATACAATTCTGGATATTACCGCTTTGTGTTTAGCACATCAACAAATACAATTTTTTGTTCCTAATTATAAAGATCTTCAAGCATGCTGTGTTAATCATGATATATTTCCAATAAATAATAATGTTCCCCTGGGGCACTGGGTATAATCAAATGGTTCTGACAACTTACCTTTGAAAACTGAGCGCTTCCTTAGTTGTAGGAATAGACTGGTATATGATTTTGCCTTCCGGTTTGCAAAAACCCACAAGCCGTTTGTTTTATGAATGGTGGAAATTTATTGTTTTAGCCAAGAGAGGAATGTGCGCTGCTCAGGCAAGGAGTTAGCTGGCTGAGTACCTTGGAACAGAGATCTCATGGTCCGACAACCCAGCAGCAGCTCCAGGAGCAACCAAGAAATTAGCAGAAATACAAATCTTTGAGCACTCCAGAGGCTGTTGAAACTTAGGCTGAAACAAGGACCATTGTCCTAATAGGTGGCACTTATAGTGACATTAGATGCCAGGTAAGGAAAGACAGCATGATTACATATGTGTGATGTGAATAAAATTCCTTATGGGAGCCGGGCATGGTGGCGCATGCCTGTAGTCCCAGCACTTGGAAGGCCGAGGCAGGAGGATTGCTGTGAGTTCGACGCCAGCCTGAGCTATATAGTGAGTTCAAGGCCAGCCGGCACTACATAGTGAGACCCTGTATCAAAAAACCAAACCGAAACAAAACAAAAATCAACAAAAAAACCCCCACAAGTAAAGAAACAGAAAATCCTTATGAAACACAGGTGAAGACCTGAATCAAAGGCTTTCTCTGTGAAACATTCCTCGTTCACACTGACAATGAAACCTGTATTTCATCTGTTCTACTGCTCCAGAAATCTCCCTCATTAGGATAGACTGTATCTTCTTCATCGTTTTTCTCCCAATATCCAGCATGCCATGAAGAAATTAATAAGCTTAAATATTAAAATTAAATGGAATGAAAGCCTAAAACAACGAATGTGGGCCAACTAATGCATCAAGGTTAAATTACTACTTTAGGGTGGAACTCATAAACACAATAATAAAGCACAGAAGACAGACAGGTACAAGGTAAACAGAATAGAAGGGAAAGTGTATGGAAAGAGCTGACTAGGAAGAAGTGTAAGAGAAATATTGGGGGTGCGTGACCTCTTTGCCAAAAAATAGTGATTTTCTTTTGATTTGCAGTATGTGTTCAAATTGCTTATTTGTTATAGGAACACAGTAAATTTTTTTCAATTAAAACTTCAAATTTAACTTATTGTGATTTTGAAATTGGATTTCTACTAAGTACAGGGCATCATGATTGGAGCTGGTGGAATGGAGCAGAACAAGGCCCTACTTTAAAGGAACGCAGGCTAGTGCCGCTTCTCAGCCTCAGCAATAATGACGCTTGGGGCTGGATAATCCTTTGCTTTGGAGGATTGGCCTGTAATTTTGAGATGTTTAGCTGGACCCCTGCCTTTGACTTCTCCCCAATGCCTGCTGGTAGCTCCTCCCTCTGCTTAGTGGTGGTAATGAAAAAATGCCTCCAGACATTGCCGAATGTCCCCTGAGAGACAGGGAGAAAAATACCGATAATTAAAAACCACTGGACTAATGAGAGAAATAGATAAAAGAACAGGAGTTTTTCATATACCATGATAATGCCACAGGACTGGCAGGTACAGGGCACCTTACAGAGACTTGGGGTATAAGGAAGCGGATTGGAGGGAGATTTGGAAGGATTTCAAGAAGGAAATGTGGGAGAGCTGAATTTTGAGTACTCAGTGGAAGTTAGCCTGTGGGCAAAGAGGAGATGGGATGAAGGGGAGGAGAAGGGAGGGAAGATAGAGGAGTAATGGGGAAATTACAGCACTTGTTCCAGGATAAGGACAGGGAATGAGAAAATGCAAGGAGGCCTGAAACATCCTATTATATTAAAGGAATCCAAGGTGGGTAAGTATAGTGCTGCTGAAGTGTAAAGTGAGAGGAGGGATAGTGGACACTGAACTTGGTGCCATAAGTCCGCAGAACACATTTGTCATAGCCCAAGGTCAATCTTCTATTACCCTGTACAGCGAGGTTATCATCATCCATTTCTCACTCGTCAGTGGTAGGGAACCCATTAAGTACTCTCCTCTATTCTTGGTCCCAACAGTTAATAGACTGCAGCATCTTTAAATTTCTTTACATATTGCTCAATTCAGTTGAAGTTTTGCAGAATCTCTGGTTTGTTTTTCTTTAGGTTTGGGGCAGGCACACTTAAAAAGGATCCGTAGTACTTAAAAATAGAGTTCTGACCTCTTTTGGCTTCCTGTGAGCCTTAGGAAAAGAGAATGAGCGTGTTTTTAATGTTAAGCACAATGCCTGGGAGGTAGTATGTGCTGGGACGCCTTAATTCGATAGATATGCTTACATTTATTATTAGTAATGATGATAACATTTTTGTAGTGCACAATAATACATGATAAACTGTTCAAGGATGTGATCTCATGTAATCACAACAAGCAAATGTGGTAAGGAATTGTCTTAAGTCTATTATATATCTTATCTTTGACCTGGTATTCCCATAGCCATACTTGCCTTCCTCTTCAAGGAAAGAAAATTTGAAAAATTTTGTATCTCATACAAATGCCTATTCGTGTAGTACATAGATGATGGAGATAACAGTTGTGTGTTTTCCATGTGAAAGAAAAACTAGAATTATAAAACCACAAAGGGAGGAGGGGCCTTAAAGTATCAATCTCTTGACTTTTTGTAGGTAGGAAATGGAGGTCCAATAGCTACTTAATGTACAGCCAGGATTAAAACCCAGGACTCTCAACTCTTATGTTTTGGTGGTTGCATGAATTTATTAATTAGTTTTTTCCCCCAAAATTCCATGTTTCTCCAAGCAGCAGAACACTGTATATTTGTGCGGCTGGAGCTTACATGAGATTTCTCCTAGTTTGCTTTCTGTAGGTGGCTATCTTGTAGACAGGGATGGCTTCAGGGACATAAGAAATAGCACATTCACGGGCCGGTGAGATGGCTCAGCGGCTTAAGCGCCTGCCCGGCAAGCGCAAGGGCCCGAGTTCGACTCCCGGAACCCACATACGAAAAAGGGGCCGGTGATATCGCTCAGCGGCACGGGCACCTCCTGGTGCGCGAGGTCCTGAGGTCGACCCCCCCGGTACCCACAAAAAAAAAAAAAAAAAAAAAAGAGAAATAGCACATTCAGAAAAAAAAAAATACATAAGCCCATTTTCTCACAGCAGTATTTAACAATACCATCCAGGTGTCCAAATATAATAACTTATTTGATTTTTTCCAGAGGAAGAAGCAAGGTCCCGGAGAGGTTAAATTTTGCATGGGATTTTATTAGCCAAGTCAACATCTGTTTTCATCTTAAAAAATGAGTCATAGCTATTCCTTATAAGTAGGGCAGGAGGGCAGCTGGAATTTCCCAGCTTATTCCTTGTCACTGCTTCCTATGTCTGCTGTTTTTTGTCCTTTGAATCACATTCTATTGAAAAAGAAACAGATACTGTACTCCCCCAGGGTAGTGTGAGTACTGACTCAGGAAGCTGAATCTTGTGTTGGGGTGAGTTTAGGGCAACACAAACACCTTACTTTAATATGAGTAATAATAACTTAATCTCTTCTAAATTCTATTGCTCAATCCTCCACCCAGAAAGGAACAATGATGACACTCAGCCTATCAGAGCCATCTGTGATTGACAAATGCAGAGCTTGTCGTTGATAACAAGCCTTAGTAGATGGATCATCGCTGAAAGGAAAAAAAAATATTTTTGAGTTGCTGTGTTTCTCTCCTGAGAAAATATTCTCACATCTCACATGGAAAAAAAAAATGTTCTTACCCAGAGACCTCGTGTAGATGTACAGAACGTCATTTGGTAGTCTTGCTTCTCCTTGAACCTCGAGAGCACTAGGCTGTCATTTTGGAGGATGTACGTGTGTGTGTGTGTGTGTGTGTGTGTACTGTAGAAGTTAGTAAAACTGAGAATAGAAGGAGAGGATCTTGTTGAAGATTTGTCAAATTCTTGCTGTAGTTAGCATTGTCTGGGGCTCTCACTTCAGCACTTAAAATAACATCCTCCCCCTCCCCCACGGCACAGCCGTTATTGTTGCATTTCATGGGTACAGCTTGAATTATCCACCCGGGAAGGAGGCGCACTCTGCTCTGAGGGCGTTCATCCTATCTTACTGATTCTCTCAGTGTCTAGGACAAGGGAGCACAGAGTGAACATTTGACAGATACCACTTCCACTGAAGTGGCTCTGTGAATTCAGTGTTTTAAGACATGACTTAATTATGCCCGCCTTGTTTCCCGAAGCTTCATCTACCATGGGAAAGATCAAAACTTGTGAACTGACAGTAGGATTTAGGATTAAACTCTAGGACTCTTTCATTCATTCATTTCATAGTTGGTATTTCGCACCAAAGAACTTCCCTTTCATTCTCTAGTGCTTGAAAAGAAAGTAAAACAAGACCAAAAAATGTCCAAAAGCAAACACAGCTAAACATAGCCAAAACAAGCGAGCAAGCGTCTAGTTAGGCCAGCAGATGTCCCTGTCATCGGTGGGTTGAGGACCCAAGTGCAGGTTGGGGATGACGAGGCCTACTCTTCTCTTCTGCTCCTGCTTTTGCCCCGTGTGACAAAAAGCCGTGAGGACGAATGTGCTCAGGCCAGCATGCATGTTTAATCTATGCTCGCCAAGCAGCTGCCCCTTGACTTGCTCTTTTTCTAGAGTTGTGCACACCTAAGAGTGGGGCCCTCTGGGAGGAGAAGCCAGGTGAGAGGTTCATACAGGCCCTGGAAGACTCCCAAGTTCATTTTGATGGAGAATCCAGTCCTGTGTACCGGAAGCATAGTTGAGGGAGGGGTGTGTGTAGCAGGTGAGGGTAAGTCCCCCTGGACAGTTCCCTTGACTCTACCTCCCCTTGCTCTAGGAGGGCTGAGGCAGGAAGAAGGCCAGCGTGGATCTCCCTAAAAGTCAGGACCGTGGGCAAAGTGCTCATTGGCTCAGCTATATGGGTAGTACTGCTTAAAATCCCTTAAGAACTTGTCTAAAATGCAAATTTCTGGATTTTATCCCCAGATACTCTGATGTGGCAGCGCTGTGGTAGAGCCCTGGAATCTGTTGTGTAACCACATGTTGATACCCTGGCATTTCCCGGTGTGGCTCAGCTGGTTCAGGGATGTTTACCAGCAGGAGAGCTGCCTCTTTCCAAGGCCCTCCCCCGGCCCGGTGACTCACTCCTGCTGCTGGCCTCCATTCTTGTTGCCTTTGTAGACACTGCCTGCTTCCTAAGTGCTAGCACAGGTTCTATTTCCCTGCTGCCTCCGCGACTGTTGTTTTTTCTGCCTCGGCTTGTTGTAGGAGATTTTGTTATTGTCCTGCTTGCTGCTGTTATCAAGCTACAATCACCAGGCTGTTTCTATTGCAAGGAGAAAAGACATCTCCTCCGCATGTTCTAGCTCTGTCTGCTAGACTTAGGCTGTCGCACTAAGTGGTGAGGCACTGCGGGTCACCAAATGTGGCCTTATGGTCCCCACAACACTAGATAGCTCTTTTACCTGTTTTCTGAGACCTAGGAAGAAGCTCATGCTCTTCAGTATTCCTGTTTTCATGTGTTTTTTCCTCTCTCACCAGAATTTAGGGCCACCCCTTGTAAAAGAGGCCCCAGAGGGCCGGTGAGATGGCTCAGCAGCATAAATGCCTGCCTGGCAAGCGCAAGGGCCCGAGTTCGACTCCCGGAACCCACATACGAAAAAAGGGCCGGTGATATCGCTCAGCGGCACGGGCGCCTGGTGGCGTGCGAGGTCTTGAGGTTGACCCCCGGTACCCACAAAAAAGGAAAGAAGGGAAAAGAATATATATATATATATATATATATATATACAAGATAGATAAGATAATTATACTATTAATCTCTATTAGTTCATTGAAAAGAATGGTTTATGCTTACGTTGTTTGATCAATTTTTCATGCCTATATCTTTTAATCTGAGCAACTACTTTGAAGATAACAATACACAATATATTAACCATTGTTAATCTCCTATTATCTTGTTTTGAAATTCTGTATCCTCGTTTTTATTATTTTTTCTTTTTAAAATAAAAAAGATAAAACAACTAGACTAAACCAATTTTTTCTACTTGACTCTAAGAACAAAGTTATCCACATACAAAGTTCTAGGAGAAAAGAGAATCAGAAGAGACTGAAAACTTGGATCCCTCATTAGGACCCTGAGGTAGGTCCTAAGGGTAGTGAGTAAAAGACACCCTCCCCCTCACTAAGATTTTGGCAGTGAAAGTCAGAAAGGCCCCAGGAATCAGGTCCGGGGAGTAAGGCAGAAGCCATTATTTCTACACGAACATCAAGAAATAGAAATATAGGAAATATCATCATGGTGTTTCTGGACAGCTGGGCATCACAGAGCGCCACAGAATGTTCTCAAAGCCCAGGGACCTGTGGGAACACCAGAAAATTTTATGTGGCTGAGAGCTACTGAGTCATGCAAGAGAGCTGCAGTTCTGAGTCATCTTGGTGAGGAAAAAAATGATACAGCAGGAACAGTTAGGCCTGTGTGGACCAACAACTGAACACTAGGTGTGGATGAGGGTATATAAGTGGATATTAGCTAGAGTACATGATTACCCACACTCGATGCTCCATTTTTCATCATACGTTTCTGCTGCATAAAGCCTGGGGTAGAATATGGTATTTCATCAAGTCCAGAATAATTTTAGTTGTTATCTTTCTGCATAATGCCTCTCCCCTATTACCTTTTTCTTTTCTTCTACAATTCCAATGAAAAACATGTAAGAGCCACCCCATACATTTTCTATGCTTCTTATTTTCTCTTTTGCATTTTTATTTTTATCTCAGTGTATATTGTTTTTGAAAATTTCTTATGACTTATCTTCCAGTTCTCTAATTTTTTCAGTTATGTTTAACATACTATGTCTGTTTATTGAATTCTTAATTTTAGTTATCAAAATTTTCAGTTGTAGGAGCTCTAATTTTCCACTTATATGTGACAGAGTTTTAAAGCTTGACTTTTATTTCCTTGAACTTAGTGAGCACAGTTTATAATTTTATTTAATAATTCCAGTATCTGGAGCCCTTAGAGTCTATTTTTGTTATTTGTAGACACATCCATTGTGTGTAGTCTTCACACATACCTGGTTTCCTATGATTATGTGCTAGATACTTTTATTTTTGGCAAATAATTTTTCAAACATAATGTGTACAGATTATTTGAAGTCCAGAATGCAATGTTTTGCCCAGCAAAAGGGGTTTTAAAATTAATTTAGTTATGTGCTTGGGAACACTAATAATTCAGAATGACATTAACCCAAGTTCCAAATTTAACATTTTTCAGGCCACTTAGCATATCTCTGGTTCATAAAGGAAATAATGTAGTTCTCCATTACCTTTTCCTCAAGGGTGCGGCTCTTTGAGCCTCCAGTCCAAAACGGAGGATAATTTACATACTGAATTCCTAGCTTGCCTGCCTCTAAACACCGATTTTTCTGTCTTCTCAGCTCTGTGAAGCTACCAAAATTTACAGTAACCTGTGGGCCTTCTCTCTACTGGCGAATACACTGCACTCAAAAGTGGCACAAATGCCAAGCTTCCCTATCTAGACTCCCATCGTGTCTGCAACTGTGACTGGTAATTCATTAGCATGCTTTCAGTGCTTGGATGCTTCCAAGATTTTATCTTTTAAAATTTCGTCCAGCTTTCTTAGCCATCTTTTGTGAGAGAATTGGTTCACACTAACTAGTCTGCCAGAACAGTAGCAGAAGTTTTGATTAAGAATTCTTTTCCATAGTTGTAGCTAAGTGATCTTAAGGCCACAATCATGACCCCAGGGCACAGCCATAACCCTGTGATAGACATGATGAGGTGAGATGAGGTAGATTCTCAGAAACAGTGCTGAGTTGAGGCCGTGATGATTTAGGACACCAGACTCCGATGAGACTTGAAGAAGAGTGCTATAGCTTATTTTAATTTCCTTGGGTAGATTCAAATTATTCTTCAGAACGACAATAAGCAAGTGTAGTCTGTTGGAGCTCGCTAACGAGACTACATTTTCGGAGTGCTTGAGGAAAATGACTAAGAAGGAAAATGACTAGGTCAGCTGTCTTTAATGACTCTGAGTCTCTCAGTTTCTGAACAGGAGTCAGTTCTCCAGAATAGGGTTGGGCTGCCCTGGGTAGGTGCTCCTGTTTTAGAGTCAAACTGCTCATCCCTTACTCTGCCATAGAATGATGGCTTAGGATACGTGGGGTGGGAGGTTGGGGTAAAGGAGGTGCTGTTTTTTGGGCGGAAGTTACATTCTGTGGTAAGGCCTGACTTTTCCCCAGCGTTTCAGGGGAAATGTTTATGAGATAAGCGCTGGTTCCAGCTCAGGTGCCGATTCTCCCTTCTTGCTTTCACCTTGTTATGAAGTGTATGCATTCAGGGAACACTCACGGCTCACAATGCATACATTAAGAAAGGTTTGGGAGATCTTGAGAAACCCAGGTGAGATCCCTAGCTCTAAAAGAGCCTTTGGGCAGTCGCCATGATTTACTTTTCAGAGACACTGAAGAATAAATTGAAGGAGGAAGACAGTACAGTCTGGCAATTCATTGGCATGAGCTTCTGTTTCAAGCAGACTGCTGCTTCCCCTCCGTTTTTTCTCCTGAACATTCTCCCCCCGAGGTGTCTCCCAGCAACCATTAGACTTGTGACTGAGTACACCCAGCCAATCCAAAGAGACCAAGGGAAATGCAATCCATACAGGCTTGTGCCACTTGTCATGTGAGTTCTGGAGAAAAACTTACAGCACAGACTCTTTTGAGATAGCTTATGCAAACAAAGGGAATTGAAGATAAGGATACAAGTTGTTCTCACAAAATCAGACACAGAGAAACAGCTAAGCCTCAGGAACAAACTGGACAAGAGATTCAATATCTTCTCCTCCTTTGTGCAACTGGTTTCTTCTCTCTCTCTCTCTCTCTCTCTCTCTCTCTCTCTCTCTCAACTAGCTTCTTTTACTTCTCCATGCACAAATGCAAAAATACAATTGCTGCAAGTTTCCACCATTGCATGTTATACCTCCAGGTACTGGAAAGGAAGCTGCCTCTCTCTCTCATTCAGTTGCAGAGTCTGGAGTCGGGGGTCTTCCCTTGGCCCAGCTGACTGTAGTCCTGTGGTGTGGCCGTGAAGCAAAGCTATGCCATTAGGATCCATTCCTCTCATCATACAGATGGACAGCGGCTCACAGGAAAGGTGGTGTGGCGTGGAGGGAGGTGCGGAGCGGATATTGTGAAAGGGCACCACCAAAGAAAGCTCTTTGATCTGATTTAACTTGTATACTTATGAACATCCTGGAACATTTTTTCAGTTGTATCAGTGAAGAAATTATGATTGATTGGTTAAAAGGTAATACTGATATGGATTAGGTAACTTCTTACATTTGTGTTTCTATAGTCCCAGTACTTGGGATTATAGGTTAAATTTGTGTTTAGTACCCAAGTCTATATTTTGGGAAAAAATCTCAGATTTCAAAGACCATCACCAAAAAAATTTTATAGAAAGGTTAATGAAATCATCTACATTTAGTTCCTGTGAGAATGTCCATCTGACCTTCCTTACTGTGCTGATAAAGAAAAAGCACTGAAGTCACAAACTGTAAGGATTATTTTTAGTTACTTTTGATTTCCACTCTAAATGATTAAAAAAATTCTGCAAATTCTGGTTAAGGAAAAAAGCAAATAAACAAACAAAGACCAATAATGTAGTTGGCAGCTTGTTATAAAGATTTAGAGTGCTCAAAGATCCAGTGAAGGAAAAAGATTCGTGTTAAGTTTCTCACAGCAGAGTAGAAATGGTTTATTTCCAGTATCACTATTCACGCTTCAGGTGTGTCTATTACCTGTTCAGCTGATCCTTCCAAATTGTCCCGATTCTTAGGCAGTTGATTCATGGCTCTCATAGAAAGAAAAACTAGTGGGGTGTGTTACAGCCACATGAATCACGTGGGATCCTGCTTAAAGCTATATTTATCATGAGTGAAATAATGTTTTCGGGGAAACTATGAGTCTACTTAAAATTACATGGTTTACTTCTATTCCAAGGGACTTATCTTTTCAGCATGTTGTTGAGCTACAAAAGTACCCTATGCCTTTTAAATTAACACTGTGGGAAGAAATTCTCCCAGAGTTGCCAGAAATCAGTAATGCAAGTTTGGATTTCTCCTGGAAACTCATCTTTCTATCATTATTTTTACTGCCTTCTTAAATCCTCTTGATCCAGAGTTATGTGTCTTCTTCTTGTCTCCGTTGCATTTAAACTTAGCTACTTACTGCTTTTTTTTATTCCTTAATCCATAAACCAATCCATAAACCATGGTCAGGCTAGGGTACCTGATATGCCAATTTTGTCCTCTTCCTTCTCAAGAATTTTCACTGATTCCAAATTACTCCCAAGATCAAATTCCAAGATCAATTCTGAACTTCAGAGTTCCTGAATCTGACACCTCTGGCTGACTTTCTTTCTTGCTAATTTCTAATTACTGTACTTGTCCTTTACCTCTGGGAGTGGGGGATAGAAAGATGGGTTCCTGATGTGCTCTATGAATTTCATGCTGAGTCTGTGCTGTCAAAGTTTTTTCCATTCGTTCTCCTCGAGGAGCCTCGCGTGACCTCCTTACAATGGAAGGGCAGAGGTAACCACACGAGTAGCAAGATGAGGGGGAGCCAGACCAGCTTTCTGCCAAAAGTGTGTCTTAGGAAGGCTTACCTTTGGCTTTCCTGGTCTCTGACTTTTTTTCTTTCTTTTAATCCCACCTGCTCTCCAAACCAGGTGCTGTGTCTTTCCAGAACCTGTTCTCCATGATTATCTTCATCCTTACTGTTTTGAAGTTGGCTTTTAGCCCCGCTTGTCTTTGCAATCTGACTGTCTCTGCAGTGCTTTGTTGGTAGTTGCTTATTTTTGTACCTAGTCATTATTCTCAAAACTTTGTCATGGTCGTTGTGATGCTGCTGACTATTACAAACCACTAGTGCTCTGTGTGAGGCCACACGCAGTCATGGTTAAGGGCCCGGTTCTTGAAACTCAGAACTACAATGCATTGGCTGTGTGACCAAGGCAAGTAAATAACATTCCGTGCCTCAATTTATCTGTAAAATGGAGCTACAGCAGTACCTCCTCATAGAGTTGCTGTGATGTGTGATTAATACAAGTATAATAAGAGGTTTTTAGTCTCTGCTTAGCTGTTCTGCCTCTATTAAGTCTCATCATCAACTGATCTTCATTAAAACTCTTGACCTTTTTTTGGTTAGGCCAGACCCTCAGGTGAGTTTGTTTCTCTCAGTTCAAATTTTAATCTGCCCTCCTTGTTGTCTTTTATAAAGCCAGACCATTCTTCAGTTTTCTTCTCTAGCCTCACAGTCTTTTTCTTTCTCCTGCTCACATGGATAGCTACCTTTCTGACATTGTATGGGTCTGATTTTCTTTTTTTTCTTTTTTTTTTTTTTTTGTGGGTACCGGGGGGTCGACCTCAGGACCTCATGCACCAACAGGCACCTGTGCCGCTGAGCGATATCACCGGCCCCTTTTTCGTATGTGGGATCCGGGAGTCGAACTCGGGCCCTCGCGCTTGCAAGGCAGGCGCTTAAGCCGCTGAGCCATCTCACCGGCCCCAAGGGTCTGATTTTCTTAGATACCTATTCTGATGCCAGATCTTAACACTGACGAGCATTGTCACTTAATTCTTACATATGCTTTTTAATTTCCCCAACTGATTTTAACACTTCTTGGTGCTAATAATCAAATATTAACCTTTTGAACCATTCATAGCTTATAGAACTATAGACACTGAATTAGTAGTTTCCTGAATGAATTGTTTGAATAACTAAATTTCAATGAAAGTGCCTAGAAGCCTTCTAGATGGTTTGGGGGATTCTCTCTCTCTCTTTCTTAAGACAGGGTCTTGCTGTGTAATTCAGGCTGGCCTTGAACTCATTATGTAGCCCAGCCTCATAGGCCTGCGCTGCTACACCTGGCTGGGATGGTATTCTCTTTAGAAAAGGAAGCTTGATGCATGAAAATGTCCTGATTGAGAGCACTGCATGTGCTTCTCAGCCTGACAAATCTGAAAGAAGGAAGGAACATCTGTGCCCTTAGTAAGGTCATGGGCTTATTAGCAGACATAGCCTGAAAACTGAAAGAGGGTGTGAAGGGAAAGGATTATAAAAAACTTGTGTGAGGCATTTGGGGTACTAGAGAGCCAAAGAATTTGGCCTAGGATGTGTCTTCTGATCCAGGTTCCAACTCGTTGAACAAGTCACCTTTTCCCTTGAGCCTCTGATCTCTAATGTGTGAAATGAAAATATGGACTAGATCCTTGGATTTCTTAATAGGGGTGATTTTTTTTTTTTTAAACCAAGGGTATCATTTTGCATTTTCTCTTTCTCTTTATACTTTGTCTTGTTAGGTTGCCTTTGAGCTTTGGGATGAGGATCTTGCTCACTAAACTAATTTCTCCTCCACCTCAACCAGCTGTTCAAAGCAGAAAGCTACACCTTGATTCTGCCTCTTCTTGCTCACTCCTAATTCATTAGCAAATCCTACCAGTTTTATCTCAAATATAGTTTCCAAATCTACTAGCAAAATGTTCAGTCTACACACTTCTTTTACCTCTATCACCACTTTTTCTAAGCCACAGCCACTTCCTGTTTATTGAAATAACCCTTGTTATTGGTCTCCACATTTTCATGTTTACCCTCTCCAAACTATTTTCAGCACCGTACTCAGAGTTATCTTTTAAGAACACAAATCTTATCATACCACTTTCCTGCTTAAATGCTTCCAGTTTCTTTGTTGTGCTTAAAATACAGTTTAAATTTTATAATTTAATTTGCCATTGCCTGTAAGATACCCTGTGGTTGGGTTCCTGCTTGTTTCCCAAGGCACAACCTGGGGCACATTTCCACTGTACTACAGCCGTGTTTACCTCCTTTCTTCAAATGCGCCATGTTACTTCACAAGCCCCAGTCTTTGAGTTTGCTGTCCCTTCTACGTGGAATGGTCTTAGGCCTACCATTTCAATGACTGACTTCCCACTCCTCAGGATGAATACTTTGTAATTACATTCACATGTTTTTTGAAAAAAGAATAAAAAACATTTACTTATATATTGGTCTGTCACAGTGACATATAACAATCAAGCTTAATAGACAGTATGAGCAGATTTCTCAACTTTAATTAAATTTTTTAAATTTTTAATTAATTAATTATTTAATTTTTATATGTGGGTACCAGAAGTCGAACTCAGGACCTCATGCTTACCAGGCAGGTGCTTATGCCACTGAGCCATATCACCGGCCCCTAAAAATTTTAATTTTCAAAAGTTTCTTTTACATGAAGCAATAGATATGAAAGAAATCCAGAAAATGTTTTTAAAACGATGTTTGGTGCTTGCTTTGGCAGCACACATACTAAAATTGGAATGGTACAGAGATCAGTGTGGCCTTGTGCAAGGATGACACACAAAATCATGAACAAAAAGGATATGTTTGGTGTAATCATAAAAATCACAATGTGATCTTTCAGATCAATAATAGTGGCTTTGAAATGTCTCATCAATCAAAAATTTCTAATAAAATATCCTAACTAGAAAACTAATTGAAGCTGAGCATGGTGGTGCAGGCCTATAATCCCAGCACTAAGGAGGCTGAGGCAGGAGGATCACTGTGAGTTCAAGGCCAGTCTGGGCCCTGTAGTGAGTTCAAGGCCAGCCTGAATTGCATAGCGAGACCCTGTCTCAAAAGAAAAAAAAAAGTTGAAATGTTATATTTTGGAAAAAAACTGAAATTTTTCTCCTACGAAAAGAGAAAAATCACAGAATGATAGAAAATATTGACATTATTAATTCATTGCTTCAGAACAAGTGTCTAGTCTTTTGAAAATGATTGAAGCATTCAAACATTGCTCTTTAAAATTTTTTGGTAATGTCAGACCAGCATATTTTGTTGCTTCTGGCATTCAAAATGTGCATCTTTTTTCCTATGTAAATGTCCATTTTCTTACTTTTTTTACATTGCATATTTATTTGGCTTCTCCAAATGTGCTGTGCACTGATTTTTCAAGGAGAAGATTTTAAAGTTTGGTGTTTCATGCACATTTTTTCAAAGCTACTTCTCTCTTTAGAACTTTGTGTGTTTTTCTGATTAACCCCATTTAAGAATTTACTCTAAAAAAAAGTTAACATGAGAAAGAAAAATAGCCTTAGCAGAGAGTAAAATCTACTGATTTTCTTGTCTACTTTGTTTTTGATAGTGCAGTACTTCAAAGATTGGAATTAACTTTTCAAAATTTATCTTCACTGTATGCACAGCTTGAAAATGAACTCTCTGTAGTGCCTGGGGAAGCCTTTACATTGTTATACTGTACCTACAATCTATAGTATTTTCCACCAGTGAATCTTTTCAAAATTGATAAACAGAGAGAATAATTTTTTTCAAGTTTCAGAAAGTATCACACACAAAGAAACCCTTCCAAGAGAGTGAACCCTTTAAAGATTTGAAGAATGATTTGCACAAAGAACCTGTTATGGCTTATATCTAGATATCCCCCCAAAGCCTCATGCATTCATAGGTGGGGCTTTTGGGAGGTGGCTGGATTATGGGTGTAATAACTGGATTAATCTGCTGATTGGTTTAGCAGAGTTCTGGGTGTGGATAATGCAAAAGGTCACCCTGGGTGTGAGTGGCACCATCCAGTAGGTCGGTAGCCTGAATGGAATAAAAAAAGAGAAAGGAAGGATATGCTGGCTGCTTCCTGTCTACCATGCTATAAACTATTTCTCCTCTGCCATGCTGCCCTGCCTTGACACCAGCTAACTATGGACTGAAAACTCTATAAACTGTGAAGTGAAATAAACCTTTCTTCCTTTAACTTGTGGGTGTCAGGTATTTTGCTCTAGCAATGAGAAAAGTAACTGAGACAGCACAAAGAAGGGTACTTGGGATTAATTTCTTTGACTTTTACCCGAACTCCCCTGTGAGTCTTGGCTATAGTTTCAGCAGTATCATGTCCTTGAGTAGAATAGAGTTTCATGTCCAGAACATCACTTTCTAGTTGTGTTTGATTTTTATGTGAGCTTAGGGGCAATTACCCTAGAAATAGGAAAGAAACTCATGAGTGAATCCTTTCTTTTAAATTTTCTGTCCTCAATATGAACACAACTGAACACTTCATGTATGATCAGGGTTTGAAACACCAGGAAGACTGACCGTTCTGCAGAAGAACCAGAGTCTTGGAGATATAAAAAGAATTTGAGCTGAATTCAAATTATTTTTGCTATGTGTTAATCAGTTTGCCATCACTGTAACAAAGTACTTGAGAAAAGCAACTTAATGATAGAAAGGTTTAGACGAGTCTGCATGTGTTGGGATCTATACCTAGTTCTTCAAATTAACTTCCACATGTAATAATGTGTATACAAGAAAAAGTAGTGAAATTGGTAACTTCTAGCTTACACACATAGTATTTGAGCTCAACAGTAACTGCAGAAATTATTTAGAACTTCAACCATCAAAGTGTTTCTTTTTTTCTGAGAGGAGTATTTTATCACCAACATCATCTAAAATTGCCAGTGCATGGTAATAATAAAAAGCATGCTGAGCTCAGTTTTACTGCTGATTTTAACCTTTCTAAAGACAGTGCACGGGCCCAGCCCTGGGAACACAGATACTCATGAAAGCGATCTTCTCCAGCTTTAGTACTTATGCAGGTCTCCTCTGTTTAATCTCAATCCCGAATTTACTTTATCATCTGTAAAACATTTGCAACACTTCACGATTTATTTATGTGAGGCAGCTGTCTCTTCCACTAGTTCGTAGTTTGTATTCTCACGAGGGAATAAACTATAGCCCTCTGTCCATCTGTATTTTTAGTGCCTAGTATAGTGCCTGACACATACTTGGCAGATGAGAAATATTTGTGGACTAAAAAATAAAGGCTGTAGGAGAGTTTGTAAGGACCAATAAATTTCTAGAAATCAGCACTTTGAATCAACAAATTTGTTCACAAATATCTCTTGGTTACGTGTTACTTGCACAAGAGCTTGCAAGGCCTATAAGTGTACAGTCGTATATTTCCATCACAGAGGCGATCATCAGAATTTTTTAGTTTTTATTTTTTATGAGCACATGTTTGCAGTACATAATGATTATACTCTTTATAGGGAGCTGGTACCTGTGCATCTCACCTCTTAATTCTTTTCTTCATCCCCTTCACCTCCCTCCTCTTTTCATCTCTTGATTGATCTTCTTCCCATTTGAAAAAAAAAATATATACTGTATCTCCCTACTTCCTATTACCTGTCTTTTAGTTTGCTCTTTTATTTTGGGTTTCTTATATAAGTGAAACCATGTGATATTTAAGCCTGTGTGTTTGATTTATTTCACATAATGTCATGGTCTCAGAGTGCATCTATTTTCCTACAAATGACTCTTTTATCCTTCTTTATGGTAGAGTAGTACTCCATTGTGTATAGATACCTCATTTTCTTTAGCCACTCATCTGTTAATGGACATGTAGGCTACTTCCAAGATTTAGCTATTATGAATTGTGTTGTTATAAACATGGGTATGCATGCATCCCTGTAATATGATAACTTTAACTCTTTCAGGAGGATACCTAGAAGGGGAATAGCTGGAATGAATGGAATTTCTGGTTTTAGTTCTGGGGAATCTCCATAGTGATATCCACAGTGGTTGTGCTAGCTTACATTCCTTCCAATAATGTAGAAGGGCTCCATTTACCTGCAGTTTTATCAGCACTTGCTGTTATTTGATTTCTTGATGATTACCATTCTTTCTGGAGTAAGATGGAATCTCAGTGTTGTTTTAATTCACATTTCTTTACTAGCCAGTAATGTTGAACATTTCTTCATACATTTATTGGCCATTTATACTTCTTTTGAGAAGTGTCTGCTTCTCTTGCCCATTTTTTGATGGGGTCTTTTTATTTTGGGGATGTCTATTTTTTGAGTTCTTTATATATTCTAGATATTAGTCCTCTGAGGAATAGCTAGCAAAAAGGATTCTGTAGGTTGTCTTTTCACTGTTGGTAGTTTCTTTTGCTGTGCAGAAGCCTTTTAATTTGATATGATCCCATTTGTTGCTTCTTCTTCTTCTTTTTTTTTTTTTTTTGGGTACCGGGGGTCAACCTCAGGACCTCGCGCGCCAGCAGGCGCCCGTGCCACTGAGCGATATCACCAGTCCTTTTTTCGTATGTGGGTTCCGGGAGTTGAACTCGGGCCCTTGTGCTTGCCAGGCAGGCGCTTACGCTGCTGAGCCATCTCACCGGCCCTAACATTTTTATAATTGTTTAAAGTCCTTATCCCAGTGAGCTTCTCAAAATTATCTATAAAAAGACATTGTACAGCTAGTAGAATAGTGTCCAGTAAGACAATGTGATTCTTTTTTTCTTTTTTTTTTTTTTTTTGCGGGTACCGGGGGTCGACCTCAGGACCTCGTGCGCCAGCAGGCACCCGTGCCGCTGAGCGATATCACCGGCCCTTTTTCCGTATGTGGGTTCCGGGAGTCGAACTCAGGCCCTCGCGCTTGCCAGGCGGGTGCTTATGCCACTGAGCTATCTCACCGGCCCTGTTGCTTCTTTGTACTATTTCTTGTGCCATCAGGGGTTCCCTTCAGAAAGTCCTTGCCTACACCTTTGTCTTCAAAGTTTTACCTATTTTATCTTTCAATATATTAAGTATTTCTGTTTGAACTTTTAGATCTTTGACCCGTTTTTGATTTTAGTTTAGTGCATGGGGAAAGATATGGGTCTAGATTCAACCTTATGTGTGGGGATAGTTAATTTTCCTGGCACCATTTATTAAAGAGGCCACTTTCCTCCAGTGTGCTTTTGGCCTCCTTGTCAAAGACCAGATACCTGACTGTGCCTGTGGTTGTTTCTGCATCCTGTATTCTGTTCCTCCAATCCACATGTCCATTTTTGTGTCAGTACCTTGCTGTTTTTATCAATACTTAACTTCAAATCCAGCATTGTGATGCCTCCGGCTTTGCTCTTGTTACCTAGGATGGCTTTTACTATTCTCTCTTCTGATTCTGAATGAATTTTAGGATAGTTTTCCCTCATTCCATGAGGAACACTATTGATATTTTATTGGGATTGCATTAAATTTGTATATTAGTTTTGGAAATAGGTCCATTTTTACTATATTGGTTTTGTTTATCCAGGAACAGGGAAGATCTTCAGAAACTGCATTTCACTGAAGAATTTTTGTTTTATCTTCTTTAGTAAGTTTTACCCACCTTGCCTTTTAAATGGAAGCAGAACATGAACCTGAATTCTTGAGGGGATGCAGGGCAATGGGCCCTGATATCCTAACACAAAGGTGAAGCATGATCTTTTTCTAATTTAAGGATTTGAAAATACAGCTTCCTTTAGTAAAGATAGAAAGGATAGAGGGTGTGGTCAGTAGAACAATGTCCTCCTCACTCTCCCTGCTCAAATGTCCACATCCATTTGAATTATTTTTATTTTATTTTATTTTATTTTATTTTATTTTTTTGGTACCGGGAATCCAAAGAATTAATTTTAAACCACTACACCAATGGGAAAATTGTAGAGTGGACCCTAAAACCAAGGTACCCTAGCTTTCTTATGGGTGTTGTGTGCCCTAATGTTTATTTGAAACAAAATAGTTTATGGGGAATAAACTACAAAAACAAACAACAATAAAAGAAATTCGAGTTTGGGCCTGGTAAGGGTACTGTGAGCCCCTAACTCAGCATGTTAGCGGGTAATCACCTTTCCTTTGAGTTGCTGGGACTCACGGAAGCAGATGGAGGGTGGGAGCCAGCCTCCTCCACTGATTTCATAACCAGACCTTTGAGGAGAGCTTGTTCGGAGGGGGTGAAGCACTGTGGCCTTGTAGCCACTGCTTTGAGCCATTTCAAGTACTGGGATGAATGACGTTCCTCCAAAAGACAGGTTGTAGACCTAGTCACGAGTACATGTAAGCATGACCTTATTTGGAAGTAAGATTTTTGCAGATATAATTAAACTAAAATGATGACATAGTGGATTAGGGCCTCAATGTGACTGGAGTCCTGGTAAATAGAGAAGAGAAGCAGACACACAGAGAACAGGCCACCTGGTGACAGAGGCAGAGGTTGGAGTGACGCGGTCAGCAGCTAGGAAATGCCAAGGATTGCCCGCAACACCGGAGACTCAGAGGAAAGCAGGGCATGGCTTGTCTCCTGGAGGCTTCTGAGAGAGTAAGGCCGGCCTTCCGTCTCTGCGTGTTCCACATGCCTCTGTACTGGACACGTATTAACTATTTTCTTGCAATTAGTTCCTAAACATCCAGTGTAACGACTACTTATGTAACACTTATATGTATTATAAATAATCTAGGGGCCGGTGATATCGCTCAGCGGCACGGGCGCCTGCTGGCGCAGGAGGTCCTGAGGTCGACCCCCGGTACCCACAAAAAAAAAAAAAAAATCTAGAGATGATTTAGTGGAGGGGAGGATTGCAGAGTTTATATGCAAATACTGTGCCTTTTTATAAAGGAGCTTGAGCATGCACAGATTTCTGGTATCCGCAGGTGGCCCTGGAACAAACCCCACAATGCCAAGAGATGCCTGTCGAGGCCTGCTAACACCTTGATTTCAGACTTCCAGCAACTCCACACTCTGACAGAGTAAATTTCTGTCGTTTTAAGACACCTTAAGTGGTAATGTGTTACAACAGCCTAAGAAAACTAATACCGTACAGTGGATTTGTTGTGTCTTTTGCCCTGGGGACTTGATCTCACTGATGAACAACATTCCTGGCCCACTATCCTAACCCAGACCTCTGTCAGGGCCTAGGGGCTGACGTTTTCGCAGATCTGCCTGTTTACTTAGAGCCCTTCCACGGAAGGAATAAAATCCCAAGGATCAACTGCTGCAGGGCTTCTGTGCTTGGGACAGATTTGCACCTGCCTCTCCCAGGGCAGTCTGGACCTCAGAAGGTCCAGAGTGTGGAGGAATCTGAGACTCCTGAGTACCAGGGACCTCTGGAAAACTAAGAGGGAGAAGGTTAGAGCCTGGAGGAGACAGAGTCCCTGAGTGGCTTGTTACTAAGTATGGAGCGGGGTGGGACATAAGCCCTGTGTTTGGGGAATGCAGCACAGAGCCTTGTTTGCACCTTGCACTGTGGCAGAATACTCTGGTTGTATACAACTTGTTCATGCTGAGCGTAGCAGACCTGGGAGAGCAATGTTTGCATCAGTCAGATTAGGTGCAGTGAACAGTTAGAACCAGAAAATACTTCACAGGTAAGAAAGTGTTACATCAGCTATTTTGCCATTTGAAAACCAGTCACCCCCCCACCTGTGAGGTTTGTCCCACAGTATGATAATAATTAGATGCAAACACATTATGACTGATTCTGTTTAGATTTAGAAGGCTGATCTGTTTATATTAAAACAGGATCACATTCACAACACCTCAGTGGTCTTTACCTTCTTGCTATGTAAAATAGATTTATTTTTTAAATTAAATTAATTAATTAATTATTTTGGGACAGGGTCTTGCTATCTGTTCAGGCTGGCCTTGAACTTACTATGTAGCCTGGGCTGGCCTCGAACTTGCAGTGATCCTCCTGCCTCAGCCTCCTGAGTGCTGGGATTATAGGCATGTGCCACCATACCTCAAGGAAGATTTACTTTAAAGCCTAAATATCTTATTTATATATACTCACACACTCAGATGGTTCTTAACATTGCATAGGATGTGCTTTTAAGGTTCAATTCTGTGTATTTTTAACCATAAGTATAAAGTTCATAAAGTATAAAGTATAATCAAGTATATTTGCGTATCAGGTGCCTGTTTATTTTTCCATTTTAACCATCCTAGCGTGAAGAAAAGTGAACGTAAATTTAAACATTTTATTTAATTTCAAGTCTGTTAAAAAAGCACTTATTTGTGAAATACTCTAGTTGTAGATTCTCTATTTTGCTTTACTGCTATGTTTTGAAAGGATAACTAAATAAAGCAAAGCATGAAAGAGAAGAGAGAGTAGAATTACACCGTGGAAGTGGGCTCACACTTTATCAGCGCTTGCCTGTACTTCTGCAGATGTATTTTTCCTTCAGCTTGGACATTTTAAAAGCTTATTTTAAATTTATCTCCTCTGTATGAACGAATGAGAAGTGGCCAATTCAACATATAGAAACTACTGTGGTCACCATCATCTAGCATTTTGTCTCAAAGGTAATTGGATTTTTTGGGTCCTGGACACATAATGATTAGAAATCATGCCGCAAGTTCTATATGGAGCCATCTCAATTTATCCTTTTCCACTTTATCTTTTCAGTGCAATTGTGTTGACAGTGTCTAGGTACTGGCGCATCCCTATGGTTATTTGAAAACAAATTAAATTTTCAAACGGGCTGAATTTTAAGTATGAGTGGCTGCATTCTCATGCAAATACATATATTATCATGCAAATGCATAAATCCTCCCAAGAGCTGGTCGATCCTGGCACAAGTGAGTAGATTTCACAAGTGTGGGTTGGTGTGTGTGGGAGTGGGTCAGTCATTTCAGAAGCGTGTTGTTGTAAGTGTGCCTGTCCCTTGGCCTTTTTCCCTTTCACATGCGCCAGCTGCCTTTCAGCTTCCTGCCCTATATTAAAATAGCACAAGACCCTCAAGCCTTGGCTTGGACTTCCCAGTCTCTTAAACTGTGAGGCAAAATAAACTTTTCCACAGAAGTTACCCAATCTTGGGCATTTTGTTATAGTAACAGAAAATGGACTGAGGCAGGGAGACTGACTGAACTAGTTAGATCTGCGGTATGTGTTGAAAGCAGACTTGATTGGATGCATTGATAGATGATGGCCTAGGAGTGTGTGACAGTCAGAACAATCCCTGGGATTTTATATTGAGTGATGAGATTATTAATGTCTGTTACTGAATGGGTGAGAGAGTAGAAAATGGGTTTGGCAGGAGCTGAGGGGTACAAAGAAGCAGAAGTTTCATTAGACATTTCAATAGACGTTTTCATATTATAACTTCTACAGATGGAAATCCTTTAAAAACATTCAGTTACCATTGCTCTGCAGTTTCAAACTGAGCAGAAAGCATCTAGCTTAGCACGTCTTCATTCTCCGCAGCATACACTCTTGATGTCAGCTTCCTCAAAGTCTCGATATGTTAGCAGCATCAGCTTCTATTCTTGTTTTCATGAGAACTGATCGATCCAGGGTATTGGGTGCTGTCTTTCGTTGGATCTTCATCCTCTCTCAACCACAGTCATTTGTTGCTGAATAATTAAGAATAGCTTTTTTCTACTTAAAAATCTTTTTAAGTTAAATTTTTTCTTGATTTTCCTCCCAGGCTACTTCTGCATCCAGGGTTGTTTGAGTTTACTGAGCATTCCTGAGGATCAGTGTCCATGTTAGCCAAGATTTATTATTATTCTTATTATTTTAGCCAAGATTTTTAAACATTGACTGTGCTGACCTGAATTCTTTCCAGATGCATATTTGTATACTTTCACGAGAGTGGTTATTTCTCATCAAGAGCCCAAAAGTTAGTTGGAAATGTTAAGACAAAACTGTGTTTTTTCATGGTGCACTCCTGATCTTAGCATTTTACTGTCTCTTCCTCATTTCTGTCTTGATCTTTGGAAGTAAGCGGAGGGCAACAGAATATCAGCACATGAGAAGCAATGGGAGTGACAGAAAGTCCCTGCAGTAAAAGTGAGGGAAGCTGGCACTAGGCTGGCATCACCATTCATAAGCTTGACCAACTTTGGTGTATGACTTTGTGAGTGTTACTTTTGCATTTGTAAAATAAGGGGGTTTATACAATGATGTATAAGGGGCTTTCTCACTAACATTGCAAGCTCTATGAGGACAAATCAGCCTGCAGAGAATAGAGAATGCAGAAAATTCCTGAAATTTACTCAGCTCCTTTGTTCCTAAATGTTCTTGAATCTAAAACAGATTCTTTGGGTAAATGCTTTAAGCAATTTTTGATTTATAAGAAATGGATAAAATATGAGCTTCCTTGCTATACTTACTAAGAAATACATGGGATTGATAGGAAATCGATAGCTTCATTTTTTTTATGTGTATGAGTGTCTTTATTAATTTAAAAATACAGAAGTTATCTCCTTGCTCTCACAACATCCGGGTGATGTGCGTGGTGGTAGTAATCCCCATGTAAAGGGGTGAGTCCTCTTAGTAACTCTTCTTCCTTGAGTCCTTCTGGCTTTGAACTCAACAACTAGATGATATTACTCATATACACAGATCTATGACTGAAGTTTAAAAAACAAGTAGGACATCTTCTAAAATTGGGAAATTTTATGAAATCGAAGTGACTCATGCAGAGTCAGATAGGGCATGGATTATGAAGTCAGTGTCAAGAAATGAACACTTTTGCACTTTGGTAGGGCTGCCTGCCTGCCTTATTATGTAGCACAATTACAACGGTTCAGGAAGTGGAAAGCCAATCTGAATAGGAGGGATGAAGTTTACTAGGGAAAGTTGCCCAGGACCCTAAATTCTATTGGCAGAGGTGTTCTGTAGGATTTTCATTCATTTAAAAATATTTTGGGGGCAACTGTGTAGTATTCGCTGGGTATTATTGTGGGTAATAGGAATATAAGAATGAAGAAAACAGACATTTTGGTGGGGAATGGGGAAAGAAAGATAATTAAAAGTAAACTAACAAACACAATTATTTAAATTGAGATAACAGTAAATACTATGAAGGCCTTGAAACTGGGTAATGTGATTCAGGGTGACTTAGGTGCAGAGAGGAGTGGCTACATTAACAGGATGGAACCCTCCTTGAAAAACTGACTTTTGAAATGAAGCCTAAATAGCAAGGAGAAGCCAGGCACAGGAACGTAGAAGAAGAACACCCCAGGCAGTGGAAACTGCAGATATAAAAACCCTGAGGTGAGTAGAGTTCGGAATATTTGTGAGCAACGGTAAGTCCAGCACCAGTGGACAAAATGGGTAGGGAGCTTTTAAGACACAGGACTTACTGGCCATGGCAGGAATTTGTATTTTAAGTGAAATGGCAAGACATTGAAGGATTTCTTTTTCTTTCTTTTTCTTGTTATTATTTTTTTACTAAAGTGAGTCTTTATTTTAATAGACCCTGTGCTGCAGCACGGGGGACCAGTACACAGGAGGAGCCCCACTAGTCTAAAACCCCGCCATGGGAGGATTTTAAACAAAATCAGCATGGTCCGACACACATTTTTAAAAGATAAGAACTCTATGACGGATGGATTATAGATTGTGCAGTAGAACAAGACCGCTCCTTGGAGACTATTGCTTTAGTCTGGATGAGAGGATGTGGATTTGAATTTGGCTTTCTGGAAGAGCGAAGAGAGGTTTACAGCTGATACAGCAAGTCTCCTCTTAGTCTGAAAATATTAATTAAAAAATCAGAAATTAATAACGTGTAAGTTTTAAATGTCTCCTATCACGGTATATTGTTATAATTATTCTATTTTATTATTTGTTGTTAATCTCTTACCAGGCCTCATTTATAAATTCAGCTTTATTGTATGTATGTATGTATAGGGAAAGGCATAGTATGTATAGGGTTCAAAACACACAAGCTTACATATCACATGCTTTCTTTTATAGGAGAAACTCAAAATACAAATAAGGAGAAAAATTAAAAAATCATAGGAAATAGGGAGATAGATCTTTTGCAAAAGGGAAGGGGGCCCAAAGATGGAGGGATGGGGAGAGGAGGAGGATGAAAAAAGAATTGAGATGTGTTGTGGCCAATCCACCAACTCCCTACAAAGAATGCAATCATTATGTACAGCAAACACATACTAATAAAAAAATAAAATTGAAAAAAAAAATCCAGTGTTGAACATCTACTGGGAGGCCTTGGAAAATATCCCCACCTTAATAGAGTGGGAAGGGCTGCGGTTTTTTTTTTCTTTTTTTGTGAGTACCGGGGGTCGACCTCAGAACCTCGCATGCCAGCAGGTGCCCATGCCGCTGAGCGATATCACCGGTTCTTTTTTCGTATGTGGGTACTGGGAGTCGAACTCGGGCCCTTGAGCTTGCCAGGCAGGCGCTTAAGCCACTGAGCCATCTCACCGGCCCAGGGCTGTGGTATTTAGATTAGTGGATCAGAACAAAAATATGAGGAAAATTTTGAATTATTTCTCACAAAAGACAGCAAACTAATCAGAAGAAAAGAGAGACGGTAGGTTCTGGAAGATTAGAACTTTTGGGACTTTCTTGAGTTACCCTGAGCAGGATTGTAAATTAAGAAAACCAGAGTTTTTAGAAAACCAGAACTTCTCATCCCCTGTGCAACTGGCCATTATTGGTTAAGGACAAGCGGGACGAGCAGGGAACGCCTCATAGTGGGAACGGCGTTGGGCTGAAATCCAAGAGCCAGATAAAGACAGCGTGCTGTGCCCTCTGTGCGTGAGTCAAGCACAAAACCACACAAAAGGCAGAAAGATAACTGTGCGGATCTGACTACCGCTCCACTCAGGGATCTTCTAGCTGGAACTGGGTTCTCCCTAAGGAACTTTCTAAAATTTCCCTATGTGTGAATTTCAAATCAATACCTTTGATTTACAAAACATATTATCTAAAACACTGGTCCTCACCCAGGGCCATGTCACCTCCAGCGGACATTTGACAATGTGTTAGATACTTGCGGTTGTCCCACCTGGGAGTGGGCCCGGAAGTGCTAGCGGCATCCAGGAGGCGGAGGAAGGGATGCTGCTGAGCGTCTCCTGATGCACGGGACCACCCGCATCATTCAATCCAGCCTGCATCCTGCGACGGTGTGACTCTGGTCTGAAAAAAATGATAGGAGGGTTAACCATGACTGCTTCCGGACGGGATTACGGCAATTGCTTTTCTCCTGTTTTAAACTTTGTTCTTTCCAAATATTTAATATTGAGCTCTCATTTTATAGTCATCAAACAAGCAAACAAACCCAAAGAACTGAAAAGCAGACATCACCACCATCAAGCAAACGTCTCCCCAGATCTAGGTCAGGAGTCTCCTGATTCCAAGGTGAAACGCCGCAGATCCTCCCAGTGAGCCAGGGCCCCGGGCGGGAGGAGGCTTCCCTTCAGCACCTCTGATCTGGGGCGCTGCAGAAGACCGTATTAGCAAAGATGCACGGTTTCCACTGAGTCATTTGCCCGTGGTTTCGCTCTCCTGGCTCAGGTCTTCCTGTGTTTGGGCTGGGGAGAAGCTGAAGAGGAAAAACAGGCTGTTTGGTTTCTTGTTGGTTTGGGCTGCCATTGAGCAACACCTGGATCCCTGGCCCGTGCCCTTTGTTCTGGGGCAGGCACAGCAGGGCTGGTGTGGACAGAGCCCCGAGGAAGAGCCCTGCGAGTCAATTACTGTGGGCCTCGGTCTTCAGGAAATCTGTTCAAGACCTCTGCGGATGTTTGCAACTACGGGAAGTGCTGAACCCTGGGTGTACTGTGGTTTCTCCTATACACACATATGCACCTATAATAAAATTTAATTAGTAGGTACAGCAAGCAATTCACAAAAACCAATAGTAGAACAATTATGGCAGTATGCTGTGATTAAAGTTATTAAAAAAAAACCTATGAATTGTTATTTCTGGAATTTTCCATTTAATATTTTCAGACTCGGATGGACCGTAAGTAACTGAAACTCTAGAAATTGAAACATAGATGGGGGAGTGGGGAGTGTATTACTCCAGCTGAAATGTCAGGTGGTGCTCACTGAAAGAGGCTTCCTTGGCAACATAAACTTGGTGAGAAGTGAAATAAAAATGTGCCTTCCGTGAGGAGAATTATCCAAGTGAAGACATGGGAAACATTTCTAACCTGGCTGTGTGTTTACAGCAGCATGCTCTCCCTCCTTTTTCCCCTGTAAATGAATACATGGAAAAATCCTTATCATGAAGAGTTAGGCTAAATTGCAACTTTTACATAAACAAAATTCCCGGGCACTCTCATTACTTGACTTCAACCCAACCAAAAGTGAGTTACATCTCCCTTTCCCATGAAGCACTAGCACCTTGGTGGCCCGGCTCAGCAGCTCAGGGTAAAGTTATTAGTTTGTTAAATAATTTAGGCCACCTTGTTTTTGAGATTCCAGGGTCACAGGAAAACTCTGACTTGAATTATCTAGAGGAGCTGGCACCGTCATGCAGTGCTTTGTTCAGACACGGCAGCTGTTGAGAAGCGCTCTTCCGATGGGTGGGCCTGGACCCTGGCTCATGCAGCAAAACAGAATTTCAGGCTGAGCGATTTCTAATCTGTAACCACTCACAATCTGGTATTGTAAGAGGGCAGGCGGATCTCTGCATCTATTTCAAATTTTGGAAAATTGCGCTGATTGTGATTATCTGGCTATGTGCTTGTCGGGAAGAGTTATTTTAAAGCACTTTGCAAATATAAAAATATATGATAAAATTGTAGTCTTTCGGATGCTCCATCACCTGTCTCCTTTGGAAAATCTGTCAAAAGCCACACCTCTCCCAAGCTGACATTTCTAGTCCTAATATTAAAATTCGTGTTTACAAGATTAAACTTTTTAGTTTGAAAAGTTATGTAATTTCCCTTTTCAACAATTCGTCTGATTATAAGAAAAGTGGGCTTTTCTTTCCAAATGGAAGCATCTACTCCACAATCACAGGAATTCTTATTTGAAAATTGAAACATTAATGAAGTCGTGTCACCATTTAGTTCAGTACCTTATTGAATTCTAGTATTCTTATTGCAGAAGCCTAGCAGATTTGTCTTCTGTAACTCTTTAACGTGGACTTCATTTAGATTTGAGGCACTAGAGTGAAAAATAACAACATTCCTTTAGAGGAAAATATTTCTTTTATAAAGAGCAAGTTGGAACAGATTTAAAAAAATGAGACAGTTGTGGGGGGCATGCCCTTGAAGGGGATATGGGGACCCCACCCCTCTTCCTTCTTTCTTTCTAGCTATGGGGTGCCTGGCCTTGCTTCCCAAGCCACAGGGCCTGCCATGATCGCTGCCTCCACTTGGGCCCAGAGCAATGAGGCACGTTTCTTTCTGTAAGTTGATTATCTTAGTATTTGTTACAACAATAGAAGCTAAGACAGAAGCAAACTGGTGGGATGGGTAGAGAATAACCTGAAAGCAGACATCCCAAAAATCAGAAAAATGTGATATCTTGGTGGTCACAAAAAGAAAATGGTGGGCCAGTGATATTGCTCAGCGGGTCAAGTGCCTGCTGGCAAGCGCGAGGTCCTGAGGTCGACTCCCGGTATCCACATAAAAAAAAAAAGAAAAGAAAAGAAAAGAAAATGGATAAATTTTGGAAAACCGAGATAAAGACAAATCATCTGCTTATGCTCCTGCTACTAAGAAAACCCACATGATTGATAATGAAAAAAGAATGGCTGAAAGAGAGAGGGTAGTGGTCAACAGCCTTGTCAAGTACTGTGGGCATTAAGAAGTATCTGGATTGTTCCAGCAATACAGAGGTCATTGACCCTGGGCATAAAACCAGAGCTCAGTGTCTTTGGGAGGGATTAGTTATTTTGGAACAGACTGTGCTCTTGTGAAATCCAGGGAAGAGCCACAGCGTCTGAAAAGCTTTCATTTGGCTGAGGAATATCAATTCCTTTTTTAAATAGGTACCTTAAAAGGAATCTCAGCCTGAGGTGTCATTGATTATAAGAAAAAGCATAGTTGTGTCTGATAACCATGACGCCTCATTCTTTATTTGCTTCTAGCTTTTTGCAGCTCAAAACATTGCTGAGAACACTTTGTCAATATTCACAAGAGGCAGGTGTTAATATGTGCTATATGCAACTGTCAAACTGAGGTGACTGGATGAAAACAATTCTGTCATGAGTCACAGTTACTGCTATTTACTTCCTGAAAACCCAATTACACAGGTATCTGATTGCTGAAGTAATGCCTGGATGTACCATGGACTGTAACATGCATATATAAATACCTCTGGCCATTATCTTATTTATTCAGACAAAAGTTAATGCCCTCCTTGAGTTTGTCTCATCTACCTGAACTTTGCCCTAGTTTACTTTTAATTTTTAAGTATCCATGATAGATTTTGTGTCTCTGAGTGTTTATAACCTGTGTGGCTTCCCCAGATTTTGTTTTGCAAGTTTCACCAGATTCCTCAATTTAACGTGTACTGAACTTTGCTTTGCTTTCCAAGCAAATTTTGTAATAATTATTTTTCTGATTACATCAGGTCTCTGTAGGAATACTTAGATACTTAGATTTGATTTTTCTAGCAAATGAGTATTCCCCATTCAGTGCTGGACAATGACAATAACACTAGGACAACTAAAGAGAGAGGGGAAAGGAATCAGTTGTGTTAAGTTTTTCTACTCTTTTTCTCTGAACCATATAGTGGAATTTTGTGAAATCATAGGAACCAAAGCTATGCGAGTTAAGCTAGCAATTGTAGAAGGTCACAGTAGTTGTGGGAAAGACTTTTGATGAAAGGAAGTTGGTATTTTATTCTCACTATGAACCAAAGTAATAAATCAACAGCATCAGCAAATAATAGTAGGCAACATCTAATAAAGGATTATTCCAAGCCAGGCAGTGTCTTTAGTTCAGTTCTCACAGCTTTGTGAAGAAGACCTATTCCATCCTAGAGTAGCATGATACAAAGGTCAAAATTAAGGTTGGCCAAAGGTTCAGAGATGTAATTTAAATTCGGGTTGTCCTGTTTGAAATCTCTATTCTACAATTCTGCCTCAATTGCTTCTCTACTTTCAAGGCACACTTTCAAACACTGGAAAATTTGGCCACACATTTGGAGATGTTTAAAGGCCCCAAACAAGCCAGCAATAATTATAATATGATCGTTACTACTGTGAAAGCACATCCCAGTGTAATAAAATACATACCGTTACCATTCGACCTCCTTGGTTGCCTGGGAACATTGAAGTTCTTTAAGGAGGATGGCCTCCTGCTCTGGGTTCTCTCAGACGTTCCAAGGCAAATGTTTCATAGGTTCTGGTTTTTCAAAAGCACTTTTAAAAGTCACTTCCTGCCTTTACATTACATCACTTACATCAATTTTTGTAAGCTCTTTCGCGCACCAAGGTCAGTCTATCCTGTGCTTACTTATATTATCTGCTCAACCTGCTCTTGACAGGTATTATGGAAACAGCGTTCTTGTGTAATTTTATTTTGATTTACATTTCACATATTCATTAGTGCACCTTTGTGGTATGGTGCATTTTCTGAGAATGATTCTAAGTTTTTGATAGTTGAAAGTCTAAGTGAGGACAGCCTACATGAAAGTAACTCACATTTATTATCACTAGAAAAAGGTTAAATAGTTTGACTCCTTAAACATTTGACTCCATATGGTGTCAGACATTATCGTAGGAACTGGGAGTACAAAGAGAATACTGCCTAATCTATCAAAGATTTTCTAGTTATCATATCCAATATATCCAATATCCAATATATATGGATATTACTGATCTACTGAAAATTTAAAAAATTTTATAAAGAGTCCCTTAGTAAAAAATAATCATAATATAATGGGACAGTCAGTAATAAGAACGCGTTAAACTGCAATATGGAAATACAGAGGAAGACCTAACTGAGTTTTGAGGCATTAGCAAAGAAAATTTGTAAATTACATTACTATTTGATATGGTATTTGATCTGCCTTTCAGATTAAGAAGAAAATTACCAGGAAGACACTTTATAAGCATAAAGGAAGGCATAGAGGTATAAAAAGAATGCTTTTCAGAGGATAACATTGAGGGCTCTGGCGATGGCTAAGCTGAATTGCATGGTCATATGGTGGGTGGCCGTGAGGGAAGGCTGGGAAGTGGATGGAGATGGTAGAGAAAGGCCTTCCAGATCAGATGTATTTGGCCTTACTTAGGAAGCAGGAAGCCACAGAGAATTTAAAGCCATCATCATGTTTATATTTTACAACAACAATTTGACTTGTCATAAGGAACATGGTGGAGGTGAATACAAGTAAGCTCCAAAGGACCAATTTATTAAAATACAATGGCTAACAGCTCAATAGACAATGAAAACCAGAACTAATATGCTATCCAAGGATTCCAGAGGCATTTCATGTGTTATTTATTTATTTAGGTACAGGAGATTAAACCATAGGCTTTGTACATGCTAGGCAAGCATTCTACTACTGAGCTACATACCCAACCTTACTTCAGGGGCTTCAAAAAAGGACTCAAGAGACAACTTGGGAGAGGAAGCAGAAAGAAGATTAGGAAAAAGTTGATGGGTGACTGTGCAGTTAGGGAGTTAATGGGTGGGTGTTGTGGTGTACACCTGTAATCCCAGCATGCTGGAGGCTGATGCAAGAGGAGGATCGCCAAGAGTTTGAGGCCAGCCTGCGCTACACAGTGAGTTCAAGTCCAGCCTGAACTACATAGTGACCCCTTGTCTCAAAACAAGAAAGAAAGAAACAAACAAACTAATAATAATAAAAGAGGTTAATGTCTTCAGAAATTTCTGATGCTTTTGTTAAGATTAAGAATATTTCCATGAAAATGAATTGAGGGAAGGGAGAGATATAGAATGCAAATTGCAATGTATTGAGTTTGACATGCTATTGGAAGATGTAGAAGCCCGGGCTTATGGCACGTTGTGATGTTATTTCCTATGTGATCATATCGTTCCTGGTGATTGCGCTAATCATGCACGTCGCTTGTGTGTGAAGAAGAAACTTCCAGTCTCACATAGCAATCATTTTCTCTGCCACACAGAAAAATTATATTTTTACTAATGCCATTTTTTGTTATTGTTGTTATTTGATGAGATCGACTTAAAACTGTCCCTATATTTTCCTAATTATAGTGACTGAGGGAAAGTATTAAATTGTATTCATGAAATTGTTGGCTATGATCTGGCTCTAATGATAATAGCTTAGAATTATGAAGCAGCAGTATTTTAGCCCTAGAGAAAACAAACTTTATCCTGAACACATGTGTTCCTTTGCCTTTCTCATCTGATGTTGCTTGGAATTTTTATTTTTCCACTTTGAATGCTGGACTCTGCCAAGTGTTTTAAAAGTTTTTCTCCTCTTAGGGGAAGAGGGGAAGAGCTTTTCTCCCCTTTGATAGCTGAGGAGTGAAGATTTAATTGGTGAGAAAAATATACACACTACAAACCTCAGAACATTCCCACTGCCTTTAGTGTTTGATGTGTCTGACAGATTACCCTTTCAAAACAGGATAATAGGATAGGTGGTGCTGGAAAAAGACTTTTCCATCCAAGACAAAACCACATGGACATTGAAAAGAACTGGCATTAGCCTAGACATTGGGGGGGAAGATATCCTTGGGGGACAGATTCTATACGAAAGGGTTCCATACCCCAAACACTCACTCTAGGCTCACTCCAGAAAGCACCCTGTGGTGGAAAGAACCCAGAGCAAGCGTCAGGACATGGGCATCTGTTCTAAACTCTGTTACTTTGTGGGACTGGGCAAATCTTCCCTTTTTCTGTGCTTCATTATCTTCATTTGCAAAAATTAATGGTTTGTTAGATGATTTCTGACTTTAGCCACGAATAAATACAAGATGTTTTTAAGCGAGTATGTGTCAGCAACATTTTGTGTACTTTTACACACAATATAAATTGATTGTGAAGACCTATGTTACCCATCCTTTTTTTGAGGAGAAAACTAAGGCTCAGAGAAATTAAGAGATTTATTCAGAATTGGGCAGCGAGTGAGCATTTCTGAGCCAAGGTTTCTTACTGAAACCAGAGCCTTTTCCATTATATCGCTGGGCTGCTAAGCCATTTCTATTGTTTCCCTAGAACACAACATGCAGATGCGTCTGAAACAATAAAATGATAAGAACTTTTCCTAGCCAGGCATGGTGGTGTGAGCTATAATCCCAGCACTCTGGGAGGCTTGGTGGGAAAATTATAAATTCAACCCCAAACTGGGATATTTAGTGACTTAGTGAAACCCTCACTCAAAATAAAAAAATACAGAAGGACTGAAGAAGATGGAGCTTAGTGTGAAGGCCCTATGTTCAATCTCTAGTCCCTGAAAACAAGCAAATAATAAAAAAAAATTCCCTTAACAGAGAATGATGAGCAGCTTTAAGAATTTAAGCAAGGCTGCAGAACACGTATTGTCAAAGCTTTGAATAGAGAATCCTGGCTACCTTGACGTGGTCATAAATAGGTTCAGCAACAGATCTGTTCTTATTCCTGCTAAGATGGAGGAAGAATAATTTAAAACCTGAGAAAGAGGAAATAAAAGACTGACTGTTGTGTAAGATAGGTGCCATGCAAATTATGAGACAATTAGGAAAATGTTTATGCTGTCCCCTATCATTTAATAGGCTGCGCTTGTTTGAGAATTAATATTTGTCCTTTGGAGGGGCGTGTGTGTGCATACGTGCAGTTATTTCAATAGTGATTGATGAGCCATCTGTAGAATAAATAGAGAGAAGACACTTTGACTCACACTGAGGGTGAGATCACAAAAGGGACCAGTTCCCTGGAGTGACGTCCCCTTTTCCTCACCTGCCCTCAAGTCCTCTGAAGGACTTGGAGAATCAAGGACTGGGTTCTCTTCTTGGCGGATTAACTGTGAGGCTCAGTGAAAGTCTATGTGCATGAGCATGTGGCACTCTCTGTCTGAGGTACGGGGACACTCTCCAGGCAAATAGATGAGAAACAAGCCCTCCACTTGGAGCTAGGAAGCAGGCCTTGAGCACGAAGTCTGAGAGTCAAGGACTAATGCTGGCTTTACTACAGATGCTCTGAGGCGGTCGCCCCATAGGGAACGTCTCAGGCTTGGGAAGTGTAAAGAGTTGGGGTGGGTGGAAAGGGGAGGAGAGAGGTCACAACTCCAGATGTCAGGGGGATGTGAATGGATCACAAATGTTAAAGAACCAGCCCTTCATGGAAAGGGGGGTAACAGTGCTGGGATGTGAGAGCAGGAGAAACGGGTGAGAGACAGAAGTTGAACAGACCTGTTGCGAATAGCTGGAACATTCTGGAGACCTCAAGCTCATTTAAAAAATGCATATTTGTAGATTCTGCCACAGACCTATCTTTCAGACTGATTCTTTTCATTTCTTTCTATTGTACCACTACTATTTTTAGTCTGTGGCCACTTTCCTCTTTTCCTGTGATAGACTCCTGCCTAAGTTCCCAGCACCGGGTTTCCAATAATTTTCAACTACTAATCTTCACTACTCTCACAAATACCTGAGATAAATCAACTTTAAAAGAGGGAAATGTTCATTTTGACTCATTGTTTCCGAGGTCTCATGCTTGACCCTGTTGCTTTGGTCCCGTGGCAGCAGTGATGGCAGAGGAGGTCTGTTTACCTCATGGCAACCAGGAAACAAAGAGAGAGGCAGAAGGGGGCCTGGGTCCCAGCATACCCTTCCCCAGTGTGCATGCCGTCAGTGTCCTCACTTCCTTCCACTGGGCCTCTCCTCCTAAGTGCTCCACTACGTCCCAGTAGCACCGTGGGCTGGGAACCAAGTCTTCAACGTATGGATCCTGGGAGACAAACCAGACTGACACTACAGCAATCTGTTAATGCATTTTGCACAGTGCCAGGGATAGCTGTCCAAGATGCAGATCAGATCTGTCTGCATTTCAGGCTCGGCTCCTTTTACTGCTATTCTCTTTGCCCCCATGGTCTAGTTCACACCCTCTAACGTGGGACGTAAGTTCTCCTGCTTGTTTCTTCCGCCTCAGCCTCAAAACTCTCTATGACCCAGGTGATGTTCCAGCTATGCTAAACACCTTGTGGGACTTTGCTGCCCTTTCTTCCCTGAATAATGTATGTTAATCCTTCACATTTCAGAAAACTTGTTACTTCTGGTGGGAGCACTGTCCTAACTCCTTACTCTGAGCATATGTCCATCTTTATGTTCCTGTAGCACCTGGTCATTGGCCTATAGGAGGATTTATCGTACTTTCTGATATTTTTCTGTTTACTTGTCTGTATTCTCTACTCCTCAGGTAAAGAATCTTTTTATTTGTCATTGTAACTCCTTTCCCCAGAACGATTTCACATAGTTGACTGTTTCCCTTTTATGAAAGTAGTGAACGGATATATAGCACTACCCACAAAATAATTCTGCTAAAGACAACCAAGATATTCATGCAGACTAATATTACCTAAAACGAACAACCCTACCTCTTAAATCTTTGTTTATGAATTTGTACTTTACCCTGGGGCCCTAAAATTGCTTATCATCTTATGGGAGATCTGAGTTTCAGATCCTGTTTTATTTTATAGGTTAAATTTGCACTTAGATGAAATCTCTGTGTTTGTGGTCTGTGAGTACTGAATTTGGGATGGAAGGCTCGTCAGTAGGTGGAAATGTGGGAAGAGAAGGCGATGGCATGGGACTCATGCTAATTATTGTTTCTATGGGAAATTCTGGTAAAAGAGGAGAGGTGCTTAGGATCTCTCAGGTGAAAATGGTTTGGATTTTGTGGTCAGCTCTTTTTCCCTGGTTTATAATTTCCCACACTACTTCTCAAGCCCTCAAAGTGATGTCTCTTCAACAACCCACTCCTTTCCCCTACTCAGCCCCAAAATTTTACCTATGGAAACAAATATTCCTTAACACCATGAAGTAGGGACCCCTATTCTAAAATGCTCTATATACTTTGAAATCTGTCTAAATTCCTTATTTTCCAATTAAAATGGAAACTAAATTAGAACCCTATTCTAGTTATGGGTATAATCAGAACAAAAGCAGGACTGCTTCAGGCGCTTCTGTTAGTGTTGAATTTGTTCCACAGCTATGTGTGGAGACCTGATGTGAGTTAGGTGCTGCACTCTGTGATGTTGGTACAAAGAAGGAAGAAACTTACACATTAAGCTTCATCATTTTTATGAAATTATTATTGCTGAACTACAATATTCTTGACCTAAATTCTTAGATATATCAGGTGTTAAAAATTCTCTTTGCTTATTTTTCATTGTCATACAGTATTAGTTAGCTTGGTGGATTCTAAAATGGTTGGCTAACTTTCTGATCCAAATGGTGGACTCGACATTTGTAGAGTCAGCTTCTGATATCCTTTTGGCATTGATTACACCACCTACCCATCTCATGGATGCTCTTAGATCAAATGTCATAGTATTTTCATACAACCTGCATACATCTTCCCATGTACCTACTGGGTATACTCTAGGTTACTTATACTAGTGAATACTATTCCAATAGTGTGAAAATAGTTGTTAAGCTGTACTGTTTAGGGGATAATGACAAGAAAAGTCTGTATCTGCTTAGTACAGGTGCAATAATTTTTTCTCAAATGATTCTTATCCACAGTTCCATGGATCCATGGATCTAGAACCCACAGCTACCGAGGGCCTACTGTATTTAGTCACTGTGCTTCCCCATACCTCCCTGAAATAAAAGCCTTGGTGTGTAAAATTAAATAAACCTTAAGCCAGGCATAGCGGTACCCATCTATAATTCCACACTCTGGGAGTTTGAGGCAGGAGGATCTCAAGTTTGAGCCAAGGCTGGACCACTTAGCGACTTAGTGAAAACTTGTTTAAAAAAAAAAAAATTAAAAGGGCCAGGGATGTAGTTCAGTGTCAAATTCCTGGCTGGATTCAATCCCCTCCTCAAGATTTTAGAAAATGAAAGGTGAATCGAATAGTAAAGTATAGAATTACTAGACATGTTTGGAAAACCAATACCACAAGCAAGACAATCCAAGAAAACAAACTGACCCTTGTGGAAAATAGAAGTAATCTGAGAAGAAATGAACTAAAAAAAAAAAAAAGAGAGATCGTTAAAACCAATGGCTTCTATTATTATAATCCGAAACAACTGGGAAATCATTAAATCTATAGAATAACAGCAGGGTGCAATGAAAAAAATCTGGACAACGTGACCGAATGTGTGAGTGAGTGAGTGTATGTGTGCGTGTGTGTGAACCCGGAAAATCTTCATAAAGAAGCGCGGGCCTGTGTTAACGGAACGGCAAATGTATTGTTTTCAGGGTTGACAGGGGCGGCATTTCAGACAGAGGGAGCAACATAAACAAAACAGAGCAAATTCCAAGAAACCGCAGGTAGCTGCAGAGAGAGGATATGCTGAGGAGTACACAGTGAGATCGACCTGGGCTGCTCCTAACGGGCTCCAGCTGTGGAAGCCAGGCCGGGACCTGGCATTTTGTCTTGTCAGTAATAAGAAACATTTACACATCTTGTGGACTAAGGGATTAATTGAGGAAAGGACAAATGTGATCAAACGTGCTTGAGAACGATGGCTTGCCAGGTGGAGGCCAAAGATGAAGTTGTGAGGCAGGAGGAGGTATCACCCTGCGCGACTGCATTAACTACGCTGGTGGCACTGGGTAAGCGCTGGGGTGCACAGTTACAAGCTAGCGGAACTGACTGAACCTGCCCAGTCTTGTGGCAGCATTCATCTTGACAGCACACAGGATGAGGAGCAGATTTCAGGGAATGTGATGAACCCTTTTTTTTAGCTCTTTGTGAATGTTCTGAAATGGCAGCTGGTGTCGCATAATTCCTCACAAGGGGCTCGTCAGCCACTGGCTTTAGGGACATAAATGCTGTCTCTTTTGGCCATTTCACTCTCTGAGAGGTGACACCACAGGGTAATGCACAGGGAATGTTTTTCGGAGGAAGGACTTAAACGTAAATTCCTTTCCAGTTTTCTTTGCCTTCTTTACCTTTTTCAACATTAGGGCTGTGCGTTCTGATTACCAGGTGACCCACAACCCCGATAAAAAGGGTTCAAACAAAATTATAAAGTTGTTGCAAGAACAGAAACTTTAAATACGCTGTGAAATTTGCTCTCCATTCTTCCAGAATGTTTTCCAATGTACATTATTTTATGGGGTTTTTAAAGGGATTTTACTGTAGTTCTGTGTTTTATTTCCTACGTTTTTAATTTGAAATAGCTCAAATATACAAAAACAGTATAAGAAGTGGCATTAATACTCATAGAGATTTAAGAGAAATCAAACTTCCAAAAACTTTTCGTAAATAAAATTTCATATAAAGGATGCTACCCTGTTACTATCTTATTAAAACCACTTCCACTTCCTTGTTTTTTCCTCTCTCTCTTTGTGTATCTCAGCAATTTCAATGTCCTGAAGTTGATGTGAATCAGCCTTGTGCATGTTTGTGTTTTCAATAATTTCTACAAATACTGTATTATTCAGAAACCACATATATACAGTGTAATCAAAAATCACAGTGAATATTTAAATGAAAATATTTATTACAGTGAAGGACACATTACTATAAATCTCCCTCAAATACTTCATGAGTGTGTTTATTTGCAGTGTCATGGCTACCTTGATGTCCTGAATCTGTTAAAAAAGTTTCTTTTTCGTGGTCATTTTGACTTTGGGGAAGAGCTGGAAGTTGTATGGTGCCAGATCCAGTGAGAAAAGTGGATGAAAACACACTGCACTGTTTTTATTTGACAGAAATTGCCATATCAGAAGCAATGGGTGACACAGAGCATTGTCATGATGGAATCCAAAACCATTTGTCCCCATGAAAGAGGACTTCCAGAACTGCTTCAGAAAGTGGCAAGCAAGAACGGGGAAATAAAGGGGTAAGTTTTTTTGAAGCAAGGGGGGAGTACAGTACTTTGAAAGGAATTAATGATAATGTGCCTTTTACTATAATTTTTTAAAAATTTAAACCCAATGTAATTTTGATTGCCTTTGAAGTAACTTTTTCCATTATTCTTTTATTTCTGTTACATAGTTATATTCATGGTATACTTTATATATTTCGCTTGCAATGCTGTTCTTTAAGAGCAAAGTTATATTTTTTGAGACTTACTATGTTTCTTCACAGAAGTTTACTTTTTCATTTACTGAATGATACTCCGTTTGTCTCTCTCCATCAGTTGTCGTCGCTCCGATGTTATTCACAGTGCTTTTGAGCCGTCTCCTGCGAGACTTCCACACGCATGGGAGGGCGCATATGCAGCCGCTGGAGACATGATTCCCACAGGTGGGACTTGTCTACACCCTTACTTAGCAATTCCTTTCATCCTTGAAGACACTTGCTCTTTTTCAGATGTTAAACCTTTGTCAATCTTGTTGGTGATGGCATGATATCTCATTCATGTTCAAACAGGCATGTCCCTTGATAATGAGGTTGAAATATTTTCACATATTTATCAGCTGTTTGGGCTTTCTCTCTGATATATTTTCTGTGCATAGACTTTGGCCACCCTATATGTGTTTAATTATTGCCCATCCAATCTTTCTCTCCCTCAGATACCTCACTTCAGGAATATCTCTCCACGCTCAACCCTCAAATCCAGGCATATCATATCAGTTCTAATATCCACTTGAGAAATATGAAGATTATTTCAAAATAAAGAAGAGTGATGTAGGCAGATGGGAAGTGTGTTCTATAAATAGGAATTTTAGAATCAGAGGAGATAGGATGAACTCACACTTGCAGAATCCACCATTCACTTATGGCTTCATTAGTATATATGACACTGCCATGCTGTGCCAGCATTTCTACCTACCACAATGACCTGGTAGGAAGGACAAAAGGGACAGTTTTGCAAAGTCCTACATGTGGGCCTTGGAATAGAACATGCCTTTCTTTAATCCATTCAGGAGGCAGGCCACAGCTTCCTGTACAAGGTAGCCTAGCCAAAAACAGCTGGTCCTGTTCTTGCTTGTTCTTGTTTGTATGGTTTATAATGATCCTCAACAACACTAAAAATATCTGACTCATTTCATTTCCCTTTAATTGGGATTTATGTTTCTGCAAAATTTTAGTGTTATTTATGTCATTTCTTTTCAGACTCTTTTTCTGTGTGTATGAGTTTTTTTTCCTCTCCTTGTTTTGATTATAGACTGTGACCAAGCTCTGTACTGCATTTGGGTACTCCTCAGAGGCAGTGTTTTTGAAATGGTAGGGTTGTGACTAACAAAAGAAGACATAAAGAGCTGTGAACAAGGTTTCCGGGGAAGTGTGTGAGGGACATTCATCTACTGGGGTGCCCAAGCTGCCAGACGTACCAGGCTGACAACCACCCTGACCAATCCCTCAGTGCAGGCTCAGGACTGAGGTGGCGGGGATTAGGGGACTAATCCCCTAGGACTGCTGCCACCACCCTTCCCACCCCATCACAGAGGGATGGCTCTCCAGAAGGAACTGTATCTTTGCCACAGTCCCAATCCATCCAGGTTAAAATTGACAATCCAGTTTCAAACACCGTTTTCCTTTAGAGATGGGAAATGCCTTTCTTTCCCCTAATGATATAGAATTGTCTTTTTGAAAGTCCTACGGAAACCTTACCCATTCACGAGGAAAATGTAAAAGTCTGCGTGCTAACCTAGGAAGCTTACTATTGCACGGTGCCTGGTTAATTTAAGGTGGAAAATCATCATTATCGTCTTGTTTCTGCACCCATCTATGCTGTGCAATAGGGTCGTGGGAAGTATGGTGTGTGGGAAAGGTCTCTTTCTCTCTCTCTCTTCCTCCCTTCCTCTCTCCACCCTCTCTTTCTATCCCTCCCTCTCCCTTTTTTCTCTCTTTCCCCTTCCTTCCTTCCTTCCTACCACCCTCTCTCCCTGGGCCTTGCACATATTAGGCAAGCCCTTTACTACTGAGCGACAATTCCAGCCCTCCAAAATGAATCTTCAGAAGTCAACTGCTCTGAGAAGTATTCTCTGACCAAAGCCTCCTACCATCCCTACATGTCCCACCTATGTCCCTGTGTTCATCTTCTTTATGGGAATTACCTGATCATCATAACTATTCACTTTGGCTACCATGTAGCCTAGGCTGCTAGGAGTGAAGATGGCACCTGACCATTGGGTCCCCAGACCTAGTACAGTGCCCATGTACTGTGAGAGATTTTAGTGGCTAGAGGTGCTTGCCAGCAACTCTCATGAAGCTTCTGTCCTCTTTGCCAAGCTGTCCCGCCCAGTCCTGTCCCCCTTTCACTTCCATCTCTCTACTTACAAGAAGATAAAATAATAATGCACTTGTACAGTGGGTTTACATGTAGTATCTCATTTGTGTTGTCATTCCACAAAATACATAAGGTTTGAAGACTAAATGCAAGGTCCTTAAATTTGCAGATCTCTGGAGAGAGAGAATTGGGAACAATACAATGACAACATTTGGAAGTTCCCAGAAGGGAACGACACCACGGGAATATTCGTCGACCTCTGAAAGAAGTGTGGGCATCCATGGTTCTCATTTCAGTGACCCAGTCTTGCCCAGAAGGAAACCCGAATGGAAACAAAAGGGCCACACACCAGAAGGGTTTACGGCAATAGCAGACTTCAGGGTGGCACTGGGACTTAGGTCTGCTATCTCTGTCCTTTCATATGTCCTTACTTCACGGTGCAGGGCGTGTGACATTTCTCTTCTCTGGAGTGAAGACACACAGAGCTGGGATGTATTAGTTTCTGACTGGTGCCTCTGAGTCAGGGGAGAGGGCTACAGGAATTAAATCTGGGCTCCAGTGTTCAAAAATACAAGAAGTCCTGGTTAGGGGAAGGCACCCAGGGAAGTGTTTCCAAGGGTAATGTGTGCCGAAGTAGGGCAGGCTACCTTGGTGCCTAGAAGGATGGGACTCCCTGGAGCAGGCGGGGTGGCACCCCATGTGCCACAGTCTCTTCTGTAGTGTCAGAGAAGTCACTTCTAGAGAGCGGCTCTGGTGGAGGGGGGGAGGAAAAAAAGAAAAAAAAGAAAAACAGCACCGTTTTATAGAGCAGGAGCTGTGATCATGGTAACACTCAACAGCTACAGTTATTGGCCAAGAGGGTAAAAATACATTTGAACTCTGAGGAGCCCCATAAATAGCTTCAGTGATCTCATCTTGTGTACTGAATGTGTCGTGGTCTTTTCTCTCTTCTCTAGCCCTTCCCTTTTCTCCCTCTTTATTCCTTCCTCTTCTCCCTTTCCTCTCCTTTCTGCTTTCTTACTCTCTCGACCTCTCTTTTCTCCTTTCTCTCTTCCTTCCATCTTTTCCACCCCCCAGCACCCCTTTGATTCAGCAAGCATGAAGAGACTCTTACTCATGCCAGTTACTGTGCTAACTGCTGGGATATCACGAGGAATCGGTTGCATCTCCTGCCCAGCACCCCGGACTGGCTGCGCGGGCTCTGACTAGTCCCACCTTGCGCCTCCAACATGTACCTCCCGGAACAAGTTCACTCACCGGGCTTGGCATTCTTATTCTATAATATGGGCAAACGGGGATTTTTCTCAATCTTACTGAGATTACTTATTCTCAGAAAATTTTATTATATTTTAGTGATCTGTAATATATAATCCAAGGATAAGTAATGTGGGTAGGGTGCAACCATCATTTCAAGTCATGCCCCAAGCTATCGCCTCCAATAGCATAGCTTTCCCAATAATATCCCTGCTCCCTGTCCTTCCTGTTACAACTTCTGAGGCCACCATTGTTCCTGCCCTTGGGCTGCTCACCACCTAGGGGAGGCACATTTCCACTGATCACTTCAACATTCCCTGATCACTGTGGGAGCTGATAGGAGAACCTGGCTCTGGCAGACTGTGCTACCCACAGGGATGGGTGGAGCAGAGGAGCAGGAAGCCGAAAACTCTTGAGACACTTTCTGTGATTGCATGAAAGAGACTCATTGATGAACACAGGTACTGGCAAGGGGACTCCATGAGGTCTCCATTTCCAGTCAGATCAAAACCAGTTCACCCCGCAAATAAATAATATGTGAGTTTCTGTGGCAGCCTGATTGAGATCAGCTAACCTTTAGGTCAAGAGTGACTTCCTAGCTGAATCTTTTGGCCAACTATGTTCAGCTTTATGCAAGGGATTTGTTAACTCTTGCAAAACTTGTTCACCAGGAACAACAACTAATTGTTTCTTTCTTTCTCTTTCTCTCTCTCCGCTTTTGTTAGGATCCAGCATATTGTGTCTGAGCTGCTATAAATATATTTATGAGCTGAAGTTTCAAGGGAGGGGAGTATTAGCTTGGAATGGAAAACAAGCCATCTGAGTTATGGCCTTTCAAGCAGCCAGCATACTGCGTTTTCATCTTTACCCTGTGCAATTTTATTTTCCTTTCAAGGACTTTGAGGTGTCATTTTCTCTTTAACACTAATAATTTGTCTCCGCTCTGTTTCTCTTGTGTGAACGTTTTTTTGATCTCTTTACAGAGGGGTGGAGAATTCCGAGCAGAGATGTCTGGGTTATTAACACACTATCAGCTTATTAAGCCCGCTAATAAGGAAAGTCAACTGACAAACAGCAATGCTCTTATCCGTCCCTTGCAGGCTGTGAATCTGAAAGCAGAGAGGAGTCTCTTTTAAACAGGAAGTGCTTTGGAACCCCAACAACTCTGTCTTTACAGCTTTCAGTTCCAGATCTGGGCCAGGGGGAGGGCAGTGGGAGTAGCCACATTGGGCTTGGCTGTACAGCTGGGTTTCCTGTGGCGTGCTCTGAGGAATGAGTGGGGAAGGCTGCCACAAAGCCTTTGTTGAAATAAGGCTTTCCAGTGGGGTACTTGCTGAAAGTGTTAAATATGCTAATATTTTCTGGGCACTTCTTCATCCTATCTTGTTTAATTTGAACACCAGTACCAACCATTGGTTTATGCAGCTGAACCTTTCTACAGAGGGGCTGTAATCCTATGTATATTCATTTTTATACATATACATACTATATATATATTATATATATAATATATATATATTATATATATATATATAGTGATCTGTAATATATAATCCAATATATGTATATATACATACATACTGCTGTGCTGGGGATGGAACCCAGAGCTTCACCCGTACCAAGTAGGTGCTCTACCACTGACACCCCCAGCCCAAGGGATTATTTATAATCTATTCATCTGCCTTTTAAAGATACAGTCATATGAAATTTGGTAACCAAAGCAATTACTCACACTGACCCTTTGAACATTCCCTTTATTTATCCACAACCTTCCTTCTGCAGTTTCTCCTAACTCCATCATTGGCCAAGTTTAAATCTTCATCTTCCCGCTTCCCTTTTCCACCTGTTCGGCCTTTTCTGTCTGGGACTCTGCTGTGGAGACCTCAGGCCCACGCTCCAGTACGTCACTGGGGTTCAACTCTGCCTGACCTCAGAATCACCCAAGCCCAAACAAGTTTGCAAACTCCACTCCGACCTTCTACTCTAGGGTGGGCCCAGTAATCTCCACTTCTAAGTGGCTCTGCAGGTAGCTCTGCTCCCTCCCAACCCTACTCTAGTCTTGGGCACGTAGTCGCCTGTCCTTTGTCCTAGAGCCCCTCCTGGGTTAGGGTTCCGTTTCCATTTCTGCCTTCAGAGGCGGTAAAGATGGAAACACCGTTTGTCAGGTCGCTATGTCTCAGGTACTTAAATAAGTTATTTTATTTAATCTTCGTGATAATCTTATGAAGAATACGTTATCATCTTTAATTTAGGGATGAAGCAAACAAGGTCCCGGAGCATGGGCTATTTCCTCAAACGTGCATAACTAAGAAACGGCGGATTAAGGGTTCTAACTCAGATCACCAGCATCTGCAGCTTTGCCACTGCAGGGAGTATGGTCTGCGAGCCTGCGGAGTGAGCGTGACCCGTGAACCGGGGAGAACGCGAACGCTTGGGTGCCATCTCGGTCCTACTGAACCAGCTTCTTTGGGACCGGAATCCATTAATACGTTTTTATCTAGCCCTCCCAGTGACACTGTGACACCCCAAAGTGTAACAAGCACCGGTACGGAGTACCCGTTTTGCTTGATCTCCTTTTTTTTATTTCTTGGCTCAGAAGAATTATCTTATTTCTTTCCCAGAAACCCCGCTGTCAGCTCAGTGTGCGGCTTCACTCATATCTTTCTCAACCAGCAGTTTTATTAGACACACCCTTCTCACTTCCTGTCAGCACTCGCAGCCTCTGACCCAGCGGGGGACCCGGCCGGATGTCAGGTTTTGCCCCATCTTGACTCAGCTTCTTAATTTCTTTCCTTGCACATTTTAAGGCTTTGGAGGCAATCACTTCCAGACTCTTCTGTAAACCTAGGTAGGAGCGGCTGTGTGTGTGTGTGGGGGGCGCACACCACACATACATGTGCGCACTATGAACACGGAGTCATTTGGTCACACCTGCTTCATTAATTTATGCATACCGCGGCCAAGAAGTTAGTTCATGCTGGCCGTTTGACTTCAAGCTTGGATGCCCAAAGAAATGCAAACATCTAGTGGCTTTGGAAAGTTCCATTTAGCATTACACTGTGTTTCTTTAAAGTGAAGCAAGGGTGGAGAGATTTTTGTACATGAATTGACTGATAACATGGCACTTCCTCCAAACCATACTCTCATTCAGGGTTGGAGGATGTCCAAGTCAACCAGAGATAGTCCCATGATGCTCTGCCCTAAGTCCAAGGCTTTAGGGTGGCAAACAAGTTTTGCTGATGCTGTTCTGTCTCCCTCCACACCTGCAGAAACTCCAGGTTGCTCAGCAAAAATTCTGTTACTCTGTAAAGCAGTTTGATCCTAACCTCAGAAAAATTTTTATACTATTTGGAATACACTGGAAAAATGAATTTCCTCCAATGTCTTCAGTTGCATAAGTAATGCATAATGACTGGTGAAAGATGAGCATTTTGAAGTTCAAAAATATAAGGTCATCTCAGATGGCTGGTGCTTCATTGTTAAGTAGAGCGAAGGGGCAAGAGAGTGTTGGCAAGGAAAATTTAGTTGTAAGGGTCTTTTAACATTTTTCTTCAGTTACATTCAGCTTCCCAGATTGTTTCTTCAATGCCACCTTCTGCAAAAATATTTCCTGAATAAATATTAGGTCAGCCCTGCCTCGTGTAATGATCATATTCACAGTGGCTTGCTACAGGAGTATATCCCAGCTGGAACTGTGGTTGGTATGTTGAAATGCACTGAATCGTTTCTGTCTCTCACTTTCCTTTCTAAATAGTCCTCGCTGGGTTAGCGTTCCTAGCTGTGAGTCTCCTGGGTCAGCTCTCACGAGAAGAATTACAGTTTCATCACACATGGTGACCTTGCAAGAACAATCAGAGCTGCTTTCAAATTCTGCTCAAATTTCAAATGTATTCCTGATATATTTTGCTTAGCAATTTATTGCCTTCTCATATCCACTGTTTTCCTGAGTAACAGCACAGAGCTCTATAAATAAGCCCAATAATGAGGAGTGACTCAAAAGTCTGGTTATTTTTATTAGTAAACTATTCTAGGGGCGAGCACTCTGCATTTTACAATCTCATGCTTCGCGGCACTTAAAATAAGTCTGAAGTTTTCTTCTCTGGGTTGTAGAGGATATTTTTGAGATGTTTGGCAGAAAACAGAATTAGCAAAACAGTGCTATCAATTTTCGTGTTGAGTAATTTTAGAGGGAATGGTGGAATCTGATATTTAATAATAAATATACAAGGATTTGTAAATGGCAAATGGCGAGAAAAACACATTTAGAAAATTGTGCTATACTCTAATGTCTTAGCTGTACAGAGGATCTACCATTTTTCCTCTGAATGTTTAAAATGAAAAGTAAAGCACAGTTGGTCTTGGTTTGGATAGACTGCCTGTATATCAACTGAGAATTTAGTTAATACCCAAGAGCAGGGCTGCTTCTCAGAGTGACACCCACTAAGCTCCCTTGGAAGGTTGAAAGGATTAGCCTTTTAAAACTCCTCTTTCCCCTTTTTTGCTGAACTCCTGCCTTATCTGGTTTCATGCTAATTTGCTGTAAAAGCATCATGATTCCCTGGAACTCCTTTCTCAATGTGTAGGGGAAAATATAATTTAATAAAACTTTTAAAATATACGAATTTTTCATATGAGGTTTTTAAGGGAAATAATTTTTAGTTATTTCTGGTTTAATGATTAAATGTATTCAGTAACTTTTTTGGTATCTCACTTGTTAAACCCATGCCAAACTTCAAAAGTATTGAGTCAATAAAATGTATATATAGCAATATATATATAAAATAATATATAATATAATAAAAAATATATATATATCTCCTATACTATATTTTTCACAAAGTGAGCTGTGTAGGAATAGGGAGATAGGTGTGGGGCGGTGGAGCTGGGTGGAGAGGATTCATCACATACTCTGGGGCACCACCACATTGGTCCTGGACTCCCGCTGGTTTTGTCACCACCCTGAACTACGTGGCCTTGGTAGCTATTTCACAGTGGCAAGAAGAGGATTTTGTAAACAGCAGCTGTGATGGTTCTTACTGGATGTGTGCTTTTGGGGACAATTTACGCAAGAGCTCATTTCAACATGCACAGCTATATATGGTTTAGCTGGCATTTCACATGGAAATTTTAATAGATGGTTCTAACTCATGCTTAATTGCATAGATTAGAGAGTTTCACAGGCCACACATTAGAGCAGGGGGGGTTTGTGTCACTTGACACACATGCCAGTTTGACTAAGATAGATTATCAATTTTAGGGCATCCTGCTGGAGTTTGCCTAACACGACCTAGAGCACTGTAACTTGAATGTGTTTTACTCACTCTTGCTCAGTGGCTTAAACTAGCTTTCCATCACTTTCCAAGATTTAGCACAAAATGAATCCCTGTGTGAAGGTCAAGCAGGAGACCCTTTTTTGTTTCTAGTTCTGTCCTCTGTGGGTCTGTATTTAAATTTTTCCCACAATCTGGGGCAAAGTAGCCAACAGCCTTTTGCAAAGTTTTAAAATCATTCTTAATCAGATAGATGAATGAGAAAAACTCTCTCTGTATGAAGGTTTCTTAGTGAGCAGAGTGGGATGGATCTCAGGTGCCACTTTTCCTGGTGTCTCGGTACTGCCTTTGTTTTCTGCTGCTATAACAGAATGTCCTAAGTGGAGTAACTTAGAAGGAAAAGAAATTTATTTCCTACAGTTCTGGAGGCCAGGAAGTCCAATATCAAGGTGCTGACATCTGACCAGGGTCTTCCTACCATCTCCCCATGGCAGAAGGTGGATGGAAAAGTGAGCAAAAAAACAAAGAAATAAGAAGGAGCTGAATCCACTTTTTTGTGATATTGAGGATTGAACCCAGGGGCATTCTACCACTGAGCTCTATCTTTAAACTTTTTATTTTTAATTTTTGAAATAGGATCTCCCTAAATTGTCCACGCTGGTCTCAAACTTGTGATCCTCCTACCTCAGCTTCCCAGAGTGCTACAATTACAGGTGTGGTCCATTATGCCCAGCCAAACTCATTTTTATAGCCAGTAAAATCTCATGATAAAGAACCTACTCTCATGATAACAACATGAATTCATCCACAAAGGCAGGCATTTATTAATCCCTCATGACCTAATCACTTATAAGACCCACCTCCCAGTGCTCTTGCATTGTGAATTTTCAACACAAGAACTTTGCAGAACACATTAAACTGTAATAGGTAACGCAGCACAACCATTTACCCTTTAAGTGGGTCATCTAGTCACCCCACTGGGAAAGCCTGAATTCTAGCTATCTCACTTAACATATCAGTGGCAGAAAATTCAATCTTAAAATAGATGTGGTGGCACACGCCTGTAATCCCAGCACTCTGGGAGGCTGAAACATGGGGATCACAAATTTGAGACCTGCGTGGGTAACTTTGTGACTTAGCCAGACCCTCTCTTAAAATTTAAAAATAAATTTTAAAAAGGGCTGGGGATAGCTCAGTTTGAAGGGCCTGGGTTCAGTACCAGACCACACACATACAAAAGAAGAAAGAGAAGAAGGAGGAGGAGAAGGAGAAAGAGGAAAGGAGAGGAAGAAAAGCAAGAAGAAGAAGAAGGAGGAGGAGGAGGACAAGGAGAAGGAAGAGGAAGAGGGCAAGAAGAAGTGAAAGGAAGAGGAGGAGGAGGTGGAGAGGAAGGGAAGGGCAGAGGGAGGGGGAGGAGGAAGGGGAGGAAAAAAGAAAGAAAGAAAACTGAAGCTCTATTTAGATCATTGCATGCGCCCTACTTTTCCACTGGCCCTTAGTGTTCTCCGGGATGACAACAATGGAGTAACTCACTGTGACTCACTGTGGTGAATGACATGAGCGCCACAGAGGAGTGGCCATTCAGGGCTTTCAAAGTTCGCAGAGGAAGCAACGCCTCCTGAGTGGTGGTGGTCATGTCAATTAAAGTAGTCTAGGTCAGTGGTTCTCAGCCACCATCCCAACACCAACCACCACTAAAGGACATTTGACAGAGTCACTGGGGGTGGGGTGCTCCTGGCGCCTCATGGGTAGAGGCCAGAATGCTGCTGAGTATTCTACAGTGGGCAGGACAGCTCCACAGTGAACAATGTTCTCTCCCAGAAGGTCATGGTGCTGCCGTTGAAAAATCTGGCCATGTGCTACAGTAACAAATAACTTCTTAAAATCTCAGTGGCTTACCTCAGCAGATAATTATTTATTGCATTTTTTAGCTTTCTGTTAATGTAACAAATACCCGAGATAATTACCTTATAAAGAGAAAAGGGTTATTTTGGCTCAGTTTTAGAAGTTTCAGTCCATGCTCAGGTGGGCCCATTGCTTTTGGGCCTCTGATGGGGGCAATGAATATTGGCAGAGTCCATGAGGTAGCAAACCACTTACCTCATAGCTAGGATGAGAGAGAGAGGATGAAGAGAAGCTCTGGTCACAATACACCTTTCAAGGTCACCCCCCTCGATGACCTAACTTCTTCTCACCCGGCTCTATGTCTTAAAGGTTCCACCACCACCCAGGGGCACCATGGGGTGGGAATCAACCTTCAACACACAGGCCTACTGTAGCATTTTCCCTCCTGCTTGGGTTGGCAACATAGCTGTGCTCATTCTAGTGCCGTAACAGAACCTGGCCAATGGAGGATGCATTTCCTTGTGATGGGAGGGAACTTGGGGGACTGCACGCTGGATTTTCAAGCTTCTGTTCAGAATTGACATATATTCTTTCTAATTGCATTTTCATGGTTATAATACAATAAATACCATGTCTCAAATTAAAGGGAATGAGTGGGGAGTCGTCTTTTTACTTGCACCTAGAAGGAAAGAATGGGAATAATTATAAACTGCCTTCATGATTAACAATATATTGACAGTAGTGGTGTTTGTGGGGTGCTGTGATGATTAAAGGAAGCTTTTGTTCCTATTAGTGCTATATAAATAAAACTGCCCCACACTTAGGGGCTGAAGAGAACAGTATCATTTAGTTTGCTCATGGAGCTGCAGTTTGGATAGGGCTGGGTGGGGTCAGCTCCTCTCTGTACCATGCAGCATCACCCGGCCAGCTCAAAATCCGGAAGTCACTCAAAGCATGGGTGCCAGAAGTGTGTAAAACCCTTCCTCCTCACATGCCTGGCAGAGGGGCTGGCTAGAACCCAAGACTTAAGCTGCATCTGTCAGCTTGACCACCTGCTCTTGACCTCTACGTGTGGCAGTTTGGCTTCCTCACAGCATGGTGGCTGCTTTCCCTGGGCAGAAAGCAAATGCTGGCAGTTTCTTAAAGCCCAAGTCTCGAAACTGGCAGAGCACCTCTTCTACTGTATTTCCTTCACCACGCAGTTGCAGAGGTCAGCTTTCAGGGGAAGTAACAGACTACATTGTTTGAGAGCGGAGAGGGCCAGGAATCTAGAGGCCACATTTAAAAACTGCTTCCAAGGTGGGTGACAAGGTGGAAGAAAGGCACGATTTCTTTTGGAGAAATTTAGGGAATTTAGCATTCTAGACAAAGTAAACAGCATGAAGCAGGGCATAGGAACATCAGAGCCAAATTCATCTCAGGATCCAAGGTGGCCCTCCGTCCCTCATAGCCACTCACACTTAGTGCTGATATAAATGTTATAAATTTTTGATTCAGTTGGAAAATATATATCGTGTATATCATGTTTCACAATAGGAACCTGCAGTCTGGGTTTACTCTGATTTAACTGTCTAAAATGACAGATGATTAAGCCTAATGTTAAAAAAATGAAATTATTTAAAAACTAAAAATATTGTCATCAATTTTTTTCTGTGAAATATGTATTTTTTTGTAATAATAGTCTAGTTTACCTCAGTTTTATGTTTAATATGTTAGTGGCTCTCAAGTTGATTTTGATTCATTTTGCTTTGGACTTTACAGCTCAATTTAGACTTCAGATCATGCAAGCCTTGACCTCATGCACTCCATCAAGAAGTAGATGCAATAGGCCTTGAGGGATCAAATAAGTGGGCTGTACTTTTTCTGATTTTGAGAAAGGCATTACTACCAACTTCCACATACGTTCTCAGGTTTCCTGAGTCAATCTGAACAGGATCCTGTGGTCTTAGAACCATAGAATTTCAGAGCTGAGAGGATCTTTAAAGGTCATCCAGGTGGAACTTCCTTATTTTGCAGATGGGCAACGTGAGAAGCAGAGGAAAAACGAGCTCCTACAGTTATAACTCACTGTTATCCGAAAAGAGGAGGGGCTGGTACCAGATAGAGAGAGGCGCTGATGAACTGCAGGGAACCCCACATCGTCCCTTGTCCCCCACCCCTGGACTGGGCTGAAGGAGAAGCAGCTTTTTAGCTTTTGCTGATTGGTTTCTCTTGTGACCTCTGCCTCAGCCCCTGGCTGTCTCTCCTCCTTGTCCCCAGGCCCCAGTCATTCCATCTGCCTCCTGATTATTCACCGACAGCTGCCTTCCCTTCAACCTTTGTTCTTGGGCTTTTAAATCCAAGGGAGAGAAGCCGGGATTCAAATGATAGCATTTGAATTCAGCTCATGAAAAATTCTATAACAAGTATACTTGACTCTTTGATCTCTAGCTTCTCCCACACACGTGCCCTTTATACACCGAGAGCCATAAGCCTCATTTCCTCTGAGCAGATTGCAATTTCAATGGAAGGGAAACAACTGTGTAGCTTTCAAGCTGAGTTCAGTTCTAATAAGGATGGTGAAAAAATGGAGCAAAACTCAGTCCTGGGCTGCTGTGGAATCTCCGTCACAGAGTCAGGGAGTGAGGGAACTCTCTTCGAGCACAGCCTCTGGTTATGATCTTGAAAAATACCAGACCAGAGTCAGACTCCAGCCACACCATTTATTAGCCAGTCCATCTTGGCTAGATACTGAAACTCTAGACTCAGTTTCCCTTTCTGTATAATGGGAACCTTAATTCGTGCCACCTCAAAACGTCGTTCGAGAAACATTGGCTGAGTTCCCCCGGGTGTGAGTCCAGTTCTGAGAGTGAGCAATCCAAGGAGGAAGGAGGAGGGAGGACTGGCTCAAATAATCACAGATAAATGTAAAGCTGCAGCGGACATGACTCACAAAGGAGAGACATGTGAGAATGTGTCCAAGACATACAATAGGCCAGAGGATTCTATAATTTCTTGTCTGAAATGGACATTTTTTGAGGTTGAAAGGAGGGATAAATGAGGAATTTTGGGGCACATGGGGACACAGGGCTCCTCCCTGGCTGCCTTTCCCCTGAGGGAAACCTGAGCCCCGGGAGCGAGGGTGACACTGCAGTCTGCTGAGTGAGTGAGGGTGACCAGGCAAGGGGTGAAGACACAGTGGTCGAGGCCCAGAGAACAGCAGCTGAGCAAAACCCTAGAGCAGGAAGAAGCATGGCCCCGCACAGGACTGAGGACAGGTTCCTGTGAGAGGAGCCTTCCAGGAGTGGCTTTAAACGTTCACTTGTTTGCTTTGTAGGTGTTAAGATATCCAGGCTGGTGTGAAACAGGGGCATTGAGAGACCCTTCTGTTCTGCAGGACAGAAGGGTTAGCTGTGGGTGGTGGCTGTCCCTTTGGCTTCCACGGGGAGTTTTTTAAAGATACCAAAGCCTGGTGGCAGCTCCAGAGATCCTGCTTTAATCAGTTTAGAGTGGATCCCAGTGGGTTGCAAAGTGTTCCACGGTTGAGCTGCACCCCAGAAGGAGGCTTAGCAGTGTGGGGCAGGATAATTATCTGGTAGCCCAGATAGGAAATGATAGAATAGTGTCTAAGGCTATCGTTTTTTTTTTTTTTTTTTTTTTTTGTGGGTACCGGGGTTCGACCTCAGGACCTCGCGCGCCAGCAGGCGCCCGTGCTGCTGAGCGATATCACCGGCCCCTTTTTCGTATGTGGGATCCGGGAGTCGAACTCGGGCCCTCGCGCTTGCAAGGCAGGCGCTTACGCCACTGAGCCATCTCACCCACCCTAAGGCTATCGTTTTTACACTGTAGTAGATTTTAGAACCCTCTGGAGGGCTTGTTAAGATGGAGATTTCTGGGTTCCCAATTCAGTAGGTCTTGGGTTGGCCTAACAATCTGCATTTATACATTCCCCGGAGTTGTTAATATTACTAGCTTGGAGATTACACTCGGAGAATCACTGCTTTACAGAAAACTGTCAGATTTGGTAGACACGATTAGCAGAATTTGATGGTACATCGTCTTTTTAATTTTTTTAATATACTTAAAAAATTCTTCTTTGGGTGGTAGATTGCCTATGGGGCTAAGGGTGAAGGAGGACTCAAGGATTCTTCAGTTTCTGGAGCCCGAAACTCTCTAGTTTTTCCTGTCAGTGCGACTCAGTAGCCAGCCCGGTCCTCAGACCCGAAACCATGAAGTCTGCACTGCGCACTTAGGGAAGATGGTGAGCCATACAAACCCGGCGATCTCTGAAGCCAAGAGCTCGTCAATCGACGCACTAAATTCTTTTTTCTTTTGTTCTCATCCTCAGGTTCAAAGCTCTGGCTACTCTTTGTCTTAGTCCTTTCAAAGTGCCATAATCCTTCATTCCTTGTGCCTTCCACGCTGAGCCCTCTCTCCTTTTGTAGTGTGGCTCCCACCGCTGCTGTGGATCACATCCTTCAGGTCTGGTCACGTGCAAGCAGCAGCAGGCAAGCGCTTTGTCTCCTTCCAAAGCACAAACCTTCAGTTGTGTTTGTGTGGTTGTTGGCTAAATGGCCATCTTCCCTGCTGGATTCTGAGTGTCGGAGAGACAGAGAACTTGGGGCTCAGCACAAGGCCTTCACTTAAGGAAACCTCAGAGGTGGTTGCTAAGTGTCCAGGAAAATGGAGGAAGCAGTTATTTCTGAAGCTGTTGCTTGTGTTTATTCGCAAGAGTAAATTTCATGGGTTACTCAGTGGGCGATTCAGCAACACCGCCATCTGGTGGCCATAAGTGATATAACAGCTATTATCTTCAAACTGGGTTTAGGGTTGTTTGAAAGGGTTTGGAGGAAAAGTCTCCTTTTTTAACACTTAAAAAACATAAGTAACACTCCGCAGAAGGAAGATACACTCTTCCTGAGACAGTTTGAATGTTGCATATTTATTGAAAATAATGTTCATTGTTTGAAGAAGAGAGAAAATTTGAGTTACTGTAATTAAGAGGGGTTTATTGAAAGAGCACGCGCGGAAATAAAAAAAGTTTAAGAGATCTCCACCCAAAGCTAGCATCACCCAAAAACAGGAACAGGCAGATAGCTGAGCTCCTCAGAGACAGGTCGTATTTTGGAGCTGAATGGCCGGTGAGGCTACTGCTTGCCTCTAGCTGTTTGTCTTGTCACCACCTGGATTGTCCGTGAAACCTGAGTCCTGCTTCGTCCTCGTTCTTCTCCTGGCCAAGCGTGCGCAGCTGAAATGGCAATGGTGGGGACAGTGGTCGCGCATCGCGGTGGAGCAGGAGCAGCAGAACACACTCGATATTTTTCTTTGTTTCTAATTTCCGTTGTGGGGGTGATGGGCAAGTTCTCTCCTACCCCTTTGGGATCTTCAGCTGAGTCTAAGAATTAAATTGACGTAGAACAGGTTAAAAGGGAAAAACATAGGGGTTTTATTAATTTTTATATGTTCGTGGGGGCCCTCACGAGAGAAGGAAGATCCCAAGAAATAGCAAAGGCAAAAAGCTTTTATACCTTATAGAAAAAAGAAACGAAGAATAAATAAATTTGTGAAGAAATGACAAGACAAAATGTCCCTGGATGGGGTCCAAGGAGGACCTCCCAAAGAGGAGATGGAGACCTCGACTTGACTCATGGCAGAAAAGAATGACAGGACTCATCAGAGAGAGGCGCAGGCGGATTTATTAAGCAGAATCGAAGACGTACACACTGGCAAGGGAGTGTGGGCCCTCCAGGGGAAGGCGCATCGCGCTGTGGGGCCAGGGCGTTGATGTGTTTTTGGAGGTGTTCTCAAGATGGATGATGTAGGACGTCTATTCCTAGTATCTGTGGAATGTGTGACTCTATAGTATTGGAAGAAAAGCACAAGCTGCTTATAGACTTATTGTATCTTTTAAGAATGTAGGAGTGAGTAACTTGGGAGGGAAAAATAGGCTTGGGGTGAAAAATAAAAAGGCACTATAATTTTGGGTAACTTTGTGTCTTGAAGCTGTAGTTTTCTTAAAGGGACAATTTTATAATTATAGTTTCCCTGTCTGCTTTCTGCCTACCTTCACCTCTTCTATCCTGCCTCAGATAAAGTTTGTGTTGGGTGCAGAAAGTGTGAGGAATTCTCTGGGAGATGTGTGTGGGGTGTAGCGTTTGTGGCAGATAAGGGTGAATTCACCAAGTTTATTTATGCGGGGCTCCTTCAGTTCTCACTCTGGTGATAAGGTGCATTTTCTAGTCCATTACAGGGAAGGCAGATCCTCAAATGAACATTCATGACTTGCTACATGTCGAAAAGGGCAGTCAGACCATCCTTTCTGTGTCTGCTTTTTCTCAAGTACCTTCAGGAAGAAATAATGTGCCAAATAGGCATATTTTGAGATGACCTGGCTTTTACTCTTTCATTATCATATATTATAATGGTGTAGAAATGTGACTTTTAAAACTCTGATTAAAAACTCAAACTATGACCATGTCCCACGATTTATTTGCTATCATGTCTATTTCATTTTCTATCCCACTCTTAGGACTAATGTTTCCTGGGAACATTGGAGAAGTTTGAAATTATTTTGGGGCATGTTACGATGTGGGGAAGAGAGGGATTCCCTCCCCCATTTCTTCATGTGTGTGTCACCTTCCCTCCAGGACCCAGGTTGATATAACACACACAATTAGAAAAGTCATTAGTTCCTAGGGCAGAAGGAACAATGGTTCTGGAAAGTTTCTCATGAGCAATATAATACTCCAGACTTGAAACCATGCACCTAATTTCTACTCAACTCCACGGCCAGAGCTAGTCTCACTTCCTTATTCACCACAAGGCCATGCGCAACCCAACCCCACTGCTGGGGCTCAGAAAACAATATCCTAAAGGAAGGCTTGGAAGCTTCTCTCCAACTTCTCCTGTCCTCCTGTCTCTTGCTGTCCTTTTTCCTCATAACCCAAGGCAAACTATAGAAACCATAGCATTTCTCCTCTTTGAGTGAAGTCATAAAAACGAAAACTCCTTTTTCCCAAAGCCAGTCCTGGAACTTAAAAGTATTGCTTAAAAGTATTGCCCTAGTATTCTGTCTTGGACCTGGCCATAAATTCTCTAACCTGTCTTGTCTAATAGTAAATCATAAGACCCATTGAGAAGGGGTCCTGTCCCTACCTGGGAGGAAGGAATCCTGCATACAGAGGCCGGGAAAGATCTGAACATTCAGGCCTTGCTGGGTTTCAGCACCGGGTCAGACCCTTTTTGTCAATCGTATTTCAACAGGGATGTTCATATTCATCAAACCTAAACATAAAAATGGATCATTCCTTTTGGGTCTTTGGATATTCATTCTGAACTTCCCCTACCATGTTATACTGTGATCAAATAAATTTGTTGAATATGTTGTAGTTTTCTTTTGATAGCCTGTCTTTTGATTCAGGGCTTTCTGCATGACCCCTCATCATGGGCAAGAAGGGGATCACTTGTCTTGCCACACGACCATGTGCCCAGAGGGGAGGAGTAGGGAATATTTAGTGAACAGGTCTAATGACGACCAAACGATGTGCCCTTAACAACGGGTCCACTTGCTTTCTTATCCAGAAAGAAAGCGCTCGAAGACACAAAGGCTGCTCCTGTTAAGGGATTGTGCACACTGCCCTTTCTGAGTGTTATGTATCTTTAATGAGCTAACTTCAGGCATCTTAAGGTAGTTAAGAGTTATATATCGGTATAACTCCTTTGTAGCATCTTCAAGAAAACAGATAACAAATGAAAGGAAAAGGTAGGGGGAAAGAACAAAGAAAAAATCACCAGGATCTCTGAGAAGCATGTGAGCCACTTGACTGAAACAGCTTGTAAGTGTGTGCCATGGAAATCTCATGCTCTTCTTTCGTTGTGTGCCGTGTGGAAGGCACCCTGGCCACCAGCAGTGCGAGTAAATGTTTGTGGGTTTGAATTTCACAAACCGAAACCCAGCCTGCTCAGGGCTTTGCTGCTAACGTCAAAGAGCTGGAGCAACTATCTCATGACCACCACGTGGGAGATATTTTGTTGAAAAGATGTGGAATTCCTAAGGAGAAGTGTTTGTTATCAAAGACTTTCTAATGCTGCCTGTTTAGAGAAGCACATTTTCTATGGGTAATGGTCCAGAGTTCTAACCACTGTGATATCTTCACCCCTAGAGAGGAAAGCGGGAGGGGAGCGGTGCTTTTACCAGGCAGGAAAAGTGCTCTTGCCAAGCGGGTCAGTGGGACACGGTACCGCATTCCTCACAGCGGTGCAGACTGGCTCCTACCTACTTAACTGCGCAGTCACACGGCTCTGCGACAGATTTCAGTTTCTGTAAAAGGAAGGGCCACCTCCGGGCACCTGCTGTTCACCCTCTATTAGATTAGGGTGGAAGACAGTCCAAACCACCAGTACCCACTGGGCCGAGGTGATCCTGGCCACCACATCAGCCCCAGGCCATGCCATCTCTTCTCCATGTCTCACACGCAGCCCTGAGTGCGAGTAAATCGTGGCAGAGTTCCCCTCACATGGCCTCGCTTGGACATAAGGGGCCTCGATGTCTTTGATGTTATTGGGAGCTGTGTTGTGGGTGTTCTGTTTGGTTCCCTAATGGCAAATAACAATAACAACAACAGTATCAGTAATAAAACCCAGATGTCAGCACAGATCCTCTGTTTTCTGTCTTCTTTGAGATTTCTGCACCTTCCTGGGGATCCACGTTGCTCAGGGCTGGCTCCTCTTCCTGCAGGTGGGAGCTCACTCCACCTCTCTGGGGTCTCCTCTCTCAGGCAAATTCCCTTCTCTCCACCCCACGGTGAACCAAGCACTGCACAGAGCCCCTTTACCCTGAATTAGATGAAAAACATACTCTCACAGGCATTTATGTGTTAACAGCCTTCACTGCCCATTTGAGAACACAGATGGGGGTTTATGTCCTCGCAGAGGAAACATCTTCAATGAAAAGTGGAAACGAATCAAAACAAAGCACAAGACATAATCCTCGGCCACTGCAAGGCTGTTTCACTATTTCTCCTTTCGTTCTGTAGCAGCCCCCTCTTCTCCTAATGAAAGTAGAGCCTATCTATGCTCGGTCTCTGCTCGGGGGAGCTTCTCACATACACCAAGGCAAATTAATGTGTTCTTGCTCTAATAAACGGTCCACTCTGCTCGGGTCTCCTTGCTCCTGCCCCCAGTCTCTATGAGTGAAAGAGGACTGCAGAGCGATTTATTTTTCCAGTGACATAAACTATGTCCCTGCCGGTGCCTTCACCTTGGAAGGCAGATTTAATTATAGTCATTTTGTTTAAAAACAAGATTTTTTCTCCATTACTAGAGTAATAATGTAACGGAACATTGTGAGGAGCTGCTTGTTCTTTTGTTTCACACTGTTATCTGTTATTACCAATATCTTGTTTGTTTCCAGAAGTGGACAAATAGTGTAACATAGACAGTGGCCACACAGCCCTGATAATAAAATTGCTGAGTTTCCCAAGGCAGAGGGCCTGCTTTTAGATCACGAGATTCCTGATCTTTGCTTTCTTTCTTCCTTGCAGAAAGGCCAAACTAGTTTTTTATTTTGTGTGTGTGTGTGGTTCTGGGATTGAGCCCAGGACCTCACGCATGCTAGGCAAGTGCTGTAACTCCACACTTCACCTCAGTCCCCTAGTTTCACGGTCTTTGCCAATGAGCCATGTTAAATAGATGACCAGGATAGAGGAAGATGACATCTTTGGGGATAATACAAAATCATTTTGTGGGAACTGTTCCCTCTTACTCCTCTTTTGAGGGACAAGTTCTCTGAACCTTGCTCTTCTCTCTTCCCTCTACATTTGCTGATGGCAGAGCCATCTGCTCCTTTTTTTACCCCTTGTTTAGGGGCTAACAGTGGTCTCCTGGCTTGAAGCAGCTTACTATTGGAGCAACAGAGTTTCTGCTACTAATTGGACAAGGAGAGAATGGTAAGAGACTAATGGCTTAAATAGGAAAGGGAAAGGAGGCACCCGCATTTCCCATTACCTTATTGGCAAAGATGTTTGAATTTTCTTCCAATGGGAAGATGCAGAGGAAGATGGATGGCACAAAAAACCTTCTTGCTGGTATCTCCCTAAAAGATGGGCCAGCGTGTGACAGATCTGAGTTACAAAATGCCTGTAAGTTGAGTTTTCTAAGGAAAGGGATGAGGATGGGGAAGGGTACAGGAGGCCAAGTTGAAACTGGATTTCTACATTATAGACCATGCACAGCAAGGCCTCAGTCTGACCCCTCAACTATGCCAAGAAGTACAAATCCAGGCCCTGGACCCCTGCCACACCTTGGAGATCAGTGGCCTTGCCATGTTGGTGTAGGATAAGTAGCAACAACCACCAGAAGAGGGTTTTAGGGTTGCTATCAGCAGCTCGTGGGTTCTCAGGTTAGTCAGTGTTGTCCTTTCCTTTTCGCATTGCCTGAAGCTTTGGAGGTAGACACAGGTTGAAGAATTGGAGAGGAGCAAAGGACCTACTGAGAAAGCAGGTAGATCTTGCCTTCTGTGATTTGCTGGAAATGGTGAAACAATTCCTGCTTGTCCATAACACAAAGTTTAAATTTTCAGGACTCTTGTCAGTTGTTCCTTGGTAGCTTGAGTCAACCATGGTAGGATTACTCAGTATGGCACTTAATATATCAGCAAATGATTCAAGCCAGGCCCTTTTAAGTTTTTCTTCTTTTGAGAGCTAGTAAATGCCGAGGAGGTCACTCATCTGCACACTTTTAATAGTGAAAGAAGATTGAAAAATTTTAACACTAAACCAAAATATCAGGAAATCCTGCTCCTCATCAAGGAAAGGGAGGTCAACAAAACAAAATTATGTCAGCTGTTAGAAAAACAAAATGCCGTTCTATATTTTATTTTATTTTATTTATTTATTTTTTTGTGGGTACCAGGGGGGTCGACCTCAGGACCTCGAGCGCCAGCAGGCGCCCGTGACGCTGAGCGATATCACCGGCCCCTTTTTCGTATGTGGGTTCCAGGAGTCGAACTCGGGCCCTCGCGCTTGCCGGGCAGGCGCTTAAGCCGCTGAGCCATCTCACTGGCCCAACCGTTCTATATTTTAGCCACAATGAGTTGCTGTGCACTGTTATGGATTGAGCTGTGCCCCACCCCCCAAGACATGCTGAAGTCCTAGCTTCTAGTTGCTAAGAATGTGACCTTATTTGGGAGTACAATCTTTATAGAAGTAATAAAGCTAAAATGAAGTCATTAGGTTCTAATCTAATATGACTGGTATCCTGACAAAAAAGTAGGAACTTGGACACAGAGATGGACATGTACAAAGGGAAGAGGATGAGAAGACACACGGGGAGAAGATGGTTGTATGACAATGATGCATCTATACGCCAAGTAATGCCATGCATTGCTAGTAACCACTAGAGCCTAGAAGAGACAAGGAAGGGTGCATTTCTAGAGCTCTCGGAGAAAGTATGGTCCTGCCAACACTTTCATCTTGCACTTCTGATGTCCACAACTGTGAGGCAATACATTTCTGTTGTTTTAAACTACTTATTGGATACTTTTTATGGCAACCCTGCAATATTAATTCAGCCTCAAAAGCCCAATTATAATATTATACATAATTTGTTGATTTTTTTTATAATATGCATCGTATGTACCAAGTGCTTTATTTATTTTACAGGACTTAATCTTTACAGAAGTCTTGCAAAGATGAGGTTTCCGTTGGTCATTGCAAAAAGGTATTACAAAAGGTTACAGGCAAGGAGCCTTAGACATCTCAGAATTAGCAATACATTTCTCAGGACACACCTAGCTCAAAGACCTGGGTACTTAGAAGGGGCAGTCCTCACTCTATCATACCCGTCCATAGCTCCAATTCACTCCAAAGGTGGTAATGTATATTCTAGCCTAAGAGACATGACAAGAGACAGAAGTGATCATGAGCAACTAAGCAAACAGGATAATCTTAAACAATATGCAATTCATTTGAAATGAGGTAACTCTTCAACATTCGTGCTCCCGGGGAGGGAACTGGCTTAGACACCTGGCTGTTTGTTCCAGCTACCCTGGTGCAAATACTTCTGACTAAATGATTAGCAAGAATAAAATACCAGGGGCACAGAGCAGAGCCAAGGTGAGAAGGAAGAAATATTCTAAAATTCCAATCGGAGAGGTGGTGAAATCATAGCTGGAATGTGAGGAAAGTCAGATGGAGGCTGGTGGGTCATGGATGAGTAAATCATGATTGTGATTCTTGAGGGCTGAGGCCAGGAGGGTTACTCAGCAGGCTGATAAAATGGGTCAGCTGCTTTGAAACTGCTTATTACACCCAGTTTGTTCTGCATCTTTGACTTAAGTCTTGAAGCTACAAAGTTCTTACTTGAACCCTGAGATTAAAATTGGGGTTCAGACCTAAATCAATTTCTGAGGTTAGAATATCTTAAAAGAAATGAGAGTTTTGGCAACTGTCAGAGACAGTGCCAATGGATATTCTGTCTTGAAGATACGAAGTGTTTCCTACAATGAGGATGACTCTAGAACTTTGGAAGTGGCTGAGATTTAGTCTCAGAATTCAAAAATTTTGGTGCCTCGATGGGTAGAGAAGGTCTCCAGGTAATTGCTGTGTTTCCTGGGCTGAACTGTCTGGTTCATGCATAGATTTCACATTTTAGACCTGTGAAAAGTCTTTATTTATTTATCAAGTAATTCTTTTGTGTGAGGATTTATGCCAACTGCTGGGGGCACAAAAATGAAAATGTACTTTTTGCTGTCAGTAAAAGTTAAGAAAAATTTTTGTTGAGAGACTGACATTTAAATAACTATTGTAATAGAAGGTAAGAATTATTATCAAATGTATGCACACAGTTCTCCAGAAGATTAGAGGAAGGAAGAACCAACTCCCTAGAGACGGAGGAGGGGACTGTCTAGGAGGAGGTGTTGTTGTAGGATTGTGGTCCATGTCAGCAGGTGACAATGGCTTCCATATGCCAGGCTTAAGGGAGCCATTTGCCTCCTTCAAACTGGGTACGGACAGATTGATACTATGTACTTTAGAAAAATCACTATGGCAGCAATGAGGAGGATGAAATGACAAGAATATACAAGAGGTTCACTTTGTTCTAAATGACAATTTTATATTTATGCACACACTTTATTGATGATACTGAAGCAACGAAATGTACACTTAAAATTCCAGTGTCACATGCTTATATCTACCTTTGTCCTTGGTTCACTGTACACTTATTCTCGTCTTAAAGTCATGCAATATTTTTTATGGAAACAAATGAAACTGATGAAAAATAAGTCATGTTCAAATGTACAAGCTCACTGTTACCACCAATACTTTGAGTTTTTCCCAATGTATCTTTGACTTTAAAAAATTCCATAAGCAAAATTTAATAATAGATCTCTTGGAACATGGTCAATAAAAGAGTATTCTACTCAGTAAAGTAATAAATAAGGGTGGTGGGAGATACCCTACAAAAACTCGAATGTTCTCAGATCACTGTTGAAATTCTTTCTAGTTATTTAGTTTCTTAAAATCCAGCATTCTGGGGCCAATGAGATGGCTCAGTGGCATAAGCGCCTGCCTGGCAAGCACGAGATCCTGAGTTTGACTCCCGGAACCCACATACGAAAAAAGGGCCGGTGATATCGCTCAGCAACATGGGCGCCTGCTGGCACGTGAGGTCCTGAGGTCGACCCCCGGCACCCACACACACACAAAAAAATTCCAGCATTCTGAATGAGTTATGGATTGCCATCTCCAAATATGCCAAAATGTTCTTTTTATTATTTCCAGCTAAAATCATTTGAGGAACTGTAACTTCAGAAGGAGGGGGGCTGACTTTCCCTGTGGGCAGCAAGTCAGAAGGACCCTTTCGGAAGAGATGTTTCTCACATACCAAGGCTGGAAAATAGCCTTGATCACCAGTGCAGCTTCAGCAAACCAGAAGAAACAAGCTCTGAGGTGATCCTTATCTCCTAGTGGCTTCCACACTCTGCCTTATATGTCCCTTACTGATAGCCCTAGAATTTACTATCCTAATCCACCGAGTCTTGCCATTCCTTCACAAATCCGTTGGTTTTTAATACACATGGGGATCTTCACCAGAGAATGAGGTCTGTTTGAAAAGTATACATGTATCGTACTTTGATTATGTCTTCAGACCTCATTCTCTGGGGAAGATCTCCATGTATATTTAATTAATAAAATTAATAAATTTATTGATTAGCTCTTACATTATTTCAGTTTTTAGATGCAGCCCACTTAACAATTAAAGGGCACGTAGAGGGGACCCCCCCATTTACTTGCATTTAAACAATTACAAAGCAGAAATTCTTAATGGTGAATTATAGAATTGAATAGTTCTATATTATTCTAATAGCATGGTTTCCAGATTTCTGTGTGTGCTGGAGTCACTTGGAGGGCTGTTAAACCAGAGCCCAGGCTTCACTCCCAGAGCTTCTCATTCAGTTGGCCTGGAGGTGAAGTCTGAGAATGCATATTTCTGATGAATTTCCAGCTGCTGCAGAGGCTACTGGTCCAGGGAACTCACACTGAGAACCACCGCGCTGAAATAATCACAGCTCACTTGCGTTGGGCACTTTTTATGTTGCAACTGTGCTCTGAATACCTTAGTCATGCTAGCTCGTCTTACTTAAAAAGTAATTCTGAGACACAGGCATTTCTAGTATTGTATTACAAATGAAGAAACTGAAACTTGAGAAAGTAAGGCAGCACTTCAAGGCCCCTTGGCCAATCAGTGGTAGGTAAGGAATGAACCCATAATTCTATATGCAAATGATGGCTGTGATTTCCTGTGGAGAATTTGGAACCCTGAGAACACTTTATTGGTGTGTTTCGTGACTAATATTGCCTTTTTCTGAGTTGTTCTTCATGAAAAGTCATATTTTTACATAGAAATTTACTTCATTCCCAGAAAATATTTATTAACTATGGGGAACTAGCCAAACCTGCTGACTCATAAAAAAATACAGAACATCCACTATTTAGTTTATGGCTTTTAGTTTTGGGAGGTGATGGGGAGGAAAGGATTGATTAGCATCCACTATAGATCATTTTATTCATTGCCATTTATAGTACCGTGTATGGAGGTGGTCTTGACAGCCATGTGGAGATTATTTTTTCAATAGTATAGATGGCTCTGATAAATATTTAAGGCATCTTGGGAATCAAGAGTATGATCCTAACTCAGGGGAAATTGGTCATGTGAATCACTTTGTTTCAAATGCTTTTGCCTTTGAGCGTCTAAAATGGACACATACTTTACTGGCTTATTAACTCATTGCTTCAGTCACAGAAGGTCCAAGTTACAACTTCATGGCTGACCACACTCTGAGGCTTTTTGATTGCTTATTTCCTGGCTCTTTGCCCGTTCTCTCTGTTCCCATAGCCATGTAATGAAGTGTAGTGTCCAGCAAAGCACCTCTGTCTCTCTCTCTCACACACACACCCACACACGAACACAGCAGTTTTCATTTTCCAGAGATACATTAGGTGAGAAAGAGTTATGTGTTTGGAAGCTAAGTATAAAACAACTCCTCTAACCATAAAAATTAGTTTTAAAAATGAGCCGAACTTCTGCAGCACAGCGCCTGCCTGGAAAACACGAGGTCCTAAGTTCAATTCCCAGTTCAAAAAAAAAAAAAAAAAAAAAAAGCCAAACTAGAACAGGAACCTACCTCCCACACCTTGAAACTTTATAAGACTTAATAATGATTAACATAGAATTGTTTACAAAGACATGTTTCTCTTTGCCGGCCCAATGTCTTTGCCATCTAAGGGGAGCTGGTTGTGGCCAGAAATATTTCAAGGTTCTGGAGTCACAGTTTTCCTGCACTTCCCCCATCTAGCATGTTATAAATTTGACTTATTTTTCATGTGTTTAGCTGTCTCTTTGCACAAACTCCATGAACAGGATTTTTCATCTGTTTTGTTTATTGCTATATTCTTGATGTTGATAGCACTGCCTGATACATAGTAAGAGTCAAATAAGCACTTTTTTGGTGAACAGATAATGATTCCACGAATGAACAAAATATGTTGGTTCAATATTCATCACCAGAACTGAAAAATAATTTTGAAAACCTCTGCTAGGTACAAATATTTGTATATGTTGAGGTAAGAGCAATTCCTCTAAAACTCTTCCATTTCATAAAGAAAATAAATGAGAAGTGCTGCCACCTGCTTCTTTCAATATGTGAAAAGACAGTTTTTTACACCAATGATAAAACAGGCAACAAATGTTTAGGTGAAATTTTGTGAAATTCTAGATTATTTTAAAAGTCTATGATTTAATCTTTTCCTTTTCTATTTTCTTCACATTAAAATGAAACAATGTGGATGGAAAAAATAAACTTCTTGAATACTTTCTGGACAATTGAGATAACAACAACGACAACAACAAACAAACAAAAGCTCTCTGACATACGCCAAAAACATTATGGCTTTTAATCATAGCATAGATTTAGACAGACAAATTGCTTGTCACCATATGACAAGGAATCTAAGCAAATGAGTGGTGAAATACTTATCTATTGCTGCTTAACAAATCACTCCAAAATTTAGCAGCTTAACAACAGTCATTTATTATTTCATAGTTTCTGTGGAATCAGGAGCAAATTAACTCTGTGTACATGAGCCCCTGGTGTATCTTTTTGAATAATAATTTTCTCTTCTTATAAGGATATGAGTCAGATTAGATTTGGGCCCACCTTAAATGCTTACTTTTAACTCAATAATCTCTTTGAAGGCCTTATCTCAACATTTAATGACATGAATGAGGGCCTAGCTGTGGGATCTTATTTAACCTTAATTTCCTCTTTAGACACAACTACCTTATGAGTTAGTGGAAATTAGTACTTCATTTTGGGGTATGGGGACACAACTCATGAGGCTGGATTCAGTTGACAGTTGGCGCTTTCATTTAATCTGATAGATTGGCTGTGGAAGGATGAACTTTTCAAGTCGCACATGTAATTGTTGGCAGGCCTCTGTCTTCTGGCTACTAGATTGAGAGCTCAGTTCTTGTCATATAGGCTTCTTTGCAGGCTTCTCAAATGACCTCATGACATGGCAGCTGGATTTTCCCAGAGCAAGTGATCTGGGCAGTGTGGTCCAAGACAGAATATATTGCCTTTTATACCTGAATTTTGGAAGGGATATACTGTTACTTTTACTATATTCTATGGGTCACACTGACTAACCTGGTAAAATGAGGGAGAGGACCATACGAGGATATGAATACCAAGAGATGGGGTCGTTAGTGGTCATCTTTGAGGTTAGCCATGGCAATAGGATTATAAAAATTCAAATTGAAAAAAATTGATATGTTTATATAACCTAAACTATTTTGACCAATCACTAAAATATGATATTGAAATATTTTTAGCTACTGCAGCAACTAGTTATGTATACTAAAGAGAGATTTGAAATTTTTTGCCAAACAAATTTATAAACGTTGCAAATATTAGGGCCTGAGGGTCTGTTCCTCTAAATAAAAAATACCGGGAGTTAGTATAGCAATTGACTCCAGGCATTTTACAAGCTGTGACCGCTTGAGTGATTTATTCAGTCTCTGTCCCCTGGTGTTCTCGGATGTAAAATGGGAGAAACCAATAACATCTGCTTCATATGGTTGCTGTGAAGATTAAATGAGTTAATACATGTATAAGGGTTAGAATAGGGCCTGGCACGAAGGGCATGCTTAAAAGTATTAGTTGTTTCCTCTTCTTATCATCCAGAAAATGGCACAATGCTCAGTGTACCACAGGTGCTCCACAGATGCTTTTGTGTGACTCTTGTACATTGTTCATATGAAATTCATAATAGCGTTTACTGTTAGGGGTGGTATTACCTGGAAGCATTGCACAATGATGACTATTAGAATTTAAGAGAAGTGCCTATTGATTTCTTTGTCACGCAACTTAGTAGCATTAAGGCTATGAAGCATATCATTAGGTCAAGATCATTACTTAAAAAACAACATCATTTAGGATATGACATAAGCAAAAAGTCTCCGTTTTCTCCCCACAAAAGAGCTGAATTGAACATGATGCATAGAAAGGGGAGTCAGAAAGAGCAAGTATGGGGGTGTGGGTCGGTGCTAGGTAATGAAATAATTTTGACATCAGATTATGTGGTTTGGATTTCATCGAGTTGTCACTAAGGAAATTTTTAAGCAACAAATGGATGCCTTAGCAAGATTAATCCGGTGCAACTGTGAAAAGTACATTGAGGCTTGGCTTGATACAGAATTTAATAATATCTCTGGCTCTAATGAAGCACAGATGAAAGAGAAGTAGTCTCTTAAAGTGAAAAAATGGTATGCCCTTTAATCAAGATAGGTGAATTTAAATTAAGAAATGTCTAGCAGATCAGTAAAGCACAGTTCTGGGTGCGTCTGTGGACGTTTGATATAAGGACATTGAGTGGTGTCCAGTTTATTCAGGCTTTCTGACACAGACTCGCACCGGCGGGTGACCCTCCACTGAGCTCCCGGGCCTCTCCCATTGGACCGGTGCTACATCCGTCCTCCTGTTCTGTGGCTTCCATTTCCCTGGGCTGAGCGGCTTCTGGACTCTCTGACGCCAGCACACAGATGGCCACTGTGGGCTCCCCTGCCTCTGATCATGGACGCCTGCCTAATAAATCCCCTCCCATAACTATGTGTATTTTTCTTCTATTGATTCTGTTCCACTAGAGCACTTAAAGAGAAATGGAAAAGCTTCATTTCTGGGCACCATTTTCTTATATTGCATTGGCCTGAGTTCAGTCACATTCCTATACCTTGACTAATCATCATGTCCAGGGTATGGAACTGCTTCTTAGATTTAGTCACTCAGGTCCCACAATTAGAAAGGGAAACAGATCGATTTCAGTCCAATTCCATTTTGCCACTTCAACACTTTATGTCTAAATGGATAAAAAGAATGATGTATTAGGAAAATGACTAAATTTTAAGTGGTGATCCATATGGTTTAATCCTTATGGTTTAAATGCAATTTAGAAAAATAAATACAACTATTTCTCTCATAATATAAGGACATAAAATCCCTCACTAATCATTTTTTAAATAGATAGTTTTTACCAATGTAGCTACTCTCTCCAAAAGTTTTATCTCCAAAGGCAAAGACGCCACCACCACCACCAAAAACTCTGAATACCTCTTAGCCTTAATCTTTCTCACCCTTCTTTCTTTCCTTCCCCCTCCCTTCCTTCATTCCATTAACAATTATGCAACCTGGAATGGCAAGGCAAGACTTCCTTAGGAGGGAGGGGAAAAGAAACAGTCCTACCACAACTCTTGTTCTTAATACACAGAGAAAAAAATGAGGAACCCTTATACATCAATAATTTTATTCTCATAATATTTGAAAATCATGATTAAATTTCCCTTTGTGGTACTGAGGATTGAACCCAGGGCCTATGTATGGAGCTACATCCCCAGTCTTTTTTAATTTTATTTTTATTTATTTATTTATTTATTTTTGTGGGTACCGGGGGTTGAACTCAGGATCTCACACGCCAGCAAGCGCCCGTGCCGCTGAGTGATATCACCAGCCGTTTTTTCGTGTGTGGGGTACCGGGAGTTGAACTCAGGACCTCGCATTTGCCAGGCAGGCGCTTATGCTGCTGAGCTATCTCACTTGCCCACTTTTATTTCTTTTTTGAAACAGGGTCTTTGTAAGTTGCTACATTGCCCAAGCTGTATTCCAATTGCCCGTCCTCCTGACTGAACCTGCCAGGGTGCTGGGATTACAGACATGCACCACCACACTTAGATATGATTAACCGTTGTTCTTTAGAACATAACTACTTTTGTTTCCACGGCTGTTCATGTACTTCCTTTGTACATGTTTTAGCCTTTGCCTGAAATATTATTTCTTCCATCAAATTATCCTTCCTGGCTGTCTGGTGGCCCTGTCTTCTTCAAGCTTCACTCCCCAAGGAACCTTCCTAATATCAGCCACCCTCCCTCACACACCTTTATGCACTTGAGTTGGCCACTTTGCCTTGTACAGTGTTATTAAACTGTGTCTTTTATTTTTTGTTTCATGTCTGTTAACCCTATTGCTCACCGGACTATTTGAGGCCGGGAGCTAATTTTGTGTAAACAGCACATAACAGACATTTCATAAATCCTTAGTAAGTGGACAAGTCAATGGGTGAATAGAATGAAAACAAAATTCCGTTTTGTATTTGAGTTAGAGTTATCAGCACTACATCCTTCTGGAGATTTTCAACTTCATTTTGAAAATATTGGACTACAGTTTGAAAGACTCTATTAGTCCAAGTTCTCCAAAGCAACAGAACTCACAGGGTATGGCCATTTACTCAGACTCTGAATAAGGACTTTACTCACGTGATTACGGTGTGTGACAGGCCTGCGGCTGGCAGGCTGCACAGGTAGGAAAGCTGATGGGTAGGTCCAGGCTGAGAGCCAGCAGGACCTAGGCACAGAAAGAGCCCACACTTCATCTCAAGCCTGAAGCAGAAAACAAAAGTAAAACCAAAGCCAAAACCAAAACCAACCAAACAAGCAAAAAACAAAACAAAACAAAACAGAAACTAGAGTCCTAAATGGAGTCAGGCTGAAAAAATTCTTCCTTACAAATAAATCTTACTCAGTCTTTTTACTCTGGTCAGGCTTCAACAGATTGCACGAAGTCCACTCACGTTAGGAAGAGCAAGTCGTTTACCTGGTTTACTGTGCAGATGGTAACCCCATCTAGAAATACCCTCACAGACCCACCCAGAATGACGTTTGAGAGAAAGTCTGGATGCCCTGTTAGGCAGTCAGGTGGATGTCTAAAATTAAACACCATAAAGACCAAAGCCTGTGGATAAAGATCTGATAGCACTGCACAGAGGAGAGAGTCAAAACGATAACAAGAGGTGTAGCGTGTAAATCAATAGTTGAACACATATGTAGCACGTAGGAAGCCCTGGGCTTGATTGCCTTCACCTTCCCCTCCTCAAAAGCAAACAAACGAAAAACAAAATACAGAAACTGTAATGTTTCTAAGGCCAAGAGAGAATGGCTAGTAAAGCAAGGGGCTAGATTATTTTGAATTTTTATCTAAAGCAAAGGAGACTAGGAAGCCAGTGTTCTCACCCTGAGAGCTAATAGTGAGCTCTATGATTTTAAAAGTCCTTCCAGTTCCCAAACTTCTATTCTGTCCTCACTTCGGGGTTTTGAGACTAGGGAAATGGGAACATTAAGAGAAATGGATTATGTGAGAAGATTTGGAAGAGAATGAAGTCTTATAATTTACTAGTTGCATTGAAACTATTTATGTGTGAGATTTTAATTCTGTACATTTTGTTCAAGGGATGTTGCTACTGGCATTCTAGAAGACGAACTTTTATTGTATTGTTGGGGAGGATCATTTATAATTTGACTTTTTGGAGAAATTTCTTTTCTTCAAGTGGAACTATCAGTAAAGATACGAAGAGGAACCTGTCCAAGAACTATGAGGAAATCGTGGCATATATGGTACTATGGAATTCAGAAGAAGTAAATCAGAGGGGAAGGAAGGTCAGAACACTTCTTTGCTACAGAGAGGTAAAGGATGATGAGTTTGGGGAGAAGGCCATCGGATTTGCTGAGCAGGATATTCAGAGCAGTTTCAGCCAAGGCTGGAAGTCATGGGAAGCTCAGCACAAATTTGGGCCCTGATGTCTGCTGGTCTGACATAGGGTAGATTCAGTAATCAGGGTATTTAAAATTTTTTAATCAGTGGGCAGTTTGAGGACATGAGCAGCAAAGGTAGAGGACAGGGGTGAACGGGGCCATGTCTGATGACTTGGGGTTGAAGTCTTGCATGGCGGGAATAGATTTAAGGACTGGAGTTTGTCAGAAAGATAGCATTGAAATACCCAAACATGGAAGGCTGTTTTAGAAAGGAGACAAAGTCAGAAAATGAGAAAAGGATATAGGGCAGGATTTTCAAGCCATGTTCCTTGGAGCCTTGGGTCAGTGGGTCAGAAAAAAGGCAAACCCATGCTGATCTCAGCATCCTCTCCATTAAACATGGCTGAGGATTTGCCGTACAGGAAGGATCCCTGCAGGATAGGTTCAGTTTGCTGCCAACCCCTCTCTCCCTCTTTTTCCATACTGCTTGGGGACCTGGAAGGCTGACCTAAAAGACAACTTCAATAATGTTTCTGTTGGAGTCGGCCACCAAGAGCACTAATACGGGACTGGAGGGAAGGTGTCATTCTGTCTCCTTCCCACAGGATCATCTTGGCCTTTCCCCACTGTGGCCTTGAGATGCTAACAGTGCCCAGCTTTCTCAGCCCTTGCAATCTCTGAATGCCTTGCAACGTCTTTGAAATTGCACCCATAAATTATTCAGCAGTTACTTTACTTCCTCAAATTACCCAAGTTGAATATTCTGTCTGGACCTTGTCTGACACAAGTTCTATGTAAGATTTCATTATATAAAAAGTCACCACTAAGAAAATGATCAAAATCAATAAACTAAGACAGAGGTTGCTAAACTTTTTGTAAAGAGCCAGATGGTACACATTTTTGGTTTCGTGGGTTACACAGTTTCTGTTGCCCCCACTCTGCTTCCTACTCATGACAAAGCAGCCATAGGTGATAAGTGAGTGAATGAGTGTGGCTGAAATAAATAAAACTTTATTTCTAGCAATTGCCTGGTGGGCCATAGCGTACTGACCTTGGATCTAGGGGAAGTGGTTCCCCTAGGATTTATGAGAGTGGCTCTTAGCTTGGAATGACTTTGCCCTCTAGAGGACATTTGGTGATGTCTGAAGAAATTTTTGGCTATCATAGCTGGATGAGGGGTGTTACTGGCACCTGTAGGTAGAGACCAGCGATCCTGCTGAATATCCCATGATACACGGGACGGTCTCTTACAGCATTGCCTTATGTGCCTGAAATACCAACAATGCTGAGGGTAAGAAAGGCTGATCTTGAAGCTGTTATGCAGGCTGTCAGGGTTTTTCTTTTTCTTTTCTTTTCTTTTCTTTTTTTAATCATTATCGCTGTGGCTTTGTGAAAGGAACCACAGAATTAATTTTAAAACTATTAAAGGACTGCTAGGAGCTGAGTTATTTTTAGTTCTAATTTTAAAATTGTTTCAGAATAATGATCTTAGAAAAATGAGATGATTTGTGTTTATTGGGAAATGTAGTATTTTCCTCCATAATTTTTTCAGTCCTCAAATCATTACTCCTCTTAAGTCACTTTAAATTGCTCTTTTTCCCTCCAAAGTATCTTTTAGGTGGGTAATGAACACGTTCATGCCTGTTTTAGCAAAGTTATGTGGCCTGGACCGCTGAAGCTTATCTTCTTGGATTTCCCTGGCTCGTTTGTTCAGACGATGGTTACCTGGGGGAAGAATCGGGTTTGGTTCACTGGAATGAATAGGAGGAGTAGGAAATGGGGAGTGTGTGCATGGCGGCTGCTGTGGGAATGGGAATGAGAGAACTTGAAAGAAAGAATACTGAAAAGAATATGTTTGGTGGGAATGAGGGGGCTAGGGTGCAAAGATGGAATTAGTGGTGGTCTCAGGAATTAGGAGAGATTGGGGACATTTGTATTGACGGAGAGGAGAAAGAACAACATCCGGGAAAATGAGTTGTTAAAGAGGTGGGTTGGAGAATGTATCCCTGAGCTAGTCCTGTTAATTATGTTCTTCTGACTCTCATTTCAGAAAAAGGAGAGGAAGGGATGATTACTCTGAGATGGACTATTGTACTGCGAGTTTATATATTATCTTAAATCTATTGAAGCAGAGCAAAACCGCAACATTAGTATTCCCTGAAGTGACCCAATACTTCCTTTGACTAATGTCCTTGTTTAATGACAAGGGACCATGAAACTCTCGCCTCCCCCTTGCTCCCACATTGTTAATCAGAGGACAATTTGAAGAGCAAGGACACAGGAAGTATGGGTCGGGATGACATCATCATTTTGATCAAATGAACAGCCTGGTGGTGGCCTTGATGCTTAACTTTTGGAAATTACTTTTTTTTATTGCAACAAAAGCTATTAAGTTTAAAGGCCCATAAAGATGAGATAAACAGTCATAAAGGCTTTTTGAGATTTCATACACAGTGTGCTGAATGGATTTAATTGCTGTCGGTTAAATATGGTGATGTTAAAACAATGAACATATATTGGCAAAAATCAAATCATCAACTGATTAATAGTGGATAAAAATCTTGAGAATAGTGAATGAAATGTTCCTTATATGAAACTTGTGGTTCATTTTTGCAGGGTCTTCAGAAGAGAATATTTTAGCCTTAGAATACTGCAGTGGGAAGCAACTTTATACCCAGAAAACTTCTTAAAATTGTTTTTGGAGTTCATTTTTGGTAGTGGGCACCTTTTATCATAGTCAACTTCCGGACTGATCATCTTTGAAAGATCATTCTAGAATAAGTCTAGTCTTGATTGCCAATGAAAGTGTAATTAAGTTGTTTATAAATTTTGTTTAAATATTAAATGAAAATTAGAGTAGATTCAGCCAGTATACTAAATATACAGTCTAATTTTTTTTTTTTTTTGAAACAGGGTCTTGCTATGTAGTTCAGGCTGGCCTCAAACGCATGACAATCCTCCTGCCTCAGCCTCCTGAGTGCTGGGATTATAGGCGTGAGGTGCCTTGCCCAGCAACACAGTCTAATCTTAATTCTAATTAATATTTATTAATTCCTATGGATCAAGCAGCGTACTAAACAATTTACACCGACCACTCTTCTAATTGTTCTGCTAAACATGTGTTAGTATGTGTTAGTATTGTCATCCCCATTTTATATATGAAGAAAACTGAGACATATAGAGTTTATGTGATTGGCGCAGGGTCACTAAGAGATGGTTTTGGAATTTGGACCAAACAATTTAATCCCAGAGTCTACTCTTAACCACTCTTTTATACTGTTTTACTTTTCTGTATTTTTTTGTGGTGCGTGTTAGAAGATAATATTTAGGGCATTATGGTAAATTGGATCTTAATAACTTAGGTAATAAATCTTGTCTATGATATGAACTAGCTGTGTGACGTAACTTGTATCTGTAAAATGAGAGATTGTACTGACCGATTTCCAAAATGCTTTCTCTACCCTAATGTGGAGATTCCAAGATAATGTATAGAGCTTTGCTTTGCCTGTGTGATCATTCTTCTACCATATCTTTCAATAAATGACCACCTGTTTTGGCATTAATCTGGAATAGATACTTCTCAGATTTGCAGAATAATTTCCCAGTCCTTCTCTTTGCTTTAGCCTTATCGTTTGATGCTGGGTGACAGAACTAGAAACTCCACGGCACAAGGGGAGAATATTGGTTGAATCCTTCCGCTGTCACATAAGGGATGTTTTGCAAGCATGAAAAATTTACAGAATTTTAGAACTGGAAACCATCCATGTAATGCTCTAATGGAATCTCCTCAGATTTCGCATGAGGAATCTGAAACCCAGACAGGTCCAATGACAGGTCCAACCTGACAGCAGAGCTGAACTATGATGGTCTGAATTCAGATCTCATGACTCTCTTGCTGAATCACAATAAGTTCTGCCATCATAGCTTCAAATCATGAAAAAGCATCAAACTGCTCCAGGCTGGGTGGTGTAGTGGAATAGAAAGAAAGACCTCACTGTGAATCTTAGCTTTACTGCTTTCTACGCATTAAACATTAAGGAAATCTAAAATGGATATCTGTATATACATACATATCAGACTGAACATATACAGTTGAGCTTGTGTTAGTATTGAACAGATACATTTAGTTGTTGTAGTCCAATAGGAGAGGAGCTAAGGACAGCCTAATTTTTTTTTTTTTTTTTTTTTTTTGTGGGTACTGGGGGTCGACCTCAGGACCTTGTGCGCCAGCGGGCGCCCGTGCCGCTGAGCGATATCACCGGCCCTTTTTTCTTATGTGGGTTCCAGGAGTCAAACTCGGGCCCTCGCGCTTGCCAAGCAGGCTCTTACGCCGCTGAGCCATCTCACCGGCCCGACAGCCTAATTTTTAATTGATGCATTTGCCTAAACAAAAGGGCAGACAGTGGAGTGTCCCACAGTAGTTGCAGAGAGGAAAGGAGTGGGAGAATCAGGCATTACAATGATACTAGAAGGGGTGAATCCAGTTCCAAAAGTCCTCCTTCCCCTCTCCCCACTGCTGCCCTTGGACCCCACTCCTGCAGTCAGCACTGTGTTCACAGTGAAGGAACTGAAAACACTTCATCCACCACCCCAGTACTGTCAACTTGAATGTTACCATTGTAACTCTATTTGTATTGACTTTGTAAAATTGCTTAGTCATGGAAGGGCTACCATTGTAGGGTGTTTCTATCTCACTTTGTATTACATATCTCAGCAAAATTAAGTAAAAAAATTAGGTAATTTTTTTTCTTCAATAGCTATTCATTCATTTTCTCTGGGATATGGAAAATGGATACGTATTCTAGTGTGGAGTCTCTTTTTAAATGGGGTCTCAAATACTCACATGGAGGCAGCTGCAAGTTTTATTTATTTATTTGGGGGGTGTTGGGGAATGAACCCAGGGCCTCCACCCCCAGCTCTTTTTTTATCTTTTAGTTTGAGACAGAGTCTTGCTAAGTCACTAAGTTGCTGAGGATGGGCTTGAAATTGCTATCCTCCTGCCTCGGCTTCTCAGGGTGCTGGGATACAGGTGTGTGTACCAGTATGCTCAGAAGCTGCAAGCTTTAAATATATTAACTGAAACAATACCAAATGGTAAGAGATCACTGTGAATTCACAGTGCTTCAAAATTATTTGTATTTTATTCATCACACAGGAATTTGCATACCCTTAAAATGATAACACCTGCAAACATGAAAATAATTATATGCAAGGGTAGTCACTGCGGCATAATTTTTAAGAGCGAAAGACTGAAAACAATCCCAAGTCCACCAATCAAGATTGCTTGAACCCATGATGTTATAGTCACACAATGCAGATGAGAGAAAGAATGAGGTCTATTTCTATATACTTCCAGGGGTAGTGTCCAGGACAGAGCAAGAGCCAGAGTGTAAAAATCCAAACAGAGTCACTATTTATTCAAGAAATGTGTTTTTTTTTTTTTTTTTTTTTAAGTGTTTACCTCCAGGGCTACAGAGAGAACAGGATGTAGACAGGGATAGGAGCGTGACTTGAGTACGTTATTTTAGTACATTTGAATTTGAAACCAAAGTATTTTCCATCCTTTAAAACTAAACTAAACAGAAAGGTAAAATGAAAAAGAATAAGTTCTAAAAACAAATTCAGTATAGATGCAAACTAATTGTGAGGTGGGTTGGTAGCACAAGCGCACAGAAAGAATTATTCCAAGTGACATTAAAACACAGTAAGCTGACTGCACATTCCAGGAGATATAAACAGAGGTAAAAGAACTGAAACAATCCCAATAGCTTTCAATAATCATGTTAATAATATCGATATGGTTTTCTACAACTGTTGTCTGTATAATACACATATTAACATATATATACATATATTTATGTTTATGCTTTATCTTGACATGAGGATGCATAAGTACTAGGATAATATATAAACATGACTCTGTTGATGTCATTAGGGACCAAGATTTTGTACTAAGAAGATACAGAAATATTAAATTTTAAATGTTAGTAAAAACTTCATGGCAACTTAGTGACTCAGCAAGACCCTGTCTCAAAATAAGAAATAGAAAGGACTGAGGATGTAGTTCGATGCAAAGGCCCTGGGTTTAATCCTCAGGACTGGTAAACAAACAAATGAATATAAAACTGGAAGCATTACTAAGAACTCAGAAGAAGTTTTATTTTAATAAATGTTTCAGTTCAGTATCCTAAAGAGCTAGCGACACTTGCTTTAGCAGTAACGATAGCAGCGAGCACCCCTGTGCCCACATTCTGCTTTCCCAGGGCCACTTTTCACGCTAAGCAATGCGGGCCCCTTGGAGCTTGGGCTATTTCAGCTGCAGAGCGAGCACGCAGAATGCGCAGGGAACGTTTATCATTCTGGGAAGTAAAGCCAGGGAAGACCAGAGAGGTTTCATCATTTGGAACCCAAGAGCCACCATGCAGAGGCTCCCATCATTCAGAGAGGTAATGATGATTCTTAATTAGTGAATTCTTAATTCATAATGCTATGAATTTAATCAAACCATAGTTTTCCATAATGGCATTAAAATAATGAACTATTAAAAACAACCTGCTATAGTTTGCAGCTCACATATCTCCCAAGGCCCACATGTTGAAGTCAGGTCGCCAACCTGTGGCGCCATTAGAGGTGGGAGAAGCTTTGGAAGGTGGGCCGAGTGGAAGGAAATTAGGTGGTTGGGGGCGTGGCTTGAAAGGGGATATTGAGACACAGCCCCTTCCTGTGTCTGTTTCCCAGTTGCCAGGAGGCCAACAGAGCACTTCCGCCCTGCACCCCTGCAGTGGTGTGTGTGATGTATGGTGCCATCACAGGCCCAAAGCAGCACGCCCAAGTGACCATGGACTGAAGTCTTACAACTGTGAGTCAAAATAAATCTTTTCTCCTTTTTATTTATTTATTTTTTTGTTGTTGTTGCTCTTGTACTGGGGATCGACCCCAGGGCCTTCACACTAAGCTACATCCTAACTCATTTTATATTCCACCTGCCTCAGCCTCCTGGAGTCTTGGGATTACAGATGTGTACCACCATGCCTGGATCCCTTCTTCTTCAAAAGTAGATTATCTCAGGTATTTTTATCACATGAATGGAAAACTGATTAGCATATAACCTAAATATTGAAAAGTAGCAGTATGTATTTTGTAGGGAAACGATTTAAACCTTGTAGAAAGAAGATTCTGATTTAGGAAAAAATGTTTACAATATATTATTAAATAAAAAATGTCATAAAATATGCATACCGTATATTGAAATTTTAAAATATACTTATAAATATGCATAGAAAGAAAACAGGATGAGCATATATTGAAATATGAATAGTTACTGTATCTGTGGCAGGGTTACAAGTGAGTTTTATTTTCTTTTAATTTTCCAGTTTCCTATAGCTAACGTGTGTAATTTTGTGTTTTTAATACAAAATATACTGTTAACATTTATAAGTGAAAAAATTAATTCAAACATTTAAAAACCATAGTACATGAAAGATATATTATTTTTCAGATTTTAGAAAATACTTCTGCCTCTGTTCAAAGATTCAGTATCCCTGGTAAGAAACTACTGATCTAGCTCAGCTTTTCAATTTTTAAAGTCGCCAAAATAAGTGAGGGGAGTTGCCTGTTATGGTTTGTGTCTGGATGTCCCCCTGTAAGAGAAATTTTCCCTTCTGGGAATGCACAGTCTATACTGTCCCCCTCCTCCCAATGTTCCGGGAATTGAGCTGTTACAAAGCTACCTAAAGTAGATAAAAACAAAACAAAGCTGACCACAGATCAGGGAACTGGGCTGCAAGATAACGACTGACCCTGGGCTAAGAAATTTGCAAGGATTGCAGATTGTGCTGTTCCGGACCACCTGCTGCCCATATTAGAAAACATCCTCCCCGCTCGGTCGGCCAGCCTAAAAACTCCCGTATGAGAGTCTTCTCCCAATGAATGTAAAAAGCTGTTTAAACTAACCAATGCTATCTGCTTCTGTAACCACGCTTGCAAAGACCCCTCCTCCCTTTGTTCTATAGACATATAAGCCCTGCACAGACAAACCTCGGGGCCCACTGTTCCTGCATGTTCAGTGAGCCCCACGCATGCTTGGATAATAAAACCCCTTGCCCTTTGCATGAGAGAACGCTTCTTGGAGTCTTCCTTCACGCGGCGGGCATCACGACCCTAACACCCCCAAAACCTCATGCAGTCATGGGGGGTGCTTTTTGGAGGTGGATGAATCCAGTTTATGATTGATTCGTGGTCCAATGCTGGGATTATGGGTGTGAGTGCTACACCCTCCCTAGGGCAGGTAGCCTGCATACAATGTAAGGGACAGAAAGAGTCTTCTCTCCCTCTCTTTCCTTGGTTGCTTTTGCTGTCTTCCACCGCTATGACCTGTTGCCCTCTGCTATGTGCAACCCTGCCTGGGAGCCAGCTGATTATGGACTGAAACCTCCACAAACTGTGAGCTAAATAAACCCTTTCTCCTTTAACTTTGGGTGTTGGGTATTTTGTCTCAGCAATGAGAGAAAAGTAACTAAGACACTGCCTAAGACTATCTTTACCAACACCCCACCCCACAAAAAAGGTCAAAGGTAGAAAATGTGCTTATATTTTAAAAATTAGATTTGTATTATTTCGAAGTTAACCTGAATACTCCATCTATGTGTGCGTAGCTTTGTAGTTTATTTCCTAAACCTGGAGAAAAATGGCAAAACAGGTATAGGTGAATTTACTATGATAGATTAATAAGTGATTACAGACCGACCTCTAAGGATCTCAAGATCTGACCAGCAGAGAGTTATCGTAATTGCAATGCACTACAAGAGGTGTTTTCTCTAGGCTGGTATAATTAACTATGAAAACATGTACGGGATAAGGGCAATTCCTTATTTTGGAGAAATTGGTCTTAAAGGGCAAACCCTCTCCTTAAGTGCCTCAGGTGGTTGCCACAAACACTGAAATCAGTCGAGTCTGAGGCAGCCAATGACAAGTGCTTTGGCCAAGGGAGACATTTCTAGCATCCACACCAGGCAGATGAAGTTCATTTTCAGCTGACTAGAAGCACGAAGTGAAAGTATGTACGGTGGTAAAGGGACATAGCCACAATGTAGGGTACTAAGAACAGACACCAAATGGAGAAGAGGAAAAGCACCTCAGAAAGGAAATTATCTCTCTAGATCATACCTATCTTTTAAAAAATGAACAAGAAAATGAGAAGAATAAAATCATTGCAGTTAAAAACTGAGAGAACAGAAAACTGTCACATCTTCTGATTTTTGGGTAGAATGATGAGTTCTTTACTGAGAAAGCTCAGGGGCTGCCACTGTTTTTTCCCTTTAACCCCAGAGAGTCCAGCTAGAGAGCTTAATCGCTTCATCTGCCCTCTTTGCCCTGTCTTTTTTACTTTATCAGATTTCAGGTCTGCTATAATTTTTTCAGTTTTATTTTTATATTTGATGTCGACTAAACTGAGGATGCAAGAGAAAGCAAAAATAAAGGTTTCATGCACAGTTAGCCAGCTAATGGTTACCAGGTGCCCTGCGGGTGGAGAGTGAATGCTTCAGGGGTGAGGTCTCCTTTTGGGGTGATGAGAATGTTCTGGAACTAGGTAGCGATGATAGCTGCACAGCATTGTGAATATGCCAAATACTACTGCAAATAAACTATGTTCTTTAAAATAGTTAAGGTAGTGAGTGTTACATTTTAGGAATGCTACCACAATAAGAAGTAAAGTCCTGAAGTTTAGCTCATTGAAGAAGATGGAAGAGGAAAAATGAAGAGGCGCTGGCATCATGAAAGTCACAGGGAGATGGGGAGGGGAGCCACGGATCCTAGAGACTGAACTGGAATCTACGGGACTTCCGGCTCTGAGTTGGAGATGTAATTTTCTTTGGTTAATCCATTTTTCATACTTTCTTAACACTATTCCAGTTTCTAACTCAATTCATCTGTGATTTATGCATAATCGTAAACTGTATGCCTGCTAGTCTAATGTAGCCTGCATAGATTCGTTTTTTTCCCCCAGCAGAATGTTTTGTTTTGTATTAGTTTATTTTCTTACTTTGTCTTTGGATGGGATGTGCTCTCTCTTTGTGTGTTCCTCTGGATCCCTATTATTTTATATTATTCCTGCTTCATTAATTTCTGATACTTGCCTAGCCCATTAACGTGTAACGTACAAGTTCCTTGATTTCTGAGGAACATCTACATGCAAAGCACAATGCTATATAGAGTTTGCTCCAAATGAGGTCTTGCACCATGGAGTCTTAGCTACAGATGCAATGTAAATTATTAGTTGTAATATAGGCAGGACAAACACTTAAATGACAATACAAATTAAGTGTATTAGTAACAAAAGCAAATACAAAGATCCTATAATAGTGGATTCTTCTCCACTTCTGCTCATCGCACTGAAATTCTGTTGCAGTGAAAGCAATTAAAGAAGACAAACACTGTTGGTTAAAAAGTTGGGAAGAAATACCATCAACTCGTGACTAATAGTGATCAGGGCATACCACTTTATTGTGATGCAGTTTTAGCTTGGGCATGAAGAATGTATCTACATCCATAATGAAAACAACTTTGGCAAAATGAAAAACACACGCTCCTGGATTCTTACAGTTTAGTGGCAACACTCTCGGGAAATAAAGCTATTATTTATTGACCCTCCTGTAGGTTTTACATATGTTATTACTGATCCTCACAACCCCCCTGCAAATTACTGCATAAGAGGAAAGCCTTGATATTTGTGAGGGAACATCTTGAACATTTCCCAAGTCCTCCATCCAAAATACGCGGATGTGACAGTTGGCTGACGGTCGTATTTCTGTTAAGAATTGATGTTGCTTGTGGATAGTCTTATGCCACATTTATAAAATATTCCTACAATTAGAACTTTAGTTTTATCTCTGCTTTTATAGCTATTTAATAAACAAACTCACTAAAATCACTTTACAGGAAGTGAGTAGAGGACAAGAGTTGGCAGAGCTGGTGGTCAGCTCGGGTCTCACACTTCTAAGGACGTTTTCCTGGTGCATCAGCATGCTACAACTGCCCAGCTTGTGCTTATGTTTCATATGGTGCTGGGATAAACATAAATCGGCACAGTGTTTATGAAGAAAAAGTTTTATTATAAATCTGAATTTAAAAAAAAATATTTGAAACTTTTAACTTGGTAATTTTACCTCTTAGAAACTGTCCTACTGAAAATAATCATGTGATAGTCACGAAAAATTATGTGACTGTTAATAGTTTCACTTATAATGATAAAAATCTACAAGGTGGCAGTTAACAGTTTGTCTCTGAGCTCCAAATCCACCCGTCTTTTTCCCACTTGGTTTCACTGGAGCTGGACTCTGCAAACATTTTTCTCTGCCAGCTGGGAGGATATTCGGCTTCACCAACGGAGGGCACTGGCGTGGCCTTGCTCCGGCTGCACCTTCGGACTATCTGTCCTGAGCAGCAGCTACTTTGCCTATCCACACCCTCCCGGAAGGGTGAGCCACTTCTGTAGACAGCCCTAGCCCAGCTGCCAAAGCCCACCCAGCAAAGGAAGGTCACTGCTTCAAGCCTGTTTCCACCTCTACACCCACACGCTGTGATGAGGCACTCTCCTAAGCCAGTGCCAGTGTGTGTTCTCAGTTAAGGTTCTTTGCTACTGCCACTAGTATGGTAGCCACTATTTCTTTGAAGAGGTTTGAATATTTTCCAGGGCATGAAGACTTCTCCTATACTTTATTTGTCCCTCTTGTTCAGCCCAGAAGTAGTAACTCTTCTTTTAGCTTGTGACACCTGAGCCCCTGTGAGTCCTTTTCTTACCTCTTTTAGTAGTTAACATTGTTTTTTAGTATTAAATTTCTCCTGCTCAAATATTTTTTTCTCCCCCCGAACTATAAATGATGCAGTTATTAAAGGCTTGTCAAAAAGGACTAGTTAAATAGATGAGGATACATCCATATATTGCTGTAGCATAGTTTTGATTCTCTGTTGCTTGTTTAGTGAGGTGAGCCAACTCTTGAAAGAGTTTTATTTGCCTTCTCCTTTTATTTGGCGTATAGTTATTGCAATAGTAGTTGCTTATTTTTAGTATCTTTGGATCCAGAAATTCCAAGAGGTGTGGGTTATCCTCTGGATTTCAGACATGTTCTTCCTTGCTCCTTTTGTAGGGCAACCCCAAATCATTAAGGAAATCATGGCCTATCACCCCTACCCAAAGAGTAAATCTTTTGTTTGCTGATTAACTTGCATGAGGGACCCAAAAATAATTAGTTGGTAACTTTGGTTTCCAAGTTTATGGGGAATGTTAATGTGTTCTTTGATAGAAATGTCACCCTTCTTTCAAAAACTAAGACCCTTAATCCAAGAAAAGCTGAGCATTCAAGGACAGATACCTAGATGGTGAATAGCTGGGTCAAATGGAATTTCTAGTCTTAGTTTTTTGAGGAATCTCCATACTGATTTTCATATTGTTGTACTAGTTTACATTCCCACCAACAATGCAGAAGTGTTTCTTTTTCCTCAGAGCCTTGCCAGCATTTGTTACTGATTTGATGATGGCCATTTTTTCTGGGTTAAGGTCGAATCTCAGTGTTTTAACTTGCGTTTTTCTAATGGCCAGCAATGCTAAATATTTCTCCATGTAGTAACTGTCCATTTGGACTTCTGTGCTGGTGTATCTATTCATTTCACTTACCCATTTGTTGATTGGATCTTTTATTTTGGGGGAGTGTAATTGTTTTGAGTTCTTTATATATTCTAGATATTAGTCCTCTGCCTGAGGATTAGCTGGCAAAAATTTCTTCCCATTTTTTATATTGTCTTTCCACTTTATTGGTTGTTTCTGTTGTTGTACAGAAACTTTTAATTTGATATGATCCCATTTGCTGCTTCTCGGTACTATTTCCTGTGTAACCTGGGTTCTGTTCAGAAAGTCCTTGCCTACACCTATGGCTTCAAGAGTTTTACCTAGTTTATCTCTCAGAAGGTTAAATGTTTCTGTTTTCACATTTAGATCTTTGATTTTGGTTGTAGTTTAGTACATGGTGAGAGATATGGGTCTAGATTCAATCTTCTGCATGTGGAGAGCCAGTTTTCCCAACGCCATGTATTAAAAAGGCTATCTTTCCTCTAAAGTATGTTTTTGACTTCTTATTAAAGATCAAATAGTTGAATGTGTTTGGGGTTGTTTCTGCATCCTCTAGTCTGTTCCATTGATCTTCATATCTACTTTTGTGCCAGTACCATGCTGTTTTTATCACTGTGGCTTTGTAATATAACTTCAAGTCTGGGATTGTGATGCCTCCTGTTTTGGTTTTGTAACCCAGGATTGCTTATGCTATTCAGGGTCTCTTCTGCTTCCATATGAATTTTGGGATTGTTTTCTCCAGGTCTGTGAAGAATGCTTTTGGTATTTTGATTGTATTAAATCAGTACATCACTTTGGGAAGTATGCCTATTTTGACTCTATTGGATCATCTTTGGGGCAGTTGGAAATATTTGTGGGCATTTTGATGGCTTGTCTTGAAACATATTTTTGTTTTACTTTTGTTTGTGTATGTGCGTGTATGTGCATGTGTGTGCATATGTGTGTGTGTGTGTAGACTTGTGGATTAATTATAATAGAAAGCTTTGTTTCTAGTATGGAATCTTTCCTATTTAATGTCTACTTTTCAGTGGTGTCCTCTGGGTGTGCCTAACCATTGGCCTTTGCCTCTGTCCCAGGATCCAACCACCTCAGTTTACCTGGGATGGGAGGTTGCAGCATATTTGGCCCAGTGCCCAGTTTTCCAGGAATAGGCTGCAGTACCATTAATAACCCTAGGGCAGTCAAGATATTGGTGTCCCAAGAAATCCAATTAGTAACAATAGCTATGTCACCTGACTATAGCAATAAAATCAGCATCAATTATAGTGTCAAAGACAACTGAATTTTGACAAATTCAAAGGAGAAATAATGTGCCACCCTTAACCATAGAAGAGAGATCTGTGATTATAGTATGAACACTAACACAAACCAAACTTTGACCTGTTGACCCACAATAAATGTCTACTAAATGGAGCAACTTTACCTCTATTGACAATAGAACAGTATTCAACAATAGCGTAGAGTAACTAGCTGTGTAAAGATTCATAAAAGTTGGTAGTTATGATAGTAAAGGTAGAGAGAATGGAGAACTTGAGAATAAAGAAAGCAAAATTTGAAAAGTTAATTAGTGGGATATGAGAAGGAGGAGAGAAAACTGTGATGGAAGAGTAAAAGGAAATTAATAGTGTTAGAAAATAGTCACAAGAAAGAACAAACAAGAAAAAGAAAAAAATTAGACAAACATAGCAAAACAACAGCAAATAAAAGAGAGATAAGAAGGAAGAGAACAAAAGCTAAAAGGAGGAAAGAGAAAAGGAGAGAAAAGAAACTAAAAGAGAAAAAAAGCAAAAAAAGTGGGAAAAACCTGTTGAAGAAAAGAGAAAACTAATAAAAAGAAAAATTTAAAAAAAGTTGAATCTAAGAAAAAAATTCTTCCGTGCTTTTGAATGAATGATTTCTTTCCAAGATCTGCAACCTTGGGTTGCAGCCAGTCATGATTTTTCTAGGTTTAGAGCCTATGGGTTTTTGAGGTGCCCTCGCTGCACCAGAGGGCCCTCTGTCCCTTCACCCCGGACTGTGTTTACCGTTCAAGCCCAGGCGTGTCTTTGCTCCCTGTGGCAGAGAGGAAACCTACCATCTATGTTCTGCTGGCTACAGGCCATGGCGCAGGGGTTCACGTGGGTGGGTGTGCTGAATGCTGACATGGTGTTTGGAGAGGGCAGGAGCCATGCCCTTCCCAGCCTGAGGTTACACTTCTCCAGGAGGTCTGTGTCCGGCCACTCCCTCTCCACAATGTTCTCTTCTGGTTGGCTCTCACCCGGTCATGGTCACTTTACTTTCTCCCTGGGTCTGCTGGCTTCCTGGGCTTGCCTTCTCTCTCTCTCTCTCTGCCCGTATATAGAATCAGGCTGGCTGGTTAGTCGGCACCTCTGTTGCCCTGTTCTAAGGGGAAGCAGAATGTATAGCCAGCTTGGAGTTGGTGGATGGTTGCGCGTTGTATGCGGTGGGGTCTGGCCAGCTTGCCTTTGTTGAGATGGGGTGCCGTGTGCCCCAACCTTAATTTTTTCCCTCTGGTCTGTGCTTGCACAAAATTGTGAAGTAGCTTTACTTTGTTTCATTTCTTCATGGTCTCAGGGTGGTCTTGTTTGAGGTTGGTATTCTGTGAGATTTTTTTTTCATATCCAGGAGAATAACATGGCACAGCTTTGAATGCCTGATCCGTTCTGGATATGTGCGTCTCCTTTTTTCCTTTCCAGGGTTAAGCTGTTATGTGGGAGGTCTGACTGTTCTGGGCCGTCGTATGGAGTGACCACATACACATATACTGTACAGAGAAACATCACAGATTTCATGTCCCCAGTTAGTCATGTTTTCCCAGACCAGGGGGCAGCCGTTTGATTGAAGAAGACGTGGAGTTAAACTCCTCCACAGACACTATCTGACCACAATTGTGTGAGAGACCTTGAATGAGAATCGCCTAGCTGAGGGTTTTGGCTTCCAGATCATAAGTAAAATAAATGATCATTGTTTTAAGTTCTGGCTCTGGGGGTGCTTTGTTACAGTGGAATAGATAAGTGTTACAGATGTCTGGCCAACAGGCTGGAGCTCAGGAGAGAGATCTGGCCTGGAATTATAGGTTAGGAAATTCTTTAACAAAGAAAAAGCACCGGAAGTCATTAAGTGGATAACATCACTGGGGAAATGTATGTAGCGAAAGGAAAACAAAAAAACTACAGTAGCTCCTTTAATAACAACCGTGGAATGACCATGGAGAAAGAGTCATTTGTAAGGAGACCAAGAAGGAGTGGATAAGGTGACCTGATGACATTCACGAGACGATGACCAGGAGGCCAGGAATGAGAGCATTTTAGAAAAGAGTTTGCTGTCCAGAGTTAAGTGCTATGGAGGGAGATTAAGTAAGAAAAGACTGAAAAGTGTCCTTTGGATTTAGCAACAATACATTTTCGTTGTTGGCAAAAACAGAAATTGTAGGGTTTGTGATGGGACGTGATTGTTTCATTAGCAGATCATCTCCTAGTGTATATTTAATGTTATACTTCAACCTAGGGCTTCCGGTTATAAATGTATTACTGACTTGATGGACTTTTCATTTCCAGTCTGTCATTCTAATCACTTCAAGTCTCTTCCTGTTTCATTCTCTTACAAGTAAAATAGTTCATCATTTAAAATAGTACCTGTGTTCGGTGTTGTGCCTCGTACTTGTTTCAGGGAAAGAGTCGCAGTTTAAAGTTATGAACTTTCAGTGCCTCTCTGCAGGAGGAATAGCTTCTTTTTGAAAGAATTTTTTATTAGTACATATATATATATATATATATATATTTTTTTTTTTTTTGGTGGGTACCAGGGGTTGAACTCAGGACCTCGTGCGCCAGCAGGTGCCCATGCTGCTGAGCGATATCACCGGCCCTTTTTTTCATATGTGGGTACCGGGAGTTGAACTCAGGACCTTGTGCTTGCCAGGCAGGTGCTTATGCTGCTGAGCTATCTCACCGGCCCTATTAGTACATATCTGTAATACCCTCAGTTTGCAGTCATCTTGGGGAGTGGGCACACATACATAATATGACTTGTTTCTTTTTTATAATCCCCTTTCCCCATGTTTATTCTTATTGATATTATTAATCCTAGTGCATGTATGGCATAGAATGCTTGCATTCATTGAGATTATTAGATCCCTGTATGTGGCATATATTTATTCTACTTTTTTCCCCTTCTGCTCTCCCTCACCCCTCACCATTGGTCTCTTGGACCCCTTTCCTATTTGTAAGAGATCCATCCCCTTGTCTCCTTTTATCCATCTTTTATCATTCCATTTGTACTTTGCCTTACTCAATTGAGTGATACTCCATGGTATTGAAGCTTGTGTGTCTGGTTTATTTCACTCAATACTGTATTTTCCAGGTGCATCCATTTTCCTATAAATATCTCAAATTGTCCTTCTTCATAACTGAGTAATATTCCATTGTGTATAGCTACCACATATTCTTTATCGAGTTGTCTGTTGATGGGTACACAAGCTGCTTGCAGGATTTAGCTATTATGAATTGTGCTGCTATAGGCATTGGTATCCACATATTGGTGGAGTATGATGTCTTCTTTTGGTACAGAAGTCTGGAGAGCATTATTATAGCCATACCCTGCTAATCATTGGCCTGATTGTCAGGGCTCATCCCAATTCACTCACCTTGGAGGCCACCTTGGGATTCTACTCATTCAAGCAGAGGTCAAGGCCTCCTTGGGAGCAATGAATGAGTCACCAGGGAGTCACAGAGAGATATTCCTCTTATGTTCATTTTGTGAGGGTTCCTTTAAACCTCTCTTTCCCATTTCTTTTTAGAGCAAGTCTTACCCCACTTCCCCCCTTATTTTTTTGTGGTTTTATTGGCATGGATATGCAGAGGGAATCATTATGGCAAAGACGAGAGTTGGGCCTTTATATGAAGTGTTTACATTTTAAAGGACTTGAAATTTATATTTTAAATGTCACTTTTAGCCTGGCATGGTGGCACATGCCTGTAATCCTAGCACTCAGGAGGCTGAGGCAGGAGGATCACTATGAGTTCAAGGCCAGTCTAGGCTACATAGTGAACTCAAGGCTTACCTGAACTACGTGTTGAGAACCTGTCTTAAGACAAAACAAAACAAAACAAAACGTAAATGTCGCTTTTAGATGACAAACACACGGACATAAACAGTTAATAGATTTGGAAAGAGACACACAGCATGCATTTTAAGCTTCTGTGGCATTCCTGGGCTTGACTTCTGAATCATCTATTTGTTCAAATCCTAGTTACCTTTTAAATATCATCACAGACCATATTGCACTAGAAAACATTCTTTTTAGGGGCTGGCACAGTCACTAAAGTACTATTATTTTTGAAAATCTGTATTGGCATCTTTCATATTTTAGGGTACCAGAAGCCTCTAAAGTTGAAAAATTCAGTATCCTGGAAACCTTGCTTGGGGCAACAACTGTGACCCTCTGGGGAAGGAACTGTGGTTGTGGAAGATGATCAGAGGTGTTTCCAAAGGTTGTAACAAAGCAATTACTTGCTGAGGGCATTTCAGCACCAGACACTGGACTAGGGACTTTTATATGCTACACTGAATCACATAAGCCTGCGTGGAGTGAGCCCTGGACCATGGAATCCCAGGGAGATTGAGCTGTCATCCAAAGGGAAAGCTGCCCATGTGGGACTTACAGACAGCTCGCCATGGGGTGTGGGTAGGGCTAGAGGGAAAAGGATCTTGGCAAATACCTTCTGTATAAATACTGTGTCGTTCTCATTCATGTGGACTCTGACTCTTTTCCCGGGTTCATCTGCTTGGCAGATGGACACAAAATGCCCTTTGTCCTCGTGAAGGGAGTTTTACATGTACGGTTTGTATGAATTGCGGTGTTGTGAAAAATAGAAACAGCTGAATTTCAGAGGGTTTCCAGTGTGTGTGTGTACGTGCATGTGTGGAAATATGTGTGCTTGTGTGAATGCGTGTGCATGGATATGCCCGTGTACTGAACAATACTACCAATTTGAATCTGATTTCCCACTGGGCAAATTTCACATGCTTCTTAGTGTGGCCCAAGTGAGTGTATTTTTAGGAATGGAAAGTAGAGCATGTTTCAAATGTTCTTTTCTTCTGCAAGCAGGGATAGTGATATTTTTATTTATAGTAATTTCGGGTCCCCAAATGCTGTCAGCAATATTAATGGGGCAAACAAACAAAAAAAATTAAGTAGCAGATGATTAGACCATATGTTATTTTACAGAAAACTTTATTTTTGTTCCCTTTGGAAAATATAAAGCTGCTTTTCTACATTATGACTAGATCTAATTATTTTCTCACATTTATTTAAAAGGAATATTCTTGGCTCTGACAGTAAAAACTTGTGTGGTACAATTGGCCTTTGTCTCTTGGCTTTGATAATGCAAAGAAAAAAGTATAAGAATAAGATTCTTTGAATTTATTAATATTTATTATAATGGAAATGGTGGTACTAATTATCAGTAATTAAAAAATATCCACTACTTCTTTTTTTTTTTTTTTTTTTTTTGTGGGTACCGGGGGGACGACCTCAGGACCTCGCGCGCCAACAGGCACCCGTGCCACTGAGCGATATCACCGGCCCCTTTTTCGTATGTGGGTTCCGGGAGTCGAACTCCGGCTTTCGCGCTTGCAAGGCAGGCGCTTATGCCGCTGAGCCATCTCACCGGCCCATATCCACTACTTCTTGAACCAGTATTTTGTGCTGATTCTTTAAAGTTTTTTATTAGTATATGTTAGCAATACATACTGAATATATTCATTGAGGAATATTGGTACATATACATATTGCATTTTGATTCTTTTTACTTTATATTATTTCATTTATACTTTTTTAATGAAGTTTATTGGTACGATTTATATATAGATAATAATCACATTCATTATGGGAAATTTGTACCTGTATATGATATAGCTTGATTCTTTTTTTCCCATTCCCCTCCCCTCCCTTCAACCCCTTTTCCCCTCCTTATTTACAAAACTTTAGTTCTATTTTAACATTCTTTTCTCATGTTTTTCTTTTTCCTTCCTTCCTTTCTCCCTCCCCCATCCTAGTTCCTCTTCCCATTTGAACATTTTCTTCCTATTGCACAATCTGTGTTACACATTTTGGTCCTTATTTACACTTTTGGCTTCTCACACCAAAGAAACAATGCTATATTTGCACACATGTGTCCAATTCATTTCACTTAAGAGTATGGTCTCAGGATGTATCCATTTACCTAGAAATTTCTCAAGTTTATCCATCTTTATGGCTGAGTAGTACTCCACTGTACAAAAAATAATCACATCTTCTTTATCATTGGTTGAAGGGCATTTGGGCAAGATTAACTATTACAAACTGTGCTGCTATAAACATGGGTGTGCAGATATCACTGTGGTATGATGCTTTTAATTCTTTTGGGAAGATACCAAGAAGGGACTATCTGGGTCAAATGGAACCTCCAGTCCTATTTTTTTGAGAAATCTCCACACTGATTTCCACAGTGGTTGCACCAGTCTAGAATCCCACCAACAGTGGAGAAGGGTTCCTTTTTCCCCACAGCCCTACCAGCATTTGTTACTGGTTGATTTCTTGATAATAGCCATTCTTTCTGGGGTGGATGGAATCTCAGCATTGTTTTAATTTGCATCTGTTGAATGACTGGTGATGTCAAACGTTTTTTCATATATTTATTTACCATTTGTACTTCTTCATCTGAGAAGTGTGTATTCATCTCGGATGCCCATATTTTGGATTGGGTCTTTAAATTTGGGGGGTCTGATTTTTTTTAGTTATTTATATATTCTAGATATTTAAGGAACAGCTGGCAAATTTTTTTTCCCACTCTCTGGGTTAACTCTTCACTTTGTTGGTGATTTCTTTTGCTGTGCAAAAGCTTTTCAGTAAGACCAGATCCCTGTTGTTGATTCTTTGTAATATTTCCCATGTGATCGGGGTTTTGTTCATAAAGTCTTTGCCTACACCTATGTCTTCAAGAGTTCCACCTAGTCTATTGTCCAGCAGATTTAGTGTTTCTGTTTTAATGTTTAGATCTTTGATTCATTTTGATTTTAGCTTAGTGCATGGTGAGAGACATGGGTCTAGTTTTAGTCTTCAGCATGTGGAAAGCCAGTTTTTCCAGCACCATTTATTAAAGAGGCTATCTTTCTTCCACTGAAGGTGTTTGGTCCCTTTGTCAATGATAAGGTGGCTGAGTGTGTTTGGAGTTTTTTCTGCATCTTCTAATTTGTTCCATTGATCCTCAGGTTTATTTATTTTTTTTTGCTATTCTAGGTCTCTTCTTGTTCCAAATGAATTTTAGGAATGTTTTCTCTAGTTCTCTAGGTAATGCTATTGGTATTTTAATTAGGATTGCATTAAATCTGTATAACAATTTTGGGAGGATGGCCATTTTCACTGTGTTGGTTCTTTCTACCCATGAGCAAGGTACATCTTTCCATTTTCAATCTAAAGATCTTTTACTTCCTTTGTTAGTTTGACACCTAAGTATTCCTTTTTGTTTTTTGGATGCCATTGTGAAAGGTGTGGTTTCCCTACACTCTCTCAGTGAGTTTGTTATTTGTGTACAGGAATGCTATTGATTTTTAAGGGTTGACTTTGTATCCAGCTATGTGACTGAATTTGGTTATTAAATCTAGAAGTGTTTTTGGGGTCCTTTATGTACAGTATCATGTCATTTGCAAATAATGATAATTTAAATTCTTCCTTTCTTATCTTTATTCCTTTCATTTCTTTCTCTTGTTTAATTACTCTGGCTAATGTTTCTGGAACTATATTGAGTAGGAGTGGTGATAGTGGGCATCTTTGTCTTGTTCCTGATTGTAGAGTGAAAGATTTCAGTTTTTGACCATTTAGTATGATGTTGGCTGTTGGTTTGTCATAGATGGCTTTTATGAGATTGTGATAAAGACCATCTATTCCAATTTTCTGTAGGGTTTTTATCAAAAATGGGTGTTGGACTTTGTCAAATGCTTTTTCCGCATCTATTGAGATGATCATGTGATTTTTGTCCTTGGCTCTGTTGACATGGTGTATTACATTTATTGATTTGGATATGTTGAACCATCCCTACATTCCTGGGAGGAATCCTACTTGGTCATGGTGTATAATCTTCTTGATGATTTGCTGCTTTCTGTTTGCCCCATCTTATTGAGGATTTTTGCATTTATGTTCAGTAGGGAGATTGTCCTATAGTTCTCTTTTTTGGTTGGAGTCTTCTCTAGTTTTGGTATCAGGGTAATATTTGATTCCAGGAATGACTTTGGGAATATTGCTTTTCTTTCAATTTCATTAAAGAGTTTGAGGAGTAAACTATTGGATCTTCTCTAAATTTCTTGCAGAATTCAGCAGTGAATCCATCAGGATCTGGGCTTTTCTTTGACGGTAGGTTTTTAATTACATCTTGGATTTCATTGACTGATATTGGGTTATTTAGAAATTATATATCTTCCTGATTCAGCTTTGGTAATTCATATGTATTGAGGAATGTGTCCATTTCTTCCATATTTTCCATTTTATTAGAATACAGGTTCTTGAAGTAGGCATTGACGATCTTCTAGATTTCTGCTGGATCTGTTGTGATTTCATCTTTTTTATCCCTAATTGCATGGATTTGAGTCTTTCCCTTTTCTCATAAGGTTGGCTAAGGTATTGTCAATTTTATTTAATCTTTCAAAGAACCAACTCTTTAATTCATAGATTCTTTGTATTGTTTTCTTAGTCTCAGTTGCATTAATTTCTGCTCTTACCTTTATAATTTCCTCCCTCATATAAGCTTTGGGCTTGACTTGCTTTTCTTTTTCTAGAAGTTTAAAGTTCAACATTAAGTTGTTTATTTGAGCTCCATCTGTTTTCCTGATATGCAGGTTCACTGCTATAAATTTTCCTGCTAGGACTGCTTTCACTATGTCCCATAAGTTCCAGTATATTGTATTGGTATTATCATTTAATTGTAGAAACTGTGTAGTTTCTTCTTTAATTTCATCTGTGACCCATTGGTTGTTCAGGAGGGTGTTATTTAATTTCTATGGCTTATGTAGTTTTTGTGGTTTCTTTTGCCACTGATTTCCAACTTCATTGCTCTATGGTCTGATAATATGCATGGGATAATTTCAATTCCTTTGCATTTACTTAAGCATGTTCTATGAGCTAGTATGTGGTCTATTTTGGAGAAGGACCCATGCACAGCTCAGAAGAATGTGTATTCTGATATCATGGGGTCAAAACACTCTATGGACATCTACAAAGTCCATTTGTTCACAGGTTTGTTTCAATTCTAATATTTCATTGTTGATTTTTTGTCCAGTTGATTTGTCTATTCGTGACAGTGGACTACTGAGGTCCCCCATTATAATTGTGTTAGTGCTTGTCTGATTTTTCATGTCTGTTAATACTTGTTTTACACAAGTGGGTCTGCTGGTATTTGGTGCATATATATTTATGGTTGTTATTTCTTCCTCTTGGAGTTTTTCCCTTAACAAGTATGTAGTGACCCTCTTTGTCTCTTTTGATCAGTTTTGGCTTGAAGTTCACTTTGTCTGCAAATAGAATAGCTACCCCTGCTTTTTTCCTGGTTCCTCTTGCATGCAGTATTGTTTTACATCCTTTGACTTTTGGTCTAGAATTTATTTCTTGTATGCAGTATATTGTTGGATCTTGTTTCTTGATCCATTCTGCCAATCTGTTTCTTTTGATAGGTGAATTGAGACCATTTACATTGATGGTTATAACTGATACTTATTGACTTATCTTTGTCGTATTATTTTCTTGTCATTGGTTCCTGTCTTTCCCCTCTGTTTAACTGCTTGTCTTGCCTGGTGGATTCTTTCTATCGATGTTTTTGGGACTGTAGTCTTCTTTATCTGTTTCTAAAACATCCTTCAGAACATTTTAGAGAGCTGGTGTGGTGGTCATGTGGTCATGAATTTCTTCAGTTGTGCTTTGTCTGAAATATTTTATTTCTCCATTGATTTTGAAGATAGTTTTGTGGGTTACCTCAATCTGGGTTGGAAGTTTTTTTTTTTTTTTTCCAGAACTTGAAATACTTTGCTTGAAGCTCTCCTTGACTTAAGGCTTTGTGTCATGAAGTCTGCTGTGATTCTCATGGGCTTTCCTTTATATGTGATTTGTCTCTTTTCTCTAACAGCTTTTAATATTCTGTTTTTGTGCTGAATTTCTGGAATCTTGATTATTATATGCCTTGGTGTAGATTTATTTTAGTCATGACTAATTGGAATTCTGTATGCCTCACTTATCCATATGTCAAATTCTTTTTCCATACTTGGGAAATTTTCTGCAATTACTTCTATGAACAGGTTTTTTGCATCATTTGTGCTGTCTCCTGCTTTTTCATTGACTCCAGTCAATCTTATGTTGTTCTTCTTTGCATTATCTTACAGCTATTGGATTGATTTTTTGTGGTCCCTTACTATTTTTAAGAAATCTTTCTTTTTGTGATCGCTAACTGTAATCCTGTCTTCTAGATCTGATATTCTGTCCTCACCTTGGTTCATTTGGGTGTGTATTTTCAGTGGAATTTTTTTATCTCCTGGATATCTGTTTGAATCTGTTTCATGGATTCTATTTCTTTGCTATGTTGGGCTTTCATGGTTTCCATCATTTTCCTATTGGGCATTCATGAGTTCCATCATTTTCCTAAGCTCTTCTATTTTTTTAACCTGAGTCTACTCTAGATTCGCTGAGCAAGTACTTCACTTTGATCATCATCTTTTTTTTTTTTTAACCTGAGAGATTATTTCTGATCTGATTTTCTCTACAGTCTCATTCATCTGTTTTTTTTTACTTCTGCTGCTACTTTTTCAGAATATTCAGGTGGGTGGCCTCAGATTTCCGTAATATCATTGTCCCCTGGATTTGTTTTGAGTGGGCTGGAGGTCTGGAGTTGCATTTGCTTTTGTGTTTTGTCATTTTCTATTTTTTCTATTTTAATTTGTTTTCTGTATTGATGTTTATAAATTGCTTATGGTAGGTACCTTTATCACTAGTATCAAGGCTTCCCTAGGAAATATCTATTCCTCAGAGATATCTTCTAGGTGTAGCTGGCTCTTGGCCTTTGTGTGTGTCCTAAGATCCTACCTTCCCAATTTATGAAAGATGAAAAGTTGCTATTTGGCTCAGCATCAAGTCCTTTGGCACTGGACTACTGTGATGATTATGACCCCAGATATTTGCAGTGTTGTCATACAAGGGAGAACAACTGATTACAGCAGGTGTGACACCCTGGCTAAAGTAGTACAATTAGCAATAACAATAGCATCAAGCACAGCCTAGCAACTGACAAACTGTGGTAACTATTAATTTGGTATCTTTAACCATGGGAGTAAGATCTACAGTTATATATCAAAATCCAACATAAACCAGGAACTTATTTGCTGTGAGTTTTCCCTTAGTAGAGTGGTTTTACCCTATGTGTGGAGGATTTAAGAGGAACAGGGGAAAAATAGAGAGATAAATGAAGACAAATATAGTGGAGGCAAGGCTGAAGGACAAAGGATGATCAGCCAAGCTTTGGGAAACTGGAGAAGAAGACAGGAGAGAAAGAATGAAGGAGAAAGCAAAACAATATTGAAGCAAACCAGAAAGACTAGAGATAATGTTCTCTCACATAAAAATATCAAAAAAATCCAGAAAGATAGTTCAGGAAAAAAGGGAAGAAGTCGAGCAAAACAAAACAAATAATAAAAATAACAACCTAAACTACCAAACAACAACAACAACAACAACAACCCAAAAACCAAAACCAAAACCAAAACAAAAAAGACAGAAAGAGGAAAACAAAACAAACTAACAACAACAAAAACAATAAAATTCCCCTGGTGCCTTTAGTTCTGTGGTAGTGTCCAAGTTAGAGCCCAAATCTGTGCTGGGTAACTCTACCAAGTCTGCAGGATTAGTGCAAAGTGCAGGGCTGATCTTGGCCTCCAGATGTGGGGGCTGAGGCCAGAGTCTTCAGCCACCAAGTTTCTGTATGTCCCTCAACAGCCTGCCTATGTTTCCTTAGCCCGTTTGTCTCTGCGTTGCTCTGCCAGTTGCTGTGGTGCCCTCAGACAGAGACAGCCCAAGGCTGCTTCCAGTCCCATGTAGTTGACTCCTCCTGGCCCTCGCACAGCCTCCTCTGTTCCACTCGTGTTGGAGCGTCTCTCTCCTCTGTCTCACGACGGGCTGCAGGGTGGAAGGAGTGCTGACTTCCCAGTCGTTGCCCCACTGTGGCTTTAGGCTGCTTAAATCCTGCACCCTTCTCTCACACACAGCTGAAAGCAGGGAAAGAGTGATGGTGCTGTTCTACTCACTACCTTCACCACTGCCGCTGCTGCAGTCCCTAATCTTGTTGTTGCTAGAGGTTCTAATTAGCTGCTATGGCATACAATAAAAACAAGTAAACCAACTGGGGCCCATTAGGCAGGGAGCAGCTTCCTGGTCACTCATCCTTGTGTGTGATGGTGAAATTTGCTGCCAGGCTGCAATGTCTTCTGTTGGAGGAAGGCAAAGGAGTTGAGGGGCCTCATATCCCAAATTTACCCTGTGTGGCCTGGGTTTGCCACACTATTGTGGTCCATAGGATTTTTTGGAACTTCCCAGAATGGCGGTTCCTGCTCTGCATATAGGCGGAATACCACAGGCACCCCTGTGGGCCCCTTTGCTGTTTTACAAAGTCTTTTTCCCATGTTTTGTTTGATCTATGAGTCTCTTACTTCACATTAATTTTTGCATCAGGATGTATGTCCCTCCCTTTCTTCCAAATACTTGTGTTTTCAGATGATTTTCTCTGAGTAACTCCAATGTGGCTCCTCTATTCAGCCATGTTGACTATCTCATTTATACTTGACATAATCTGATGTTTTATGACCATTTATTTCAGTGGATCTTCAAAATTATTAGGATATTCCAAAGATATGGACCCTTTTAGTGGCAAAATTGAAAGTTTGAACCTCGGTCTGGCTGACTGCAAAGCTTATAGCCTTTCGACTCAAGCTAGTTGTACCTCCGACCTCAGCATCACTTGATGGTACTCACTTCTACTAATAGGAGAAACTATGTTTATCATTAGATGCTGTCCATATTCAAAGAACCATTTATTGAGTTTCTACTTTCCTCCAATCCCTGTGATGAGTGAACAAAATCTAGAACCAAAGTTGAAGGATCCTTGCTGTCAAGGGACCCATGGAGTAGTAGGACAGCCTATTGAGAATACTGATTATGATGCAGAGTTTTATGTGTTATGAGAGAAGGAAAAATACACTACTGGGTCTTGAAAAAGGCCACAGGTTGTGTGTGTGTGTGGCCCGGTGAGGGACATTCCAGACAACATCAAGGGGTTGGGAACATATGATTTATACAAGAAGCCACTAATTGTGGTTTAGCTGTAAAGTAGTGGTTATGTGTGGCAGAGTATAAGAAATGAGAAAAAAATCCTCAAAATGGTAAAATTGGGAGTTTCACTTTTTGGAATCATCATAACCTTTCAAAATTTCCTTGATAAGACAGATACTTTCCTTCTTTTTTTGAGTATTTGTGTTTTAAAGACACACTGTAGTAATCATAATATTTTTCTGAAGAAGAAATATAATGAGCTCACAAGTTCATGGTAGATATAGGTCTTGCTGGTAATCAAAATAAAGAAAAATATTTACCCTAACCAAAGAATAAAACTGTAAAAATAATGAATATTTGTAAGAATAAGCTGAGATGAGCATATTAGTGTTTTGTTGATTGGTCTATGAATTGGTTCAACACTTTTATAAAGCTATATATAATACATATTAAGATATTTAAATGTTTCTGCCTTTTGTTTCAATAGGGCTAGTTTTGGAATTCTATAATAGGAAAATTATTATAAATATTTATTACAGGCTTTCTTTAATGGTGAATCATTAAAATCAGCCTAAAAAGCCATGGTACATCACTTTGATGCAACTTAATGTATCATTAAAAGTTATGTGTATAAATAACATTTAAGAAGCATTTAATACAATTCTAGTTTAAAAAGTAGAATGCAGGAATATCTATAAATATAGGATATATAGAATATATTTGCACATACAAATGTATGTAAATATTCCCACCCTTGTAACATTATAAATTAAAAACAATACATTAAAATAATAAAGTAAAACCATATACTAAAAAAGAAACTGGAAAGAAATCCATAGAATGTGGATCCATAGTTTTGTTTGAAAGTTATGAGTATGAATAAGTTTTCTTTCTACTTTTGTCTTTTCTCCATTTTCTTTAGTGAGGTTTTTAGCTTTACAAATAAAAATTAATAATTTAAATTTTTTTTAACTTTCATAAGTGAAAAATTAATTAAAGTTAGTAAATATTCTTATTAATGAACAAGGAAAATGCATTATAGCATTCACTCTGCGTGTGTGTGTGTGTGTGTGTGTGTGTGTGTGTGTGTTCTGACATCTGGTAAACTATTCTCAAATCTATAGCAGCAAGTGGATAACTCTTTTTAAAAATTCCCAATATTAGCAAGAGTTCTTTTGGGGTATCTCTGCTGAACTGGAATGAAATCCTCTGCCTTTGACTTTCTAGAAAGATAGACATCATCATAATTCATGATCAACAATATACTAATTACTACAGAGTAAGTACCATCTACAAAATACTACAAGGGTGATTAGGTAGTATGAAATTTTACCTGTGAACTGTATCTTCAGGGTACAGTGCCCTGCAGCTGGTCTTACACCCAGTTTGACCACCTTTATAGTCATTTTCTCAAGGCTACTATCTCTTTTAAAAAGCAAGTTTGTTGCATGAAGCAGCGACAGTTCTGTTGTACCCCCCTGCCCCACGTCAGCTACCCACGTGCTTTCTCTACTTGAGACTACCAAATCTAGACATGTGTCTTGCGCATGGATGAGCAGTCACAAAGAGGCATCAGTGAAGCCTTTAAAAATGACATAGTATGCAAGATGACCTGAAACAGGAGCATGGAGCTCCTAAGAGAAGGTGCGCTAAGAGCAAAAGCCAAGAGGGTGATATGGAAATGGATGCAGAAGGGATACTGCAGAGTGGTGAGGAAGTGAAGCAATGGAAAAACAACACAGCAGCATTGAGGTTGGAGATTGGAGCCCACTCTGAAGGTGTGTTCCTAGGGCACAGAGTGAAGGACAAGGAGCTGGACCTGGAGGTAATGGATATGGAGGGGAGAATGGAGCTAAGAGCTAATGTAAAACCTTAGTTCTAAGAACTCAGAAAGATACTACAAACAGGACAAACATTAAAGATGCAATGCACTAGAATAACCTTTCAACAAAAAGGCAAAAATATGCAGATTGAATGGGTCACAAATTCCAATGAAGAGCATTAAGAGCAAAAACATTGCAGTGAGATTCTTTCTTAAAAACACAGTAATTACGAGGTTCTTAAAAAATAAGCACTTAGGCAGTAGAAAAAGCTTGCCAAGGAAAGAGCCAAAATTAAACTCTAACTTTTCTTATATAGTACTAAATTCCAAAAAAAAAAAAAAAAAAAAAATTGGAAATATATCTACAAGTTTTGCAAGGGGGTAGATTATGATGCAGGTATTTAAGATCAGAAAATCCCCATTTCATTGGTGAAGGCAATGGGAAGATGTGTTTTAGAAGTAGAAGCTCTCTATTCATATATAATTTTCTGTAAAAAATAAGATAAATGTAATAAAATAAAATGGGCTTTGACGTGAACTTTAGTCAACGAGAGATGATTCGAAAGAATTTTAAGAACTAGAATGTTAACACTTAAAAGGATAGGTGATATTTTTCCTTACTTAATTTGGTTACCAAAATAATGGATCCAGTACAACCTGATATATTTTTGTTGCCTAAGGGGAAAGATTGGCTCCACCTTTCCTGTTTTACTTTCCTCCTTTCATAATGCAGGAAGTTTATATTTTATTTTTTTATTGACATAATATTTGTATATACTTTTGGAGTACAGTATAATTTAATACATATACACAAATGTGGAAGGATTAAATCAAGATAAGAAAATATATTTTGGGTAACTTGTTATTTACTTCACCTCTCAGGTAGACTGTGTTGCCATACTGGATGACTTTTCTGTTAAGATAAATTAAACAGATTCATGCCACATGCCCAGGCCACGTGCCACATGGTCTTACCCTCAGTTCAGCTCCCTCCAGGACCACATTCTTTGTCCTACTCAAGAACAGCCAAATTTGGGCCGTAGCAGACACTTGACTCAGGATCATAGAATGGTAATTGGTTAAGAACTGTGTGACCAATGGGAGTTGTGTAACTGATACTGCAAAGTGGAAATTTAAAAGTTAGATTTTTTCTTTTAGAGATAAGCAGCTTCTCCAAATTCCCACCTGTTGAGCTGTAACCAACAGTCCCTCCTCTCCTCAGCCCAGAAGAAATGACAGAATATGCAGAAGGAGGACGAATTGAAGATGGCTGGAAGTGGTGAAGCAGCGTGGAGATCGGCATCATCTCTATCTATACCCCTGCCCTCTATTCCTTAATATCAAAAAGGACCTTACTCACCTGTGCATGGTGATTTGAGGCAAATGGGCCCCTCTATCTCCTCGGAGCTAGGTTTGAATAAATCAGTTTTACCATAATATATGGCCTCCTTGGATTTGGTCAGGGGATTGTCAGCAAATGAACCTAAGTGGCTGGTAACAGTTGGAGTTTATTTAGGTCCAAATCCAGGACCAGCCACTTGACTTTGATCTTTATTTTCTTCTCTCATCAAATGAATTTGTTGATTGGTCTTAATTTCTTTGAGAGGAGAATTAAATGAGTTAATACACACAACACTTTTTTACTGCTATCTGTCATACAGTCTTGTCACATGTTTGAAACAACCAACTAACCAACCAAAACAAAAATCCAAAACTTCTCTACACCAGCTAAGGGAGAAAAAAGTCTCTTCTTACAACTTAATACTTCTGGTCATCAAATATGGGAGGGTTTTCCTATACCAATTCAGTTCAGTTAACTAGACATCTGCTAGGTGTCTGATTATTCAGTTCAATTCTGACACTATCTACATGGAAATAGACACAGAGCCTTGTTTTCCAAGCTCAGTCCCACAAGACTTCCTGCACTGTAAATGACAATGCCAAGTTCAGATTGTCACCTGTGTTTAGGAATGGTGGCTATAAATCAGAGTTCTCTAGACATCCCCTTTGATCATTTCCTAGAAAGGTTTAGTTATAGATCACTAATTTATTACAAAGGAATTTACAACTCAGGAACAATTGACTTCCTCCAATGGAAGAGATAGGTAGGGCAAGGTATGTGGGAGGGGTGAGGAGCTTCCGTGCCCTCTTGGGGTGCACCACCTTTCCAGCACCTGCACACATTCATCAACCCAGAAGCTCCCCTAACTCAGTCCTCTTGGAGTTTTTGAGGCTTCACTACATAGCATCATTGATTAAATCATTGGCCAATGGTAATTAAGTCAACTGAAGCCTTTTTGTTTCCCATCACAGGGTGGAACTGAAATTTGCAACTCTAATCACATGGTTGCTTTCCCTGACCCTTAGGGTCCTTCCAAAAGTCACTTTTTTAAGGCAAACTCAGGTATGATTGAAGGGTACTTGTTTTGAGTAACAAAGTATGCTTCTTTTATCTTTACCATGCTTCAGAAATTCCAGGGATTTCAGAAGCTTTGTGCCATGACAGACTTAATATATTTATTATATAAATTACAGTATCGCACAAGTCATTACTATTACTATGACTTTGAAAGATAAGTCAGTCAGGTTCTCCCCCATTGTGAATTTCAAGTGGGAACATCAGAGAATCAGGCAGGTGGCAGTGGTGAAGGAGGGAAAGTAAAGCTTCGGGCTGCCAGAATGGACAGCAAACTGGAATTCTGCCATAGGGGCCACTATGATTGGGCAGAGAGCATCACTGTGTATGTTGCACATGATCCCAGAGTATCTTATTGTGGTGGGACAGAAGAAATAAAGAGACAAGGAAACTCACAAGTTAAAAATTGTAGTTTTAAGAAGTCTGTATCTTCAGGATAGAAACTCAGTAAGTTTTTTTTTTTTTTTTTTTTTTAATATCCTTAAACACAGAGTAAGCCTTGGCCATTTCCTTTTACCTGCAAAGGGGCCTGCACCATTCACTTTTACCTGCAACTGGTCTTTTCATTTGTGAATAGACCATCCCCTTTCTACCTGTAAAATGAGGCATTATTTTTCTGTGTGTGGGCCACCCCCAAACAGGAACTTCCTGTAGAGTTCCATCAGAGCCAAATAAATATTCCCAGCTCTAAACTGTAATATGCCTCTCCCACTTCCCCTCCTCTGGCCCACACTCTATTTCTTTGAGCGTGTACTTTTAAAATTTTGCCTAATGAGTCTCCTTATGCCTCTTACTGATGTGTTCTGAAAATTCTTTTTCTGTGATGGAAGTCAGTGAAGCTGCCACCTGTCCTGTGGGTGGGTGGGTCAAGGTTCTCCATCTCTGCTTTGGGGACTTCCTGGGACACTATCATGACACTATCCTGCCACCCAATGCTCATTTAAATATCTTTCTTTCAGTACAGATACACTCACCACCTAGGGACAGCTTAACATCTCTCTGACCATTGGACCTACCAGTTCCACTAAAGAGAATAGCTCCCGAGATACAGGGAACGCTGACCTAAGGGCAAGAAAAGAGAATCTGGAGTTCAAAATGGGATTGAAGTGCTTTTCAGTTCTTCTTGTCATCACTGTACTACCTTCTGCCTTTGGCAGAGGAAAAACAAAGCTTCCACCCAAAGCAGCAAGGCCTCTCCTGAAGCGAGGCTGCTCTGGCTTAGAGGAGCCTTTCCAAGAATATATTGTCAAGGAAGTTGTGCACATTTCCATAGAAGCATCTTTAAATTGTTTGGACTTGGACCATTCTAAGAATGAATAATTATGAAATTTGAGGCAACCCACTCATTTCCTAAGATTTCAATATAAGATAGGGTTGAGATATGGAATTAAATAAAGTGACACAGTTTGGGAGTTGGCACTTTGTACCTTTCTGTCCCAGTTCTTTCCTACACTTTTAATTTTGTCCCTGATAAAGAATGCAGTAATATGTGATTCTTGGATTTTGGTACATAATGACACATGGTCCTAGAAGAGAGATTCTCAACCATTTGGCAATGTTGAGAAATAATTTTGGTTGTTATAACTCAGTGTCTGTTACTATGGGCATGTAGCGGGCAGAATCCATAGATGTTGCTAAGCATTCTACAATTTAGTAGACAGCCCCCACAAGAAGAATTAGTCAGTCTAGTGAGTGAGGTGGTACATGCCTGTCACCCTAGCACTCTGGGAGGCTGAGACAGGAGGATTGCAAGTTCGAGACCAGCCTGGGCTGCTTAGTGACTTAGCCAGATCCTATCTCAAAACAAAAAGTACAAAACCAAACCAAAGCAAAACAAAACGTACTAGAGATGTAGTTTGTTGGAAAGGCAGTAGGTTCTATCCTCAGTGCCTAAAACAAAAAGCAATCAACCAACCAATCAAACAAACAAGCAAAAAGAATTCAGTCTGAAAGGTCAATAGTACTGTGATTGAGAAACCTGGCTTTAAACCAGGAGCAGAGAATTTCTATTCATTTTTTTTTTTTTTCCAATTAACCGCTCACTCTCTGTGACCTACTTCTCCCACCTAGTTCCCTAAGTTTCTACAGCTTCCCAATAGTGCCACTAGCTGGGGACTAAGCCTTCAATACACAAGTTTTTGCAGAATTTTCAGATCTAAACTAAAGCAATGCATGTCAGCCAGTGTGTTTATTTTCTAAAGTTCTGAGATTTCACAAAGCCATATTATTAAAACATCCATTATTTGTTTTTTTCAAAACCTATTTTAAATGCCTACTATAGAAAAGTGTAATATAGAGGTACCTTTGCTTTGAGTGCTTGCTATAGTTTGGATCCAGAACATCCCTCAAAGGCCCATGTGTTAAAGACTTGGTCCTTGGCTTGCCATTCTGGGGAGGTGGTGGAACCTTTAAAAGGTGGGGTTTAGTGGGAGGAAGTGAGGTCACTGGGGGCGTGGCCTTGAAGGGATATTGGGATCCTGGCCCCTTCTGTCTTTCTCTTTTTGGTTCTGGCCACCATGAGGTGAAAAAGCCCTCTTCTACTGCATGCTCCCACCATCATGTATTGTGCTTCCACAGGTCCAATGTAACAAGGCCAAGCAGCCATTGACTGAAACCTTTGAAACCATCAGTCAAAATAAGCATTTCCTTCTTATAAGTTGATTCTTATGTATTTTATCATAGCGATGGAAAACTAACATAGTGTTGGACTGCTTTTTGCTTAACTAATCCATTCTCAGGTTCTTTATCATTCACCTTGATAATCTAAGAAGTGTGAATCCTCCCTGTGATTCTGCCCTGCTTCTATCCCCAGTTCTCCAAACTCCTCAGTGTGTTTTAGGTTTTGCTTTGTTTTTTGTGAGACAGGGTCTAACTTTGTAGTGCAGGCTGACTTTGAACTCACTAAGTAGCCCAGGCTGACCTCGAACTCACAGAGATCTTCCTGTCTCAGCCTCCCAAGTGCTGAGATTACAGGCATGCACCACCGCACCCAGCACCTCAATGTGTTTTAGATACACTGCTCTTAATGGTTTCACAGTTTGAATGCTGTATTCCTCTGAGCCATTCAATTTTTGAAAGTTATCCTCTCCATAGGTAGCTACAACTATTCAACTCTTACTCCTTCTTCAAATGTAAGTATAGAAGACTACTATGACATTAGACAATTTCATTTCCCAAAGACCATTGAGAAGTCTTCTTAGAATTCCACAGTAGTTAACAGAATCTGCTTCTTACCCAGCATTTGTTGAATTAAGTTAGACATTTCTTCACAGTTCGTCTGAAAATATCTCAACAAACAATTTTACTAAAGAATCTTAGAAGTTCAATGGCAAAAATCTCCTTTATTCTCAGTTGTTCAAGCTACATTCTTGGATGTGGTTGATTCTGCACAAACATCTGTAGAACTAGAAAATTACAACAGAGTGAATGTCCCAATAGTAAGGAATTGGTGACTGTATGCCTGATATTTTTTAAGGACTAAGACAGTGTAGCACAGAAGTGGTGGCCCAGTGAATTTTAAAGTGGAGTTTGAGGCAGTGCTTTTGAACAGCTATAGTTTTCAGTGTTCTCCAGAAGCAGTTGAATGTCACACACACTTTTCCCCTTCCTAAAGACCTCATTTAGGTCTCAGTTCAAATGCCTCTTAGAAGGTCCTTTCCTGCTCGCCTATTTAAAACACATACCTTGTCTCCATCGCCCATTAATAGCATCACAAGCCCTCTATCCTATTCCTCTGTTTTATTTTCTGTTCAAGAGGGTCACATTTATTTACTTACGCAGTCATCTATCACCCCAACGCACTATAATGTCTGCTTTCATTCCATGAGTAACTGAAACCTAGAAGCCTGGAGGTCAGTTTTGAATCTTCCTTTTGTCTGCTGTCTCCTACAATTCTTCTTAAGCACTGGCTGGTCTTGACTGTTCCAATCCTAAGAATGTCTTACACACTGCTGTCTTTCCCATCCAGGCTACCATTAAAACCCATTGGATTGCAGCTGCCCACTTTACTCTACCCCTTCTCTGATCTTTATGGAGAAGGGAGCAAGGAAAAGTTGTGAAAATACAGATCACGTTGTTCATTGCTTTGCTTGAATGGGGTCTGAAATATGTGGCCTCTCTATAGTATTGGCTGAATAAATAAACAGAAAGAAATAAATTGGAAGGAAGAATAAATTGTCAGAAAGTCTCCCTCAATTGTATCTTACAGACAGGACTAGTGACAATTGGCTAAGGTCACAGAGCTGTTGCATATCTGATTTGGGACCGAATGCAAATTTTCTGAGAATAATCAAGGTTTTATTTAAGGGAAACATTCTGGAATACCTCTTCATTGCTTTTCACTCCAAAAAATGAGTAACATTTTATTTTACTTTAATACACAATAATTTCTATTTTGATTAAAAGATTGATATTTATTTGCTGCTGAAGACTGTTGAATTACTGAAGTGTATAAACAAATAGGAAATAATTTATAAATACATTATGCATGGAATTTTTACTTTAATTTTTATGTTTTCTTTGTTGTTATATTTTATACCATAAGTATGCACTTATTTTTATAATTAGGGAATTTGTAATGCTATATAAATCTATTGAGAATTTCATTACTGGAAACTAACTGCTGATGATATTTAATGTAATTCGTTCTAATCTTTTGTGGAATTTTTCTCTTGCAATTTGTGTGATATACATTTTAATAATGTGTGGAAAGGTGTTTTAAAGAATGCTAACCATAGATGTAAAAAAATTGACCTCATAATTTTAAACATGGTCCACACTATTAAGAAATGCAGGACAATTGGCATTGTACTCCTAATCCCTTGAATTTTTATAATTACCCTTTAAGAACTTCAAAATGCACACATATTCTTAGAAATCTCATTATTTCTTAGATAAATCATTTGAAAAGAAAGAAAAATAAACTTTACAAGGGACTTTGTATTAGATAAAGATAAGAATGCACAACTATTCTCTTTAAAAATCATACGTTTTTCTATGGATTTTCTATGCAGAATATATATATGAAGTAATTTATAAATTTCATCATTGGTGACTCTATATGTTGACATATTCACTTATGTGAAATGTACACTTGAAATTTGTTTAATCACCTGTACATTTGTTTTTATAGTAAGCATTCTTACCTCATACATGGACAAATAAGAGATCTCTAACATGTAAGTTACCCTTTTTTAATTAAACAAGAAGGACTGTGTTTATTTTAAAATTACATGTCACACCCAGGTTGCCTTCGAATGTAATTTAATTTTTCATCATCTGCATTTTAAGATGGCCAGTTTCACTGTTCATTTCTCTTAATCTTTAAGCACTATCCTTCTCCACAATGCCAACAACCAAAATCAATCCCAATTTACACCAAAATAATTTTTAAAAATTCAAAGAACCAATTTCATAGACCCATTTTTAAAAGGATTGTGACACTGACATAAACAATTAATAAAATATATTTCTGATATTGTCAATTTAAAGATTAATTAACTTCCTTCCTTCCATCCATCCTTCCTTCCATCTTTCCTTCCTCTTAGGGAATGTCCATTCCATCAACTCAAAAACAGACATGGAGTCTGATCACTGCTCTCCAGTGTGGTCTATCTTTTGCTGCTGTGATTTGTCCACACACCCTGCTCCCAGTTAGGTGTTATAATTTGGAATTGTACTTCTCTCTGTCACCTAGGTCATTACAACAATGTCAAATACTGTACATGCATCATATTGGAAACGGTCCTCTTCGTTATCCTCCTTTACAAAAAGCTCGGTGATGGCTCCGAAAGCTCCTGAATTTAGTACCAGCCACATAATTTGTGGAACTTACTACAAATTGAAAGTGCAGAAGAGTGCTTTGCTAAAAAATTATCGAGAATTTCAAGGTGACAGAAGTAGAGCATTTCATCTAGCATGGGGTCGCTGTCTCACTGGGCCCCTGTGTGGGTCGCATGGAGTTTGTACCTGCACAGTTGGCCTTGCTTAGATCTTTCATTTACTGGTCTTCTTCATTTTCTTTTCAATCAACAATTATGGACCACTGTTTTGTGTGTTCCATTCTAACAGGCAAATTTACTCATGGCTGGGGAATAGATCATGCTAGTAAAGGTGCTGACATAGGTTTAAGGCAGGGACTTACCTCGGTTATCTCTAGGGATGGGGCAGATAATGTGCCATGAGCCGTACACACCTGCAAAGAAACAGCTGCCTGGTTCTCCATCGAGGATTTTTGCTATGTCAGAATGTAGACATAATATTATCAAATCTTTTTAAAGAAAAGTAGAAACAATGTATACAAGAGATTTTCTTTTTTTTGTTGTCAATTCACTATTTTAAAACAGTCAGTATAGGCAAAGGAAAAACAACAGCTCAAGGTTAGAGTAAGAAGTGTCGGCCTCTGAATATTTTATTTCTGATCAAATTTATTGAGAGATAATTCATACACAGTAAATTCACTCTTCAAGTGTACAGTTTTTTTTGTGTGTGTGGGTACTGGGGGTTGACCTCAGGACCTTGCGCACCAGCAGGCGCCCGTGCTGCTGAGCAATATCACCGGCCCTTTTTTCATATGTGGGTACTGGGAGTTGAACTAAGCACCTCTCACTTGCCAGGCAGGCACTTATGCCGCTGAGCTATCTCACCGGCCCAAGTGTACAGTTTTGAATAACACCTACATTTGTAAAACAATCATATGCGGAAGGTACAGGATAGTTGCTATTATTCCCTCCAAATTCCTTCATGCCCCTTTGTAGGTAATTCCCCCAGTTTTTATATTCACTATAGTTTTGCCTTTTCTAGACAGTCATATAATTATAATCATACTGTAGATTTTTTTTGAAATAGTCTTCTTTTACTCAGCATAAGGAGTTTAAAATTTGTGCATGTTACTGTGTGTACTGGGGTTGTTTCTATCTAATTTTCAAAGGAAATTTTCCCTTTTTTTTCCTCTCCCTCTTCTCAGTCATTTTCTCTTTGCTTCTTACTTTTACTCTCTCTCCTTTGGATATCAACTATATAAAAGTGGATTAGTCTTGATATTTGTTTTATCATATGCTATCCTTGGACTCATGCTTTGGTTTTAATAATTTCACTAAGATGAAATAGATACATAATATACTGCAAATACTTGTTTCAAAACTTGAAAAGTTTGCTATATATGCACCATGAACTACACTCAAGCTAAATAACAGATCTCAAACTGTTTTTGTGCCTTTTTGTAATTCTTTGTTCCCATCCTCTCTCCATCTGATTGGTTTTCTGTCACTGCATTTTTGGGAATTTTATGTAAATTGAATAATATAGCATGTACTCTTTTTTGTCTGGCTTTCCTTTTTTCAATCAGAATAGTTATTATAAATTCCTATATGTTGTATGTATCAAGTATGATGTACCATTATTGTTATAAAGTAGTATTTTATTGTATGGATGCATTGCAATGTATTCATTATTGATAAGTATTTGAATTGTTTCCAGTTTGGGATACTATAAACATTCCCATAAAACCTTTTATGAAGGCTGTATGCTTTCATTTCCTTTAATAAAGTATCTTAGAGAGGAATGGCTAAATCATATGGTAGGCATATGTTTAACTTTTTGAGAAATTTCTGAATTGTTTTACAAAATAGGTGCTGGTTTACATTCCTACAAACAGAATATAAGAATTCTAGTTCTTCCTCACCCTCTCCAACACATACAGCCAATCTTACACATTTTGGCTATTTTAACACACACACAGTAGTATCTCACTGAGTATTTCATTTCCCTAATGACTACCGATATTAAAGATCATGTACTTGTATGCCATCATTTTCTTCATTGGTCAAGGATCTGTTTAAATCTCTTGCACACTTTGTTATTGAGTTATTTGCTTTCTTATTATTAACTTTTAAGAGTTGTATATATTCTGGATATGGATTCTTTATCAGCTGTATGACTTGCAAATATTTCTTTCCAATCCATGATTATGCTTTTTCATTCTCTTAATAGGGTCTCTTAAAGCAATGATGTTCTTAATTTTAAAGTTCACTTTATCACTTTTTTCTTTTATAGTTTGAACATTTAGGGTTGTATCGAAAGAAAAATTCTCTGCTTAACTTAGTCTTTCACGTTTTCTTATAGAAATTTTATTATTTTAGGTTTTACATTTGGCTCTGTAATCCATTTTCAGTTAATTTTTGTATGCAATATAAGATGCATATGGACGTTCGTTCTTTGAATATGTTGAATATTGAATTATTTCAGCACTATTTATTGAAAAGACTATCATTTTACAACTAAATTGTCTTTGTACCTTGTTGGAAATCATTTGGCCATGTGTGCATAGGTCTAATTTTGGATTTTCTATTCTGTTCCAGTGATCCATTTTGTCTGTCTTAATGCACGTATTTCCACAGCTTTCTAGTAAAGTTTAGAGGCTAGGTATTACAGTGCTCTATTTTCTTCTTTTTCAAAGTTGTTTGTTCTGTTCTAAGTAATTTGCATATATATTAATTTTTAATCAGCTTATTCATGTATTCAATTTTACTGTTACATAATATTCTGCTTTGTGAATATTTCAGAATTGTTATATTCCATAATTTATATATGTATGACTTGTTAATGCTATCCTATTTTGAACAGCATTTGCCAACTCTTGAACACTTACAGGAGTTTCTTATATACATTCTCAGTAGCAAGTTTGCTCAATTATGGTTTTGCTAAACTTCAACTTTACAGGATATTGCTGAATTGTTTTCCAAAGCAATTGAGCTAATTTATGCTCCTATTAGCTGTTTAAGAGATCCTACTTATCCTCATTCTCCAATATTTGGTGTTGTCACACTTATTAATTTTGCCAGGCGATTAGGTATACATTGATGCCCATATCTGGAGCTATCTTGATTTATATTTCCTTAGATGAGATTGGGTGACTCTTCAAAACTTTTATGGGCTATATGTTCCTGTTTCTGTGATATCACTGTTCTTGGTCTTGTTCATTATTTTATTGGGTTACAATATTTCCTCATGTATGAAGTATTTATTCAAACCTTTAGTCACTTTTTCCCTGTTGTAGTGCTTGTCCTTTTTTGTCCACAGATAGATGTTCTTTATTTTTTAAAATAGTCATCTCGTGTAGTGATCGATGAGTTGAAGTAGCACTTTTTTTTAGTTTTCTTTGAAGAATTTTTGGTGAATAGAAATTTTAAAATTTTAATGTAGTTGAACTCATTTTCAGATTTTTTCTGTTATGGTTTCTGTCTTTAATTTTTATACTACTTTATATAATTTTGTGGTTACAAAGCTTCCAGAACTTCTTTTTTTAATTTATTAATAGTTTGTTATAGTTCTTGTCAAAATAGTATTTAGAGGTAGTTTATATTTATGCTTAAGTTTATGTAAGTCAAATTGTACATTATCCTCACTCTAGATTACAGATTCAATAATTTGCAACAAAATTTTCTCTCTTTAATTCCCCAAATTAAAGAAGATCTCTGAGTATCTTTAAATACATGTACTTGTATCATGTACTTAAATACATGTACTTGTATCATTCTTCTATCTTACTATTTCAGTTAAAATCTAGTGCCCAGGAAAGGGAAAGTCTAGATGAACATCAGCCTAACAGAGGCTTGTGTTAAGCTACAATGTGGAGTTTGCTACATACAGCGTTGTTGAAAATTTATGTACCTCCTCTGCATTCTGGAAGTATCAGGTACGTGCAAAGCCAAAAGCCACTCTGGTGTAAATGTGCCACCAGGATCCATTTCAAAACATTGCTTTCTCCTGCCAAGGTCAGCACAACCAAGCCTGCTGTCACTGAAGTAACCAGAGAACACCAGTGTCCTCACTCTCAAAAGCGTGGCCCTTTTGCAACATCATGTTTAAGCCCTTTTTGTTCCTTTCTTTCTTTTCAGTGATGGAAATAACTTTTGCTTATCATTGTAAAACGAACATGATTACCTTCCTATGAGAAGTTTGGAAAGAGAGGAAAGCAGTTGTATCTCCCCAGAAAACAGCAATTTTCTCTTATAACACATTTTATTTTTATAGAAGCTGAGAAAGGAGTATGACACCTTCAGTTTTCTCCTCAGTGGAGATTTATTGCTGAATTCAGTGCCCTATGGCTTGTGGCTTGGACCTGAACTCCAGGTATAGGAGTAGCTTCATTACTTACTCATTTAATTTACCAAGTATACTTAATAGTTGGTATTTCTCGCCTTTCTGAGAGTGAACAAACACTGTCCTTAGTATATAGAATTAGGATAATTCTATACCGGAGGGTTTTAAAAACTGAGACAGCCAAATGCATACATGGAGAAATGAAGCCAGATTCAGGCTGAATAGGACTTACCCAATCAGTATAGTTTTATTTCAAGCATGAGCCCCAAATGTGACCCTTTTGACCTGAGTACTTCATCCTTAAATAGTAAACTAAACATTCATGAAAATTTAATGGGGAAGAAATTAGTACCTTCTTATGTTTCAGACTGTGAAATGGCACCAGGGAGCACTTTCAGGGGCAGGCAAAGTGCGCGGACGTGCTAGAACAAACCTGAAATCTTTTCCCTTCCACCTGCAGCCCCTCCTGGAGCCTGCCGGCCAACCCTAGGACTTGCTGACAAGACGCCCCCAGAATGCCACCCAAGAAAGGTATTCAAAATAAAGACCTCTTTGTGAATACTACACCTTACTTAGAGGGGTAAATTGATTTGCAAAGTTTGTTTCACAATTTTTCTCTCTTGTGGGGCTTTACTCCCTTCTATTTTTCTGTGGATAGATCTCTGTGTTTCTAGAAAAATTGGGAAAGGTTTAATATTTCTTCAACTTTTTTCTTTTATGGATGGCTAATTTCATCAACTGGCAATTGTTTGAATTTACCTTTCTTTCATTCAGAAAGACATTGGGAAAAGTAAAATACACCAAGAATCCAGGGCAGTGCTTCAAGCTCCAGCTTCCCTGGGAGGCTGGGCCCTATTAGACTGGTGTGGGGGCAGCTTCTTGAAGGCGACTTGTTCTACTTCCGATTATGCCTTAAATTCTGAATGAAGCTGAGGAGGAGAGGAAACAGGTTAAGACAGGGAAAGAAAAAACAAACCCACAAACATAAAATTATATTATGGGAGGTGTTTATGTGAAAGGATGAGAAATGTCATAACATGTCTTTTTGGTTGCTGCGACTTGCATGGAGTGTATTTTCAGTACCATGTAGATAACATGTTGTATGTGTAGCAGTCATTCTGTGATGTTTATGTGGCTTACATTTGAATCTGTTTTCAGCAACATTTCAATCCCCAACACAGACAGGTCGAACTTTCAAGTAAGAAAAACCTGGACGTGCCTATTTGTTTTTCAATATAGTGCATCTAATCCAGATAGTCTTGCTATCAGCCATTCCTTTAGGTGATTCACTTAATCTTAGAACTGAAAGTGGAGATGGACACCTCAGTTAGAGATAATCTATGAAAGCCAGCCCGTCTCGGGCCAGTATCTTGGGAATCTGAGCTGTACTCTGTTTAATATGCTCGGTCATTTTATTAACTTCCAACATCTGGAGAGCCTTAGGAACACCATTATTTGAGGTAGGTCATTGCTTTCAAAAAACAAAAACAAAAACAGTTTTTGTGAAGCTTTACATACCCATCTCACAAAAACAACTGAAAACAGGCCAAAGTTATATATTATCCTTTAGCAGGATGGATTTGGTTTTTCATCCTAAGGGCAGAATTCAAATGTTAGGTAAGATTTCCTTACTTGGGGTTCAAAAATTCCTCACGCTATTTAAGTAGCTATGGTATTGTTGGTAGGCATTTTTAAAAAATTAGAGCTCTCATAATTCTTACAAAAATTTGCAATAAAGCTGCTCAGGCTCTTTTAAAGGCTGAACATTTCATTAAACAAGGTTAGAACTGAATGTTCTTGCTGATTATGAATGCTTTCTATTTATCATTTAATATTATTGCCTTTATAATAACAAATATTTTAAAGTTTAATAGCTTTATTATGTTTATGTAGTAAATGTTGCAGAAAAGCTATAACATTTAGAAGAATATATCAAATAATACACCAACAAAAACACAAATGTTTTCTGAGAATGTTTGACTTATATTTAAGAGACTTGACATAATGTAAATATATACCAAAACATCACATTTTACCTCATAAATATTTAGTATATACATTTATAATTTATCAATTAAAAATAAAATGAAATTGATACAAATTAATACATACATTAATATAGTTTTGTAAGGATAAGAAGGAAGAGAATGATAGCATTGCCTCTTTTGATTTCCATAATATCATCGTAGCATAACATTACCTCCATTATTGAGTAATTAAATAATCAAGTACTTATCACATGCCAGGCTCTAAATAATGTACAGCTCCAGTTTCCTGTAGTTCTGAGAAATTTCCTACCACCACCCCAACATTTTCTGTGAACTGCACCCTAATATAAACACATACGTATGTATTTATCCACATGGCCAAGAGAATGAAAGCGTTAGGTAACTCAGGCTCAGTTTACTGTCACATGTACTGTAAAAGACAGAAAAACCACACACAGCCAGAAAGAATGAAGCAAATGAGCAGAATTAAGAGACAAAGAGAATTTCCTGGGTTTGCTATAGTTGTGTTTTCTGCTTCTAGCTGATTCAGACGCCTTTGGGTTCCCTGAGTAACTGCCTGCTATCTTTTTTCACTTAGGCTAGTTTAGTTGGAATATGTGGTTTCTGACCAAATTGCCCTTAACTAATATAGTGGCGCAATATATAATGCTTGTAAAGAGAAAAGAAAAATTTTAAATGTGATTCCAACATTTGTTCCACCATCTACCTTGCCAAGAAGAGAGAGCACAGGCCTGGGATGCACGTCCAGAGCTATAGCAGTCAGAACCATGGAGTAATCACCCAGCACAATCAGAACTGGTCCGCTTCCTTTCTGCTGAACGTTTCAGCTTTGCAGCTAAGGGATGATCTGAAATGCTCACTAGAGAGTCATAGAAGAAAATTAAAGATTCGTAAATGAGAAAAAGTGTATAGTACATATTCCCTCTTCAATTCAATTAACACTTCATATCCTGCACAAACATCTTTCTCATTATGATCTTGTACACTGTTCGTTTCTTTAACTTTTTCTATGTATTTGTCCCATTTACTCAAATAGGTGTGAGTTTCTTTAATTCAAGGATAGTCTCTTATACTTTTGTTGTATTCAGTAATCAGTAGTATTGGACATTGCCTTAAGTGAATTAAAGGTACACAACTTGTTTAAATACAAAAGAATAAAAGGATAATTTAATACTAACCCTTGTAGATATAAATCTCTGGATTGATGGGAATTGACTTTTCCCAATACTACAACCAGAAAAGTGGAAGAAGTTTCACATGAAATATTTAAGTTACTATTAAAGATAAATGTCTAAATTGAAGTAATCATTAAACTGTGGAATATGTTAAGAGGAGAAAAAGGCTTAAGAGATTCAACTTCTTCATAGAAATTTGTTTTATTGCTTAGGAAAATTTCAGTTTATATTATTTTAATGTTTTCTCACTTCACAAAGAGATATAAACCTCATGACCCTCCCTCAAGTCTCTCCAAGTCTATAAAGATATCACACAAGGGTGGAATTTCATCTTTCTTCTCCCATTACAATATACCATGCGGGTGGATCTAATATTTATGGATATCAGCATACAAAATTTAGATACAAAAGATGGATATCCTTGACAATAATCAGGAAACTATCTTAAAGTAGAAAAGCATGTTTTAAATATATTCTCGTTTACCTGTTTATATCACCTAAAAGTTACAATAATGTGATGGAATCATCAAAAGACTAAGTAAAACCATGATGGCTACCGCTGCAACAATCCATGAAGGGACAGAATAGGTCAACTGGAGGTACATTGCTTAGTACATTTAAATGCTCTACACAGGACACATGGAAAAATTGTGGCTATGGTAACACATGGGAGATGGAGGAAGGCACATTTATCTGTCTGGATCCCTCTTGTCTCCTGTTTTCACCCCATGGAGGGCTAACACACTTTTGAGTTATGTTATGCAGTTCTTTCAGTTGGGCATCACTGGAAGAAGCTGGGGCCCACACATGGTAGTTCCACCCAAGTCTGCAGGTGGCACAGGCCCTAAAATCTCTGGGCTTGCCAGTGGTCACCTCTGTTGTATGTTTAGCACTTCAAGGGCAAGTAACTGACTGGACTAGGATGCCATCAGAAGTTTGCTAAGGAAGAGTACTTCTGAGGAAATTTAATGAGGTACTTGAGGCTATGTGTGATACAGAAAGGGAGGACTCCAAAAAACAATCAGAATACCAAAATATTAGTACTTGATGGGGCTGACTATGAGAAGATTAGGGAGACGGAAATGTTAAGAATGACTCCCAAATTTTGGGCTTGGTCAACTGAGCAGAATGAAAGTCTAACTAATGAAGTATGGAGGCAGTGACATCATGTGGAGGTAAAAATACTAGAATTATGTGGCTTCCTAAAAAAAAGCACATAGAATGACAAGGAAAGGTGACCAAAATGGAATCTTGGACAACTCCAGCAGTTAGTGGTGGGTGGAAGATGAGGTCAGGGAAGAAACCGAAAGTGTGGGTCAGAGGGATGAGTGGAAGTTCTGGAGAGAAAGGTCACAGAAACTAAGGAGCAGTGAATTCCAGATGGAAGGCTGGGGTCAGCAAGAACTTCAGCATGCTGTAAAGAAATGCAGACAATCCGCAAGAGTATGAGTGAAAATGATGGTGATTCAGAACTGAAATTTAAGATGTACTCATGTTGAGATCTCTCTCAGTCTCTCAATATAATTTGAATCAGATAAATAAAATGTTTATTAGAAACAAACTTTAGAACATTTTCTTCAATGCATCAATGGATTCAATGATTTATACTGAGAAACTACTTACTGGTAAAACAGTACTTTTTAACAGTTAAATGAAATAATTTTTGTGAAAGCCATTTGTAACCTCCAAAATGACATACAAAATGAAGATGTCAAAAGATACTAGTCATCCCTATTATTATTTGACCATAAACATTTTTTAACAGTCCAAAGATGCAACTCTGCTCTGCTTGTACAAATACCATAAAATTGTAAATTTGTGGTGCTCATATGATGTTTTATTTTATTTAAAAATGAATAGTATTTCCAGCAAGAGAAAAAGTTTGTGTGTGTGCATGTGGGTTATAAATTCTCATAGAAATTCACTCCTTTCATCCATTTATTCATTTGATCACTTAGTTCATTAAACAAACAATTCATTTTGTCCCCTCTTTATGTACTCTAAGGAGGATGTGATGCAATAGGGTCCCTCGTTTCAATGAACTTATAGACAAATGTACTCAGGGTATTGCTAAACAAGTATTGGAACAACATCAGTGAGAAACAGTGTTCCAAGTGCAAATGGCCTTTAAACTTGACCATGAGGTGTCCCTGTTTCTCACCTGGCCTGTGTTTTCAGGACTTCTCTGAGGGGGACACCTCGTCTTAGGTTTGAAATACCCACCAGTGAGGACTAATGGACAGCATCCATTTGACTGAGAAAATATCAACACCTGTTTATTTCCATTTCTTATGTATTTTAAAAATTAACCTTATCGAGGTAATTTAGGAACAATAATGTGCACACATTTAAAATGTACAGCCTGAGAAATTCTGTTAAATGTTTATATGTTTTTTATCATAATCATAATGAAGATATCCACTGTGCTAAAATGTTTCCTCATACCCCTTTGGCATAAATCAACAAATTCCACCCCTTATATACCCTGCCCCTGAACCTGAGCAACTGCTACGATGCTTTAGTCATAGATTATTTTGCCATTTTTAGATTTTCATATATATGGAAACATATGGTAAGTAAGTACTCTTTTGTGTCTGGCTTCTTATGAAGAGCCTAATGCTTTTGAGATTCATCCACCTTGTTAGGTGAAAGTAGTTTGTTGCTTTTTATTGCTGAGGGCTATTCTATGGCATGGATGTTTCATAATTCATTTACCTATCCACATCTTGATGAACATTAGAGTTGTTTTCAATTTAGGGTGGAAGAAAGCTGCTATGAGCATTTAAGTGGAACTCTTTGTGTGAACATATGGGTTGGAATTGCTGGATTATATGGTTATGTGTTTGATTAATATCGTTTGCAATGGCCAAAATTATTCTCTAAAGTGGTTGTGCTGTTTTGCATTTTTGCCAATGATGTATGAGATTTCCAGTTAATCTACATCCTCATCAGAAATTAATATAGTGAGTGAATCTTTTCAATTTTAGCCTTTTGAGAAAGCACACGGTGGCACCTCATTGTGGATTTAATTTGCATTTTGCTAGTGACTCATGATATTTAATATGCCTTTATGCTATTTTCTTTTGTCCCCATCTGTTCTTTGTACTTTATTCTCTTTTCTTACCTTCATAAGGATGGAGCATTTTTTATTCCATTCTTTCCCCACTTTTGGTATATTAACCTCAGCTTTTAAATATGTTTCCATGTTAGTAGACTTGCAATATTAATCTTTTTTTTTTTTTTTTGTGGGTACCGGGGGGTCGACCTCAGGACCTCGCGCACCAACAGGCGCCTGTGCCGCTGAGCGATATCACCGGCCCCTTTTTCGTATGTGGGATCCGGGAGTCGAACTCGGGCCCTCGCGCTTGCAAGGCAGGCACTTACGCCGCTGAGCCATCTCACCGGCCCAATATTAATCTTTAACTTATCATAGTTTATCTTAATGATATATAACAATGTTCATATATTTCAACAACTTTATATTTTTATCCAGGTTACTTTTGAATATTTCCATTGATTGGTTCAACTGCTCTCATGGTTAGGAGTCATTATTTTCCTTTTTCTTTGCTTACTTGATAATTTTTATTCAGTGTTGACATGTTAAATTTTATTTTTGTGTCCTAAATTTTTCTGTATTCCTTTAAATATTAGTGGATTTTTTTTCCTTTTTTGATTCTGGGATGCAGTTAAGTTACTTGGAATTAGCAAGATGATTTTCAGACTTGCTTTCAAGCTAGTTAAGATGAGTTTAGAGTAGGGCTGATTTGATCTAGGTAATAACATTAAAAGACTTTAAACAATGTCTATGAATTAGAGAGTTCCTCCTTTCCAACTAGTGGATAACCTAAACTATTCCCAAACCTTGTGAACTCCAGGAACAGTTTTGGCCAATCCTCTCTGGTGGGTCTTTCCCAGGTCTTGTTGGTTACCACACATGCATGCACAAAGCAGCACTCAGCCGAAGGTTGAAAGGATTTAAAGATCTCCAGATCCCTCTCTGTGTTGCTCCTTTCTGTTATTTCCAAGCTGCATTGTACTTCCTGACATCAGAATTATACCAGCTCAGTGAGACCACGAGCCTCCATTTAGGATCCCCCTGCCCGTGGCACAGCCCGTTTTCCTCTGTAAAACGGTCAGGCTGTGTAGAGCCCTTCTCCACTGCTTTCCTTCTTCCATAGATCCCTGTTTCTGGCTGCTTATGAGATACTTCAGATGTTTTGTTTGGCTTTCTAGTTAGCTAAAGTAAGAAGGTAAATCATTCCTAGTTACTTTACAGTGGCTGGAAGAAAAATTCCAATACAGTTTTAATAATATGGTTTTACTTAGTCCTTTGATGATTCCTTCTGGTTATCGTAACTTTCAGGTGACATAAACAGGTAAATGAGAATAAATTTAAAACATGCTTTTCTACTTTAAGATAGGTTTCTGATTGTTCTCAGGGATATCAACCTTTCGTATCTAAATTTCGTATGCTGATATCCATAAATATTAGATCCACCCGCATGGTATATTGTAATGGGAAAAGAAAGATGAAATTCCACCCTTGTGTGATATCTTTATAGACTTGGAGAGACTTGAAGGAGGTCTATATCTCTTTGTGAAGTGAGAAAACATTAAAATAATATAAGCTGAAATTTTCCTAAGCAATAAAACAAATTTCTATGAAGAAGTTGAATCTCTTAAGCCTTTTTCTCCTCTTAACATATTCCACAGTTTAATGATTACTTCAATTTAGACATTTATCTTTAATATTAACTTAAATATTTCATGTGAGACTTCTTCCACTTTGCTGGTTGTGGTATTGGGAAAAGTCAGTTCCCACCAATCCACTTTATATCTACAAGGGTTGGTATTAAATTATCCTTTTATTCTTTTGTATTTAAACAAGTTGTGTACCTTTAATTCACTTAAGGCAATGTCCAATACTACTGATTACTGAATACAACAAAAGTATAAGAGACTATCCTTGAATTAAAGAAACTCACACCTATTTGAGTAAATGGGACAAATACATAGAAAAAGTTAAAGAAACGAACAGTGTACAAGATCATAATGAGAAAGATGTTTGTGCAGGATATGAAGTGTTAATTGAATTGAAGAGGGAATATATACTATACACTTTTTCTCATTTACGAATCTTTAATTTTCTTCTATGACTCTCTAGTGAGCATTTCAGATCATCCCTTAGCTGCAAAGCTGAAACGTTCAGCAGAAAGGAAGCGGATCAGTTCTGATTGTGCTGGGTGATTACTCCATGGTTCTGACTGCTATAGCTCTGGATGTGCATCCCAGGCCTGTGCTCTCTCTTCTTGGCAAGGTAGATGGTGGAACAAATGTTGGAATCACATTTAAATTTTTCTTTTCTCTTTACAAGCATTATATATTGCGCCACTATATTAGTTAAGGGCAATTTGGTCAGAAACCACATATTCCAACTAAACTAGCCTAAGTGAAAAGATAGCAGGCAGGGAACCCAAAGGCGTCTGAATCAGCTAGAAGCAGAAAACACAACTATAGCAAACCCAGGAAATTCTCTTTGTCTCTTACTTCTCCTAATTTGCTTCATTCTTTCTGGCTGTTTGTGTTTTTTTCTGTCTTTTACCATAAATGTGACAGGTAAACTGAACCTGAGTTACCTAATGCTTTCATTCTCTTGGCCTGCTTAGAGTTTTTACGTATAGTGAGGACAGTATCTAAAAGAAAATGAATAACGTTCTAAACCTGTATTGAAAGCACAGAAAGCTCTGAAATCAAGTTCTGTATTTCAATTGCTTCCCTAGGAAACTAAAAAACAAAGAGCAAATAAAGCCTAAAATAAGCAAAAAAAAGTAATGAAAGACCAGAGTTGAACTCAATGAACTAGAAAACAGAAAAACAATAGAGAAAATTAACAACTACAAATCTTGTTCTTTGAGGTTAGTAAAATTGATAACACTGGTGAGAATGATCTGGAATTTATAAAGAGAAAATAATAATGTTAATAACATATACACCTAATAACAGAAAACAAAAATGAGAGAAGTGAGATTACCAATTCTATAGATAATAAAACTCTTTTAACAATGTTATGACATAATTTTATAAACAATTCATGCCAATAAATTTGACAGATTAGATTACTTAAAGAGCTTATTTGTAGGACAATCTACCTAAATTCACTCAAGAAGAAACTGACAACCTTAATAGCCTTGTATCTATTTAAAAATTTGAGTATATAGTTAAAAACTCTCCCATAAGAATATTTCAAGCTCTAAGTGCTTCCCTAAAGAATTCTACGAAACATTTAAGGAAGAAGTGGCTCTGATTCTGCATCAATCTTTGTAGGAGAATCAGGAGGAGGGCATATTTTCCAACTCTCTTTGAGACCAGCATTACTTTAATACCATAGCCAAAGACATTCCAAGAAAATAAAGCCAGAGACAAGCAATAGACAATCAGAAATTGAAAATTTTAAAATATCATTTACAATATAAGAAATAAGAATTACAAAGTACTTAGGCACAAATCTGAAAAAAGTGCAAGACATTAACACTGAAAACTACAAAACATAGCTATATGAAATCAATGAGAGTGAAAATAAATGAATATACCTGATTTGTGAGTAAGACAATTCCATACTATGAATATATCAATTCTCCCCAAGTTGACGTATAGTAGATTCAACACAATTGCAATCAATATTCTAGAAGGCTTTTAAGAATACTTACATAAATTTATATAAATATGCAAAGAACTTACAAGAAATGAACAATCTTTAAAAAAAAAACAGAGTTGGAAGACATAAACTTGCCCTCAGGGCTAATTATAAATTCACAGTAATTGAGAAGATATGAGATTAACATAATGATCGAAAAAGAAAGCCAATTTTTTGGTCATGAGGGTTGTTTCCTAAAAGAAAGTGGCAGGTGCTTATTAACTTTTCCCTGTCCACTGGGAGACCTCAACAATGGTTCCCAAAGAACTGCTGGCATCATGAGCATCCCCTGGAAGCTTTTTGGAAGCTAATTATTGAGCCCAGCTCAGACCTACTGAATCAGAATTTCAGTGGAGAAGGCCCAGGAATCTGTGTTTTCTAAAGGTTTCCAGGTAATAGTGACACATATTAAAGTTTGGGAAGCATTGGCTGAGCTTCCTCCTGCTAGAAATCCTCCAGGATTTGAGAGATAGGTGAAGAGATTTGGAGACAGGACTCAATAGCAGAGAATGAATATAAAAATTGATGGCCTTTGTCCATGAAATCCATTAAAATATACTCTCAATACTGCAAAGCTGAACTAATGAATAAGAAATAAGTTAATCCCATATCCAGGCATCAGGCTGTTGATGATAATTTTGCTTCAGGGTGAGCAAACGGCTTTACCAATCACAGACAACTGTCACAAAGTTTTGATTTTTGGAACAAACCTACCGTAAATAGATGCTTCAGAGGGATGTAGAGGTTGTGAAAGGAGATCTGGGATTCTTAAATCTTTCACTACTCTTTTTAGAATTCCCTCTCTCTGTCTGCGCCCCCTCCCCTCATGCACATAAATCTATGCACACACAAAAAGCTAAGCACACGTGCGTTCACAGTAAGATCGAGTGACTCATGCAACAGGAAATCTTACGGTGGGATTGAACAGTTTTGACTCCTGTGTGGCAAGGTTGCTTCGAAGAGCCAGAGGGCAAGTTCTGTGCTGACTGGATGAGTCATGAAGGAGCTTCCTGGGAACGCTGGAGTGAGTAGGATTCTGAGCAACTCCTGTGGCTGCCATCAGGGTTCTAATCCTACCTCCAATCATCTGAAAAATATACTGTGTTGAGCTAGGAGACTGGTTTACTGTAGTCTTCCTGGAATTAGGAAATAACTAAACTCAACAGTCAAAGTAACTCTATTCCATGCATGGGAAAGGAAGGCATAACGAGAAATTTAAAAGCAGTGAGCACCTGCACATATTTGCTCCTTTGGAGGGGTCTCTCCTCATCAATATCAGCTTTATCTTTTTCTACCAGGTTGTTACACGACCAGGTTTAAATCTTAGGCTACTGTCCTTCCCTGCAGGGTGTGATTGTTACAATTTTAGTCTCAACATTGTAGAATTCAATCAAGATAAAATTGATTGTCGTCAACTAAAAAGAAAAAAAAAAAATCACTTCCTAATCATCATAAAAACACGCCAAGGCAAAGTCCCAACTTTTAGGATTTGGCAGACAGTCGGGCTCTTACTAAATGTCTGCACCCCTACCACTGTTTTTCCTTTGCCACATAGTCATGATAATTTGTTTTCTGACTGCCAAAGTACTGCCAAGAAAAGGGATTCTGAAGCTGGGTGAGGAAGATTGTACAAATTTCTCATTTCAGGCACCACTGACTATCATTTCTTTCTTCGTATGGAACTGGCTTTATAATTTTTGTGGCACTGAAAGACCGAGGGCTTCTGGTCCCTTGTTTATTGATCAATATATGCCTGTGCTACAATTGTTCCTCCAATTGCGAACAAGAGAAAAATGGATGATGGAGCTGCTCATTGACTCAGGGAGCTCACGAATTTCAAATTTGGCTGCCTCTACTTTTAACATTGGTTTATATCATAAACAGGCATGGGTATCAGAGAAGCTAGGACTACCAAGAGAGAGACCTTAGGGTAATATTTTATTCCTAGTCTTTATCTTTTGGTGAAATGATTCTTAATATCATCTCAAACTAAGTATACTGACAAATTTCCTCCTGGTACAGTAAATGGTGTCAAGGTAACACTCAGAATAGATGAATCTTCTCAGCATTTTAGATGAAAGGTGCCAAATATTTGTATCTAGAAATGTGTTAAAACATATGAACAGTGATTGTAAATTATTACAAATTTTGCTTTGTACTAGACACTGTACTATGTTTATTACATGCATTTGTTATTAGACATAGTTTTTATAGCAGACTTGTGTGATGGTTATTATTGCTTCCTTTCACTAAGGCATAGGGAGTTTAAGTAAATTAAGGAAAATGTAAGATGGCACAATATTGTAGCAGGGGCAAAATTCACACAAGGCTGACTCAAGCACATAGGCTCTTTCTGTTAGAGTTTCCAACAACTTCAAAGCTCTGAGATGGGTTTTTTTGTGTGTGGAGGGGACCTGTAGTATAAATTCAATATTCTTATCTTAGAAACTCGGATGAAACTTAGAAACTTTTTCATATTCCTTAGTACTAGGCCAGTAATGGAAATAAACCCTGTTCTTTGTGGCTGTCTTAGCTACTTTCTCATTGCTGGAAAAAAACAAGCAGTACCTGCAACTTAAAAATAGGATAGGTTTATCTTGGAACAGCATTTCAGAAGTCTCAGTCCTTGCATGGTTGGTGGCACAGTGGAAGGGCCTGGGTGGAGGAAAGCTGCTCACATCATGGTGGCCAGGAGGCAGAAAGAGAGAAGGGAGGTGCTGGGGAAGGACATACCCTTCTAGGTCATGTGCCTAGTAGCCCACCTCTAATCAGGCCCCACTTAACAGCAAATCAGCAGTAGCATCCCCATAATTCAATCCCTTTCCAAAAACCCTGCCCTTGAGTGCATAAGGCTTCCAGGGGACACCCCAGATCTAAACCATAACATTTCAATCCCCCAAAAGGCTTATGTACATTTTTCTTTATGCAAAATGCATTTAGTCCATCTCTTAAGTCACTAAAACCTTAATAGTTCAAGTCTAAGTCCAAATTCTCCTCTGAGACTCAAGGCAAACTCTACTGTGAGCCCCTATAAAAAACAAAGAGAAAGTTGAACACCGCTATCATACAATGTGGTACAGAGTAAGCATTCCTACTGTAAAATGGAGGAATAGGGAGATAGAAAGGAATGGGACAAAAGCAAGACCAAAACCCAGCAGGGCAAACATTAAATCTCATAGTTCAGCACTGGGGTCAAGTTGTGCTAATGAGATATGAACTCCAGAGGGTTTGGGTGGCTCTCACCCTACGGCATTGCTGGTTGCTACTCTCATAGTCTCTCTTGGCATGGTTTCACTCAATGCCACCCTCGGACATTCCATGTTGTTGGCTTCTCCAGCTTCTTGGGGTATCTACTGCACTTAGCTTCACTCTCACAGCTTCATACACTGCCCTATCAGGGGCATACTGCCTGGATTCCCAAGCCTTCTGAAATTTTGTTGGAAGCCTCCCTGACCCCACAACTCTTATATTCTGCAAGCTTATAAAATCAGCATCATATGGGTGATGCCAAAGTCTGTTGCCAACTCAAACAATAGCTGGGCCCCTTGAATCAGGGCTGCAGTGGCCTCTGAGTGCCTGAGTGGCTGAGCATTGTGAAACAAATCCCAGGGAATTTGGAATAAGGTGGCCCTTTTTAGCAGTGTGCCCCAAAGTTCTCCTCTTAAAGCAATCTTTTACTTTTGCAACTTTGAGCCTGCAAAGGGTGGGATCTTGCTAGTTCCCAGGTTCCCCTCAAAACATCCTTCCTATTTTCCTTATGCAAAGTACTTGGCTTCTTTTTAATGTTTTCTGCAACCTCGCTCTGTAAGGCACTGACTTTGCAAGTGCTTCCTTCTTGGGGAAAGTGAAAACTATTAAAATGGTCTTTTTTCCTCCTGGATTTCAATATAACCTCTCTAATAGCTGCCAGCAGTACCCATAGCCAACCCTGAAATTTGTTCTCTGCTCTTAATTTCAGTCTCCTGCAAAGTTTCAGGACATAGGCAAAATGTAGACAAATTATAGGCCAGAGCATAAAACACATGACACTGGTCTGAGTGTCAATGGAATCCTTGTTCCCAACTGAAGCCTCTTGAGCCTAGTCATTACAGTCTGCATTTCTGTTAGCATTCTGGTCTTCTGAGCTCCACCAAGAATCTTACATCAAATGTGGCTTACAGCACTCTAGGGCTTTTATAGCTAGCATCTTCGAAACTTTACTAACTCCTCCCACAAGCCTGTTCCTAAGACTTCTAAACAAAAAGTCATAGCAACGACCCCACTCCTGGTACCAAATCTTGTCTTAGTCACTTTTCTCGTCTCATCACTGGGACAAAATACCTAATGCCTGCAATTTAACCACTTAGCAGTCCAATTATTCAAATACAGGGTGATCAAAAATTGCATATTTTTATTAATTTTATGAGATAATGTAACAGGAAATATAAAAACAATTTTATCAAATTTATTCAATACAGGAATTGACTGGGTGAAGTGACACTTCCCTGAGCAACACTTGGGATAGTATGTAAACAAATATGCTGCCTGAGTGATATTCAGGGAAAACTGTTAAGTGGTTAAAGGAGGAGAGGTTTATTTTGGCTTACCTTACAGAAGTTTCAGTCCATGTTCAGCAGGCTTAAACACATAAAGTGCATGGTGGAAGAGCCTGAGCAGAGGAAAGCTTCCCATGTCATGGCAGCTAGATGGCAGAGAAAGAAAAAAGGAGCAGGGAGGGAGATATATCATAAAATCCCCAGTGACCCACCTGCTCCAACCAGACCTTACCTCCTAACAGCAGCCAGCCATATTGGCCTTATGATTCAATCACCTTGCAAAAGCTGCACCTATGGGTGCAGGAGACCTTTGTGAAATATTCTTGATTTAAGCAATAACAATGTAAACAGACCTGAAAATTGGGATTAATATAAGGAAATCAGGTTATTTATATTGATTAATCTTATACCTATTTACAGAGATATTTGAAGAAATGTAACAAAAACCCCCCTGAACCCTGAAACTCCTAAATGGACCTGACCTCTTCCTCTCTCTCTCTCTCTCTGTGTCATCTTTGGCCTGCATTTCTTGGAGGGAATTTGCCGAGATATATTCTATCTCGTTTCTCATGTATTTTTCCTCCTGTATTTGTCTGAGTCCATCAAAATAATCTTGAAGGCACAGTTCTATTTTTTTTATCTTAACCTTGATTCTCCAGAGAAATAGAAATAATAAGATATACATTTATAACGTGAGGTATGATAAAAATATATAGTGATTAAAAAATATACAGCGAATGTTTAAATTAAAAAATTATTACAGTAAAAGATACATTGCCATTAATCCATCTCAAAATAGTCCCCTTTGCTTTAAACAAAATTACCTCATTTTTCATCTCACTTTCTGAAGCAGTTCTGGAAGTTCTCTTTCATGACTGATTTTAGTTGTGTTGTCATAGCTCCCTCAACATCCTGAATCAGCTCAAAATGTTCACCTTTCATGGTTAACATTTGGGGAAGAGCCAGCAGTCAAATCTTGTCAAATCCAAGGAATAAGGTGGATGAGGACATACTTTAATATTTTTATTCGACAGTTGTAAATGGTTGATCAACAAGGAGTGATTAAAACATATGGTGAATATTTAAATTTAAAAAATATTATAGTAAAAGACACATTGCCATGATGGAGATGCAATATGTATACATACCAATTCCCCAAAATGAAAGCAATCATTATGTATCATAAACATCTACTAATAAAAAAGAGAACACATGGAAAAAGGCACATAGCCACTAATCACCATCAAAATACTCAAAATACTCCTTGCTTCAAACACACGGATATTTTCATCCTTGACAATTTGTTGTTTATTGTAATACATTTTTAAAATTTAATCACCTTTTGTATATAATATTAACATTCATATGCAAACGTATAACATATATTATATAAAGAATTGAGCCATGGAGGCAAAGAAATCCCAAAATCTTCAGTTCAAAGGCCTGAAGCCCAGGAGAGCTGATAGTATAAGTTCTAGTCAGAGTCTAAAGGCAGGAGAGGATCCATGTCCTAGCTCACAGGCCATTAGATAGAGAAAACAAATTCTCTCTTCTCAGCATTTCGTTCTATTCAGGCCTCTGACAGATTGGATGAGGCTCACCCACATTGGAAAGGGAATCTGCTTTACTGAGTCTACCAAATCAAATGTTAATCTTATTCAGCACCATCCTCCTGGGCATACCCAAAATAATGTTTCATGAAGTATGTGGGCACCCTGTGGCCCAGTCAAGTGAAAACATAAAATCAACCTCCACACTCTTACTAATTGATACATTCTCTCTAATACTGAGCAATGGGCCCTGCATAGAGTAGGGCATATCTACTGATTGACAGTAGGCTGTCCTTAGAATAAAGCTCAGGCATAGCAATTAATTATTAATACCTCATCCTTTTTTTCTTCATTTGCCCACAAGTAGTGCTGATGGAAAATGTTGTAATTGTCTCTTTTTACAATATAACTTGCTCTAGAAAAAGAGTGGTGTTTTAATTTTCCCTGTCTCTTCCTGGCTTAAATCTGGCTCAAGTTTCTATTGAATGTCTGCTACGCTAAATTTCTGAACAAGATCCTATGTGAGGAGTTAATAAGAATAAAATCTACTAAATAAAGTGTGGCATTTTGTTTTTATCAGTCTTGCCCATATAGAGAAGTTGATGGCAGGAACCTAAATTTGGATCTAGGTATGTGGTTCTATTTTAGATCCGCCATGAAATGAGTTACTTGCATTCATCATTATTTATTTTATAGCACAGATTTGCACCTTTTGGATGAACTTATGCAGTGGATGTAACTGAGGCAGCACTGGATGTGGAAATAAATGTTCAGGATTTAAATCTTATATATACTACTTCTTGGTTATACAATCTTTGGCAGATCTTGAGATTTGATATCTAGTTTCTTTGAGAGAACAGTGAAGTCAAGCTAGACATAGTGATACCTTGGTTCACAAACTTAATTTATTCCATGATTCTGGGAAGGTGGCTGGAGTCATCTTCTTCACCCAATGTGCAGTTTGTGTATGGAAGCAAAATTTTGCTGAATGCTTCTCTTTGTGAACTTAATTGTTTGTGAACAGAAGCATTCGTGAACCAAGGTATATTTTTCACAATAGTATATTCCAGCATAGATAAATCTTGGATGTGTATCTTCAATTAGTTTACCCATTTTCACCCTGAAGACAATGTTCCATCTTAGAGGAATCATGAATTATATTGTGTAAGAGTATGAGATCTGGAGTTCACACTCATGCTTGCAAGGTTGAATTCTAATTACACTGCTTTTTTTCTGTGCAGACTGAAGCAAGTCACTTAAGTTTTCTGAACCTCAAGTTTCTCACCAGAAAAGTAGTGCTAGTAATAACTATCCTTATTATGTTGTTATAAGCATGAAACTAAGACTAGTTGAAAAGTACTCAGAACAAAGGAGGGTATTAATAATTTTTAGCCTTAAAAAAATCTACACTTTATATATACACACTTTACATATATTTCCCTTCTTATAAAAAGTTATGTTTTTCATGGAGTTATACTTTTAGTAATTGGTTAACCCTTGTGTAATACATGGTTTGACAACTTTTGACTTTCACATATTTTAGAAAGTAACATAATTAAAAATCCCTGATTGTAATCTTCATGTGAAATATTTAACAGCCATGACCAAATGATCGCTGGAATAGAAAAATTCACATGGAAATGGAAGTTTCACATGCAAATTTCTTTCTCTATTCTAGTCTATGTTAGTCACATATGTATGTGCTTGGAAAATGATTTATTAGTATGGCTGTGACTTTCCAACTCCCATTCCACATATTACTAATGTCTTACTTATTCCTTCTTCTAAAATCCACTGCATTTTATTCACTGTTCTTCTACTTTCAAGCTTCCAATATATTTGATCCAAAAGTTACTCATTTTCCTCCTGCTGTTCAGAAGTTTATGCACACCAATACATGACTCTCCCCTGTTTTATATTTGCAATCATCTTTTCTTTTTTTTGTGGGTACCGAGGGGTCGACCTCAGGACCTCACGTGCCAACAGGCACCCGTGCCGCTGAGCGATATCACCAGCCCCTTTTTCGTATACGGGATCCTGGAGTCGAATTCGGGCCCTCGCGCTTGCAAGGCAAGCACTTACGCCGCTGAGCCATCTCACCGGCCCTGCAATCATCTTTTAAGGGGGCAAATAGGTGTATTTTTTCCCCTTGTGTTTAAGATCTCATAATGCCCAGTATAAAATGACATATTAGTTGAGTTTTTGTCAACATGACCAAAGTACTTGACATATACAAATTAAAGGAGGAAAGATTTATTTTGGTTCACAGTTTCAGAGGTTTCAGTCCATGGTTGGTTGGCTCCAGTTTTGTGGGTGTGAGGTGAGGCAGAACATCATGGTGGAAGGCTGTGGTGGAGCAAAGCTGCTCACTTTATGGCAGATGAGAAAGGGAGAGGGGAAGAGAGCACACTGGGGAAGGGTATAGCCTTCGAAGGCATGCCTCCACTGACCTGCTTCCTCCAACTGGGCCCCACCTCCTAATAGCTTAGTCAGCTATGGGCTAATCCATGGATTAATTTATCGATGAGGTTGGTGCCCTCATGATCCAGCCATCTCTCTGGGCCTCACTTCTGAATATTGTTGCCCTGGGGATCAAGCCCTCAATATGTGGGTCTCTGGGGTGACAGGTCATATTTAAACAGTAACAGTAACATAACTATCTACTTTCTCTTTGCCTCTCAAGACTTGTTCTCTAGACCTATATTTTCTGACTCCAGATTTGTATAGGTCTGTGGTTCATATTCTCTCTCTCTCTCTCTGTCTCTTTCTCTCTTTCCCATCTTTTACACCCTATTCCCTTTCTGGATTCACTTAAACCAAAGCATTCATTTGTATAAAGTTCAATAGATAATTGTCTTTGTCTGCTCAAACAAAATATATAATAAAATACCATAAGACTGTGTGGCAAAAACAACAAAAGTTTATTTCTCAATGTTCTGGAGCAGGAAAATCCAAAATCCAGGCACTGGCAGATTGAGTGTCTGGTGAGAGGCTACTTTCTGCTATCTGTTTGCTGCATACTTACATGATAGGAGGAGCGGGGGAGGCCCCTGGAGTCTCTTCATAGGAACAGGAGCCCATTCGGTAGGGCTCTGCCCCGTGACCTCTAACCTCGCCAGGGACTCGCCTCTAATACCATCATTTTGGGGATTCGGTTTTAACATGAGAATGGGGGGGCATATACATTCTAGTTTATATCAATAATATTTTAGAAAAAAACTTTTACTGACTCTTATCCCATTCTAAAATGGATGGTGATTTTAGTGATTCTTAAAAAAAAACAAAGTTTTTTGAAAATATAAATGTTCTACTGTGTTTCGTTCAATTTTAATTCTTCTGTCAAGATATCTAAAAAAAGGTAATATTTACCTTATTGAATAGGCAATTGATCCTGTCCAGAAAGGTTGTAGTATCGATATTGACCAAATAAAATCTAACAAGTAAATGTAAAATTGTATCCATGGCTATATGCAGTGGGATGCAGCATGAGGAATAGATTTCATGGGGCAAAATGTACTAATTCAGTATTCCTGGAAATGAGACGGTAGCTTGTGTTCACAGTGGTAGCTTTGAGAAAAGAGAGATTAAGGATATAGTATCAAAAGCCCTTGGTAATAGACTTGGAATGACTTCAAGGCCAGCTTCAGATGTGTAATTGGATATCTATGTTAGCTGAGCTACCTGTCCACTTATTCTCTCTAGTTCTCTCACGTGGGAAATGGGAATAATAATGCTCCCTTCGTAGGCATTTTATCAGACAACAAAATCTTCCACTAAGTGGCAAAAAAAAGCACCATTTGAAACTCCTGGGTCCAGAGTATCTACTGTTACAGAAGATATTAAAGCTAGTGTGTTTTCTGACCCTGTGCATACCAGGGCAGAGGGCAGAAATATTTTTACCCAACCTAAATACATTGATCACATTTGATTCATAAAATTTACTGCTCTAGGGAGATCCTTGAAGCTGAAATAAGGAACAAAACCAGCTCTTCTTGTAGAATGAGTTTGTGGATTCACTGACTCCTGTTGCAGAAAGAAAAAGAAAATGTTGGGACTAGTCAGTAAGAAGCACAGGAAGGGTTTATTAGGCAGAAATTTGAAGGTACATGCTCAAAGAAACAGAATGTGGGCTCTCAAGAGAGAGACGCTTATTTTCTGAAACAGGGAACAATCATGCTTCTCATGAAAGGGTGGAAACCCCAGGAAAATGTGGCTCATCCTCCAGAAGGGTAGGAGCCTGTTCTACAGGTAGGGTCCAGTTTTTGTTTGTTTGTTTGTTTGTTTGTGTTTTGAATACATAATTTTAACATTCTTTGGATTCTCTCAACCTGTTCCTTTATCTCAGGATCAGGTTCCTGCTCTATACTTTCTCAATTAAGCTAATTTAAGGACTTTCAACATTCCTTAGGAATTTTGTGTGTAATGGGTCTGGAAGGAAAGGAGCCTAAATTTAACCGTGGGAATGCTGGTATGCACGGCCTTGAGTAACTCTGAATGAGGTCCAAAAGTTACAGTCTCTTAATAGTACATTTTTCATTCGTGATTTCTTTGTCTTCCTTTAAACTTATCTTTTATTTCTTCTGTCCTACCTCACAATAAATATTATTCCAATTAACAAGCCATTTGGTGTTAATCTGACATAAGAGGTGGCTTATTTCCCACCAGTTTTTCAGGTGCTCAATGTCCATGCTACTTTCCATTCTAGCCAGAAGGCTCAGACGTTCACTGCTATCCCTGTGATGTAAATTAACACACATACCATTCAATGTAAACTATGTCAATAAATCACAGACCATGTACAAATTTCTTAGAGACTTAGTCTTAATATTGTTGGATCTGTGGGGGAAAAAGTGTTGGAGATGGGTGGATAGATGGCCAGAATTCTTAAAAATTTATAAGGACACCTAGCATTCAGAATTCTTTTTCATTAAATGATGAGTATGTTAACTAATATCCCTAGTTAGGTAGCAAAACCTACAAAGTGTGATTTTACCCCAAACAACTAAAGGACAGGAAAAAGAATGATTTATTCTAGTTAACAACTTGGGGTTTTTTTTTTTTCCTTCTTTTCATTTTTTTTTTTTTTCTTGGTGCTTTCACTATTTGTCAGAAAGACAGATCTTTCAAATTCCAGCAAACTACAAATCCAAGTTCTGTATCTTCTGTTTTTCTCTGTCCCTGTTAGGCAGTTCCTAACAGGGACAGAGAACAGCTGAGCCTTCATCCTGACTCTACCCAGCCCCCACCGCCTTTTGTTTTCTAGAAGACACTGATTAACATTTGCTAATGTATGCTAATGAGCATTAATTACCATCTCTGATGTGAACAAAAGCAGTGCTATAAAGGGAGGGAAAGATGTGGACAGAGTTCAGCCAGCCTTTCCGTGCTTCTTTATCCTCTGGAACAATGGTCTGCTTTCACTTGTCCCACAATTCTTAAGTGTTTTTTGTATGTTTGATTTTGTTTGTTTATCTGTGAATCCTGACAACCATTCTTCTTCATCACTTAGAATATTGCAGAAATGCTACGGAGAGCAGATCGATTCCATTTTGTTCTAAATAATCTGAGAATATAAGCATCCCTGCTAAGAGTTTATAACATGGATTTGTATTTTCATCTGGTTGTTATTTTGATATCCTATTACTATAAAAGGTTTTAGCTACAGAAACTCGCAAGGGAATGTATTTTCTTTTCACCACTTTGTTTTTTTACAGTGGTTGTCCTTTACAGTGGTAATTGCGGTGGGAGAACACACACTCTGAATATATATTACGACAGCGTGGTTAAACAAGAAATATTCCCTCCTCCCAAACAATCTAAATGCAAAAAAAAAAAAAAAAAAAAAAAACCCAAAAACAAAAACAAAAACAAAAAACCCAAAAAAACAACAACCAAAAAACCCGAGCAAGACAAATCACTTACTTCTTTATAACCACAGAGAATTCTAAATGTTTTTGCAAGTAGTTATTTATTTATTGACTATATATAGCTTTTTTTTTTTTTAATGCCAACTGTCCAAATCACACAATAAGAGCCATTTTTGTTCCTTCTGTAGCCAGATGGATGGTATGGTGAATTACCTAATTGCAGTCTCTCACCAATACTGCAGCATGTTACTTGCCATTTGAAGAGCTGTGCTTTAGTGTTTCATATTTGCTCTTCCATCTCAGGGGTGGGAGAATTTGGAAGCAAACCAGCTCCTCACTTTGCTCAGCCTGGGTTTAATTATAATTTCTTGTACAATAGAAGCAAAAGAAAAAAGTACAAAAATATGATGTGCATCCCCTTCCCCCCTGTGTGTGTGTGTGTGTGTATATATATACATATAATTTTATCTAGTCTAAAAAGATAGGAGATCTTTATTTTTAGGGGATTTCTTTTTTCTTCTTCCTGTTCTAGGAGTTGGCCGTTCTCTGTAACCTTGTAGTAAAATGTGTCTCCACAGACTTCATCCTGCTCCGTTTGGCAACTACAGTATTTTATGTTGTGTTTTTAATAAAGCAACCATCAGAAGCTATTTATTCTCTCCTTCTTGGGGCCTCAAAAACAGTATAGTCTAGAGGGAAAAACACTGGAGAATGACTACTGCTATAAATTATTGTTATGCCTGGTTCCCCTTTCCTTTTTGGGTGGTTGAGCCTTACCATAAACCATAACTATTATTCTCTTGGTAATTTTAAAACCACAAAAATCTAAAATAGCTAGTTAATATCTTTAAGACGTTATAATATTGGAAAATACTACCTTTCGTAATTTTTATACGAGTTTTTATTAGGGTATTTTTGAATGTGTGTGCACATGCAGAGGGAATATCAGACTAGCTCTGTCATATTAGAACTTTTTCCCAGCTACCTTGATGATATTTATGTGTAATGATTTCATTCCATATTTCTTACCCCTGAGAATTTTCAAAATGCCTTATGGTATAAAGGTTTATTAAGATATTTCATTGGTATGAGAATTAAGTAATTTTTCTCTTCCTTCAGTGGCTTCCAAAATTATCACACTTAATTCCATCAATTTAGGGGCGGGGTATTGCTTAATGACCTCAGACCTTGAATCTTCAGAGTGTAAGATTCATGTAGTATTTATTACAAAAATGTTATAGTTCTCCTACAGATTCATAGAGACAACCGCTTATAAATATAAAATAATAATATGTACTAAAGACAAAAATGCAATTTTTGTTTTATATTTAGCTTTATATTTATCCTCTTCCCTTATCATTTGCTGTAATTCTTACTCCATTCTTGCTTTTCTTTGAGTTTTATTTTTATTAGTATATGTTTTGCAGTACATAATGATTACATTCATTCTGAGGAGTTGGAACATGAACATAACACATCCTAATTCTTTTTATTTTTGCTCTTCTAATTCCTTTCCCTCCTTTCCTTATATTCTTCCCTTCCTCTCTTTTTAACTCCCAGCTTTTCTTTTTCTTTTTTTTTTTTTTTTTTGGTAGTGGGAATCAAACTCAGGGCCTTGCGCTTGCCAGGCAGGCGCTGTGCCGCTGAGCTACATCCCTGGCCTGCCCAACTTTTCTTTTCCTCTAATTTTCTTCTTTCTCTATACTTTAGTCCCATATATTTGAATTGGCCAACAGTAAACCCAAATATGAGCAAAGGGTATATCTATAAATTGTTCAGTCTGTTAAAGTCTCAAGGAAGCACAGAAGTAAAAGAACAACAAAGTAGGGCCGGTGAGACGGCTCAGCGGCTTAAGCGCCTGCCTTGCAAGCGCGAAGGCCTGAGTTCGACTCCCGGAACCCACATACGAATAAAGGGGCCGGTGATATCGCTCAGCGGCACGGGTGCCTGTTGGCGCGTGAGGTCCTGAGGTCGTCCCCCCGGTACCCACAAAAAAAAAAAAAAAAAAAAAAAGAACAACAAAGTGAAAAAGGTATTAATCTTGTTTGCGTTTTTTATATGCTATTATAGGGAGTGCATTTCACAACTTTCAACTCCAGTTTCTTGTTCTTCTTAATCTTTCTCCTTAGTATATAAGAACGTCCTAACTAGTAACACTAGCTATCTCCTGTAACTCCGACATGATCTTTTAGAGCTATGCAGATTCAGGCTTTGGCCCACACCACTTCACTAAATCTATGCCTGCCAAGATCATCACTGACCTCCACAGTGCAAATTCCATGGTGAGTTTTCAGTCCTCACTGTAGTTCACTGAGCAGCCTCTGACACATCTCTTATGAACATCACTTGCCTTTTACGGTGTCTTATTTTCCTTCTGATTCACTTACCTTCATTCTTAGTCTCTTTGGTGGGTTCTTCTTTTCCCTGTCCTTTCCACTTCGGAATCTCCTTCTTTTCTGTTTTGTTCATACTCATTATCTTGGTGACCTCACCTGGCCTCATGGCTTTAAATATCATCCGTAGGTTAATAATTTCATAGTTTATTTCCAGCCAGCCCCAAGTACTCAACGGCTTACTTACTGTCGTGAATGGATGTCTAATAGGGGTCTTAGTTCCGATACGTCAAATTAAACTCCTGACCTTCAAAACCTCCCATGTAAACTATTCTTCCAATGGTCTTTAATTTACTTTTTTTTTTTTTTTTTTTTAAATTCTATCCTTCTGGTTGCCCAGGCCAAAAATCTTGGAATTTTCCAAATTCTTCTTTTTCTCACATCGTACCTCACACTGATGACAAAAGTTCATTAGCTACAATTTGACAGTATGCCAGTTAGGGCATAGGTTAACATTCCTCTCAAAAAAATGTAGTCATGGGCAAAAGTTTCCCCATTTATATGAAAAGCGCTGATGTTGACATTTCTTCATATATACAAACTAGGAAGAAAAATACAAAAGCCTAATAAACACATAATATTTTGCTGCTAAAGCCCTAATAACCTGGATTAAATATGCATACCTAATCTTAAATGTCATCGTTATAAAAGCATGCTTTCTCTTACATGAGAAATAAAATAGAAGAGAGATAAATAGGAAGTATGGAGCAGTTCAAATACTTCCCCAAATTTGTTTTATTTTTTCATAAAATTGAAAAAAAAAAAAAAGGGGGAGAGGGAAGCATCATTTTGCACCAAATAGCAAGTTTCCTTAACGGCGGGGCTACTGTCCTGAGCAGCGTTCAAACTCCTGCCCGCAGCACTTGTTCCATACACTTACATGGGCAGATCCTAAGTGCTAATTGAGTAAATGCATTTCAGTTTCCAAAGTCATCTGCTGCCACAAACATTGCTTAAAGAGGCAGATATGGGTCAGAGGAATAGGAACTGTCATTATGCTTTTCTGGCTACTTGGTCACTCTGTGATCCTGAAGAACTGCAAACTGCTTTCCACTTTAAAGATTAAATAAGAAAGCTCAGAGTAACACCCGCTTTTCTGAACTACTCCAGTGCTTCTTTAACATGACATTTTGCTGTTGTTTCCTTTTACGGCTTTTAATTACTGGCTCTACTTGCATGAAATGAGGATCTGGGTTGCCTAGGAATTCATCTGCTCATATTGCATATTTTTTTCTTAAATATGCATACTTCAATGCAGTTTTGCTTGCTCCTGCCAACATTTTGACAGACTTTCCTCTCCACTTTTTTCACTGTCCTCCCATCACTCCCAGGAGAGAAGGGTTATTTTTAAAGTACAAGATCAATAGGCTTTGGGAAGCAGCCAGAGCACGAGGGGGTAATGTGATTGGGGATAAGCTACGAGGGATTGCTAAGAGAAGGACTGGCAACGGTCCATCCTAAAGACTGAGAAAGACAGTCTGCAGCTCCCATTGAAGTATTTTGAGCTTTTTCTTTGCACAGACTTTTGTGGTGTGGGTTCTTAGCTTGGTTTTTGAGAATTATTTTCAGTTGAAGGAAATACAAACTAATGTTATGAGTTATTTTTCAGGCAAAATACTGTCCCACTAAAATCAACCTTGTTCTGAGGATTTTGATGGGAGTCTTGAACTTCTTGGTTTTAGTGCTGCTGTTCAGTTTTTGGTGCTGATGATGCCTTCACTAAGGGTTTGAATTAAGAGCAAAAACGGTTATTGTCCAAATCACTATAAAAATGACTCCTCCTTGGCCAGAAAAAGCACCACTGTCAGGCAAAGGAGCCACCGGATAAGAATGTGGCAGTGATCGCACTCAGACCAACATCAGGGTTGGAAAGCCAGTGTGAGAGGAGGGAATGGGCTTTCTTCAACACTCTGCAGTACCTCATTTAAGAGTTCACAGCTCTTTTTTAGTTCTCTATGTGACACCCCAAGGATGTCTTCCCTTCCAGAGGACATGATCCATGACTCCAGTCCTGCTTTTTCTGTCACCTGCTTGTTAAAGAAAGCTGAGTAGTTGCTCATCTCATTGGCTTGGAACATATTATTTTGTTATTTTTATTTAATATATGATCTTTCTTAAACTGCATTTTTGTTCGTTTAGTAGGTTTTAATTTTATTTAATTAACCAATTAATCACACTCCGGTGAATGATCCAGTGATCATTACTAGTCAGCATACTGTATTGCACATTAATTACTTTTGGTTTTGCTTTGGATAGGTGTGTTGCAAGATAGGCTGTGGGTCAGCATTTGCTATTTGTCCTCAACTGTTTCTATATTATACAGATAGGACCCTGCTCCAAAGCACATCTCGCATCATTAAAATGCCTTCCTAGGGAATTTTTCTTTTATTGAGAAGCTTGGTGGTAGCATTAATTGCAAATATGAGACCATGACCTATTATAGAGAGCAGAATGTCTTCTTCGAAGTGTTTGCCTTCATTACTGCAAGCTCTCAGTAGTGCCATAAACAACTTTGTCTTGTGCAGATCCAGTTACAGCTAGCAACAGAAGGCATAAGTGCATTCTGAACAAAAGAACATTTATTTTTACATTCCAAGGCTGATGTTAAGTGATAACACTTTTGCATATCCTAAAAATTTTTATGCAGATACTGTGGAGAGCAAAAAGTGCTCTGACAATAATCTGCTTTGTGAATGGAATTTATATACTTGGCTTACGTTGCCTTTTCGATATGCCTGTCAAGGTTCTCAATAAGAACTTTTGATGGGGTGATAGTAGAAACAAAACCAGAGGCTGTCTCATCCACTCACAGCAATGTTGTCATCTTTGATTGTTGGATTTGTGCCGTTTTATCTTAAATAAAAATATAAAATTATATACTATATAAAGTTACTGGATTTTTTTTTTTAATGTGGGTACCGGGAGTCGAACTCAGGATCTCATGCTTACCAGCAGGCTCTTGGGCCGCTGAGCTATCTCACTGGCCCTGGATTTTGGTTTTTAAGGAATATTGTACTTAATTTTTGCCAAGGCAAATTGCAGAGCTCTGTCTCTGGTTGATTCACTAAACCTGTGATCAATGAACCTTAAACTGACATTAGGGAAAAAAACCGGAGATTAATATTTTTTTCCATATTACTGTACCATTGATTTTTTAAGTAAAATCTTTATATTCCTTTATAAAAATGAAGCAAAACTAAAAGCAAAATGTTTTACGAATATGGAATTGAGAAAAGCAGAAGTGCTGTCTTACATGGAACTATAGGTGAATCACGTACTGGAAAATTTAAGCTATCTCAATATGATATCTATAGAAATAATCAAAATAGGAAAAATCTGGGCCGGTGAGATGGCTCAGTGGCATAAGTGCCTGCCTGGCAAGCGCGAGGGCCCAAGTTCGACTACTGGATCCCACATACGAAAAAAGGGCCGGTGATATCGCTTGGCAGCACAGGCGCCTGCTGGTGCGTGAGGTCCTGAGGTTGACCCCCGGTACCCACAAAAAAAAAAAAAAAAAAAAGGAAAAATCAGACTATAAGCATTTCAAAAAGACTTTCTGATACTTGGTAAAATTGGTTGGAATGAATTATTCTCTATTTTTAAGTAGTTTATTTGGTTATAATAACCTAATTGGTTTGGGCATATGGGTATAATTTTATTAACAATTTAATTTCTCATAAAATGAAATGACCAACAAACCCCAGTATCCCTGTTGTAATACAGAGCTTATTTCCATTGAAGTTATTTTGAATTAAGTCGATAGGTTTATAGCTAATCTGCAAATCTCTGAAGGCAATGAAACAGAGAAATCTTTACATGGCATTTGTAGAAGATGCTGTAGCTGTATATCATTAGTAAATAAGTTCATTTTAACAAATTTATTGAAAAAATGTTTTTATTAGCTGCACAAAAACATTATGATGAATGTAATAAAAGTAAAAATAATTTACAAGCAATTGTATGGATATTTAAATAATTGCTATTTTTTTTTCTTTCTTTCTTCAATAGTGCAAATCCAAGTGGAGGAAAAAGAAGACGATACTGAGGAAAGCTCAAGTAAGCAGGGATGTGCCCACCCAGGACGTTTTCTGTGGATAGCAGTGAGTGTAGGGAATTCTTCTGTCATCTGGTGGGCTTTACGTACATAGAAGCACAGGAGTAAACCACGCATAGGCACGAGACTGTGTGTGACTGCCTTTTGATGTTCTTACAAAAGAGCCCAAGTTCAGCAAATAGAATCCTTGCTCTAGGTTCTATTCAATTAGCACACACATGCATTCACCCGGTTTATAAGTTGTACATGATCAAGTAGATGATGGTCCATAACAGTTTCCCTTTTCATTTCTCTCTTCTATTTTCCCTGGAAAAACCTTTGGCTCTAAAATCTTTCTTTAAGACTGAATCTGTACAATAGAACAGAATGGCTATTTTGACTCACCTGACCAGGTGGTTCAATTAAAATAAAAGAACATGTCTCTTTGTTCCAAATTTATGAGCATTTTGGCTGAATGTCTCTTTTTTTTTTTTTTTTTTTTTTTCACTTTGTGTAGGCGCAGTTCAAGGGCATGAAGTATGACATCTTTCTAGGCACCCAGACCATTCATGGATAGGAGCATGAGAAAGACCATTATATGAGCAAAAGCTTTGATTTTACCAAAAATGAAAGAAAGAGCAGCATCTAAAGAACAGTTCATCTAGAGAGACACTGATACTATCAATCTAATACCCAGAGCACTGTGTGGTGGCAGTGAATGCTTACAATGCCCATTGTTTTCACTACTTCAGTGCCTGCTAAATGAAAGTAACCCAGAATGTCGCACAATTCTTTGTGCTATGACTTGAATAGAGAATTGTATCCATTCCAAAAAGTAGCATTGTACACAAGTTTGGATTTAGTAGCTGACCACAAAATACTGTGTAGAATTTGAATATTTGTAAACTAGATCAAGTTTTAGAGACTGTTTTTGTTTCTAAATGATAATTTTAGTGATACATATTTCATCCATGGTAAAATAATGCAACGGCTTTAATAGTTTAGCCTTTGTTTTTTAAATAATTTCAAGCAAAATTTTGTCTAGATACCACTTATGCATTCATAATTACCCTTTAGAAATTCTTAAAAGCTAGTTTGAGATTTAATTCTGCTGTGTTTGAGATAACGTCAACTTTCTTGTCGGATGCCAGCACTTTAAAAAGTATTGACGCTTGCTGATGGCCTAGAGTATGATTTATTCTGGTGAATGTGTGCTCTGCACTTGTTAGGTACTGTGTTCTGTAAATGCTGATTAGGTCAAACTGGCTCATTATGTTTTCAATATCTTTACTTCTTTTTGTGATAAGAACACATAATATGGGCCGGTGAGATGGCTCAGTGGCGTAAGCGCCTGCCTTGTAAGCGCAAGGGCCCGAGTTCGACTCCTGGAACCCACATACGAAAAAGGGGCCGGTGATATTGCTCAGCGGCACGGGCGCCTGTTGGCGCACAAGATCCTGAGGTCGACCCCCCGGTACCCACACACACACAAAAAAAGAATACATAATATGAGACCTATCCTCTTAAACATTTTCTATGTGTGTATTACAGAATCATAAGCGATTGATTCTAGGTTCCAAGTGGCTACCAAAATCTTCAGCTATTCAGGCTCCTTAAATAAAATGGTGTAGTATTTTCACAAAACTGTGCACATCCTCCTTCTACTTTAAATCTTCTTTGCATTACTTATAATACATAATGCAATGTAGACACTCTGAAGCAGTTGTTAAGGTATATTATTTACGGAATAACAACAAGATAAAAAGTCTGTACACATACAGTAAGGACACAATTTTCCCCAAATATTTTCTTTTTTTTTTTTTTTTTTGTGGGTACGGGGGGTCAACCTCAGGACCTCGCGCGCCAGCAGGCGCCTGTGCTGCTGCTGAGCTATATCACCGGCCCCTTTTTTCGTATGTGGGATCCAGGAGTCGAACTCGGGCCCTCGCACTTGCCAGGCAGGCGCGTAGGCTGCTGAGCCATCTCACCGGCCCTTCCCCAAATATTTTCAATCTGAGATTTTTTGAATCCATGGATGTGGAACACAGGATACAGATGACTGGCTCTAAGCTATTTTTCTTGGGTAATTACAATTATGCGTCCGCTAATCAAAAACTTCTTATTTCCCTTCTCTTCCTGGGCCCTGGAAACACATTCTACTTTCTGTTTCTAAGTTTGAATAATTTTTTTTCATTATTGTTTTTTAGACAAGATCTCACTATGTAGTTCAGGTTGGCCTTGAACTCACTATGTAGCCCAGGCTGGCCTTGAAATCATGGTAATCCTCCTGCCTCAGCTTCCCAAATGCTGGGATTACAGGTGTGTGCCACCATGCCCGGCTAAATTTGAATAATTCAGATACCTCCTATAAGTGCAATATTTGTCCTTCTGTTACTGATTTATTTCACTTTATATCCTCAGTGTTCATTCTCATTGTCATGTGTGGCAAGATTGCATGCATTTTCAAGGCTATTTCACTTTCTTTTATATTCCACACTTTCTTTACCCATTCAACTGTTGCTGGACATTTAGGTTGTTTCCATATCTTGGCTGCAACAAAAGTGACAAAGTCTCTTTGAGATCCCAATATCAGTTCTTTTGGATAAATGTCTGAGACTGGGATTGTCTGGATCACATGGTGCTTCTATTTCTAATTTTTTGAAAAACTACCATAGTGTTTTCATAGTGACTATTCAATCTTACATTTCCCACAGCATTGAACAACGGTTCTAATTTCTTAACATCCTTGCCATTCCTTATTGTATTTTTGATAATAGTCATCCAACAAGTATGAGCTAATATCTCATTGTGGTTTTGATTTTCATTTCCCTAATGATTAGGTTTAGCATCTCTTCATATACCTGTTGGTCAAATGTATGTCTTTAGAAAATATTCCTTTCAAGAATTCTACCTATTGGGCCGGTGAGATGGCTCAGCAGCTTAAGCGCCTGCCTTGCAAGCGCGAGGGCCCGAGTTCGACTCCCGGATCCCACATACAAAAAAGGGGCCGGTGATATCGCTCAGCGGCACGCGCGCCTACTGGCGCGCGAGGTCCTGAGGTCGACCCCCCGGTATCCACCAAAAAAAAAAAAAAAAAAAAAGAATTCTACCTATTTTTAAAAATGTGCTACTGCTATTATGTTTATTTTACTATTTAATTTTAGGAGTTCCTTGTATATTTAGGACATTAATCCCTTATTAGCTATATGGTTTGCAGATATTTAACCCCATTCTGTAGGTTACTTTTTCACTCTGTTGATTGTTTCCTTTACTGTGTGGAAACTTTTAGTTTGATGAGGTCCCAGTTATCTGTTTTCATTTTTATGATGTTTACAGCTTTGTAATTTTTTTTTTCTAGTATGAGGGTTGAACCCATGATCTTTTTACTGAGCTATATCCTCTGCCATTTTTTATTTTTTATTTTGAGACAAGGTCCTGCTAAGTCACTAAGTTGCCCAGGCTAGACTTGAATTTGTGATCCTCCTGCCTCAGCTTCCCAGAGTGCTCAGATTACAGAGGTGTGACACCACACCCAGATTTTCTTTTCTTTTTTTTTTCTTTTTTTGTGGGTACCAGGGGTCGACCTCAGGACCTCGCGGGCCAGCAGGCGCCCATGCCGCTGAGCGATATCACCGGCCCTTTTTTCGTATGTGGGTTCCGGGAGTCGAACTCGGGCCCTTGTGCTTGCCAGGCAGGCGCTTATGCCGCTGAGCTATCTCACTGGCTCCCCAAACCCAGATTTTCTTATTCTTTATTGAGATTGTTTGTCTACTTGGAACCTGTTGTCATTTGATATGAACTTTAGGGGTTTTTTTTTCAATTTCAATAAAAATTGTCCTTTAAATTTTGATTGGAATTGTGTGGAATCTTTATTTGTACTTTTAATAACATTAAATCTTTTAATCCATAAATATGGTATGTGAGTTAATATCTTTCCATGTATTTGTGTCATCGTTAATTTATTTTATCACCATTTTTTAATTTTCAGTGTACTTCATCTCATTGGTTAAGTTTATTACTAAACACTTTATTCTTTTTCCTGGATTGTAAATTGAATTGCTTTATTAACTTCATTTTCAGATTATACATTGTTAGTTTATAAAAATGCAACCAGTTCTTGTATGTTGATTGTGTATTCTTCAGTTTTCCTGAATAATTTATTCTAACAGATTTTTGTGGATAATTCAGGGTTTTCTACATACAAATTTGTGTCATCTGCAAACTGGTATTTTATTTTTCATTTCTAATTTTTGATGCTTTTTTTTCTCTTTTCTTTGCCTAATTGGTCATAAGACTTTCAGTACTATGTTAAAAAAGTGAGTGGGTATCTTTGCTTAGCTCCTATTCTTAGACAAAAAGCTTTTAGCTTTTGTTTTTCACTGTTGGATATATTGTTAGTTTTCCCATATGGTCTTTAGTATGTTGAGGTAATTTTCCTCTATCCTTAGTTTGTTGAAAGATTTTATATGAAAGTGTTCAATTTTGTTGCATGCTTTTTCCTGCACCTATTGATATAATATTGATATGATCATACGAGTTTTTAATCCTTCATTCTGTTAATATAGTATATCACATTATTTGACTTTTGTGTGTAGAACAAACCTTGCATTCCAGGGACTGTCTCCCGGTCATGGTGTATAATTGTTTTAACATGTCGTTGAATTTGGTTTGCCAGTACAGTATTTTGTTGAGAATTTTCGCATCTGTATTTATTGGGAATGCTGGACCAGTGGTTTCCTTTTCTTATAGTATCTATGTCTGTCTCTGGTACCAGGAAAATGCTGGCCTCATATCCGAAGTTTAATCAAAATATGCAGTGAGTGTTTAAATTAAAAAAAAAAATTTGTTACAGTAAAAGACACTTGGGCATTAATGCCCTCACTTTGGACACTCTCCATCTTTCTTGCCACTTTCTGAAGCAGTACTGAAAGTCCTTTGTCATGAGTATCTTTACGAAGTATGATAAAAAATATAGTGAATGCTGCTGCTGCATGCCATCCAATGGAAAGGCAGGCTTGAAACACGGTGTCCTCACCCACTTTATTCACCAGATCTGGCACCAATCAACCTCTGGCTCTTCCCTGAAGTCAAAATGATCACAAGACATAAAGGTTTTGAATTGATTCAGGACATCAAGGCAGCCATGACTACACAACGAAAGACCCTCTTGGAGGAAGAGTATCTCTTACTGTAATAAAATGTTTACAAATTTAAAACTTTAAGTATTTTTTTAAATCATACATCATGAGTTTGGAAGTGTTCCTTTCTCTTCAACTTTATTGAAGGGTTTCAGAAAGATTGGCATTAATTTTTCTTTCAGTGTTTGGTGGAATTTACCAATGAATCAAGTAAATGTGTATACTACTAATTTGTTTTAAAGGAAGAGACAGGATTATCTCAGGAAAAAAAGAGGAAAGAAATATTTGGAGTGAAGAATGAAGATAAGCTAGGTGTGATGGTGTGTACGTGCAGACTCAACTATTCAGGAGGACTATTTGAGGCCAGGGGATTGAAGCCAGCCTGGGCAACATAGTGACACTCCCACCTTATAAATAAATAGATAAGTAAATAAATAAATAAATAAAATTATAATATTATTATTATTAGTAGTAATATAGATTACTTGAATTGGGAGAAATTTCCTAGGCTGAATATATTTCTCTAAAACCATTCTAATATGTAGCAATTTCTGGTGTCCTATCTTTGTTCGAAGGTAGAAGCAGTAATTAACCCACTGCAGTTTATCACTCATCCATTGTGTGTTAGATTGGCAACCTCTGAACTTAGACCTGATTTGAGTGACTTTGAAGTCATGGTATGATACTAAACTCCAAGCCTTCTAGTTGTGCAAAGAAACGAAGACAGAATTTTAAGGATTAACAAAATGTAGGGGTTCCTAGTCACATATTTCAGTAGATGAAACACAAAGAAAATGAAAATCTAAATAATTTATTCAAGTGGTAAACAATGATGTATATGTATTGTGCTATGGAGAACTGTGAGATTGTGGTCTCAGCTGTGTGATGCTAATTGTTCAAAAATAAGGGTAAATGTGGGAGTGGAAGAAAGGAAGAGAACACTTTCTGATGTTGCTCACTGACTCACCAATGGCTGTGTTTAGGTGAGGAAGAAGAGAAGCTACCCAGAAGAGAAAGCCTGAGGCCGAAGAGGAAACGGACCAGAGATGCTATCAGTGAGGATGACCCAGAACCCGAGCCAGAGGATGAAGAAACAAGAAAAGCAAGAGAAAAAGAGAGGAGGCGGCGGTTGAGAAGAGGAGCGTAAGTTAGTCCTGGTATACAACTGAAAGTGCTGTGTATTCCAATTACCTGACTCGGAGAAAACCACTCCCTTTAGGTGCTCGTTGACCTTAATGTCAGTAATTAAAACTAATCTCAGAAAGACAGGCTTACACTGAACCTACCACTTTATTGCACTTAACTAGATACATTTTAATAACTAAAAGGGGATTTAAACATGAATATAAACTAAAAATGGACTATGAGAGATTCCCTTGTGAAAGATTTAAATTGACACACATTATTAAAATATTATAGTTGATTTAAATATTTGAAAATTATCCTGTTAATTGTATACACTGTTATTAAAGGTAAGAAGAAAACTCTGGAAGAGCGAGCCTAAATCACTTCACCTTTTAGAGCGGGGTCTGGCTGTAGCTTTAGCTAAATCTAGTCCAAAACAGAGGAATGTTTTTTATAGCTTTAAAGGGTTGTTCATAAAAGAAACAAAGAAGAACGTGGGACAGAGTTGTATGTAGCAGTCAAAGCCTAAAATATTAACCATTTTGATCTTTAGAAAACATGCGCTGGTCTCTGTTACAGAGGATTGGAATTATTTCATTTTTAAAAGAGCCCTGTATTTTTCAGCTCCATGTTTTACTGAGTGATTACTTTGTATGCAATAATATGTTAAATGCTACTTAGCAAAAATCAAAGAAGAAAATTTTGGAGCTCTGGAAATTTGCAGGTGACGGGAGAAAAAAGTATGGCTATAAGACACACCTAGTAATAGAAAATCTAGGTCATTTGGAAAGGGAACAGCCAACCTCTCCTACTGTTGGAAGGTAATGGAGCTATGTGAATGAGGTGAAATGTAAACATTCCTCAGACTTTAAATGATGAGGAACTTTCTCAGATGTCCTTCCAAGATGACACACTCCAGAATTCAGTAGCTCTATTATATTACTCTTCATAAAAAAAAAATTGTTATTAAAAATAAATAAATAAAAAGTTTGTCAGGTAGAGAAGATTAGCATTAATAGATGATGTACCTTTTGAAGTAAAAGTGCTTTATATTTTAGTTTATTTAAATTTTAAGTCTTAAAAGGTAAATAAATGAACTTTATGCTGGGAAAATTAAAAGAGGGTGAAAGGAGGAGGGGGTAGTAGGGAGCTGAAATGTGTTACGTACACGTACCAATCCTTGACTGTGAATGTAATCACTTTTTTGTGTGTGTGTGGGTACCGGGGGTTGACCTCAGGACCTCGCGCGCCAGTAGGCGCCCGTGCTGCTGAGCGATATCACCGGCCCTTTTTTCGTATGTGGGTTCCGGGAGTTGAACTCAGGACCTCGCGCTTGCCAGGCAGGCGCTTACGCCGCTGAGCCATCTCACTGGCCCAAATGTAATCATTTTGTATGCAGACATGTACTCATAAAAGTCCAAAAAAAAAAAAAAATATATATATATATATATATATTTAAATTTCCCTTGTCCTTCCTTCTCCTTCTATTCTTTTGCTTCTTCCTTCTCCCCAAGGTCCATCTCTGTCTTCATTGAATACTAAGACATTCCTTGCTTTAAATTTTGACTCTGATTCTTTTTACTTGTACTTTTTCAAGAAACCCTTTCCTTGCAAAAATAAAATGTAACACAATTTTAGTAAGTCCTATGTAATATTCTGATTATTAGTGCTCTTCTTTTTGTAAGAGGCATAAAGGGATTTATTAAGCAGAAATTTAAAAGCACACACTCAAAGAAACAGACTGTGAGTGCTCAAGCGAAAGAGGCATGCTACAATTTGGAGGTGGGAATATTTACATTTTTGGTTATGGAATTTGTGAAATTGTAGAAGGTTGCGTCTTGGTCTTGGTTTACAGGGAAAAGGGTGGCCTACCCACAGAAAGATAATGGCTCATTTTACAGGTGAGAGGCATGAGTCCCACTGAATTATTTTTGATCGATGATCTAAGATATTTTGCATAAAAATATTTTTGAATGTTCTCAACTTGTTCCTTTTAAGATTAGATTTCTGGCCTTTACTTTTATCAACTAAAAGTATTTTTAAGAGATTTTGGGTGTGATGGGGCTAGAAGAAAAGAAGTATAAACAAACCTAGGTAATACTGATAATGACTAATCTTGGTTAACTGGAGTTGTAATCTTCTTAAAGTACATTTACTTTTAGCTAAAAGTTTCTTTGTTTGCTTTCCACCTATCTTTTTGTTTTGTTTTGTTTTTTTCTTTTATATGCGGGTACTAGGATTTGAATTCAGGACCTCACGCTTGCCAGGCAGGCGCCTGTGCCGCTGAGCTATCTCACCAGCCCTCTACCTATCTTTATTTTTTCTATCCAACCTAATATCCCTCCTGGGACTTGAATACCCCTTTTTTTAACTGAAATGTTGAAGTAATGTCTCAGGGAATTTCTGTAGCACTGACAAAACATTTGAAACCAACTAAAACAAAGATTGTAATGCTAACTGTATCTTTGGATGCAGTTGAACAATACTGTTGGGCTGGTGAGATGGCTCAGCGGCATAAGCGCCTGCCTGGCAAGCGCGAGGTCCTGAGGTCGACTCCCGGTACCCACATAAAAAACAAACAAACAGAAAAACCCCAATACTGTTAACATTTTGGAGTATTTCTAATAATATTACAGACTTTTCTTGATCCAGTTTTAAGTGAATAAGTAATATATTCATAGCAGTGAGAAGTTCAGCATGTTACACCTTCTTTTTCCTAACAACTGTTGTTTAATCAAATTTAAAATAGAAAGTCTTGCACAGATTAGGCCTAAGTTTTACAAGATGAAACATAAGTATGATCTATCTTTTTACTATAATTCTTTCTTCCTTGGAGTGGTTCCTAGAAAAGCAGTTTCTTTAATGTTTGTGAGATTAATATTTCAATTATATGCATATTTGAAGGTAAATTGTCCATCCACCATTGTGCCTTGAAAGACAGGGGACCCTCCTGGGAGAAATCAATAATTATTTTTTAAAAAATAGTAGTTTCAGGGCTGAGGATATAGCTTAGTGGTCAAGAACTTGCCAAGCAAATATAAGGCCCAGGCTTAATCCAATATTGCCAACAAAACAAAACAACAGGCACACAAAAACTCCAAAAACCAAGAACAAGAACAAAAACAAAACAAAACAAACAAACAAAAAATCAGTCTGAGATCATTTAGTGTAGGAATAAATGGCTTTCCACGCCTTAGTAATCTTTCTTGCAGGGGATTGTTATATTTTAGTGTACTTTAGTTTGAGTGCTGGGTTCAAAATGAGAGTTCCATACATATATATTTATTAAATAAATATTTATTCAGCTCTACAAGTTCATAATGCAGTAAGATAGAGGCCACTTAAAATTATTGTGAAATAAGATAGTATACACCGACCAGAGGCCAAGTATAAACCGAGTGGTTGGAGTCTCAGAGGAGTAAAATCTATTCTCACAAGGATAACAAGAAAAAGGGCTACTGAAGATCCCCTATAATTTGTAAAGAAATCATGGATTTTGGATAGGCTAGGCATATAAAGTGTATAATCAGTGTTGGGGAGGTTCTAGTAAACGCTTTTTAAAAGTTGGAGTGCAAAGAAATAAGCTTTGGTACCATGGTTAATCCATACATGGAATAGCTCATTTATTCTTCTTTTATGGTGCTGAATTAAATGAGATTTTGATTTAGGTATGATTCTTAATGGAAGCTCCATAATGTAAAGCTTCAAGGAGCTGATGTGCAGATATCTCAAATTATTTTAGTTGGGCAAGTTAATGCCTTAAGATATCAAATCATTAAATTATTAAAGTTTCAAAAAATCTTTCTAACTCCATTTTCTTGATAGTCTTTGCATCTGTTTTCTTTTTTCTTTGCTAGTTTTCTTTAATTGTTTTCATTAATACAGTCATCTATACAGTTTGGATTTGTGTCTGCATGTACCTAGAAACAATCTCAATTATTTTGATTGAAACATATTTTTCTCTTCTATGACAAATAAAACTATATAACATTTCTGATTAGCAAATTAAAAAGGAACAAACTGTGAATATAGATGTAGTAAGAAAAATTCTCAAGTATCTTATATCATTGTTATATAACAACAAAGGATTTTTATATAATAAACACCAAGTAAACAAATCAGAAATTATTGTTTGACAGAATTGTATCTTAGTAGAGTGTACTCCATGGTTCTCTTGAACCAGGATTACTATACTAAGCAAAATATTTAAATTGTTCAAAATACAAACTATTGATAGGAGGTACTATTTTAAAAGGTTAACATAAATTTTTGTTTCGGCAGTGGGATGATTAAAAACTTTGGATTGGTAGCAAAGGAAAGAGGTCTCAGAGTCATCTTCCAGGGCAGATTGTAAAACTATAGATACGTCCTCGTACGTCTAATCATTTAAATAGCTTTTAGCATATTTCTACTTGTGTTGGGTCATGAGCTTAGTGAACGACAAAACCTTTTTCTAAATAACATTGTATAGTTAGGGTCTAGTGAGGAGAGAAACTTCAAGAACTAATTAAACAGAAAGAATTTAACATAAGAATGATTAGGAGTCATGAGTAAAATAATTGCTACTTAGGCTACTGAAAGGAAAAAAGATAGCTAAATGATAATAGTATCTATAGTAAGCAGCTGTCACTCACAGAATGAGTGTAATGGAGAAACCCAGGGAGCTGAAATTCAGAGGCATGGTTTCTGGTGGAGGTGGTGGTGAAGTTGTTTCTGCCAGCATTGGTAGAACTGGCAAAGTAGACCCACGTGAAGCTATGGGAAGGCCCTACAGATCCTGCAGTGAAAAAATGCTAAGCAGGAGGTGTCTCCCCCACCCTGAGCAAACAGGAAGTAGATAGTAAGAGGACAAGAAGAAGATATGAAGCCACAGGAAAGACTGAGCTTCGTCTCAGTAACTCCTATTGTCTGAGTATAAAATTGATCCAGCTAAAAAAGCAAAAATGTGACTTACAGAGTTCCAGCTCTAACATCACAATATTAAGTATAAAATGGTGTTTGGAACTGAGGCAACAGCTTAAAAACAGAAAGAATCTATTATTGAAAAATCAATTTCTACAATACAATATTATACTCCCCCATTTGAAATCATGCTGCTCAAGGTTTAAATTTTCTTTTTTTTTTTCTTTTTTTTTTTTGAGTTCTGGACCTTATACTATTTTTTTTTATACTAGGAACACAAAAAAAGATACATTTCATTTGCTCAGTGATAAACTAAATTCCTTTGAAGGACTCTTCAAAGAATTTGCTTCCACACAGATATATTTCAACTTGAATTTTATCAATTGATGTTTTGTGTTTAATTAACAGATTAGGTTACCTCTGAGAGATAGATTTTAATTTTTTTCCTATTTAAAATTTTCCCACTTTCTCTTGAGACAAGGCTAATTTAAAAATTTTAAGGGTACTTCAAAGACATCTTAGCCTCTAATTGATTAATATTATTGAAAAATAAAGCCTTTAAATGAAATGGAGAATTGGGAAGGGAAGATGCACTAGGGAACAGAGAGGAGAAAGGAATACCTTGATAGATCTATAACTATTCTTTCCATGGATTTTCTAGTTCTGACAGCTTGAGGCTATGGACATAAAAGAACATTTTAGTTTCAGCATGTAACAATGTAAATGTTATGATTGATTCATAACATTTACAACTTGAGAAGCTTAGAAGTTTAAGTGACTCATCAGGGGGTCAGGGTCCTCACTTTGTAAACATCCTGAGCCTGTGCAAGAGGAGGGCAAGGAGGTGGTATGAATGCTGCACCTGCCCTAGGGCAGGTAGCCTGCTTACAATATAAGGGAGGAAAAGAGGCTTGCTCCCTCCCCCTTTTTCTCTTATTATCTTTGCTGTCTTCTGCCACCTTGAACTTTTGCCCCTCCCCATGCCACCCTGCCTTGGAGCCAGCTGAATATGGACTGAAACCTCCACAAACTTTGAGCTAAATAAACCTTTCCTCCTTTAACTTTGGGTGTTGAGTATTTTGTCTCAGCAATGAGAGAAAAGTAACTAAGACAGTAAACATTATTGTTTAAAGAGTAATAGTTCCAATAATCCTGCATCAGTGTTCAGATATGGGTCCTAGTGCTTATGGGTCTTAGCACTGCCTGTATCCAGCCAAATTAAAAAAAAAAAAAAAAAAAAAAAGAAGAGCTGAGTAGTCTTTCTTAAGTCTGAAAGTCAAACAGAAGTTAACCTTTTGTTTTGTTTTATTTTTCTTTTAAAGAGAAGAGGAAGAGATTGATGAAGAGGAATTGGAGAGACTGAAGGCAGAATTAGATGAGAAGAGACAAATGATTGCTACTGTTAAGTGCAAACCTTGGAAGATGGAGAAGAAAATTGAAGTTCTCAAGTATGTTGCCACTTTTCATATGTATAGATACTTTTCCTGATATTGATCTCCTACATCCTTGCAGTATGACCTTTATTTTAGAGATAGTGCTGTGTATAGCACATATATAAAATACTCATTATAATATACAATGCTCATAGCCATACACAGGTATATGTTATATAGGTATACATATACATATATGTATCTATCTATGTCTCATAGCTACTAGAGAGACTGGACTGATGATTATAAATCGGAAACAATTTTGAGTAAATTCATTCATCTTTTAGGGTCTTGTAACCTCTGTGGTCAATTTAATCATTTGTTCCTTAATTTGGAGTTTTCCTAGTTTGATGTACTGATTACCACTTCTCTGATAGAGATATTACATTTGAATCCAGCAGGTTTATATAGTTGAGCACTTATTTTTCTGCAGGGTCCTAGACTTAAATGATATTTTCATGTGACAGCTGTCGTGATAGCAGAGGAAGGATACTAAGCCAAAGGAACAGTAACAGGGCTCCAGTTAGGATTATGTCAGTTGCTGTTTCCTGATAACATGTCAGTGACACAATTTCAGTCCGATGTTGACTGCTGAACACAAAGATTTATAAATGTTCTGTATGCAAAATCAAGTGTGTATCACTTTCTGGGGGATAGAGCAGCTCTGCCCCTGAGAATCGTGTTACGTTTCCTTGCCCTGATGACTCCTGCCGAGTCTATGGAATCCAAGACATGAGGCTAAATATCAATGAGACAGATGTTTTGGTCACAGGTCTGGATCTATGTGAGTTTCAAGGCTTCTTTCCTTCTGGCTGTGGACTCTGAAGCAACCTGTGAAACTTCTAAAACAGACTTTAGACAGGGTTAGAGTTTCCAAGCGTGTTAGAGAGTGAAGCCTCAGGAGAAGCAGTGTACATAGTTCTGCGCATATGGAAGATGCAAGACTTTCCCCTCAGTTTTTAAAGAACGTCTGTCACTAGGAATGTGATCATCCTCGAGATTAAGGTTAAATCATGGGTAATATAAACAATTGCTACCTGGTCAAGAAGCTCTAGAAAATAGAAGGCATTTTCAAGAAGCAAAATTGGCTCTGTGGAAGTGAAAAGAAGCCACCTCCTTTCCACTATCAGTGAATCACTGATTTTTGCTGTAAGATTTAATTGATGTAGACTTAAGTCTAGTAAATAAGATCTCCTGTTAAAGGGGCAGGTGTGGCTGGCCCAAACTGGGAATGGTGCTTTTATTTTTCCCTCCCAAAGTCACTACTTCGATATCAGGATTGAGACTCACTATCTTCAACTCTGAGAAACAGAAAATGTCATTAAATAGGATGTCTCGCTCTGTGGGTAGTTTACTAAATGGGTGATAATATGTACCTTTTGGGGATGAGAGAAAGGAAAATAGTGGTGCATCTTCCATTTATCTAAATGACAATTCCAATTTTAAAAATATCCATCCGTGACAGTGTCAAGTATATTCAGTTTTAAAGCTGTTCATGGGTTTTACTCAGAAGCTGGATGACTAGATCTTTCCTACCTGTAGAATGTGCCAGCACTCACTTGGTAACAGCTACCACAGGTGAAATAAAACACATGGGTGGAAAATAACTGGTCTCCTCCTTACGCATCCTGTAACCTAAAGCTTTAGCTATCCCAGAACATTAGGTGTAGTAGATTAAAACTCCTCATGATTAAGCCTAAATAATCAACCACATTCTTTTTAGTAGTATAATAGATTTTGGCCTCAAATTAAGAGGCTTGGCTCTTGCCAAAGATGTACATTCAATGTTACCTCTTTGAGATTTAGTTTCTTTACTAATAAAGCAAAGAGGTCAGATTGTGGCCCATAGTTTTCAAACTGCTGTCTTCAGAGGTCAAGCAATTCGGTAAAATCAGTTTAAGGTGGGGGAGGCAGAGATAAGAGAGAGGACTGCTTGGCCACAAGCCAGCTTCAACCAGAGCAGATCTACCCTTATCTTTCTTCTATACAAGGTACTTCCATATAAAGCATCTATCTGAAGAAGGAATACTTCCCTGGCTGTAAAATAAGGAACAGGTTAAAACCAACAACATTTAGCTGGGTATTTAAAAATGCTTCTTTTGGGGGAGGAGAGAATTTTCACATTTCATGAATCCACAAATTAGGGTACAGGAATACTCCAAGTATACTTTTTCATGGAATTGAATCTTGGGGAGATATCAGTTAAAATTACTTATTTTGATAACAAATATATTTAGTTATTATATTGACTGCTTTTAATTTCTGAGCTTTGTAGCCTCCCAATCTAGTGTTTCTGGGAGTTGTCCATTGGCTGACTATTGCTGGTGATTTATTAATGATGTACTCAGCAAAGCCAAGAAAGTTACCCTTAGGATTTTGTTTAAATGGTGTTTGAAATGTCAGCTAGCCATGAAGGTAATATTCCTCCTTACTCAGTCTCCCTTCACCCTACTATACTTCTTTTGTTTGCTTTTTAAATTTAATTTCGTTTCATTTTTTGGTTGGGGGAAATAATGGAAAAGAGAGAACAGACCATGGTTGATTTCCTCTGCTGCAGTCGTCTGGAAAACCTTGGTGAAAATGGTTTCTTGGAGTCAAGTCCTCACCTCTTCTTCTCTAGCTTCTTTGTAGCTTAAGATTTCCATGAGCAATAATCATGTGTATTGTAAGTTTGCAAAGGCCTTTCCTTAATCTGACATTGTGAAGGAATGAGAGATTCCACACAAGAGAACTTTTAAGCCTGTTTAAACACCCACCAAAATGCACTTCAACTAGTTGGGGTTCTTTTTAATCAATAACTCAACCAGAGCCTAGGCCTTTTGTTCCCCTACATTACATTATCTGGGGTGCAGTGATTTTTTTTTCTATTGGAACAATGGAGGACCTAGAGGCAATCAGTACATCTGAATTTTGTCCACCTAAAAGTAACATTGACATCTAGATTTTGTACTATTCAATACATTCAGACTGAGTGTTATGCTGTAAGCTGTGGCCAGGTTTCTTAAGCGTTACATCTTGAGTTTCTTACTTTAAGTAGGCACAAAAATAGTGCTATTTCAGAGTTATGAGATGATTAAATCAATCAACATGCAGCACTTAAAATAGTGTCTATTACATATTATTCATTTAATACATGTTACTTATTTTACTGTCACAATTTCTTCTTTTTCTCTCAATTCTACTTTAAGGTAGATATTATTTTGACTTTACTTATAAGGAAACTGAAAGTCTGAGAAGATATATAATTACTTATGGTTATACCAAAAACGAGTTGCGGACTATGATTTCAAAGATTTTGGGTAGAAAATTACCTCAATCCAATGCCAGTATGTGGGGACATAATAGGTAAGCTCTCCTAGAGGCCACAGATCTAAAAAAATGCTCAAGTCACATGGTTTTTGTCTTAGTTACTTTCTTGTTGTTGAGACAAAATACCTAACACCCAAGGTTAAGGGAGAAAAGGTTTATTTTAGCTCACAGTTTATAGAAGTTTCAGTCCATAACTGGCTCCAAAGCACAGCAGTATGGCAGAAGGCATTGCAGAAGAGAAACAGTCTATGGCGTGGTGGGCAGAAGGCAGCAGTAGCAGCGAGCAGCAGCAGCAAGCCTGCCTTCTTTCCGTCCCATTATATTCATCCAGGCAACAATCTGATTGATTGGTGCCACCCACACCCAGGATGGGGCTTCCATTATCCACACCCTTAATCCCAGTGTCACACCCTTAATCCACATTCATGCAGCCACCTTTGAAACTTCCCACCTATGAGTGCCTGAGGCTTTCGGGGGACCTCTAGATACAAGCCATAATAATGTTCTAGGGTCACTTAAAGTGAGAAGCGAGAGGAAAGAGATGGGACATATTAACACACTGGGCATAGAGTGGCACTAGACCAGGATCCTGGCAATAGGATCTCAGCTCTGTCGTCTGTGTCTGGCCGTGTCCATTTGTGCTCTCACTCTCATCCTGCCTATGATGTGGCCAGAAGGGGTGAAGTCCTAAGGGGCCCACAGAATGAAGAAGACTTGGGTGAAGGACAAGTACCTGTTCTATTGGAACGACATGGGACAAATACACCTGATCATAGCAGTAGCTTGTTGGTTAGCCTCTGAACTACTATGGGTTACCTTTGCATTTCTTGGGCAGAGCATGTGTGAGGGTGACGAACCCGCCTGGATGACATCAGTGAGTGGTGAGATTACCAGAGACAGGACGCAGTCCCAAAGTGGCAGGACCATGACTTGATCTTTCCATCCTTCTCCAATCATAACATCCCCTTTGTCTATCATACTTTATGACTATTTTCTTTCTTTATTTAGCATGTGTTACAGGTTACTGACTTACCTACTCTATTTTGAGCACATCAATTTTGTCTATGTAGCATAAGATACTTGTTTACTTATTAGCTATATTTAACATATCTTGCATATAAGACCAGCTACATGATTATCAAAATCTAGTGAAAAATGTAAATTAGTCCCTTTGTTCAAAAAATAATTAAGAATTTAAATTATTAGTGCTTTTTAGATGGCAGTGTCACAGCATTAGACCAAGTGCAGGGCCTAAGTGTGGGGTTATGTATTACAGCACAACAGGACCATGAAAATGATCCAGCCTATGAGTTTCAACTATATATTGTGAACCAACAACTTGTTTGCTATTGATGCTGAGCAGTTCTATGAGTTCTATCAATGCCAGTGTTCAGTGGTCTCAAATAATTCATCAAATTTACATTACAGAACCCAAATGTATGTAACTTAGTGTTCATGCACAATACCATAGTATTTTTACCTCCCTTTTGAAAGTGTCATCTCTATATTCAAAGCCTTTAATATCTTCTCAGTAATTAACAAAGTTGAGAGTTTTTTGCTTAAAAATCAAGGAACTCATGTCTCTCACCATGCACTAAACTAAAATCAGAATGGGTCAAAGATCTAAATATTAAAATAGAAACACTAAATCTGCTGCAAGAGAGAATAGGTAGAAAACTCTTCAAGACATAGGTGTAGGCAAAGACTTTATGAAAAAAAAACAACCCGATCACATGGGAGATATTACAAAGAATCAACAACTGGGATCTCATCTTATTAAAAAGCTTTTGCACAGCAAAAAGAAATCACCAACAGAGTTAAGAGACAACCCACAGTGTGGGAAAAAATTTTGCCAGCTGTTCCTCAGACAAAGGACTAATATCTACAACATATAAGTAACTCAGAAAAAATCAGGCCCCCCCAAATTTAAAGACCCAATCTAAAAATGGGCATCTGAGATGAATACATACTTCTCAGATGAAGAAGTAAAAATGTTAAGTAAATATATGAAAAAATGTTCAACATCACTGGTCGTTCAAGAGATGCAAATTAAAACAGCACTGGGATTTCATCTCACCCCAGAAAGAATGACTGTTATGAAGAAATCAACCAATAACAAATGCTGGTGGGGCTGTGGGGAAAAAGGAACCCTTCTCCACTTTTGGTGGGAGTGTAGATTGGTGTAACCACTGTGGAAATCAGTGTGGAGGTTCCTCAACAAACTAAAAGTAGATGTTCTATTTGATCCAGCTATTCCCTTTTATGGTGTCTTCCCAACAGAATTAAAAACATCATAACCACAGTGATATAAACCATGTTTATAGCAGCACAGTTTGTAATAGCTAAATCTTGGAAACAGCCCAAATGCCCCTCAACTGATGAATGGATAAAGAAGATGTGCTTTTTTTTTTTGTACAGTGGAGTACCACTCAGGCATAAAGAAGGATAAACTTGAGACATTTCTCAGTAAATGCATGCACCTTGACACCATACTCCTAAATGAAATAAATTGGACACACGTGTAAATATGGCATTGTTTCTGTGGTGTGAGAAACTGAAAGTTTAAATAAGGACTAAAATGTATAATAGATATTGTGAAATTGGAAGAAAATATTCAAAAGGGAAGGGGAACTAGGGAGGGGGGAGGGGAAATGGAAGGAAGGGAAAAGGAAAAAAATGCGAAAAGAACAATAAAATGGAACCAAAGCTTTTGTAAATAAGGAGGGGACGAGGAGTTGGAGGGAGGGGAGAGGAATGGAAAAGAAAAAGAATCAAGATATATCATGTACAGGTACAAATTCCCTGTGATGACTGTGATCATTATGTTACCTAAAATGTACCACTATACTTAATTAATTAAAAAAAAGAAGTCAAGGGGCTCACCAACCTGAATTGCAGCTCCCAGTCTAGACCGATTTCTCATAAGTTATTATTGATAATGGTGACCATAAGGTTTTAGAGATGGGTAAAATCATCTCCAAGTTTTTCTGTGTCTACTGTGTGTATCGGATCTTATGCTGTGTTGCACACATGAACTCATTTATTCATCATAATATTGTAGACAGCTAACTTAGGTAGAAATATCATAGGCAGCCAGACAGGAATAGGCCCTCAGAGCCAGTGCGGAAGATGAGAACATACTGCAGCTGTGGGGGCGGAGCATTTGTGGAGGGCCGGACCTCAAGACAAAAGATAGAAGAGGACACCCACATACTTCCCCCAGGGATGAACAGCACAGGTACCTAAATAGGTATGGGTCGCCTTGGGTGGGGGCCCAGGAAGAGCCACCGAGCCACACGCTCTAGGAAAAGCCCCTGTTCCATTCCACGTGTGCTTGCTATGGGACTTGCTTCCCCATTTGATCCCCATTTAATCGATATTACCTGAGGTATTATACTTGTAATCTTATTGGTTCAACATAATTTTGTCCCACCTCATGCCCACCTTGAGATTTCCCATTGGATGACCAATGTTACCTAAGTGACTGTACTTGTACTCTTATTAGTTGACTACAGTTTTTCCCACCTTAGACCCGCCTCACCTTGTGGTTTTGCTCTGTAAAACTCCCTTGAGAACCAGGCTCCTCAGCAACCCATGGGACCCCTTCTCTCTCTCTTACACAGAAGCTTTCTTTCCCCAATAAATAGAGCTTTCTTGGCCCCCAGTAAATAGATTTTGCTCTTAACCTCCACTGTTTCTAGAATTCATTCTTCAGTTTTAGAGAACACGAACTCATACCGGACATCTAGCAGGTTGGGAGTTTCTTTCCCCTATGTCAATAATAAGATCATTAAAAACAGAAAGTTGTCCTGATCGCACAGATGAAGAAACATATTGGCAGAGGTAAAATGGCTTCACACAACTAAAAAAAAAGAGAGTGTTAAAATGTAGGTTTCTCCCTCTCCAAAACTTTCTGCTTTATTTGTTGTGTCATAGTATTTACTCAAACCATATTTTCCATTAAAATGAGCTCAGTCTTTTTCTCTAGGCATGTCAGGTGCATTCTCTCTCTTTCTGTTTTGTCTTCTCTCCCTTTTGACATCCTAGGCTATCTCAGGCCTGGGTTCAACTGCTCTCTGAGGTCTTTTTCTCTGCCAACTCCTATAGAATTAAGATTCAAAAGACTATTATTCGGGCCGGTGAGACGGCTCAGCGGCTTAAGCGCCTGCCTTGCAAGCGCGAAGGCCCGAGTTCGACTCCCGGAACCCACATACGAAAAAGGGGCCGGTGATATCGCTCAGCGGCACGGGTGCCTGTTGGCGCGTGAGGTCCTGAGGTCGTCCCCCCGGTACCCACAAAAAAAAAAAAAGACTATTATTCATTCGGTTCTCTTGTTATGTTGCATTTTTTAAAAATTGTATGTAAATTCTTCCTTTCAGAATAGATTTTGAGCTTCTTAGGACATGAAAGGAATCATACAGCTCTTTATTTTCTCATAGCACATCGTAAGTATTCAGTTAATGTTTCCTGTGTGGGTGACAATGTTAATGGTGATTTTGTTGTTGGACTCTCATTCCTGACACAAGGGAACCATTAACATGCCTGGGATGTTTAAAAGGCCTGAATTAAGGACAGGAATCTGCTGGCTAAAAGCCCTGATTTATAGCATTTGTCAATTTCCATGTTGTAAATACTTCCACTACAACCAATTTTAAACTACCAGCAATATAAGAATAGTTTAAGAAAGGGCTCATGTAATTCCTAAAAGTTTAATAATCAGTGGCTTCTGTGAGCCAGGATGAATCAGGTCCAGCATCCCTTTTTTGGGTATAGGAATGTTGTTTGATTTATTTAATTTACACTAGAGAGAACTAACTACTCTGGAACAATGGAAAACAGAGGCTAAAGAATTGTTTGTTACTTAATCTATAATCAACAATGAAAGCTTGAATTAGACCTGCTTATGAGAAGGACAATCTTTAATTTCATGACTTCTGATAAAGGTCCAAACTGTATGAATAACTCTTATCTTAATTTTTTAATTTTAACACCCTGCTAAATGTTTCATTTATATTTTAAAATTTCCTTCAACATTTGTGAGTATACAGAGAGAGGTTCAGTCTTTCTCCCAGCTTTTCCTCCTCCTCTGATCTTTTCTAAAATTCATCTTAAAGAGGGAAATATTTTCTTCAAGAGAAATCAGTTTTTTGAGATCTGAAGTCTCTTATCATTCACATCAGAGTTCACCTGTCACATTGCTTGCCTCATTATTCTCACTGCACTGGAACGCGCCTGTCCAGCTGATAACTGTCCTGCGCCTTACACACCTCTGTTAAGTGAGAACAAGGGCCCTGGATATTTTGTCCAAGGATTTAGCCAACTGATGTTTCCCACGTTGTTATGAGTACTTAAAAAATTATCGTGGTTAATTTTACCAATACTTTTCAAATGATATTTTGAAATTCTCCCTTAAAAATGCTAAAAGGAATCAAATGTACAAATTGGATCTTTTTCTTCGCAAACTTGCGTATTTTGGAAACGTTTTCAATTGTTAACTAAATCAGCTCTGAAATACGTAACACATATCCGTTTGTGTGCGAAGGATTCTCCTCCTCTATTTGTTTCATAATTTAGTCTTTCTTGCCTCTGTTGCACCGTTTTACCATAGTTAGGTAGAGATGTTCTTATCTCCACCCTAGATCAGCTGGTGTCTCAGGTGGTCCTCAGGCCTACTGCTCTGGAAAGTTCTGAAGGCATTTATTGCTCTTATACCTATGTCAGAATCTCAAGCATATGGCTTGGTTAAATCAACCTGAAGTGCTGCCTGCTCCTCTGAGATAGAGCTGGGGACATAGTGCAGAGGTAGAAGTTAGGGATATATGTCAGTGTTAGAGTGCTGGCCCCAGAATGCATGAGGCCTTAGGTTTGATCTTCAGTACCAAACATGAAACACACAACAAAAATTTACTTGTTGACATTTCAAGTAATTAAGGATTTATCAGGCCGGGCGTGATGGTGCACACCTGTAGTCCCAGCACTCGAGAGGCAGAGGCAAGAGGATCGCTGTGAGTTCGAGGCCAGCCTGGTCTACGTAGTGAGTTCAAGGACAGCCTGAACTACAGAGTGAGACCCTGTCTCAAAAAGCCAAAAAAAAGAATTTATTTTATAGTACAATACAATAATAAATAGTAAATACGAGGCGTAAGAAAATTCAAAAGTTTTTCTAGAATAGGTTAAATGTGGTTGCTATTATGTTTTTGGGAGGGGCAGTTGGGGATTGAACCCAAAACCTTGCACGTGGTAAGCCTACACTCTGCCACCGAGCTACACACACAGACCACTGTCATTGTAACTGTACTCACTGTTTTCTATTTCCTACATTACGATCTATCAAGAAATACATGGTAAAACTCACTGAATCTGTGCTGTCAGCCTGCCAGAACACCTTATTCACCAAACAATTTTTATTAAACCATCTGTAAATAAAATACCATTTTTGAAAGGTGATTAAAAGGGAAAATGTATTGGTTATCTCTTGAAATTATCTAAGAATGCTTTTAGATATACTTGTCATAATACATTAACAATAAATAAAGCAGATGTGCATCCGATAACCACAAAATAAGAATAGCTAGAGAAATGTGTCTTTGCTGTTTTGCGAAAATGTTATCCAGATCTCCGGTAAGGTGCTTATTATAAAGATAATCTTTTGTTTGTAATAAGAAAACCATTGCCTCTTTGAGAATGTCTTTATGTGTATGATGCAGGAATAGCAAGTGGTATACTAATTTGAGGGTTTGTATAAGCTTGTTGCTATAGAACAAAAATGGTTAAGCTTTTATAATCCTATAGGTTGAGCGTAGTTTGACTCATGTTATAGTTTGCCCACATTGTGAGTTCACTGCATAAATTACCCTTGACAAATGGTCTCAGTGGCAACTGTAAAAGTGTTATTATAATTATAGTTCAACCTGATCAATATCTGAGAGTGCACTTCAGTTTAAAAATAATTGTTTTTCTGTGTTTATATGTTTGTCCATCTGTCTGTTTATGTGCTAATAACCGGTTAAGAAAAATATTTTTTGAGCTCAACAATTTTTTTTTTTTGGTTGTTTTTGAGATTTCCATGGAAAAACTCTTTGTATAGGTTTTCATGGTAGCCAAACTCATTTAAAACATTACCAGATATAGACTAACAGATTTGAGGCGTACATAGAAATAAGAGCCTTAAATTTTGATAACATAAAGATTACAGATGATTTAGGTTAACATATGTGTTTTTGTGTGTTAACGTTTAAGTATACATTACCCTCTAAAAGTTCTACATATGTTGGCTTATAGATAAATACTAAGACATTACCTCAAATGTTTGTGGTTCATTAGCTTAACAGTAGGCTAATTTAAATCACTTGGTAAGAGTGAAGATATCTTTAAAGTTGGTAACACATTTCCATCCAGGTTCTTAGGTAACCAAGATAATATAAAAATCAGTTTTATAAATGCAATATCTACTATTGTCTGTGTACCATAACTTGAGAGGTTTTCTTGGTCAAAGATTTTGTATATATATATATATATATATATATATATATATATATATATAGAACTTAAAAAATGTAAATATATATAGCTTAAAAAGTGTTGAATGTTATGATGAGTCACCTAAAGTAATTGTTCTTGGCTATAATTAAAAGGTTAAGCTTTCTATATCTAAAACAATATGCTTTTGTATATATATATATATATATATATTTTTTTTTTTTTTTGTGGGTACTGGGGGGTCGACCTCAGGACCTCGCGCGCCAGCAGGCGCCCGTGCCGCTGAGCGATATCACCGGCCCCTTTTTCGTATGTGGGTTCTGGGAGTCGAACTCGGGCCCTCGCGCTTTCCGGGCAGGCGCTTAAGCCGCTAAGCCATCTCACCGGCCCGCTTTTGTATATATTGAGATGCTCTTGGTTAAAGTTACAAAACTAGATTTAAAGGCAAAGCTTCTATATTTTACTAAATAAGTTTCTGTGTTCTCATCATTAGGCTTTTGGTTAATAAAAAGTGAGCTTTAAGAGTTAAAGAATATTTAAATGTTAACCTACAGAATGTTTTCAATAACTGGTTAAATGTTAACCTACAAAATGTTTCAATAATTGGTTAAATAAACAAGTATTATTTTAGTTTATCACATAACTTATATATTGAGCATATATGTATGTACACATCTAAAACAAGCTATGCTGTGAATCTAAGCTTTAAAGTTAAGTTCATGGAGTTAAGACTACATTAGTTTAACACATACAAAAGTAAGTAATAGGTGCTCTCTTTTGTACAATATATGTTTAGACCTTAAACATAAATGATGACCAATATTTGACATCTCTTTAAATCTGACATTTAAACTTGATTTACATCTATTGGCTTTGATTAAAGAAGGATTTTTGTTATTGTATAAATGAGATACAGTTGCACATTAGATAATGTCTATTTGTGGTCACTAAAACTGTTCCCTAAACTTATCAGAGCTGTAAAGATGCCATTAATTCTTATCAATGTAAATTAACAATATAATTCTAAAATCTGTGAAAAGAGTTTAAAATTTGTCTTAAGAGTAAGAACTAAATATGTATATATTTCTATATAGCTGTGATACCAATTATTGCTAACCTCATGGTATATTTGTATTTCCCAAGTATACAAGCATTTAAAGGAACAAAACTTTAAAAATCTTATCGCACTGGTGACTTCCAGCTAAAGTTGTTTATGATGATAAACTTTTCTAGGCTCAAGCATCTGGCTTTCCCTTACTTGAGTTCCAGCCATTTGTGATGAAATGTGCATGCCAGTCCCTTAGGAGCAGTATGGATGTGGCTCTTTCCCCAATCTGCCTTTCCATTCCAGCGCTCATGCTTTAATCGTACATGCTTTAATCTCTTGAAAAATTTGTTTAGTCTCACCTAGCAGCTGCCAGACTTCAAGTGGTCATATGGATGAAACCAGTGACAACTGTGTCAGACTCCTTTTACTGGGATCCACTAGATCATCCTTGTAAAGGGAGTTCATAACTGCTAAACTGTGGCATGACTTCTGTCTCAGTCCTCTTAGATTAGCTCTCTGGAGAAGGCCCCTGACTGCAGTCTCCTTTACTCAGACCCTTCTGAGCTCGAAGCATCTAGATTGGAACTTTTCCCATTGTCCCCTAACCACAGTTAGGGATAGTGCTTCAGAGCATGGAATACTATAGACAGCTAAGTTAGATAGAAATTATTGTATAGTCAGAGAGCGACTGGGCTCTCAAGGAAGTCAGAAAAAATAAATAAACACACCAGAATTGTGGCTGAAGGTGAATCTGAAGAAGGCCAGGCCCCAAGATAAACATGCAATGGCCAGGCCTACAAGGGATAAATAATAACTTACAATTGTACTACAATTAGCACCACCTGGTCCAAGAAGTCCAGATAGACATTAGGTGCCCAGGTGGGTGACCAGAGCACCCAGACCCATCCTTTCCTAAAAATGCCTTTGTTCTCTCCATGTACCCTTGCTATCTAACCTGCTTCTCCATTGGATCAATATTAGCTAAGCAGTTATACTTGTAATCCTGTAGGTTGGTTATAGTTTGACCCGTGTTGTATCCACATTGCGAGTTTGCTGTGTAAATTACCCCTGACAAAGGGCCTCAGTGGCAACCCACGTTAGGGACCCCTCCTGTCTCTCGGGAACTGTATCTCAATAAATCTTTCCTAGTCTTAACCTCTGTTGTCCTTCAAAATTCATCCTTTGATTTCAGGAGGTATGAACTTAAGACATCTGACATTTAGCATGTTGGGAGTTATATTTCTCTGACACCACACATACTAAAAGCAAATGTTTACAGAACATTATATTAGAATAGCATAAATTAGGGAAAAGCAAGAAAAAGGAATAGTGGTATATTTCCATTGTAATGTGTCTAAGATTTCCTTCTTCAGTCATGAAAATTAGAAAATTTTATCGGCACTTCTTTCATATATTTGCAATTGTACATTTTCAACACATATACATGAGCTTACATATATGCATATATATATATATATATATATATATATATATATATATATATATATATAAATATCTGTACATAATGTATGTATACACATAGGCACCCAGATATTTACATACAGATACGTGACTCTTTGGATGAACTAGCTTTTTTATTTTATGAAACACATTGTATTTCTTGACCCATGTGAGGGCATAAATTGCAAAATAAGTTGGAAGGGTGGCCAGGCAGGACATTGTGAAATGTTAAAATCCCAAGTTGATTCATCAGAGGGACAAACTCACACAGGAACACAGTATGTTCCGTGGATGGTCTCACCTAGGTTTTCTTTCCCAAGTGCTTATTACTGTTCTCCAGATCTAAGCTTGTCACGTGGCAACCAATCGAAGTTGCCAGATAGTCCTGATCATTGCAGAGTTGACTCAATGGCCATGATTTTAAATTATTTTAAATTTCTTGCCCACTCATTGATCAAAAGGCAGAACACACAGTCCCAAACAGTGGAAGGATATTAATCCCTGAAAAAATGAGTCTGAAATATGCTAATATTCAAGGAGTTTTTAGACTTAGCATTCCTAAATGTCACTGCACATTTTGAAAAAATATTACGTAATACTCAGAGCTGTTTGAGTGGTAAACATACGAACACACAGATATCATGGAGAGACGTTTTCCCACACTTTCAAAACAGAAGGGCTCTTCTCACTCAGGGGCAGCTTCCTGAGAATTCCTCTGTTTCACAATACTCAGAATTCATTAGAATGTGAATGCACATGGGCCACGCAAAATTAGCACGTTCTGTCTCCCAAGCCACTTAGAAGGCCCTGTGAGGAGTCCAGGACCGGAATGTTAACATATCTGAGCATGTAGATGTATGTGCGAATCACAGTGAAAATATATCTTTTGTTAGAGAAATTCCTACAAACCAACGCCTGGAATGCCTTTTTCTGCCTACCTACATTCCATCAGCCTGATGCTATTCATTTAGTTCTTGTCTCATTTACAATGTCTGCCATGTCTTCAACAACTCTCCAGCCTCTCTGGTCCTCTATCTTTTCACCTCGATGACATCTTGCACTGTTTGTGACTGATGGGACTATATTTCATTTTTCTTAGTAGAGGTTAAGCTGCAGGAAGGCGTCTACATGTCTATTTCTTTCAAATACTTCACATATTGCCAAAAACATACAACATACTAAATATTTTAGAAAGGGAGAGTGAAAAAATGACAGAAATAAGATAAATTGTGCATCAATTTGAACTTGGGATGGGTCTTCCTCACAGTTATGTAGAGCACTTTATATTTTCAGTTCTGTGTTTACCTACTTTTAAGAATAATTTTCTCATTGTTAAGGGGGAGGGAGAAACACCACAGCTTTGATGATGAGAGCTGTTGAGGGAAGGTCTTAGATTGAGCTTACCTTCTAGGTGGTGGGCTTCTAGTTTTAAGTTGCATTTGTGGCCTTCAGGTCACATGGCCCTCAAATATCATCTCTGCTCTAACACCAGAGTGGCAATTCATAGTACAGTGGGAACTCCTGGGTGCCTTAGGAACACAGCCTCTTTCTCTACAGTCATATACTACCTGTATCTCCAGGGATAATTGGAGGCTCGAATGGGTTATGAAAATAAAACACAAAAATATATAAAACAAAAAATTTTTGCCTTATAACTTAATAATAATATTCAGAAAGATACTTAACAATTTCCATGATCAGACTCTTCATGCTGAGAAAGAATGCATTACTAGTAATTTGGTCGTATAATGTGTAGGGGTGGGAAAAAAGTTAATCTCCCCCTATCTTAGGTTTATTGGCCGCAGCTTTGTAAGTTAGACTAACAAAAAACAGATTGACAAGTGAAAAACAGGAGTTTACTACCATTGGCATTGTACTTGTATATGGAAGCATTCAGTGAAAAGTAACTCACTTAGAACTTGGGTTTAAATGGCATTTTAACCCAAGAAACAATTCATTTTTAGAGAAGTGACAAAACAAAGGAAAAAAATTTGGGTGACAAATTGTAGACAACCGAATATATTGGTGACTACTGAAAGATAAGGATTAGCTTGTACAGTTGGTTATGCAGATTCCTCTGTGTTCTAACTTCCTAATATTCTACTTTTAAGCAAATGAGGGGAGGACAAAAAACTTACCTTATATCTGTTTCTTCTTAATTGTCTTCAGCTCATAATAATATTTCTGTCATATTTTTGCACATTTTTAGCATATTTTTGCATCATATGCCATATAATATTTAAGTGACACATATTGGAGTGTCATATTCTGCTATCCTTCAACTGTCTCTGCTGATAATAGTATAATCCTTTAATTTTTGGTGTCCTTATATAGAGGAAAGCCAGTTTGTGCTTTCACAAAACTTAAAACTCAACACAAGCTTTTAGCTTCAAAGGAAATCTGTACAGTCATCTCTCCCTTGATACTAAAAGAAAAAAGGCTTTTTTTAAACATGTAAATTGAATCTTAATCAGGTACAGAGCAGAGTTAGGAAAAGACTTAATCAGCATGTAGAGGATCTAATAAGTTTTGTTTTGCTTTTTTTTTTTTTTTTAACATATTAAACCTCTATAGTCTGGCTTTATTGTTGCTCCCTTGATTCATCTAAAATTACCCTGAAATGCTTGATTGACCTTTAGGGTATGACTAAAATGTGTTTGAGTTTTTATTTGACATTTAGGCCAGTGATGAAAATTAGCATTGTTTTAGAGCCATAAGGAACAAAGAAGTCATCCTGGGTCTGAAGTATTTACGTGGGTAGTGACTTTGAATTTAATACAATTTTGGCCTGCCCAAGCTTTGCTTTATTTCATCACCAATGCTAGCATTTGCCTTTAACGCATAACTCCATGCATGTCAACAGAGCTACTGAAAAAATTGCCTAAAGAACTCTTTATACACAGGACACGTTCAAGTTTTTGTGGCTGGTAAAAAATTTAGATGTCTAGGGGCCGGTGAGATGGCTCAGCGGCTTAAGCGCCTGCCCGGCAAGCGCGAGGGCCCGAGTTCGACTCCCGGATCCCACATACGAAAAAGGGGCCGGTGATATCGCTCAGCGGCACGGGCGTCTGCTGGCGTGCGAGGTCCTGAGGTTGACCCCCCGGTACCCACAAAAAAAAAAAAAAAATTTAGATGTCTAATTTATATATACGTTTATGGTCTGTGAAATGGTAATATTGAAAAGGAAGTATACTGAAATAAGCCAGATGTACAAGCTAGGAGGTTAGATGAAAGTACATGCAGATCTTTTGTTTCTTCTTAGTTTGTCTCATATTTTCAAAGGGTTAGTCAGGCAGTTCCTCTCTACAGACTTGAGATGAGGAGTGAGCTAGAGAGATGAAAAGTTCACTTATTCACCAAAGGCAATATGTAAAGTACCGCCAATCCAAGGAGACACCAAAACAGTTGCACACGATCTAGTAAATTTTAGCCTAATGCTCCAACAATTGCTTGACAGATTTAAAGACCTTTTAAATTTAGTAGTCCCAGTAAAAAAAAAAATTGGTTTAGTTCCAAACTTTGACTCTGACTTGTTGCACACTGGAATCTTTTGAAAAAGTTAAAAAATATTGACACCTATATCTCATTCCTAGAGATTGCGAATTAAGTGCTTTGGGGGTGGGAAGATATAGGCTTTGAGATCTTTAAAAGATCACAGAGTGACTGCAATGTGCAGGCATTCAAGATCCCTATCATTCAATTTTGTTGATGTTAATTCTCTCAATTGGAATTGTTGAAATTCACTTCTGTGTCATGTGCTATGTTATGTATTAGGCAATCAGACCAAAAGTCAGTCTTATTATTACATTTGTGCTAATAATAGTTACTATTTATAGTGCTCTTGCTATTTTTCTATGGAGTAAACTAAATACATTCCATGTTCTATTTTCTATAAAGTATACTACACGTGTGTATAGTAACTATATTTTCATCTCCCTTTTTATAGAAGATTTAACTGAGATCTTAACAATTACAACTATTACCATCAGCATTTCCTTTAAAATAACATTTTTTACTCCAGTATTGGGATGATTCTGAATAATTATTCAAGTCTAGTTATGCAATTATATTCTCTAGTAGGCCTATGGTCGTTGTTTTCAATCTCTGTGTATTAAAGTAGCTTCTTACCTCTGTAACTCCTTTTCATTTAGTCAGCAGTATTCCAGGAAGTCAAAGTTCTTTGGACTATTGGTCAATTGTTTTGTAAATGGCGGTGTTTCTTAGAATAAGACCTTTCATTTTTCTGAGTCCTTTACTGGGAAGTGTTCATGAACACAGATTTTGATTATGGTTGCCCTAAATGCCAGTTTTGAAATGTCTTTTATTTATCTGAACATTAAATTGGTTGCTTACTCATACTATCAAACTGAAAACAAGAGGAAAGAAAAGTGGACAACCTAACCCAGAAGGTGTATGTGTATCCTGGGATGAGAACGTGTCAAAGGCAGCATAGCATGTCCTACCTCTTCTGTGGAGTCAGGGTCATATGTTATGGATAAATTATCTATTTTGTAAGTTAGGCCAAAGTGTTCTCCTTCAACTGACTGTGAAAGCATTCTTGAAAGCCCATGAAACCTTTTTATTCTAATTACCAACACAAGTGGTTGATAAATGAATGATGAGGCCAGGTATTATTTTCATTAAATAGACCTCACTCAATTATTTATCCCCAGGTCTGGGATTACAACTCAAAGAGCTTGTTTGGGCTCCGAGCCTTGGAGCCTCGGTTGCGGGCTTGGTAGGCAGCTTTTGTTGAATGCAGTTCGAGGGGACGAGACACATTTTTCAGTCAGACGTATGGATGGGTTAGGGCCAATAGTTATTCCAAGTTTGTTCACAAAAACCTATTTTAGCCATGTAGTAAAACCCCTTTAAATTACCAGAGAAGTACAAATGGGGAGGAACATGGATTCATTATAGGAAAAATATAATGACTTTTTTGTTTGTTTGTTTTTTAGTTTTCTAAAGACTATTTCCTTGCATTCTGTTACTTGTCATGGGCATTGTAGTGTGATGTATACTGGTCAATATTTATCACCATGTTATAAATGTTTTGCTTCTTTGTTTCTAATTGCACAGTGAAAGATTCCTTCTGATTAAGAAGTTTTTTATTGGAGAAAATGAGACTGCATGATACTGGTTTTCTTTCACATAGAAGTCACGTCAGCTCATGGCAGGAGTCAGTCCTGAAAAGAGTGTTAAGGCCTGTTTGTCTCGCCGACGTGGCCAGCCCTTGTTCCTTCTGGGCCTGCAAGTTGCAAGAGTGTTTTCTTACATCTTGCAAGCATCGGATTTGGGGGGCTAAACCCTCCTTGCTAAACAATTCTCAGCCCATCTTATGGTGTCTGACTGCTTTAAAGGCAACCCCAAGATTTCTGATAAGGGTAACAGTCCCTCCCCCTCTACCCCATGGGGCAGTTAGTGAGCAATGCAGAGTGGCTAGAATTGCTGTTCAGGATCCCGTTTGGTATAAAGCTTATACGTGTGGCGGTGGGGTCTCTTGGAGAAAGGAAAGGTGGGAGGGCATTGAGGAAAGAAGAAATTCATACCTGAGATTACGTGACGAAGAGGGAGTCTGGAATTTTCTCTGGAGACCAGAGTCAGCGTATGTATGTTGAAGGTGGTAGGGGAGAGTAATTCAAAGATACATTTGAAGCTATATCTAGTGTTAAGGAAAACCATTAGCAATTAAAGAAACAAACAAAAGGTTTTTATATTTTTCAAAGCAAAATTATATTTATAACTGACAAAAATCTTATTAATGCTATGTAAATAGGATTCTACATTATTGAGTGAATTTGATATTAATTTTGTAGTGATTTTGATTTGGTTACCAAATTTGGTAATTTGGAAGACTTCCTTCTTTCTTAAATTTTGCTGGTTTAATAGTTATCAACTCACAAAATTAATATAATTATCAGCTCAAGGAATTAAGAACATGACAAAAATATGGAAAATTGCTATTTCTTATGCTTCTGAGTGCTTAGAAAAAAAGTCATACTTTCCAAATGTCCAGTTATAGCACCCGGAAAGTGCTATAACTCTAATAGACCAAAATGAATGTCTTTATATTAAATATTAAGTATCTAGCATCGTGAATATGCCCATAAATTGGGCACTTTATTACATTTGGAAAAACAAATTTTGATTTTACTACCAAAAAGAATTTTTGACTCTTTATATGTATTTATTATAATAGAGGCTGATGTAATAACTTCCATGCATACTTCATTTTATAAATTTTAAAATTCTTGACACCAACTAATTGACCGATAGTTAGCTCTGCTATAATACAATGTAATGGTTTCTAAAAAAAATCAATACACTATGAAAATTGGGCAATAAAACCTATAGGTTTTATAGGAAAAATGGGGATGGGGCACAATACTCAGAAACATCATCAGCGACACATTAGATAAAAAAGGATAAGAATTTAATAGAAACATCAATATTTATATGAGTAAATTGTTAAGAAGTACATAAATACTGTGAGAAATATGGCGGTTTACCTTGAAAACACCTGAAGTTTGCTTGCGGAAGTGGTCTCCAAAAGGATTGCTGTTGGTGAGTTACTGTGATGAGGAGCTGTGGGCAGGTGTGGCTTTTCTAACCTTTGTGGGGAGACGAGGTGGCGAGTGGATGAGATGCGCGAGTGTCTTGTGTATTCCCATCCTGCTTGGTTTTCCTGTGCTCCGCTTTCTGCATTCACCTAGTGAATCACATGCAAGCAACCTCCAAATTCATGTTCTGCTCAGATCATCTCTGTAATACACCAATCATGTGAGGCTTTGAAATAAGCATCACTCTCACCTTGCTCTTGCCCCCACCTTGGCAAGCGGGGATGTCCCTGCTTGACCGTTCGTTTGTTGAGCAATCCTCACCTATTAAAAGCCAGATGGTAACTTGGAGAACGTGTACCAGACGCGCTCGGGTCCGAGTCCTTGGGAAATGAGGTTTCTTCTGAGGAGCACGACGCTCAGGAACATAGGTACAGAGAGCCTCAGAACCAGAAAGTCTGCAGAGACGCGTTATGGAGGCTGCTTGGAACCAGAGTTAGCTGATTTGCATTTAGAGGTTTCAGTTCAACATTTTATAGAGTGTCTCCTCTGTGCCCCCCCTTTCTCTGATCTTGTCACCTTTCCAATAAGTAGTTAATGCTTAAATACAAACATGTTTTCTTCATTGTGTGTATCTAAAAATCAGCTATGAGAACTCAGTTTATAATTTTTGACACGGCTTTGTTGAACATTTTAGAATATGTAGCATGTTTTAGAAATTTCCTCTCAATTAATCTTCCCAGCACTTCGAGGTCATGTCAAATATCAGGGCAGGGGCCCTGAGATAGCTCAGCGGCATAAGTGCCTGCCTGGCAAGTGCGAGGTCCTGAGTTCAACTCCCGGTACCCACATAAAGGAAAAAAAGGGCTGGTGAGATGGCTCAGCGGCACAAGCACTTGCTAGCAAGCGCGAGGTTCTAAGGTCGACTCCTGGTACCCACATTAAAAAAAAAAAAAAGTCAGGGCATTTGACGCAAGGCCAGTCTAGTGACTCGTCTCCATTTTTTTTGTGTGTGTGTGTGGGTACCGGGGGTCAACTTCAGGACCTTGCGCGCCAGCAGACGCCCGTGCCGCCGAGCGATATCACCGGCCCTTTTTTCGTGTGTGGGTACCGGGAGTTGAACTCGGGCCCTCGCGCTCGCCAGGCAGGCGCGTGCGCTGCTGAGCCATCTCACTGGCCCTCCTCTCCATTTTTAGAAGGCTGCCATTTGAGCTTTGGGGAATAATGACAAAGGGTAAAATCCAAAAGCCTGCAAATGATTTTGCTCTCAAGCATTAATCTATGTTAATAAAACTATCAGATTCTTCTTCATTTACATTTACCCCTAGTTATGCAGTCAGCTCTATTTCCAAAAGATTTATATTTATGAAGCACCTCTTATGCTCAAGGGATTGGTCAATGCCATGGGGATATAAAAGGGTGAGGTATTGTCCTTGCCAGCAAGGAACTGCTTTAGGGTTCTGTTTGATGACTGAAGAACCCTGTGGCTGCTGTGCTTGTGTTTTTATACCACAATACAGGTGGATGCAAGGGTACAGGTGAGTAATGAGGCTCTGTTCCCTGGGACCAGGTAAGTCAGCAGGTGTGTGCTGGTTTTTGATCAACATGTAGTGCAAAATCCTGAGTTTAGCAAGGATACTAAGTGACATCTTAAACAAAAGTCTTTCACTGATCCTTCATCTTTCAAGGTTTACTTTGTGTATGAATAATGAGTTTATTTATAGTCACGTCTCAAGGTCCTGTCTGTAAAGCCACACATTGCTGGGTCATCGAATGATGACAGTGTTGGATTAGTGGCACCACAAACAGTTTTGAATTCAATTTCTTGTCATGATAGCAATGCCTCTTCATCACATGGCTCATATGCTCTGCAGCCTCTGAAGGGAGATGAAAAGCGCACACCCTCTCTTTAATGTTCTTTTTATATTTCAAACAAACGTCAACACAAGTGGCTGTCTTAGGGTTGATAGAACAAATTACCATGTACTGGATAGCTTAAACAACAGAAATATATTCCTCATAGTTCTGGAGGATAGAAGTCCAAGATCAGGGTGCCAGTGTGGTTGGGGTCTAGTGAGGGCCCTTTCAAGGTTGTAGGAAGCCAAGTTCTTGCATCTTGACGTGGTGGAAAGGTGCTAGCAAGCTCTCTGGTTACTTTTTATAAGGACATCAGTCCCATTCATGAGAGCTCCATCCTCACACCTATGCCTCACATTTCAGTCAACAACAGATTGCACATACAGTTGGGGACTGACAAGATTATATTTGCCTAGTGATGTCATCACCATCTTTGTTTGTGTAAGTGTACTCTACAATGTTTGCACAATGATGAAATTGACTGATGATGCATTCCTTAGCATATATCCCTTCAGAATGTGTCCCTGTCGGAATATGTACCTGTTCTTAAGCAGTGCCCTGACAGTACCTCCTCAAGGGCCCACACCACAGGCCAACGCATTGAAGATCAGATTTCAGTCCATAACAGGGACCAAGCAAGCTTGTAAAAATTGTAATATCCTTAACATGTCTGCATTGTCCATTTGGATGGATTAATTTTTAAAAAATACACACAGAGACACTAATATTACTTTTATAAATGTATCAATATTTGGCAATAATATTAGAGTTTAACTTTAAAGCACATTCTGATTGTGAAGTCAAAAATATTCCTTTCCTTCTCTTCCCTCACTGCCATGTACTTTATAGCATAATTTTTGTCTTTTAAACCTATCTGCTTTTATGGGGTTAAAATACCGGGTCATTAAGCGCATTCTATGTCAGTTCGTCCTAAACTCTTCTCTCTCTCTATCAAAGGAATTCTTTAAAAAGAAGGAAAGAAAATATCTTAAAATAAACATTCTGACTGCCAGAATCTGACACTAACTTTAGCTTCAAGTTTGTATGTAGTAGAAACGAGAACTAGGATTTTGTACTTGACATTTAGCATAATTTCTTTGCTTTTTGATGACCCCAGATGATTAATAAGTGAGACTAAGATATCTTACTCTCTTTGGCCAGAATTAAAAAATTTAAATATGCATTAAGATTCTCGAGGTTATAAAATACAAGGGTATATTATGGTGAGGGTAGAGGGTTTAGAAGTAAGAATGGAGACCTAATAAAGTCACACATTCCATACATATATGGTCTATTAATCTCAAACCACTTCCACCTATCTGATTTTGTTTTATTTTCTCAGGGAAGCAAAAAAATTTGTGAGTGAAAATGAAGGTGCTCTTGGGAAGGGAAAAGGAAAGCGATGGTTTGCATTTAAGATGATGATGGCCAAGGTAAGTATTTTGGTAAATCAGTCTGTTTATGCCATGTTGACCTCCATGAGGAGGACACTGTTTCTCTTCTGCGGGTGAGGAAAACTGGTCCCACAGGTTTCATGCAAGAAGTACAACTACAGTACACTTACATCGTATCTGGAGGGGAGGATTAAAAATTATGCACAGAGCAATGAAAATTAAAAATAAACTGATAAACACCGATTTATAGCAAGAGACTTACTTGCGTGATTTTATCACTTCCAAGTGTAAAAGATTGCGTAGACCCTTTTCATTTTCGTTTTCATCCTCTGGAAGTTAAGGGATTCTGGTTAAAGTTTCTTTCTTCAAATGTCTAAAAGTTGCAGGGATATATAACTTTTCTCAGGAACATCAACTATACATTGGATAGAAAATAAGAACAAATTAATGGAATACTGGTCCAAATGTAGACTTGGGGGAAAAATAAAAAAGAAAACAACATTTATTTGCACTTATTACCTGCCAAGCCCTAAACTGAATCCTTCTATAAATTGATACTTAATTCTCACAGTAAAATAGGTACATAGGTATTATTACCCTTCTCTACAGATATTACACCTAATGTAAATTAAATGTTTTACATGAAGATAGAACTTTGAGAATAAAGTTCATAGATTTTAATTTTCATACACATACAAGTAGACTAATTCTATTTGCTTTTTACCATTTAAATAAATAGAGCATATACTATTTATGCTTTTGTTTCTGGCTCTTTGTTGCATGATTAACATTATGAGATACTTTCATGTTGCTGTGAGAGTTACTGTACATCTTTACTGATATGTTGTCTCCCATTGGATGAAGATACCAGATATTATTTACTTATTTATACCTTTGTTGTAGTGTGAGGTAGTCTTTTCAGCCTGGGACTTACACTGTTACGTAGGCTTGGTGTGTCTGTTCAGCTCTTACTTCACCCCAGTGCAAGGTATGCACATGCATTGTTATCTGCTCTATCCCTGTTCTTCCTAATGGTCTCCTAGACCATGACTAACCCAGCTCCATGGAGTAAAATGGAAGGAAAACTTTTTTATAAATTAATTTATTATTTTTTCTTCCTTTTCTATGAGGCCATGCCTTTCCATTAACTGATTGCTCTGCCTCTCTCAGAATGGAGTGTTCTGTGTCATAGAATTTACTGTACTTTCTTGAAATTACCTGTTTATATACAGTCTGATATCTTATTCATATTTAATTAATTCTTTCATGCAGTGGATAATAATTTAGCACACGCTATGTCTCTTTAGTATGTGCTAATTCAGTATCTGCTCTCTTATTGTTTGGTAGGATAAACAGATCTTTCTGAGTGATCGGCATACTTTCTAAATTAGGGTGGGAGCAATAAATATCTTTTGAATTAAACTGGTCTAGGATTGATGGAAAAAGGGAGACAAATGAAACCTAATGTTTTGCATTTTTATAAAAGGGCAGTATTCGGGGCTAGAGAGATATTTCTTTTTTTTTTTTTGTGGGTACGGGGGGTCGACCTCAGGACCTCGCGTGCCAGCAGGCGCCCATGCCGCTGAGCCATATCCCCGTCCCTTTTCTCGTATGTGGGTTCCGGGAGTCGAACTCGGGCCCTCACGCTTGCCAGGCAGGCGCATATGCCACTGAGCCATCTCACCGACCCTAGAGAGATATTTCTAAGTGAATTATACTGTGATATTTTTGTGGGGGGTGGTAAATATCAGGGCAATGCAAGGGGTTGGGCCTTACTATTATACTTGACTTTGTTTTCAGAAATGGGCAAAATTCCTCCGTGATTTTGAGAACTTCAAAGCTGCTTGTGTTCCATGGGAAAATAAAATCAAGGCAATTGAAAGTAAGTATTCCTCATATCTCATTAGATGAGGAAAGTTGTCTTAGCCCAATTTTTATGATACTTTTCTCTATTTCTGGACTCTTGGGAAAATTAAAAACAAGGAAAACCAGCCAACCATCCAAACAAGAGTGTTGTTTACTCTTCTTTTGACCACTGTGAAGATTTGTGTTGGTCAGCTTTCAGTTACTATGACAAAACACCCAAGATAATTAACTCAAAAAAAGAAAACATTGCTTTTGGCTCCCAGTTTCAAAGTTTTCAGTCCACGGTCACTTGGCACTGTTGCTTTGGGTCTATAGTGGTTTATTTCATCATGACAGGAAGCATGGCAGAAGAAGCCATTCGCCTCACGGCAGTCAAAAAGCAGAGAGAGAGTACACCAGCAATGTTCCTCTCCACAGGCCCCACTTCTTGAACATTCTACCACCTCCCAATTCAGCCATGGTCTGGAGACCAAGTCTTCAACACACGAGCCTTTGGAGGAACATTCTAGATCCAAACTATAGCAATTTGCTAGCCCTCACTAAGGACAACTAGGGCCTGCACTCCCCTGTGCTCCCTTAGACCAAAGCATTCTCATTCTGAACTGGTTTTCTCTCTTAGACAGGGACATCAGTATTGTGCACAATGACATTGAATTATATTATTTGGAAAGCAGTGGTTTTATTTTGGCTGTGAACATGGCATTGAAAATACTCTCGTGAATGTTAGATAGTAACCAAAATGAACAGAGTAAGGAAGTCTTAAAATCTCACTTTCAGACTTACAAAAAATAATAAGCAATAGTCAGAAATTTACTATTTTAACATTCATAGTGTGTGCCTTCATTTTATACAATACTCATAGTGCTCTCCTTTTTGGGCAATGGTTTCAATTCTGGCCTTCTATTTCTACAGTCAGGGTCTCAAAAGAAATCTGAGGGTTTGATTAGGGTCTGAGGGTACATAAAATCATTTCTAACCCAACAGTCCATGATGTACAGTTCAAAATCTGTCTTAGATGTATGGTTAAACATGTAAAATTCCTTATACTTTTGAGTGATAAATTATTAAAAACAGATTTATACTACGAGAGGCCTGTTTACCTTCTCATACTTTCCAGAAAACAGTTTGTTAAATATATAATCTATTTATGGAATATATACCCTATTTACGAAATATGTGTTTAATTACAAAGTAGCAAGATGCTTCTTTTTTGAAAAAAGAAATGATCATTTAATCATACAAAAGCTTCATAAATATGATTATATTTCTTTTGAGAGTCAGAATCATCAAATGTTGGGCCGGCGAGATGGCTCAGCGGCTTAAGCGCCTGCCCAGCAAGCGTGAGGGCCCGAGTTCGACTCCCAGAACTCACATACGAAAAAGGGGCCGGTGATATCGCTCAGCGGCATGGGCGCCTGCTGGCGTGCGAGGTCCTGAGGTCGACCCCCCGTACCCACAAAAAAAAAAAAAAAAAAAAGAATCATCAAATGTATATCTCATTTAATCTTTGGAATAAGCTTGACATGATCAATTAATTAATTGAGCAAATGCTCACTGAAAGCCTGTGATTTAGATAAGTTTCTGGATACTATTGGTGCTGACAAAGGCAAAGACTCTCCCCTCACTGAACTTACACCCAAATGTGTTAATATTTGCATGGTTGGGTGAAGAAGATCATAAAAGATAAACAAAGAGTTGATGAGGATGAGTGTGGAGTATGCTAAGTGGCATGTTAAAAAGAGGGGCGGTTTTGCTCCACTCCCATCCATCTTTCTAATCCACTTTCATTCTCTGATGATTTTCTAAATAAACACTGAACTTTTTTTTTTTTTTTAAAGTGTGATTTTTAAAGGCGTCTCAAATGCCCAGCCTTCACTGAGTTTGCCCCAAGCCCTGATCAGTAACTGGTAGCATCAAGAGAGGTACACAAGGCAGGGTCCTGTCCCGTGCCATTATCATCTTGATTGCAGTAAGATCTTGATCTCCACCAACATGGAGCAGGTACTCACTTGAAAACTCCCAACGTATTTTCACTTTAAAAATTAACTTGATAATTCCTGCCACAGAGGAAGCCGTGAAGCTCTACTGTGCATGGGAAAACCCTGGGGTTTTGCCTTCCAGCCTTGTAAAGGAGTCCATACCCCAACCCCTGGCTCATCTTCGTGGGTTCATCTTATCAGCCACACCACACTGCGTATTTCGCTGAAGAACCTGCATGAAAATATAAACTATCCCCACTATGATGCCAACATTAGTATTAAAAGCATAGACTAAATAACTGAATATCTTTCCAACTGGAGATGATAAATCTTTCTCAGAATCAAAATTTATTTTTTCCTAATAGTAGATTATAACACCAAAACTGTGGTGTGATAGATTTATTTTTCAGATTAGAAGTGGCTTCAGATAGGGAACCTAGGGCACAGAGTTCAGACCTTAAGTTTCTCTGCTGTACCAAGGACTCCAGGGAACACAAATCAAATTTGTCACATTTAATTCACCTCCCCTAGACTTGTTGGAAAAACCAGTGTTTCATATTCTAGTCTAACACAATGATTTTTATTGTTGTACTCACACAGCAGGTCACTTAATTGTTATTTTCCCATTTACAGATACTTATATTTATCTGCTTGTTTTATTACCCATCTGTTCAAGAGGAAATTATATATGATGATAGACTACAAATTACTTTGGCTTAATAATAAATAATCAGAGGGAGAGGTAAAACTTTAGCCTTAATTTGAAAGGAACACAAGAAAATTCAAGATCAAGAATGTGCCTAAACTTAATTTTCACTTTAATACACATGGAGGACTCTTTTAGTACATCAATAATTTACTGTGAAAGCAGAACTTATCATTTGAAGTAAATTGGTTATCATGGATATGATCTAAATTGTGAATTTGGGTAGCTTTGGTTAACTGAGGCAACTTAAATATTCTTTCAGACATGCACATTTATTCCATATTTATTATATATATACATATATATATATATATATATATATATAATAATTTAAGTGTAGTTTTACTTGAAGGGCCATAGCATTGTGGTTAAGAGAGATCTAGATTCGGAGCTGAACACACCCATAGATGATGAGTGCTGATTTAGAATCCTAACTCCATTGTTTATGTACACTGTAGGCCCACGTATCTATAAAATGGGGTTGTGATAGTTCGCATAAGGACTTGATGATGTGTAAGTAAGTTAAAACACAGAGATCAAAGAGCCTGAAATAAAGAAATAATAAATGTTACTTGTTACTATTAATCAACTTTTGGTTCAGCACCTGCCGTGTTTAAATTTTTGTTTTTTGAGCAACACATCGACACTAACCTCAGCATGTTTCAGTGGCAGCAAAATGAGTGGATACTGGTGGGTCCTTAGTACACATAATTGACCATCACGATAAGGTAGCTATTATTACTATTTACTTTTGTTCCTTGCAAGAATAAATTTGTTTTGGGGCCGGTGAGATGGCTCAGTGGCGTACGCGGCAGCCTGGCAAGCGCGAGGGCCCGAGTTCGACTCCTGGAACCCACATACGAAAAAAGGGCCGCTGATATCACTTAGCGGCACGGGCGCCTGCTGGCGCGCGAGGTCCTGAGATCGACCCCTGGTACCCACAAAAAAAAAAAAAAAAAAGAATAAATTGGTTTTACTTGAGAGACTAAGCATGACTATTCTTTTTATTGCTTTCTTACTCACACTATATAAGGTTTTTTTTTTTTTTTTGTGGGTACCGGGGAGTCGACCTCACGACCTCGCGCGCCAGCAGGCGCCCGTGCTGCTGAGCGATATCACCGGTCCCTTTTTCGTATGTGGGTTCCAGGAGTCGAACTTGGGCCCTCGCGCTTGCCAGGCAGGCGCTTACGCCGCTGAGCCATCTCACCGGCCCTATATAAGGTTTTTGATTTTTATGAGCATCAGTTTTTGTCAACAACTTCCAGTTGGATAAAACTGCTAGGATAAGTGGGGCAGATTTCTTTTTCATTTTTGTGCTGGTATGGAGAAATGTCCTACAGGGCATTAACATCAACCAGTTGCTTCATTTCCATCACTTCGGTATCTTGGTTATATTACTGTGCTTTGCCTCTGCCATTATTAGGCTGAATGCAGAGGGAACACTGTCTTCTCGATTCTTTACTGTTTTTGACCTGTGTCTGTCTGAGTCTTTCGTAGAATTGTTCTAGTTTAAATGAAATTTGTTTTACTGAAATTCATTTTCTTTATACTTATAATTGCTTAAAGAATCCACCTTCATAAAAAATACTTGTGGAGTTCCTTTCAAGTCCTTAAGCTGGAGTTTGCAATCTCTAATGTATATTTTATCCAGAATGAATGTGTGTGTTGGAGAAAACATCTTCATTTGCTTCTCTCTTTTGCATTTAAAATTTATATTCAAGAAATTCATTTGCTGGGGTTATGTACAAGGGCTGAGAGAATGTGTGCCATGGTGATATTTAGTGTATCAAAACTGTAGGAAGAAAGGAAGCGGGGAGGGAGAGAAGAGAAGGGAAGGGAAGGGAGGAAAGAAGAAAGAAGGGAAAGAGGAAGGAAGGAAGGAATGAAAAAAGAAAGGGAGAGGGGAAGGAAGGAGAGAAGGGAAGGAAGGAGGGAAGAAAGGGAGGAAGAAGAGAGAGAGGGTGGGATGGAATGAGGAAAGACAGAAAAAAGGAAGGAAGGCGTCATGGTGCTTGGGATTCTGTACCAGAGGGTTTTCCGTGTGTTTCGGGAGATCGAGGTTCTCCTCTGGTAAATGAATGACTGATGACCAACATGCTGGAAGCCCACTGTCTTTAGCAGGCAAGTGAGTGAGCCTGGCTGAGCAGTCCGTCCTGAGGAAGTCACTTCCAGAGAACATACGTCACAGTCACGGACAACATGGAATCCCTGGGAGCCAGCTGGGTGACGAGATGTCCTAAGAGCGTCAGATCTGCTTTCAAACTTCTGTCCGCAGACTCATGCATGTGGTTGCAGCACCTGGACAGGAGATATTTTTCAAAAATACGTGATCTTAGAAATCTTCTAGAATGATAGGCCTTCTATAATATGAAAAGAACCCAACTTCTCTTTTGAGCTTAAAGAAAATACTCAGACTTCAAAATCACTGATTTCTTGTAGATGTCCATTTACAGATTGACTTCTTTTTAAGTTTTCTAAAAAAAAAAAAAAAAACCTGGCATACTATTACAAGAAAAAGTAAAATGTTACCTAAAGAGCAGACTACAGTCTGGAAATAGAAGTATCGCTCTCCTGTGAGGTCAGCCTCTGGTTGGTAATTAGAAGCCGGAGTTTTCTCTGCACAAACCCTCCTCCTCCTGTGAGAATGTATCCCCAGTGGGAAGATTTCAAAGCCAGAGGGCTTAAGAAAAACTATGGGATTTGGTGAGTTAAACAAGACAAAGGCACTGATGCAGGGGTGGCTGAGGCTTGGGGAGCTGAAAATGGTGATTAGGAAGATTTAGGAACAATAGAAACTTGATGCTGAACCCTAAGTGACCATCAAAGAAAGTTCGACTTTCCTCAATCCATAACATCTTGACCTAAAACTTCATAAGTTCTGTTCCTTCTTCCATTTTCACCTTCAGAAGGGTGCTTTTTTAATCTATCTGTCTATCTGTCTATCATCTATCTATCTATATCCCTCTATCATCATCATCACCTATGGATCATCTATATCATACTGTCATTTTCTTCAGTCGGTAAGAATCGGACAGATCACCACACCTTGCCCTGTTTTGGGCAGGTGTGAGATGATAGATCATTCTTGCCTGTGGCCTTGCAATTCCTTCCTCAAAGCTGAAGTGTTTTTCGAAAGTCATGCCCGTGCCCACCCCTCTGCCACCCACTACTCAACAACTTCTCATCACATGTTAAACAAACCCCCCTCCTATCACCTTAGGAGGCCCTGCACAGATGTGCTCAGCATCTGGCGTCACTTTCTCTCATTCATTATACTCCAACTGGGCCTTAGTTTTTTTCCTCAATTGCCCCCAGCTCTGGCCTCTCTCAGTTTTGTTCTCGCTCTTCCCTCGGGTTGTGCTGCTCCTCCCCAGCTCTACATGTTGCTTTCTCTGCCTCAGATATCTGCTCTCTTTTCTTTTCCAATATATTTTCCTTCACAAATTTGTATAAAGTAACTCCTCTAAATACGTTCCCCTGTGGGACCTATCTGGCTATCTATCTATCTATCTATCTATCTATCTATCATCTATCATCTATCTAATATAATCTTCATAAATATAAAAATATGATGATATTTGTTGTTTTCACATTTACTGAAATACAAGTTCTCAGAGCAGCCATTATGCTTCAGCTAAGATAACTGTGCTCTCCTCTAAGATAATTCCTGGCAGAAAATACTTAGCAAAGACGTGAAGAGTGAATTTCAACTTCTACAGTCTCTGAAAAATGCAGTCCTGAGGGGAAACCACCCAGGATGGTCTGTAAGAGAAACTTCTCTGACAGATATGGTGAACTCTTTTGAGAAGGGCGTGGTTTTCCTGAGGAAAACAGAAGAGAACTGCAGTAGTTTTAGCGAGCCACAAGCTGGGCACTCTAGTTATTATTTTATATACATCTCTCCACTTTCTTGTATTAATTCAAAGAGTAAAATAGACTCTGCAGGGAGCTGGGCAAAAGGTGGCATTCCCTCTGAGGGGCCCAGGACTTGGAGTTACAGTCTACACAACTACATTCTATGTACTTTCTCCATTCTACACCACAAGGACACTTTCACTGTGACTAACACGTTCTCCTCCTAGAGAAAGAAGGCTAAGGCTTGCAGACCTGGACAGGACCAATGGGTTTCAGTATGCATATTTACCTTGGAGGGCCACCAGGATGGAGCTTTTTTTTTTGTTTGTTTTCTTTGTTTTTTTTTTTTTTTTGTTTTGAGCCCTCCCTTTAACTTTCTTACTTTCTTTGTAATAGGTCAGTTTGGCTCCTCGGTGGCCTCGTACTTCCTCTTCTTGAGGTGGATGTATGGAGTAAATATGGTTCTCTTCATCCTGACATTCAGCCTCATCATGTTGCCGGAGGTGAGATCTGAATTCCACTTTGCAGGACAAACTGAAAAAAGTTGCTCATGGGACCAGTCTTCCAGAAAAACTTTTGACTGCTTTTTAAGAGTAGAATGTTTGGTTATGGTCACTTCCTAGAGTTAGGATTAGAGTTAGGATTTGTTAGAGTTAGGATTTGTAACAAAATTAACCTTCTAAATGGTGTCCCTGGGCTGAAGGACTTAATTCTTTCTCCAAAGGTGCACAAAGTTATATAAAATTATATATAAAATGTAAGTGTGTTTCAATGTGCACTTTTTATGTGAAAGGTTCGTGGCCTCTATCAGATTCCCAAGGTAGTGGGAATCCCTGTGTCCATTGTTAAGAACAACTGCTCAAGAGCAAGGCTTTGATTGTCAGTTGTATTTCTTTTGCCAAGTTTGCTTTAAAATAAATTCTTCATAATATAGCTATAAGCATCCAGATTTTCTAAACTGAAGAAACACAAAAAGGAAATTTTCCAGATTTGAAACAAGTTCCTCATCACCCCCCCCAACATGTACACATTCTCATTGTGGAGCGGAGGTGGGTCTTTTAGGACTAATATCAGAAAGTAAATCAGATAGAGGATTCAGACTGAAGAAAAAGGCAAAGCCCTGAGCTGATGTGGGAAGAGAGGCAGCAAAGGCCAAAACACCAGCTTGAGTTTGGGGCCTTTGCCTACAAGAAGTTAAATGACCTCTGTGGATGCTCATTGTACAAAAGTTGAGTGAGGTTTTATTTACCTTGCAAAGGACATTTTCAGATTCAAGTGTTTCAAAAACCAATTTATTCATTACAGGATTGGCAACAGCCAAAATTTGGTGTGTGAGTGACATTGCATAGTTTTAAGTCTATGATATTTTCTGTACCTAACCTCCCTATTGGAATAATAACAATGCCTTCTAATCATGAGCAGATATCAACTTTTAATAGCGCAAATCACTTTCACTTCCTTTACATATTAAGACTCACAACAAACTAATGAGGGAGGTTGTTCTCCCATTTAAACATGTGCAAACCAAGTCTTATAATGGTTATGTGACTTGGTCATTCTATCTTTGTTCCTGGATTTTGTACTTTAATCAACTATTCTTATAATCCCTGTGCTAATTTGGGGGTGTGTAAGGGTGTCTGGCTCATAGAAGAAGTGGACCTGAAATGGAAGCCCTGTGCAGTTTCTCTCCCAAGTGAAAACTCTTGGGCAGGGCAGCAGAATGTGTGTATCTCATCGCTTTCAAATGTACCCAGCTTTGTTTTGCTGATCTCGCTAAAGAAACCCAGAACTCCTGCCTTCCATCGCTGTGTCAAACACGGGTAGAAATGGAGGTTTGATAAACTCCATAAACTGATAGCTGCAGTTATTCTTGCCCACGCCTTATTGCCTGGATGTGGAGGAAGTGAAAGGCTGCTGCTATTTCTGTGAAATTACACAGCTGTGGTGGATGGAGTGGAAGTGTGTTGGATGGGATGTACTGAGACCAGGGAGCATCTTGCCTTTTCTTAAGCTGATGTTAGATGGCAAGAGGCACCCTGTTTTCTGGGCAAAGATTGCTGTTTCTTGCCCAAGAACAGAAGCTGTGCTCCTCGTATGTTAACTTTACAGAACAACCGGAGATCAGGATTGGGCATCTCTGGACCACATGGCTATATTTTTTGGTTGCCTCAATCCCAAACCCTCAATTCGCCAATATTCAGAGGAGTGTGCCCTTCTGCCCCAACCCTCAGTGTCCATGAACAAGTGTGGTCTTAATTCCTTGTGTTCCCTGCAGCTCCCACCTTCGGGGTGACACAGTGTGTATAAAGACACCTTCTGTTGTGTTCAGACCAGGAAGCCAGAGGGACACAAAGGCTGCACAAAGGCACAAAAGCCAGAGGGGCACAAAGGGGCACAAAGGCTATATAAATCATGTCTCTTGTGCAGAGGGAAGGAGGAGGGGCTACTTTCCAGCCCTTGCCCAGTCAGGCTGTGCACTTAAGGTTCAAACTGCATTTGGCTTCTGCCCATAGACCCAGAGTAGGGAAGATTCCATCCCACAAAACAGCAGCTTCTACACTACAAGCCATGGCGGAAGGGGTGCTTTTCCCAGTTCCCACCAAGACATCTTCCTATGACCCTATTCTTTCCTTGTTCCTAGCCAACTGCCCTCCAGCACTGTTCTCCCCAGGTGTGCTTCTTGCCTCCCGTGGTAGCACAAATTCAGAGCAACAAACCTGCATTAGGGATGACGCAGTTTCCGCAATGGGGGTGCAAGTGCTCTCTACTGTAGCATCCTCAAATCACGTGATTGATTTCCATGAGGCTTCTCATCCTTGATACCAGGGAGGTACCCTCCCTCTACCGCCACCCCTAAATGCTATTCTAGGTTAGAGTATGGGTCGTACAGTTTTGTTGCACACTATAGTATCCCTGTAGGCTACCTCTCTACTTCCAGACCTCCTCTAAATCAGGCCACTGTGGAGGTGCTGGGTGTGGGCTTTTTCAGTTGGACCTCTGGCGACTGTGGTTGCCTCCACCCCACCCCATCGGTGAACTGAGCTCAGGATGTAGGCTCTTTAGCAGTCCCTTTGTTCTTAACTCTGGATTTCGTAGATTCTCAGAGAATGGGACCCCACATGGAGAGCCACAGAGTCCCCATGAAATAGTTTCAGAAGGGCTGTTAATTAAAACCATTTGTGATCACATGTGTGGTTGAAATTTTGTTTGTAATTGTTAACTGCTCTCTTCCTTTTCCTTCTTCATATAGTACCTCTGGGGTTTGCCATATGGCAGTTTACCTAGAAAAACGGTTCCGAGAGCAGAAGAGGCATCTGCAGCCAACTTTGGTGTGTTGTATGACTTCAATGTAAGTTTCTCCAGGCAACTGTGAGGGTAGGGGAATGGATTCTTCCTTATGTTACTTCATTCTGAGTCCTCACGGACTCTTCTCCCAGAGCTGGCTAAGTGTCTTTAAAGTGATCTCTCTGCCTACTATTCAAAAAAGAAAAGAATATATATGTGTGTATTTGAACAAGGCTTAGAAATATAATATGATTAGGTGGAAATACAGATTACTGAAAAGATGAGCTCAGAGCTCAAAGACTTGAAGCAAATATTCTTATCTTTGTCTTGGGAAAAGAACAAAGGAAGAATTTGCAAGTGTACTTTTTGGGAAATCTTGTTGGATACTTAGGAAATCAGTATTCCACTTTGTATTAACTTCCTTGCTTCATAAACAAGCCTCCTACTCAGAATTACTCAAAAGTTAGCCCTAACTAAAGCTAAACATTAGACACTAAAACATACCAAGTTCTAACTTTTATATAATACTGAATATTACTCCATCATATGGATACTATGCAATGGTAGAACTAAAATGAGTATTGCTCATTTACTATGCCAGAAGTTTTTTTCCTGGCCATTGAAAAATCATTTTAGAATATGATTCAAGTTTGTGACAATGATAGCAATTCCATACATTCTTCTTAAAATAGTAGCTAGGTTGGAGATATTTGGAAGCACATATCTACAGGCAACTGTAGACAGCATTGTATGCTCTAAGTTAGCACAACAGAGAGAAAATAAAGGTACGGGGGAGCCCTGAGCGAGTTGCTGCTAATTCTGCTTGAGCTGGCCTGGGTTTCATGGAAGGTATGGTCTGTGAGTTAAATTTTACTTCTTACTTTTTTATTTTTAAAAAAGTTTTTAGTAGTTTTATTGTAGTGTACTTCACAGACTGTAAAATTCACCCAATATATAGTATAGTTCAATAATTTTTAATAAATGTGTACAGTTCTACAGCCATCACCACAATCCAGTTTTCTTTTTTTGTTGTTGTTTGGCTTTTTGAGATAGGGTTTCACTATAATTCAGCACCCAAGCTGGCCTGGAACTCAGCATCCTCCTGCCTCAGCCTCTTGAGTGGTAGGATTACAGGCCTGAGCCATCATGCCCTGCTACAATCCAATTTTAAAAGACTTCTGTCACCTCCCAAGAAGTTCCTTTGTGCTTTTTGCAGTCAGTCTCTCCTCCCACCTCCAGTTTCAGGCACCACTGATCCTGCTTTTTGTCTCTATAGTTTTGCCTTTTCTAGACTTTTAAAAAATAATTGGAATCACATGATATTTAGACGTTTGAATGTCTTTCACTTGGTATTATGTTTCCACATCTGGCTCACTCATGCTGTGACATATATAGCAATTCATTACTTTTTATTGCAGAGTGGCATTGCATCGTGCGGCTATACCGTACTTTGTTTAATCCTTCGCTGGTTGATGGGTATTTGCATTGTTTCTAGTTTTCTGTTATTTTGAAGAGTACTGCTATTCATATTTGCACACATGTCTATGTGTGAACAGATACTTTCATTTCTGTTAGGGAGATAGGTAAGAAGGGAGTTACTGGGTAAGCAAATGTGTAACTTTTTAAGAAATTATCAGTGTGCCAGAATGGCTGTACCATTTAATATTTCCATAGCAGTAAATGATGATTGCAGTTTGTCTAAATCTTTGACAATTGATGATGTTAAGTCTTTTTGATTATAAGCCTATCCTATCCCGTTGGAGTTACAATGGTATCTTTTTGTCCTTTTAATTTGCATTTTCTTTTTTGATTAGATATTGACAAATTATATATATATATATTTTAATGGGGGTACGAATGATATTATGATTTTCCATTATAGTGCAGTATGATTAAATCAAGAGAACTGACCTATCCATTACTTCAAATATTTGAAATTTTTGTGATGAGAACATTTCTCTCTCTCTTCAGTTTGTCCTCCTGGGGATTAAAACCAGGAGTGCTCTGCCACTGAGCTATATCCCCAGCCATTTTTTGTTTTAATTTTAAAAATTTTGAGACAGGATCTCCCTAAATTGGCTTCAAATTTGTGATCCTCCTGCCTTAGAATCCTGAGTACTTGGGATTACAGGTCTGTGCCACCACGCTCAGTAAAATTCATTCTTTTAATGATATTGAAATGGATAGTAGTTAATTATTAGCTGTAGTCAATACATTGTACAATAGCCTCAAACCTAGTCCCCTCTTTGAGGCTTTGTAACTTTTGTTATCATCTCTCTGTCCCCTCAGCCCCAGCCTCTGGTAACCATCGTTCTACTTGCTCTTCTCCAAGTTCAGTTGATTAGTCTGAACATGCGAGTGAGACCATGTGGTATTTGTCTTTCTATTTGTCTTATTTCACTTAGCAGTGAGCTGTAGTTGCTAAATAAGACCATTTACCTCATGACTCTTTTTATGGTGAGTATTTTTATTTGAAAACTGAATGTGAGAGTGTTGTCATATGTTAAATGGAAAAAAACTAATAGTATCTACCTCAAAAACCATTAAGTAAGGTAACATCTGAAAGAACATACAGTATAGCACGGCATATAACACATTGTAAATATTCTTATATGTATACATAAAAGAGCCATAACGTGCCAGAAGACAAACAGCTATTAGGAAACAGAACTGAAATTATATTAGATAACTGGCTAATTATATTAGATAAGGCCAGCTTCATGAAGGGCAAGGTAACAAAAGCTCCCATTATGTAACTTTAACTAAATGAATGATAAGTAAGGAAGGGTCATTGAAAGATTCAGAGAAAGCAAGTGATAAGATTATCAAATTATTCATTGAATCTGATTTTTCTTGTAGAGATGCTAATATTGCTGCCTTAGGAAGTTTTATGAGATGTATGAGTTGTATAAATTTGTGGTATGAAAAGATTTGTCACTGTTTTTGCCAAGATTTTATTATAAATTTGACAAGGAAGGACCTTGATCCGTTTTAGAGATGTTCCAATTTTTTTTCCTTATTTTGTCAGAAGAAGGATTTCAGTCCATCCTGAAATAAACAAAATAGTGTAGGGCAGGGGCAATACTTTTATCAAACCAAGGGGTCGGTCTGAAGCTGAAATAGTAGCTTAATAGCTGGAACATCTTATGTTTAGATTTTAATCTAATCCTCATTCTAACCTGGTAAAGTCCTTACTATCCCTAATTTACAAATGGGGGACTGAGGTTTGGTGGGATTTGATATTTTCTCCCACATTTTATGGGTGACACATGATGGGGCTGAGAGTCTTATCACTGCATCTGGCTCTGAAACCTAGAACACACTGTCTTATACGCTGTCAGTGGCTCCTGAGACGGTGATAATTTTATGATGGGAATTCAGAAAGTAAGAGAATTTTACAGATGGAAGTGCCTTTAATCATCTTCCATTCTATGTCCCACATTGTAAAGACAGGGAAACTGATTCTCAGAAGGAAACTTGGGGTCTTTTGACTTAGAACTGCCTAATTTAGCATTTTTTCCATTTCCTGTATTCCATCAATAATTTTCCTGTTAGCCAGGTGTGGTGGCAACAGGTCTATAATCCCAGCACTTGGGAGGCTGAGGCAGGAGGATTGCCATGAGTTCAAGTCCAGCCTGAGCTAAATAGTGAATTCAAGGCCAGCCTGCACTACATAGCGAGACCCTGTCTCAAAAAAATTATTTTTCCTGTTATAATTTCCCACAGCATTCTCGCTGACTGTTCTGGAGCATGGACTGTTGATTTAATGCTCTACTTATCTTAAAAGGGAGGAACTGAAGTAGTTGGAGCCCATTTTCACCTTTTTACAGTAAACTTGCCATTTTGAAATCAGCTTTTCAAATATAATGACAGGTTCAGTGCTTCTTCTTGCCTGAGTTTCTTAGATACTCTGAACAATGACCTCATAGAGATGCCCACTCTGTATTTATAAGATGCGTCCAGTTTCCATCTGTCATGTCACCATGCAGGAAACCATTGACCAGACATCCCTAAGTTACCTGAAAACTCAGTTTTGATTTCCAAAGAACCTGCAGACACCAGGAAGCAGAGAAAAGACATGTTTCAGCCCTAGGGCAGAGATGACTATGGTCCTAAGACAGTCTAACTGGACCATGAATTTGTTTGCTTCTTCTAAGAAGTTGATGTGTGAATGAAGCCTTTCTGTATAGAAGGAGATGAAGAAGAGAAAAAAAATTCAGTCTCTACTTATAGAACACTGTAAAAATAGATGCAAGCATGACCTCTTGTGGTAGAGGGGCCCATTGAATGGAAAGTGTCAGAAAAACCCCTGTGGAGGTGGGAAGGCTGTGAGGAAATACTGATCTGAGGAGCTTTATCTGGGAATTCCAGCCACATGGAAGCTCAGCTTTCTTTCACTTATAAGCACACACCACACAACTCACCCAAATTCCCTGTAATTAATGGTGGTCTTGTACCATTTGATATACGCAAGGTCAGCTGGTTGTGTGGCTTCTCGGGGTTGCAGTTTATGGTTTATAAAGCATCGTATTTTTGGCACTTTTATTGAGTGCCTAGTGATGGGTCTAAATGATCAGTATTAAAACAGTAAAAAAGACTATTATCTAATATGCATTTATGAATCAGATTGGCAGAAATAACATCTGAATTAGAATGAGTTTAGTCAGTATATTAGTCAACTTTCTGTCTCTATAAGGAAATACTGGAGATAACTATCTTGTAAAGAGAAAAACCTTACTTCAGCTTACAGTTTTTGAGAGTCTGGATCAAGACAAGGCAGATCTGTTGCTGGTGAAGGTGCCAGAGAGAAATAACAGGAGGTGTGTGGTACATTAAGCTCCCTCATGGCCTGAAAGCAAAAGAGGAAGAAGAAATTGAGGTCCTATAATCCCCTTCAAAGGCTTTCTCCCGATAACCAACGGTTTGATGGTTACTACACATTTAAAGAGTTGCTAAGGATAACGGAACTTCTTCACTATTCCAAGAAGAGAGCATTGTCTTTAACAATGAGTGTTTACTTGTCATCATAAGAAACCATGAAAGGTGGAATTCTGATATAATTTCAGGTGACAAATACTTATGAAGTGGATGTTTTGAATGCGAACTCTTTTGGGGATCTCTAATCTACCCTCCTACTCCATCTATGTACAATACTCAGCAAGTACTAAGTTCTTCATAAATATTAGTTAGATAAATAAATACATGAGTTGACTTCTAGTGACCATGTAATCAAAGCATTCTTGTTCTTGTGAAAATGTGTCAGAGGCGATAGACTAGACCAGCTGCAGTATTTGAACAGGAATTAGTCTCAGTAGACGGTATGTGAGCACAGAACCCCAGAGTTGGACAGGAATTTTCTGTGCTTGTTTGAAACTTGGCTTTGGTTGTGATTTCTCTATCACAGATTTTGGGGTGAGAGAGGGCTTGCACAGGGAAAGCAGGGTGTACTGACACGGAAGCTGACGAGAACCTTGGCTGGGCTAGGAGTCATTGCTATTTTAGTCACTCCCAGATGTCTGCTGCTTTAGTTTTAAGGGAAGGGAGGGTGGCATGCCCACTGGGTGGGGAGGAGGGGTATTCCCTTTCTGTGACTTTCATCTCACATGTAAAGCCAAACCTCAGTATGCTCCTAAGATGGATTTGATAAAAGCTTTTTTAAATTGTGCTCTTTAATAATACCTCTTTCATTTACACTGTATATACAGCAAATAGGCAAACTGAAGAAAGCTTTGTGAATAATCAGGATGCCCCCTAACTACCAGTATAAACCAGAACCCTCCCCACTTCGGTTGTGATCTAATATTTATGAAGCACCAGCCACTGAACATATGTTGGATCTCACGTATACCAGATAAGCCAGCTGCTCCAGTAGCTATTGTGCTAATCTAACAAGCTCACCAGATGCTTGTTATGTATCTACTGTTGCCTTTCCTATTATTTTCAGGGTGTCTTTTCTTCCCAATACTGCAATTATGAGTTAGAAAGAAGATGTTAGGTTGTGATATTTATGGATGTGAGAATGAAATCCTCTGAAACCTTTTCAAAAAGAATGCCCAGAGTCCTTTCCAAGGTTAGGCTCTGGAACTAACTGCCCGAGACCAATCCTGGGGTACAGATGAAAGTCCAATGGGTTGGTAAGGTGTCTTATTTCTTCCTTTTCCTGGGATATTATGGCACTGACGTGACACAAGTCTTAGGAGACAAAGCAAACACAGGAGAAGGAATACAGTGGTTAAATACATGGGAGTTGTATTAGATCCATTTCAGGTTCACACTCTATCATTTACTAGCTGTGTCAATGTGACAAGTTAGTTAACCTTTCTAAGGCTTAGTTTCTTCATCTATAAAATAGATATAGGGATCGTAGTGACTGCATCTTTGTGTGTGTTGGGAGGGGGAAGGTCATGGTAAATGATACTGCCTCTATTGTCCAACCAGGTTGTAAGGTGACCAGAAATGAAACAAAGAGTAAGAGAAGTGGAGGTCAACCTGTCACCTTCATTATTGTTAAAGAATGTGGCACATTAAACAATGACGCATCTTTTTATGGATAAGTGGGCTTCACAGCCGACCTTGCTACCAGGGCAGGTGTCTTCTTGCAGGGACAGAGCACAGGGTGCTCTCAGGAAGGGAAGCGTGATCCTGTTTCTTCACTTATGCTCAAAGGTCAGGTTGGGTTCTACTCCTGAGGCCTGGCGTAAGGCTGTGGAGGGCAGCTGAAGTGTCAGGTTTATGGGTCTTCCCCACAAGGAGTGAAACAGCAGCGTGGAGGAAGTGATACCCTTAGTAGCAGCTACTTCACAGGGTTCTTGAGGGGATTCCGCGAGATGAAGCAAGGTGTTCGACAAAGGCTAAATCATCAACAGACGTGTAGATTGGCATTATTACTGCAGCCGTTAACACCACGTGTCGGGAGTGTTGGAAGGAAATGGGGGAAGGATCAGTTCCTGGGAAAAAAGGAGGAGTTTAGAAAATGATATTTGTTGAGCCATGCGGGAAAAAATACACGTTTCAGAATATAACCTTTAAACTAAGCAAGAGGCCCAGAGTTATACTTACCCGGTTCTGCTATTGTTGTGCTGGGACAGAGAAACCAGCATGGAGGTTCAGCGTAGAAAGATTTAACACGATTGACAGGAAGCAGAAAGCTTCACCAGATAAATGTGAAATGAGAACAAGGTGTGGAGCTGGCAGCTGGGAAATTCCGCCAGTGCGTATTTTTTGAGAATAAAGACTTCTGGGTGTTGGGCACATGATGGATTCATGTGTATGTATGGATTTATGATTAGCCCACCTGCTTCTTTTTTTTTTTTTTGTGGGTACCGGGGGGTCGACCTCAGGACCTCGCGCGCCAGCAGGCGCCCGTGCCGCTGAGCGAAATCACCGGCCCCTTTTTCGTATGTGGGTTCCGGGAGTCGAACTCGGGCCCTCGCGCTTGCCGGGCAGGCGCTTAAGCTGCTGAGCCATCTCACCGGCCCCCACCTGCTTCTTAATGGAGGTTTCACTAATTGTTTTAACACAATGTTCTTTTGGGTTGAAGAGTGGGATTCTCTAGAGAAATATAACCATTGGGAGATCTATATCTATATATGGAAATTTATTATATATAATTAATTTATTTAGATTGCTTATAGAAAGCTTTGTATAATGTATCCATTACTTACACATTGATATAAACGATAGAATTATTATATATGAAATGATATTATTTTGAGGAATTGACTCACGTGATTACTGAGGCTGAGAAGTCCCCTAAATATATCCTTTGTAATCTACAGACACCAGGAAGCCAATAGAGCAATTAAGTCAGGGTGAGTCTGGAAGGCTTAAGCACCAGAGAACTGATTGTGTGTGTCCCAGTCTGAGGGCAGCAAATGAGGTGAGAAGTTCCGGGTCAAGCAGGGAGGCAGGGAAAAAAAAAAAAAAGAGCAAATTCCTCCCTTTTCTGTCCCTTCCTTCATTTTATTCAGGGTCTCAGTGGGTTGGATGATGTCCAGCCACATTGAGAGGGGCAGTCTGATTTCCTGTTACCTACACCCTGTTGTACACACCCAGACTCTTTAATCTGGACTCCCTGTGGCCCTCTTGAGTTGACACAAAAAATTACCCATCATAGATTGCACTTCTTTTTTTTCCTCTTTTTTGTTTTTTTGTTTTGTTTTGTGGCACTGTGAAATGAACCCAGGATCTCTGCATTGGGTTAAATTCCCAGACCTTTTATTTTGAGACAAGGTCTTGCTAAATCACTAAATAACCCAGAATTGCCTCAAACTTGGGCCCTCCTGCCTCAGTTTCCCAAGTGTTTGGGATTAAAGGCAAGTGCCACTAAACCCAGTGAATTTATTTTTTTCTTGAAGTGACAAATACACATACAGGGAGAGGTGGTGCAAAGAATCTCAGCACTTTAGTGCTTACATTTGACTTGCTAATCTCATACTGGCCATAGTTAAGCCCATCAGCTCCTGCAAAATTTTCTGTTAGTTCTTACAGTATTATAAAATAAATTTACCACAAAATTTGAAAGCAGTAGTTTTTTTTTTTTTTTCAGATTTCCATTGACCTCTGATTTGAGGTAAACATGATCTTTGTTTAAGGCAATTTTCCAAATTACTTGATTTTTCTTTAAGGAATTAGCATCTTATTGTTCATGCCCCCCCATCTCAATCCTGTGTTGGTATACATGATGGTAAAAGTGATCAATTGGATTTTCAAAGGTTCAAGGGTGGCTCATGTGGCTCTCAAGAGGATGACCCCGATAGACAGATATTATCTCATTTCATGAAGCATAGTGTGACCGTTAATCCTGATATGTCAACTTCATTGGATTAAGAAATGCCTAGCAGATTAGTAGAACATAGGGTGTTTCTGGGTGGGTCATAGAAGTGGTACCATACTTGGTCCCTTGCCCATTTCTTTGTGGAGCTGTTCCCTGCTCTGTTTCCTGGATGCCATGAACTAAACAGCTTTGTTGTGGCACACCCTTCTGCCGTGATGTTCCTGGCTTGGAGCCAGCTGACTATGGACTGAATCCCCCAAAACCATGAGATAAATTGAATCTTTTCTCCTTTAAGTTGTGAATGTTGGTTGTTGTGACCAGCAATGGGAAAGCTGGCTGATGCACATGGTAATTTTAAGTGATTTTCAGAGAGGAGCTGGGGAAAAGATATACAGTAATGTGGAAACAATGCTTCAATTCTCAGAATGGAAAACAGCAAATGTGAGAAAGAGAAAAATAAATATCATAAAGGAAGCATCATAAAGCCAGTGTTCTGCATACAAAAACAGGTTATTTGGGTGACTTTGGGAGATGATTCCAATCCTAGAAGAAAATTTTTAGGAAGGAAAGTACAATGAACATATTTGTTATGAGTGAATGCTATTATAGTCTTGACAAACAGATCATGCAGATTGATTCCAGTGTTGTCTCACCTGCTCATCATTTTTGCTAAGTGGAAGCTGAGATGCACCCTCTGTGGATAAGGAGAACCAATCTCACCTGCCCCAGCACTTTGAGGAAGTACATTTTAGATCACACCCTTCCTCACCCATATTGGGCATGCTCTTAAAATTGATACCATGAGTTTGTTTTGACGTTTATATCAATGGGCATTTCACACTAATGGCTCCATAGCTGAACAAGCCTGTATTTGGTTAAAAATTTTGTCCATTTAAAAGGCACTGAATTTTAAGTAAACCAAAGGGTTGTCAATCAGTGTGGCAGCTGAAACATTCACTCAATGGAACAGAACAACAGAGAACATGTCAGAGCTATGACCCGAGTTTAAAATTTAATGTCCTTTTGTTATTCCTCTTAAGAGTCTGTCTTTTCTTTTGAGTTGCTCTTCACAGCATCTGCTAAGTGACTTTGTTGTTGGATTTTAGGGCTTGGCACAATATTCCGTCCTCTTTTATGGCTATTACGACAATAAACGAACGATTGGATGGCTGAATTTCAGGTTGCCGCTCTCCTATTTTCTGGTGGGGATTATGTGCATTGGATACAGCTTTGTGGTTGTCCTCAAAGCGTAAGTTTCATTTCTCTGTTGGGAAGAAAATAATGATTTCTGGACTCAAGCAAGGAACTGATTTGAGAATTAGATGTAATTTTGTTCTATGTCGTGTCTAGAGGATGCAGAGTTTATAGGAAATAAAGTGTAATTTTAATATCAACACTAATGTTAGACTATTTCATCCTCTAAATGAACACAAACACAGGCCTTTGGGTCACCCTAGTGGGTCAGAGTGATGGCTGCATGTCTATTTTGTCTTTGCGTATGTTTTAAGAATGCGTCTTTTGTACTTCGAGTTGTGAATCCATGTTGCCAAGAGAGGAAAAGAGCCGTGACCCCTCCTTTGCATGAAGAAAGGACTGTGACGCACAGAATCAGCTCAGCAGGCAGAATCTTTTCTGTGTTCATTTTTTTTCAAAAGGCAGAATAATCATTCATCCAAAAAAAATTTTAGCTATGTAAGACAGAAAAAATGAATGGCCCCCAGTGAGACCATCACAATCAACTGTATAATCATGTTTTTTTGGGAAAAGGATTTATTAGAGTACGGGAATGGATTTCACTGGAGAACTGATAAAACTGCAGTTCATTTTTTCCCCTCCTGCCTGAAATATATTTATTACACCTTACTTAAAGACACTGCAGAAACTTAGCAGTTATTTAGGGCTGTGAAAAAAATCCATCCTTCAGTCCGTTTTCTGAACTACCTTAGCAGGAGAGTGGAAACATCTCAAGTGAAAGTGCCATTCTTTCATTTGGCTACGCACAAAGCAAATTGGCCTTTTGCCTCGCCGTGGGAAGGCCCTCTGTTCCAGGGTCTAAATTGGGTCATTGCTCAGTCACCCGAGGCAGGAGCTCTCTGGTGGAGCAGTCTCTGATATGCTTTGTGTTCTATGCCTATCTCATTGTCCGGTTGCTCTAAAGAAAACAGTCATATTTAATTTTTTTAAGTTCCCTCAGGACTTGAAAAATGCTTTATTGGAGACCCCATAGCCAGGATATTTATTAACTTGTCCAAATATAATTAGAGACCCCCAAAATAAGGTATCTCTATGTGATAAAGCACCACCACATTCTAAAAATCTAAGATACTTTCTGGCCTTTTGACCATCTTGTGTAATTGAATTAAAAGAGTCAAAGATGCCATTTCTATTAATGAGCCCTCATGAGTATCATTTCTGTGTTGCACATTTAGTTTTATGGCCCTTGAGGAAGAATGCCTTTGTCCATCTAATTACCATACTCAACTTTTTTTTTGTGGTACCGGGGGTTGTACCCAGGGCCTCAAGCATGCTGGGAAGCATTCTATCACTGAGATACATCCTAGCCCTCTCAGCATCTTTCAGTGACTCTGCAGAGCCTATGTGCCCTAGTGAGGTCTTGGACCATTCTGTTCTGGTTCAAATCATCTGTACCTTTTTTTTTTTTTTTTTTGTGGGTACCAGGGGTCGAACTCAGGACCTCGTGCACCAGCAGGCACCCATGCCGCTGAGTGATATCACCGGCCCTTTTTTTCATATGTGGGTACCGGGAGTTGAACTCAGGACCTTGTACTTGCCAGGCAAGTGTTTATGACACAGAGCTATCTCACCGGCCCTCATCTGTACCTTTTATGTTAGTTTGTATGAACACCAATAAGTTGCTCCTGTTTCTCATTTCTGCTAGAGGTGTAATAGGTGTGAAGACTAAAGAGTTCATATTTACAAAGTACTTAAAGATGCTGGCATGTTGAAAGTGTTTAAAAATGTTTACCATTTTATTAGTACTATAAAATAACCGTTATTCACGGGCTTATTAAATAACCAAGCACAGTCAGTATGGTAGAAATTGAGGTCACATGATAGTTCTCCAAAAGAGGACTGGTTTGGGGATGTACCTCAGTGGTAGAGCCCTTGCCTCACATGGATTTGATCCTCAGCACCACCAAAAAATAAAGCAGGGGAGGGAAATCATGTATGGTTATATAGTTGTATTGTACATTAAAGATTTGACTTGAATACAACAATTTTCTGGCAGATGAATTTAAAGTAGCCAGAACACCGCTGTAGAAGGCAAACTGCATACATGACTAAAAGATCATGGAAATGGCCTATACGTCCATCAACAGATGAATGGATAAAGAAAATGTGGTATTTATACACAATGGACCACTACTCTGTCATAAAGAAATATAAACTAGAGCCATTTGTAGGAACACAGAGGCATTTTGAGGCCATAATATTAAGTGAAATAAATTATGCACACAAGCTTAAATATCCCATGGTTTCTCTTATATGAGAAACCCAAAGTTTAAAAAAGAGCAAAATAAATGATAGACAATAGGAAATAGGAGGACAGATCTTTTTCAAATGGGAAGGAGATCAAGAGACAAGGGTAAGGAAGGAAAAGGGATGGAAAAGGAATTAAGATGTGTTATGTACATGTGCCAACTCCACAAGGAATGTTATCATGTACTGCAAACACACAGTAAAAACCTTTAAAAACAACAAGATAAAACTAATTATTACAGCATAATTTAACTTAATGTATCAAAGTATTATTATTTCAATAATTAATATTAATTATCATGGAGTTTTTGTCAGTAAGTCTTTGAAATATGGCACACATTATACTCCTCACATTTCCGGTTTTGAGTAACCACATTTTTCTGTTGATGACCACGTTGTGCAAAGCCGTTGTAGAAGATGCTTTTGTTGGCTTTCACAAATTTGCCCAAAGATCCCATTTAACATAGCTACAAGGCACCAACTCTACATTTTCCCCCTCATAGTCACCTGTGTTATGCCCAAACTAGCCCGGCTTTGGCCCCTTAGTCTGGCATGGCACTTTGGTTACTTGTTATTGGCAAGTGATCTAAACTCAATCACCTATGTAGCAGGACAATTCCAAAGCAATACGTGAGTCTCACCCCTACTCTTAGCCTTGGGAACAATACTTGGTAGAAGAAGGATTGATGAGATGTAAATGATCGTATAGACTCATTTACCATCTCTTTCCATCTCCACTTTCTACCCCATCAAATATATTGTTGGAATAAATATGAGTGAATTTATGAGCTACATTACTTGAATGTAGAATGTAGAATCTGAGTTCTAAACTCAACTAGGATACATCAGGACTTTGTCGTCTTGTCCATATTGCTAACCTCAGCATCCTCATTAGCAAAATGGAGGCGAATATCTATTTTAATTATATAATAGGTAAATTGGAAGGTAAAATGAGATAGAAGCCTAAGAAATACTCTAAGGTTTATAGAGTGATTATGTTTGTTGGCCCAGAACTCTCCCAGTTTTAGCACTAAATGTCTTGTGTACTGGGAATCTGCACAATCTCCAAAAAATGGATGGTTGATCACATTAGTTTTAAGCTCCTTCCTTTCTTTTCTTTTTTTCCAGGACAGTGTATAACCCTAGCCACATTTGAAATCTTTATAGTGCATACAGTTGCATAATTATTAAAGGCAAATTAGCATAGTATCATGTTGTAAAGTTACCCAACATGGAAGACATTAGCTCCTTCAAACATTGGCCTCACCCACTTGAAGTTTAATATCCCAAAGGAAATTTGCTTTGCTTTCAAAACCTAGCTGTTACCATTGAAAGCAATTCTATAAGCTAAAATGTCTGGAATTTACTGATATATTTCACTGATGTATTTCGCAGCTAAACTTTTGGAAACAGCTAATAATTCGAGGAACGCATGACTTAAACTCCTTGACGTCTTTCTTATCTCAATAGAATTTTCTAAGATTTCTCCTATTGTAGGGCTCCCTAGGATTAGGACTTTTCTGTTAATGGGCTTAACAATAATAATACAGAAGGAATAGATTAATAATATCCTTTAATATTTAAATCATGTGTCACATATAACCTCTAAATGGTATTAAAAATTTTTTCTACATAGATTATCTTTTACATATCATGAACCTATATGTACTATAAATGCACCTCAAGATATGTGTATAAATTTGCCTCAGTATGAGAAATATGTTATCTATATTTCTGAATCTGTCACAATAATCATAATTTACATTTCAAACAACAATAATAATCAACACAGGGCATCTATAATTCATTATCACTACCTTTAGCCTTTACACATTACAAAGTAGCTATTATACAACTTTACATGTAATAAAGTAAAGCTCAGAGAAAACAAATTACATGCCTTATATTATTTGACCATAGTACCTACTTGAACCTAGGTTTTTCTAGTTCAACATGTATCTTCTACTCACCACATCTTGCCACTTGTTTACATTGTGCTTTCTCATTACACAGAAAAATTTGTTTCTCTCCTCCATCTTGTATAGTGGGTTGAGTAGATATTAGTTATTCCTATTAAGGCTCGGCAAAGTTTGATGTTTTGACTAAACTCAAATAATAAATTGCAGAACTGAGTTTTGAAGATTATCTTCTAACTCAAGCCTTATTTTTCTTAATTCTGATGAGGATTCATCTATGTTGATGATAACAAAGGTCTCTCCCTAGCCTGTCCTGGGTGGTTGTTTTCATTTTTTAAATGCTATACTAAAATTATTTCTGTCTATTGGCAAATTCTTTTGCAGTTATATGACCTCGATACAATTCTTTTTTTTTTTTTTTTTTTTTGTGGGTACCGGGGGGACGACCTCAGGACCTCACGCGCCAACAGGCACCCGTGCCGCTGAGCGATATCACCGGCCCCTTTTTCGTACGTGGGATCCGGGAGTCGAACTTGGGCCTTCGCGCTTGCCGGGCAGGCGCTTAAGCCGCAGAGCCGTCTCACCGGCCCTACAATTCTTATGCCCCAAAATTTTGTGAAAATAAAAACAAAAACAGAAGGAAAGTTAAACCTATCAGAACCAAGTCTTTGTCTTGCAAGACTTTGCATATTCCAGGATTTTGAGTCACAGCCAGCCTCTTATACCATTTCTAAAGAAGTGAAAAATTTCCTTTTCCTCTCTGTCTAGATTGTTGTTGGTCCACTTCCTTTTCACATCTTTTGTATCTGCTTACTCAGGCGCACGTGAATGACCTGCTTCCCTGCCTAAACTTCTTAATATCCTCACATGGGACCTCAGCATTAAAATTATTCTTCCTCCCTCCCTTTCACCTCATCACCATTTAAAGCTTTCTCTGAAAGAATCCCTCTTATCTAATCCGAGAAAAGCAACCAGAGCCTTTGGAGGACACAGTCTAATATTTTATTTCTCTGAGATATTTTCACTGGAAATGACAATGTTTAATATCTCTAATAATGAATTTGATGTCTTATCCTAGGCTATGGGAAGGTAAATAGGGCTGGCCTACAGGGCACAACATCCTAACAAATTCATAAAAAGGTGGTTTTTTTCTTCTTCCTCAAAACAAGTTGGCCTTCTTTCAAAAATTTTTGGAGTAGAAAAGCAGGGAAGTATGAAAGTCTTAAAGTGACCATTTTCCGCTTTATATTTCGACCTTATAACTGCATCTATGGTTATGAAATTCAACATGAAAAATTATCCCTCTCCAAACATGGACTAGGGATGGTGGTAGTCTAGGATAAGGGACACTAATTTATCAAGTGAGATGATATTGTCAAAACTTATCATAATGACAAAGACAGAATTGAACCTCAATAATATAATAAGTATATGTGTTATGCATTGTATGATGCAAAGATACTTACGGTGCATGTATTTATTTGGTGAGACTCTTTTCAGTACTAAATTTACTTCCAGAATGATAATTTCAGTCATTTTATTCATTCATTTAATGACTATATATGGAGTACTTCTATTGGCATCTAGGGAGCTATCTAGTGCCTGTGGATTTAGTGGTGAATAAAGTCATGGGCTGATTTGGGGAAACAGACTGTAAACAACAGAATGGCCAGTAGTTGGGGCCAATATCTATAAATTTGATTTTTGCATTTTTATTTTGTAGTCAATAATTTGCCTCAGTTTCTTCTTTTCTAAGAATGTAATACATGCCTCAGTTTCTTCTTTTCTAGGAAAGTAATACATGCTGTTTTGTATTATCCTGGCAATAATTCTCTCCTCTCGCTCTCCCTCCCTCCCTCCCTTCCCCTTCTCTCTCTCTCTTTCAGGTTTTAGATAATTTTTTTCTATCTCCCTCTCAATCCCTTCCCTTTTCCCAATTTTCCTTGATAGTTACATTTCTAGTGACCCAATTGGCTTAAGATTTATGGGGGCGTTATTTGATTTATTAAAAACCTCCACATTTACCCATAAAATAACCAAATGACTCCAGTGTGTAAATGAAGCTGCAGACTTGTGATTCAAGGCAAGGAAATCAGTATAAAAACCTTAGGAAAGAGCATAAACGCGTTCTCCAACTCCCCTGGAAAAACAAATGTATGTATTAAGATTGCTTCTCAGAGATAAAAGAATTCAAAACCACAGGTTGTTTGAAAAAAGGAGGATTTTTGTAAGTGTGTACATTTTTTTTTGCTCTATAGAAAAGAGATAGAGCTGTATGTAATATTTTATAGCTTTCAGGGCTACACCTTAAAAATGTGTTGTGGGCATAGTTTGAATTTGTCCTCCTGCTGTACTCCTTTCACTTTTCCGCACCTTTCCTGCCATGTTACCATTTCTGCACATTAGTTGTGCTCAGTTTGCCCATCCAATTAGGATTTCCTTCCTAGCTGGGAGATCATCTTCAGCTACAAAATTTCATCAGTGATAAAGCTCCATTCAACATTTACCTGTCAAGGGGCCATTTTCACTTTAGGCCCTGCCCTTTGCTCAATGGAAATAAAAAAATTTCCTCCCTAGGTTTAATCATAATGGCTGTCTGATTTAACCCTTTTGGACCTGAAAAAAAAAAGGCATTTGGTATGGCTCAGAATTCCTCGTGGTGTGGGCACTGGAGCAAAGTCAGAAGAACCTGAGCCCTTGACTTGTCTAGGTGGATTGCTGCTGGGTGGTGTCCAGCAGATCACTTCATGACTTGAGCCTCAGCTTCTGCGTCCATAAGAAAGAGAGTAATAGTCAAGCTACTCTGAACTTTTGCTAATCTACGTGTAATTAGCTTTTCAAAGGGTAAAGTGATAGACTGATGAAAGGAATAATTAATTTAGGTTATTTTTCATTACATATTAGCCTAATTAAAATATATAGGTCTCCATAAGGAGTAGGGCTAACAGTGGGAAAATTTAGATAATCTCAGAGGTGCCTATCCGACATACAGTGTGAGCTTTATGTCACTGTGCTCTTTTCTTCTTTTGGTTCTGTGTAACTATGTTTAACAAATCAAAACCTTATTGGACTGCTTTATGGTAGGTGTCATGTGAAATGTTAATTTTGCTATTTATAATAATAGAGAAAAAAGGAAGTGGGATATGTATAAGATAGATCTATAACCATTGAAATAAACCTATAGAATTGCACTTTAAATGCTCCAAGCCTATTCTTTTTAAATCGCTGATTAGAATATATGTAACTATTGGCATTAAAGTTTTATGAAAATCTTGACATCTGGTCAGGAATTGTAGGGTTTATAGAATTTTAATGTATTCAATTTAATTGCTCTTTAGGAGGAGACTCTAGCAGGAATTAGAATTTACAGAGTTCTTTAACCTTGGTTAGTCCATTCATAGGCTTCAGGGGGCCTTGGAACCAACCATAGTTGTATACAGCAGTGTAACAGGCTACATGTATATTTTTTCCGGTGGGGAGTTAGTAGTTCTCGTAAGATTCCTTTTTTTTTTTTTTTCATGTGGGTAGTGGGAGTCGAACTTAGGACCTTGCGCTTGCCAGGCAGGCGCTTATGCCGCTGAGCTATCTCACCCGCCCTCTTGTAAGATTCTTAAAGGGACTCTCTTCCCATGAAAGATTAAGAAACAATTACTTGACATTAATATCTCATTTTAGGAAGATACAAAATATGTGTTTTGTATACCTATTCAATTGCTAAAATCATTGATGTGTCATCTCAAAGGTCTGGAAAATTAAAAATTTTAAAAATCTGGCAAAATTAATAAATAAAACTTATTTTTTGGTTTTTAGAACAAACTTGCTGAAGAATATATGACTTTTAGATATTTCTTCTCCAATTTACCTATGATCCTCAGGTCGTGCCCTCCCTTCTTTTTCTTTTCTATTCCGGCTGCTGTGTTAAACTTCCTGTTTTTCCAGGATGACCAAAAATATTGGTGACGATGGAGGTGGTGATGACAATACTTTCAACTTTAGCTGGAAGATGTTCTGCAGCTGGGACTATCTGATTGGCAACCCTGAAACAGCTGACAATAAATTTAATTCCATCACAATGAACTTTAAGGTAAACACACAAAGTTCAAAACCCTGTTCTCGTATTTCCAAGAGTAACATTGGTGGCATTCCATATGGTCTAGTTAGTGAAGTATTTTAACAGTTAGAAGAAAGATGAACTCATCATTCTGCCCACGGGGTTCTGGGCACAGTTCTGATTACGACTGGGAAATATCCTAGGACCCACAACAGCATTATTATCCCTTGAGGATGTTTTTTCTCTAAATTTGGTAATAAACTAATAGTACTTGATTGAAACAGGGCAATATCAGTAATCAGAATCAGATAGATTAAATAATAGAAAAATGCTCACTACTTATTTACAAAAATAAGTTCAATATTTAAAATTACTCTACAGCATTATTTTGTAGCTTTAAATATTGTATGGGAGACAGTATCGTTTAGAATGAAGAATATCTTTAGTATTTCAGGGTTCTTTTGCAAGAATTTACCCTTTCTCTCACTGGTCATTGTGGGCAGTATTCACCTGGTTTGTGGAATTCTAGATTTAGTTTACATTTTTGTTTGTCATGCTCCAGGGTTCCTGATAGATTTCATTGCTAGGATCTTTATTGTGTTTTGTTTTGCTTGGGTACAGGAAGCTATCATTGAAGAAAGAGCAGCCCAAGTAGAAGAAAACGTCCACTTGATCAGATTCCTGAGGTTTCTTGCCAACTTCTTTGTGTTTCTAACCCTTGGCGCAAGTGGATACCTCATCTTTTGGGCTGTGAAGCGATCCCAGGAATTTGCGCAGCAAGATCCTGACACCCTTGGGTGGTGGGAAAAGAATGAAGTTCGTCTCTGCGTGCTTTTTACATTCTTAGCACCTGCTATTTGCTGTTTTGTGGGTTATGTTTCTACGGTGGTACCCTCGATAAGGCCGCTCTTTACCTGTCCCCCCACCTTTCCCTTGTGACTGATCAACTTGGTTGCACATATTGCTGTCTTATTCCTAAATCTGTACTGGCTTTCACTTTGTGTCATGATGGAATGTTAGAATCAGGGCAGATATTAGAAAACATATAATCTATTACTTTTTAAATTTTTAACAGATGAGATGATGAATTTAAAGAGTTTGGTGATAGGTTTATGATCAAAGAGTTAGGAGAAGAGTCAGGGTGAGAACCCAGGAGTATTGATTTGGAGTCTAAGACTATTCGAGCTTGTTTTGTTTTCCCTGAAGATGCTGAATGTGTCACTGGAAGATCCAGTTTCTGAATTCTTTGAAACAGCTATGATAAAGCCCTTGGTTCCTATACTTATCTCACTAGAAGCATACAGACTTCTTCCTTAGCTTTTGGTTTCCTTCTCTTTTTTATGAGAAGCCTAATTGGGCACCTTCAATCTCTTCCTCCCAGGCGCCTTACTTGCTCTACTATTCAGAGCTGGAAGGCCAGCTGTTGGCCATGTTTGCCTTCACGGTACAGAGAAAGGTTACAGGTAGATACTTAGGATTAGGAAATAATTGGTCATGAATTGTTGTGAGGGGCCTGTATAACATGTGGCATTATTTTGAGCTTGGGCATTTTCAAAGAACTTGCAGATTTAGGTTGCAAAAAATGCAGACTTTTGCTGCAACCCGCACAGCTCTCAAAGTTCCTGGGGGTTGGGGGAGGACAGCGAGAGGATGGAGAAATAAAGAAAAGAGACAAAAGCTGAGGTCAGGTGGAGCCCTCTCCCCTGATGGGAGGAAAGGAACTGCTCAACCAAAGCAATGCATTTATTTATACATTTAGTAAGTTGGTGTCACATGACACCCCTTATCCTAGCAACCCATTGCTTGGAATGCCTTGGGGCTAGGTGTTTTCTGGGGTGGAGCAGCTTGTTTAAGTAGCCCACCTGGGCACTCTTTGTTGCTCTTTGTTCTCTGGCTGGCCCTTCTTACCAGTGGCCGGGGAGGTGGAGCAGGAGCGCACCTGTAATCAATTTCCAGCTTCAGCACTCCCCACAGACTTTCCATGCAAAACTTCTGTAAAGCCTTGTAGACCAAAAAAGAGGGAAATCTTCAAAAGGGCAGAATTTCTTATACAACAAATAATATAATCTACTTGCAAAAAAGGTTGTAAATAAAAACATTCCAGTTGTTTCAGATGTGGGGACAGTAGAGATGGAAGAACCATACATTTAAAAGACCATACTGTAATTCCTTAGATACTTCATTAAAACTTATAAAATAGAAGTCATTAGGTAGAGGGTTTTTTCATGAAGACAAAGAACACCTTAAAGCATTTATTAAGTTTGCTTTCAAAGTTATTTTTTATAATTGTAATTGTAAATATAGGCAAAATGATCATACAGCCTTGGTTCTTGGTTCATATTAAGCATATTTTTGTATAAATAAAACATATTAAAGATGATTGACTGATTATCATTAAGAGGATAAGTCTTTGTAAGAATCTGTTTAACATCTATTTTAGGGAATCCCTGAGTCATAGACATCAACGAAGGTAATAATGAGGATTCATGAATAACTTTACTTCATAAAGTCAAATAAATTTAATTTTACCTCATATCCAAAATTGCACAGGATCTGCTAGTTTTCTGTTAGATCGAAATTATGTCATGCTGATTTTATATTATTTCATGCTGAGTTTTGTATCTTATTGATCATACTGATATAATGTTCTTAATAAAAATGCAGAAACACATTATCAATTATTTTCTAAATATAGTCTGGTAGTTACAGTCATTCAAAACATGGTATCAAGGGCCAGTGATATCGCTCAGCGGCACGGGCGCTTGCTGGCACGCAAGGTCCTGAGTTCGACCCCTGGTACCCACAAAACAAAACAAAACAAAACAAAACAAAAAAACCATGGTGTCAGCAAGGGAAAATAGGAAATGCTTACTGGTGACAAGTTCAGTTGGGTATATGGGAAAGTCACAAGAGTTACTGGAAATCCTTTTTTCTCATTATTAAAGTAGTTCATTTCTGGATTCTCATTTTTGACTTAATTTAACCTAGTAATATAATCATAAGGGTCCAAACAGGTGATAAGAACAACATATTTTCTCCGGTTCATATTTCCACTTCTCTCTCTCTTGCTGTCTCTCTGTCTCTCTCTGTCTGTCTCTTTCTGTCTGTTTCTCTCTCTTTTTCGGTCTTTCTGTCTCTGTCTCTCTCTTTGCCCTTTCTCCCTCCTTCCTTTCCCCTTCTATATCATCTATGCTCTTGCCTATGGCATTATAGACCACTTTTGACTTTCACACAGAGGCTTCCATAACATTATATATTATATTCTCTATTTGTTTTCCTGAAAGTCTTTTCTTCTGATAACATTCATTCCTTTTTTTAAATTTCTAGAAGTATGCATTCTCCAAGGTTCAGAATTTAGTCTGAAGTCAGTCTCAGGGAGCTCATCCATTCTGAGTCAACTAACCACATCTTGATGATAGTAAAATTAGTATTCCCAGTTTCAACCTCAACTTCAAGGAGATAATTTCCATTTCCTTTGAAACTCTTACAGTGAAATGCATTGCCACATCAGAATCAGTACCAGGTAGAACAGTATTATTCTCTAGAAACAAATCGTCATTACTCGCAAGTACACAACTCATACACATGTACATTTTGTGAACTGAATGTGAGTTGAATATTGTCTTTGTTGTTTTATTAAGACTAAATTCTAAAAACATGCATGTGATAATCTTTAGTCTTATATAAAATCAAAGAAAACTTGCTGAATATCTTCAGAATTCTGGAGGAAAGAAATAATAAATTTTAAACACTATTAACCTAGTTCATCTGTTGTGTTTCCTCACAGATGAACATGGTTATGTCCCTGCTGGGGATGTTTTGTCCAACACTGTTTGACTTATTTGCCGAATTGGAAGACTACCACCCTCTCATTGCTCTCAAATGGCTACTGGGACGCATTTTTGCTCTTCTTTTAGGCAACTTGTATGTATTTATTCTTGCCTTGATGGACGAGATTAACAACAAGGTAAGCCTGGTGTCTGGATTGTCCTTACCATCAGCGTGCTGTTAAATTCTGCCTCAAGATGCCAGAAATACCTCTGAAAATGTGGTCTTATTTTTGTTTCTGTATCTTGGCTCTCTAGATTGAGGAGGAGAAGCTTGTGAAGGCCAACATTACCCTGTGGGAAGCAAACATGATCAAAGCCTACAATGCGTCCCTCTCCGGGAATACCACTGGGCCACCCTTCCTTGTTCATCCTGCAGATGTTCCTCGAGGACCTTGCTGGGAAACAATGGTGGGACAGGTAATGATGTGAACCGAAGTGCGTGCAATTGGGCAGTTTAAAGAAAAGCAAAGTCAGTATTTCTTCCAAACATGTTTTCTATGTTTTGCTGATTAATAGAAATAGTTAAGATTTATTAAATATTTAGTGTTTGCTGGTTCTGAATGTCACATGCATTATCTCACAGAGTCCTCACGTACATCCCTTGAGATAAATACCTCTTGTAGGCTCCTTTTACACTTGGTTATAAATGCACTGATGTGAGAGCTGCTTAGGTTCTAATAAAGCACCCTGATTTAAAACACAGGCTCAAACTAGTATTTAAATGGAGTTCTACATAGTGTTACTCGTTGGTCCTAAAAACAGAACAACACAAAAATAGGATCTTTGGGTGTCATACAATAATACTAGTTTCAGTAATGTCAATTTTTGTCAAATAAATTTTCCTTAAGCCTTAGAGGAAATGTTATTTTAAGTTATTTGTTTTCATAATGATTATGCAAATGCTGTAGTCTAAAGTAAGCGGTATTTTACCAGAGAAAAGAAATGATGTTGCACATGCCTTTTTGTCCGATAAGGGAAACCAAACCAAACCAAATAAAATCAAACAAAAACAACACGAATATCCACTTCAGGATCTTTTATTTCTGTACAGATCCAATTTATATTTTGAAAAGCCTATAATTATATCTCATTAGAATTGACATCCTTAATGCACATTTTATAAACTCATTTTGGACTTCAGCTCACCACTGAGAACAGAAGCTTTAGAATATAGTGCTTGCTTCTATTAGACAACAGTTCGGCAGTAATATCTTTGAGAAATTATTTGAAATTTTTTGCTATGTGTTCTTTTAAGATAAAACCAAAATTAAATAATTAGTCTTATTAGTCTTATTAAATTAGTATAATTTAGGGCCAGTGATATAGCTCAGTGGCATAAGCCCCTGCCTGGCAAGCACGAGGTCCTGAGTTCGACTCCTGGTACCCTCATATAAAAAAAGAATTAATATAATTTAAGCAAATATGGGTATCGATAGATATCTTCAGTCTCAATCAGATGCTCATTGTATTTATGCTAATGAATTGTGATTTCAGTTATAAGAAAAATAAAGTAAATGTATATAATGCTAGACATACACAACTGAAGGCAGACTATAAAATATGGTATAGTTAAAGATGAAATTTTGCTTTATTTTTCAAACTTTCAGGACTCAGATAAGCCCTTCCTTCTTACTTATGTGTTATTAAGTGTTCTATTTTCAGATATATTTGAAACATATATCTGTTCAGATATATTTGAAACATACTTATAGAAGCAGATTATGTATTAAGTAATAAGTGAAATAAAAATTGCCTTCATTTAGAAAAGAGATACTTGTGGTCTAGGGTGTGATAGACAGAATAACGGCCCCCCAAATTGCCCATGTCCTAATCAAAGGAACTGTGAATGTGTTATCCTACATGGCAAAATAGGCTTTGCAGTGTCCAATGTGTGACTGTGAGTGTGCAGAGAATGAAGATTACTCAGAGACAAGATTTAATTCAATCGCCAAGAACACAGAAGGGTTACTTCTTGGGCATGGGAGAGCCTCAGGGAAACGACAACCAACTGAGACCTCTGTGGTTATTTATTTGTAACTCAAGGACGTGAGAACAAAGATGTAGAAGAAAAGCATTTTGCAACATATTGTATAGGAGTTTTCGTCAGGGGTCAGGGCCAGAATGGGACAGTTTTTTATGTGACTCACGTGGACCTAGTTTAGGCAGTCTCATCAGGGCAGAGGGGACACAGTGGCCAAAGCAATCCTCTCTGATAGTAATTCAATTAATTCTGCTGACTGTTGACCTGCAGATTCTGCTCTACCCTCTAATTATGCCTTCCACGAGCATGGGGAACTGTTGTTCTCCAAGGTCCCTTCCTTATCACACTCAGGTTCAACCATCCCTTGGCCAGTGTCTCCCCATTTTGCAGACATGATTAAGATAAGGATCTTGGGTTAGCAGAATTATCCTGAATTATGTGAGTGGGCCTAATGAAATCATAAACGTCTTTATAAGTGGGAGGTAAAAGAGTTGAAGCCAGAAAATTGAGATATGACAACGGAAGCAGAGGTTAGAATGAGGAGCTTTAAAGACAGAGAGAGGGGCCATCAGCTAAGTAAGGAATGTGGGGAGCCTCTGGGAGTTAGAAAAAGCAAAGGAACAGATTCTCCCCCATGTCTGCACTTTGACTTTAAACCTCTGACTTCCAGAGTTGTATGTAAGAAAAGGCATTTTAATTGTTTTAAGTTACACTAAATTTGTGGTAATTTGTTATAGAGGCAATTAGAAATGAATATTCATGGGTTCACAAGTTTCTATGTTTCAAGGCTGTTTGTAGTGAAATATGGTCTTGATGTTCAACATAAGTCTGTTTTATCCATCTAAACTGCCACCTAAATTTTTAGCACAAGTTTCAAGAGATGAAAACATCAGAAAATACAGTTTTCACAAACTCAAGGGTTTGAGATATTTCCTTCTTATGCTTCCTGGGCAGCAGGCTGACAGGAGGGGGAAACCTACCTGTTAGTAAGCAAACACCCACTGAACAGGGTTAATAGACTCAACAGTGGAGGACGGTATCTGGGCTGGCCACGTTGGAGAAGAGGAGGATGAACTAGATATGAGTTGTCACTCTAGGGGAATATTTATGTTAAACTTCTGTGATTCCCATAGTACTGACTTAAAATAAAGGAAGTGACAGTTATTTAATTCTCCTTGCAAGCCCTTGGACTATACTGCTTGTCTTTTTTTTCCTTTTTAATGATGTTCATAGTGATTTTCCTTGCTTCATCCTCTTTCTTTACTGCCTTTTGTAGTTGGATTTCTTCCTTTTCTTCTACGTTCTTTCTCCTAAGGAGTATTAAACACTTGTGCGGAAAGTCTGCAGAGCCAGCAGGTGGAAGGAGTAGCAGTTCTGAATAGAGTGCTGATGAGGCAGGAGGAACCCATGGGAATGAATGGGGACATGCTGGACATAACAACTTTAGTGGTAGCAAGGTTTGTCATTTAATCAATATCTATATACTTGCACCTGGAAACATTTCTATCCTTTAGTCACTTACAAAAATGAAAAAGTAGTAAAGGCGGATGAATTTATGTAATGTTGAGGATACACCTTAAAGGCTCATTCATTGTTCTGTGAGAACATTCCAGAAGTTCCCTCTTCTCCATGCATGTCCTCTGCTTTGTTTCCCTTCAAGGATACTGTGATAATCTAAACTCTCCTAGTTCAAGTGAAGGTAATTTGTCTGCTCTTTTAACTTTGCATTGATTTCCAAGTAGTCACTTAGTCTCATCTACAATGGTACTTGATAGACAGTGCAGTCTTTTTTGAGCCACATTTATTTGAAGTCACAGTGGTACCTTGGTTCACGAACTTAATTTGTTTTATGATTTTGGGAAAGATGGCCACATTTGTGTTTGTGTGGGGAAGATGGCCACAGTTGTATTTGTCACTGGATGTGGAGTTTGTGGACAGGGATAAAATTTTGTCCAGTGCTTTAGTTTGGGAACCAAATTGTTTGTGAACAAAAGCATTCATGAAAGGAGGTATTACTGTATATTTACTGAGGTCTACATTTTGGAGAAGCAGAGAAAGAAGCCAAGAGCTGAGGATAACGATGGCTAACATTTGTTGGGTAATTTTAATGTGCCCAACATTACCTCATTGAAGTTTTAAATTATACTCTGTGATATGGCTTATCATTCTCACTTTATGGATGAGGAGACTGAGACTTAGGGATGTAATCTACTCAAGACCTCAGTAAGAAGTCAATGATGGGAGCCAGATGTAACCTACATAGTTGGGTCAAACTTGTGTTTTTGTTCATAGTGCTGAACCAATCTCCAGAAACATAATTAGCCTCAGTACGTGTCTCCAAACTCCTGGCTTGAAATATCTACGATCTGTGGCCCTTTATGTTGCCTTGCCCATTCTTTTGCTTTTGTATATTGGTAATTGCTTTAGATTTATTGTTCAGAGTTGCCAAAATATTTCAACCAAATGTCCTGAGAGTACAATTGTCAGGGGTGGACTGTGGTGCACGAGAGGAAACCTGTGTGGAAGCCAGGTGCACCCTCCTGGCTTACTTGTTAGGAAACAGAAGTGGAAGTTATCCCTGAGGTGGGTTTGGGCCACCATTTTGGAGATTTTTTCTCTGGAGCAGTGAGGTCCTCCCATGGTATATGAATAGATATTTAAACTTTATAACTTTCGAATCTTCTTCAGCTCTTTTATGTAAAAGTTAGATTTTTCTTTTAATTATGTATTTTTTTTAACTTGGGAGAGAGTAGAATTTCAGCCATTGGGATGAGGGTGCATAGGAAGATGTGAAGGATTTCCTAACCACCTGAAATTTTCTTTTACTTTTGGAAGTCTTCCATCCCTGGTAGTGGAAGCTGAAAAATATTGCTCAGATTATCTCCAGTTCATACTAATTATTAGGATCTGAACTCAGCATTGATGGGTGATACAAAGGACAGTAAGAATAGGGAAAAGAACATTTATATGTCAGAATAACTTCAGGTCTCTACTATCACTCATTCATTCCTTACTTTTTGAATAAGTGCTAATTATAGGGCACTGTGGTAGATACTAGAGAAGGAAACAAAGATGGGGCAATTTTCTGCTGGTTCTGCTGTTTTAACTGAAGTTTGTAGATGAAGATTTTCCTTGGCGCATTGGTCCCCCATAGAAGTGAATGGAAGTGTATAGCGTAAGGTGCAGTGTGTAACTGCGAACAGCTAGAGCTCTCTTATTTTGGTGTAAACTAGATACATGGAATGGAGTCTGGCTGCACTCAGTGCAATGTCTGCCTATCTGCAATACTGTTTTCAGAGTGCACCTATATCAGGCTTCTATAGTGAATGGCAGTTTGGCCTAGAAAGTACACAAAATTATTACACAAAAATTATAAATATACAGTGCCAGCAAAACACTATAAGGATAGAATGCATGGAATCTGAGAGCTTGTTATAGAGAGCATGCCTTTATCAGGGAGATAAGGGAGACTTTCCTAAGTTAGTAATGCTGTAATAATGTGTATTAGTTGGCACAAACTGAATCAAGAGGGGAATTAAAAGTGAATGGTAGGGCCAGTGAGATAGCTCAGCGGTGTAAGCACCTGCCTGGCAAGCACGAGGTCCTGAGTTCGACTCCTGGTACCCACATAAAGGAAAAAAGGGCCGGTGATATTGCTCAGCAGCACAAGCGCTTGTTGGCAAGGGCGAGGTCCTCAGGTCGACTCCCGGTATCCACATAAAAAAAAAAAAAAAAAAAAAAGGGAATGGTAGAGTGTGGAAACCATATGCAAAGATCCTATGGTCTGAAATGGTTTGGAGTTTGAGGGTCTGAAAGAAGGCCAGTGAGGCCCAAGTGGAGAGGATAAAGGGAGGGGTAATACAAGAAGAATACAGAGAGCTAGACATGGGGGTCTCTAGAGGGATGAAGACCCTGGCAGTGACAGCTTTCAGCACACTCTTGGGGGAAGGCTGTCTCTCTTTTTCTGTATCATTCTTTCCACTCTCCATTCTTCTTCTTTGAGATCACTTCTCCAAATAGATTACTGCTTATGCATATGCTAGTTTGAGTGATAATTAATGCTAAAGCAAGTTTTAAATTTTATAGTAAGTTTTCAAAGAAATTTTTGTTTTTATTATATTTATATATAATTTATATATAATTATAATTTATTATATTTATATATAATTATATATAATTTATATATATGTAACTTCTCTTTACAACAGATGATATACACCTTACATTTATAATAGTGGCACTAATCTTTTAAAAATAAAGTATAATAAAGTTAAAAGAGATACTGGACATAATATTTCATGTGGTACTTTGATGTGGCAATGATTGTGAAAGTAGCAGATGATGCCCTGGAGTTTCGGAACTGTGGTGGATTAACTAATGGTCAGCTTGTAACACCCAGCTGAACTGAGTCAACATGGTTCTGGGCGTAGAAGGCCAATCTGGGGACTGCTGGCAATGAAATAAAAGGAGAACTGGAGAGGAAGATGGTGTGCTGTTGATTCTCCTGGATAAGCTTGTCACGCTGGTTTTCCTGATATGAACTAAGCTGTTCTCATTGTCAGAGGAGCTTGGGTCCTTGCTGTCACTGAGGATGGCTGCGGTTCTTTTCAGGTCCTTGCCTTGAGCATCTCTTCCTGGCTCCAGTGCAGATCCCTCTGCCTGCTGGCACAGATCCTTCATCCCGCTGGTGCAGATTTTCTAGCTTCCACCACTGACCTTTGGGCCTTCCCAGTGCAGGTCCTTGACACAGACTTGCATGAGACTTTGTTGTGGGCTCTAGGCCTCCAACTGGACTTGTGGAGGACACTGCCGTGGGATCCAGGCCCTCAGCTGGATTCTTTGGGTCTGTAGTGTGTGGACAGATCTCTTTCACTTTTCTGCATTTGACTCTTGGGTGAATATTATAAAATAGTCCTATAAATTATGAGTCCTGTATTAAATCTTTTCCCTTGTAAGCCCTGGCTATAATAGGAAGCACAGCTCTGAAGGATGAGGCTGGAAATTAACCTCATGACTACTAATCAAATGCTCCTTTGTCCTGTGAGATAATTCACTAGTTATTTTAGAAGGGAGCTTGCTGCTAATAAAAATCAAAAGACTTTTCATATTATATAACACTAGTGCTTCTGCAAAAGTATGACTTATTAGATAGTTAAATTGGATAGTGTCATCCCAAACTATTGAAAACACAAAGGGAACAGTAGGAGTGAACTATGTGATTAAAATTTATTATCGCATGTCCATTCTTACATTTAGTGTTTATGGTCGTATGATTTCTATGAAGAAACAGTGACTTTCCTAAGTCATAATGTACAGCGTTTGCATATAAGTGTCAAACCCACACCACTGAAGTGACCAGTCTTGAATTTTGCAGAGCTCCACTTAGCATATACGTATGCATGTTATGCATGTACACACATTCACACGTATATTCTGAGAGTCTCATTAATAAATCAGCTTATACAGTAATACTGCGGTTCAGGAATGCTTCTGTTCACAAACAATTCACTTCTCAAACAAAAGCATTAGACAAAAATTTGCTTCCATTCACAAACTCCACATTGGGTGACAAACACAACCATGGCCATCTTCCTCATGCAAACACAAACGTGACCATCTTCCCCCAAGTCATAAAACAAATTAAGTTCGTGAACTGAGCTACCACTGTAATACATATCTTGTTTTGTAATGTTTTATTATTGTTTAATTTTTATTTTTATTAGTAAATGTACATAATAATTTTATATATCCATATCCTAGAAAAGAATTTTACAATTTTTAAAACAATTTTGTTGAGGTATAATTCATATACCATACCTTTTATCCATTTAAAGTATATAATTCAATACCAGATAAAATATCTTTCTGTGTGGTTAATTTTTCCTATTTTTTATTCTTATGTCATACTTATAAAAGTTTCTCAACAAGAAGAAAACTTTTGCATAGTGATTTGAGGGTGGGGAATAATTATTTTTATGGTAACAAAATATAGGTGAATAATTTTTCATTTGCTAGATATGTCCAGTTGTTCTTTTCTTTTACTTTTTCTTTTAATTATAGTCTTCAAGCCAACAATTTTAGAGGCTGGGGATATAGCTCATTGGTGCAGCACCTGCCTGGCAAGTGCAAGGTCCTGAGTTCGATTCCTGGTACCACCCCCCCCAAAAGTCAACAATTTTTAGAAACATGACCAGTTTGATATTTGCAATGGGACCTTTTGAAGGCAGAAACGTATGTTTTAATACAGAAAATATCTCAACAGGAATTTGTGCGGCTGACTGTTTCTGATGTTCTGACGACGTATGTCACAATTCTCATTGGTGACTTTCTCAGGGCGTGTTTTGTAAGGTTTTGCAACTATTGCTGGTGCTGGGATTTGGAATATGGATACGTAAGTATGATATTAATTTTTCTTTTATCAGATTTTTCCTTTCTGATGCATCATTTACACACACTATGCAGGAGGAAGGGCATCTCAGGGTTTGATGGGTGACATCACCTTTTTAGATGTCAATAAATAACAAGTAAGATAACTCAGAAGAGCCCAGAACTGAGTGTCATGGCTTTTAATCTTGAGGTAAAATTAACACAGACTGGCTAATGCAGTGTCTTCAAGCAATAATGTTGAACTGAATCCTCAGTTAAAATGTTGAACTCAGGAATCCTTGGCCTCATAGTCAGCCCTTTCTCCATGAAGCTGGCTGATGTTTCTAGAGGCAGGGTAAGATGACTACCAACTGCATATTTTATTAAGTCCTTGGAAATCTAACGCATTACTGGGTAATTATCATGTCCACTTACGATGCAGTAGACCGGGGGATAAAAGGATTGACTACATATGGTGCTTGCTTCTTAAACCCCACAACCCAGTTGGAACCTGACAGGAACAAACAGGGGGTGTGGAGGTTTTCAGGAAGACTTGATTTACAGTCAGGGCTTTGGTCAGTGGAGCTGTGCTCTGGGGGTGGGGGTGGAGTGACTTCATTTCCTGAAACAATGGCACAGATTTCTCTGGACTTCACTGGTGCTGACTCTGTTACCAGCTTTTCCTCTGTGCTCGGCCCCTGTTCCCCTAAAGTTGAAGGGCAGAAGCACAATACCCATTGTTCTGTGGTCTAACACGTGGCCAAGATTTCACTTTCCATTTTTTGCAAATAAAACTGGCTCCATGTATCCTGGAAAACACAACCTGGGGGATCGATAGTACTCGAGTGGTTAAAATCCTTGTGTGGCCTCACAAGCCACAAGAATGAAATCCAAGTGCCTTCCTAGGGCCTTCAGCACCCTATGTGATCTGTCTTTCTGAGCTCACCACTGTTACTCTTGTTACCACTGTTACTCTTGTTTTGTAAAGTCCACAAACACAGCCTTTTTTTTAAATAGTCAAACACAAGATTGTCCCTGCCTTTGCCCCTGGCTGTTTCTTCCTGAAGGGGCACTGCTACCCTAGACTTTGGCATGGCTGATTCTTTCTTGTCATGAAGGACTCAGTTAATAGTTACCCCTCAGAGCTTTTCTCTATCATCCAATCTAATGTAACCTATCAGGCACCCTACATGTCAACATGATGCTTTATTTTACTTTGACATGTCCTTTAAAAATGTGCTTATTATCTGCCTTTTTCTTTTAGAATGAAAGCTGTATGAAAATAGAAGCCCCGACCTCTGCTATTCGCACCACACCAGTAACATGGTGGGTGTTATGTGTTGAATGTCGACCCTCCGTATCCTGGAGGCAGCACTGGCTATTGACAGCGCTCTGCCTATTTCCAGGGATGTGCTCAGGAGTCAAATCCGGCTTAGTGCTCCAGAGCTGGTGATGTTTCTGTCCTCACCAGTGAAGGAATATCCCTGACAGCTGATCTAACTTCTATCTAATGCTCTCTAGTCCCTGGCTGAGTCCTGTGTTCAAGATGGCTTGCAGAGCTTTCAGTTCTCTGGCTATCTAACTTTGAGATAATGCCTCTTATTAGGTCATCCATGTCACCCTCACTGAAAGTGCCTCATCCTCAGAGGAGCCAAGAGAACTTAGGTAATGCTCTTTGGTGAACAACAGTGAGCTCATGCTATAGATCCAAGATGCTATGTTGTGTTGCTTTCTCATTTGTTGCTATGAGGTATTCAACTGGCTTGGTTTCATTTCTATTTTTCTTGCTTGATTCAGCTTTTCTGAGACAGACATAAAAATTGCCATTTTTTTCTTAGCCTATTGCTTGGCTTTTGTTTGGCCTTTATCCTTTGCTGCTTTGTTCTTAAGTGGTAGAAAATTTGATTGCAAGTACAAAGTCAATATAAAATGCCCTGGGTGCATAAAAGCTGTAACTAAATGACTATAATTTATTATTTATTGAGTGCTGACAGAGCTCCTGGGTTAGTACAAAGTACAGGAACCAAGTTTCTATTGTAAGTGTAGAGAAACGTAATTTTTTCTCGTGTTACCTTTGAGGGTCTTTGGAGAAAAGCTCTAGGTGATCTAGGTTAAATCTCCATCTCATCTACCAGGACAGTTCAGCTCTTGGGGCTCTACGCTTCAGTCCTAGTTGAGAGTGGGATTCTGTTAGCATCCAATGGATTCTACCCACATATTTGAGTGGAACCTCAAACAGAGCCCTTAACGTTCCCATTCCCATGTTCTCTCTCCCCCTCCATGGGATGCTCATGACTTCTCACTGATTCTTTATCTGGCTGTTACTTAATATCTCCACATTTGCGACTAGGGAACATCATCTGAGCAAGACGAGTAACCCCGGGGACCAGGGAAAACACAGGATTTCTGATTTAGTAACTCTGGGACAGGACCTAAGAAGTAACTTTTCTTACAAGCGCCTTGGTGCTGCTGCTGACTCTGTCTCGAGACCACACTTGAGATCCACCGCTCTGGAGCCCGAGTCCAGGACAGCCTGGAGCTAGAGTAGAGCGAGTCCAGCTATGAGAATTGGGGTTTGGGTGAAAATGGTGAGGCAGATCACTGCAAAGAGAATTAACTCTCTCTGAGATCCTGAAGTATGTGTCACAATATCCACAGGTTGTCAATCTGCTCAAAATAACGAAGCTCGCAGGGAGACAGTGGGTCCTCTCGGGCTTTTTGGCCCAATGAGTGCCATGTGTCTTCCCTCTCGGTAGATGACTGACTCCTGCCCACCACAAACAAAGGTCTAAAAATAACACAAGATCATTCCTTATCCTGCAACTATTACGGTCCTCTGCCTAAATCCAAATGGCTCTTCTGTTGCTGACTTTTAACAATGCTGCTAGGGTTAGGGGCCATTAGTAAGTTTATTATACTCCTTTCACTGAATAGTTCATTATCCCTGTCTTTAACAAAGCTCATTTTATTTTCCCCAACGATCGTTTACTTTTAAGTTTTTTATTTTTCTATTTTAGAGGCAGTTGAACTAATATAATATAAATTAATTTATATTTACTGTGGTATTATTTTAATGTTTTAAAATATAATTTCATGTTTTAAAAAAAGTGTGTCTCTAAAGCAATGAACTTTGAATGTCATGTATATCTATGTAAGTTTTTGCCTTCTCATTTTTTGTTATAGAGTAGGGTTTTCTGTGTTTCCTGCATAAAGTATTAAATTCCATTTCTAATGTTTTTACAGAGAAGGAATTCTTTAATAAGAATTACTAATTTTGGGGCCAGTGATATAGCTCAGTGGCATAAGCGCCTGCCTGGCAAGTGTGAGGTCCTGAGTTCGACTCCTGGTACCCACATTAAAAAAAAAAAAGAATTACTAATTTTAAATCAGTAATAGATTAGATTAGAAAGGGATCTTAAAAATTATCTAGTTCAGGAGTTGGTGAAACATTTTTGTAAAGGGCTGGATAGTATTTTAGCTTTTGCAAGTCATGTGATCTCTGTCACTACCAATAAACTGTTGTTTTAACCCAGAACAGTCGTAGAAAATATAGCTGTATCCCAATAAAAATGTATTTCTGTGAACAGGTGGCTGTTCAGATAGGCTCATGGGCCATAGCGTGCCCATCCCTGATGTACTTCATTTCATTAATTTACCTGCTGAGCAAGGTAGGCCCTGAAGAGGTCAGTGACTGGCTTTCCTCACCTAGCTGGAAAATGGTGTGGCAAAGTTTAACACTTGTGAGTTAATTGTACAACAAGGACACTTGGTACAAAGGGCTCTGCTCTATTTTTTTGGCATCAGGTGAATTTATACATCGGAAGTCTTCTTCCTCCAGCTACTCCTGCTGCAAACACAGTGTGAGGCCAGTGGTTCCCAATAGGTCCCTTGTGCTTTTTCAGTCAACTAGTTATGAAATGTGTCATCTCAAATGACCTTCAGCAGGTTTACGTGCTTGTGAAAGAGTAAAGAGAAAAAAATATCTGAAAGATTGAGTTTTGCCTGTGTCCTGTGGTTTGCTGGGCTAAAGCAAGGCACCATTTTTAAGAGGCCAAGGTAGAAGATTTGATTCTTGAATGGACACAGAGAAGAGCTGCTGCAAGGCCACAAACCACCCAACTAAGCCTTCGTCAGATGTGTTCTGTGGTCACACAGGGCTCCAGGACAGAAGTTTAGGTGATTCAGAGCAAAGTGTTCCCCTAAATGTAAAAGACTCAGTTCATGTCTTTCAGTTGAAAGTAATTCGTTTTTTTCTGTGGACACATTTTTTTCACTGTTGATTTTATTTTATTTATTTATTTTAAGGAAAAAAAGGATAAACACACAATGAAACCGAGTTTCAAAACAGGTTAGTAGGACAGTTACAATATTGTTGTCTTTGTAGTAGTTATTCAGAGTACAAGATATAGGCATGATATCTTGTCTAAACAATATTAGCACTAAACATTCTTTTCAAGGAATTAAGAGAAGCTAGCTGTATAACTATCTTAACTATCTTGTGTATACATATATATTTTTTTCTTTTTCCCTTTCTTCCTTTCCCCTTTCCCCATCACAGTTAGTCTTTTTTTTTTTTTTTTAACAGTTTCCTCCCGATTCACAGTATCTATTGTACATTTCGGATCCTATTTACTTGTTCAGTTTCTCACACTAGTGAGACAATATGATTTTTACAAATATGGGACTAATTTATTTCACTTATGAGTATGGTCTCGAGTTGCAACTGTTTACCTATGAAAGTCTCCAGTTTATCCTTCTTTCTGTCTGAGTAGTACTCCATTATATAAAAAAGCCACAACTTTTTTATCCATTCCTCAGTTGATGGGCATCTGGGTTATTTCCAAGATTTACCTATTACAAATTGTGCTGCTATAAACATGGGTGCATATATACCTCTGTGGTATGATGTTTTTAATTCTTCTGGGAACATACCCAGAAGGGGAATAGCTAGGTTGAATGAACCTCTAATCCTAGCTTTTTAAGGAATCTTCACACTGATTTCCACAGTGGTTGCACCAGTCTGCACTGCCACCAACAATGAAGAAGGGTTCCCTTTTCCCCATTTGTTATTGGTTGATTTCTTGATGGTAGCCATTCTTCCTGGGATGAGATGGAATCTCAGTGTTGTTTTAAGTTGCTTTTCTTGAATGAGTAATGATGTTAAACATTTTTTCATATATTTATTTGCCATTTGTATTTCTTCATCTGAGAAGTGTGTATTCATCTCAGATGTCCATTTTTGGATTAGTCTTTGAATCTGGGGGGCCTGATTTTTTCAGTTCTTTATATATTCTAGATAGAAGTCCTTTGTCTGAGGGACAATTGGCTAAAATATTTTCCCACTCTGTGGGTTTTCTTTTCACTCTGTTGGTGATTTCTTTTGATGTGCAAAAACTTTTTAATAAGGTGAGATCGCAGTTGTTGATTCTTTGAAGTACTTCCTGTGCAGTTTGTGTTTAGTTTGTGAATTCTCTGCCTACCCCTATGTCTTCAAGATTTCTACCCATTTTTTCTTCCAGTAGATTTATTGTTTCTGTTTTAATACTTAGATCTTTGATCCATTTTGACTTTAGTTTAGTGCATGGTGATAGACATGGGTCTAGTTTTAGTCTTCGGCATGTGCAGAGCCAGTTTTTCCAGCATCATTTATTAAAGAGGCTGTCTTTCTTCCAGTGAATGTGTTTGGCTCCTTTGTCAAAGATAAGGTGGCTGAGTGTGTTTGGGGATGCATCTGCATCTTTTATTCTGCTCCACTGATCCTCAGGCCTATTTGCCAATACCAAGTTGATTTTATTACAGTAGCTTTGTAGTATAATTTCATATATTAGCTAACAAAACATGTTTACGTAAATGTAGAGGGATTAAAATCATCCCACGCATACTATCTGACCATAGCGCTATGAAATGGAACTCTATGACAAAGGAAACCACAAAAGCTACATTAACACATGGACACTAAACACACTTCTGAACAACCAATGGGTCACAGAGGAAATTAAAGACGAAATTAAAAACTATATACAATTAAACGATAATGCCGATACAATGTACCGAAACCTATGGAATGAAATGAAAGCAGTCCTATGAGGGAAATTTATAGCAATGAACTCACACATAAGGAAAACATAATGAGTGCAAATAAACAACCTAATGTTGAATCTCAAACTTCTAGAAAAAGAAGAACAAATCAAACCCAAAGCTCATATGAGGGAGGAAATTATAAAAATAAAAACAGAAATTAATGCAATATGGACTAAGAAAAGAATACAAAGAACCAATGAATTGATAAGTTGGTTCTTTGAAAGAATAAATAAAATTGATAAACCATTAGCCAACATCATCAAAAAGAGGAAAGAAAAAACACAAATTCAAGCAATTAGGAATGAAAAGGGGGAAATCACAACAGATCTCACAGAAATCCAGGAGATCATCAATACCTACTATGAGAAACTATATCTTAATAAGATGGAAAACACAGAAGAAATGGACAGATTTGTAGACACAATTGAATTGCCAAAACTGAATCAAGAAGATATAAAAATTCTAAATAAACCAAATATAAGCCAATGAAATTGAAAATGTAATTAAAAATTTACCAACAAAGAAAAGCCCAGGCCCTGACAGATTCACTGTTGAATTCCACTGTTGATTTTAGAACAAAAACTGTCAACCAAATCTTTTTGCATCCTGTGAACGTTAGGCTTCTAGAAAAGCTGCAAATCTGATTGAACATTTTGTATATAACCTTTTAACAGTATCTTGAAAGAATTTATGTCAAAATTATCTGTATCATTTTTGTTCTATTTAATTTACATGGCTATTTCCTGTTTCATTGTATATCATCATTTAATTTTGGGATTTATTTTACTCTTGTTATGCTCTACTTGCTGTTTACTCTCTGGATCTAAGGCACATTATCTACGTCTTTCAGCAGAATAGGAAAAGTACTATTACCTTTGCAGAAAGTGATGGAATTGAGGCTTGGATTCATGAGACTTTTGAGGCAAAGCAATTGAAAGTTGGGGACAGCTTTGTTGGACTCCAAATCAGAGACTTATTCTCTCTTCTTACAAAGATATTTTTCAGTTCTTGGGTTTGGGTAAAACAGAGACTGTCTTTTAGGTCATTTTATTCGTGTGTGTGTGTGTGTGTGTGTGTGTGTTGGGGGAGGGGACTATTACAGGGATGCATATGAGCTGAAGCCCACCTGGGCACTGCTAGGGGGCTGCAATTTTGTGTGTTTTCTCTTTGGGTATCTTCTTGGTCTTTTCACTTCATATTGACTGCTTTCTTATTCACTTGTTATCCCTTAGCCTGGTCTGAACTTTCTACCTCAAATTAAATGGGAGACAGTCTTATTGCTTTTGCTAATTAGCATTAACTCCATTGATAGATGGTTTCCTGCCAGGATGTCTAATGTGTTACTAGGAGGTTTTTGAATGGGCCATGCCCACACAGGTGCCCACTTTGCTCCTGCTGGAGCCCTTCTCCCTGAGGAACAGCGTGGTGTTGCCTTGCCCAGTGTGACAGTATTATTTAGGACATGGAGATTGGGCATTGAGTTTAATGAATTCTTAAACTTTTGTTTTACTTCTATTTCCATATTTAATTATAAAATTCATCCATATTTTTATTGAAATAGGTTGTTAAATGTACAAAACTTATAAAAGAAAATAAAAACCAAAGTCTAGCACTCCCATTTGCTTACTTCCCAGTCTTTTCTCCATTTATAGTTTGTATAATATAGTTTATATATTTATAGTGTTGATTACATATAATGAACTGTATCATATTTTTTGTTCAACACTAGAGCATAGTTTTCACTCATGAATACAATGATTCCAAAACTATTGTATTTAGATGCAATAACTTATCACTGTATAGACATATTATGTTTGTTTAGCCAATATTGGATACTCACAAGGTTACATTATTTCCTGCTAAAATTTATCAGCATTTTCAGATTACTTTGTTAAGACAGATTCCAAGAAGTAGATTTACAGTCAAAGAGAATAAGATTTTTAAATACTTTTATTATATATTATCAGACTATTTTTGGGAAAGGTTGCTACAGTTTTTACTTCCCCCAGCAGGGTATAAATGTGTGTCTTGCTGCACTTTCACAGCCTTTTAAAATGAGTCTTACTGAGGTAAAGGTTACTTTCTTATTGTCTTGTGTGTTCTAATTGATTACTCTGTTGTTGCTTCTGAAGAAAAGTAATTGGGAGCCCAGTCGTGCCTACACGTAACCATTTCCTGTGTGATTCTCACTTAGATGCTAATCCGATGAACACTTGTGTCTCTTCCAGCCTTCATACACTGAATTTGACATCAGTGGCAATGTCCTCGCGCTGATCTTCAACCAAGGCATGATCTGGTAGGCCAGTTGTTGGACAGTTTATCGCTTACAAAAACGTCCCCAAGGTCATTGCTACAGAAGGCTCTATAGTTCGGTTCTACAGGAGACAGCAGTTTGTGGATTCTAACTCACTGTTTGTCTGTGCAGTTATTATTTTCATATCTTAAATCTTTGTTCCCAAAAGCATGTCCCTGTTTTACAGAGTGCTCTTTCATCAAATTATGAGAATCTTTGTTCTGGTTGCTCGATTTATTTGAAGACTATCTTTTTATAACCTTGTGACACTAGGATCTGATAAAGAATGATAGCAATACGACCTGTTAAATACAAAATAAATTAACATAAACCTTTTTTAAGAAACTGATTTTGTTTTCCTGTCGTTGCTAAATATATTTAAAAATATATCTGGTAGCTGTTTTTGAAAATATTATTTAACCAAATCCAATTGTTTTGTGGAGATGAAACACATGTGTTGGGAAGGTTGAGTTAAAATATGAGCTTCATTCTGTAACTTGTTTAATAGGGCCATTTGCAAAGGAGAACCTTGTTTTTTAAATTTAATTTTATATTTTGATGTGCAAAGGATTGTCATATCTTTTATTAAATGGGAGCCTTTTCACTGTAAACCCTGACAGGCTATGATAAGCCGATAGAGTAGAAACTGTTTTTGGGTTTAAAAATTGAATCACAGCATGCGATTCATCTGGGGACCATGTGTCTTGGAAATCTGTCACTGTTAACTAATAACACCCCAGCACACACGCAGTTGCAGTTGAGCTACTTTATCCTGTGGGCATGTGCCTAAAACACTACTGTGCCACCAACCACACCATTGCCCTACCCACAAGTGCCAGGATAGCTTCGGCTTTTTAAAAAGCTTTATATATTCCTCAAATCCTTCAACCATAGCTGGCCTGAGTTATTAATCCCTTGTGTGCTAATGACAGAGACTGGACCTCTGCAACGGTTAAAACCATTTTGCTGGGCCGGTGATATCGCTCAGTGGCATAAGCACTTGCTGGCAAGCGTGAGGTCCTAAGGTCGACTCCAGGTACCCACATTAAAACAAACAAACAAACAAACAAAGAGAAAAAACCCATCTTGCTTTGCTGACATAAAGACCACCCTCAAGGGCTCCATTGTTTTGCCATAGGGCCTGTCAAATTGCCATGTCTCCCTGCCTGAATCAATATAACAGCCTGTGAGAAGATTATTTCCTCTCCTGTCAGATGTTTAACAATGTATTACTGTACCATCACTTTCTAAACTTTGCAAGTATGGCTCATATGTCCAGAAAGTTGTGAAGGAGTGGAAAACATCCTCTATTCTCCAAGTGAGGACAGTCAAGGAGGTCTGAGGATAACTACCGACAGACAGCAACGGGAGCAACTCCTATGGCTTCTGATCTGTTACTTCCTGGAAGGGGATCTGCTACCCAGGCTGGAAATGGCAGCACTACTAATGGGGTGATGAGAAACCTCTGTCTTGTATCAGTGACTTTCACACAAAGTGCCATGAGTCCCTCAGGCCTGGTGTGTACCGACAGACATATATTGCATGTCTATTGTGTTCTTTCAGAGTGAAGACAATAGATGGGCCTAGAAATTCATTTTTATTGTCAGAAAAGTTGTTGCAATTGCTGCCCTGGTTGGTTTTGCTTGTAATTTTGCAACTGCTTAGTCCATGATTGTTCACACTGAGACTCTGAAGAATCTAAAAATCTTTCCAGTCTTTTCATGGGCAGACCCTTTATCAGTCTCTGCATGTTATAGTACTATCACTTACTTCTGGTTAGTTCAATAACGACTTCAGAAAGTGATTGTTCGTGAATATACAAAGATATTTACACATTTTCCAGGGTTCCAGAAACAAAATAACTGTTATTGTTATTCACTGTCAGGTCAAGGCAGTTGCACAAATAATCTTTCCTTAACTCGTGGGGGGTTGCTGAGGGAGTAGGGGTGCAGTGCGGTGGGAAGGTGTGGGCGGGTACAGTGTTGGAGTAGTAGCTCACTCCGCATGAGGGTCTTCGCACATAGTAAGCCCATTGTTTCGTGAGGCATGAGGCTCTGACACCTGAGGTTAGCTATTTTCCACAAAAACAATCAAAGCATTATAGGGATTTTGTATTGAAGTCTATTGTTTTGTGATTTGTAAACATTCAATTACTGCTTTAGGAGTTGCTGAAGAGTGAAGGTTGTTTACACAGATATTAAAGTTGAGACTTACAGGTGAAGTCCACTTTGATACGATTTGGCTGAATGACTCGTCAGTCTTCATTTACTTGCTTATTTTTAAAACAGAGATCCTAAATATCTGTAGTAATATTTTAAGTTATGAAAAGCGTAAAATATCTTTGTCCTAGTAGGATGCAGACAGGTCATAGAGAACACACTGATATGAGAGCAGAGATGAATTTTGGGCATTGTTCCAACACTGTCCCTTTGGGTACCCTTCTCCACTCCTGTCACTTTTCCTCTTCATCTTCTCAGTCAGTCAGATGTGAGTAATTTGTCTGACATGTACCTGTCCCTAGAGTAATACACAGAGGCAAATAAAAGCTTCCATTTGCTTTGATCTTCATGGAAGAAAAGCATTTCATAAGACTAAAATATTACATTGGTTTTTAACTGACAGATGAAGGGATCAGGTCTGGTTGAGGATCTTAGTGAGCTGAGCTGAATAGTAAGTGAGAAACATAGATATGACAAGTATTCAGACTCAGATGTCATTGTGCCAGGACCTGTTTTTCTAGGTTATGGCTCTTGAATCATTTGTTCATAAAGTCTGTGTGACATTTATGTGGAAATTTGTTTATCTATAGACCCACAGGCATATATTGTTTGTATATACATATGCACATGGAAAAATGCCCATATATGTATAGTAAGTTTAGGTTCTCAATTACATGCAAAATTTTGTCTTAGACTCAATTAGGTTCTATAATAATGGAAAACAACCCTGAAGTCTTAGCAACTTCACTCTCACTTTAGATAGCCAGACTGATGGAATAAGATCCATCTGAAACATTACTGGTCCCAGTAGCAGGGAGCAAAGAGAAGAAAACCACACGGGCTTTTTAAAGTTTCACCTAGCAGTGGGACATGTGATTTCTACTCATATTTTATTGGCCAAAACAAGTTACAAGCCCAATGCTGACTTTTAGAATGAGGTGAGCATAATCATTTGCAAATGTATTACACCACAGATATTGGCATTTGATAATAAAATCTAGAACATTGAAATTCTGACCTATCAACTGGGATTGTCGCTAATTTGCTTTTTTTTTTTAACTTCCAACTTTTGTCTTGCTGTTTTATAATAACGATACACTGTGTTGCTTCAAATTATATCCTCCCACTAAAACAAAAAACAAAGAAAAAAAAAAACAAAAAACCCAGCAACAACAGCAACAAAACCTAAAAATCTTTCCAGAAATTTTTTTGTTTAATTCACTATGGCAGATATTCACATTTGTTGTTTGGCATCCTAATGGTAATAAGATAATCCAAATCATGTCAAGATTCCACTTTTCGAAGGAATGAATTAACTTTGGGTTGGCATGATATCAATTATAACAAAAAATTAATATCTTCATCTAAGTCAAAGTGCCTCTATACTATACCCATGTTATATTGAATTGGTTAAACAACTACACATTCAGGTACCAGGAAATGTTAAACCTAACCAGAAATGCTGAGAACTTTATTGTAGTTGGGACAGTTTTAAAGATAAGACTCTACCTATATCTATAAAATAAGTACACATGTATCTTCTTTTTGGTTTTGGAGTAATAATTGCTATTCATATTGCTTTATAGTGCTAATGAATTTTCTCATCAAAGAGAACTGAACTTTATTATGTTGAAATAATTGACAAAGTCATCAAGTGAAAGTAACCTCACCTAACTGGCTTTCAAAGTGATTCGTTATATACTTTTCAAAAGTCAGAGCTGGGTGTGGTGGTGCATACCTGTAATCCCAGTGCTCAGGAGGCTGAGGCAGGAGGATTGCTATGAATTCAAGGCCAGCCTGAGCTACATGAGTTCAAGTCCAGCCTGCACTACATAGTGAGACCCTGTCTCAAAAAAAAAAAAAAAAAAAAGTCAGATGCACACAGCATTAGATTCCCAGCACAAATTAAAATAAGAAAATAGGGCCGGTGAGATGGCTCAGCGGCTTAAGCGCCTGCCTTGCAAGCGCGAAGGCCCGAGTTCGACTCCCGGAACCCACATACGAAAAAGGGGCCGGTGATATCGCTCAGCGGCACGGGTGCCTGTTGGCGCGTGAGGTCCTGAGGTCGTCCCCCCGGTACCCACAAAAAAAAAAAAATAAAAAAAAAATAAATAAATACATAAACTAATTATAGATAGATGTGAGGGAATTTCATCTCAAAAACACATAAAACTAGCTATAAATGATCAAGAATGTATAACATAATCTTAGCCATAAATATGTCTTTCCAATCAGCTCTACAACATTCCAATAGCTGCTACAATGAGACAATGGTTAGTATCTGAAAAAGAAAAAAATATTAAAAATTTTTCCTTATTCATTAAGAAAAATCTAATTACTCATGACCAAAAGGTTAATCCAAATGTGCTGTTTATTTGAATAGAATGAGTAATTTTAAGAGTCAATCATAAAAATGTTAGATATATTAATGAAATAAGTATTGGGGAAATTGTTTCAGAATTAGAAGAAAGAAGTAAGACCATTTTAATATACTATTTACTCTCGTAGCTTATATTTACTAATGATGACAGACATAGCTGGTTTACATATTTTCTGTGAAAGACCTCTGTGCACAATACCTACAATGATGAGGGAAATGTAAAATGTGTAGAGATGGAAACAGAGTAATCGTGTTTAATTACACAGGAGTTTCTGTGGTGGACTGTATTCGTACATTTTTTGCCTTTGGAAAGAAGCACAATGCTGCGTGACTTCCCTGTGTAGTGAAGACCCGACACTGAGCATGGCTCTGTTTTCCTTCCAGGATGGGCTCCTTCTTTGCTCCTAGCCTCCCGGGCATCAATATTCTTCGACTCCACACATCCATGTACTTCCAGTGCTGGGCCGTGATGTGTTGCAACGTTCCCGAGGCCAGGGTCTTCAAAGCTTCCAGATCAAATAATTTCTACCTGGGCATGCTGTTGCTCATCCTCTTCCTGTCCACCATGCCTGTCCTGTATATGATCGTGTCCCTCCCACCATCTTTTGACTGTGGTCCCTTCAGGTCAGTAGTCTTTGAAATTTGACTTGGGGGTGAAGGTGAGAATGGCCACTCATTGTATGATTCAGTTTCTTTTCAATGGCATTTTTGGTGGATAGAAATGAGATCCTTTGACTATTTGGGATCATTATGCTATATGTAGAATCTTAGGCAGGTTTCCTTGGTGATCGTAAATGGGAAATTAATTTATACTGCTCTAGGCTCTGCCTGGGTAAAATATGGACAGTGAAACCGAGCTGTCTCCATATTAGGGGACAACTAAGTGCACGCTTTGATTACACTGGTTTGGATGTGAGGGTTTTCCTCCTGCTAACACAGCATATCCAGACACAGTCAGCTATTGGTGTTTCTCATGTGCTCCACCGCATTCAGGGGCTGGGGGAGGTTGCTCACATGTTACCTAGGAAGTGGAATCAGTATTAAATAATAATGAGTATGAAGAGGGTCATACATTTTGTTATACAAAATGCTACATGCTGGTAAAAAGACGAATATGTGTCTTCTGTATATTTACCCCAAATATCACTCGGGCCAGCAATCAAGAGTCAAGAAGACTCTGATGTGGTTCAAGTTGTGATTTTCTGCAGTTCCCTATGAAAGAGCTCTCTTTTTGACACATATCGAAAAGCAAAGTCCCTAGGATCTGGAAGATAGAATTTCCTTTCTTGAACGCCCTTAGAAATTAATCTCTCACCACCCTCCCCAAGAACCTCTGCCTGTTGATTTACTGGCCAATGTGAATTTGAAGGAAGGAAATGAAAATGTAAGAAGCCACGAGAAGGACAAGCATGATGCTAGCATGGCCACATGTAATTTCCCCTTCATGCTGTCAGATCCAAGTTATTTAAAGTCAAAATGTTTGTTTAAAAAAAATGTTTGTTGTCCACAGCCTAAGTATAAAAGAGCTATTTTTATTCTAAGGATAGCCTTAGTTACTGTCTTACTAGAAAAGAAAAAGAATATTGAGCCAGAAGATCAAAATTGGCTGTAGTTCTGCCAGACTCAGGAAACTGATGTTAACAAGCCCTCTCCCTATATGCTTGCGTGTGCGCGTGTGCACGTGTGTGCGTGTGTGTGTGTGCACGTGTGTGCATTTCCAAGTAGGCTGAAATAAATAACGCAGACAGTGACATCTGGAGACTAAATATGAAACTACAGTCTTGAAGGAGACATTTACTTAATAAATCTGTAATCTCAGACTACAGATTTCAGGATGTATGCCATTCAGTCTTTAATTACTTGCAAATTACCTACACGACTTAATATCCAGGATAAATTTTAAGGGTATTTTTGGTGTTTTAATTGGAAGTTGATTCTTCTCAGGAAAAGACAAAAAGGACCTTACCAGTCTGAAAGAGAAACCACTTGCTGTAAACATGGAGCCGCATGGTTACACAGGTGCATTCAGACTGAACTACTGCTCGGTTAGACATGTACAAGGATCGCGCAACTTGAGCTGTTTGAGCTTTCTGCCCTTTGGTTTTCCCTATGCCATACACTGAGTCACTCTGATTTTTACTGAAAAAAAAAAATTAGTTTGCAACTAAGGCATAGTGTCAGACTTTGACCAAGAGTTTCCTAATTGGCAAACTTGGGCAAAATTACTACATACATGTCACTATTGTGATCAAGGAATTTAAATATTTTTGGAGGAGTACTGGACAAGGGCTGTGTCTGTACCACTCGGACAGCGGCTTTGCCATCCTCAGGTATTCTGAGTTTGAGTTGTTTGCTTTGCTGCTTCGTGAACATTGCCTGACCCTGGCTCTAGGGTAGGCAGCAAACTTGAATTTGAGGTAGGTTAATGGAGACACTGCAGTGGTGAACAGGTAGTCTCAAGTGCAAGTGTGTTTTCAAGTAACACGATGCAGCTCATTTACCCATTCAGCAAAGCCATTTGATGAGATGCTGTAGTATTTTCTGGTTTTATAAGACCCAGCTAGTGAGGATGAACTTTCTAGAAAATTCTCCCAATAGCTAGTACATGAACTTACTTTAAATCATTAGATAGTTTAAAAACAATTTCGTTGGTGTCCAGGGAAAGGTAATTCTTTTAACTATTCTATCGCATTTCCTGAAACTTGATGCTCCAGACAATTATTTTAAGTGTTCTCATATTTCCCAAAACTTGATGCCTCCCCATGGGTGCCAATAATTCTGTACAGCTTGTAGTTCTCAAAAGCCCCTTGATCACATTGTAGCAATTTTATTTTTAACGCATTTTTCATTTAATGCATTTCATTTCATAAAGGTATGTATTTATAGATAACTTGGAAATTTTTGAAATATTTTGATACCAGAGCAAAGACTTCCCATCACCTCATTGACAGGACATAATATGATGATTCTCAACATTTTGGCATTATATATTCTTGTTTTCCTTTAAGTAGATTTTTAAATAAGTAAGATCATGAACTAGGTACAGGTTTATATTTGGAGCCACTCTGTGTTGAAAGAGAGTATTAGTTAGACCTGAAAGAAAAAAATCTGACCTGGGATTATGGATCATATTCACTCAGTAGCTGAAAATATTTACAGACTAAAACACAGAAGCAAGACTAAATGTTATTGTTTGCTACATCTTTTAATCTGAGGATACATACAATTTGTTGAAACAGAACTTTTCATTGTAGAATAAAAATATATATACAGAAAAGAATACTCGACACTGCGAATATTCCATTACACTTCTAGATATTTTATGCCAACTTAAAACATCCTGCTCTCATTTTTCTAGTTCACCAGAGCTAATCCTCCTAGAAGCAGGATGGGTCTTGGCTGATGTTCTTCAGGGCCGTTCCGCAGAGGAAAGATCGAGGAAAAGGGCTCATCATTCGGCGTGGGTCTTGTTATCATCTCTGATGAAGGAGATCTGGGGAAAAGGAGATGGGAGCCACTGTGTGGAGAGAGATATTGGATTATTTGTGAATTTTATTCCACGAGGGTATTTCTTGAGCTCATTTCCAAAGCCAATTAAAAACTGAATGCATTGTGTACTCAGCCCAAAGAGCGCATTCCCCAATGAGAACAGCTGGTTGAGGGGCAGACTTATGAGCTACTTACAAACTGCATTTCAGTCAAAATCTCAAAAATATACTGTTAGGAACTTCTCCGAATCCTGTGGTTAGTCTCCTAACTGCATTGATTGTGTGTGCATGTGTGTGCGTGTGTGCGTGCGTGCGTGTGTGTGTGCGTGTGTGTGTGTGTGTGCGTGTGTGCGTGCGTGCGTGTGTGTGCGTGTGTGTGTGCGTGCACGCTGGGATGAATTTTCTCCTCTAGCACTGCATTCACGTTGTTCACATGTTGACAGGATGCGTCAAAGTATGAGGACACAGCTAAACATCAGATGCCTAACCTGCAGGAAAACCTAGAGTACTGAACCTGAGTTTTCTTGCTGTAACCAGAGTTTTCTATTTGTTTTAAATATATTTTCTCTCTCTCTCTTTTTTCCCCTCCCAGTGGCAAAAACAGGATGTTTGAAGTCATTGGTGAGACTTTGGAGCACGATTTCCCAAGCTGGATGGCAAAGATTTTGAGGCAGCTCTCTAACCCTGGGCTGGTCATTGCGGTCGTTTTGGTGATGGGGTATGTGCTTCTCCTTCTCATAGAAGGAGCCCTTGTCATTTGCTTCTTGGCTCCCTTGAAGGTCCAGCTTTTCAGCTTTCTCCCTCTCCCGTGGGTTGTGCTGTAATCTAACCAAATACAGCTCCGATTACATGGTGGTGGGTGCTAAAATTCATGAGCCATGTTCTGATCCTATTGGATGTAATTCACAGCCATCTGCATCTGTCTTGCCTCTCCAGGATTATAAGATTTGTTCCCAAGTAACCAAAATAATTGTCAGTAAACAGCTAAAGCAAGGGAAACATAAGTGCCAAATCTAATCAGCATATCGAGCTTCGCTCCACAGCGTGACCCCCACCTCTTGTTCCATAAAGCAGATAGTTGTGAATACAGGGAAATGATGAGTCTCTAAGGTAATATTCCTTTGGAGGCCTTACAGACTATATTTTAAGGCTAAATGCTTATAGGTGTGTTCACTTTGTGGCCTGTGGGTTGGACATATCTGGCTTGCCTTGGGCTGTACCAAGTGGAAAGGAAATGTCTTGGGCCTAATATAAAATTCATAACTGTAGTTAATGTATGTAAGTAACAAAGCTCCCGCAGGTTGGACGCACCTGTAAGGGGTCTTAAGCATTGCCCTGGCCTTGTTTATAAAAGGCTTTCCATAACTATTGTACATCCTAAGAGAATCAGAGCGCTGGAGGGTCTTGGAAAGGTACTTTAGTCTATCCCTTTGAAATCAGAAGTGATTTCCAATAGAAAACTTGGTGGATTCTTTCATTCCCATATAACTTCCCTTGACTTCTGATTGTTAACCACAAAAGATAAACTCACATTCTAAGTAAAAATACATGCTTGCTCTGAAGCAGCCAAGAAAAGTGGCCTTCCTTTCAACCCCCCAGGCTCTCCAAATAGGAAGTCTGTCAGCTGTGGAAGGCAGGTAGTAAGACACCTGCAGGGATCAGTTCGGAACAAAGTTGATGCACAAGGTTGGATTTGTTTCAATAAAGGTAAGATGAGGGCCGGTGAGACGGCTCAGTGGCTTAAGCGCCTGCCTTGCAAGCGCGAAGGCCCGAGTTCGACTCCCGGAACCCACATACGAAAAAGGGGCCGGTGATATCGCTCAGCGGCACGGGTGCCTGTTGGTGCGCGAGGTCCTGAGGTCGTCCCCCCGGTACCCACAAAAAAAAAAAAAAAAAAAAAAGGTAAGATGAGGAAATCTGAGGAAGAAAATGGCACTGGTATGAAGTAAACAAGCTGGGATTCTGAACTAGATGTTGTCTTTTTTGTCATGGGCACTGTTATGGTCCTAAGCCATATAAAGTGGTGAGGGCAGGCATTGTATTCTTCAATTTTATAAATTAAGAAAAAACTTAGAGGTATAATCTTCCCTAAGAGAGAAAGGTTGTAACCGGGTAATAGTACACTCAAAGCAAACTGCTTTCCCGTAAATCCAATGGTCACTGCTTTACAGCAGGATGCCTTCTGTGAGGGAGAGCTAATAACTCTGAGAACCTGAGAATCTGATAGTAAATCTTTGGCACAAACGTATTAGAAAATAAGCTGCTGGACTCAGCCTGTTTCACCAGATGGCCCTTGAAGAGATTTTCTTCTTGACATTTTTCCTGATACAGTGGCTTCAGAAAGCATACTGATAAGTATTCTGTGGGGGTAGATAGTCAAGGTCCTTCACTGGCATAAATGAGATTGTAATGAAAACACACACACACAGATACACGCAAACACATAATTTAATATAGTATCCTTAATCTATTGAGAGATATATACGTTTCTAAGAAAGGGAGCGGCATCTTTTGGATGCCGCTCCCTCAGGTCTGCACTGTCCAGAACGTGGGGAGGGGATGAGTGGCGCTGTTGTTCCAGACGCTAATCACACACAGACACATTTGTTCCCACAATAACATCACGAATCTCTCCCAACTCAAATAGCTAATAAGTGGAGTTCAAACTGATGTCTTCCTACCCTGCTTCTTACTTCTTCCATTCGTTAGTACCATTAAACGGAGTTTGGGACCTGTGGGAATGTCAGAAGGGCCAGGGCCACTTTAGAGGGACGGCCTAAACCCAGGGCATACTTTTCTTAAAAGCCCAGATATGGTGGATATTTCAGGCCAAGAGGCAAAATGTAGGATTTTATGTAAATGTTTATATAAACATTTGAAACTGTGAAAAACCTTTGTGAGTTCAATAGCCTCACAAAATAGTCTGGAAATGAATTTAACCCGGAGGCCACTGTATGATAACCCGTGATATGGACAGCCCAGAGGAGAGCTGGCAGCATGTAAGGGCCAAATAGATACCCAGAAAGATTGATTTTAGCTCTGAGGTTTTGACATAAAATTCAAATTTCAGTTTATTACTGATTTGATTTTTTTCGAATCCTGAGGTCTCATCTTCCACTTTATGAAGCCCATACACTTGGCTTGGCTTTTTATTACCTTCAATTAGAGAATGTTGCAAGCATTTGAATTTCCCCAGTGGATCATATTAAACCTGTGTGGATGGTTTTAGGGTAACCGAGTAGAATTCAGGTTAGTTCTCTATAGGCGGTGTCGTTCCGTTGGAGATGAGGATGTGATTCACGAGGAAGATATTGAAGGTGCCTCCCAAGGCACGAAGAAAGTGATGGATAAACAGAGAATTTCAGAGGTGGAAATGACTCTGTGAGATCTTTGAATTCACCCCTCTAAATCCAAGATCTTTTCCAAGAAAATTCTTATGATACACATACACAACAGTACACATACATACACATTTATTGAACACCTATTTCATGCCAAATATTTTCCCCAACACTCTCATGAGTGTAATTTCAGTCAAATGCTGCTTAATCATGTAAGAGATAAACAGACCCAGCTAAACTATAACAATAATTGAGCTGCTAGCACCAGATGGCTCATAAGGGAGGTGATCTGGCGTGTTGCTGAGCAGAGGAAATGTGTTCAATATCTGGTTATTTGCAACAAGGAACAGTATCAGTCACTTTTTTTTTTTTTGCTAAAATTTTTCTTTTTTTTGCTAAAGTTTTTCCTTTGTTCACTTTGCTTTAATAGAAGAATAAATTTATTTTTGAAGAATTGTTGGTTCGGATTTTGTTCTTTCTATGAACATAAATATCACTTAAAATCCAAAATCAAACCTCCATAAAACATTTTCTCTTGGAAGAAGGGAGAAATGCAAACAATAGATTTTATGGAAAAAACTCCATGTTAATTAACCATGCTTATCAAGATTGTATTCTTAGTTGTAAAGGCTAAAGAGGCAGAAAGTAATTTTTCTCTTTATTCTTCATATTCCCCATACTTCAGTAGATTTTCTATTTTCTTGGGTGCCATTATCATTAATTTAAAATGTTGCTTTTGATTATAATTTAAACTGATTTTAATACATTTCCAGGAAGAAGCTAATTGAGGCAGCGTGGAACAGTAACTAGAGCTCCAGGCTGCGGATAAGGAGCCTTTGGCCTGACTTTCTGGCTTTATCCTAGTTTCTCTGTAACTCTGAGTGCACCTCTTTACCTCTCTCGACTTCGGCTTTTAGCTACAAAATAAGAAGTTTGGAGTAGAAAAATATCTTAACGTCCACTCTCAGGTTAACAGTCCATGATTTAGTTAATGCAAGTGTAAGAAGAAACTCAAAAATGCCATCAATTTTATCTTTTTTTTTTTTTAATTTAGTTTGACCATCTATTATCTCAATGCTACTGCCAAGGGCCAGAAGGCAGCAAATCTGGATCTAAAAAAGAAGATGAAAATGGTAGGATACAATTTATTTTGTAGAAACATTGTCTTGCTCAATGTCAAGTTGTATAAAGCACCAGGAAATCTAATTTTCTTTTTTCTTTTTTTATTGTATAGCAAGCTTTGGAGAACAAAATGCGAAACAAGAAGATGGCGGCTGCGCGAGCAGGTTAGAGCTACATTTCAGTTTTTATTTTCTTATTAACAGTGTGTTTTCCTTTTTTGTTTTTTTCTCCAAATGAGGCATTTGATGGCAAGTGGGATGACTGCCCTTAGCAGGTCACTCCAAGCCCTCACCATCCACCTCTTTAACCCTTCTCAGGCATCATGGGGGGGAGAAAAAAAAAAAAAAAGGGAAGGAAAAATTCAGGAATGTAAACTTAGCAGTAGTGATTTTTAAAAAGTGACCTTGCAAATTGACGAATTGACAGAAAATGATGAAAACAATTCTCTAGTCATATACGAATAATGGCTATAATCAAGACTCATTTTGACCATTTTTATGCATGAAAAGAAGCGAAGGGATCGCAGAAGGATGTGCCTCTGAGCTCAACACCATTGCTTGCCAGGTGCCTTTTCTAATCCATTATCCTGTTTTAAATCTTCTTAATTTTTAAAATGCATTCATCCCTTTACTTGCAGAGGGTTCCTCACTACAGATTCAATCAACTCTGTATTGAATATATTTGGAAAAAAACTTTGTGGTTGAATTAAACATGTTCAGACTCATTTTTCCTGTCATATTCCCTAAACAATGCAACTAGTACAACTATTCGCATAGCTTCTCCATTAGATATTGCAGGGCCGGTGAGATGGCTCAGCAGCATAAGTGCCTGCCTGGCAAGCGCAAGGTCCTGAGTTCAACTCCCAGTGCCCACATAAAAAAAAAAAAAGAGATATTGTAAGTAATCCACAGATGACATAAAGCACATGGGATGATGTGTGTTGGTTATATGTAAATGCTACATAATTTTGCATAAGAGATTAGAATATTCTCAGACTTGTGTAACCATGGGAGGTGGGGAGAGCCTGGAACCAATCACTTACAGATGCTGAGAGATGACTCTATTTGAATAAGGCAGACTCCTATTTGCAAAATTAATCATGGGCCTTGGGTCCCCTGTGGAAAAGTGATATCTAAAATCTTTAGTGAAACTCTTTTCCAACTTTTCCCTTATTCCTAACTTTAACAATTTTCTATCAGCAGATATTTTCTCCCATGTAAATAATTTTAAAAATTCAACTCAAGTCGGTTTAATTTAAAACAGAAAAATGTATCGGTTTACACAAATGAACAAGGTAGTGAGTGGCATGTATGGCTTCAGGCCACTATTATCCCTAAATTTAGAATGTGGTTGTAGCCAAGTCCATTTCTCTGTGAGTCTCCCAAGACTAATCTTTGTTCACGTTGGCAAGCCTTCATGGCAGCAGGAATGAATGCAGCCACTTCCAAGGCCATGATCTTAGATCACAATTCTCAAAGGAAATCTGAATGGGATTTTGAGTAGCCCCTGGGAAAAGCAAGAGACTCTCCCATGTCTCCTCCTTGGATTGACCCCATATGGGTCATGAATCCATCTCTCCACTACTCACTGTATCTGGACAAGAGCTCGGTGAGTTTTTGAAGACAGGACACCCCTGGAACAGGGCTTGGTCAGATCCTTTAAAGTTCCTAGCATGCACTGGGGAGGGTCCATCTACCTAAGAAGAGAGAAAAGGATGCTCAGTGACTCTAAGCAATATATGTTGAAGACAGTGTTTTGTTGCCTTCTTTATGCTTAGCTTTTAAAAGCACTTTTCTACCCAGAATGCAGAAGTGTAAGGTCAATTGCTAGGTGCTGAATTGGATGATTACAGTAATTTACAGTTATCAGAGTAGTCTTTTTAAGAAATCATTTTATTTTTTATCAATGCTGCATGTGTACATAGTTTAGAGTTATATAATTCTATGAAGCTTATTATGAAAAATAGTGTCTCTTTTTTCTCTCCCACCTACTCATACCCATCTACCCAAAGAAAAACTCTTTCAACTCTTTTGGTAGATTGTATAGATATTTATCACCAAATTGTATTTTTTATTGCAATTTCTTAATTTTTTACTTTTATTATCAATTAATTATTAACTACAATAGAGATAAAAATTTGACTCTTTTTCATACCCAGTCTCCCTGCACGTTGTGGCCTATAGTTATATCATTATTTTGGTTAGGACAATATATTTTATTATTGACATTTTCATGTTTGAGCTAGGTAATAAATTTTAAATATATGCACATACTTATATTTTTAGGAATCATAATAATCTATTTAAAAAATTTTATTATTTTTCTATTTATCAACAATTCAGTCTCTAAATCTCTGCAGTGTATTGACTACATAAACTTTTATTTTATTTTATTTTATTTTATTTATTTATTTTTTTGTGGGTACCGGGAGTCGACCTCAGGACCTCGTGCTTGGCAGCAAGTGCTTGTGCCGCTGAGTGATATCACTGGTGCTTTTTTTCCTTTATGTGGGTACCAGGAGTCGAACTCAGGACCTCGCACTTGCCAGGCAGGTGCTTATGCTGCTGAGCCATCTCACCCACCCTACATAAACTTTTGAAATGTCCATACATACTGGTTTTCTTATTCATTTCATTTTCTTGGAGAAATATTTTCTGGAATCTTCTGAACTTTTACAATCCCACTGGCTCCCCTTTTACATTTGGTGTACGGCTGTGATTCCCATGATTTCCTTTACTTTCTGTTCTGTTACTTCCTATTTCACAATATCTATTATACATTTTGGTCCTTATTTACTCTTTTGGTTTCTCATGCCAGAGAAACAATGCAATATTTATACATGTGTGTTCAATTTATTTAAGAGTATGGTCTCAGGTGCATTTATTTACCTAGAAATGTCTCAAGTTTATCCTTTTTTATGCCTGAGTAGTACTCCACTGTATTAAAAAACCACATCTTCTTTATTCACTCATCGGTTAATGGGCATTTGTGCTGTTTCCAAGATTTAGCTATTACAAACTGTGCTGCTATAAACATGGGTGTGCATATATTGCTGTGGTATGATTTTTTTTTTTGTGGGTACCAGGGGTCGACCTCAGGACCTCGCATGCCAGCAGGCACCTGTGTCGCTGAGCGATGTCACCGGCCCCTTTTTCATATGTGGGTTCCAGGAGTCGAACTCAGGACCTTGCGCTTGCCAGGCAGGCGCTTATGCCACTGAGCCATCTCACTGGCCCGTGTGGTATGATGTTTTGAATTCTTTTGAGAAGATACCAAGAAGGGGAATAGCTGGGTTAAATGGATCCTCTAGTTTTAGTTTCTTGAGGAATCTCCACACTGATTTCCACAGTGGTTGCACCAGTCGACACTCCCACCAACAGTGGAGAGGGGTTCCTTTTTCTCCACAGCCCCTCCAGCATTTGTTATTGGTTAATTTCTTGATAATAGCCATTCTTTCTGGAGTGAGATGGAACCTCAGTATTGTTTTAATTTGCATCTCTCGAATGAACAATGATGTTGAACATTTTTTGATATATTTATTTGCTGTTTGTATCTTCATCTGAGAAGGGTCTATGCATTTCAAATGCCCAGTTTTGGATGGGGCCTTTAAATTTGGGGAGTCTGATTTTTTTGAGTTCTTTATATAGTCTGGATATTAGTCTTTTGTCTGAGGAACAGCTGGCAAAATTTTTTTCCGACACTGTGGGTTATCTCTTCACTCTGTTGGTGGTTTCTCTTGCTGTGCAAAGCCTTTTTAATAAGATGTGATCTCAGTTGGTGATTCTTTGTGATAGTTTCTGTGCAATCGGAGTTTTGTTTATAAAGTTTTTGAGTGGCTTGTATTTTTGATAGTCTGCCTTATCTATGTAGAAAGTTGTAGGATCTACCTTTTATCTCCACTGTTCTGAATTTCATGATGATGTATCTTCTGTGGACTTACTTTTTATTCTGTGTGTGCTCATCAGTAGGCCTTTTCATTATGGAAATTTATGGTTTTCAGTTGAATGGTATTTTCTGGAATTGTCATTAAATTAGCGTTGAAAATGATGAGTAGAAAATTCTGCCTTCTAAGATCTGAATTCTAGTTAAGGTTTGCTGTTATCTTTATTGTTTTTTTTTTTTTTTTTTGTGGGTACCGGGGGGTCGACCTCAGGACCTCGCGCACCAGCAGGCGCCCATGCCGCTGAGCGATATCATTGGCCCCTTTTTTGTATGTGGGTTCCGGGAGTCGAACTCGGGCCCTTGCGCTTGCCAGGCAGGCGCTTAAGCCGCTGAGCCGTCTCACCGGCCCTATCTTTATTGTTTTAAATTATGGTGTAATGCTACAGCACATTATTTATCTGATGTTTCCCATATTATGCACAGTAGCTCAGTGAATACCTCCTTAATATCTTTGTACTATGAGGAAAATTTGAAGGGAATGGATTTCTGTATTCATTGCTTAAGTAACAATTAATAAATGTTACCAAATAAGCAGAACTTCCACTCTCCTGTCTTTAGAATTTGTGAGGACTTTGTAAAATAAATAACAGAAATTTTTGAATATACAAATGCTAAGTATTATAGCAATGTGGAGCACATTTGGAAAATACAGTGTCAGGCCTTTTTACTCAAAACCACTAAGGACCTTGAAAACTAAATTTTTATTTGACTCATCTTCATTTCTCTTTTTCTCTCTCTTTTTTTTGAAACAGCTGCAGCTGGTGCACAGTAACTTTCACAGATGTCCCGGAGGCCCAGAAGTACTCCTTCCCTTCCTGTTTTAAAGTGGTACCCCGTGTGAAGTCCCAGAGAACAAGCTTTGGGGAGTGGCTGCTCTGTATTTCTCCGGATGGATCATCAGGGTCTTGTTTGTCAATCAAGGCATCATCAGTCCTCCTTGGGCAAGAAATATCTGTATCTTACTCCAAATTAAAGATTTGCTCTTGCATTGCCATTTTCTCCCCTGTACTATTTCCCTCACATTTTCCCTAACAAGTTGAGTTTAAAAGTGGTTATGATCCAGTAATATAAGATACTGGATATAATTGGTGAGTTAATTAAAAGAAAATTTACTTATATGGACTCTCATTCCGTATGTTTGTTTTATTTTACTTTTCTTGGATTGGAAGTAGGAATATAGTACCTCTTTCCCTCTAAGTTCAGAAATATTTACATGAAATACTCGTTGTAATCATTCATTAACTCACTTTATTTATTTTTCTACCTGTGTCCCCACTCAGGGCCCCTGCAAATATACATCCAAGACATTTTTATTTGCCACTGGGCTCATTATGAAAAAGAATAGACTTTTAAAATAAAAAATCTTATGAGAGTTAGGGGCATGCTAAGTTCTGGTTTAAAGGTTTTTGAGAGAGTATATGGATCTTAAGCTACGGGAGTTTAAAAAAGTAAAACAAAACAAAAAAAACCGAAGATACCCTAACTGCTGTCCCATCACAGGCTATGCTTTTGGTCTTCAATGATTATATTTCTTGAGTTCAGATTCTAGTAGTCTAATTTATCTTTGCTTTTTTTTTTTTTTTTTTGGTTATGGTTAGAAAGACACTCTTCTATTGGGGTCTTTAGAAGTGTTTAGGCATTGTTATTTAAAGTTTGAGTTGACTTTGACTGGTAGCACCCAGTGCCCTCCTAGTCTTGTGATGTGACTTCAGTTGCGTTTCATAACTCGCAGGGTCCCTTTCCAGAGCTAAACTAATTTGCCTGTCAGTCCCAGCAATTGACATGCTGATTTTTATTGCCCCGTCTTTAATTTCTCTTTTTCACTCTTACTGGCCATAGAATGACCAAACTGTTCCCCAGCCAATTCTAGACTTCCTTTCTCTGGTTATCTTGTCTAGATTAGTGTCTGTTCCTACTCACATCTGTTCCTTCCCTGGCCTTTTATGTCTTTAATTGAGAGTGTATTATTTTTATTGATTTTCATGTAGTTTGTAAAGCTTTTGTTTCCTGTATGCATGAATCTTCTTTCCTATCCAGATTGTGAGCTCCCTACGAGCAGTGATCATATCTCCTAATTCTTTTATATGCCTAGTATAGTGCTGTGCACAGGTAGGCAGTGAATAAATGCTTGTTAATTAAATTGAATCAATTTAAGTTACAGCAGTTGCATTGTGAAGCAAAACTTCTGTTATCCAAATGAAAAAATGTTACCATGAGTTAAGAAATGGGTTATCTGCTGATATGGTTTTTATTATCTCATTAGTTTATAATGCAGAAGAGTCAATAAAGTTAGTATTTATTTCTTTCAACCTGGATCATTTTTGTACTGTGTGATAATAGGATTAGGAGATTAATTTATGGTATTGCCAAATTTACAATGTGGACAATGTCTCTTGTGCTTGATCTACTTCGTATGGATAATGAGAAATGAAAAACTGTTTCTAAAGGGAGTTGTCTCCAAAAGACATGTACTTTTAGAATGAATGTTAGTATTATAAACATTCAGACATGATAGACCAAATTTTGATTTTTCTATAAGTTGAAAAATAATTTGGATTTTTATAGTACCTAATTATCCTCATGATTGAAGTTAAACATTTGTAAAATTTTAATCTTTTCAGCCTTCAGAGGGCTTTAAAAATATTTCAACCTTATTACATTGACAAGGATCTAAGTGACTGTTACACCCAAAGCTCTTTTATGGCCATTCAGAGAATAGCCTTGCACTGGGGTGATAAGATTCTCAAGGCTTATTTCCATATTGTTCTTTATATGTCTAATGATTAAAACCATAGAGAACAGTCAGAAGGCAAACGAAAATCTAGTTTGTACCTTTTATTCTTTTTGAGAGGAATAAAAAAGCTCTGACAAGTACATGTGAAAAATCTTTACCATTCATTTGGAAAATTTAAAAAAATGCATTTAAACACATTTTTTTGAACTAGTTCTTTTAGCTGCTGAGAATAACATGTAGTTTAAGCCAGATTTATAGCAACAAAACTTTAACCTGAACTACTGTATACTTTTTTATCTGGTGTATCCCTTCAAGTTCAAGGGCCAGAAATACATCCCTGAGAGTAAGTAAGTAGGGACTCAAAACTGAGGGAGATAGGAAGGGGACTGGCAAGTATTCTTAGCTTTCGGTGCACATGTGCACCTGAACTTTTAGAAAAGACATTGAGTCCTAACCATAACTTAAAAATACAAAAACAAAAACTATAGTCTTTGTTTGATTCCCATCTACTTTTCTGAAGAAAAGAAATGACGTCATGTGACAATATCAGGAGTCCTCAAGTCCATACATGTGATTCTTCTTCTCAGAGTTCTGTTGGAATGGATTAGCTTGGTCACTGGGTTTTGGATGGTGTAGGTGTCTTTTCTGGCACTGGTCTTGATGAATCAGTAGTTATGAATGATGGAAAAGTATGCCCATGCAACACTGCACACTACCAAACAGTGCACATTATAATAGTCATATATGTTCATTACAACAAATTTGGGACATTTTAATAGACTAAAAGCATAAGGGAAGCCTCATAATTGCACCACTCAGAATAACTTCTATTTACATTTTGGCATATCTTTTTTCAGATTTGTAATCATGCAAACATAGATTCAATAAAATAGTTTGGAACACAAGACATATCTAGTTTCATACTACTTTCTCATTTAGTATTTCCCAATGTCATAGATATGTAAGGTCCGCGGAAGAGGGGTCCGAGAAAGGAGACACTCCAAGAACCACACAGGCTCTTATGTAAAAGGCATGGGGTTTATTGAAAGGCTACACCGGCGTAGGGTCACCCAGCGAATGTGCTGAGGCGACCCTGAAGGGCAGAAGCAAGGGGTTTCTATAGAGTTGGGCATGGTAATGAGGGATAGGCAAGCAAAGTTTACAGAAGCCAATCACAGAGAGTTAAGGGGTACCTAGTACATTCATTGGTTACTTAGGGGAACCTATGGGCAGGGGAGTTCAGCAAACGGGCAACCAATCAGTTTGAGAAAGGCTAACAAAGGAGCCCGGGCATGGGAATGCAGCCCGCGTGCGGGCTTGGGTCACTGACCAAATCACATGATTTCCAGGAATTTACCCTGATGTGGGGAAACAGAAACTTAAGAAACTTATCTATTTAAAACGGAAACTTAGAAACTTGAGCTAACATATTGTGACGATAGCAGCCATTTTGTAACCCAGCCTCACATCAGAATTACAGTTGTACAACCTAGACTTTATACCAAATCACATCAAACCTCACAGATATTACTTCAAGACATTTTCAATGGCTATTTTAATTTATATGTTTAAATAAAATATTTCTTAATATTACTATATCTTAATTTGTTTATCCATTCTACTGTTGTACGTTTAAACTGAACATTTAAATATTAAATTTCAATTTGGATCTTTTTGAACACATTTTTTGTGTGAAACCATTAATTGTGAGTATAGACTTTTAAATCATTATATTTGCATTTCTAAAGGCAGTTTTGGTCAGCTTAATGGTATAGACTTTTAAATCAATATATTTGCATTTCTAAAGGCAGTTTTGGTCAACTTAATGATACAATTATATTATTTTCTTTTACTTCAACTATATTTCCTATTTCATAGCAATTATTCTTAGAAGTCCCCAAATTTTTCTCTTGATGCTGTTTTATATGTGATTACATATAAATCTCCTTTCCGGTACTATCTTATTTTTATTTTTATTTATTTATTTTTTTGTGGGTACCGGGGGTCGACCTCAGGACCTCACGCGCCAGCAGGCACCCGTGCCGCTGAGCAATATCACTGGCCCTTTTTTTGTATATGGGTTCTGGGAGTCGAACTCAGGCCCTAGCACTTGCCAGGCAGGCACTTACGCTGCTGAGCCATCTCACCGGCCCACTATCTTATTTTTAAAAGAGCTCTATGTTTAAGGAAGACAATATCTTTTTTTTTTTGGAAGGCAAATTTCACATATTGCTTCAAATCAACTATTTTCCAGATTTGATAACCAATCCAAAATGCTATTTGGGAAATTAACTTTTTTCTTATTTTGTTTGATTTATAAAAACTTTGGTTGTATTTATATTTATGTTTTATTTTTATTATTAGAAATTAGTCCAAAATCATTTCTCCAAATAAAAGAAATCACAGAGTCCTGGTTTTTTCTTATACGATTTTTTTGTGTTGCTGTTCATGAAGGCTATGTTTCCCAGGTAACTGTTAAGATTCAAAAGAAAACCTTGGATGTAAAATCCTGGCATTTTATTCATCATGGGTAGGATACCAGTCAAATTCATTCTGAGGCACCTGCTTTGTATTATATTGAAACCAATAGGAATGCCCTAAATTCAAATGAAGCCATAAAATAATTAATAATGCAGTAAATCAATAATTGGTTATGTGAAGTAGATCATAACATATCCCAATGTATCCAGCTTTGGTTCATAGGATGATTTAGGCTCTGAAAGTTCCGACTGATTAGAAAATTTTCCAAAAATTTTAAGGGAAAAATATCATCCTAAAAGCAGATTAGAGGGCCAAGGATATAGCCAGTGGTATGGCTAAGAGAAGTGGATAACTCACTAGAATTCCAATAACTTTTCTATGGGATTACAAATATAAACTTCCCAGACCGTGACGAGGACCGGGAAGGGCTCACTATAGCTTCTTTCCAAAAGAAAAATAATCTTGCTTTGTTGACTCTTTAAGCAACTGTTTACTTGCTTTAATCACATAGCCCCGCCATGGAATTAGCAATCCGTAATGGTGGTGTTATAAATTAGACCGTAAGGCTTTATAGCTGTGGTTATTCTCTTGCAGGAATTGTAGAAATGGGCTAAATGTGTAAAGACTGTGAGTCAGCGGTAGCATAGGCTCATTGAACCGAGGGCTAAAATCCTAATTTACTTCTTTTGAAATCAACTCCTGCCCTAAGAATACAGCTTAGACTCAGTAAGACAAGTAAATGGAGAAAGTGGATTTAATACAAATTTTCTGAAATAATTCTCTGTACTTCGATAGGTCAAAAATGAATGACATTAATTAGGATAAGTTTTATGTGGTATCTTATTGTTATGCATGGTATGAGAATAGCTGTAAAATAGAAAGGAGTAATAGATTTGAAAAGCAAAGTGTCCGGGACAGTCACTTCAGAATTCATTAATATATTTGTAATCGAAGAGTCCATCAGCAGATGAAAAGAAGCCTGCTAACAAAGGAGCCATAAGGGCTGGAATCACAATGGATCGCAGTGGGAAAGTGAATGAGTTGATTCCATGGGAAATGTTAGTCGCTAGTGGAACAATGGATAAGATCGGGTGGGAATAGTATTTTGGAGCTGTATCAGTGAATAGGCGCCATGTATGTCAACTCGGTAGACCACCAGCAGACTGTTAGGTGGTTGCGCTAGCTGAGTGGTGGGGTGAAGCCTGGGAGTCCCTGCTAAGGTTCCATTCCAATTCTGCTCCTGACAGCCGGCGCGGTGGCGCATGCCTGTAATCCCAGCACTGGGGAGGCTGAGGCCAGAGGATCGCTGCGAGTTCGAGGCCAGCCTAGGCTAAATAGTGAGTTCAAGGCCAACTTGAACTGCCTAGTGAGACCCTGTCTCATACAAAACAAAACAAAAAACAAAACAAAACAAAATTCCGCTCCTGACAAGTGTTACTAGCCATGTGATTTTATTATCATTATAATCTTCTGCATGGGCTAATTTCCTTCGCTTAGCTTCAGTTCTCTCATCTTTAGACAGATTATAATCTATACTGTTGTTTGTAGGAATTATGCTAAAAACCACTGAGCACCATATTTAATACATAGTCAAGAGCTAGACAGATATTACCCATGATTCCCCTGTTTGTCAATCAAATATTTTTATTTAAAGGATTTAGTCATCTTCCAGTTAAAAATTTAAAATCATTTTAATTGATCTAACTCAGAGAAAAACCAATTTCCATCAAAGTTTTACTCAATTGGAAAAACCTAATTTTTTATAAATCAAATAAAAAATCCTGTTATTTTGATAGATTCTTATTTTTTAGGTGCAAATGTTTTAGCACAGAGTAATGTAACAAATTTAAAATAGGCAGCATGAAATGAATACAAATGCATATGAATGAGCATTGCAGTCTCAGTATTCTAAGCTTCTCTCTGCTTCTGATTAGTTGCTTCATCTTTGGAAATTATATAACATCTCTGGGTCTCAATTTTCTGCATGACAAGGGGGTTGCACCACATAACTTCTAAAATCCCCTCCTGTGTCCCAAATGGGAGCTGTCCATCATGGTAGCAAATAGCCATATGTGATTACTGAGTACTTGCAACATGGTTGGAAATGTACATGTGGTATAAATGTAAAATGCATACTATGCACTAGAATTTGAAGATTGTCTTAAAAGCTAATTAAAATATATATTTAGAAAGCTTTTCATTTGGTTACATTTTGAAAAGATTATTTTGGTTATAGTTTAATAAGTAAAATATACTACTAAAATTAATTTCACCTGTTTTATTTTCCTTTTCTTAAAGTGACTAAGAAATTTAAAGTGATGTGGCTTGCATTTGTGGCTTGCATTCCTTTCCATTTTTATTGGACAGTATTTCCCTAAAAGTTTTCTGAATTAAATTTTATTTTATTTATTTATTTATTTTTTGTGGTTATCGGGGGTTGAACTCAGAACCTCATGCGCCAGCAGGCGCCCGTGCCGCTGAACGATATCACCTGCCCTTTTTTTGTGTGTGGGTACCGGGAGTCGAACTCAGGACCTTGTGCTTGCCAGGCAGGTGCTTACGCCACTGAGCTATCTCACCAGCCCTGAATTAAATTTTAATAGAAAATTTCTTATAAGGTGATAGTGTCAGTGGCTCCCACCAACCAACACTTGATTTACAGGGCCGTGTGAGGATGGAGACTTTGAGTGAGTAGGGAAAGGAATGGTGCTATAGTTTGGACATTCAGGGCCATCCAAGGGCACATGTGTTAAAGGCTTGGTCTCCAGATCGGCGCTTTGGGGAAGTGTTAGAAACTTTGAGGGGTGTGGCTAGTGGAAGGTCTTTAAATCTTTGGAGGTGTGCTCCCAAAGTAGGCTGTGAGACCCTGCTCTGTTCATCATTCCTTCTTTTGTTTCTCAGCTACAACATAAGTGGTTTTGCTCTAATACGCACATCTGCCATGATGTGCTTTCTGCCTTTCCATGGGCCCAAAAGCAACAGAGGCAATCACTCATAAGTTAGAACCTCCTAAACTGTGAGCCCAAACTAGCCTTTTTTCTTCATAAGTTGATTTTCGCAGGTATTTCATTATAGTGATGGAAAGCTAACATAAATGTAAATGGATTAAATTAGAATCTAGTGGAGATAGAGTGGGGGGTGGAACCTGATGGGGCTGGTAGTGAAACAATGAGATATATGTAAGGCAGTTTTAGGGATAGAGGAATAAAGCATGGCGCAGCCACTGGGAGCAGAGCATGAAACCACTGTGTCACCACCATCAGTTGACTCTGGAGAGCACAGCACAGGGCCCACTTGAAATGGCAGTCACTGCCCTTGTATTGATTTGAAGGTGGCTGGGAAGGCCACAGTAAGAGCACAGAGTAGGTCACATGGTGAGCAAGCCTGATAGATCAATTCATAAACTATTGTAAGGGAAATTTTGCTGTTCTGAGAACACAAGGATTGTACTGTCCCTCCCCCCCCTTTCAGGTGCTCTGGGAATAGAGCTGTTACAATCTAAAGTTGCTAAGTTAGATAAACCCCGGAACAGAGCTGACCACCGACTGGGGGACTAGATTGCAAGATAATGGCTATCCCATGGCTAAGGAATTCGCAGAATGTGCTGTTCCGGACCATCTGCTGTCCAAATTAGGAAACATCCTCCCCCACTCCATTGGCCAGCCTAAAAACTCCCGTATGAGTGTCTTCTCCCAATGAATGCAAAAAGCTGTTTAAACGAACCAATGCTATCTGCTTCTGTAACCGCGCTTGCAAAGACCCCTCCTCCCTTTGTTCTATAGACATATAAGCCCTACACAGACAAACCTCGTGGCCCACTGTTGCTGCACGTTCAGTGAGCACCACGCATGCTTGGATAATAAAACCCCTTGCCCATTGCATGAGAGAAAGCTTCTTGGAGTCTTCTTTCACGCAGCGGGCGTCTTGACCCTAACATTTTGGAGGCCCCAGCGAGATAGGGGATTGCCCCTGCGTCAGGAAGACCCCAACAGCTAACTCTCGGGGTGAGTACGGCCGTTCCTATCTCTCTTTCTCTGTCCCTCTTCGCCTTACTTTCATTTTGCGATCGCCTAGTTTTTGGTTGTGACTGGTATCAAGGTGCATAAGCTCCTCGATCCAAGTGGCTTGCCCGTGCATCAAGGGGCGTGAGCTCCTTGGTGACTTGCCTCTGGGCTTTTAAGTCACAAGTCACTTCCCCGGGGGACGCCTCGGGGATTATCGGTCCATAGGGCCATTTTGCGGCGGGGTCACCGGTTATATTTTTGTCACCATTCGTCGCCCTTCAGATTCAGTTTACTTTCTCTTCTGGGGAAGTCGTGTACGCCGGCATTTGTCTATTATCTTGGTCTTAGTGTTTGTCTGTCTTTGTTTTTCTTTTGGCGCCACTAATCTCTTTTTCCACAGCACCCACCATGGGACAAACGGAATCCACCCCCCTCTCTTTCACTCTGGATCATTGGTCAGAAGTGAAAGAGAGGGCTCATAATCTTTCTTTGGTTGTTAAAAAAGGTAAATGGCAGACTTTCTGCTCGTCGGAATGGCCCACCTTTCAAGTAGGATGGCCGCCAGAGGGAACTTTCCACCTTCCCCTTATCCAGGCGGTTAAGACTATAGTCTTCCGTCCTGGAAAACAGGGATATCCTGACCAACAACCTTACATCGTGGTATGGCAAGACTTGTGTGAGAACCCCCCAAAGTGGGTAAGTATTATTCTACCTCCAACTCTACCTGAATCTGTCACTCTCTTACCTGCAAAAGCTCAACCTACGATCCCTAACCTCTATCCTCCTCTCCCTTCTCAGGTTTTACCTGAATCACAAGCTGACCTAATCCTATTGGACTCTGGAACACCGCCTCCTCCTTACCCCCCTTTACCCTCTGCTCCAGTTGAGGCGGCTGCTACTTCCCCTCCACCCTCTTCTCCTATCTCGTCTTCTTCGCCCTCTTCCCCTGAATTAAATCTGCAGGGCCCTCCGATTGAAGCTATGAGCCAGGGGCCGGCCCAGGGAACCTGAAGCCGGCGGGCCCTAGGCCCTCAAGATGGAGTGGCAATCACACTCCCCCTCAGACCCCATGGACCCATGCTAGAAGATGGACAAGGGGGGGGAAATGCCAGCACTCCAATACTGGCCCTTTTCCTCCTCCGACTTATATAATTGGAAAAATAATAACCCTCCTTTCTCTGAGGACCCTTCTAGGTTAACCGGGTTGGTGGAGTTTCTCATGTTCTCTCACCAGCCTACCTGGGACGATTGTCAACAGTTGCTGGGGACCTTGCTCACCACCGAAGAGAAGGATCGAATCATCATAGAGGCCAGAAAACTCGTGCCAGGACAGGATGGGAGACCTACCCAGCTCCCAAATATCAGTGATGACTTCTTCCCATTGCGCCACCCTGATTGGGACCCCAATACTCCAGCAGACCCTGACACAGGGGTGTCAGGACAGTTGACTTGGACACGCCTCCCTCAGGGATTTAAGAACTCCCCTACCATCTTCAATGAAGCTCTCCATAAGGACCTGGCTACCTTCCGAGTCCAACACCCTGCTGTGACCTTGCTCCAATATATGGACAATCTTCTGCTGGCCGCCGATTCAGAAACAGACTGTATGTATGGGACTCGGGAACTATTACAGGAGTTAGCCAAATTGGGATACCGAGCCTCTGCTAAAAAGGCTCAAATTTGCCAAAGGGAGCTTATCTTTTTAGGATACACCCTCAAAAATGGGAAACGATGGCTCACAGAAGCTAGAAAAAAGACAGTCACTCAAATTCCCCCACCCGCGAGTAAAAAACAATTGCGGGAATTTCTGGGAACTGCGGATTCCAGGTTTTGCCTCCCTGGCTGCTCCCCTCTATCCCCTCCTAAAGGGAGATGTCTCCTTCACCTGGGGCACTGACCAACAACGAGCCTTTGATGATATCAAAAAGGCCCTTTTGTCTGCCCCTGCATTGGCTCTCCCCAATGTAGAAAAACCCTTTACTCTCTATATTGAAGAAAAACGGGGGATAGCTCGAGGAGTGCTAACTCAGGCCTTCGGCCCGTGGAAGCGACCTGTGGCCTATTTATCAAAGAGATTAGATCCTGTGGCTAATGGATGGCCCCATTGTTTAAAGGCTATTGCAGCGGCAGCCATCCTGTCTAAGGATGCAGATAAACTGACTTTGGGACAAAAGTTGACTATAATAGCCCCACACACACTGGAGAGTGTTATTCGTCAGCCTTCAGATAGATGGCTCTCTAATGCCAGAATCACTCACTACCAAAGCCTCCTGCTAAATAAGGACCGAATAACATTCGGACCTCCAACTACCCTCAACCCGGCCACTCTGCTGCCTGAAGAGACGTCAGAGCCAATCCTACATACCTGTCAAGAAATCCTGGCAGAAGAAATTGGAATTCGCCGAGACCTAACAGACCAGCCACTCCCAGACGCAGAAGTAACCTGGTTCACTGACGGTAGCAGTTTCTTACTAGAAGGTAAGAGACACGCGGGGGTCGCAGTTACAGATGGTACTCGAGTTACCTGGTCGTCAGGACTAAGAGAAGGTACATCTGCGCAGAAAGCGGAATTAGTTGCCCTCACAAAGGCCTTAGAGTTGGCACAGGGAAAAAGGGCAACCATTTATACTGATAGCCACTACGCTTTTGCTACGGCACATGTTCATGGGGCTATTTACCAGCAGAGAGGACTCTTAACCTCTGCGGGAAAGGAGATCAAAAACAAACCAGAAATTCTCAGACTCTTGACAGCTATTATGCTACCACAAAAATTGGCCATAGTACACTGCAATAGCCACCAGAAAGGTACCAGTCCTATAATACGGGGAAACAATCATGCAGATAAAACTGCAAAACAAGTGGCTTTAGGCGCCCCTACCACTTTGCTCCTAGAAGTCGATACTTCACCTGAGATATATTCAAACGAGCCTCTTCAAACTCCCAAGATGAGAAAAACAGAACTTTTAGCCTACTTCGAACAAGCTCATAAGTTAACCCATCTGGGGACAAAAAAGTTGTGCTTATTGGCCAGAAATTCATCAACAGATAGTCAATTGTCAGCCGCCCAAATTAAAACACTGTCGGAACAAGTTACCAAGAACTGCCAAACTTGCCAGATTGTCAACGCCTTCCCCTCCAAATCCTCAGAAGGATAGAGATTGCGAGGAACCCGACTGGGACAGTTTTGGGAAGTGGATTTTACTGAAATAAAACCGGCCAAATATGGGCTTAAATACTTGTTAGTCTTTATAGACACTTTTTCAGGATGGACCAAGGCATTCCCTACCAAAGGGGAAACTGCACAGATGGTAATAAAAAAGTTGATGGAAGAGATCTTTCCTCATTTTGGCCTGCCAAAGGTAATCAGGTCTGACAATGGACCGGCATTCGTGGCTCAAGTAAGTCAGGGATTGGCCAAGATATTGGGGATTGATTGGAAACTTCATTGTGCTTATAGACCCCAGAGTTCAGGACAGGTAGAGAGAATGAATAGAACAATCAAGGAGACCTTGACAAAATTAGTCAAAGAGACTGGCTCTAAAGATTGGACCATGCTCCTACCCTATGCTTTGTTTAGAGCTAGAAACACCCCTTCTTCCCAGCCACCCAATTTGACTCCTTTTGAAATTCTATATGGAACTCCTCCCCCCATCTGAGACCTCAACCCCCTGCCTAAGGGTGCCCATTTACCCCATACTTTCTTGATTGATAGACTTCAGGCTCTGGACCAGATTCAGAGGATCCTGTGGCGTCAACTCTCTTCAGCCTACCAGCCAAGCGACGAACCCACTCCTCACCGGTACAACATAGGAGATTTCGTCTACGTCCGTCGCCACCAGGTACAAACCCTAGAACCTCACTGGAAAGGACCCTACCAGGTACTCCTGACTACCCCCACAGCTGTTAAGGTTGATGGCATCGCATCCTGGGTTCATGCATCTCACCTCAAGCCGGCACCTCCACCGCCGGGGTCTCAATGGAGATTGGAAAAGACTGATAATCCCCTCAAGTTACAGGTTCGTCGTATGGCTATGGGTGGGGATAATGGGGACCCCACTCTCTCAGGGGACAAACAACCCACACCGACCTTGGAAATGGTCGATCACTCGTTGGAGTGATCAAAGAGAAATCAAGACTTGGATAGGGTCAGGAAATCCAACATTTGAAGTCTATTCTTGTGACCTTGCACCTATTCAACCATGCCTTAACAAAATACCAGTCTATCTTTGTCCTGCCGCTATAGAAGGTAGAACATATTGTAATTCCCCAGGACATTACTACTGTGCCTACTGGGGTTGTGAAACAATAGCGACCGCATGGACACCCGCTCATCCCAATAGACATCTTAGGGTACAATGGGGGCCAAACAATTGCCAACCATTAGATTACTGGTACCATACTAAACAAAATTGTGAGTACTTAAATATAACTGTTACCACCCCTGATGAAACTGGCTGGCTGACAGGACGTACCTGGGGACTTAGATATTATGAACCAAGTACAGATAGGGGCGGCCTTTTCTTTATAAAAAAGGCTCCTCCAGAAAAGCCGCCTGAGGCCATAGGCCCAAATCCCGTCTTAAAACTGCCCAAAGCCAGTATACCCCCACAGAGACTGAAGCTACCCAATACTGTGCCTCAATCGACAAAAGCCCCTTCCTCACTCTCCAAAACCACTAAAACACCCATACCCATTGTAACCAGATTATACAACTTAATTCTGGGGGCCTATTCTATCCTAAATTATACCCAGAGTGATCTGACTCTATCTTGCTGGCTTTGCCTATCAGCCTCCCCACCTTACTATGAAGGTATTGCAATCAATGATACTTACAACGTCACTACTAGTACCACTTGTGACTGGAATAGTAACCATAAACTTACTCTCCCTGAGGTTACTGGTAAAGGAGTCTGTATAGGAAACCCTCCGAACGACATCAGACGGACTTTATGTTTACATGTCCATAACATCCCCGCCTTAATGGCATACTTAATTCCTCCTCAAGGAACCCATTGGGCATGTAATACTGGGATCACCCCTTGTGTCTCCACTAAGGTGTTTAACAATTCTGCCCATTTCTGTGTTATGATAAAAATATTTCCTCGGATAATATACCATCAAAGTAAATCATTTGAGGATATGATAGAACACAAAACCAGGTATCAATGAGAGCCTATATCCCTAACTTTGGCTGTTCTTGCGGGATTAGGAATTGCCACCGGAGTGGGGACAGGGACAGCGGCATTGATACAGGGATCTCATCAAATGAACATGATGCAGGCCACTATTGACCAAGATTTAAAAGAGATAGAAATGTCTATAACAGCCCTCCAGACCTCCCTAACCTCTCTGTCAGAAGTGGTGTTACAAAATAGGCGAGGATTAGATCTATTGTTCATGAAGGAAGGAGGCCTATGTGCCGCCTTAAAGGAAGAATGCTGTTTCTATGCAGATCACTCAGGAGTAGTTAAGGAATCTATGACCAAATTAAGAGAATGCCTCCAAGAAAGACAAAAAGAACGAGAAGCCCAACAAGGCTTATTTGAGTCCTGGTTTAGCCAGTCTCCCTGGTTCACCACCTTAATGTCAGCTCTAGCAGGACCCCTAATTGTGTTAATCTTAATAATAACCATTGGGCCTTGCATATTAAATAGGATAGTAAACTTACTACAAAACCAGATTGGCAACGTAAAACTGATGCTCATCCGACAACAATATGCAATTCTAGATAATCACAAAACTGAACACCCTGATCTCTAAGGTTAGAGATTCACAAAAACAAAAAGGGGGGAATGTAAGGGAAATTTTGCCGTTCTGAGAACACAAGGATTGTACTGTCCTCCCCCCCCTTTCAGGTGCTCCAGGAATAGAGCTGTTACAATCTAAAGTTGCTAAGTTAGATAAACCCCGGAACAGAGCTGACCACCGACCGGTTGCAAGATAATGGCTATCCCATGGCTAAGGAATTTGCAGAATGTGCTGTTCCGGACCATCTGCTGTCCAAATTAGGAAACATCCTCCCCTGCTCCGTTGGCCAGCCTAAAAACTCCCGTATGAGTGTCTTCTCCCAATGAATGTAAAAAGCTGTTTAAACGAACCAATGCTATCTGCTTCTGTAACCACGCTTGCAAAGACCCCTCCTCCCTTTGTTCTATAGACATATAAGCCCTACACAGACAAACCTCGTGGCCCACTGTTCCTGCGTGTTCAGTGAGCCCCACGTATGCTTGGATAATAAAACCCCTTGCCCATTGCATGAGAGAAAGCTTCTTGGAGTCTTCTTTCATGCGGCGGGCGTCTCGACCCTAACACTATGGATACCAGACATCACTAGCCGAGACTTCATGAGTCTTTTATGGATGTCAGACTTCACCAGGTGAGACTCTGTGGGACCTTGCCTAGTGTCAAAGTCTATGACTCATAATGCAGGTCTAGGAAAACTTTCTCTCTTTTGGAGGCAAAATATCAACAATGACCTCTAACAATCTAAGTCTCTTGAGAGCAGTGGCAGACTGGTTTCTGTGCTATGCCAAAGAGAAGGTAGCGTATTCAGGGTGCCTTCCCTAGGATGTCTAAGGTGAGCATGTCGGGCAGAGTGAAGAGGAAGGAAGAAGGTACTGACAGACATAAATTGACATTTCTGTATTACCTCCTCCATTGCTTTATACCCAGTTTAGTATGAATAGGGATTACAGACCAGCTTCTTTTTTCTGCAATATAGGGAGAATATTTTTGAAGCAATGGCATGGTTCAATGCTAAGTGCTACCATTTCCCAAACCTATAAATCTAAAGCAAAGCAATGCAATGCAAACAAACAAAAAAACAGAAGGAAAATATTTTTTGATGAGCAAATATTTTGTCCCATGACTCTTGGCTGGCTTCCTACTGTTGCTAAAGTACATACTGATCTGAGATAAACTATATAAGATTAGTAAAAGGAATCTGGCCCTAAGAAGGGGGCCACAAGCTCTCCTTCCAGTTTTCCAAATTATTTAGCTCTTACATTTTAGAAGTATGTCAGGAATGTTATGGAACTTCACAAATCTGTGAGTCACAGGGTTGCCAAGTGTTCCTAGCTGAGTTCAATATGACCTTTTGGGAGGATTTTCAGAATCATGTTCAGGGCCAGGCTGACCACTGAGAAGTCTTTTCCAACCGCTGTTCCACAGTCCAGCAAGCCTGGATGGTTACTTCCTTAATGTTGACTGATCCTGCTTTGTCTTCTTCCTTGGTAATAGCAGGCAGGCTTCTATAACTCTCTCACATTCTCTCTTTCTAATATCACTAGAGGTAGCATATATGGATCTAAACAGCCAACCTGTCTTCAGACAAGTTGAGTAAATACTAGCCATAGGCGTGGACTGTCAGGCACTGCGCTAGGCTCTGGAATCCAGCACTGAACACAGCAGATCTCTTTCTACAAGGAGATCACGCACCATACATCATCACAATCACAAATAGAATAAATGCATGAGTACATTAAAAGTCCACTGATAATGGTTGAGAAAAACTAAAATGAGGTGTACATGTTAGAGTTGTTGACAGGGCTACTTTACAAAGTGGTCGTGAAGCTTGTCTGAGAGGGATACGCTGGAGTGGAGACGCAGATGATGAGAAAAGGAGCACTGGCGGGTGCTTCTTTGGGTAGTTTTGATTATTTCAGACCCTGTGGGCATGAGACGGACCTTATAAAATGGGATTAAGTTATCACAAGCCATATGGTTGGGAGCTCAACACTAAGTTACTTGTTTGAGAGAAGTCAACCTCAGTTAAAAATGTAGATGAGGTGTGATGGGAAAATACGGTAAATGTCTAGATTAAAAACCTATTGTCATTAGTCCTCCTCAAAATACTCTCACTTGCTTTAAACATATCTCCTTACTCCTGTCACTTTCTGAAGCAGTCCTGAAAGTCGTCTTTTTTTTGTGTGAGTACCAGGGGTTGACCTCAGGACCTCGTGCACCAGCAGGCGCCCGTGCCGCTGAGCGATATCACCGGTCCTTTTTTAGTATGTGGGATCCGGGAGTCGAACTCAGGCCCTCGCGCTTGCCAGGCAGGCGCTTATGCCGCTGAACCATCTCACCAGCCCCTGAAAGTCATCTTTTGTGAGTGCCTGTAATTGCACCGTTATGGCTTCCTCAGTGTCCTGAGTTGTTTCAAAATGTTTGTCTTTCATGGTTATTTTGACTTTAGGGAAGAGCCAGAAATTTCATGGTGGCAGATCCAGTGAATAAGGTGGAGGAGGATGCACTGTAATGTTTTTACCAACCTTTGGTAACATTACCAGCTGTAATGTTTTTTCCTCTGGATGGCATATGGCAGCAGCATTCATTGTAGTTTTGATCATACCTCCTAAAGACACTCACGAAAGAGGACTTTCAGAACTGCTTCAGAAAGTGCGGAAAATGATGGGATCCATGTGTTCAAATCAAGGGAAAGTATTTTGAGGGAGATAAATGGCAGTGTGTCTTTTAGTGTAAAAGATTTTAAAATGTAAATATTCACTGTATAGTTCACTCCCAGATTACTCACTGTATAATCCATATCTACTCTAAGAGCCAAACTCTTTATATAGGTAAACACAGCAGAGCAAGTGATGTGGCTTTCATCTAGATGTCTCCCCCAAAGCCTCACACAGTCACAGTCATCAGCCTCACATACTGATCCACTGATGAGTAACACACCTCAGGGATCCGTGATGAGGTTTTAGCTAAATGTGATGTTGGGAAGTGAAGCCTGGTGGGAGGAGGTGGGTCACTGGGGGCATGGCCTGGAAGGAAATAGCTCCTTCCCTCCTCCTTGATCTCTAGCTGTGCTTCCTGCTGCTATGCCATGAACAAGCTTCCTCTGCCATGCCCTTCTGCCATGCCACCCTGCCTTGGAGCCAGCCAACTATGGAGTGAAACCTCTACAAACTGTGAGCCAAAATAAACCTTTCTTCCTTACAGTTTTGGGTGTTGAGTATTGTGTCTCAGCAATGATATAGTAACTGTGACAGTAGAATTGAATGAATATGGTGCCCCAGATGAGAAGGGACAAAACTTTTTCAATTACCTAGGAACCTTTTTGCTGTGTATTTTCTGTGTTAACTGGAATCACAAACCAAGATGCCAACAACAGCTAACACAGTAAATGAGGCTGACTATTGTAGGTTGCAATGAAATGTGGACAACATACCCAGTCTTCAGGGGCATTGACTACAGTAAGCCCTCTATACCCTCCAGTTCCACAGCCGTGAATCAATCAACTGAAGATGGAAAATACATAGAAAAAAATGTGTCCTTACTGACCATATGGAGGCCCTCTTTTCTTATTATTACCTAAATGATACAGTATAACTAGTGCATAGTATTTACATTATATTAGGTATTATAAGTAATCTAGAGGTGGTTGAAAGCTTATGGGAGGATGTGGGGAGGTAAATGCAAATGCTACATCATTTCATATAATAGACTTGTGCCACTACTGATTTGGGCACCCACAGGGAGCTGGAATGAATCTCCCCCAGATGCTGAAGTACTACTGTGTTTAGCTCTGATTAATTATTATACATCTAGGGCTCCTAGGTCAGCTGACTTTTAAAACAAAGCTGGAAACTGGATTTTTATGCTACATATTAAAATATTTAAGTATTAACAATTAGTACAAATTACACACAGTCTATTGACAAGATGCTATACAAAGACTGTCAGTATTTCTGACATTAGGAGTCCTTCAAATACTTTTTGAGGCTTTTTTCATGTTCTGAAACAGTTTCTCAAGGCTTTCCTCGTCTTTTTCCTTTGAAAAAATGTAGTTCCTCTCCTGGCTCACTAAAAGATTCTTTATCTGTACAAAGAACCTGGGATTTGAGTTTGACTCAAACTATGCTACCACAAGGTGGCGCTCAAACTTTTAAAATTTTATAACTTACATGCTGTTAAAGAGAGTGCAAGTATGGAATCTATTATCTGATGACATTTTAGCTTATTTCCTGCTGAAATTGCCTGTATGGCCTCGCTTTGTTCAGAATTGTCTCACTAGGGGGCCGGTGAGATGGCTCAGCGGCTTAAGCGCCTGCCCGGCAAGTGCGAGGGCCCGAGTTCGACTCCCGGAACCCACATACGAAAAAGGGGCCGGTGATATTGCTCAGTGGCACGGGCGCCTGCTGATGCGTGCGGTCCTGAGGTCGACCCCCCGGTACCCACAAAAAAAAAAAAAAAAAAAGAATTGTCTCACTAACAATTCTGTCAAATAAAGAACAGATGTTCCTAAAACCCAGCATCAGTTTAATTAATTAATTATTTTTTGTTTTATATATTTAATTTTCTTTTTACTATGATTTGCTTTGCACATTGAGGTAAAAGAGCTAGAGGAATAAAGAGTTTGGGGCTATGGGTATCCTATAGACTTGTAATTCATGTCTTAAATTTAAAATACAAAAATATACCCCAATAAAGCATAAGTTTCTAAGATAAGAAATAAGTTTTCATTTAGGTAAAGGGAAGCCCGTGATTGGTCTCCATTGGCTACGGTACCTAAGTAACTTTTTGTAGCTTAGGACTCAGGACAGTAATACCTTGGTTCAAGAAGGCTTCTGTTTGGAAGCAATTTGGTTCACTAACGAAAGCGTTCAGCAAAATTTTGCTTCCATTCACAAATACCACATGAGGTGACAAGTATGACCCTGGCCATCTTCCTCACACAAACACAAATGCAGCCATCTTCCCCCAAATTATAAAACGAATGAAGTTTGTGAACTGAGGTACCACTGCTCTTCTTACGTTTCTAGCTTTATTTCCTCTGAGGAGCTTGGAATTTCCACGAACTCCTCTCTCCACGTTTATGGGTCTGTACCTCCTGGCTCGTGCTGAGATGAGGTTTGATTTCTTGTTTCCTTTCCTGGTTGCTTCTGCTGTCTGGAAGGTGTTTCCCTGGCTGCACCCAGACTGCAGGGCTTGACTGTTTTGTCTTCAAATACCTACTCTTGTTTCAAGGTTCAGCTGAAATCTACACTCCTCCAGTAAGTGTTTCAGATCTGAGAAAGTCTAATCATCTACTTTTCCATGCTAATAAGAATATTGCACTAACTGTGGCTTTCTTGGCCACAGGTGCTGCACTGGGGACCTGACACAGACCCACTCACGAGTCCTCACGCACGCAGCCCTCCGAGCTTGCATGAGGAGAAGTCTGTCTTACCGATGCGGTCTCTGAAGGGCAGAGAGGCTGACACGTTTGAGCCTCCAAAGTCGGGTGAAGTTGGGGCCTGACTTGGTCCAGTCTTATTTTACCTGCTAAATTACAGTGCCTCCCTAAATTCTTACACAGTGTGTGCTTCATGGCCATATCTGAGCATTTATAACTTCTTATTGTCACAGGGACTTAGGTATCTATTTACCCCATCACAGCTTGAACTCCTGAAGTCTGGAGTCTTGGTCTTGCTGCTACCTGAGCTCAGCAGTGCCGGTGCTGGGACTGTCCACACAGCGTGGGGCGGGTGCCACAGTGCAATGGTGAGAAGAGCCTGCAGAGCCAAGGTCCAGGTGAAAGACGAGCCATTCTTCGTGTCCTCCTCTGTAAAGCACAGGGCATAGCAGTGCTCCTCTCATGGAGAATTTGTGAGGGGCAAGTGAACTGACATCTGTGAAGGGTTTGATGCATAGTTTGGTGCACAAAATTACTGCTAGGAATTACTGCAGCAGACATTTGATACAGATGAAGTTTGTTGGATTGGTACTGCTGGGATTCAAACCAATATATAGTTTTCAAGGCAGCTTTTTAAGCTTTTAGAAAAATTGCCCAGCTAAATTAGTAATGGTTTATTCTCAATTATCTTTAGAATAAAGCAAGATTAAGGATTAGTTATTAGCTAGTACTAATAAGACAACCCTTGATTTAGACACTTATATACACTCCAAATCTTAGTAAAGATTCTCCTGAATAACATACACACAAAAAAGATTTTGAATGCTGGATCCTGATTTTACATGCAGTAAAGATGAACAGGTGTATTTACCACTAGAATATAGACTATTAACCTGGTTCCTTTTTTCTTATACTTAAAAAATACCTCTGAGTCTTCTATTAACTTTTGCTAAGATGATTTTTACAATATCCCTGAAGAGATTTTGTTTCCTATTAAAGTGGATGCCTAGCCTTCCAACTGGTTGAAATTAAAAACAATTGACAATTGTGTATAGTTATTTTGTAGAAGGTATATTAGGGTTACGATGTGGCAATATTGCCTTTACAGGAAATTTGATTGCACTCGTATAATTTTGATTTATGTGAACTTGGCCAGTCCCAAGTAAAGTATTCTTTTGTGAGTTGCCTTACCCATTAATTAGTTTAGCACATATTTATTGACTGGCTATCATGTGCTAGGTGCTGTTCTAGTTACTGGTGTGCCTTCCAATTTGAAAATAAAACAGATCAAAATCTCGATCTTTGTTTTGTACAAAAAACTCTATTTAATACTGGGACTTGGTAATTTATTAGAATGCACAAAAATCATCTAAAAGGAGGAAGTGACACAGTTTCTTTTTTTAACAATTTTGCATTTTGCATGGAAATCAATATTACTCTTAATAATTCAGATTTTAGGTAAGTTTTTTTTTATTTCTAAGGGATATTCCTTAGCAAATCCACATTTTCTTTTCTTTCTTTATATATTTTTTTTGGTACCGGGAATTGAACTCAGGACCTTGCACTTGCCAGGCAGGTGCTGTGCTGCTGAGCTATATCCCCAGCCCCACATTTTCTTGATTTCCTTTCTTAATGTATTCATAAAGACCTGTAGGTAAAGCAAATATCCAGATCTGGAAAATTCCAAGAATTATTGTTGCACAGTATTTGAGTATTATAGCAATAGTCTCCAGCAAGGGGAACAGTTCTGCACAGAGTCGCAAGTTGAAGTTGCTAACGGAAGGGCTTATTTTGCTTTCCAATCTGTTATCTGTTGGTATACCACTCATGGAGTTGTTTTACATATACTGTGTTGATAAACTTACTGATTTTTATTTTATTTTATTTTTTAACCATAGCAAAGTTTTACATTTCTTACAGGTAAGAAAAAATAAAAAGAAGGGCAGGGGAAAATCAGGCTTTGCAGAGTGGGTTTGGGTCAAGTAAAACAGGAGAAAAAGAGGAGGAAAAAATAAAAATTAAAAATATATTGTACAGCTGTGTCAGGTGGGCTATTGTGAGGAAGGACAATACGTGCTCTTCGTGCCAACTGTTTCTTTTTCATATTCCCACATTGGCATCATGTCTAGGTTATCCTATGAAAAACCTTCTTGAAGGCTGGTGTGGTGGTGCATGCCTGTAATCCCAGCACTTGGGAGGCTGAGGCAGGAGGATTGCTGTGAGTTCGAGGCCAGCCTGGGCTACGAAATCAGTTTAAGGCCAGCCTGAACTACATAGTGAAATTCTGTCTCAAAAAGCAAAAACAAACAAACAATCAAAAAATCTCTAGTTCTGGCAGGAAGTCCACAGAGCTTTCTGAGAGCTGCTCTGTTCATGTGTTCTGGAATTTTTTTTTTTTTATGTGGGTACCGGGAGTCGACCTCAGGACCTCGTGCTTGCCAGCGAGCGCTTGTGCTGCTGAGCAATATCTCTGGCCCTTTTTTCCTTTGTGTGGGTTCTGGGAGTTGAACTCAGCACCTTGTGCTTGCCAAGCAGGTGCTTATGCCACTGAGCTATCTCACTGGCCCGTGTTCTGAATCTTATGCCTCCTTTCCCAGCTAGTTTTAGCTTCCTGTCTCATTTCCCCCAAAGAAACACAAATCCCCATAATTCTTTCTAGGGTCCTGAGGGAGTTGATTTCTCTATCTTCTATAGCTTCTTTAGGCTGGAAGGGGTTGTGTACTCTACCTACTGGGGATTATGAGCTCCCCAACTAAATTGCAGTGTTGTGGCTCACTGGCTGGGTTGAAGAGAAAAACAGGAGACAACGAGAAAAGAATTAGTGAGTGCTGAGTTGCCTGTTTGATGGGAGAAAGAAACTTTACTGTTAGCCCAAATATGAAGAGCCACTCAGATCTCCATGCTTCTTGTGGAGGACAAGGTATGGTAAGAAGGCAGGTTAGATAAATTATTGAGAGTTTGAGAGCTACAGCCTTAGCAAGATTACTCATATAACATGTCTAATTAAAAACAGGAGCCTCAGTACAGTTATCCATTTAAACTGTGGTGAATTAAGGTCATTAGGGACTCTACTTCTCTGTCCTGGAGCAATATTGAAATCCTGCTTTCTAAAAAGGAGACTTAGGTCTTCCAAAGGTTCTCAGGAATAGCTTTCTTCTTAGTCCTGTGAAAATTCTAGTGACTGTTTCCCATGTAGTATTTTTATAGCTTGTCACTGCATCCCTTGGGGAAGGACCAGAATGGTTTCTCAGGAACTGGGAATAAGGCTGGGGCCATGAGGGGCTGTAGACACCCCATCTAACTTTTTGAAAAGTATGCCACTGGGCAGGGCTCTTGTCCTAGGCTTTGGGTCAAGATACGCAAAGCAATTTCTCTCTTTTCTGATATGTAGAGGAAGAAGGGTTTTCTTTTTTTTTTTTTCTGGGTACTGGGGGGTCAACCTCAGGACCTTGCACGCCAACAGGCGCCCATGCCGTTGAGCGATATCACCGGCCCCTTTTTCATATGTGGGTTCTGGGAGTCGAACTCGGGCCCTCGCGCTTGCAAGGCAGGCGCTTACGCCGCTGAGCCATCTCACCAGCCCAGAAGGGTTTTCTTAAGTCAGGTATTTTATTATACCATGCAGCAGGATCCACTTGTTTGCTAATTATGTCAGGGAGGCCTGGCATAGTCCTAATAGATAAAATCCATTTTGACATTTGCTGGAATTTGAGAGTTCTCTCCAAATTTGCTAGTAAATCTCTTCCTGTCAAGAAAGTAGGGCACTGTGGGACAATTAGAAATTCCTGGTTAAACATTTGGCCTTCAAAGTGACATGTCAGAGACAGTAATAAAGAATCTCTGGCTGGGGGTCCCCTCCACCCCAACTAGGGCTATAGATCTAGAGGAAGATTTTCTAGAGAAGTAAGTCAAACCAGAACGAAGTCATTAAATTGGCTCATCCATGATGTCCAGTGTTACCTAGCGTTCCTCACAGGAAATGGTGATATCTGCAACTGAAAAAGGGACTTGAATTCAAGTAGTTCTTTCTATTTCTGTGACCTCTCTTAGGGGCAGGACAAGTTGTGACTTAGAGGAAGAAGCACCACCTTGTGTATGTCCTGTGGGGCTGAAAGCTGTCTGTGTGCACCCAGTAGGAATTAAGTCTGTCTGAGGACCAAGGTGATGGGGCTGAGGAATACTGGGTTCCTTTGGGAAACTAGGCTTTCGTGGGGTTTCAGAGTCACTTGGAGGGATGGACCTGATTTATTGGCCTGTTGAGGAGACCTCCCAGTGTGGTTGTCTTCCTTAAACAGATTGGAGAAACCCATATCCCCCTGAGAGACAGGTGGGGTCTGAGGACAGGCTCATCAAAGATTTCTTTTCCTCTGGGGCCAATTGTGGATAACCACTCAGACTGCTTCAAAGTTCAGGGGCATCTAAGGACACCTGAGGACACCTGAGGTGTGCAGTGAGATACAGTTATGTAACCATGATTTAGCACAGGTAAACACACATGCGCTGGTTAGAGCACGATGTAAGAATGTAAATATGAGATAACAACCTGTATAAGAATTATACAATAAAGACGCAGGTGGTTCTTGCACTCTCACTCTGGCTCTCTGCTCTGCTCCGTGCTGCCTGTTGTTGTTGCTGATGTTTTGCAGACGTGCGTTCTTTAACCTTGGGACCTCAACCCTCGAAAATCTCCCTGGGGTGCCCTGGGTGGGTCAACACCACGCTAAATACCAGTTTCTTTTCCTGAGATAAAGGGTCACAAAAATCAGAACATATGGGATTTCATCCCACTTTCTATGTTTTAACCAGCAATAATTTGACTGAAAACTAGTCTCATAATTTAAACTGCCATCTTGCACCCATCTCTCACCATTTCCTGGTTCATACTGAACTCAAACCATATTGCAATAGCAGATAAACTGTTCCTTTTTTTTTAATTGACAGGTTCAACCTTTCCCACTGATCAAGGATAAGGCCTAGTGGCAAAGTCAGTGGAATCTGCAGGATGCAGTTCATGAGGTTTTCCATGGCTCATCTCTCGACCTATACAGAGAGAGAGAGAGACAACTAGGTCTTGGCTCCTTAAAATGGCGTTCCATGCAAAGGTGGAGACCTGACTTAAGCCTACAAAACCTCCCTTGTGAAACTCAAGTATTTGCTAGATTGATGTCTCTGTCCAAACCTAGGATGACATCAGTGTCTTTCATAGAAGCATAGAAAAAAGTTCTATTGAGGGTTTTTAAAAAAAATTAATTTTATTGGCACACTTTTTTTTTCCCTATACTTTACATTTATTTATTTATTTATTTTTTTATTTTAAAGAGAAGAAAAAACAAAACAAATCAAAAGAAGAACAAATTTTCAAACCAACATAATAGGAGGGTAACAATGGTTAATACATTACGTATTACTATCTTTAAGTTAGTTATTCAGGACACCAGACATTAGCATTCAATTGTCCAAACATTATTGGCACAAACCTTACTCTTCAATGAACTAAGTAAAAATGGTAGTGTATCTATCTTAACCATCTTATATATATATATATACAATTTTTTTTCCCTTTCCCTTCTTTCTTTTCCCTATTCCAGTCTCTCTTTCCTTTTGACCAGTTTCTTTTTGATTCACCATGTCTATTGTACATTTTGGATCTTATTTACTCTTTCAGTTTCTCATACTAGAGAGATAATACGATGCTTACACATGTGCTTCTGGTTTATTTCACTTATGAGTATTTTCTCGAGTTGCATCCATTTACCTATAAAAGTCTCCAGTTTATCCTTCTTTATGGCACATTTTTGATATACATAATTGTCACATTTATCATAGGGAATTTGTACCTGTACATAATATATCTTGATTCTTTTTTCCCCATTCCCCTCTCCTCCCTTCAACTCTTCTTCCCCTCCCTATTTACAAAAGCTTTGTTTCCATTTTCTCCCCTTTCATTCTCTTTTCTTCCATTTCTCTTCCTTCCTTTCCCTCTCCCCACTCCCTTTCCATCTGAATGTTTTCTTTCTATTTCCCCATATCTATCATCAGTTTTGGTCCTTACTTACAGTCTCAGTTTCTGAGGCCTTTTTTCTCCATACTGGTGACCCATTAACTCCTTTGGGAGAGGGTATTGAGCCACTTGATGGCTCTATCTAGCCCTTTGAAACTCCCATGAGATTAGGGTGAAATCCCTCCCAACAGGGATTCCTTTACCTCCATTGAGCCACTTGATGACTCTATTTAAGCAGGATGGAGCCACTTGGGAAACAATACCCTTCACATTTACCCCAATAATAAAAACTCTGGTGCTTTGTTTAAGACAGAAAACATTTTTTAAGAAAAAAATCTTAAATGTAAATTTTGTAAGAAACAAGGAAGGGATCTGGCCTGATTTAAAAGAAAAGAGAGAGGAAGCCCATATGTTGTCTAAAATTGGAGGCTTATGTCCTACCTACAAGGGTGAGATTGCCCAGGATCATAAGGCTAGTTGATTAAAACAAAGGGAAAAAAAAAAAGAAAGAGAGAGAGAGAAAAATGGTAAACAAACATGGCAGTGGCTGACCCAAAATAATTGCACCCGTTCACACGACAAGACTAGATAACAACCAGCCACTTGACAAGACAAGCTGGTGGCCAGTCATGTGACAAGCCATGATAGTGGCCAGTCACGTGGCAAGACCAGGTGGTGACTCAGACTAAGATAACATCCTGAGAAAGAAAAGTACATCTATGGGAAAAGTGCAGGTGGGACTTTGAGCTCAAAAGGAGACAGAGCTAATTTTCTAAGAGAGTAGCAAAGTCTCACAAAAAAGCACAAAAGCAAGGACAAAAAGGCACAACAGCAGGCTCTCTGGCTACTTAACTCATACCGACATAGTGACTGCAAACAGAAGAAAAAAGAAGGAAAAAGGCAGAGAAACTTGGAGTGGGCCTGTAGGTCTCTTACTCAAAAACCATGCATTCCCCTCTTCCCCTCCCAGGTGGTAGGAAAAGTAGAGAAAAGTTCCCCGCACTGTGAGAAAAGCCTCCCAAATTTCTGGCCTAGGGGAGAGAGACAAGGAAAGAAGGAAAAGAGAGAAACAAAAAAATCGGGCCCCAAGTGCCTCACCCGCTCTCCTGGGTGGCTAAGCCAAATTGTGTTACTGGATTCTAGGACGCTGGAGTCTCCATTTAGAGGTGACTTCTAGAGTCGTTCTGTCTTGCACAAAGAATTGAATGAGACAAGCGTAAACTGCGGCAAGACTTCGTATTTATTAGAGGTAGGAAAAAATAAAAGGAAGGGTAGGGGAAAAATAGGCTCTACATAGGAGTTTGAGCCAACTAAAAAGGGAGAAAAAGAAAAAATAAAAAGTACGCTGCAGGGTGGGCTATTGTGAGGAGGCCCGATAGCCATATTTATTTCATTTTTGAGAGTAATACTGACAGCAGCAGACAGGGCCATGATCACTCATTTTTCTCACAGTAACAGCAAAGCTCATGTCCGGTTCCTTCCTCCATGCCACATAGGGTTCTTGGGAAAGCTGACCTTAACCTTTGGCCACGTAATGTCTTGCTTTCGACTGCACACCAGTGAGTTCCTTATAACAAATATTACATCCATGGGGACTCTGTTTTTAATGCCAAATGACAAATTAAATAATTTTTCCTTTCTCCTTTATTTCTCAACTGATTTTTCTTGAGATTCTGAAAAACATAAATTTCACAAGAAATATCAGGAAAGGATTTTCATATTAAAATATGAGTATAGGAGATGCAGGAAGCTCTTCCTCCTTTTTCTGCTGAAATTTTTCATATTTATCTTGTACTAGGAATTTCCTCATCAATCTGTTGGTCTTTTGTGTTTCCAGAATTTCTCACAGTTTCTTATTTAGATTCTCCTTATGTTTCAGGGACTGACTATCCCTTAAAATATGTTTTCTGTTAGTGCTAGGATTCTGGTGTGAGAGGGAAAGAAAAATCATGTCCTTTCTACTGCATTTCCATTTTCAAACTTTATTACTGCAGTGCAGAGATAAGTAGAAGCTCTTTATAAATGCAGAGTTTGGGAGGGAGGAGAGGCTTTACACAGAAATTGTACTATACTGAGCTGTTCCTTTAGCTTGTGCCTGGGAGATAAGTAATGTGATCAGCAGTGGTATAGCTCTTAATTTTTTTTATCTGTATAAAAATGAAACATTCTCACTGCAATATTTGCTTTCATATGTTAATCTGTACTTTCTGATTAAATGCAATATTCCACTATACTGTGAAACTGTATGATTACAGACAACTTTCCTATAATGAGTAAATCTTGCTTCAAATATGTTAAGCACTTATCCCTAGGTTCTCTTGGCCTAGGGTCCTCCAATTAACAGGAACTTGTTAGGATATTCAAGTTTCAAGACTAATATTCTTTATACTTTCATTTCTTTGTTATTCTGTTTTTATTTATATAGTACAGCTTTTAAAGGTAAAGAAACAAAATTAGTGAGAGCAGAGTTTCTCTCTCTGTGCCTCTCCTCTGCAACCCCCAAGAGCAGTTTCCATCAGCCTTGGTTAATAGCAGGGGAGGAAGGAATGAATTATGTCCTTCAGGAGAAAAGGCACTGAGCACCAGGAGTATTTGAGCTTAGTATGCTCACACTGGTATTTCATACATTTGACCTATGAGTATTACAAACTGTCATTTGTAGGAGTGCCTACAACCTAGCATTTAAATTTTACACAGACAATACTTATACAATGAGGATCAAACAAATAAAAACTATGGTATTTAAAATTTTATTTTATCAAATAAAGTACATGGTAGAAAATTGAAAAGAAATAAACCACAATATAACTGAGACAAAAATGTAATTCTTTGGTGGTACTTGCAAGGTAGATCCTAATTCATTTAAAGCAGTTCAGTGACGTGTATAATTAATCCAGAAAAAGATTAAGTTTAAGAACATGTTCAAAATGATAGAGGCATTTATTGTAATGGACATTTCCTGCTTTTTGAGGATCTGTCATTCAAATTTCCTGCTGAGCAGTACCATGTGGGAGATTGACTTCTGTTTGTGGATAAAGCAGAGCATAGTTTCTCCTCTTCAGAAGACCAAGGAACCACATTTTCATCTCTACTGTGAGGTAGCCAAGGGATGGGTCCATGATGCATGCTCAACCAATCAGAAATTCTCTTTAAAACTGGGACTATTAACTCAGTGATGCAAGAAGACGTGACACTGATCTGAGATCCTTCACTGGAAATGGTTGCATGGACGAGACTGATCCCGCTGAGCAACTGATATCTTTTCTTCTTTTTCTTAGTAGCTGTTTGTGATTACATTCAATGTGGGGTGTTGGTACATGTACATAGTACATCTTAATTCTTTTTACATCCCCTTCCCCTGCAACGGATTTCTTCTGCAGAGGTCTTCAGGGCTCTTTAGTTCTAGATTCCTTAGGCCTGATCCTCTAGCTTCTAATGAATTTTGTGAGCTCGGATTTTTTTTTTTTTTTTTTATTTTAAAGAGAAGAAAAAAACAAAACAAATCAAAAGAAGAACAAATTTTCAAAACAACATAATAGGAGGGTAACAATGGTTAATACATTACGTATTACTATCTTTAAGTTAGTTATTCAGGACACCAGACATTAGCATTCAATTGTCCAAACATTATTGGCACAAACCTTACTCTTCAATGAACTAAGTAAAAATGGTAGTGTATCTATCTTAACCATCTTATATATATATATACAATTTTTTTCCCTTTCCCTTCTTTCTTTCCCCTATTCCAGTCTCTCTTTCCTTTTGACCAGTTTCTTTTTGATTCACCATATCTATTGTACATTTTGGATCTTATTTACTCTTTCAGTTTCTCATACTAGAGAGATAATACGATGCTTACACATGTGCTTCTGGTTTATTTCACTTATGAGTATTTTCTCGAGTTGCATCCATTTACCTATAAAAGTCTCCAGTTTATCCTTCTTAATGGCTGAATAGTACTCCATTGTATAAAAATACCACATCTTTCTTATCCATTCCTCAGTTGATGGGCATTTGGGTTGTTTCCAAGATCTGGCTATTACAAATTGTGCTGCTATAAACATGGGTGCACATATATCGCTGTGGTACGATGTTTTTAATTCTTCTGGGAAGATGCCCAGAAGGGGAATAGCTGGGTCAAATGGGACCTCCAACCCTAGTTTACTGAGGAATCTCCACACTGACTTCCACAGTGGCTGTACCAGTCGACACTCCCACCAACAGTGAAGAAGGGTTCCTTTTTCCCACAGCCCCTCCAGCATTTGTTATTAGTTGATTTCTTAATAGTAGCCATTCTTTCTGGGGTGAGATGGTATCTCAGTGTTGTTTTAATTTGCATCTCTCGAATGACTAGTGATGTTGCACATTTTTTTGTATATTTGTTTGCCATTAGTATTTCTTCATCTGAGAAATGTGTATTCATCTCAGATGCCCATTTATGGAGTGGGTCTTTAAATTTGGGAGGTCTGATTTTTTTGAGTTCTTTATATGTTCTCGATAGTAATCCTTTGTCTGAGGAACAGCTGGCAAACATTTTTTCCCACATTGTGGGTTGTCTCTTCACTCTGTTGGTGGTTTCTCTTGCTGTGCAAAAGCTTTTTAATAAGATGAGATCCCAGTTATTGATTCTTTGGGATAGTTCCCGTGCAGTTGAGTTTTTATTCATAAAGTCTTTGCCTACACCAATGTCTCCAAGGGTTTTACCTATCCTACCTTCCAGCAGATTTAATGTTTCTGTTTTAATATTTAGATCTCTGATCCATTTTGAATTTAGTTTAGTGCATGGTGAAAGATATGGATCTAGTTTTAATCTTCGGCATGTGTAGAGCCAGTTTTTCCAGCACCATTTATTAAAGAGGCTATCTTTCTTCCAGCGAATGTGTTTGGCACCTTTGTCAAAGATAAGGTGGCTTAGTATGTCTGGGGTTGTTTCAGCATCTTCTAATCTGTTCCATTGATCTTCAGGTCTGTTTTTTTGCCAGTACCACACTGTTTTTATCACAGTAGCTTTATAGTATAATTTCAAGTCGGGGATTGTGATGCCCCCTGCCTTGCCTTTGTTGCCCAGAATTGCCTTTGCTATTCTAGGTCTCTTCTGATTCCAAATGAATTTTAGTATTGTTTTCTCTAATTCTGTGAGATATGCTGTTGGAATTTTGATTGGAATTGCATTAAATCTGTATAACAATTTTGGAAGTATGGCCATTTTCACTATATTGGTTCTTCCTATCCAGGAGCAAGGGATATCTTTCCATTTTCTGATATCCTCCTCAATCTCCTTTTTCAGAGTACTGTAGTTTTCAGTATAGAGGTCTTTTACATCCTTCGTGAGGTTGATTCCTAGGTATTTCATTTTTTTGGATGTTATTGTGAAAGGTATTGTTTCCCTAATTTCTCTTTCAGTAAGTTTGTTATTTGTGTACAGGAAGGCTATTGACTTTTGAGTATTGACTTTGTATCCAGCTACACTACTGAATTTGCTTATTAAATCTAGCAGTTTTTTAGTGGAGTTTTTGGGATCTTCTGTGTAGAGTATCATGTCATCTGCAAATAATGATAATTTAACTTCTTCCTTTCCAATCATTATTCCTTTTATTTCTTTCTCTTGTCTAATCGCTCTGGCTAAAGTTTCCAGAACTATGTTGAATAAGAGTGGGGACAGTGGACATCCTTGTCTTGTTCCTGATTTTAGAGGGAAGGCTTTCAGTTTTTGGCCATTTAGTATAATATTGGCTGTTGGTTTGTCATAGATAGCTTTTACAAGATTGAGATAAAGACCCTCTATTCCAATTTTCTGTAGGGTTTTTATCATGAAAAGGTGCTGGACTTTGTCAAAAGCTTTTTCTGCATCTATTGAGATGATCATGTGATTTTTGTCTTTGGTTCTGTTAATATGCTGTATTACATTTATTGATTTACGTATGTTGAACCATCCCTGCATCCCTGGGATGAATCCAACTTGGTCATGGTGTATAATCTTCTTGATGATTTGTTGGATTCTGTTTGCCAGTATCTTATTAAGGATTTTTGCATCTATGTTCATTAGGGAGATTGGCCTGTAGTTCTCTTTCTTAGTTGGGTCCTTCTCTGGTTTTGGTATCGGGGTAATGCTTGCTTCCAGGAATGAATTTGGGAGTATTGCTTCCCTTTCAATTTCATTGAAAAGTTTGAGAAGTAGGGGCATTAGGTCTTCTCTAAATTTCTTGTAGAATTCGGCAGTGAATCCATCAGGGCCTGGACTTTTCTTTGTTGGGAGGTTTTTAATTACATCTTCAATTTCATTGGCTGATATTGGTTTATTTAGGATTTTTAAATCTTCTTGATTCAGCTTTGGTAATTCATACGAATCTAGGAATCTGTCCATTTCTTCTGCATTTTCCATCTTAGTAGAATATAAATTTTCAAAATAGGTATAGATGATCTTCTGGATTTCTGCAGGGTCCGTCGTGATATCACCCTTTTCATTTTCAATTGCATGGATTTGAGTCTTTTCTTTTCTTTTTTTAATAAGGTTGGATAAGGGTTTGTCAATCTTATTTATTCTTTCAAAGAACCAACTTTTTGCTTCATTGATTCTTTGTATTGTTTTTTTATTCTCCAATACGTTAATTTCTGCTCTGATCTTTATAATTTCCTCCCTTGTACGGGCTTTTGGCTTAACCTGCTCTTCTTTTTCTAGAAGCTCGAGGTTCACCCTTAAGTTGTTTATTTGCGCTTGCTCTATTTTCCTGATATAAGTATTTAATGCTATAAATTTCCCTCTTAGGACTGCTTTCATTGTATCCCATAAGTTCCGGTATGTTGTACTGTCATTATCATTCAGTTGTAGAAAGTGACTAATTTCTTCTTTAATTTCATCTGTGACCCATTGGTTGTTCAGGAGGATGCTGTTTAATTTCCATGTGTTTAGGGAGTTTTTGTGGGATCTTTTGCCATTGATTTCCAATTTCATTGCACTATGGTCTGATAATATGCATGGGATAATTTCAATTCCTTTGCATTTACTTAAGCAGGTTTTATGAGCTAGTATGTGGTCTATTTTGGAGAACGTCCCATGTGCAGCTGAGAAAAATGTGTATTCTGATGTTGTGGGATGGAACACTCTGTAGACATCTACTAAGTCCATTTGTTCAAAAGTTTGGTTCAGTTCTACTATTTCATTATTGATTTTCTGTCCAGTTGATCTATCTTTTTGTGACAGTGGAGTATTGAGATCTCCCAATATAATTGTATTAGTGCTTATTTGATTTTTCATGTCCTTTAGTACTTGTTTTATATAGCTGGGTGCATTGGTATTTGACGCATATATATTTATGATCGTTATCTCTTCCTCTTGGATTGTTCCCTTTACAAGGATGTAATGACCGTCTTTATCTCTCTGAATCCTTCTTGGCTTGAAGTTCACTTTGTCTGCAAAAAGAATAGCTACCCCTGCTTTTTTCTGGGTTCCTGTGGCATGGAGTATTGTTTTCCATCCTTTGACTTTCAGTCTATGAATTTCTTTCTGAATTAAATGTGTTTCTTGTATACAGCATATTGTTGGATCTTGCTTCTTGATCCATTTCGCCAGTCTGTGCCTTTTGATTGGTGAATTGAGACCGTTAACATTGATGGTTAAAACTGATATGTATTGACTTGTCATGATATTTTCCTGTTGTTGGTTCCCACTCTTTGTTTTCCTGCTTTCCGGCTATTTAATTATTTGCCCTGCCTGGTGGATTCCTTCTGTTGGGGTTCCTATCTCTTTCTAGAATGTCCTTCAGAACGTTTTGGAGTGCTGGTTTGGTGGTCATAAATTTTCTCAGATGTTCTTTGTCATGAAAGTATTTTATTTCTCCATCAATTTTGAAAGATAGTTTTGCAGGGTACATCAATCTGGGCTGAAAATTATTTTCCTTTAGAGCTTGCAATACATCATTCCAAGCTCTTCTTGAATTGAGGGTTTGTGCCGCAAAGTCAGCTGTGATTCTGATGGGTTTTCCTTCATAGGTGATTTGTCTCTTCTCCCTAACAGCTTTTAAGATTCTGCCCTTCTGTTGAATTTCTGGGATCTTGACTATAATATGTCTGGCTGAAGTTTTTTTTTGATCATGTCTAGTTGGTGTTCTAAAAGCTTCACTTATAGGGGTGTCAAATTCCTTTTCTCTTCCAGGAAAGTTCTCCCTGATTATGTCTTTGAACAAGGTTTTAATGTCGTTGATGTTATCTCCTGCTTTTTCATTTATTCCAATTATTCTTAAGTTGTTTATCTTTGAGTCATCTAGCAGCTGCTGAATTGATTTTTCATGTTCCCTTGCTATTTTTAAGAATTTTTCCATTTCATGATCACTAATTGCAAGCCTGTCTTCTATATCTGAGATCCTGTCCTCGCATTGGCTTATTCTGCTACAAATACTTTCAATGGAATTTTTTATCTCTTGGGTATCTGCTTGAATCTGCCTTATGGATTCCATTTCTTTCCTATGCTGAGCATTCATGGTTTCTATAGTTTTCTTAAGTTCATCTATTTTTTTGTCTGTATCAGCTATAGTGTCCTTAAGCATGGTCTTCATTATAGACATTATCTCTGCAGTTATCTGTGAGATTATTTCTGTTTTAATTTTTTCCAGAACCTCATTCAGTTGCTTTGTTGTTACCACTTCAGATAGGCCAGGTGGGTGGCTTTCGGATTGTCCCACCTCGTTGCTCCCTAGGTTTGCCTTTGGTGAATTGGATGTGTGGGGTTGCATCTTGTTTAAGTGTCGTCTCATTTTTTCTTTCTTTAATTCCTGGGGTGATGTTTGCAAATTACCTATAGTAGGTTACTTTATTGCTAGTGTTTAAGATCTTTAGAAGATGACTACTTCTCTGCAGTATCTTCCAAGTGGAGCTTGCTTTTAGGTTTTGAGCTTTCTGCCAGATCCTACCTCTTCAATTCGTTGGGTATGCGAAGTTGCTACCTGTTTGGCCCAGTCCTTAATTCTTTGGTACTGTGCCACTGTATTTTCTGTGTCCCTTAGTCAATCTCAATCATGAAATATCAGGAAGGAAAGATGTTTAGAACAATTATTTCACATTTGGCTATAATGTTAACTAAAGCATCAAACACAGCCTAGAAAATGACAGACTGAGCTAACCAGTTATTTACCACTTTTAGCTGTATAGAGTTGCGGTTATACAACAAAATCTAAAACACACCAGAAAAATTATATGCAGTATACAAGTCCTGTGTATGTCAATTTTTCCCCTGAGGAGTTTAAATGTAAAATGAGTTAAGGAGGAAATAGAGTATTGGGAGAAGAGGAAGGAATTAGATGTAAGGTTAGAGGACCAAGAGGGATCCCACTAAAATTGGGACACTAGTGCAGAGGACAGGTGGTAGAAAGAGAAGGAAGGGATAAAAGGAAGAACAGATCACAACCACAATCACAAAGAAGTTAGAGGCACTGTTTACACTCATATAAAAAACCAGAGAGAATAATGAAGGAAAGAGCAAATACACATACAGAAACAAAAACGAAGATAAAAACAATAAAACAGACAGATCAAAAATAAAACCCCACCAAAAAACAAAACAAAACAAAACAAAAACAAAAAAACCCTTCGCCAGAACAAAAAACAAATCAGTGAGAAAAAAAAAATAATAAAAAATAAAAATAAAAATAAAAAAATAAAAAGAATCAGTTCCAGGTGTTGACTCTGTTGTAGGCAGGTACCTTGTGACAAAGTCCTGTTCTGTGCAGGTCCGTTCCAGTAAGCCAGGAGCGCCCTCTGGCGGGCAGTGAGCAGAGGCGCGTACTTTCAGGCAGAGACCAGTCTAGCTCGCCTCCGCTCTCAGCGCCCTTTCACGATCCCTGGGCCTGAGAGGCTCAGCGCGCTGTACGGAGCGCGGGTTCCCTGCACTGGTTCCCGCCGCTCTGGTTTTTCGCCACGCCCCCCACAATGGCGCCGGGCCAGTCGCTCTCTGGCGCAGGACAGGTGTGGCTGAGAGTCCAGTCTTGTTCGCCTGCTGACCTCAGCACACTTTCGTGGGCTCAATTGAGAGGCCCTGTGCTGCCCTGTCCGGAGCACAAGTTCCCAGAGCAGTTTTCGAGCCGCTCTGAGTTTCGCCACACCCCCCACAATGGTGCCTGGCCGGTCGCTCTCTGGCGCGGGGCAGCTGTGGCTGAGAGACACTCACTGCCGGTCAGCACCGTTCTCCGCCGCTCCCCTGCCCCGCCGCTGTCTCAGGATCCTCCGTGGGGGCTCCCTGGGCACCAGCTGCCACCGTGTGTCCGTAGAATTGAGCCTCCGCGGCGCTGCAACTCCCGGGATAGTAGGATAGAAGGTGCCCGCGTGCAGTCTGCTCCTTCTTTCCTTCTTCTTTGTTGGAAGTCACCCGTCACTGGTGCCGGGGGTCCCAGATTGCGCTTCAGAACTTCTCTGGGTTTCGGGAAGGCATCTCCCCCCCTCCTGCGCTTTCCGGGTCGCTATATTCCCGTGTTCCAATGGTAACTTTTAGAGAGAGTTTCGCTGCCTGCTTCTTACTCATCCGCCATCTTGAGGTCCTCCATGAGCTCGGATTTTCTTGCAACAAACTCTGCTTTTCTCAAAAGAGTAGGAGTTTGCTACTTTTGCCTACAGTTGAGCAAGCACTGTGACTGATGATGTCTACAAGCCAAAGCTTAGTGATGGAGAAAGTGGAGAAAGATTGTAGTGGTTTGGAGTTCAGTATGGAGGAAAAAAAAACAATACAAAACTAAATGTCAACAAAGGTACCTCAGTGATAAAAGCAGAGGCAAATTTATAGGTTTTCTGGTTGGGAAACAGCTCACAACAATTCATTTGACAAGGAAATCTTTGAGGCCCCATCAGAATGCATGTAAAAATCTACTCATTTCCTTACAAAATATACATTGTCCTTTAAAGTTTGCTGAGAAAATCTGAACTTGCCTGAGAAACTACTTTTAAAAATTATTATTGTTTGTGGCTATACTATTTGTGTTACATATTGCTGTGTAAAAGGTCACCCCCAAAATGCAATGGTTTAAAGTTATAATGATTTATTAATTCAGAAGCCTGTGGTTTGTCTGAGTAATTCTGCTGGTTTGCCTAGTTCTCTCCAGTGATTGTATTCAGCTGAGTGCTGAGCTGGAAGCTCCAAGATGGAACCCATCTCTGTCCAGCTGTTGGAGCTCTTTGGCTGGATGGCCTCCAGTCTCCTCCCATGATCTCTCATCCTCCTGTAAAGGAGACTGGACTTCTCCACAGCAAAGTGAACTCAGGGGTCCCAGAGAAGAAAAGCAGCAGCTGTGTGGCCTGTTCAAATCCAAGCCTGGATTGTGTCAAAGCACATCACGAAGCCAAACCAAATTCAAGGGTGAAGGAAGGAGATCCACTTGTTAATGTGAGGAATGACAAAGTTATACTGCAGGGAAGGTGGAAGAATTTTGTGGTCATCTTTATAGATAATTGACCACAATTATGTAATGTAATATCCTGGGCAAAATACTAATATATGTCTCTCATCTTTTTTTTTTTTTTTTTTTTTTTTTTTTTTTGCATTCTAGGGATTGAATGCAAGGCCTTTGAACTGAGCTACATCCTTAGCCCCTTTTAAAAGTTTTTATCTGGAGACAGAGTTTTGCTAAATTGCTTAGTTGCTGAGTGTGAGCTCAAACTAGTGATCCTCCTGCCCAATTCTCCCAGAGTTCTGAGATTAACAGGATGTGCCACGATGCCTGCCTTAAAAATTTTTTATTTTATTTTTCTGAGAGTCAGACATATGCACTGAAGAGTGTAACACATTTTACAAATATGCATTACATACACAAGTAAAGACTGACTAGATTTCAAGAAAAGTACCAACCAACTGACCCAAGACTACAACTTTCTGGAATTTCTTTTGAGGATGTTTTCTAAGCAGGGTGAGAAGTAGAGTGGAAAGAAGAAAATCCACTGTGCAATTTCCTCTCTTGTAAATTAGGGATAATATTTTTAATCTCAGAAGGCTGTGAAGATGAAATGAAATAAAATTCATAGGACTTAAAACATTGTGTCTGTTAATATGTGTTTAATAAATGATGCAATGACAAACAAGGTGATGATAGCAGTGATGATACTAATATAATACAAGGTGGTATTAGTTGATTTTATGTTGTAATAACAAGATCACAAATGGGAATTTATGAACAGAAATTTATTTGGCTCATGGTTCTTGAGGCTGGAAAGTATAAGATCAAGGAATCTTCTTAAGTGAGGATGTCCTTGCTGTGTCATAACATGGTAGGAAAGTGTGATAGGGGGCTGATCTCCCTCATTAGGGCTCTGCTTTTTTTTGAGATAGTGTCTTGCCTGCACTGGCTATGAATTCCCAACCCTCCGGCCTCACCCACTGAGTACTGGCGTTACAGGTGTGTGCTGCCACCCTCGGAACTTTGCATCTGTGATAGCAAACTCACCGCAGTGATAACAATGTTTATTTATTAACTGAGAGCTCGAATCACCTTTTTTTTTTTTTTTTTGTGGGTACTGGGGGGTCGACCTCAGGACCTCGTGCGCCAACAGGCACCCGTGCCACTGAGCGATATCACCGGCCCCTTTTTTGTATGTGGGATCCGGGAGTCGAACTTGGGCCCTTGCGCTTGCAAGGCAGGCGCTTACGCCGCTGAGCCATCTCACCGGCCTCGAATCACCTTTTAAAGTATATACCCCTCAGTATAGGAATTGTTTCCAGTACATGAACTTTGGGGGCCACATTCAAATCCCATCGATGGTGATGTTGAACTTCAGGGTGTATGCAGCAAATACGTCGGTAAGAGCCAGAAAATAGTTGTGGGGAAGAAGGAGCATTTCAGAGTCTGCAATCAAGGGAAACCAGCACTGGTTACATGGGAAGCACTAGAAGTAGTTGGGCATCGATTTTGTAGGCCTCTGGACTTAAAAACAGAGCCTGGAGTTCAAGGGGATCAGCTCATATAGCTGAAGTGCAGAATTCATCCTGCAGCCTGAGTAATCATTACGTTAGCATGAACTTGGATATATATCTACATATCTGCTCTATAGTGTATTCGTTTAAAAAGACTATCACATACATCTTAAAAAGAGGACCTAACGTGTTTCACCAAATCAATGTAATTGGTCAGACCAAATTCACAGAGCTTTAAGGGTGAAGTCAACAGGGTGTTGCTCACTGAATTGGGAAGCAGCTGGCAGCCATGAATGAAGAAAAGAAGGAGTCACACCCAGGGAAGGGAACTCTGGAGGAGCTACCCAAGTTCGGGGAAAGGCCTCGGATTTAGGAGTGCTCAATGACAAACACCAAGTGCGAGACTGATCTGAGATGTGTTTAAGACACTGTTTCTGAGATGCCATCCTACCCCAGAAAGAATGGCCATCATCAAGAAATCAAATAATAACAAACACTGGCGAGGCTGTGGGGGAAAAGGAACCCTTCTACATCTTTGGTGGGAGTGTAGACTAGAACCACCACTATGGAAATCAGTATGGAGATTCCTCAAAAAGCTAAAACTAGAAATAACATTTGACCCAGCTAGTCTTCTTCTAGGTATTTTTCCAAAGGAGTTAAAGACATCATATTAAAATGACACATATATACCCATGTTTTTAGTAGCACAATTCGTAATAGCTAAATCATAGAAGCAGCCTATGTGCCCATCAACAGATGAATGGAAAAAGAAAATGTATTTACACACAATGGAGTACTACTCTGCCATAAAGAGAGATAAACTTGAGTCGTTTGTAGGAAAATGGAGGCAGTTTGAGTCCATAATGTTAAGTGAAGTAAATCAGACACACACAAGCTTAAACACTGCATGCTTTCTCTAATAGGAAAAACCCAAATTATACATAAAGAGCAAAATAGAAGATAGATAACAGGAAGAAGGGAGATAGATATTTCTCAGATGGGAAGGGGATCAAGAGATAGAGAGGCAGAGGCGAGGGGAAAGGGATGAAAAAGGAATGAAGATGTATCATGTATGTGTACTAACTCAGCATAAGGAATGTAAACATTATGTACAGTGAGCATGTACTAATGAAAATAAAAAGACACTTTTTCAGTAAATAGATCACATATCTCCTTTACTGGATACACTATTGGGAATGGAGAATGGTTGTGAAAAAAGCTCATTAAAATACAAATTTATAATTACACCCTTTATCACTTTTATATGCTTTCCCCTTCTAACATTTCTATTTGCAAAGTGTTGCTTTCTCACTAATTTCTGCAAAAATATTTATTGACTGTTAAGTATGTGTCTGGGCCTGGACATAAAAGAATAAAGTCTAAAAGAATTTGTGATTAAGTAGAAGGATAAACATTTTAAAAATACTTTTAATAAGTTCTATAAGCCCTCTAAAAGTGATTTCCAGGCAAGATGGCCCTGAATAATCATGTTTACACTACCCCTTCAGTTTCAAATGTTACAATAGTAGGTAAAATGTAAAAATAAAAAATGTAAATATATGACTATATTTAGAAGTCAAATACCACTGAAATCATGGCCTGCTGGGGTCCTACTCTCTGATAATTAATTATCTATAGCATTGGTATAAGGAGAGGCAAATGTGTTGTCAGGACCTGTTCCTACCAGTGAATAATTATAATTCTATATGAGTGTGGTATTTTACAGAGGGAATCATAGGTGTTGATAGTTTTTTTAGTTCTATGATGGAAAACACATGCTTCTATCTTTATGTAAATATTTAAATAAAGTTTTTAAGCTTAACTCTATTTGTTATTTAACATTCACTTAAATACTGTAAAATCACAACCCCTCTAAATATTTTTATAATACTTACAAGGACAACACATCAAAGCATATGTATTTAAATTAAACTTTCCAAATATTTAAATGATTATGAACTTATTTGATTTTTACTCTTCTAAATATTTAATTAAAATCCAAACATCAGACATAAAATTCTCACAAATGTTTTAAATGAATTAAAGAACGGAAAAAAAAAAAAACCACACACACGGAATATCACACAAATTGGAACTATTATAGTAAAATTAAATGGTTGTAAAGTAATAGTTAAAACATTCTACTAAAATATTTCATTTTGCATATATATTCTTATTTTTGCTCTTATGCTTTTTCTTCCAGAAGTTGCAGTAATTTCACCAAATGTTGATTTTTACATCTTCTTTTTTTTTTTTTTTTGTGGGTACAGGGGCGTAGACCTCAGGACCTTACGTGCCAGCAGGTGCCCGTGCCGCTGAGCGATATCACCGGTCCTTTTTTCGTATGTGGGATCCGGGAGTCGAACTCGGGCCCTCGTGCTTGCCAGGCAGGCGCTTACGCCGCTGAGCCATCTCACAGGCCTGATTTTTACATCTTCTTAAAGGTGGAAATAGGCTTTCCAAACCTCAAAGTAAAGTGTATATTCTGATTCGGTTGGGTCCAGAGTTTTTGCTCTTTATTTCTTGGTTCTTGGTTGAGTTTCAGGACCCAAGCAGTTTACTTTAGCCCTTCACTTAGGGATGAGTCCTTTCTAATAATGAGTTTCCTTTGTTGTATTATGAGAATTTCAGTCTGTGTATTTTATGAAATTTTATATTTTTGTTAAAATTTTCATTAGTACATATTTACAGTACAAAATGATTACATTCATCCTGGAGAGTTGGTAATTGCTCATAATACATCTTAATTCTTTTCACTTTTTTTCCCACCCTTCCCTCCCTTCCCCTCCCACTCTTCTATCTTATTTGCTTGAAATTTGGTGCTTTCCAGGAATTCTGCATACTTTATAATGGACTAGTTCATTGTCCTGTCATTGCAAGATCCTGTTTTACATAATTGTAGGGTCATCAGAAATGTCATCTTTTAGAATACGTGAAGCAACGTGGAAGGGAAGAAGCTTCGTTGTATGGTTAGAAATTGTGAGAAGCAATATTTAAAAATCTGAATTCATTGTAAGAAGTAGATTTCTGGAAAAAAGCAAGATAATGCACATCCATATAAACTCTTGCTTTCCTTCCATATAGCCTGGAAAAAAGCTACCTTAGAAGATTCTGCTGCTCTTCAGTCCGCTACTGTATTGCAACCCCAAATTAGCTGCCCAGTGTGTGTAGGAGTGGTGGTGGGAGGAAAACAGATTGTTGTTATTGTTGGGTTCCTTTAGGTAAGAAGGTTGGAAAAGGTGTTTTTTAAGGTCATGCACTAGCACTGATTTCCAAACCGACAAAGTATGTTGTTATATCCCACTTTTCATATATGTAGTACGGGATTTAATTGAACATCTAGATTGTCCGCTCTATGATTAAAATATTCCTGCAAAAAAACAGAGAACCTAAAAACAATCAGGCACGTAAAAGACACTGGTGTAGGACAGTCAGTGCTTCATAGAGCAGAAAGCAAAAAATCTCCACTTAAGGATCCTCCCTCACATCATTCCCAATGGATTAAAAAGTTAAAAGAGAAAGGCAACTAAAAAATATCAGTGAGTGAAGGAGAATATCCTTCATAACAATGAGCAAGGTAATATTTCCTAAAGAGGAAACACAAACAAATAAATAGTAATAAAATTGATTAAAAATTTCTGATATCAAAAGACAACTTAAAGTTGTAGGATAAACTCTACGATGGGAGAGAAATACCAAATATAATCAACAATGTATTACTTTACAGACTATATATGAGGCATTTTTATAAATCAGTAAGAAAGTAAAACAACTTGTAAAAACAAATTGTAAAACAATTTGATAGAAAATCATCAAAAATATGATGATCCAGGAAGACAAGAAGAAACTTAAATGGTCAATTAACTTATACAAGTTTATGCCACTTTACTAGTGATTTGGAAAAAAGTCAGACAAAAATATCAAGATAATATTTGCCAAATAACAGACTATCCACAAACTAGCCAGGACAGTCTGGCCATGATAATGGGTGTACTTTACACTCAGATAAAGACATGTTTTATCATCTTCTGGTTTTTATCTGTTTTTGGTTTTCATTTTATCTTGAGAGCCTCATTATGTAGCTCAGGCTGGATTTGAACTCAAGATCTTCCTGACTCAGCCTCCCAAGTGCTAGGATTATAGGTATGTTCCACCACGTGAGGTTTTTATTATCTGTGAATCAAGAGGTATTTTAGAACGGACAATATCTTAGCACTGCTGGCTCCCGAGTAAGGGCTGTGGGTATTAACATCACACCTTTGTCCACTGACATCGTGTGATGGGAACAAGAGTGTTGACATGAAGGTGCTCATACAGTAAAATACACATGACTGCAAAATATTAGTGCTCATTACTGAACTGAAACAACAGCTCAAAGATTAGGTATTATTATTCTTCTATTGATGAGAAAACTGTTCATCAATCGCTAATTGCAAAATTGGGTTTAAAATTCCAGAAGTCTATAACTAAAGTTTGACATTTTAACTATACTCCACTATCTCTACCGAGTACAGGGCAATGTGACTTTTCATGCACTCCTAATTAGAATCGGACTTACAATTGTATCGGAGATAAAATCGGTACTAGCACATTCAAACTGAAGTTTGGCAATAGCAACATCTCTTTTAGAAATATTTCCTAAGGAAGGACTCTCACACTCACACAAAGAAACATCTATTTGCAACAAGTCTGTAGTAGAAAAACAGTTGAGATGTTCTAAAATCCCCTCGTAGGGAATGGATAAATTAATTGTGGAGCATTTTAATTTAAATAAAATGGAACTGAAAATTATGAGCTAAAGCTGTATGGATAAACGTAGATAAATCTTACAAAATATTAAGATAGAAATGCAAGTTTATGAAAGATACATATAGTAATATACAAATTGTGGTGAGTTTTAAGAAGTAGTACTACATGTGTATAGATTTATATGTACCTGTGAAAGAATAGAAGGCAGATGGGAGGGATTCATAATGACACCAAGATGATGGCCGCCATGGATAAAGACGACGGAGTTAGGAGGATGAAACAGATTGATGCAACTTATTAGCAATGCTTTTAAAAAAATACTAACAAAATATATGAAGTAAATATTGCAAAGTGTTAATATTTATTCGCTCTGAATAGGGATACATGTTATTTTGTTATCTGTGCTTTTTTTATACATGTAATATTCCATAATGGCATATTCTTGTTTTTCCTAAGCAGAAATTTTATTTTTAAATAAGTAGCACAGACATTTATAGAATTATAAAATAAGTTAGTTTTCATTAATAATATAGACACTAAAAATTTACTTCATTGGAGATTATTTCATTTCTAGAAAATTTTTTTTTTTTTTGTGGGTACCGGGGTGTCGACCTCAGGACCTCGCGCGCCAGCAGGCGCCTGTGCTGCTGAGCGATATCACTGGCCCCTTTTTCGTATGTGGGTTCCGGGAGTCGAACTCGGGCCCTCGCGCTTGCCGGGCAGGCGCTTACGCCACTGAGCCACCTCACCGGCCCCTCTAGAAATGTTTTACATTGAAATTTATTTGAAAGCAATATCATAAGTGATAAATTGATTACTTCATTGATTTTTTCAAAGAAATTTTTATTGCAGTAAATACATATAATATAAAATTTACCATTTTAACTATTTTTGGGGGTTATTTTTGGAGCCAGATTCTCATTATGTAGTTCAGGCCGGCCTTGCACTCACTATGTAGCTCAGGCTGGCCTCAAACTCGTGGTGATCTTCTTGCCTCAGCCTCTCCAGTGCTGGATTATAGGTGTGTGCCACCACATCTGGCCATTTTAACTATTTTAAGTGTACAATTCCATGGCATTAAATACATTTACATTATTATGATACTATCACCACAATCCAGCTCCAAAACTTTTTAAATTTGGAAAGCTGAAAATTTGATCCATTAAACATTAACTTTGCGGGCCGGTGAGATGGCTCAGCAGCTTAAGCGCCTGCCTTGCAAGCGCGAGGGCCCGAGTTCGACTCCCGGAACCCACATACGAAAAAGGGGCCGGTGATATCGCTCAGCGGCACGGGCGCCTGCTGGCGCGCGAGGTCCTGAGGTCGACCCCCCAGTACCCACAATAAAAAAAACAAAAAAAAAACAAAAAAAAACATTAACTTCTTATTTTCTTTTACCCCAACACCCTGGCAACCACGATCCTACTTTCAATTTCTGTGAATCTGACTGCTGCAGGCACTTTACAGAAGTAGAATCATACAGTATATACCTTTTGTGACTACCTTACTTCACTTAGCATAAAATCTGCAATGTTCAGAATGTCTTTCTAATTAAGGTTGATAACATTAACAGTATTTTCTCCTTTATCTATCAGTACCCATAGTCAATCATATTCTGAACATCTGAAATGAAAATTGTCAAATCCAAACTTATTGAGATTTTCCCCTATATTTTCATCTAAAAGTTTTATAGTTTTAGCACTTACATTTAGGTTCTTGATCCATTTTGAATTAATGTTTGTATGTTTCCTTAATTACTTTTCTCATTGCTGAGACAAAATACCAATACCCACAAGTTAAAGGAGGAAAAGTTTATTTTAGCTCACAGTTTGTAGAGGTTTCAATCCATAGTCACCTGGCTCTAAAGCATGGCAGAGGGCATTGGCAGAGGAGAAACAGTCCATGGCAGGGTAAGCAAAAGGCAGCAAGCAGCGAAGCAAGTCTCTCTTTCCCTTTTATCCCACACAGGCTACAAGTCCTTTTGATGGTGCCACTCACACCCAGGGGCCTTCCCATTATTCATGCCCATAACTATGCTAAACCAATCAGTGGACTAATCCAGTATCACACTCTTAATTCAGGATCACACACCCATGATACATCCACGTCCCAAAAACCCACCTATGAGTACATGAGGCTTTGAAGGGACATCTAGATACAAACCATAATATATGTGGTATAAGGTAAGGCTTTAATGTCATTGTTTTGCATGTGGATAGCTAGACTTCTCAACATCATTTGTTGAAAAGTCCATGCATTCTCCACTGTATCATCTTGACACCTTTGCTGAAAATCATATGACGATATATGTGAGGATTGATTTCTGGGGTTCCTATTTCTGTTGCATTGGTCTGTATGCCTGTCTTTATGTCAGTACCATGCACTTTTGATTACTGTAGTTTTGTACTAAGTTTTAAAATCAGGAAGTATGAGACTTCCAGCTTTGTTCTCTTTTTAAAGCTTGTTTTGGCTCTTCGAGGTCACCAAGGTCTACACTGAATTGTAGGATCAATTTTTCTATTTCTGCAAAAGTAGTCATTGGGCTTTTCACAAGGATTGTATTAAATCTGTAGATTTACATGATTAAATATCTAGGTAGGCAGATGTGTCACTCCTATCAGTATTTATAATGACACTTCTAAAGATAAAAACATATCTCATTCCCAGTTTCTGTTTTCTCTTATGATTTTCTAAAATGAATACTTAAACATTTTTATTGACCAGGTTATTTTCCTTCATTTTCTGAAATTAATCTAAAATTCAGGCATCAGGACAGAAGGGGGTCAGAAAGCAGTCTAGGTTTTTCAAAAAAGGAATCTAATATAGGAACTTGGTTACACCCAGGTAACTTTATGTTAAATAAGCTGCTGGGATCAGCAACATCCCCTCTGGTTATAGGAGTAAGTGGAGGTGATGGGGTCGCCAGAGATCCAAATTATGGAGAAGGGGATGATCTGGTCCAGGCCCAAATGAATCAATACCTAACTCAGGTGCTGGGGCTGCTATGTGTCTGCCAGGCGTCGGGGGATGGGACTCCTTGCTGTGCCTGTGGGCAATGCTCCAGGATGGAGGGAATGCCAGGTGTCCCTTGCTGCTGGAAAGTGCCAACAGAATCTGAAAGAGGAAGCAAGTCCTTCCTCTCCACTCCTACCTTCCAAACTCCTGCCAGTATTTACTTTGGTAGAAACTATCAAGAAGTCAATCTGTAGGGAAATGGAAAATGCAGGGTCCTTGGACTTTAAAAACATGGCAGAGCATGCAAGGGGCAGAAATGGGGGCTAAGAGCATCAGACAAGTGTTTGTACCAAATTCCCCTGCTGCAATGCTTCTGGGTGGCTAATGACCCAGAAGGTCATTTGTTATAATTTTTGTGTCTTTCTTTTATGAAACATGAAGGAGATCTGATGTCTTTTGCTCTTCATTTGATTTACTGTCAAAAGTTTATGGATGTCCACCAGGTGGAGGCAGAGGCCAGTTTATTAAAGGGTTAAACTTTAGATGTAAATTTGCTTAAAGTTTCAGATTGGAGGATTGAGGAAAAAAAAAAAAAATACCGAGGGACTTCCTTCCTTAGATGCTGTGCTGGAATATAATTCTGTTATTACCATATGAGTTTTGACTGCGATGTCAACGTGCTCCCATTCTCTAGTTATGACTTTGGATTTTTGTTGCAAGGAACAGACCCATTTCAGTTGGCTCAAGAAAAAAGATTTTTATTATGAATATACAACAGGAATATCACTGACATTGTTAGATTAGAAATAAAATACAGCCAGGGCTTACCCTGGAAAGAGGCTGCTCTTTGTTTTTCTGAAGTAGCCCATGGTCACTGTTATTTCTGTTTCTCATGTATTCATTACTCGTTCACTGAATACACATGAAGCCTCCACCGTGGTGCTGGGATTATATACACAGGGGAGGATAGGTCATTAAATGGGACAGACAAGAGTTAAACAAATAAGCGTGTGCACACAAAATTATAAGTTGCTATAAATGGTATGATTGTTATATACAGCTTTTAAGAGAGAGTATAACATGTAAACTTACTTACAATTAAGAAATTAGGTAATGGACTTTGAAAAACATAACACTTAAATTCAGAGCTAAAGATGAGGAAGCGTTAGCCAGATTGAGAATGGGGCAGAAAGTTCGATCAATCATAAACGGTTTGAACCAGAAAAAATTTGATGTGGAATGCTAGGCTTATTATTTAAATAGCTTGTTGTTTTAACATGAGGTAAACATATTTGTGACAAAGAGGGAAATCTTATCAGTGAAAAACACTTCGTTGTGGAAATCTGTAAAATTACATAGTTCAATTACATTCAGATTGGTTCTTCATTTTATATTTGCTTTATGTGGGAACTGAAGGTAGAAGTTATCATTTTGTTATCGGCCCAGTGTTTTCCAACACTTACTCCTAGTGTAATTTACAAGTGGATGAAAATAGCTTGCCTTGCATTTTAAGTTGCCCAATCTTCCTGCTTCTTGTGGGAAGTTTATTACATCAAATAGCAGATCTGACTCTCTTAAAAAGACTCTCCACTTAAATGGTGTAAAAGCAAACTTGAGCCAGGCATATAAACAATGTCCTAACTACAAATGGTTTTACTTTTAAATCAAGTCACCGAGACTGCTACATACCATTGACAGAAATGTAAAATATAACTGTGTACACTGATAAATACTTCACTCTCGTAGTTCAGATGCACAGGTCTTTGTCTCTCTGACACCTCACATGTACCAGGCTAATTGTGAACTAGTGTGTCAGTCACTCTGATTCCAAATATGTCTCCTGGATCCCTCCCATCCCAGTTCCTGATTTCACAGATCTGATCCATAGTCATATCCATTGATTTAATGGTTTTGGTGACAATTCTGGTTCCTCTGTTGATACCCATGCACTCATTAGATTTGGGGAAATGTACTAATGGATAATAGATACAAGAAACTGAGTCATAAGAGCTGAACACAATAATTTACTGGAGGAAAAGAATTAATAGAAAATAAGGACTATTTTTATCTTAAATAGCTACATCCATCCAATGGACTGTTTAAAAATCTAGTCTGTAGGTTCCATTTAGAATTTCTTGATAAAATTGTAATTGAAATGAAAACTTTCTACTAACTCTTAGGATCCCTTGTAATTTTTTACTAAAGGGGGAGGAAGCATACAGATTTGCTTTTTTGTCACTTATTAAGACATCCCAATAGAAATAACTGGCTGTATTTAGTTTGAGAAAATAACATTTTATTATCATCAGGGATTTTTTTTTTGTTGGTCCCCAGACAGTGAATGGTTGAACTGTCAAAAGGCAAATCAATATACGGAACTGATTTGATTCTTCAGAGTTAATAAATATTTTCTCTGGATCTACTGGCAAGACTCACAAAGCCAAGTTATCCAAAATAAATTAGATTAACTAGTTCCAGGATGACTACTCACAAAAGGATAACACTGTATATAAAATTATAAATTGGCATTCTTCTCTGCTGATACTTGCAGATTCAGTCAGCGTACATGGAAAGGAAACGAGGGAGCCCGGAAGCACTTTACAAATGGTTTCCACATTTCAGTGCACGGATTAAGACGTCAGCCGGAATTCAACTGCCAGCTCTGCCAGTCCATACTGTGCAACTCTCTGTCAATTCAGTTCTCTGTGCCTCAGTGTCCAAGACTATAAAATGGGCATCACTGAAGTTCATATGTAGCGTACAAATATTATAAGAATGGAGAAAGATCAGGTTTCTAAAATAATTGGCATCATGTAGCATTAGAACAGCCCGTGAGTTGTTCCACTGCTCAGGTCTGCCCTGGTTGACTCCGGGGCAATGACTCTCAGCTGGGGGTGGCCTCGCTGCATGGCCGAGGGGACATTCGGCGACGCTACTAGCATTCAGGGAGTAGAACTCAGAGAGGCTGGCAAACACCCCGCGGTGCCCAGGAGCCCCTCACGACGCAGACTTGCTCAGCCCAAGACGTCAGCAGCGCCGGGCTGCGCCCCCTGCTCTGGGGTCGGGGCGGCTTCGTCACCGAGCGCGGCTGCACGAGCGTGTGACCTCGCGTCCGCTCTGGGACGCGCTCTCCGCGCCCAACCCCGGACTGAGCGCGCTCGGGGCGGGGCGGTGCCCGTGGGGTGCAGCCCGGCCGGCCGGAGAAGACAGGGACTCCCGCCGGCGCGCTGCCAGCCCTGTCCCGTGCGCGCGGTGCGGGGCGCGTCCGCCACAGCCGCCTCGGCCTCGCGAGGCCCCGCTGAGCCGCAGCCGGGACGCGAACCCCACGGAGGTCAGGATCGGGGACACAGATATTTCGGAGCTAGAGAGCCCGCGATCTGAATTCTGCCCCAGTTTCCCACGTGGCCTTCGTCTTTCACGAGCTGTAAAGACACCGGTGACGACGCCTCGACCGCAGAAGGCCGCGAGGCCGCCAGCGGGTGGAGCGCGGGGCGCAGACGCGGGCGCCCGAAGAGCTCGGACCGCGGCGGCCGCCCCGCCCCCCACCCCAGCTGCGGCCGGCGAGGCCCGGGGCTCCGTGCGTGGTGCGGTTAGCAGAGTTTAATACATACTGATTTTTACAATCTTTCCATTTCAATGGCAAGAATTAAAAAAAAAAAAAAAGAAATAGTCCTGTGTCTTGTTCTTTTTACTTAAATTATCTGCCTCATTCATACTACCTGAGAGAGGAGGAAGAGACAAAAGAAAAAAACAAAAAAAACAAAAAAACCCAAACTAAAAAGCTGTAGAGAAGCACATTAAATAGTTTTCTACTATTCCAAAACCGTGAGTTTCTAGCTTTCTTTAAAAGCACCCTTGGACGCCCTTGTTCTTGGAGCCCCACTGGCTGCAGGAGGCACTGATAAACTTCACTTGTGTTTCCAGGCCAGGCTTCAAAACATTGACTTACTCCGGAGAATACTCCTTCCTTTCCGTGTGATGGGGACTGTGGTGGTTAATTAATTGTCACCTTGAGTCTTTATCTTGGACATCATCTCCTGGCTTCCAGTGCAGATCCTTCAGCCTTTGGCACTGACATTTCAGCTTCCGGCCCTGGCCCTGGGCCTTTCCAGTGCAGATCCTCTGGTCTCCCATCCCAGATCCTTCAGCCTCCTGATAGGAACTTGCACAGGACGTGGCTGTGGGCTCCAAGCCCTGGACCGGATCCTTCAGGTCTCCAGTGCGGAGAAAGACGTTTTGTATTCTTCTACCTCTGACTCTAGTAAGCATCTACTAATGCAAGAATAAATAAATTGTGACGATCACTGTTACCTCCTGCCCTTGTCCTCCCTCTTTTTACATTCACAGGTGAGACTGCCCCAAGACTGAGAAGTGATATTTGTCGCACAGGACAGTGCAGGAGAGAGGAAATAGAATGGAAACTCTCTATATAGTGCCACATATATAACAGGAATAGCTCTTATATGTGTATGCGAGAGAGAAAGAGACAGAGAGACAGAGACAGAGAGAGAATTAGTTATTTTTCAATTGTAAAGATCAGACACAAAAAGGAAACTTTCTTAGCTCTCTTAGCCCTGCCTTAGGATGGATTCTGGGCTGGATTGAATTCTATGTCCATATCTGGGGAAAACTGTGAGGAAAAAGAATCGGGGATTTTTTTCTCTCAGCAGGAACATGAATTTCACTACTATGCCTAGAGGGTGGAAAATAATGATTATAGGCCTTACCGGAAGAGGTTCCTGAGGTAATTTCCTTCTTAATTCTTTCTTCTCTCTCTCTTCTCCTCTCTTTCTTCCCTTCATTCCTCCTTACCTACTTTTCCTTCTTCCTTCCTTCGTTCCTTCCTCTCCTCCTTACTTCTTTCCCTCACTCTTGACCCCCTGCACTGTTGCCTTTGTACTTTTTGTACTTTCTTTAAGAAATATTATTGAGCACCTCCAGGTACTTTGGGAGATGCTGAAACAGAGTATTGAACCAAACTGATAAAAACCCTGTTCCTTGTGGAGCTTACACAGAATAAAAAATAAGAATTAGAAGCAAATAACATTAAAAATTAAAAAAAAAAGTATCATGCTGGTCATCTTTCTGTTGCTGTGACAGAACACCTGAGAAAAGCAACTTGTAAAGAAGAAGGGCTTATTCTGGCTCACAATTTCAGAGGTATCAGTCCATGGTCACTGCTCTGGGCTTGGGAAGACAATAGTTATGGGGGAGCATATCACATCATGGCAGGAGTGTGTGATGAAGGAAAATGGTTTATCTTATGGCTTCCAGGAAGTACAAAGAAGAGAGAGGAAGGGGCTGAGGTCAGGTATCTCCTTCAAGACTACACCCCAGTGACTAACTTCCTTCTACTGGGCCCCATCTCCTAGAGATTCTACCACGTCCTAATAGCTCCACAACCTGGCAACCTTGCCTTCAACAAGGTGAATGTGTAAGATCCAAACCATATAAAGTATGGTAAAATGTGATAAATCCCATGAAAAACATGAGCAAGATAAGGAATAGCAGAAAGATCTGGTGTGATGTTACATACTTATTTGGGTTGTCAGAACAGGCTGCATTGTGATAGTGACATTTGAGCAAAGACTTGAAGGAAATGACCAAGGTGAACCATAAATATTTAGGGAACAGTGATCCAGGAAATGAGAAGAGCCAGAACAAAGGCCCTGGGGTAGATTTATATCTGGCTTTGTTGAGAAGAAAAGAGAACCTGGCAGCTGGAGTACAGTTAGCATGGGAACATAGCAGATAAAACAGTGCAGAGAGAACATTGGTTTTTACTGCAAATGAGAAATCTTCAGACGGTGCTGAGGAAAAGAGCGACATGATTAAATTAACGTTTTAATGAGATCACTTTGTTCTTGTTTTTTTATTTTATGGAAGAAAGGTAAAACAAAATTTCATAACAAAATAATAGGAGAATAATAATAGTTAATACATTATGTGTTGTTATCTTTAAAGTCGTTATTCAGAGTACAAGATATGGGCATTAAAATTTTTCCAATTGATATTAGCACAAACTTTCCTTTTCAAGAGCTAAGAGACACTAATAGTATACATGGCTTGCATTTTTTTCCTTTTCCTTTCTGTCCTTTCCCCTTTCCCCCATCCTAGTTCCTTTTTCCTTTTGAACAATTTCTTCTCATTTCATAGTATCTATTGTACATTTTAGACCTTATTTACTCTTTCAGTTTCTCACACCAGGGAGACAATATGATGTTTACACATGTGAGTTTGATTTATTTCACTTATGAATATGATCTCAAGTTGCATCCGTTTACTTATAAAAGTTTCAAGTTTATCCTTCTTTATGGCTGAGTAGTGTTCCATTGTATAAAAAGACCACATCTTTTTTAATCCATTCCTCGGTTGATGGGCATTTGGGTTGTTTCCAAGATTTATCTATTACAAATTGTGCTGCTATAAACATGGGTGCATATATATCGCTGTGGTATGATGTTTTTAATTCTTCTGGGAAGATGCCCAGAAGGGGAATAGCTAGGTCAAATGGGACCTCTAATCCCAGCTTTTTGAGGAATCTCCATACTGATTTCCACAGTGATTGCACCAGTCTGCACTCCCACCAACAGTGGAGAAGAGTTCCTTTTTCTCCACAGCCCCTCCAGTATTTGTTATTGGTTGATTTCTTGATGATAGTCATTCTTCCTGGGATGAGACAGAATTTCAGTGTTACGTTGCATTTCTTGAATGACTAATAATGTTAAACATTTTTTCATATATTTATTTGCCATTTGTATTTCTTCATCTGAGAAGTGTGTATTCATCTTAGATGCCCATTTTTGGATTGAGTCTTTGAATTTGTGGGGGTCTGATTGTTTTTCAATTCTTTATATGCTCTAGATGTAAGTCCTTTGTTTGAGGGACAACTGGCTAAAATTTTTTCCCACTCTGTGGGTTGTCTTTTCACAGTGTTGGTGATTTCTTTTGATGTGCAAAAGCTTTTTGATAAGATGAGATTTCAGTTGTTGATTTTTTGAAGTATTTCCTGTGCAGTTTGGGTTTTGTTCATGAAGTCTCTGCCTACCCCTATGTCTTCAAGATTTCTACCTACTTTCTCCTCTAAGTCTTTCTCTTAAAGACTTAGTCTTTCTGTGTTAATATTTAGATCTTTGATCCATTTTGACTTTGGTTTAGTGCATGGTGATAGACATGGGTCTAGTTTTAGTCTTTAGCATGTAGAGAGCCAGCTATCCCAGCACCATTTATTAAAAAGGTTATCTTCCAGTGAACCTGTTTGGCCCCTTTGTCAAAGATAAGGTGTTTGAGTGTGTTTGGAACTGTGTCTATATCTTCTAACCTGTTCCACTGATCCTCAGATCTGGTTTTTTGCTTGTACCATGCTGATTTTATCACAGTAGCTTTATAGCATAATTTCAAGTTAGGTATTGTGATGCCTCCTGCCTTGCCTTTGTTGCCCAGGATTTCCTTTGCCATTCTAGGTCTCTTCCATTTCCAAATGAATTTTAGGAATGTTTTCTTTAGTTCTGTGAGGTATGCTTATGGTGTTTTGATAGGGATTGCATTAAATCTGTATAAGGGTTTTGGGAGTATGGCCATTTTCACAATGTTGGTTCTTCCCACCTATGAACAAGGGATATCTTTCCATTTTCTGATATCCACTTTGATCTCCTTTTTCAGAAAACTATAATTTTCAAAATATAGGTCTTTTACTTCCTTTATTAGATTGATCCCTAAGTATTTCATTTTTTTTGGATTCTGTTGTGAAGGGTGGGGTTTCCCTAATTTCTCTCTCAGTGAGTTTGTTATTTGTGTATAGGAATGCTTTTGAGTTTTGAGTGTTGACTTTGTATCCAGTTGCACAACTGAATTTGGTTATTAAATCTGGAAGTCTTTTGGTGGGGTTTTCAGGGTCTTCTATGCAGAGTACCATGTCATCTGTGAATAAAGATAATTTAACTTCTTCCTTTCCTATCCTTATTCTTTTTATTTCTCTCTCTTATCTAACTGCTCTGGCTAATGTTTCCTGAACTATATTGAATAGAAGTGGTGATAGTGGACATCCTTGTCTTGTTCCTGATTTTAAAGTGAAAGCTTTCAGTTTTTGTCCATTTAGTATGATGCTGGCTGTTGGCTTATCATAGATGGCTTTTATCAGATTGAGGTAAAGACCATCTATTCCGATTTTTTTTTTTTTTTTGTGGGTACCAGGGGTCGACCTCAGGACCTCGCGCGCCAGCAGGCGCCCGTGCCGCTGAGCGATATCACCGGCCCCTTTTTCGTATGTGGGATCCGGGAGTCGAACTCGGGCCCTCGCGCTTGCAAGGCAGGCGCTTATGCCGCTGAGCCATCTCACCGGCCCTATTCTGATTTTTTGTAGGTTCTTTTTTTTTTTTATCATGAATGAGTGATGGAACTTGTCAAAAGCTTTTCTGCATCTATTGAGATGATCATGTGATTTTTGTCTGTAGATATGATGTATTATCTTTATTGATTTGCATATGTTGAACCATGCCTGCATTCCTGGAATGAATCCCACTTGGTCATATTGTATAATCTTCTTGATGATTTGTTGCACTCTGTTTGCTAGTATGTTATTGAGGATTTTTGCATCTATGTTCATTAGGGAGATTGGCCTGTAGTTTTCTTTTTGGTTGGGACTTTCTCTGGTTTTGGGATCAAGGTAATACTTGCCTCCAGGAATGAGGTAGGGAGCACTGCCTCCCTTTCAATTTCATTAAGGAGTTTGAAGAGTACTGGCATTAAATCTTCTCTAAATTTCTTGTAGAATTCTGCAGTGAATCCATCAGGACCTGGGATTTTCTTTGTTGAGAAATTTTTAATTACATTTTCAATCTCATTAACTAATATTGGGTTATTCAGAAATTTTGTATCTTCTTGATTCAGCTTTGGAAATTCATATGTATCTAGGAATCCGTCCATTTCTTCTGTGCTTTCCATCCTATGAGAGTAAAGATTTTCAAAGTAGGTATTGATGATCTTCTGAATTTTTGCAGAATCTGTAGCGTTTTCACCCTTTTCATTCCTCAATGCATGAATTTGAGTTTTTCTTTCCTTTTTATTGAAGGTTGGCTAAGGATTTATTGATTTTATTTATTCTTTCAAAGAACCAACTCTTCAATTCATTAATTCTTTCAATTGTTTTCTTAGTCTCCATTGTGTTAATTTCTTCTCTGATCTTTATAATTTCCTCCCTTGTATGGGCTTTGGGCTTGACTAGCTCTTGTTTTTCTTGAAGCCTGAGGTGCAGCATTAGGTTGTTTATTTGTGCTCGTTCTGTTTTCCTGATGTGAGAATTCACTGCTATATATTTCCTGGTTAGGACTGCTTTTGTTGCATCCCACAGGTGCCTGTATGTTGTATCTGTGTTTTTGTTTAATTGTAGATATTGTTTAATTTTTTCTTGAATTTCATCTGTGACCCATTGGTTGTTCAGGAAGGTGTTATTTAATTTTCATGTGTTTATGGAGTTTTTGCAGTTTATTTTGCCATTAATTTCCAATTTCATTGTACTATGGTCAGATAATATGCATGAGATAATTTCAATCCCTTTACATTTACTTAAGCATGTTCTATGGGCTAGTATATGGTCTATTTTAGAAAACATCCTATGCGCAGCTGAGAAGAATATGTATTTTGATGTTGTTCGGTGGAACACTCTGTAAACATCTACTATGTCCATTTGTTCACAGATTTGGTTCAGTTCTGATATTTCTTTGCTGATTTTTGTCTGGTTGATCTATCTATTTGTGACAGTGGGGTATTAAGGTCCCCCATTAAAATTGTGTTACTGCTTATTTGATTTTTTCATGTCTATTAATATTTGTCTTATATAATTGGGTGCTCCTGTATTTGGTGCATACACATTTATGATTGTTATGTCTTCCTCTTGAAAATTTCCCCTAACAAGTATGTAGTGACCTTCTTTATCTCTTTTGATCATTCTTGGCTTGAAGTTCACATTGTCTGCAAATAGAATAGGTACCCCTGCTTTTTTCTGGGTTCCTGTTGCATGGAGTATTGTTTTCCATCTTTTGTCTTTCAGTCTATGAATTTCTTTTTGAGTTATATGTGTTTTTTGGATACAGAATATTGTTGGATCTTGTTTCTTGATCCATTCTGCCAGTCTGTTTCTTTTGATTGGTGAATTGAGGCCATTTACATTGATGGTTATAACTGATATGTATTGGCTTCTCTTTGTCACGGTATTTTCCTGCTGTTGGTTCCCTGCTTTTTCCCTTAATTGCTTTTTCATTAATTGCTTGCCCTGCCTGGTGGTTTCTTTCTGTTGTTGTTCTTGGAATTGTGGTCATTTTTATCTCTGTCTAGAATATCTTTCAGTATGCTTTGTAGGGCTAGTTTGGTGGTCGTGAATTTCTTCAGTTGTTCTTAGTCATGGAAGTATCATATTTCTCCATTAATTTTGAAAGATAGTTTTTCAGGGTACATCAATTTGGGTTGGAAGTTATTTTCTTTCAGGACTTGAAATACTTCACTCCAAGCTCTTCTTGACTTGAGGGTTTGTGTTGAAAAATCTGCTGTGATTCTGATGGACTTTCCTTTATAGGTGACCTGTTCCTTTTCTCTAACAGCTTTTAATATTCTCTTCTTGTGCTGAATTTCTGGGATCTTGATTATTATATGTCTGGGTGTAAATTTATTTTGGTTTTGGCTAATTGGAGTTCTATATGCCTCACTTATCTGTATGTCAGATTCTTTTCCCATGCTTGGGAAGTTTTCTGCTATTACTTTTGCAAATAGTCTTTTTATGTCCTTTGTGTTGACTCCTGCTTTTTCATTGACACCTATCAATCTTATAGTATTTTTCTTTGCATTATCTTGCAACTGTTGAACTGTTATTTCCTGATCCTTTGTTATTTTTAAAAGATCTTTCCTGTCCTGATTGCTAGGCATGATCCTGTTTTCAAGGTCTGAAAGTCTATCATCAGTTTTGTTCAAGCAGTTTTGCCAACGTTCAATGAAATTTTAATTTCCTGGATATCTGTTTTAATCCATTTCATGCATTCTGTTTCTTTCATTTATTGATCATTCACAGTTTCCATCATTTTCCAATGGTCCTCTATGTTTTTTATCTATCTCTACTCTAGATTTGCTGAATAATTCCTTTATTATTATTGTCATTTCTTTTGTTTTACCTGAGAGATTATTTCTGATCCAATTTCCTCTATAGCCTCATGGATTTGTTTCTTTACTTTGGTTGCTGTCATTTCAGAAATGTCAGGTGTGTGTCTTCCATTTTCCTCTATCTCATTATCTCCTGGACTTGTTCTATGGGCTGGAGGTCTGAGGTTGCATTTTGCTTCTGTGTCTGGTCATTTCCTATTTCAAAAGTTTTAATTTTTTTTTCTGTGTTGATCCTTGTAAGTTTTTGTAGTGGGTAACTTTATCACTGGTATCACGGTTTCTCTAGATAAAGTCTGTTCTTCAGGGATGTCTTCTGTGTGTAGGAGATTCTTAGTTTGTGTCTGTCCCAAGATCATACCTTCTCAATTAATTAAGAGAGAGATGTTGGTATCTGTTTGGCTCAGTCCCCAGTCCTGTGGTGCTGGGGTGTGGTGAGGTTATTACTCCAGAGATTCCCAGTATTGTTACAGAAGTGAGAGCAACTGATTAAAACAGGTATGATATCCTAGTTAAAGCAGTATAATTAGCAATAACAATAGCATCAAGCACAGTTTAGAAACTGACAAACTGTGATAACTATTAGTTTTGTACCTTGAACCATAGGAGCAAAATCTACAGTTATATAACTGAACCGATCATAAATTGGGAGCTTGTATGCAAAGTGTTTCCTCTTGGTAGAGTGGTTTTACCCTGTGGTAGGGAAATTTAAGAAAGATAGTGGACAAAACAGATAACTGAAAAGAAATAAAGTAGAAACAAGGCTGGAGGACAAATGATGATCATGCAATCTTTGGGAACTAGAGAAGAGGGCAGAAGAGAAAGAATGAAGGTGTAAGCAAGGGATTATCAAAGTTAACCAGAAAATTTAGAAAGACTATTCACTCATGCGAAAATATGATTAAGTCTAGAGGTAAATTGAGGAAAGGAGAAAAGAGGAATAGATTGAGACAAAAATATAGGTAAAAGACAAAAAAAAAAAAAGAAAACAAAAGAAAAAAGGAAAAGAAGAAGGAAAAGGAAACAAACTAGCAAAGAAAGAAGAAAAACAAAATAAACTAAAAAAACAAAGTTCCTCTGGTGTTCACCGAGAGCCCAAAACTGCTGGATAACACTGCCAAGCGTGCAATAGAGTTTGTGCTGGATTTGAGGCTGACCTTGGCCTTCAGGTGTGGAAGCCTGGGGCCAGACTCTTCAGCCAGTACTTTCTGTATGTCCCTTAGCAGCCTATTTCCTTACCCTGTTTCTCTCAGCATCTCTCTCCCTGTTGCTGTGCTGCTTTTACACAGCTGTTCCCAGTCCCCTGCACCTTTGGCTCCTCCTGGTCCTTGCTCAGCCTTCTGTGGCGAGTCTCTGTCCTCTCAGGTTGTTTGTTGCAGGGTGGGGTGAAATGCTGTGTGGTCCTCTGCTTCTGCTGGTGCCATCCAAGCCTGCTCAGTCCCAACTCTTACTCCTCTCCCGAGAAAGGGGGAGTGCTACCTTTCCACTTATTGCTTTACAAGGTTATTCGCCTCCCCACCCACCTCTGCTGTAGTCTGTAACTTTATCCGTGAGGTGGTGGGGGGAAGGGTTGCTGTGGGGTATCTTTCTGCTCCTGCCCCTAGGGTGGGGACGGCCCCAGGCTGCACAGTCCCCTGGTGCAAGGCTGTTTAATTCCCACCACTCTAACCACAGGTCATGGGGGAGGGGTTAGCTGTTCCATTTACTGCGCACCCCTGTAGTCTTTAATCTTGTTCCTAGAGGTTCCCATTAGCGCTCAGTGTTTTTAGTTAAATTTCTCTGCGTAGCTCTGAACAAGGCTTCTCCTCCATTCAGCCATGTTGTTTCTCTAGTGAGATCACTTTGGTTGCTGATTTGAGGATAACTTGGAGTGGGCAGGAAGAGTGGAGTAGGAATTATAGTCAGGAGCTATTACAGTTATCCCCTCCAGAGATGAACAACAGGGAGTGAAACACAGATGCTGTTCTACTGACATTTGAGGTGCATTCTGATAAATGCATCATAGGGCTGGTGAGATAGCTCAGCAGCATAAGTGCCTGCTTGGCAAGTGCGAGGTCCTGAGTTCGACACCCGGAACACACATACGAAAAAAGGGCCGGTGATATTGCTCAGCAGCACTGGCACCTGCTGGAGCGTGAGGTCCTGAGTTCAACCCCCAGTACCCACACACACACACAAAAGCATCATAAATAGAAAATGCATTCAATACACTTAACCTATCAAGTATCACTTTAACCACTTAGTACACTGTAGAGTACGTGTGGCTTCCCCGTGTGAGTGTGTGGCTGGCAGGGAACTGCTGCTCACTTCTCACACCAACAATTGCAAGAGAGCTTCCTACCACAGGAGTTCACCATGGAAAAGGTGAAAAAAATTATTATTATTATTAATTATTATTATTATTATTAATTATTATTAAGTAAAAAAAATTTTAAGTGAACCATCATTAGTAGGGGACCATCTGTATTATCAGTAGAGGCTGGAAGAAGTAGTTAGATTCTCAGAATAATTTAGAGGCAGATAAAAGTCAGACATTCTGTTAGAAATCTGAGATGTAAGGAAAAAGGAAAACATGAGGACTATTGTAGGCCAAGCACGTTTAGAGGTATAGATGGAAATGGATATATTACGTTTCATTTGTTAGAGGTGCTGATTAGGTTTATAGAGAAATTAAAAAGCAGGCTAGAGTTTCGGGAAGTGGTGTGGACCAGGTGTCCTCATGGACAGAATCTTCAGGCTCAGCTTGTGGGTCACCTTTGCTGTCATGTCTTCCCTTACATCTCTTTTCACTGTGTCAAGTCTGAGGTAAGAAGCCCTTCTCTTTTTACAGGACTTATTGCTCTGTGTTGTAATTACAGAACTGTAATAATCAGCTTACACATCTGTTGTAAGTTGAGTTGTGTTTGCTCTAAGATTCATATGCTACAATCATAATCCCCAGTACCTCAAAATGTGACCTTAATGGTAAATAAGCTCCTTGCAAATGTAATTAGTGAAGATGAGATCATTGGGTTTGGCCCTGATTCAGTGAGTCCTCACATGAAAGCAGAGATCAGGGTACTGCATCTACAAGTCAAAGAGAACAAAATACGCCAGTAAATTATCAGAAGCTAGGAGAAGGGGCAAGGACAGAGTCTCCTCCACAGCCCTAAGGGAACCAACCTCGCCAACCGTTTGATCTTGAATTTCCAGCCTCTAGGATTGTGAGACAATAAATTTCTGTTTGAGCCACCCCATCTGTGGTACTTTGTTACCGCAACCCCAGCAAATAAGAACAGGCTCAGATGATTGCAGACATCGCAAGCATCCTGAAGAACAGAAAGGACTGGGGCTGGGGACTTCTAAATATTGGTTATGACATAAGTTATGGGAAGGCAAGCAGAGGAAATGTGTGGTGAATAAATGTCTTGCTTTGCAGATGAAAGGTGTCTTAAGTAACAAAAGGTGTGTGGAAGTTGTGCGGAGCAGGCCTCACAATAGGTGATAATCTGTGTGTGGTGTCACAGTCAGAAGTCCTCTCTTGTGATCTGAGTTGATCTTCCTTAGTTGATAAAATTCTTGGGCAGGGGAGTCATGAAAACTGAATTCCTTTTGGAGGATCCACCTTTAGACCATGGGAGCTCAGGAAAAGCCATTGCCTATGCTGTGGTTTAAACACGTGCTCGCCAAAGCTGCATGTGCTAAAGGCCTGGTCTCCGAGGTGGGAGCATTGGGAGGTGCTGTAACCTTTAGAGCTGGGGCCTAGTGGGAGGTCTTCAGGTCACTGAGGCCTCCATGCCTGCAGGGACTGTGGAACTCCAGTCTCTTCCAGTCACTCCCTTCTTGTCACCACCTTCCTGTGCCCCCTTCCTGTTTCTCCCTCACTATGATGTGAGTGGTTGTGCCCTGGCCAGAGCCCCACAGTGATGGAGACTGGATCTTGAAGGAAAGATAGACTTAGATGAAAAGAACATTTTGCAAAGCAGCATGAACAAATTTCTAGCAGAAATCTGATTAAATCTTTTATAAAGAAAACACACAGCTACCAAAACCTCTTTCCCAAAACTCCTTTCCAACATCTTCTCTTTAAAGCTAGTTTTCTCAATCTTGACATTTGCGGAAGTTTGGGCAGATAATTCTGTGTTGTTGGAGGCTGTCCTGTGCATTTGAGGATGTTTTCCAACTTCCCTGACCTTGATCCACTCACAGCCAATAGCATTCTGCATCCAGTTACGGCAACCAAAAATGTCTTCAGACATTTGCCGTCCCAGGACAATTGAGAATCATTGCTTTAGCAATGGTGACTTGAGACAGAGAGGACTCTAGTGGTACACTGAGGGCTCACCAATGTCCTTGGCACGTGCCTGTGCAGAGAGAATGGACAGATGCCCAGAGGAGGTCGTGTGTTCCCTGGTACCTTGTTAGCTCTGTTAAGCTGCTGCTCTGGCCCCCACCCATCCCATCTCATTTTGGTGAGATAGGAGACTGAGCTTAATACCTCTTCTAGGGGACCTATACGTCTTTGAAAAAAATAGGAAATTTAAAAACATTGTAGTCTGTCAGCCTTGTGAGAAACATCTAGTTATGTGACATGTACTAAATGATGTTACCAACTTGAGTTTAGTGACCCTGAGGGTTTTTCAGAGTTTGACATGTGGAGCACAACTCAGGGACTCAGTGATGCCCATGCAGACATGAGACTCTTCGCGTATCCTGGGGAACACTTCTTAGGGATCTTAGGGACCTAAATCTGGTCCCTGGAAAAAGTAGTATTAAGACATTCAAATAAAAGAGGGCAGATCTGTATTTTTTTCCTGTTTGGAGAAGATTTGGAGGTGCCCTGTCATGCTTAGATTCACTTGCACAGAGTATGTTTTTTAATAATCATCTACTGAATTAAGAAAGGTAGAGTGAAGTCAAACTCGTGGGCCCTGACTTGAGAGTTGGAGTTGGTCTGAAAAAGATGCAGATAGTGCTGAGTCATATCACGGCGAAACTTTGAGATCTATTGAAAGCCCAGGCCAGAAGCAGTGAATCGTTTTTATAACCCTTTTTCAACTACAACCCTGATGTTACAGCACAATATGTAAACAGACAAAGGTAATGCCACTCTGGTTGGAGCTGGAGGGGAAGGGAGCTCTCCTCAGCTGGCCCATTCGCTCCTTGCCTTGCCTCACAATCACCTCCTGGCTGCTTTGTCCAGAGAGCCTTGTGGGGCAGTTGCTGCAAACCAGAACCAAGGCATTAAAAAGGGAACCGTCGCTTTGTATGCATAGGCTCCTATCCTGCCGAGTCTAAGAGTGATAATCTTTTAGAAACCAGCATATCAAACTTGAGCTGAAAGAACAATCACACGAAGGGGGAAAATAATCTCAGTATCATTTGGGTCTACATGGGCTGAGCTGTCTCTTGAGTGGGACTCAAATTAAACAGATTGTTGGTGCAATGGCGCTGGGAGGCCAAGCATGGGTGGTAGGCAATGGGATTGGCGTGGGTTGCCTAAGAAAGATCAGGAAGGAATGTGAGCCCAGGCAAGCAGTGCAGGGAACTGGCTTCTGGGGCCTCAGGACTCCCTGAAGCTCCCTTGAAGTCTGAAAACTTTTGTCACAGTGCCTTGATAAAGGAAGAAATGAGGGAAGACATTATGGGGCATTTTATTTTTAGTATAGGAGGCTGCACAAGTAGCTACCAATCAGGGTTGACAGAGCATTGAGGAGCCCGTGGGAACAAGTGCCAAATATCTGTTTTTACTCTGGATGTTGATGTTGTAATGGGATTATGGGATTTTTCCAGCAAGAGCAGATCCCTTGAGGGCAAAAGCTCAAGTTGACTGTTATAACCCAATGGTGGCAAACCCGGGAAAGCCATTTTCTCCAGTGGCTTGAATGGATGGTCTTAAGAATATCCTAGCTCAGATTTGTTAACACACGTAGCTTCTAATGTCTAGAAATGATGGGTATGAACTCTTCAAGATCTCAGGCCCCCGGCTTAAGCGCCTGCCCTGCAAGCGCGATGGGCCCGAGTTCGACTCCCGGAACCCACATACGAAAAAGGAGCCGGTGATATCGCTCAGCGGCACGGGCGCCTGCTGGCGCGTGAGGTCCTGAGGTTGACCCCCCGGTACCCACCAAAAAAAAAAAAAAAAAAAAAAAAGATCTCAGGCCCCTTCCATAATGAAAGTATCCTTTGCAAACTTCCCAATTTAGATGAAAGAGTGAGCTCGGTGAGAAATTCATAAATCTAAATACACCCAGCCAGATATATTCAAGGATGTTGGTAGGTCTTATTCATACATGAAAAAAGAGAACAGGAAGGACTGATTCAAACTTTTATTTTATGGTAGAGATTTTAAATTTCTCTCCCTTGGAGCCTGTTGGTTTTGGGGATACATGGAGAGACCTGACTTTCTAATAAGTTTGAAGGAGTACCCACAGAATGGAGATGTATTAGCAATCACTCTGTTTCATAACACATTATTACAAAATTTGGCACCTTGGTAGATCAAATGTCTTAAGCTGAAGGAATTTGAGGGATGACATCTTCAAGAAGGTATCCCTGAGTTTCGCTGCTCTTGTCTCTTAATTTAGGTCATGAGACCCTCACAGGAGAGATGCTCTTCTTATCCCTGGAGGAAAGGGACATCCTTATCGCTAAGATAAGGGGCATCAAGAGGAATGTGAAAGTACAGGTCTAGCTGACCCCCCCACTCCCATTTATTACCTCAGCTCCTATCACCCCATCATATTTTCCACAGCTCTTTATTCTTTATCAAACCTGCCATGAAACCCTCAGGTTTAACTGAGCTTCTTGGTCATTTCCTAATGAAGGCTCCCATGTCATGGAAAATTTAAATACATTTAGATGTTTTTCTCTTGCTAATCTGTCTGTGGTTATGAGGGCCTCATTTAATGAACCTAAACAGGATAGAAGAAAAAGACAATTTTCTTCCCCTGCATTTCAATAGTACCCCAATCACTGTACAGCTACTCTCAACTATTCCCCTTTCTGTTTCCTTCTAGCTCTTATCACTTACAGATGCGCAGTAAGACCATGGAATGTCTTAGTTTTCTCCTTTGCTATGTCCCCAGAACCCTTTGTGGGAATGGCATGTGCTTTCCCATGTTTTCTATGTGTTTTTACAGGATCCTATTGGACCTTTTTAACTATGGGGTTGGGTATCATCTTTACCCTCACATTACAAGTGACCACCTTGGACTAAACTTGAACGGGATCACACGGTGATAATTGGTGGAACCAGGATTTGAAACTCAAGCCTAGTTTCTCATCTTTAAGGTTTCAATTGAAATAAAACCAGTCTTTTGATGAGGAAGTGGATTCAAGTGTTTTATTCTCAGCTAGTTTTGTCCCATTGTCCTGTTACAAAACTCACAGTGGTCTCAGCGACTGGAGTATTGGGTGTGGTGGTGTGGGTCTGGAGTCCCATTACTCAGAAGGCTGGGAAAGAATACTCTTTTAGTGATCTGGGTGTGGAGGTTTGACTAAGGAGGAGACAACAAAAGAACAATCACACATAAGGCAAATAATGAGAGGAAAGAAAGTGGAGTTCATACATGAATGAATAAATAAATGCATGAATGAATAAAGGGATGAATTAGTTGGTGGAGCGAAAACACACAAGGGCAGGGGAATACACTGTGTCATCCTCAGGAAGCTGGCCTGTTCCTGTTCAGGGCTCTGATGAAAGGAGAGAAAGACTCCGAACTCCTGTTACTCAGTCATTACTCTTTTCTCTTAATTTACTGCTACGCTGGCTGATCCAGATAGAGCACATCCAGGTGCGCGTGCGTGCGTGTGTGTTGTAAGAGGGGCTGTGGGAGCTCTTAAGCACAGTCTATGAAATCTGGTGATGAGTGCTCCCTTTGAAGTCATTTCAACTGGGGTAGAATGCCATTTCACAACTTACTCGGCTTGTGCCCTTGAAGGAATAACTTACCTCCTTGTACTTTAGTTACTTTCATTATATAATATTCTTCACTTCCCTGTGTTGTTAGCAGAAATGGAAACTGTACAGAATGCATACCTACCTATACACACATACACACACACACATACTACCTATTGGTAGTCTATTGGTCTATAAACGTAGCTGTCATTTACTATAAGAAAACACTGTACAAGTTAGGGGGTTATAAATCCCAATAGAAATGTCGTAATTAATATGGGCAAACAATTTTCAGAGTAGTATGTTCTCTGCCCCTCTCACTTATATTCTGGTAAGGTAATTTCCCAGTGTTCTGTATTATTTTCTTACTGAGGAATAGGGTTATTTGAAAAAATATATATATATCCTTGAACTCCTCAGAGGGTTTTTGCGATTATGGCCCAGTTAGGTTGATATAGGTTTCTAAGTTTCTAAATCCTTCCCAAATTGCTTTGGAGGATTTATGGAATCTTTTTATTTTGATATGTAGATACCGGACATGTTTACTCACAGATTTCTGTGTCGTATTTGGCATTGAAGACACAGAAACAAATAGCTTGAGTTGATTTTAGATGTTATACATCACAAAAATTGAAGTACAACAAGAAATGGACATCCAAAGAACCCCAATATAGAATGACCAAAAGATTTGTCTGCTAACACTTTTGATAGTTTTATCTGTATCTTGTGGGATGTTGTTGCTATAGTAATGGAAAGATTGAAAAGCATTGTTCAAAAAGTGGCTGCACTTATACAATATTTAGCAAAATGTACTCCTTCAATTTGCTTTGAAATATAATGCATTATTATCCTGCGATGGCGGCAAGAGTTATAAAGGTGATAATGTCGTGCATTTCTTCTAAGATGATAAAAGCTATCTATCAATTCCCTCCTGCCACCCCATCTCTCCCTTTCAAGTGCCCATTTTGAAGGCCACCCATTCCAGATGGCATCTCTGTAAGACAGAAAGGCCGACATACCCACAGGAACTTTTATGTCAGAGTAATAAACTTTCATTGTGCTTAGCCACTGGAATTTCGTGGTTCACCTGTGATTGTGCCATGATATAGCCTATACTGACTAATTTAGAGAGATTAGGGAAATATTCATGAGGTCAAAACCACAGAAGAAGAGGGTGCAAAAAGAAAGGTAGTGTAATATCTTCCTTAGGAGACTTGCCTGGAATTTGGTCAGTTTGGGTCTGTCATAGACTGTGACTTTATAGAACATCACTGAACCTCTAAACCTTTTTCTCCTCTGTAAAGTGGGAATAAAAATAGCATGTACTTCAAAGTGTGGTAAGAACAATAAATGAGGTAATGCAAAATAAGTGTTTTTTAAAATTCTTGGCATATAGTAAACACTTAATAAAATCTTTGACAGCATGTTCAAAGTAAAAATATGAAATAACACAGACACTCATCATGCCTTGCAAAGGATATTAGTTAATGCCATTCAGGCCAGTCTATAAAAGAGACCTTCTTAAGTTATAACTGAAGGCTCGTAGATGGCTTGAGAGTTGAGTAAACTCCATGAAATTGTTTGCAAACTTGCACATTTAAACAGTGCACTTATCTAAATATAGCGAATCTCAGCTGAGATACGTTAAGAGGCTGTCTTAGGAAAATAGACCATAGGAATGGAAAATCAAATTTAGATATTAAAGATATTGCAATGAAAATGTTGTTGGGAAATAAAGTCTGTCCAGATTTTTGTGAAGCAACAAGGAGTCTAATAACTCACTCATGTGTGCCATTTGCAACAATTAAAGCTCAAAGCCTTTTGGCTGAGATCATTTGCACTACGTCAGACCACTCAGTCTCCACTCAGATCCCTAAACAAAATTCCACATGTACGGGGACTCCTGGACCCTGGGGAATATTTCTGTCTGACCTGCTATGCAATGACACCTCCAGGCCCACATCGCCTCAGCCAGGTCCTCAGCTCCTGTGACCAGGACAATGAATCTAAATTAACTCGTGATAAAGCACTTTAAAAGGATCCCCTACCAAGAGATTTGATTCATTTCATTTGAAACTTTAGAAATAAGGAAGTAAGCAGCGAGAATCCCAGCTCTGAAGTTAGGTACCTTGTAGGTAGGTAGGTAGGAGCTATTAGGCATGGGAGGAAAGTTAGAGTTTCTGCTGAAATCCTGAGGTTTGGTATTTATTGCCTTACAAAGGAGATGTTAAACCACATATGGAATTTGAAAAAGTTAACTAAAAGCAAATTATACAATGATGGAACTCTCTCACCTTCATCAGAAAGCTTTGCTTGGGTGATGTTAAGGAGAAATTAGAAGGATTTCTTTGGAGAAAACTATTCTTGAGAAGTGGTGGGTGGGTGGAAGGACTGAAGAGCATCACTCAGAACCTGATAGGTGCCCTCGCAGGTGACCAGCACCTGATTCTCCCACAGAAATCCAGAGCTGAGAGAAAAGCTGACCAGCTTCCCCAGAGGTAAGATGGAGGAGGATGGCTGCCGCGTTAGTGTTGACTACCAAGGTGTGACAGTGAGGCCAGTGCACGCATGCATCCTTTGGGCCATTTCTGTTTTCAGGTTTATTGTAACACAAATACTAAGGCCTGGGGAGCAGAAACAACAGAAGTTTGTTTTCTCACAGTTCTGGAGCTGGAAGCCAATGATCAGGTATCGGCAGGTTTGGGTTCCTCACAGGCCCCCCTCCCTGGCTTGCAGATGGCCGCCTCCTTGCCGTGGTCTCGCACGGTCTTTCTTCTGTGCGCACAGGGTTTCTCGTCCTACTCTCTTCCAACAGGGATCAGTTATAGTGGAGGAAGGTCCACCTGCGTGACCTCATTTTATCTCAGTCACTTCTGTCAAGGCCTTCTCTCCTTCAAATATGAATTTTGAGGGAACACAAATCAGCCTATAATCGACTGTGCACGGGAAATACATAGAAGAGACCTGTCAGGGTCACCATCCTGCACTTTGTCAAATACAAAGACTGAGTTGCGGGTGTTTCATGGTTGTGGGAGGAAAAACTTTCCAGGCATAATAAAGAAATATTCATTTGGTTGAGGACACAGATAATATGCAAATCCCAACTTTGGAGATCTCTGAAAACCAATGGAAATGTCGAGAGAAAACAAGTGTGCACAAGCATGGACCATAGCGGTACAGTCGAACATTCACGCCACCATTCTTCCCCCATCACTTCCACCCCACCTTACCGCTGCCACAGATTTGACCCTAAAAAAGGAGAAATCAGTTTTGTCATTTTAGGGAAAAGGGTAAAGTATAAGTTTGGAGCAGAGAGACAGATGATGAAAAGACTAGTTTTTCATTCTTTTTTTTTTTTTTTTTTTTTTTTAAAGAGAAGAAAAAACAAAACAAATCAAAAGAAGAACAAATTTTCAAAACAACATAATAGGAGGGTAACAATGGTTAATACATTACGTATTACTATCTTTAAGTTAGTTATTCAGGACACCAGACATTAGCATTCAATTGTCCAAACATTATTGGCACAAACCTTACTCTTCAATGAACTAAGTAAAAATGGTAGTGTATCTATCTTAACCATCTTATATATATATATACAATTTTTTTTCCCTTTCCCTTCTTTCTTTTCCCTATTCCAGTCTCTCTTTCCTTTTTACAAGTTTCTTTTTGATTCACCATATCTATTGTACATTTTGGATCTTATTTACTCTTTCAGTTTCTCATACTAGAGAGATAATACGATGCTTACACATGTGCTTCTGGTTTATTTCACTTATGAGTATTTTCTCGAGTTGCATCCATTTACCTATAAAAGTCTCCAGTTTATCCTTCTTTATGGCTGAATAGTACTCCATTGTATAAAAATACCACATCTTTCTTATCCATTCCTCAGTTGATGGGCATTTGGGTTGTTTCCAAGATCTGGCTATTACAAATTGTGCTGCTATAAACATGGGTGCACATATATCGCTGTGGTACGATGTTTTTAATTCTTCTGGGAAGATGCCCAGAAGGGGAATAGCTGGGTCAAATGGGACCTCCAACCCTAGTTTTCTGAGGAATCTCCACACTGACTTCCACAGTGGCTGTACCAGTCGACACTCCCACCAACAGTGAAGAAGGGTTCCTTTTTCCCCACAGCCCCTCCAGCATTTGTTATTAGTTGATTTCTTAATAGTAGCCATTCTTTCTGGGGTGAGATGGTATCTCAGTGTTGTTTTAATTTGCATCTCTCGAATGACTAGTGATGTTGCACATTTTTTTGTATATTTATTTGCCATTAGTATTTCTTCATCTGAGAAATGTGTTTTCATCTCAGATGCCCATTTTTGGAGTGGGTCTTTAAATTTGGGAGGTCTGATTTTTTTGAGTTCTTTATATGTTCTCGATAGTAATCCTTTGTCTGAGGAACAGCTGGCAAACAATTTTTCCCACATTGTGGGTTGTCTCTTCACTCTGTTGGTGGTTTCTCTTGCTGTGCAAAAGCTTTTTAATAAGATGAGATCCCAGTTATTGATTCTTTGGGATAGTTCCCATGCAGTTGAGTTTTTATTCATAAAGTCTTTGCCTACACCAATGTCTCCAAGGGTTTTACCTATCCTACCTTCCAGCAGATTTAATGTTTCTGTTTTAATATTTAGATCTCTGATCCATTTTGAATTTAGTTTAGTGCATGGTGAAAGATATGGATCTAGTTTTAATCTTTGGCATGTGTAGAGCCAGTTTTTCCAGCACCATTTATTAAAGAGGCTATCTTTCTTCCAGCGAATGTGTTTGGCACCTTTGTCAAAGATAAGGTGGCTTAGTATGTCTGGGGTTGTTTCAGCATCTTCTAATCTGTTCCATTGATCTTCAGGTCTGTTTTTTTGCCAGTACCACACTGTTTTTATCACAGTAGCTTTATAGTATAATTTCAAGTCGGGGATAGTGATGCCCCCTGCCTTGCCTTTGTTGCCCAGAATTGCCTTTGCTATTCTAGGTCTCTTCTGATTCCAAATGAATTTTAGGATTGTTTTCTCTAATTCTGTGAGATATGCTGTTGGAATTTTGATTGGAATTGCATTAAATCTGTATAACAATTTTGGAAGTATGGCCATTTTCACTATATTGGTTCTTCCTATCCAGGAGCAAGGGATATCTTTCCATTTTCTGATATCCTCTTCAATCTCCTTTTTCAGAGTACTGTAGTTTTCAGTATAGAGGTCTTTGACATCCTTCGTGAGGTTGATTCCTAGGTATTTCATTTTTTGGGATGTTATTGTGAAAGGTATTGTTTCCCTAATTTCTCTTTCAGTAAGTTTGTTATTTGTGTACAGGAAGGCTATTGACTTTTGAGTATTGACTTTGTATCCAGCTACACTACTGAATTTGCTTATTAAATCTAGCAGTTTTTTAGTGGAGTTTTTGGGGTCTTCTGTGTAGAGTATCATGTCATCTGCAAATAATGATAATTTAACTTCTTCCTTTCCAATCATTATTCCTTTTATTTCTTTCTCTTGTCTAATCGCTCTGGCTAAAGTTTCCAGAACTATGTTGAATAAGAGTGGGGACAGTGGACATCCCTGTCTTGTTCCTGATTTTAGAGGGAAGGCTTTCAGTTTTTGGCCATTTAGTATAATATTGGCTGTTGGTTTGTCATAGATAGCTTTTACCAGATTGAGATAAAGACCCTCTATTCCAATTTTCTGTAGGGTTTTTATCATGAAAAGGTGCTGGACTTTGTCAAAAGCTTTTTCTGCATCTATTGAGATGATCATGTGATTTTTGTCTTTGGTTCTGTTAATATGGTGTATTACATTTATTGATTTACGTATGTTGAACCATCCCTGCATCCCTGGGATGAATCCAACTTGGTCATGGTGTATAATCTTCTTGATGATTTGTTGGATTCTGTTTGCCAGTATCTTATTAAGGATTTTTGCATCTATGTTCATTAGGGAGATTGGCCTGTAGTTCTCTTTCTTAGTTGGGTCCTTCTCTGGTTTTGGTATCAGGGTAATGCTTGCTTCCAGGAATGAATTTGGGAGTATTGCTTCCCTTTCAATTTCATTGAAAAGTTTGAGAAGTAGGGGCATTAGGTCTTCTCTAAATTTCTTGTAGAATTCGGCAGTGAATCCATCAGGGCCTGGGCTTTTCTTTGTTGGGAGGTTTTTAATTACATCTTCAATTTCATTGGTTGATATTGGTTTATTTAGGATTTTTAAATCTTCTTGATTTAGCTTTGGTAATTCATACGAATCTAGGAATCTGTCCATTTCTTCTGCATTTTCCATCTTAGTAGAATATAAATTTTCAAAATAGGTATAGATGATCTTTTGGATTTCTGCAGGGTCCGTCATGATATCACCCTTTTCATTTTCAATTGCATGGATTTGAGTCTTTTCTTTTCTTTTTTTAATAAGGTTGGATAAGGGTTTGTCAATCTTATTTATTCTTTCAAAGAACCAACTTTTTGCTTCATTGATTCTTTGTATTGGTTTTTATTCTCCAATACGTTAATTTCTGCTCTGATCTTTATAATTTCCTCCCTTGTACGGGCTTTTGGCTTAACCTGCTCTTCTTTTTCTAGAAGCTCGAGGTTCACCCTTAAGTTGTTTATTTGCGCTTGCTCTATTTTCCTGATATAAGTATTTAATGCTATAAATTTCCCTCTTAGGACTGCTTTCATTGTATCCCATAAGTTCCGGTATGTTGTACTGTCATTATCATTCAGTTGTAGAAAGTGACTAATTTCTTCTTTAATTTCATCTGTGACCCATTGGTTGTTCAGGAGGATGCTGTTTAATTTCCATGTGTTTAGGGAGTTTTTGTAATTTCTTTTGCCATTGATTTCCAATTTCATTGCACTATGGTCTGATAATATGCATGGGATAATTTCAATTCCTTTGCATTTACTTAAGCAGGTTTTATGAGCTAGTATGTGGTCTATTTTGGAGAACGTCCCATGTGCAGCTGAGAAAAATGTGTATTCTGATGTTGTGGGATGGAACACTCTGTAGACATCTACTAAGTCCATTTGTTCCAAAGTTTGGTTCAGTTCTACTATTTCATTATTGATTTTCTGTCCAGTTGATCTATCTTTTTGTGACAGTGGAGTATTGAGATCTCCCAATATAATTGTATTAGTGCTTATTTGATTTTTCATGTCCTTTAGTACTTGTTTTATATAGCTGGGTGCATTGGTATTTGACGCATATATATTTATGATCGTTATCTCTTCCTCTTGGATTGTTCCCTTTACAAGGATGTAATGACCGTCTTTATCTCTCTGAATCCTTCTTGGCTTGAAGTTCACTTTGTCTGCAAAAAGAATAGCTACCCCTGCTTTTTTCTGGGTTCCTGTGGCATGGAGTATTGTTTTCCATCCTTTGACTTTCAGTCTATGAATTTCTTTCTGAATTAAATGTGTTTTTTGTATACAGCATATTGTTGGATCTTGCTTCTTGATCCATTTCGCCAGTCTGTGCCTTTTGATTGGTGAATTGAGACTGTTAACATTGATGGTTAAAACTGATATGTATTGACTTGTCATGATATTTTCCTGTTGTTGGTTCCCACTCTTTGTTTTTCCGCTTTCCGGCTATTTAATTATTTGCCCTGCCTGGTGGATTCCTTCTGTTGGGGTTCCTATCTCTTTCTAGAATGTCCTTCAGAACGTTTTGGAGTGCTGGTTTGGTGGTCATAAATTTTCTCAGATGTTCTTTGTCATGAAAGTATTTTATTTCTCCATCAATTTTGAAAGATAGTTTTACAGGGTACATCAATCTGGGCTGAAAATTATTTTCCTTTAGAGCTTGCAATACATCATTCCAAGCTCTTCTTGAATTGAGGGTTTGTGCTGAAAAGTCAGCTGTGATTCTGATGGGTTTTCCTTCATAGGTGATTTGTCTCTTCTCCCTAACAGCTTTTAAGATTCTGCCCTTCTGTTGAATTTCTGGGATCTTGACTATAATATGTCTGGCTGAAGTTTTTTTTTTATCATGTCTAGTTGGTGTTCTAAAAGCTTCACTTATAGGGGTGTCAAATTCCTTTTCTCTTACAGGAAAGTTCTCCCTGATTATGTCTTTGAACAAGGTTTTAATGTCGTTGATGCTATCTCCTGCTTTTTCATTTATTCCAATTATTCTTAAGTTGTTTATCTTTGAGTCATCTAGCAGCTGCTGAATTGATTTTTCATGGTCCCTTGCTATTTTTAAGAATTTTTCCATTTCATGATCACTAATTGCAAGCCTGTCTTCTATATCTGAGATCCTGTCCTCGCATTGGCTTATTCTGCTACAAATACTTTCAATGGAATTTTTTATCTCTTGGATATCTGCTTGAATCTGCCTTATGGATTCCATTTCTTTCCTATGCTGAGCATTCATGGTTTCTATAGTTTTCTTAAGTTCATCTATTTTTTTGTCTGTATCAGCTATAGTGTCCTTAAGCATGGTCTTCATTGTAGACATTATCTCTGCAGTTATCTGTGAGATTATTTCTGTTTTAATTTTTTCCAGAACCTCATTCAGTTGCTTTGTTGTTACCACTTCAGATAGGCCAGGTGGGTGGCTTTCGGATTGTCCCACCTCGTTGCTCCCTAGGTTTGCCTTTGGTGAATTGGATGTGTGGGGTTGCATCTTGTTTAAGTGTCATCTCATTTTTTCTTTCTTTAATTCCTGGGGTGATGTTTGCAAATTACCTATAGTAGGTTACTTTATTGCTAGTGTTTAAGATCTTTAGAAGATGACTACTTCTCTGCAGTATCTTCCAAGTGGAGCTTGCTTTTGTGTTTTGAGCTTTCTGCCAGATCCTACCTCTTCAATTCGTTGGGTATGCGAAGTTGCTACCTGTTTGGCCCAGTCCTTGATTCTTTGGTACTGTGCCACTGTATTTTCTGTGTCCCTTAGTCAATCTCAATCATGAAATATCAGGAAGGAAAGATGTTTAGAACAATTATTTCACATTTGGCTATAATGTTAACTAAAGCATCAAACACAGCCTAGAAAATGACAGACTGAGCTATCCAGTTATTTACCACTTTTAGCTGTATAGAGTTGCGGTTATATAACAAAATCTAAAACACACCAGAAAAATTATATGCAGTATACAAGTCCTATGTATGTCAATTTTTCCCTGAGGAGTTTAAATTTAAAATGAGTTAAGGAGGAAATAGAGTATTGGGAGAAGAGGAAGGAATTAGATGTAAGGTTAGAGGACCAAGAGGGATCCCACTAAAATTGGGACACTAGTGCAGAAGACAGGTGGTAGAAAGAGAAGGAAGGGATAAAAGGAAGAACAGATCACAACCACAATCACAAAGAAGTTAGAGGCACTGTTTACACTCATATAAAAAACCAGAGAGAATAATGAAGGAAAGAGCAAATACACATACAGAAACAAAAACGAAGATAAAAACAATAAAACAGACAGATCAAAAATAAAACCCCACCAAAAAACAAAACAAAACAAAACAAAAACAAAAAAACCCTTCGCCAGAACAAAAAACAAATCAGTGAGTAAAAAAAAAATAAAATAAAATAAAAAATGAAAAAAATAAAAAAATAAAAAGAATCAGTTCCAGGTGTTGACTCTGTTGTAGGCAGGTACCTTGTGACAGAGTCCTGTTCTGTGCAGGTCCGTCCCAGTAAGCCAGGAGCGCCCTCTGGCGGGTGGTGAGCAGAGGCGCGTACTTTCAGGCAGAGACCAGTCTAGCTCGCCTCTGCTCTCAGCGCCCTTTCACGATCCCTGGGCCTGAGAGGCTCAGCGCGCTGTCCGGAGCGCGGGTTCCCTGCACTGGTTCCCGCCGCTCTGGTTTTTCGCCACGCCCCCCACAATGGCGCCGGGCCAGTCGCTCTCTGGCGCGGGACAGGTGTGGCTGAGAGTCCAGTCTCGTTTGCCTGCTGACCTCAGCACACTTTCGTGGGCCTGAGAGGCCCCGTGCTGCCCTGTCCGGAGCACAAGTTCCCAGAGCAGTTTTCGAGCCGCTCTGAGTTTCGCCACACCCCCCACAATGGCGCCCGGCCGGTCGCTCTCTGGCACGGGGCAGCTGTGGCTGAGAGACACTCACCGCCGGTCAGTGCCATTCTCCACCGCTCCCCTGCCCCGCCGCTGTCTCAGGATCCTCCGTGGGGGCTCCCTGGGCGCCAGCTGCCACCGTGTGTCCGTAGAATTGAGCCTCCGCGGCGCTGCAACTCCCGGGATAGTAGAAGGTGTGCGCGTGCGGTCTGCTCCTTCTTTCCTTCTTCTTTGTTGGAAGTCACCCGTCACTGGTGCCGGGGGCCCCAGATTGCGCTTCAGAACTTTTCTGGGTTTCGGGGAGGCATCTCCCCCTCTCCTGCGCTTTCCGGGTCGCTATATTCCCGTGTTCCAATGGTAACTTTTGGAGAGAGTTTTGCTGCCTGCTTCTTACTCATCCGCCATCTTGAGGTTCCACCATTAATTTCTGACTAGTTTTTCATTCTTGCAGTCTATAAGTTTTCATCTGATACATGCTCCAGTTAGAGGAGGACATATATACTTTTGAAGAAAGGTGGGCCTTTGCATAAAAATGGAATTTGACATTCTAAGTACTCAGTTATATTTATAAGGTGTATGGAAAGTTTTATTCCTTGAGGATGAAATTATTAGATCTATGGAAGTTTTCATGCAGGGTCAGAAGGAAACTTCTTTCATTAAATACGATTGTCTCTTGCAGATAACAAAGTCTGCCAATTCTCAAAGTTTTTTGTTTTTTTTTTTTTTTAAACACAGTGGCATAACATTGGCTTCACTGGGACCACAAACAGTTCTCTTCAGCCTGGGCACAGTGAGGCAGGAGGATAGGATGTTCTTCACTGAGAAGTCTGGCAGGGAGTAAGAAGCCAGGATCATCAAAAGGCATTTTTTAGGCTGGGTGATTTGTGAAAAAGTTTTGTATCTATAAAGCAGGGCTGAAGAAGGACACGTTATTGTACTAGGCTACTGATAAGCTGGCTTGACCTTTAGAAAATAAAAAAATGAAATTTTTGAGTGATCAGGCCTGGCTAATATTTCATAAGCAGTGGAAAATAATCATGGCTTAGCCTGCTCTGCAAGCTGGGAGGATGAAGCCAGCTCCTGAGTGGGCTTTTGGGTGGGACCTCAAGGTTGAGGAACCCAGTTCTCCTGAGAAAGAGCTGGTCGGGGCAAAGACACCCTCTAGGCAGGGATGATCGTGGGTTTGTGTGCTGCTGAGCAAAGATCACAGGGAGGCAAATGGGAAGAGAGGCCAGGTGTCACTTTGACCAGCTGCTGCAGGCAGGAGGGAGCAGGGAGCAGATTTAGAAACAAGGGCATGGCAGGCTCTGCACTGAGCTGTAGGTCATCCAATAGCGAGACCACCCCCCTACTCCTCACCTTTTTAAAAATAATTGCAATATAACACAAAATTTACCATTTTTCAGTGGACAGTTCAGTGGCATTAAGTACATTCACATTTTTATGCAGTTCCTTAAGTTTTAAAATCATGTGTGGGGTATGGAAAACAAGGATGGTGAGAGCAAGATCATCCCGGTAGGTCCTCAAGTCCCTTCTATAAAATGATGTGGTGTTTGCATTGAACCTACCGCCATCCTCAGATCATTTCTAGATAACTTAGCAAATTTAATATGATGTAAATGACATTTAAATAATTGTCATACTTTATTGTTTAGGTAACAATGACAAGGAAAAATGTCTGCACATATTCAGAATAAATGTAAGTTTTTTCTGAGTGTTTTCGATTCACAGTTGGTTGAATGCACAGATATGGGAGCTAAGCCCTCTGACTTGCCAGACCTGGGTAACAGCTTTCTTTGAAGTGAGAGGAGAGTTCTGACTTTCCCAAACCATACAGAGGGAAAATGGAGAAAAAGCTGGCTCTTCAAACACATGCTCAGCTGACCATCAGAACAGAGCAACTACCAGCACCATGTGCACCAGAATTGCTCAGGTCACTTCCAACCTGAAGCTGCAAATATTTTAAGCTTAGAAAAGTGGTAGGTAGTGCATTGCCAGGAAAAGTCTCGGTCCACGTATGAGCAATGCCAAATCCTGGTCATGACACTGCCTCTGCCTATGTGACAGCAGCTGTCCCTCCTCCTCATTTCTCCTTTATACCATCCAGGTGACAAGCTGCCCCGGGGTGGGTCTTCAACACCCCAGGGTGTAGAATTGCGGAGCTAATTTAGTTAAGCTTCTAGACTTCTCAAATTGACACAATCAACCATTACAGAAGTGTGAACAAGTAATTGCAAATACCCAGAATGCCAGAATACAGATTTACTCTGAGTTTTGAGTTTCAAATAAGTACTAGGCCCCCATATTGGAACTAGGAATACAAAATAAAAGTATGGCCTAAATGTTTAGGTTGTTATTTTTTAGTCCAGCTTGTGACCAAGGCCAGTAAATAGATGATAGCTGAGAACAGGAAACTCTAGACCAGCGATTAACTCAGAGTCCCACAGGACATGTGAAAGAGCCAGCAGACTTAGAAGACTGGCAGAGAAAAGAGGATGGTAGGGGAGGCCTCAGGATTCTTCAAGAAGCAGTACGAGGCTGCCACTATGCTGATGTATTTCTTTGTCCCCTTTAGTATCTGTGCTTATAATCTTATGTCCTCATTCTTCATTTCCCCTCACTCTACCTTCATGTTTTCCCCTTAGTTCTAGTTGAACCATGAGAAAATTCTTAAACGTAAGAATTTCTCCTCTATATTTTCACTCAAGACTTGAGATGTTTAAAAACTGACATTCCCTTGGTTATTGGAGATGAACCTAAATAAAATCCTGCTAGCTTTGCAAATTTGTGCAGAATAGCTCAAAGTTTTAAAATGTTGTAGAGACACCATTATCACTTCCTTTGGCTTAACAGCAGCTTGGACCCTAGGGTTGTGGAGATCATTGTTTTCACTGCAAAGGACACTGGGTATAATTATGGCTGGTGGCTCCCTCACATGTCCTTTTGTGGAAATGGGCTCTAAAAAGACAGAACAGAGCTTCTCCAATAGTCGTGTTTTCAGGGGTCACCTTTTATCATGGCAACTGGCTATGGAAATTTTTGCCAATAGGGGTCAATAAGAATATAATAGAATTCTCTGAGAGTTCTGGATTGAAAAAAGAGGAGGGAGATCCAACATGGCTGATTAGAGGAGGTTGTGCTTACATTCAGCAGAGTCATTAAAAAATACATGTACTCTGAAAAGAGGGAGGCTGTCACACTCAGAGAAGCAATGTGAAAGATGACCCATCTAAATCGAAACAAATGTCTGGGTTGCTGAAAAAGGAAGTGGAGCTGCTGCTGGTTTGCCCCCACCCCCGTCATTTTGGGAACAGCTCTGAGGGAATAGTCAGCTGTCCTAGGCTCCTGAGGCGGGGTTTTGTACACCCTCCCTCCTGTCTCGGAGAGCACAGCAAGCCTGGCAGTAACATGGTTGGGGCCCCAGGAAAGCCACAAGTAGCAATGAAGAAAAGGGAGGTAGTGGGCAATGCCCTCACCCCATCAACTTCCCAAAGCCCAGTGGTATCCTATCCACCACCCACGGCCAACAAGGGAATCCACAGGCTCTAGGCAGAGCAGATAAACACTGCGAATTGGGGAATGGAGGGTTGGGAGGTGTTCAGGTAGTGCTTACATTGCCAACACGGACCCCGGGAGCACATCCTTGGACACATGGGGTAGGGAGAGAGATTGAACTTTTGGTCCAGAGTGGGTACTTTCCTGTTTCCACAAAGATCCAAAGGCTCTGAGTTAGCAGGGAATCCTCAACTCTGAACACCATCATGAGTAGAGGAAAAGAATCCCTAAACCGAGCCTGGGGACTGTGATAGGTGCCATGGGCTGGAAACAGGAGCTCTTGAGACAGTGACGGTTTGGGATTTGAGTGGGAGGAACAGAGAGAGTTGGGTAGGGCAGAGAACTTCTGGTGACACACTAGGCAGAAAGCTCTGGAAGGGGAACACGGACACAACTGTGCGGTTTACGGAGCAGCAAGGGGAGCAGGAGGGCTAGGACATGGTAAAAGGGAAAAGAAAGCACTCTTTCCAACAAATTATTTCACATCCTCTTCTTGCCTCTTGACAATGGGACAAAGCCAGGAGACTGCAGTTAACCATGCTCAAAGCATAGCTTGCAGCAGGTCGGGAGGACTCAAAGAAACTGACAGCCCTTACCCCTCCTAGCAGGCTGGTCCACAGCCTACAGACAGGTGGGAAATTGGCATGGATGACTGCAAGTGGACAAGCAAAGCAGGACGAGGATTCTGTGGGCTATGTCCCTGTAACCTAACAGCCACATGGCGATTGCATGTATGGATTTTTGCTGGAGAGTCTGTTCTTGTTTCTCTCCATTTTTCTCTTTCTCTTTTCCTCTTCTCTTCAATTCTTTTTCCTGCATCAATGCTATTTATAGCTTGTTTTTTCTACTTTTTAAATTTTTCTTTTCAAGTTTTTCTACTATACAGTAAGTGCTGGACTTACTAACGAGCTCCATTCAGGGAGAACATTCCTCAATCAGATGTATTGTAAGTCTGACAAAATGAGTCTTACACACCCTTGACACAAATATACAATGTAAAGCATAAAACACACACACACACACACACACACACACACACACACAAATACTATAAATAAACTACTTTTACTTTTACAGTTACCTTAAAGTGGGAAGGTAGACATGGGAGCTACTTCTGCAATTTGTTCGTATGTATGAATGTTCGTAGTGAGAGGTTCGTTCCTACCTGTGAAAGTCCGCAACTCAAATGTTTGGAAGTCTGGGAATTACTGTGTTCTTCTGTCTCAGTTTTTCTTCTCTTTTTTATTTTTAACTTTATATCCTCTTTATTCTGTTCTCCTCACTGTTCCTTATGTTATCTATCCCCCTGTCTTCTCTCACTTATCTACTACCTTTCAACACAAACACACACACACACACACACACACACACACATGCACACAGTGTCTGCATTTTTTAAAAAAGAGAATAAGTGCAGACAAGTGTTTTAACTCAAAATGTACCATTCATGGTCATGTTGGGGTTACCTCTGACTGAGTTGTTCTTAGAGGATTTGAACAAAATTTACTGCAAATATATCAACAGGTTCTGACAACCTCACAGCTTCCTTCAGTCCCTGGTTACTTTTCCTCCCCTGCATCTCTTCCCCACATCCACAAATAATCTCTTAAAATCTCTCAAAATTAACCCTTTACTATAACTCTAAAAGACTTGCAACAGAGTCTGACCCCTACTTTTTACCAATTAAGATTTGCCCTATCTACCTCTCCTCCTACACAGTTATCCCCCCCCATTCTCTCCTTTCTCTCTCTTCCCTTCCCTTTTCCTTCTGCAGTGCAGATTAACTGCCAATAACAGTATAGAATGTAAGGGGCACTGACAAAGTGTGAGAGAGTAAAACAAGTTTTAATCCATATGGCGATGTATGGTTAGATCTACTGATGCTGTTATAACTGGTAGAAAAATCTCTCCTTACAACACAGTGACAGGAACCAAGCCAATTAAATTAAATAGGGTGAATGGGTGGACATAACTTTGGGCAAATAAAGCTAAGAGAACATCATTGGAAAACAGAATCTAACAGATTCTAACAGATCTAAGAGATCCTCATATCTACAACAAACTCTTTTCACACTATTACACCTCAACTCTCAGTAGGCACAAACACACACACACACACACACACACACACACACACACACACACATTTATATATCAAGGGAACAAAATGCTTCCAGAGACTCCCAACTCTTTCAAAGTAGACCCAAGGGGCACCAATGGAGAGGAAAGGAAACTCCATATAATTAAGCTGTATGAAATGATTAAAGAGGAAGTAAAGAAACTCAGTGAGCTTAAAGAGAACATGACCCCAAAATAGTGGTACTAAAATACAAACTGACCAATGTGGAAATGAGAGAAACAAATAAAAAACTGGAAGAGCTGAGCAAAATGGTTCAAAATATGAATGACAAATTTACCGAAGACATAGACAACACTCAAAAGTGCCAAAGAGAACTCTGAGTGATAAGAAATTCTATAGAATTCATGAACAGCAGGAATGGCCAGTGTGTGGACAGGGTTTCAGAATATAAAGACAAGATGGAAATTTATTATGAATTGCCTGAAGAAGCATTGAAAAGGATAAGAACAGGAAAAATCTACCCAAAAGCTACTAGATGATGCTAAGATGACTAAACTAAGGCAAATTGGGGTTGGAGAGAAATTAGAAGACATTACACATGGAATAAAATATTTACTTACAGAAATAATAATAAAAAACTTTCCAAGTACGAGGAAAGATTTCAACATACAGGCATGTGAGACTTACAGAACACCAAATAACTACAATGAAGAAAGAAATGTGCCGTGACACATCACAATCAAAATCCCAGATGTCCAACAAAAAGACGAAATCTTAAAACCTGCCAGAGAAAAGCAAAAAATCACTTATAAACATAAACCCATAAGAATTACAGCAGACTTCTCAACACAAATTCAAAGGACAGGAGAGCCTGGCATGGAGTGTTTTAAGCTCTAAAAGCAAACAACTGCCAAACCAGAACAATATATCCTGCAAAACTGTCTTTCAAAATTGATGGAGAAATAAGGATATTTCATGACAAAGAACATCTTAAGAGATACATGGACACCAAGCCGACACTCCAAACAATACTCACGACTGTTCTAGACAAAAATAATGATGTCAATAAAACCAAAAAATCAGATGGAATGAATACATCAAGTGAAGCAAGTAGTTACACAAAAGTGGAAAAATATGAGTCAAAAACAGAAAAATAATATAATGACAGGAGTAAGTCATTACCTTTCAGTAATAACTCTCAATGCAAATGGCCCCAACTCTCCAATTAAAAGACAGCTTAGCAAAATTGATCAAAAACCAGAATGCCACAGTCTTTTGCATTCGAGAACTCATCTAATCCGAAAAGAAATTCATAGACTAAAAATCAAAGGATGGAAAACAACCCTCCAGGGATTAGGACCCAGAGGCACACACAGGTAGCAATTTTATTCTCAGACAAAGTAAACTTCGAGCTAAAACTGATTAGAAGAGGCAAAGAATATTACTATGTGTTAGTTAAGGGAACAATTCAACAAGAAGACATCAAATTATAAAGGTATATACACCAAATCTCCATACAGCTGACTTCAAAAAACATCAGTTCTATACATAAAAGATCAAATACACATCTACACAATCACAGTGGGTGACCTTAATACACCACTTTTACAAATAGATCAACTAAATAAAAAATTAAAGAAATAGCAGAACTGGACCACACCTTCAAATAAATCAACTTAATGGATATCTACAAAGCATTCTACCCTGCTACAACAGAATACATATTCTTCTCTGCAGCACACAGAACTTGCTCTAAGCTAGGCTACATACTAGTCTATAAAGCCTGATTAAATATATCAAAAAGAATCAAAATCACCCAATGTATACTATCAGATTTTTGCACATGAAACTACAAATCAATCACAAAAGAAACCACAGAAATTTTATAAGCAACTGGACTTTAAATAACATATAAATTCCCTATGATGAATATGATTATGATGAATACCTAAATTGTACCAATAAACTTAATTATAAAAAACATACTCCTGAATACTCAGTGGGTCACAGAAGAAATCAAGAAATAAATTAAATACAGTAATACCTCAGTTCATGAGTACTTCTGTTCGCAAACAATTCGATTCTCAAAGGTGTTCAACAAAATTTGGCTTCTATTTGCAAACTCCACATCATGTGACAAACACAACCAGGGCCATCTTCCCCACACAGACATGAACACAGCCATCTTCCCCATAATTGTAAAAACAAATTAAGTTCATGAACCGAGGTACCACGGTAAGTCTTAGAATCAACAACAATTCTAGTACAACATACCAGAATCTGTGGGACACAATGAAAGTAGTTCTAAGAAGGAAGTTTAGAAGTTTACTTCAGTTAATGCTCTCATTAGAAAAACAGAGTGAGCTCAAACAGATAACATAATGATGCACCTGAAGCTATATAAAAAATGAGAACAGTCCAAACCCACACATAGATTTAAAAAGCAATAATTAATGAAATTAGAACTAAAATAAATGAACAAACAAATGAAAAACAATTCAAAGAAGCAATGAGTCCAAGAGCTGGTTCTTTGAAAGAATTTACAAAAACACAAAGCCTTAGCTAAATTTATGAAAGAAGGAGAGAAAAGACTCACATCAGAACAGCAAGAAAAAGGTGAAAAGGCGAAATCAAATACTACACCCCAAAATCCAGAAGATCATTAGTAACTACTATGAAAAATTGTACTACAACACATTGGAAAGTCTGAATAATTGAACAGATTCCGACACATGTATGAGTTACCAAAACTGAGCAATGAAGACATAAAAATTGTGAATGATCCAATAACAAGCAATAAAATTGAGGTGGTAATAAAATAGATGCCAACAAAAAACCCCAGGACCTGATGGATTCACTGCTGAATTCTACAAGACTTTCAGGGAGTACATGAGACCAACACCGCTTAAACTCTAATGAAACTGAAAGGGAAGGAGTGCTTCCAACCTCATTCCTAGAAGCCAGCATCACTTTGATTCCAAAACCAGACAAGGACCCAACTAAAAAAGAAAATTACAGGCCAATCTCTTTGAGGAACATAGGCACAAAAATCTTCAATAAAATATTGGCAAATAGAATGCAACAAATTATCAAAAGGATTATACATTATAACCAAGTAGGTTTCATGCCAGGGGTAGGAATATGGTTCAACATATGCAAATCAACAAATGTAATATACCACATAAACAGAAGCAAGGACAAAAATTATATGATCATAAGAATAGATGTAGAAAAAGCTTTTGATAAAAACCAACACCCACTCATTACAAAGTCCTGAAGAAAATAGGCATAGAAGAACCTTATATCATTCTGATGAAAGCCATTGATGACAAACCAATATCATATTAAATGGGGAAAAACTGAAAGCTCCCCCTCTACAATCCGAAACAAGACAAGGATGTCCTGTATCACTACTCCTGTTCAATGTAGTACTTGAAATATTAGCCACAGCAATCAGAAAAGAGAAAAAAGTAAAAGGGCTATGTAGAGGCAAGGAAGAAATCAAATTATCATTTGCAGGTGACAAGATCCTTTAGATAGAAGTCTCAAAATACTCTTAGATTTAATAACCAAATTCAAATATGCAGCAAGATACAAAATCAAGGGCCGTTGAGATGGCTCAGCGGCGTAAGCGCCTGCCTGGCAAGCGCGAGGGCCCGAGTTCGACTCCCGGAACCCACATACGAAAAAAGGGCCGGTGATATCGCTCAGCGGCACGGGCGCCTGCTGGCGCGCGAGGTCCTGAGGTCGACCCCTGGTACCCACAAAAAAAAAAAAAAGATACAAAATCAATTACACAAAAATCAGTAGTGTTCCTGTACACCAATAATGAACCCACTGAGAAAGAAATTGGGGAAACAATATTTTCACAATTCCAAAAAAATTCAGTTCTTAAGAATTAACTCATGAAGGAAGTAAAAGATTTCTACAATAAAAAACTATAGGGCCAGTGAGATGGCTCAGCGGCATAAGTGCCTGCCTGGCAAGTGCGAGGTCCTGAGTTCGACTCCCGGTACCACATACGAAGAAAGTGCTGGTGATATCGCTCAGTGGCACGAGCACCTGCTGGAGTGCAAGGTCCTGAGTTTGACCCCCGGTACCCACAAAAAAAACCCAAAAAACAAAAAAAAACTATAGAACTCTGAAAAAAGAGATTGAAGGAGATATCAGAAAATGGAAAGATATCTTCTGTTTCTGGACAGGTAGGACAAATATTGTCAAAAGGACCACACTCTCAAAGCTGACATGCAGACTTAGTGCAATCCTAATTAAAATACCATGTGCATTCCTTGCAGATTTAGAAAAACCAATTTTAAAATTCACGTGGAACTGGAAGACGTGCAGAATAGCCAAAGCAGTCCTAGGCAAAAAGAGCAAATGCAGGAGATGTCATAATGCTGGATTTCAAATTATAAGGTTATAGTAATGAAAACAGCATGTTACTTGCGGGAAAAACATATGAATGGGTGGAAGAGAAAAAAGGAGGCAGAAAAAACCAGAGACATATTTTGCTACTTGACCTTTGACAAAGGGGCCAAAAACATGCACTGGAAGAAAGATAGGCTGTCAGGAATAGTGCTGGAAAGACCGACTACATACATGCCGAAGACTGACGCTAGAGCTGTATCTCTCACCATGTACTAAACTAGAGTCAAATGGATTAAAGATCTAATTGTTAAAACAATAACATTTAACCTGGTGGAAAATAAAATAGGTAAAACTCTTGAAGATATAGCATAGGCAAGGACTTTCTGAATAGAATCCAAATTGCACAAAAATAACCTCAAGGATCAACAAGTGGGATTATGTCAACTCAAAAAGCTTCTGAACAGGAAGCCAACAACTAATAGAGTGAAGAGACAAGTGGCAGAATCTGAAAAATAATCTGCCAGCTATATCTTGGACAGATGCCTAATATCTAGAATGTATAAAAAACTGAAGAAAATTAGACTACCAAAAATAAAAGACCCAATTGGAAAATAGCAACTGACATGAATAGGCACTTCTCAGAAGAAGAAATACAAATGGCTAATAAATACCTGCTAATATTGTTTGGGCAAGATATCATGCTGACATGTTGTACTAATAACTCTCTGAATAACTACTACAATGACAACAATACGCAATGTATTAATTATTGTAACTCTCCTACTAACCTGTTTTGAAACTCTGTTGTATTTTTTTTCTATTTAAAATAATAAAAAAAGAAATGTTCTGCACTGCTGACCATTAAAGAAATGAAAATTAACACCAAGATTCCATCTTACTCAACAAAAAATGGTCCTTGTCAAGAAATCAAATAGCAACAAATGCTGGCAAGGCTGTGGTGAAAGAGGAGGCCTTCTACATTATTGGTGGGAATGTAAACTAGTATAACCCCTTTGGAAGTCAGTATGGAGATTCCTCAAAATCTAAAAATAGAAACTCCATTTGACCCAGCTATTCCCCTACTATGTATCTTCCTGAAAGATTTAAAGACATCATTTATAGTGTTGCATGTATACCATGTTTATAGCAGCACCATTCATAATAGCTACGGCATAGCAGCCTGTATGTCCATCAAGAGAAGAACGAACAAAGCAAATTTGCTACTTATACATAATGGAGTACTATTTCAGTATAAAGAATGATAAAGGCACCCATGTTTATAGCAGCACAATTTGTAATAGCCAGATCTTGGAAACAACCCAAATGCCCATCAACTGAGGAATGGATAAGAAAGATGTGGTATTTTTATACAATGGAGTACTATTCAGCCATGAAGAAGGATAAACTGGAGACTTTTATAGGTAAATGGATGCAACTCGAGAAAATACTCATAAGTGAAATAAACCAGAAGCACATGTGTAAGCATCGTATTGTCTCTCTAGTATGAGAAACTGAAAGAGTAAATAAGATCCAAAATGTACAATAGATATGGTGAATCAAAAAGAAACTGGTCAAAAGGAAAGAGAGACTGGAATAGGGAAAAGAAAGAAGGGAAAGGGAAAAAAACAATTGTATATATATATATATATAAGATGGTTAAGATAGATACACTACCATTTTTACTTAGTTCATTGAAGAGTAAGGTTTGTGCCAATAACGTTTGGACAATTGAATGCTAATGTCTGGTGTCCTGAATAACTAACTTAAAGATAGTAATACGTAATGTATTAACCATTGTTACCCTCCTATTATGTTGGTTTGAAAATTTGTTCTTCTTTTGATTTGTTTTGTTTTTTTTCTTCTCTTTAAAAAATAAAAATAAAAAAATAAAAAAAAAATTAAAAAAAAAAAAAAAGAATGATAAAGGCTTGTTTCATTTCTAATACAGATGTCGGGAGAACTCTCTCTGCTGTTTTCTCAAATCTAACTCAGAACTTGGGGAGAGATTCACTATGCCTCCAGCAGTAGGGAAACGGAACGCTCCATGTTTAGTCAACAGCCAGCCCACACCTGCAGTATCACTGTAACTTATACACTTGGCAGGAGCACAGTAAGAACTTCACTCTGCTTATAAGTCGGTAAGTCATATTATAAAACTTCCCTCTGAAGTTGTCTGTGTTTGCACACACATGTCCAGACAGTGTCTGGTGCGAATGGTAAAATACTACCACGGGTGTTTCCATGTTATGATTTGATACGCACGGTGACTTGGATGAATCTCTAGAGAATTACACTGAGCAATGCGCAAAAACAAAAACATAAAGCTTACTCTGAAAGTTACATGTTGCATGATTCTAAAAGTGACAAAATTCTAGAAATGGATGACAGATTGCCAAGGGTTGAAAAGGGGCGAGGATGTGAAGGACACGAATGGGTCAGTAAGAGGGCAGCATGAGGGACCGTGTGATGCTGGACAAGTTCTGAACCCCAGCTGTAATGATTTTGGTGTTCTGGTTGTGATATTCTACTAGAGTTTTGCAAGATGTTACCGCTGCTGGAACCTTGGCAGAGGACACACAGCATAATTTTCTATTATTTCTGATTACCCCATGAAAATCTATAGTTATCTAAAATAAAAATTTAATAAGAACTTCAACCTCAATAAATTTACCATTCATTTTAAGGTTCCTCTTTGATTAATTTCATTTTTATGGCTTAAATTTGAATTCAAAATTTCTAAGATCTGTCCCCAACCTGCCTGTCTAGCCTTATATTTCAGCCAAATAGGATCTTCATCATACTCACCCAGGGCTTTCTTACTTTTACTCCTCATTTTCAGTCTAGAGCATTCTTTCTGCTTCATTTGCACATGTTGGATCCTAGCTGATGTCAAAGGCTAATCCAAATGCTACCTATATCATGAAATTCTCCAGTGAAAAGCCATTTTCTTCCTTCCAAACAATTATGGACTTTTTGGTGCTATCAATCTTATGATACTCTTTGCACCCTGTCTTTTATTTCTTGATTCTGTATGTATTTTTCATCTCTTCTAGAAGATTTAAGTGTTGTGAGAACCGGATTTTTCCTTTTTTATGTAAAGGAAAAAATCTCTAAATATCATGTACAATTGTGCTTGCGCAGAATGAGGACTTAATACTAATTTTTTCTTTTGCTATCTTCAGTATTTTGACTTTTCACTGACTTACATAAATATGATGACTATTTTAATTTTTGTAACTAAATGACTAGGACACTCAGCTTTGCTAATGATTGAAACTAATTTGCATTTTGGGATGACTTACACAAACTATCATTTGGGCTTTCATTTTTTTAATGTAGGAGAAATAAGTCCTAATAAATAAAGCACAGAGAAATCACATGTAAAATTGGGCATTGCATATTTTCTCTTTTTAAAAAGACAAAATGAACAACATATAATAAATAAAAGGCATAATGCAACAATAGATGTTACACATTTAATCAAATATTAGTTAAATGCCCTCAGTGTCACATGGGATAAAAGCAGTAGCACAAACCCAGGAGTTAGAAGGCAGAAGACATTAACTAGACCCTGCTGCTAATAATTTAATAACATTTCAGATGTCATTTGATTTCTCCATGTCTCTGTGAAATGAAGTTATTGGGCTAGAAGAACACTGGTCCTTTGCTGGCCCTGACATTTTCTGGTTACACTAATGTGGGGTGACTGCACACTGGACACAGATGCTAAACCCTGTGCCTCTCAGTCCACTAATCCTTCCCATTCAATTCACGTGAGCCGAGTCTGCCTCAGCCAGTGGGTGACCAGCACCATCGTGAGCGCCTGTGCTTTGTTTGAAATTAGCCTCTTCTGTTTGTTATTCACGTGGTCCTGCTGTCTCTATTAGCTTAGAGATTAATTGCGGTGACTGGTAACTCTGGTGAAACACAGCTGAGTTCATTTAACTAGAACAAATTATACTGTGGCATTATATGTATTTGAAATCTTTTTCTGTTTGCTTTTTTGCTTTGTTTTTCAGACAGGATTTTGGTATGTAGTCAGGTTGGCCTTCAACTCATTTGGAGTCAGGTTAATGTATTTGAATTTCCAACCTCAAATTGCAGCCAATTTTTTAGTTCATATTGTGCTCCACCCTGTTTTTTCTTCGGTAGAGAATTATAACCTTTATCTGAAGAGAATGATTTTTTAAAATAGGATGGAAGGGATAGCAAATAATCACAATTATGATGGGGTCCTACCTGAGATTAGCCTGGCAGTTTAAAAGAAGACTGAGAGAGCATGTAGAAAAAAGATGCTAAATTAGAATCAAGAGGAAGATGCTGGTATCTATAAAAAAAGATTACATTTACTGAAGTATTTACTAGTCCCAAGATACTTATTAAGTAGATCAGTACTATGTATTAGGCACTTGTTCTCTAGGAAGTTTGCTAAGCATTTTGCAAACGTGATTTCATTTAAAAGAAAAACTCAATTAGATGGGTGTCATTATTGATTTATTTTTTACAGATAAATAGTTGGAATTTAGAAGGATGGAGTAATTTGTCCCAAATCCCAATCCCAGTGAGTGCTGAACAGGAATTTGAACTAGTAAGGCTGGGCTCCAAGAATGCCTGGCATTAGATAAAACACTTATTGCTTTCCAAATATCAAGAGCCATCATGACTTGCCAAATTATTGCCATATGAGAAAGGTTTAATAATTTGCTTATGTTCATACCAATATTGAGTAGTAGGATTACAACTTGGCATCTATTTGATTCCTAAATTCAGGATCCTTTTAACAACCATACCATACTTTGAAAAAAAAAGTAGAATTTCTATGTGGCTGAGGGATTTGTAACTAGTTGATTTTAAGACGTCATCAGAATGTAGGTAACTTGTTATGGAAAAGCAATAATAAAATTAAGGTGGGAAGCAAAATATTAAACTGCAGTATTATAATAATACACACAAGGGGCGGACATTAATATTCTCCAGAGAACATTTTTTTTTCACACTTGTCCAAAAGAGAATGCACATGTTTTTCAGGTTTCACAAACACAATAAAACTTTGTTTTTTTCCTAGCACAATTTGTTCCGGAAACATGTTTGTACTGCGAAGCACTTGTATATCAAAGCAAATTTCCAATAAGAAATGATAGAAACTTATATAATTTATTCCACAACTCGATAATATTTATATAAAAGACTGCAATACTGTAATATAACACAAAATAATAAAGACAATACAAACTATAAAGAAAATAAACAAATTAATGTGAACTTACCTTTGAAAACCTTTGTGTCTGGTGTGAGGGAAACGAGAGAGGAGGGTTATTGTGTAGGACAACTTTCCCTCTCAGTAATGGAATCACTGCTATCTATTGGCTCAAAGGAATGTTTATCTTTTTGTGCAAACTTTAACAGGGAACCTATCCAATGACACTTGCTTTTGCCTCCTTTTGAGGATTTTGTGGAAATATGACATTGCTTTGTTAAACAGATATGTTGCTTGCCCTTCTACAGCCTTATGTGGTGTCTTTCTACAAAATTTTGCACTATTTGCCATATTTTACCCATGTCCTTAATCTCATTTGTGGCGAGGGATTCCTCTGCCTTTTTGTCCTGCAGACGAGATCTCCTCCATAACCTGCTGCTGCTGCGAGAGGATCAGCCACAGTCCCACAGCGAGCGAGAGAGAGAGAGAAAGAGAGAGAGAGCGAGAGAGCCAGAGAGATGAACCATTGTCTCAGCTGTGATCACGTGACATTTGGCATCACATGCTACTCATATTGCAAGATGTGGCTCACTTATCAAGTAAAAATTTATTAAAAATGTTTGCTCACCTTGTAGAACACTTGTGGAACAAGTTACAATCCAAGGTTTTACTGTATTCTTGTCTGGTTTATCATAAATGATGATAAATAATAATCCAATATTGAGCTGAAAATATTTTCTTTGAAACCATTAGACCCCTTTTGGCTGATTATCGTCAGCTCAGTAACTCAGTGTGGTATGTTTCCTGTGTTTCCCTCCTAGGCCAACCTGACTGAATTTTAAACATGCTTACAAATTGCATCCCTGCTACTAAGCAATGGGAAGACAGAAAGAGACAATGATAGCTGAGTGTAGAATATGATTATGCATTAATTTTAGGATCATGAGGAGAAGTGTCATAGAAGGCCTTTACTTGGACAACTAGAGAAAATTGTACATAGATAGAATATTAGGTGCTAGTATCTTGTCAATGTTAAATTTTCTGGATTAGATAATTCCACTGCGGTTTTGTGAAATAATGATATTATTTGTAGAAAACCATATTGAAGTATTTTTGGCTAAAAGGACATGATATTTACAAGTGTGTCTCAAGGGCAAAATGTATCAGTATAGAAAATGGGAGCGATAAAATCAAGTGATGAAAATATTAAAAATTAGAAAATAAAAATACACAGTTCACTATCCTATCTTCTTTAACAGCTTGAGATTATTTTAAAATAAAAATTTAAAAATCAGTTTCCATTGTAAATACATTTTGTTTTAATATTTAATTCATTTTTCTAGGGCCAATGAATCTTTAAACAACTTGACCAAATGTAGACAAACAAAAATCCTAAAATTTTGATGAAATCACTTCAGAGTGGCACCATGTCATTCATCTATGAACATTTCTATAAATCGGAAATGTGCATTTAAAAAGAAACCTAAATTATTGTGAAACTATTAAGCTCATGGTGCGAAAGTAAATGTTCAGAAAGCATCACTGTTTCTTTAGTGTTGCTATTTTATGAAGTGATGAGGTTGACTTTTTAATGATTTGGGAATTATACTTGATGTTTATGGATAATACTATTTTTCTTGGGGATAAACTCACAACTCAGAATCCAAAGGCCATTTAAAATTCTTGTGGTAGGGTTGTGATTCCCTCACAGATAGTTCCGTGGTTTTCTGAGAGATGCCTTCTTTTTTTTATATATGTGTGTTTTTTATATATGTGTGTACTGGGAGTCGAATTCAAGACCTTGCACTTGCCAGGCAGGCACTTATGCCACTGAGCCATATCACCCCCCCAAATCAAGATGCCTTCTTAACTCTTTCACAGAATGTTAGAGTGATAATTGAGCCCATTCTCCCTCACTTGTGTCTTGACTCAGGATGTTGTTTTGCAGTTCTGGTGTGCTACAACACAAAGCTTTCATGCTGCCCAAGCAGACACTGAATTTGGGTTTCTAGGAAATTTGGCTATTGTAGCAGAAAATGAATGTAGCAGAAAATGGCCCCCCCCAGCCAGTATACTTTAGTTTCTTAGTTGCCCAGGTAATAGTTCCTGTTATAGTTCCTGTTACTACTGTCTCCTAGAAATGGCTGGTCACTGTGATGCATAGCTGGTCACTATGATGCGTATTATAAGAACCAATAAAGACAGCCAAGTACTAGTCCCCTTTCAACCCTATAAAAACCTCCCTCCCTGGGCTTTCAAGGCCTGACATTTTGAGGGACAACTGATTCCCTGTCAGTGCCCGTCGGTGAAAAATAAATCTGCCTCCAGATCCTGGGTGTCGTTTTGGTGTTTCTGTTCCCGTTGCACTATAATTTCTGAATCTTCTTCCTATATATCTTCCAGCATCAACATGGAAAAGCTCAAGTGCATCTCCAGAGAAAAAAAATCCCAGGATAAGGGGAGAAGTTCTTTTGAGTTCATTATTTTCTCTTGAATTATGTGAAAAAAATGACTAAAATTATCTACCTTGTGTTGGCTATATTTGAGTTGATGTCAAGAATTTGAGAAAAAAATATTTCCCTCTAGTTCTCATTGGCTATCTAAAAGTAAATCCAGAAATATATGGTCTGAAAAAGAGAGAGAGAAGAAAGAGGGAAATGAGAGAGAGAGAGAGAGAGAGAAAGAGAGAGAGAGACAGAGACAGAGACAGAAAGACAGAGAGAGCGCTTACTATATTGGACATTTCACAATCTGTGTTTGAGACCTGACTTTGTCCCTGCCTGAACAGTGAATTCAAATTTCTGTTGCTTGGTTTGGAATTTCTGAAGATGAAAATATTTTCCACCATGTGGAGCTGAGGTCAGTGAGATCTTATTTGTGACTGCAAATTATACATGGACTAGTAAAATACTTTTTAACTTTTCAAGGATTTAAGAATTATTGCCAATATAACTTTCCTACAAATAATGCAATGCAAGGAATGTCCAGAAGCTCAGGATAAACTAATAAAAAACAGATATTTTCTGTTAAATCCTATAATGTATTATTTATACAATGAAGGTTTAATTTTTAAATGTTTAAACTTGCTTTTGGCTTTTGTCTTATTCTGTGTTCAGCCTTCTTTGTTACACATTAAGATGTTGTGGTAGGATGCCATTGTGATACTTACTTGTCTACCTAATTAATTTATTTGCACATGGTTTTAAACATGTCTTTTAAAAATGTAGGCACTGTCTGGTTTTAGGAAAACACAATCCTCCTCTGTATTTGGATATTTTTCCTTGTCAACATCCAAAGACTTTTAGTTCTCCCTAAGATTTAGGCTTCTCCAGTTTCCAAAAATGGTAATTATACCCCAATTCACACAAAATGGTACACTTGCAAAGTTATAGGCCTATCCAAGTTTGAGGAACTCTTAAATTGCAGTTGAAATGTTTTAAGCTCTAAAAGCTGATGACTTTCATTCATTTTATGTTGTTATACTTGACAACGGTCGCTGTCTGTGTGTCACAGTATCAGTGTCAATAGGTAATCTATCAATAGAAAATGATAAACTACTTATATAAAATCTCAATCTGGAAAATAGTTACCCTAGAGATCACTAAGTTTCAATTTTCAGTTGTTGAACTAAGAACATTTTCAATATGTATAGTAATGTGCAAATATTGTCTTGATTTCACTTGGGCCTAAGTCACTTCCTCCAAGGGAGCTCCATGGAAGAGTAAGAAGGCCTTGTTATAAACATACAAAGGAAGCACGGCACAATTAACTTTTACACAGAGGGCATTTTTTCCCAGCTGTTCCTTTTTAATCTTTAGATCTATTCCTAGAACAGGAAGTGCTGACTCTTGCAAAGAATAGCACCTCCTGATATGAGTTTCTTAATGTTAATTGGTATTAAGTGAGGCAGGGAGCAGAAGGGAGGCAAGCTTTCTGCTAAAATAAATGGGGAAAAATTTGTACTAAAACAAAACCGAAGATGTTCTGGGATACCTTCAAATCTACATTATGGTACTAATGTACAATGTGAAACTCCAGAGGAGAATGTATTGCATAGAATGTCTGTATTTTTTTTAATGAAACATGTCCTGAGAGATTATGTTGTAAACCTTTTTCCCTTTTATTCACTGCAGATTTGATCATTGTTAAATTTCTTGTCTGCTCAAATTTCTTTCATGAGACATCCTCACTCCTTCCAGTTAGAAGTCATCACTACTCCTGTGGCATATTACCGTACTCTTAGGGCTTTTAGAATCCTCATTTTTGGGGTGCGATGGATTGTGGCTTTGTTCTTTACTAGGCTAATGCATCTGGAGACAATGGACCAATCACCCTTCACCTGTTTTGTATAACACTTATGCTTAGAACTTTGTAGAAATTCAGTAAATGTTTATGAAGGACTGATTCCAGCTATCTCAAGGATTGATATGATTTCAAAGATTCCTCTGGAAAATAAGATCTGTGTCTCTACCCATTTGAGAATGAGTAGATAGCTTTTTTTAAGTTTTAATTTTTATTGGTACATGTTTGCAGTACATAATGATTACCTTCATCGTGGGGAGCTGGTTGTGTGTTCGTAACACATCTTAATTCTCTTTTTTTGTCCCCTTCTCTCCTCTCCCTGCCCCTCCTTCCATCTCTTGATTGTTATTTTTAAGGTAATCTTTATGATTAAACACTGTTCTTTTTTTTTGTTGTTGTTGGTATCGGGGGTCGACCTCAGGACCTCACGCGCCAGCAGGTGCCCATGCCGCTGAGCGATATCACCAGCCCTTTTTTCGTATGTGGGTTCCGGGAGTCGAACTCGGGCCTTCGCGCTTGCCAGGCAGGCGCTTACGCCACTGAGCCATCTCACCAGCCCCTTAAACACTGTTCTTGAGGGACAGAGTAAATAATTCACGATAACCCAAACTTGTAACTAAGGAATAATTCAAAATGAACAAGAATCACGTAAGGTTGTATTAATTAAGCTTTATATTTGATTTACAGTTAAATACCTCATTTGACAAGCAGACATGGCATTCTAGGAAACATTTCAAGACACTCCATGGACACCATAATTACTGGGAACAGAGCATCTCACTGTCATTAATACAAATGTTAAGTACTTTGAGCAGTCTTTGAGGGGAAAGGCCTAAATGACCATTGGTCCGCCTCTATAAAATGATTATTCCTGACAATACCTACAAAGAAAAATACATCACTACAACAAAACTAAAGAGATCTTGCATCCAAAGCCATCCTTTACATTTTGTATAGCACTTGGGTTCACATATCAAAAGGCAAATGTTTCTTTCACAATGAGCTACATGTCTGCTGTTTAATGTGTATTATTCATAGCAATGTGATTAGCTTATGTTTAAAAAATTAAGAAAAATACATTTTATAGTTAAATTCTGCTACACTGGTGACTGGAGGGGCTGCCGGCTCATTGACGAGTCTTCACTCCTGTGGATTAGGAGTTCTTCTGAGAAATTTTCACTGAGACAGTTTTGACTTCTGTGTATTCATAGAGACCATCTTCACCCCTACAGAGAGGAAAAAAATTACCCATGAATATCACTGAGCATAGCAATGCCGTTACGTGATAGTTCTTGATTTGGTACAAGTATGTTCTTGCTTATCTATCTAGGAAAATATTTTCCATCCACAGTGAATCTAGCCAAACATAAATTGGTTATATATTAATCTCCTATGGAAAAAAATATTCTTAAAAATGTCTTTTGCTGGGCCTGGTGGCACATGCCTGTAATTCCAGCACTTGGGAGGATGAGGCAGGAGGATTGCCATGAACTTGAGGGCAGCCTGGGCTACATAAGAGAGTTCAAGACCAGCCTGAACTGCATAGCGAGACCTTGCCTCAAAAAAAAAAAAAAAAAAAAAAAGTCTTTCATTTAAAATAATTACATACCCTCAGTTGATTTTCATAGAAATTATTGATTTATTACATTATTCTACTTAACTGTAAAAGCTCCAGCTACTCAAAAGATAATTCAACCCAACAAGAATTTTATCATTCTTAGTTTACATTCAGATAAACAAGACAGACATAGTATAAGAGAAACGGCAATAATTATCACTGAAGGGTAGTACCGTAAAATTGTAAACTCAAGCAGACCCTGTGTGTGCCACGTGCTATTGGCACAGAACTGGTGAGGGTGGAAAATGACCACGCTGCCATGTTTATTCTAAGGTGTCCTAATCTTTCATATCTGTAGTTTTATCAATATCTTTTGATTCTTGGCAAAACAAAAGCCTGAACTGTATTTTTTAAATTTTGTTTATTTTTGATGGTTTATATATTTTCTTTCTAGAAAGGAAAGAAGGTAGAGATTGGGCTACATTCAGGCTTTTGGGCTTTTTACAAATCTTGCTGTTTCGCCTTTATGCAGCCTCCTTTGCCATTTGCTTATATAACTCTTAAGTCCATCACAAATAATACTCAATTAACATGAGTCACAGTGCTTGCACACTGGTCCCTGTTATCAGATTTATACCTCCTACCAGTTTTGGAAACTATGATTTGCCCTTTACTGCAGAGACAACTAGGTCTGAGCTCAGTTATTTTCTGTATTGTTTTGATGAGAAGATCAAATTATGCGTAAGACTGTGCTTAAAATCGAAACACCTACGCACATGTAGGTTTACAGAAGAATATCTTGATATCTTTCTTCCCTTCCTTTCTTGTGATGTAGACAAGTATATAGAAGACATCTTTTCCTCCTGAGAAACCTAATTCTCTTACTGATTATTTTCTTGGGTAATTAAGCTTTTGAAAACACGTCCTAAAAGCTTTAATAAGCATATTTTTCAATGTAATTAAAGGGTTTAGATGCAGAGAGTATTAGCTACGTAATTTTAACTCCCAGAATTAGGTAAATTAACTCATGATTTTCACCAATAGGCTTCTCATTATATTTTGGCTTACAAGGGCTCTTGAAACCCTCAGAAAAGTAGTAAGTGTGACTATTGTCACGCTCAGGCTGAAATAGTCCTCTTCCTTAGGATTCCTATGATTATATGTATTATATGCATATATGTACCCATGATAGAACACAAAAACATGTGCTTGGATTTCTCTTTATCTTATTAAGTCTCTGAGTTACTAGGTCTGTGCTTCTGAAATCCTCAATTTACAAATCATCTGCGACCTTACGCTAAAGCTGAGTATGACTGACAGTTCTGGAATAAGGTCTGATACTGCATTTCTACTACACAACCCATAATACTCATACTTTCCATCTATGGCACACATTATAAGTAAAGAGGTTCTACTGACAAGTTTTATCTAGTTTTCCCTGTGTGGCCAGAAATGAATTTCATGCTAATTAAGCAGACATAGAGGAAATTTGAGCCCGTTGCTTATATTTCCTTTCTCCACTTTTTTTTTTTTTTTGTGGGTACCGGGGGTCGACCTCAGGACCTCGCGCGCCAGCAGGCGCCCGTGCCGCTGAGCGATATCACCGGCCCTTTTTTCATATGTGGGTTCCGGGAGTCGAACTTGGGCCCTTGTGCCTGCCAGGCAGGCGCTTATGCCGCTGAGCCATCTCACCGACCCCCTTTCTCCACTTTTGAAAGGGAAAACAAAACAACCTTGTGGGTTACTGAGATCTCATTGAATGTGAATATCTTACCAGCCAAGTCTCAAGTGATCTCTTTAACATCAGTGCAATTACCCAAAAGAGGGATTTCTACTACTTCACCCGTTCCAGTGCCCGCACGGTGATCAGAGTTTCCAAAGTCAAGCTTTGGTTGCTCAGTGTTACCACTGAACACGGCTGTACACACCACTGTTTTGGCTTTTTATGTTCCCCACTGATGAATTCTGATTTTCCACCTTTGAGGACAAATTATAATTCAATTCTTGGGTGTCATTTGAGGTTATTGCTTCAGTGAGTCTCCTTAAACCTCTTGCAGCCAATAACTTATTACATTAATCAGATTTACTCAACAGGTGTTCACAGTAACACTCTTAGCTAGAATTTTTGAAAATTAAAAAAATAACAGTGTAAATTTTTCCTTTGTATTTTAAAGAAGGAAATTATGTATAACCACATTATGGGTATTATGCCTGTTGGTTGAGTCCTGATTTTAGTTCTCCTACTTGATTTTCTTATGCCTCAACCTTAGTAAAATTGACCAATTTGTATTCAATAAAACTGACATGTTTTGTCTGCTTTAGTTATTCTATCCCTCTTAGTTTATTTTATCAACATTCCCAGGGAAATGTGTCAGAGAGCTGGGCCAGCAATGCTGGCCCAACCCTGCAAAGTAGTGTAATCATTGTCATAGCTATTTATACAAAGTAATTAGTTTTGCCAAGGAATTCTCCAGTAATGAATATTATAAAGAGAAGAAACTAGAGAAGGAAAATGATCATTTTTGGAGTCCTCGCTTTGTGTCAGTTATATAAACCTAGTGACTGAATACTGAATATGTCATTTAATTCTCATAGTGATTGAATATTGAATATGTCATTTAATTCTCATATCATCTTAAGAGGAATACTAACATCTTCATTTTAAACATGAGGGAATAGAGACTCAGAATTTGGACAACTTGAACGAGCCACATGGTGGGCCAGTGATGGAGTCGGGACTCTGACGCAGGCCAGTCAGACTTCCATTATGTTTGCTCTGTGGTCTGTGCACTTCTTATCATTCACCACTATCTATGGACTCAACAACATTCCAAAGATGACCATGGCTTTTCACCACTCCTCTAAGAAGATCCAGGCCAATTTTCTTGGATTCCGGACATCTTAATCTGGATCATGTTTCTCTTTAAAATCCTATGTCCCGGGCCGGTGAGATGGCTCAGCGGCATAAGCGCCTGCCCGGCAAGCACAAGGGCCCGAGTTAGACTCTCGGAACCCACATATGATAAAGGAGCCGGTGATATCGCTCAGCGGCACGGGCGCCTGCTGGCGCGTGAGGTCCTGAGGTCGACCCCCCGTACCCACAAAAAAAATAAATAAATAAAAATAAAATCCTATGTCCCTAACTTCATGAGGTATGAACTCCCAATCTGTTAATTGATTCACACTGTGTCTGTGCATTTTGAACTGTATCTTTTTGTATACTACTTCTGCTTCCATAGTCGTATAAAAGATGGAAAACAGTGTCATGTGTCTGGAATTCCTAGAACTTTATCCATAGCAAGGATGTAATGAACGTATACCGAGGAAGTGGAAAAGTATTCATTTCATTGCAATTTTGCTGATTAAGGTAAGTGACAATGTTTATGGCTATATTAACACAGTCATGGCCTTTAGAAACTGAGACTTATTTTACTTGCTGCTAACAAAATGGGAAGCTTTATTACACTTGATTCTGTAGTTTGTATATGATGCATCTTGTTTAATTTTTATTATGAAATGTAAAATGTTCTAATAAATAAAGTTGTTAAATGTGCTTGAACAAAATTAACCAAATAAAGTGCCATACTTCTTGTGTATACAGATGCATATGCATATTTAAAAATTCTACATATCTTGGTTTCAAAATGAACTAAAAGCTCATAAATTCATTTATGTGTAAATATTCTCAATCTAGTCACAACTATAAAACATGTTTTCCTCAGTCAAATTTATTTGTAGGTTCAAAACTAACTCATTGAGATAATTTAAAATTTTAGAGTCTGTATTAATAGTATTTTAATAAATGAGAAGCATTCATCTTAATAATGAAATTATTTTTGGATAAGGCATCTAATTTATTTATTTCAGAGATATATTCAAATGGAGAGTTCTTATATTTGCGTACTTCTTCCAATCACCGATTTAGTTCCTACCTCCTTTCTGGAAGTGTCTCTGGAACCGATTACATTCATATATATATACAACAAGTAAGTCTAAAAGTATACAAAAGTTCAATTGCCAATGTGAAGTGCTTAATGTGGCCCCTTATGAATAGTAGAAGTGTACGAAATTATTCTGCTATTGCCTTTCTGTACTTATAGATTAATACAATATTAATGAGCTTTCTATGTATCTGCAAGAAAGAACAAAGGCAGGTTGTATCTACAATAGTGAACACAGATTAATTCCCTGGAAGTGACAAAAATTTTTATGAAAGTAAATATTTATCATAATAGAAAGATTTTCTTACATTTCTCGTCCATTTCCAGACATTTTGTATCCACCAAAGGGGCACTGACAACCTCCTCCACCATACGAATTTATCCTGGGGGGCAGAAATAAAGAAATGAAGTGCGTATAGCCCATGAAGTAACTCCTCCTTCTTTTAAGAACTTCATTTATTTTAATATAACATACTCATTGAGATTTTTAGAGAAGCATTATAAATAATAATGCAGAAAGTATATGGATATATACATATAAACACACAGTAGATAAAAACAAATAAAATATGTATGTGCATAGTTCATTTGGGCAGTCATTTGGGTAGTACTTAAGAAGTGGTAGTTTGAATTATAAAAGGAAAATGTACACAAAAGGAAAAATATGGTTTGCTAGATGAATACTCTTCATTGCCTATATTTAATAAGATTTGTAATTCCCTGGAAGTTTATATCCTTATAACACTAAAATCAATTTTATTTTACAATTGCAATGTGTATCAAAATAATCAGTTCATTTCTTTTGATTCCTTGGTTAAATAAATTGCTTAAACACAGGTCTTCCCAGGAGTTGGATGTAATTATCAGTTTAAGAACTCCATTCATTAAAGGTGCCTGTATCAAGAAATACTATTACAAATATGTGTGTAGACTTAAAGAAAAAATTATGTTAGAGGACAGGACAAGAGGTAATAATTAGAGTATAGTTTTATAGGCAGTGAACAATTTGTTCAGCTTTGAATTTCCTGCTGGTCAAAGTTAATAGCTAAAGCCAATTACCTACATGATTATCATTACACACAAATGGCAAAAATAAATAAATAAATAAATAAATAAATAAATAAATAAATAAATGAGAAAAAAATTCTGTTTTTATACTTTTCCTTCCTTTCATGCTGTTATAATAGGTAGACAAAAAAAGTGACCTCCAAATAAATTAATTGTATTGTGTTTGAAAGATTTGCTTTGATTTTGAAATAACAGTCAGATTTTTTCTCAGTTGAAATACTTACCATCCCAATGCCCAGGGTTTCATACTAGCACTGGGCCACAAGGTTCTTTCCTACATCTCTCATACTGAAGGGATAGTGCCTTAAATAAATTTCCATTCTTAGAAGAAGGTTTGTTTCTCTACTTTGTTTAATTGCTCTTTAAATTGAAAAATCAGATCTCTATTTTGAAATTATTGGTAAAATCCCAGCAACTCTGGAATTCAATAGTTGTGTTCTAAATACTAAGCACCTATTGGGTCTGAGGTGATGCCTGAATATTATTATGCTGTAGGATGTAAAGTAAGAAGGATACGTTATTCGTAGGCCTATGTAAGACGTGTTTGCAGAAGTATTTGGTACACAGGTAGGTCACAGTAAATGGAGCTAATGTGCAAGTGTGCAATGGTAATATGAAATTTTGTTAATAATTTTATAATAGGAAAATTCCACATTAATCATTGGCCATAATAATGGTAGAAAGAATTTGCTTGATTTGATTTAAGAGCCTCCCAAATGAAACATTCCATTATAAAAAGAACCAGGCTTTTGAGCACTGTTAGTTGAACATTAGCCTCATATGAAAGTTTAAAAAAATACTCTAAATAAAATTTATATGCCCAGACTCAAACATAGGGACAGATGATAATTGGTGTGTTTGCTTACATCCTCTCCCGCCCCAAGTAAGTTTATTTATACTTCAACTCTCAGACGATACATTCTGGTTACCTTCCATCTGCAATATCTGAGAACAGAAAAGTGTTTCAGATTTTGGTGTTTCTGGGATTTTGGAATATTTGCATAGACTTTACTGTTAGAGTATGCCTACTTCAAAAATTCAAAGTTCAAAATTTTCCAAAGTCCAGAACCTTTTGAGTATTAGGTTGCTGCATTACAGAGCATTTTGGATTTTGGATTTGGGATTTTCAGATTAGGTATACTCAACCTGCATTAATATAGAGCCGAGGTTTAGAACAATTCTCTACACTTTGAAATAAGTTTGACTGTCAACCCTGCTGTTTATTGTGTGCTCTTGATAAAATTACTCAACCCCACTAAACTCTGATCTTTTTATTGCTAAATCTAAGATAACAAATGGTTGTAAAGTAAAATAAAATGATGAATGTAAAAAATACAGTGCACGCCAGGTAGAGTGGTACATGCTTGTAATACCAGCACTCAGGAGGCTGAGGAAGGAGGATCCTAGTTTACAGTTTGAGAACAGCTTGGACTAGATATTGAGACCCTATCTTAAACAAACAAACAATTTGGTGTAGTTTAGAGTAAATGTTAACTAAATGATGATGCCTGTTGGGTCAGGAAAAACAAAATTCAGTGCTATTAGCAGGGATACTTTTCAGTGTCTATATTTCTTTTGAACTGGAATATGTGTGAGAAGGAAAATAATTTTGTGCTGTTGACAGGACTGAGGGAGCAAAGGGAGGTTTTGTAGGACAAAAAGTACTGACAAAGCAGTCTAGGGATTGGGAACCGGGCAGAAGATGCAACAGTTTGAGAGGCACAACTGTGGAATTTACATATCTACATTAAAGTATAAAAATGGAAGAAATAAAAAAAGTTCAAAGATGAATGAGATGTTCCTAAAAATCCAATACATTTTTCTAAATTATAATCTTTATTTTATTTTATTTTATTTTATTTTATTTTATTTAAACTTTATTTATTTTTTTAAAATACAACAAGTAATAAATTATAATCTTTAGACATCTGTAATGATCCTAGAGTGAGAATCTGAAATAAGAATTAAAAGTTGCAATAAGCATTATCTCAATTAATTAAAAACTACTTAAAACAGAAATTTTTATTCTATTTTCTTTGTACACTGCATAGTGCTAGAAACTATCTAATGATACTTATAGTGTGTAAATGACATCCATAAATATTTTGGATAGTAATCTCAAAAGGCTGGAAAAAGTTAAGGAAATTATTCCTCTGAAGTGTTTCTATTATAACATTTAGTTTTTTGAGGGAGTATGTTTTGTTTCTTGTTTTTCTTTTTTGCTACTTCTCTAGCAGGCCATGTAATTTTAAATGAAAAGTTCGAGTTAACCTGTTGATATGGCTAACATTGAAAAGGCAAGGATTATTTCCAGTCATTTAACTTACCATACATTCCCCGCCTGCAGAGCGGAGGAGACTGTTACCGCTTTGTTAAGGTCTTTGGTAAAGATTCCTGCCGCTAAGCCGTAGGAAGTATTATTTGCTCTCTTGATCACTTCATCTAAAGTTTTAAACTTCATGATTTGTTGCACTGGTCCAAATATCTATACCCCAAGAATGAATGAGATAAAATAATAAGTTAAAATCAAATATTATAAAGATAGTGTAGTTTTTTTTTTTTTTTTTTTTTTTTTTTTTGGTCTATGCACCATTCTGAATTGGGTAAAATTTTGTTTCTCATCTCAGATCTGTGTGTACGAACCAAAATAAACACTGCAGAAATAGTAGATGAAAATACATAATGTTCATGAGTTAAATTCTCTTTGGAGTAAAGTAGGGTACAGGTAAATAAAACAGTATTTTCTAGATGTTGGAATTAAACTTCCAAGAATTTATGATTGAGCATCAAATCACTAACTTGAGAATTTCTTTACCAACATTGTACATTTTCTCCCTAGTTTTCTTCATCTTCCAAGTTACTACATAAAACAGTAAGTCCAAAAAGCAATGCTTACTCTATTGGATAAATGAATAGACAATTATAAGATTCATGTTTTAAATATCACCGTGCCATTGATTGAAATATCAGCTCTTCTACTGTACTTGGATCTTTTCATAATTATCTAAGTTAGGTAAAGCAATATAGATTTTTATTCAGATTGTATTCTGTCACCAGATTCTACTCTGTAACTTATATATACTGAACAGAATGGCTGATTTCTTCAAGAATATAAATTCTGACTGCCTGCCCCCACCCCTTACTAACCAATACATGAGTTCATTGGCAATGGTTATAATTACAAGACAGGAAATAAAAATCACCATTTGTTTATTCCAGTCTAACCCACTCATCGCTTTTACTAGACTCTGCTCAGCGCAGCCCAAACTCAACTCACTTTGTGTTTCAGCCTCGGATAGGAGAGAAACAACTGATTTTCACTGAAAATAAACATCAAAATTTTAGTAAAACATGAGCTGAAATTAAGTGAGGGAGGGCTCTTCTGAGTGCTACCAGAATTTTCTGGGAAATGTCAATCAGAGTAGACAATACTCAGAATGTCAAATGGTTTTTTTCTGGTGTTCACCATGGATTTACATAGTACAGGGATAGGCACTACCATTCAGGAGAGTCCGCGTGTGATATCAAACGAAGGTTGTAAATCTAATCACCATATTGTGCCCTGGGAACAGGGCAGATATTGCCATACATGTGCTCATCTGTTAGATAATTTTAACTCAACACAGTACATGGCTCCAGGCTGCCACTTGGAAGTAGCAAGCTAAGTATTCTACATATATTATAGGAACAGTATGTGTTTTCCCCAATAGGAAAAATTTTCCCTTAGACACTTTTATGTTATTAATCAAGATATGCAAGAATGACAGCTCTAATCAGATAAGATTTTACCAGTAAATACAAAAAGTATAATTCAGTTGAGGACTGAATTGATGTGGAAAAACTATGATCGTCCATATACATTGGCTTTTATTTTTGTTTATCCTATTTATTTCATCTGTTTACAAGTGTGACTAAATGCTTTTCTTCTTGGTTTGAAGACATTTTGAGGGGTGAGGAAAATAGCCTCAGATTCTCTGTCATACCAAGGACTTGGAGGATGAATGACTGAAAGGATTATGATCAGTACTTTGAGCTGTCAGTATTTCTCACTGTAGTGGGTGACACAGCACTTTCATCATCAAAGGTGGAGCATCTCTCTCTGCTTTATTAAAACCCTCAGTGTGTACGAGGCAGATTATTTACCATTCCTAAATGCAAACTTCCTAGTTGTACATCATATCTCTGGATAACGTTTATCTTGATGTTTAGTTGGTGCTCACCACATATTTAACTATAGTGTGTAACATATTGTATAATATAGGTATACACATATACTAACTATATAATAAGTATATATGTTATATGTAACACTATAAGTATTCATCTGTTACATATTCCCCAACCTTTGTATGCTCTTGCCTCCAGATTTTTTCAGGTTTATATTGCAGTTAAACATATATATATATATATATTTTTTTTTAACAGTTTTGTAAGTAAAGCATGTTGTCACTGTGAGCACACATAAATCTGTCATACAAATTATGTATATATATATATATGTATATATATATATATATATATAAATAAATAAATACCCTATTTTTATATTTGTGTATATGAAACTACGGATCCTCACCACTGAAGAATATGGGGCCATAGGCCTATGGGAGGAGTGACATAGATGAATGTTATTTTCACATGTGTGGATGCCTCTGATGTAGAAAAAGTCCTCAGGGCAAATATGGCACCTGTAGGTAGGATTTAAGCATTTATTTATTTTGGTGATGAGAACACATGCGATACATTGCTACTGTAGTCATCTACTGTACAACACATCCCTTGAACTTATTCCTTCTGTGCGAGGGGAACTCTGTGTCCTTTGACAACCATCTCACAGATCCTCATCCCCACTCCCCCACAAAGCCACTGGTGACCCCCATTATGCTCCCTGCCTCTATGAGTTTGACTCTTCCAGATTCTACCCACAATTGGGAATCATTCAGTATTTGTCTTTCTGTGCCTGACATGCATCACTGAACACGTCCTCCAGCTTCATTCATGTTGTCACAAATGACAGGAGTCTTTTCCATGACTTTATGGCTATGAAGAAAACCCCTGAAGATTGGTGAGTGCTCTGGCCTGTGTTTGGCTGGAAATTCTTGGCAGGACCAGTGAATTCCTTACTATTTTTAGTCTTAGTCACATATAACTTAAACCTTTATCAACAGCACAAACAAAGGGTAACATTTGCTGAGAAAGTTGCTTAAGAGCTGATAATGTGAAGTGGACAGATAGTGCACACACACAGAGAAAGAGGGCAACAAAGGAACAGAGGGAATGAAGCCTTTTACCTCCTCTTTGGCAATGCGCATCTCATCTGTCACATTAGAGAAAACCGTGGGCTGGATGAAGTAGCCTTTATTCCCCCAGGGGCCTCCGCCACATTCCAGTTTGGCCCCTTGTTTCTTCCCACTCTCAATGAGGTCGAGTATTTTATTATACTGTTCCTTGTCAATCTGTTTAAAAAATATCATAGGAGAAGGAATAAATAGCAATTAGCAACTTACAAAGTTAATGCATTGCTGGGCCTATTAATGAGGGTTTAATATTCTAGGATATTGCTATTGAATTTAATATTGAACCAAAACAGCTGACAGAAGCACAGAATCATTTTTTGGGTATATTTATTTCTAATACATTTTCAGGAAAGAAATTTTGATGATGTTTATACTTAGTATCTACAGTTTTATAAGTAAAGAGTACAGGCACTATGAGCATACATGAACCTTTCACACAAACGTCATTTATTCACTGTGGATGAAAATTTTGTTTAGGATATTACACACTTAGTGGATACTGTAGTCCTAACTGAAATAAAGGGTGTGAAAGCAGAAAAGAGAACTTCGACTTTGATTTAATTAGACATAGCAGTTGGGAAGCCAATGCTTTTGCACTTTAAGAAGATTCCTATACTATATCCATTTGGATCTTCCAATCCCTGATCAGTCCTCTCTGGCCTCGTCCATACCCTTGGACACCGTATTCTGACCACAGTTTGGGCATCCTCAGTTCTGCTCTGTAGGTTGGGCTCCAATTCCTGGTCAGCCCCAGTTGTCATTTTCCTGATTTCTTAAATGGGTCACATGGAAGTATATGACAAGCACTATTTAAGTGAAAAATTTTTAAAAAAATAATACATCTAAAAGGGGGAAAAGACCTAAGAGTTGGGAATATCAGGAACCTGTGCAAGGGAGAAGATGGCTATCTATTATCTGTTTGCATATTTACAGGTTGAATGATCATATCACTGGTGAAGGCTGCCTAGCTCAAGTGTGGTGGGATTAAGGATTAAAGCAAAAACAAGAGATCCAGGAGCTAAGGAGGAGGTTGGGGGCTCTGGCCAGTTTAACTCATATCCTCTCACTACTTGTTGTATTCTTTATCTTCTTTGACTTTCAAATTTTCTACATCTTGTGAAAACTTTCATAAAGTTATTTCTAGCTGTACCCAACTGAGCTCTCATACCTAACTAGATTAAGTGCTATCTGCAATCAGAAGTTATTTTACAAAATTTGGCACAATTTTTGGTAAGATATTGCTCAAGGCTTTTCAGGACATGCTATTCAGTAGGCTATCCTAAAAAGGATAACTCTTAATTTCCAACAGATTAAAGCTGTACTGTTGGCTTCGAAGAAGAGATATTTATATTGCAGCATACTAATTAATACAATCAGGATAAGGGGTGGTGTTAGACGGACTCTGTCTGGTTAAGATAGTCTCGGGCCGGTGAGATGGCTCAGCGGCGTAAGCACCTGACTGGCAAGCGTGAGGGCCCGAGTTCGACTCCCGGAACCCACATACGAAAGAAGGGCCAGCGATATCGCTCAGCGGCACAGGCGCCTGCTGGCGCGCAAGGTCCTGAGGTCGACCCCCGGTACCCACAAAAAAAAAAAAAAAAGATTGTCTCATATTTCTGTAAATAATCAGGGATCTGTGACTGTCTGTGCAAACCTTCTCTGACCTACTGCACTATATTAACTGAACCATGACCTAAAAAAATCATGATTTTTTTTTTTTGTTTTTATTTTAAGGTATGTTTCACAGGTCCTAATATCTCGCTGTTTGTGGGCCAGTTAATTCTTTGTCTTGGGGCTCTCCTATACATTGTAAGGTGTTAGTAACACTGTTGGTCTCTACTCATTAGATGCAAGTAGAATCAAACCTTCCTACCAACTATGACAACTTAAAATATCTCTAGGGGCCGGTGAGATGGCTCAGCGGCGTAAGTGCCTGCCTGGCAAGCGTGAGGGCCCGAGTTCGACTCCCGGAACCCACATACGAGAAAAGGGCCAGTGATATCGCTCAGCGGCATGGGCGCCTGCTGGAGTGTGAGGTCCTGAGTTCGACCCCCGGTACCCACCAAAAAAAAAAAAAAAATATATATATATATATCTAAATCTATCTATCTATCTATCTATCTATATATATATAGAGAGAGATATGGCCAAAGAACCCCTGGGGAGGGGAACAAAATTGCCCCTATTTGGGGATTACTACTCTCAGCTAGGACACCAAGGGGACAGAGGAAACTCAGAACTAAAGATCCCAGATCTTGAATAACAGACTATGAATAAAGAACCACGCAAGGAAGAGGGAAATATGATCTTTCATAAAACAGTCAGAAATACTCTTATTGATTATGTTTCTAAGTAAACAAGAAAACCAGGGAATTCAGGGGAATGATTGGGATTTCCGGAAATCAGAATCTCTGAAGACATCTGTACTACAATTAGAAGATGAGTATAACTGAGAAATTTGTAGAGAATTAAAGGGTGTTCTAGCTGTCTACATCTGTGGAATGGCAGCTGAGAGGAAGGACTAATTTTGAGGGAAAAATTATAGAAATGCATAGGAACTTTCAGGTGGACAAAAAATTGTCCACAATAAAAAGACATGGTTGAGGAAAGCAAGAAACTGATACTCTTTGTTAATATTCTCACATTTTTAATACCCAGCAGGGCTCTTAAACTGTTTCTAGGTATGAAAAATCAGCAACACAAAAACAGAATGATTTCTTTTGCCATTGATAAATAGACTTTTAAATCACCAAATTGGTATAGTATTGTTACATAGGAAGTTGCAAAAATGAGAAATAAGTTTACTTAGTCAAAAAAAGGATACGTAATTCCTGCCCACTGAAATGCTATTCTATCTATTGTATACTCACCTGAGGGCCATGATTTACACCTGGGTTCAGAGGATTTCCAAGAACATATTTCTTAGCCCGCTCAACACTCCTCCGAACAAATTCATCATAAATCGATTCTTCCACAAAAAGCCTGGATGCAGCTACACAACATTGGCCTTGGTGGAAGAATACGCCTAGATGTGCGCATTCTACAGCAGTGTCCACTGCAAAACATCACATTAAAGAAGAAACATTATCTAAAGAGTATACAATTTATATATAGTTCTCAGAGGCAATATGGGGATACAGAAAATGATGAGTCAGGTAGTCAAATATGGGCTCTATATATCCCATCTCTTAAAATTCAGATGATAAATTAACCTTTGCGATCCTTTATTTACTATGAAAATAATGACAATAAATATTAGAATCTGGAAAAATGGTGTTTATTATCATAACTTTAATGTGGATATAACTAAAAATGTGGATTTCATCCCAAGACCAAATACCATTGCAAATATTTTGCATAAATATCTCCATTTATAAATAGATTCCTGTGAATATTTCTTTTAGATGTCAGGTGGTAACTAAATAAGAAAGAAAATCTGAAATGTCCACTGCCTTAATTTTGAACCATTCTTAAACATCTTGATCAGTTAAAAAAATTGATCATTCTGAAAAAATAACTATGACAACAATAACAACAACAAAAACCCAACAAAATCCATTCATAGAACCACTTACCTCAAAATCCTATTCTAGGAAAAATATTTTCAAAATCTATCTAAAAGTATACCACATTATTTCATGTATGCCTATAAAGCCTTATCTATTTAGGTAGCACATTATCCCTAGGTTGTTTCAGTAGTGGATCTTAAACAAGAAGCATCAAATTTTCTTTGCAGTTTAATTTTCTAAATGCTGAAGATTCAATTCAACATTAAAGCAGTTGTGTGTGAATTTGTGACCTAAGCATACAATTTAATTTTTATCAGAAGCAGTTGACTCACAGGCTTGGAATATTTGGACTACTGTCGTGTTTGTAGAATGTTTAATAAGGTAATGTATTCTAAAAACTTCAGTTAAGATCATAAAGCAATAAAAGCCAGTTCATAAACCATTTGTTCATACCGATAATGCAAAAGTTTAAGAAAGAATTAGAAAAATGAACACCTACTTCTGCTAATAAACTCTTATTTAGGAATACTTAGTGGGTTCTATTTGGTAATATAATCAGAATGAACCTAGAACATTATATAGTGGGGTCACATCATAATTGCAGACTTAATGTATGCAAACTCAACTATCCTTGATGGGGGAAAAAAGAAACAGTTTAAGTAGATTTAATTCTCTTCTATTTCAGTTAATGAGTATATGACTCAGAGGAAAGGGTGATGACAAATGCAAAATTGCTGTCTCCTCAATTGGTCTTTTTTTTTTTTGTGGGTACCAGGGGTCGACCTTAGGACCTCGCGTGCCAGCAGGCGCCTGTGCCGCTGAGAGATATCACCAGACCTTTTTTCGTATGTGGGTACCAGGAGTCGAACTCAGGACCTTGCGCTTGCCAGGCAGGGGTTTATGCCGCTGAGCCATCTCACCGTCCCTCCTCAATTGGTCTTGGTCCAACACATATGAGGTATCTCATTATGTTTAGCACAGTGCCAATAATTGAACATATATAATTATTAAAAAATACATCCTGTAGGATGCATAAATGCAAAACATTTACATTACTCTGGGTTCATCTGAGTAAATAGCAATCTATTCCAAACCAAGAAGAAAGTGTGCCTGTGATTAACTCTTCTATGCATTCTAATTTTAGGACAGTTGAAAAATCTTCTGAGAGTAATTCTGGGCTCAGACGAATTCCTTACACTTTCAAGCAAACATGTTGGTGAAATTTGAGCTCACTGTCTGGCGTTAGCAGACACCAGAAAGGACGAAGGTGCAGGGTTAGCAAAGGCGGCCGTGTACTCACAGTCAGCGTCAGCAAACACAATGCAGGGGCTCTTCCCCCCCAGTTCCAGGGTGACCCTCTTCAGATTGCTCTTCCCGGCAGCTTCTTTGATGAGTCTGCCAACCTGAAACGTAGCATTGAAAAGGAGGAGACTTACTATGTGCTCATGAAGGCAGGTTTAACATTTCACATTTATCTTAGTTTGTGGCATCATTAGATTTCACTTGGAAGAAACACCGACATATTTTTTCCGTAATTGGCACCTTGAGATTTTAAAAGGTCCTCCATGCAAGTATGTAGACACAAACATGAATCAGAAAAATATTCATGGGCAACACAGCAGAGATCCAGAACACGACAGTGGTCTTGATGTGTGCGATCAGACGGGATGTTCCTTTTCATTTTCATCAGAAGTTCACCTTGAGAGTGATGAGATGCATTGGGATGCAACCTAAAGTTACTTCATTGCTCCCTCTACTGGCATTCACAGAACTCTATCCAGCCTACTGGCATATCCCCACATTTTGAATCTCATCTTTCTTCTTCTCCTTATGTATCCATCCCAACCTGGATCTTATCTAAGCTCTGCCTATAGTGGAGTTCAGCTCAGATTTTAGCTCCTCCTAGAGTCCTTTCTTGATGATTCTGGGTAGACACAATCTTTTCCTTTTTTGGTCTCCCAGTGAACCACATGAAGACATTTTCACAGTTGGCTTCTAATTGTATTAGTTGTATATGTAAACATTTGCATAAATTTGCTAAGGAGATGGTCCACTCCTTGGTAGCCATGACAAAGTCCTATCACTGCATACCTCTCCTCAGCAGTGTTTATCATGTTGGTCTCATTTAACTATTCTCTTAACTATTCTCCCTCTCTCTGTCTGTCTCTCTCTCATTCCTTGCACCTCCTGCTTCCCTTCTCCACCATATGTGCCTTTGGAAAGTGGAGTTAGAAGAGAGAAATTAGATCGGCGCATTGGTGCTCTGTCGTATTACTTCAGTTAGCTGGATTCTACTGTTCTGGTTTTTTCAGGAATGCTACTTGCCTCTTCTCAAAGACAATTGTTTTCATTTGTTTTTTCTTCTTTGTGGATCATGCCCCATTGAGATTATTTGCTATAGTTGTTCTGTTTTTTATAGTATAAAACCTTACCTATTTGTTTTCATTGACACCTTGATTCACTAAAATGATCTTTGCCTTTGTCTTTTATATAATAATTTTATTTTGCTTCTATTATTACTTGGATTTCTTTTCCAACTCTATGTGTCAGATTTTAACAAAAAGTTCCTATTTTTATCAAACAAAAAGATAAAGTGTACATTAACATTTTATGTGGTTACTGAGCTGGTGTTGTGCCTTACAGAATTGAGTATTAATCTGCTAAAATAGTTTCATAGAACTCAATCCAACCTCTAAAAGTAGATTAATAAAGTTAAACTAAAAGTAGAACCATATTAGGTTCTCTTATTGTCCATTTTCCTTTCACAATGTATTTTACATGACCATTTTCAAAAACTGAATTTTCATTTAATGTGATTAAGAATTTTTTTCCTTGTCCCTTTAAGCTCAATTTCAAATTGAACAAGGATACTTAACATTTCTGAGACACACTGCCAAGAAGAGTGGCATCAGAATGTGAACCCAGAAGTTTCCTAGTCTTCTAAGGTCAAGGTTTCTTTTCTGTAGGTGAAGTGTCACCAAAATGCCGTAGGAGCTTAGGGATGAGCCGAGACTGAGAAGCGGTGATGCTGGCAGTGGGTCGGGGTAGCAGACAGACGGGAGAAGTGAGTGACCTGGAAATGTACCTGTGTCTCTACTGGAGCAAGTTCACAGCTCCGGGCTGGGGAACATGTGCCTTCCTTCCTGTACCTTCTCTGCTATGATTTCAGTCATTTTAATAGTTATTGCTATGTCTCGAACATTCTCAACTGTCCACAGAAAATCCTGAAGGCAGATTGGCTTTTCCTTATCCCCGTTAGGAATTGGCAGAATACAAGTTTTTTTCTACTCTTACCTCTATGATAAAGAAAAATGTACCTTTATTTACCTAGTTTTAGGAAATAAAAAAACAATACTATTTAACATCCCACTCCAGTATTCTATGTAAATAGGTTTTAAAACTATATCTGAGTGGCTTACCAGGATTATAAAATAATCAAGTTACCTTCATTTCACTCCCTAGATACATGGGTGTCCAACATTTTGTTTGCCTGAGCCCCACTGAGGGAAGAGGAATTGTCTTGGGACACGTATAAAGTATATCATATAGTTAATGTACTTGAGTAACAAAACCATTTTTGTTTATAGTTTGTATTATAACATAAAAAGGGCAATTTATTTGTGAGCTGCAGGTTGGACAGCCTTATAGAACATTCTTCTTGTTTCTCAATCTTTAGGGCTTAACTTGTAACCATCCCTCCAATCCCAGAGGAAGTTCCAGCAGCCATCTGGAGATCAGTATTCTTTCTCAGGAATCCCTTGTTAGCACTTTATACATATTTTCCACCTATTACACCTTGTCTTGTCTGTGCTTACGTCAGCAGCTTTATAAGATGAAATGTTGCTCGGTCTTTATGCTTTAAGCTGTGCACCAGTGAGAGGCATACATTATTTTTTTGTGTTGAACATCTAACCAAGTCATAACCTAAGAGAAGAACTCAAGAAATATTTTTGCTTGACATCGTATGATTTCTTCACTTTCTTTTGCTTAGGATACAAAAACCGTTCACCCTCCCAAAGTCTACCTTCCACACCCCTTCTCCTTGAGGCGCTCATGGAAGGAATCCTACTGTTTTCAAACTGTTTGGACAGCCAGGCAAGCAAAAATTGAGCGAGACCATTAGTAACATCAAGAGAAATTGAGCTTCTGATTCCCTTTCAGAAGGTATAGGGAAGAAAGTCCCAAATAAGGTGCTCAGGGTGAGGTGCTGCTACTTAATTTTTATAATTTACAGGGTACAACTGCATTCATTCACACAAATCACTGTGGCCTAATTTATATGAATCACATGACACAGTGGCTCTATTTCTCATAAGAGAAGGCAAAGGACACTCTCAGAACAGTTCAGTCCTTTGGTGTTTGTGATCAATATTTCATCTCATCTAAACTACAACTGGTTATGTTGTGTAAACAAATTGGAAGTTAGAAGAAGGGACAAATCATTAAAATGAACTTCTGTTTTAAGGAAGTGTGGGCTTTGAAATAGTTACATAAATATCCTCAGAATAATTAGAGATGTGGATGTGTTTAACGGCCAGCCCCGGTCAGCAGCGTTACCTCTGTTGATCCTGTGAAGGCCACCTTGTCGATATCCATGTGTGAAGAGATGGCTGCCCCGGCGGTGGGCCCATAGCCAGGGACAATGTTCACCACGCCAGGAGGAAAACCTGCCTGAAAGATAAAAGCAAAGCGGTTATAACAGAACTCAAAATGATGCAAGAAAGGGGAGCATGGGGAGGAAGACGCTTCTTCGGGCTAATCTCCTGAGTTGCTCTACCAAGCAAAATTCACCTAAGTATCTGTATTCTTTATCACTTATTATTATTATTTCATTTCTTAGCCCACGTAAGTATAATCCAATGGAGGCAATATTAAGCTGTGTTTTCTTCCCAGGGTGAGTCTGTAGTTTATGGATCAGTGCTCCAATGAGGGCCATCTCAGATTTTCTTATACTATCTCAAGAAGATAGCATACCTCAAAGTGTTTGGTAAAATGTTTACACAGAAGGAAAGCAATATGTTTATTATTCCCATCACCAAAAATGAAAAACTAAACAACCTTCCATTTTCAGTTCTCCAGCTGTTGATTGTGTAAGGTTTAGGAGCTGAGTTGCAAGCCCCCAGTGACATTAGTTACTCAGTAAAATGCTAGGTGAGCAAGGTCATCCTGCTCATGGTGAAACTTCACAAACTGGTGTCAACCCCTGTGTAAAAACCCACGTAGGAGGCAAGGTTGCAACTGAATTGAGCATGTTAGAATTGGATGTTACTTATATCATATTGCTTCATTTTCATATCTTTTTGTCTGTATTTCATTTGAAATGAAGAATATTGTTTAAGGTATGAGTATAGATTACCTCAGTTAGAATTTCTAGTGACTAACAATTGTTTGTTTTGGTAAGATATGAAGGACAAAGGGTAATGAGTGATTTAAAAAATATATATATTTACACAATTGGGATAGTTGATGAAAATAAGTTTCACATAATAAGAAATTATAATAGAAAAGTGAGTATAAAAATATCCATTCATGGGAATATGTTCTAGAAAGAATATGGCCCAGTATTACAAACGAACATATTGGCACAGTGAACTCCAGCCTTCAGAGATTAAAACTAAGAATTGGTTTAAATTTAAACAAATTTGCAGAAACTACTGGGCCATTAGTGGTAGTTAGGAATATTCCAGCATTGAAAGGATTCTATATTAATTTCAACATGAATTTGTGTTCCTGAGAGTTGGACAAAAGCAAGAAAATAATCAGTCACCAGGTGACTGACCCCAAGCCTCTGGTCTGGCTTCTGGTCTGCATTTGGGGTGACTCATGCGCACTGACTGCCAAAAATCCCAGCCAGCAGCCCTGCTCAGGACGTCCTCACCACTGGACAGAGCCTTTGAGCGGAATGTAGCTGACAGTAGCACTAAATGAGGGCTTCCCATTACAGCTGGGCTCCTGAATGCTCATGCACGCTTTGACCCCGACGCTTACCTCTTTAATCAAGGATGCCACGTGAAGAGCAGTGAGGGGAGTTTGCTCTGCCGGTTTGAGAACCACTGTGTTTCCACAGCTGAGGGCGGGCCCTATCTTCCACATCAGCATAATCATCGGGAAGTTCCACTGGAAAGCAATATTCCACAATGGAGTGTTCGTTTCGCTCAAAGACACAGTTATGAATGTAACTTTGACATCATGCAGCTTCTCCCTCCCCTGTAGTTGTTAAATAATGACTGCAGCAGTTTTGACAGGCGTCCAATGTATTCTATTTAAGGTCATGGGCAGAAGGAACTAGTAAATGAAACACTCTCACTAAAGCAGATAGAAGAAGGGACAAGGAGAGAACCCCCATATTTAATCAAATGCTGTTATTTTAAATTCTTATTCTACCAGGAAAAAAATCACTGCCTGGTTTTGCATACCAGCAAGCACTATAGTGACTTTTTTTCCTGGTAGAATGAGAATTCAAAATAACAGCACTTGATTTTAAAAAGTGGTTATTCTCTTCTTCTTTTAGGTCATTTATTTTATTTACTCAGTAATATTAGTTATTTATGGGGTAAATACTCTTTTGTGTGGATCAATAAAACAGAACAGAGGATGCAGAAACAATGCAAAGCACATTCAGGTATCTGATCTTTGACAAGGGAGTCAAAAACATATGCTGCAGGAAAGATAGCCTCTTAACAAATGATCTTGGGAAAATTGACTATCCGCATGCGCAAGATTGAAGTTAGACACATATCTCTCACCATGTACTAAACTAAAATCAAAATGGATCACAGACTTTTAAAACAGAAACAATCTGTTGAAAGATAAAATAGGTAAAACTCTTGAAGGCATAGGTACTGACAAGGACTTTCTGATCGGAAATGCCAATTACACAAGAAATAGGATCAGGGATACAAAAATGGAATTGTATCAAATCAAAGACTTCTTCCTAGCAAAGGAAACATTCAACAGAGTGAAAAGACAATGTACACAATGGGAAAAAAATTTTTCCCCTCTAATTCCCAGAGGACTAATATCTAGACCACATAAAGAAGTAAAAAAAAGACCCCTAAAATAAAAGACCCACTTAAAAAATGGGCAACTGAAATGAATAGACATTTTTCAGAAGTACAAGTGACCAATAAATGCATGAAAAAATATCCAACATCACTTGCCATTAGAGAAAGGCAAATGGGTTCAAACAACACTGAGAATCCATCTTATTCCAGAAAGAATGGCTGCCATCAAGAAATTAAATAATAATAAATACTGGGAAAGCTGTGTGGAAAAATGAGTCCCTCTAAATTGTTGGTGGGAAAGTAAACAAGAATAATCACTATGGAAATCATTACGGAGATTCCTCAAAAAACTAAAAATAGAAATTCCATTTGACCCAACTATTCCCCTTCTAACTATCTTCCTGAAAGAGTCGAAGACATCATATTATAATGATAGATGCATTTACATGTTTATTGCAGCACAACTGATCTAAATCTCAGAAGTGGCCTATTTGTACATCAACAGATGAAAGAGTAAAGAAAATGTGATATTTATATATAACAGACTACTGCTCTGCCATAAAGAGGAATACATTTGAGTGATTTGTAGGAAAATGGATGCACCTTGAGACCATAATGTTAAGTGTAGTAAATCTTACTACACTTACAGGCTTAGATATCTCGTGGCTTCCCTTACATGAGAAACCCAAGATATAAATAAATTAAAGAGAAAAATAAAAGGTGAAACATGCTTAAGATTTATGTCAGGGTATAGATAGATTTTGGTATTTCCTATATTATATCCCAGAAATTCAGTCATAGGAAGCCTAGTTTCAACAAGTCCTACTTATTGAAATTTACATCACATTTAACCAATAAGCAAGCATCCATTTGTGTTAGAGAAATCTTTGTCACCGAATTAAATAGGATTAATTTAAATTACGTTTTTTAAAAAAAATATACAGGTACAGCAACTTACAGGAATGATTTGGCCACACACTCCAATAGGTTCACGTCTTGTGTAACTGAAGAAGTCTCCATCTGGAAAATAAAGAACATGCCCAGCTCTACAGAGAACTAGTGTACTTGATATTTGCAGGATGGAGGATTGAAATTTATGTGAGAGGAAGATGAAAGTAGTAATTAAAAAAATGAAAAAGAAGGCATATCTTAAACAACTTACAAAATAGAAACTTGAGTCCTCAAATAATAATCTGTAATGATTGAAGCCATAAAACTGAGTTAAATAAAAGCAGTGATGCAAAATGAGGAAGTATCTGGAAGATAATTAATTCTGTTGTTCATCATCAAGGATAAATGTTTTCTACATTGTTATCCTCAAAGTTTTATAGGAAAAGAAAGAGAAAGGAGGAAGGGTCATATCTAGCTAAAAGAAGAACCATATTCAAATGTATTTTCAGCAGCTCAAAGTTTTACCAGTAATTTAATCCTTTTGAAAAAAGTAATATAGTTTTTAAAATAGCAAAATTAAAACTGTCTTTCTAGAAAGGATAAGCTTTTCTATGGACTTGCTCCAAGATGTTGTTCTCTCTGCTTACTAAACCAAAAGCAAGCTCTCTCAATCCACATAAAAAATGGCCAACATGAAGGACAATTCTTTTCTGTCTAGGGTTGACTGATTCATGTGCTTCAGAATTGGATTTTGTCATCCTGAGAGAATCATAGCTCTTTGTGTTTAGTTCCATTTCAGTCCCCACAGGAACCCTCTTGCTGTCACAGCAAGGCCTGTCTTTCTGGAGATCCACATGTACTTTAAATGGCTTTTCCCATGTGGTCTACGGGCAGAGTAAGACAGTCACTAAAAGAGCCACATTTCTTGGTACCACTGTGGTCTCGTTCTCCTCTTTTAACCTCCTTTCACTTGTAACCTAGCAGATACTCCAATTAGATTAGAAACACACATTAGGGCCAGTCCTGGAAGTGTGTTTTATTCCTAAAGTTAACACATTTCTATGAGTTAAATTCTACCCTTATTATTTCCCCAACTGATGCTTTTTCATATGAAATAATTTTCATATTTCTATTTTGTTATGTGCATATACCACCAAAATAACACATGCATGCACATCTATATACACAAATTCTTACCTCAGGCTATAAACACAGCCTCATGTTGTTTTGAAGCTATTTGAAACAAATCAGTATGAATTAGTTTGTTTAATAATTCTGGTCTAACTGTACTGAGTTTGAACAGGCACAGGTAACCATAGCTGGCCCATCGTGGAGCATGCAAAGAGGCTTCAATAATTACATTATGGAAGGGTATAAATGTCACTATGGGAATGAAACCCAAATAATTAATGTCTGAGGCCAGCTATGAAAAGTTTGGGCCCTCAGATAGTTGCCTCAAATCAGTAATTATAGCTGTAAGAATGTTCCTATTTGTGGGGAACCACTCAGACTGCTTCAAAGCTCAGGGGCATCTAAGGACACCTCAGGACATGACCTGCTTGTCTAGAGTAGACTCACAGTGGGATACAGTTACGTACCCATGACTTAGCACAGGTAAACATGCATGCGCTGGGTAGAGCACTATGTAAGAATGTAAACATGAGATAACAACCTGTATAATAATTATACAGTAAAGACGCAGGTGGTTCTTGCACTCTCACTCTGGCTCTCTGCCCTGCTCCATGCTGCATGCCGTTGTTGCTTATGTTTTGCACACGTGCCTTCTTTAACCTTTGGATCTCACCTGTGAAAACCTCCCTGGGGCCCTCTGAGTGGACCGACACTACTTTAACAATTTCTAAAATATCCATGGTGTTATCTTCTGCCTTATTATGCTGAAACAACCTTAAAGGCCATTTGCTGAGTCATCACAGAATTTCCTAGTTTAGAACTGTGTTGGCTTAATGTCAGGTGAAAATAATTTTGTTTTGTTTGGCTGCCATCTTTAAGAGGGAGCTTTTAAAATTATTCAGCTCTACAGTAATTGCCACATTCCTGACCCCACCCTGGAGGTCTCCCAAAGCTCCTCACCGCTGGGTATGGTGCGGCCCTGGATCTTGTCGGCCCAGCCTGCGCAGTAGCGTAACACTTTTACACAGCTTTCTATTTCCATCAGATATGTGTTAGAAAATACTTTTCCACCATTTGTTGCCTCCATCGTCTGAAAAACAGATCAATTTCTAAATTTAAAATGCCACAAAAATTTTAGATTAAAATATATATGGCCAAGATGTTGAATATGCACTAGAGAATTTTGGACATAGAACAAATCTTAAATTATCTTGATTAATTTTCTCTTTAAAAAAGGGAGACTCAAAAAGAGTTACAATTACATGTACATAGGATCATATTGCATGATCTAGGTAAAATGGTTAGGAGATTGCAGTTGCTAAACCAGAATGTTCATTCTGTCTCATTCTGAGTGTACTCTGCAAACCAACATTCGCATAGTTGGTCACAATTTGATATACCTCACTGATGAGAACAGTGTGGAGTCTTCTTAATCAGATTGGAATTGCAGCAAGATTTCTCTATGGACACAATTTACTATTAGTGATTTTTAATGATGTTGCAATAATCTTTTTTAGCACTCTGGTGGCTGAGGCACAAGGATCACCACAAGTTCATGGCCAGCCAGGACTAAGTAGTGAATCAAGGGCAACAAGACCCTGTCTCAAAAAAGCCATTTTTAATTTTTGGATGGCTTTTGAATATAACCAATCTATTTATATAACTATAACATCTGGGTCTTTCATTCATAAATTTTCTTCAGCAGAAATTTCAAGTATGGAACTAAGGAGAAATAAGATTTATTTTAGTGAAATATTTTGGATACTTTCAACAAAGTCAAGTAAGAATTCCAGTAAAATTTCAGGGTCAAGTAAGTTTGATAAACTTAGTACAATATTCTAGAAGATTCACACTGCATGCTACCAGGTTAAAGGCTTGTTAAAATTCTAGAGTAAAGGAAAAAAATTCCTTTAATTTGGCTTAACTGAGGAATTGCCAAAGTTTACCCTGTAGAATCAATTATGGGAGCAGAAGTTAATATCACCTAGAACTAGCAAGCAGATGACTACTTGAGAATAACCCTCAAGGCTAACAGTCCTATAGGTTTGCTGGTGATTAAGTCTTTTCCTTTTGTTTCATAGAGTGCGTGCAGCGCTCACTACAACCAATCATGTTGCCAGTTCAAACAGTGAATGCTTTGGCGAGCTCTCCCTCTGCATCCAGTTTGGTTATACTCACCGCCAGCAGCAGATGATCTCTTTTAATTAAGTCAGCCAGCTTGTGTAGGAGGTGGCCCCTCTCTGAAGCATCCATAGTACGCCATGGAGAGCCAATCTGAAAGGCTTGTCTTGCGGCCTGCACTGCTTTATCAACATCTGCCTGTAAGTCAGGGGGAATTCAATTCAAAGCACTCAGCATATTGGCAGAGGAAATCCAATGGCAATAACCCTTTAAAACAGGCTGTAGCTACTCATAAACAGACGCTGTGTCTCTATTTCCTCAAAGTCTAGCACATTCTACACATTCAACTGTGGTAGGCTGGACTGACGCCTGCTGGATAATCTTTAGAACGATGAGCTCCTCACGCCTGAACACATGCCTGATTTCCTAGAATATAAATGTTAACAATATTTTACTAGTTGCTCTCATTTGAGTGTTTACCATATTTTGGGTACTGTTCTAATAACTTTACATATGCTAATTCATTTGATTCTCAACAATATTATGGGACAAATATGTTTTCCTTTTAACAGACGAAAAACGGAGGAGAGGAGAGAAATATTTGCTCAAGGTTAATAACTAAAAGTGGGTGAACTGAATTTTAATGAAACTCATCTAACCATGGATCCCTTCCTCTTCACCATACTTCATATTCCTTTGGTAACTTGCCTCATTTCCTGCTCTCAAGTTGCCTTCCCTCATGATTTTTTGTTGTGTATTTCTAAACCAGGTATACTCCTCTACTTCTTTCCTAATCCTCCTTGGTTTCCATTCCTTTATGGATCCTTATGCAGACCTCTTCTCATGTCCTACAAAAAAATACCTGTAATAAGTATCATCGTTCTTACATTACTACTTTGTTTCTCCACAAATCAATTGTGAATACATTAACTTCCAGTATTCCTCTCGCCCCACTTTTTCTGCAGAGGACTTGAATACTGTGTGGAACTCCACAAATTAGGACAACACCTCAGGCTAGTAGGTTGCAACTTTTGGCAGAAGATGTAATTCCCATTGAGAATTAGGATGGGTAGAAGGAAATGACTTTCTCTTTTGAAGTTGCTCACCAGTTGAGCTGAATCTTATTTAATGCTGAAGCCTCCCTTTTGGAGAGTCACGGACCTCAAATTAATATGTCCCCACCTTAGACAGCATTCAATTAAGAAGCTTCCAATTTACAAGTCTAAAAATTAAAGTGCAGATAAATAAAACTATGTTTAAATACAGATGCTCCTTGATTTTTGGGAGGTTTGCATCCCCATAAACACAGGTAAGTTGAAAATACTCTAAGTCCAAAATACACATAATACACCTGACCTAAAGAATGTTATGGTTTAGCCTAGCCTGCCTTAAATGTGCTCAGAATGCTTGAAGATTACGTTATGGTAAAATGTTAAATATCTCACTTTGTTTGTTTAATGCTGTGTAGTACTGGCAGTGTACCAGTGGATTGTGTAGCTGACTGGGAGCTGTGGTTTGCTTGTTGCTATTTAGTGTTGCAAGAGAATATTATTCTGCTTACTATTGCAGGAGAATATTATTCTGCTTAATATTGCAGAAGAATATCTTCTGCTTAGTATTGCCAGCCTTGGGGAAAAAAATCAAAATTTAAAATTCAAAGTATGGTTTCCACTGAATGTGTATTGCATTTACATCTTGCTAAAGACAAAAGTCGGAAGTTGAACCTTTGTAAATTATGGATCGTCTGTGTTTATAACCAAACTAAGATAACTTGGGGCAAGAGAGGTTTTTTTTTAGAAGTATAATCTTATCTAATTAAGTGATATTGACTATAAGCAATTTTTTTCACTGTAATTCATCACATTTGTATACCTCACTATAAAACTTAGAAGAATGAGGAATATATACAATAAAATATATGGCTTTATTGCTTGCCATGCTGAGGAATACATATACAGTGCATATTCTGAGCACTCAATCATATTGTTTATGCTTGCACATTGCTTTTGCCATAAGTTATACCCTTTTCCAAATAAATTCAGAGAGTGCTATTTAGAAAAGAAACAGAGAAGCAAACCACAAGAATCTAAGATGGCCAGCATGATCTGTGGATACCATGGCTTATAAAATATATGCAGCTTTGTTTTTAAACAGATCTGCGTGACACAGCTTTCATTTCAATACTTCTCCTCATTGTTCTGCCATTGGCCTCAGCCGAGTATGGGCTATCAGAGGTGTCCTGGCCTCCAAGGGGAAGAGGAGGAACTGGCTCCAAGATAAGTACTCTGCCATATGAAAAACACATCTTTAGAGAATGCTGCCAAAAATAAAGATATTCTTGTGCTTGTGTCTTTTGAATTATACCTCCCTTTCTCTTATATATTGTATTTAATTGTATAGGAGCAGAAATAGAGTCTTGGTAATTAACTTAGAGTTTTGGAACAAGAAAAACCAGATTTATATTCAGATCCCTCTTTATTAGGTAATTTTTGAGGCATCCATCCATCCATATTGATCAATTGCTCTATCTATCCATCCATCCATATTGATCAATTGATCCATCTATCCATCCATCCATCCATATAAAGATTTCATACACAATCTACCCTGTAACATTCTTCTCATCAGTCTGCTAATGATAGATTACTGTATTGAAGAGCTTGTCCTTTTGAAATATTCAATCAAGTGGGAGGGACATACAACCAAATCATCACCCCACTATCTTACATACCATGAATAGCAGTTATTCCTCTATATCCAAGAGCAATTGGTTCCATGGACCACCTTACAGATAACCTAAATCCACAGATGCTGAAGTCTTTTATTTACATTCACACAGTATTTTCATGTGACATACATACCTTTTCACATACACTTTAAATTATCTCCAGATTACTTATAATACCTACTATAATATAAATGCTATGCAAATTGCAGTTATGCTATATTGTTTGGAGAATAATGATAAGAAAAATGTCTGTACACATTCTGTATGGACCTATCCCCGCTAGACCTAACTTCATAGTTACATATACGTTATATCTATGTCAGCAACAGCATCACCATGGTTGGTTGATTCTGCAGAGGAGGAATTTGCGGACACAGAGGGCCTACTCTACTCTAAGGTGAAATGTGCCACAATTTTTAAGTTCCTTTTTCTTTTCTGTAAATTCAAGGCAGATGACTTCACAGGGTTGTGCTGAGGATTAAATGAGGTAACCTGTGACATCCTTTTTTTATGTGAGAGACATTCTGTAAATACTTTTGGATAGCTACAATTGTTATTATAATCCTAGAAGTCAAAGTAACATTAAAATGCCTTAACTCTCAGCAATTCTGGTATATTGTCATATACTTTCAGTAATACCCTACTCTTGCAGGCTTTCGTTATTTTATATTATTGACAGCCTGCCCTTCCTGTGTTGCCTATTGCTACCAGGCTAATGTTTTTCCTATAATTCCATCTTACCACTTTCTCTTTCAGTGTTTGTAACTTCCTTTTTACCTACAGTCCCAAGGCCAAACTCCCAAGGTCAGTGCTCTTGGACCTTGAAATGTCCTTTGACCCAGCTCCTTATCACCCCTGTGATGCTCCTTGTACCAGCACAGTCTTGTGTTTTCAAAATCCTACACGTTTTTAGGCCTCAAATCCAGCTTGATGACAGGTGCTAGTTAAGGGCCTACTTAGCTTGAGGCACTGGGATACATTCTTTATAGTCCCAAGTTACTATATTAATATTCAAGGACCGTGTTTCACAGGTGAGCAGACCTCATGAATCTGAAATCCAGAAGAGCAGAACCAAAATCTAACTCAAATGTAGTTCTTATAGCTCTGCAGAATTATTCTAACAATGTCTCCTTTGCAATGAATATTTAGTGCTATCTATATTATAAGCTACATTTCTTTTTATTCTGGGCCTACAATAGGCAGTTAATAAATGTTTCATAATTTGGTTAGCTATCATTTAAACCTATTGTTGTTATGCTTAATTAACTTTATTGGCATTTATATGGTATGATATTTTAACTGATTCCATTGTATAACAAAGCTTTTATATTATTCAAAGCTATTATGCATAAAATATTGTTGTTTTTGATTGCTTGTTTTTTTCTTTCTTTTTTTTTTAAATTTCATGGTTAGCAGTTTTATTCCAGGACTGACATTTTCAGAGGTATAATTTTTTTAAATTAACGAGAAAACAATTTGGTATATTAACTCAAATTTGCTACCAGCAGTAACGCTATTGCTTATGACATTTGATTTTTGATCTTTTTAATAATAAAGGCCCACAAGCCAAGTATATGCGAACAATCTGAATGATGATAAGCTCTCAAATTCCTCTTAAGCCCTGATAAAGAAGGACTGAACCCTTCCGCCACTCCCAGATCATACATTTCCATATTAAATTTATTCATAGATGAAGAAAATAGTTATCAGACCACTTTTACTTTTACACTTGTCATAAACACTCTCATGGACATCTACCTTTATCCCCACCAATTTTTTCTTAGTTCATGCTGTAGCACTGGAAGCAGTTTTCAGGATTAGTCAATGCAGCCTGAGAGAGCCACTGACGTGAAACCGGCAACCACCCACACCTGCGCTTTGTTCTATAAAGTCCATTTGTGCTCGCCCTTCCTCTTTTCTTCGCGATACCACTGAAAGCCCATTGTTAGTTCCATTCTACTCATACATTAAATCCCTGAAACTTTTGGCTCATTATCTAAAGAGTCACTTCCAGAATATTAGGTTTACTGTGACTAGGTAAATTACAAGATCCGGTACCTATATACTTGTAACACAGGGGTTGTAGGCAAATACAATGTTCTATAATCCCAATTCTATCTGGGAAGATTTGAGAAGGCTTGAAAGAAGTTTAAAACCCCTTAATGACTGAGGCTTTAAGTGCCTGTCACTTTTCAACATCTTATTAGCAATACGATCTTGAGTAAAGTATTCAACCGTTCTACTCTGCTATTTTATCATCATTTATAAATATAGCTAAAAATTGTATCTACCTCTTAAAGTTATAAGTATTAAATTAATACAGTACTTAGAATTAAGAAGAATTGTCTAAATAATTTGTGTTTTCTTACTATTTTAGCTAGAATGTAACTATATTTTAACTAGTTATTCAACCTGTCATTTTAAAGTTATTCATGAATATTAAAGATTTTTAATAAAATTGCTTGGCGATGTATTATCTAAAATAATTAGATTGTCCAAAAATTATAAATTAACTTTAAAAATTTCATCTAGCAAGTGAAAAATAACTATTTTATAGAAAGGATTTCTCTCCTCTTTCAAACCTGTGACTAATCCTTTATTATAGAACCTGTTTGTATAATAAATCTATTATGCACTATTCAATTGAAGAAAAAGGAAAACTATGTGAAAAGAAATAACTACAATACCTCTGCTATAATGGTCGTCATTATTATGTGATGACCGAGTGCCCTTCATGAATCCAGACTTCTCAGGAGCCGTGTTTTTAAGGTATCTGTTGACTTTTTAGTGGGTTGTGGGAGTTCAGGAATGGTGAGAAGCAGAGGAACCTGGGATAAAACAGAGCTGGTATTCAGAAACTCACCTTATCCCCTTCTTCTACCTCACAGATTTTCTCCTCAGTTGCAGGATTAAGGACAGGAAATTTCTTGCCACTCACTGAATTATGCCATTCATTGTTTATGAAGATCTGTAGGGATACAGATAAAGTACATTAAAAAGGATTTAAACAGTACCTTTTGGAAATTTCTATGAATTTAAACTGAAGCATGAGGCAATACCTAAAAATTTTTCCTACCTAAAATTTGTTTGGTTGTAACCGACATTTTACATACACACATACATACACAAGCACGTTTGCATACTAAAATAAAGTAATATTTTTTAAGTTTCATGAAAGTAGGCAGTCTTTTCAATGCTTGAAAATATGGAATGGAGAAAACAATTTAAAAAATGCTGTTTTTGCCTGAAATAGCATGGATCTGAGGCAAGAGCAGAAGCTTTGGTGGGCTTGATCTTTATAAAGCATTGCTCCTATTTTCCACTTCAAATTCTGAACATAACCATTTTGGGCTACCTTAATTTGATATAGTGATTGTCTATTTTCTGATGCTTTATTTTGCTGTTACAAGCTAGTTTTGTGGTACAATTTTATAGAAAATTTGCTTAGAAACTATTGGTTAGTGGCCTGTATTTCACTGATTTGTTTTAAAGGAATAAAGGCTGCTTTCTGCTTTTCATCAGAGCATCTTCTAATTTATTTGTCTTCAGATGAGATCAGGTACTAGATTTCTTAGTAATACCAGTGACATGCATGCAGAAAATTCAGAATTTTATTCTGTGTGGACTATATCAGAAGTGTTAAAAACCATCAGAGTGTCATTTATAACATCTCAGTTTCAACTTTTGCACCTCTGAATTTGTATTTCATTAATAAACCGGTTTGATGTTTATTTACCTTTTATTGGATAAAAATAACCGACAATGCCAAATTAAAGAATACTCTTTTGTGATGAATAAGGCGATATTCTGTTTCTGACAAATGCTAGGGTTTTGTCTTTCTTTTCATCCCTTTATTTCTTATTTATTCTTTTTCTCATTATTGATATATGAAGCAATCATAAGTAACTATCATGTAGTACAGCTTTTTGTAGGTTTATAACAACATGAACTAGTTCATTTAATTTTGAATCTCAGATAATAAATATATTTCTAAAAGAAGGTTGCCTTATGCACTGTGTTTGTAACATATATCTTAATTCAGACAGCCATCCTTTCTTCATATTTAAATATAGGTATCCATAGTTCAATCCTGTATGTATCAAAACATCATTCCCCAAGGTTTAAGTCAGTTGCTATGCTAACAGCAAGTCACTGGAAATTAAAAATTTCCCAGTGATGTCGATCAAAATTGTACATTCTGCTCATGAGTACACTATATCTGTGATTCACTACAAAATGCGTTGGAACACAAACCTCCCTTTTTACCTGTTCACACCAATTCAATTATCCCTACAACAAAATAGCATCATCCTGTATCTACTGAAGAATTTAAAAAAAGTTGTAGTGCTAGGCTTGAATTGATAGGAAAAGGATGTATGCATGAATAAATAAAGAAGGATGGGATCCAAAACAGTTCTGATGAAGGCATTAGATATAGAAAGACAAACTTTTTAGGGTATGAGAAAGAGTGCCATGTAAATCCTTGATTCTCTGACAGCATAACTGAATACAGATGAAGATCACAAAATTTGCCATATTATCCTTCAAGAAGAATAAATGTTGGCATCTTATTTCAACTTGAAGAAAGATAAATTTCAAGTTCTGACTGGTGCAGCATCTATCAGAGTGAAGCAGTACACAAGCTATCAGAAACATACTTTGTGCAATCCCTTAATACTCTTAAGATGTGTTTTCTTTGATGCATCCTTAGCCTTTAACACTTAGTATTTTTCTTCCCAAGGGATGACTAGAAAACACTTCGGTCAGTGTGCACCAAACTCAGCTCACTCTCATCTTTAGGTTTTGGTTGCTTTCACCCTAAACTGAAGTTTTAAAAGATTTCTATTCAAGACCCCAATTTCTCTCTCTCTCTTTCTCTCTCCCTTTCTCTCTCTGACACACTTTCCTTCTTCAATAACACACATAATCCGTAGTCACCTTTTCATACCACTTTTTTCCTTACTACTTTTTAAACCTCTCCCTGTGCCATGTCTGCCTCATGAAAATTTAATTTTCACCCCACTACTAGAACCTTCCTCAACTATCCAAGTTCAGTGTTGTCTGTATCCCTCCTGAGAACGATTTTGCGATCCCCTCCTCTGACTCCTTAGCACGGCACTTGAGGAGGCTGATGACTTGTGTCCAATATCCTTTTGCAACCAGTGATCCTGCTGTTCCCTTACGTTACCCATTGGTTTGGCCTCATTCTACTGTCTCAGAGGCCATGCCTTTCTTTATATCATCTCCTCATGAAGATTTCACTAGTTTCTCCAATTGTATCTACTCTCTTTTTCTAAAACAATGTGCTACTATTTAATAATAATTAACTTATTTAGTATTTATTATTTCTGCTTTGTGTTAAAGTTAAATATCCACATATCAGCCCATGAAATTTCAAATGAGAAATGAAAGACTTCATGGGACCTGCCCTAGATTTTTAAATCAGCTTTTCAAAACTTGCTAATACTGCCTTCCCCTTGCCCTGCAAACCATATGACTGTATCTCGTTGGACTTCATCTCTCTAAACTAAGAGAATATGTAGGTCTCATTCTGTGAGAAATATCCTCAGAATTCTACCCCTGTACAGTTTAATTTTACCAAACAGAATAAAAAGAAAACATACAGAGTTGATTATGTTTTGTTAGCCTGTGGTGAGACATTCCAGTTCCTGCTCGAGTCCTTGTATCCTCAGGTCTGTAATAATTTTTGGCTTCAAATCCTCAATGATATGCGCTCAATACATTAGAGTTTTGTTTTACTCCCTTCATCTAACCTCTCTTGGTGAAAGAAGCTTTACAATATGAATACCCCATCTTGTTTTAGCATCAGAGTCATGCATCTAAACTGTACATGAAGTTCCTTCTTCAGATTAAAGTCAGTTAATGTTTTGTAAATAAACATTAACCTAAAGGAAAAACACAGTTTATCTGTCATCTTTTGTGCGCCTGACACAATGAACTGCAGATAATCCCAAATTACCAGCCACTGCTCTGCATCATTCATTTCTAACCTTTAATACAGAAAAACTTGGTGAATCCAAGTGTTGTCTGAATTGGTGCTTATATTTCCATAATCCTGTATGGTCACCTTCTGTTTTATCAGGAAAGTTTGTGTCAAATAATAAGCAAATATTGGAGACGTGCTTTGAAAGATACAGGGGGAAAATGTGAGATGAGTTAGTTACGGCCCTATCTCCAGAAGTGTATAATCTAAGACAGTGATGGTGAACCTTTCAGAGATGGGTGCCCAAACTGTAACCCCCAACCCCCCAATTTATCTCAAAGTACCAACACAACAATTACTTGAATACTGAAGTTTATTTTAGAAAAACAACTCATACACTAAAATCTTTGTCTTAAAAGAAAAACAAATAACATGCGTGCCATATGTTTGCCACCACTGAACTAAGAGGAGCATGTATTTATATGGAGATCAACCAGTGAGGTTAAAGACTAGAATCAAATACCTAAAGCAGTGTTTTAGTCAATACATTGTATAGTAAGACTCATGGAAGAAAAGGAAGTGGGTTGAACGAATGCATTCTTGAGGATAGAATGGGATGGGATTGGTGGAAAAAAAGAAAAGTGATGTCCAAAGAGAAGGCCCAACCTTGGGATTTTTGCAACACAATAAAGAGACTGTCCCAAACTGAGAGCTCTTGTTGAATCAAGTCATAGGTAAAGCCTGCCAATGAAAATGAAATTGGTTTGTGATGAATTTTGACTCCCCAAGTAAGAAGCTTGAACTATATTCTGGATCAAATGGATGCTTTCCAAATACTGCTTTTAAAGGACCGAAAATTCTTTAAAGTACAGAAACCAGTCTATGAATTAGCCCAGAATCTATTTTATTTTAATAAGCCAAGAATGAGAGCATAAGGATTTAGTGCAGTACGTGGCAGTAGCCTTTGAGTTATGAATTACCTGTATTCTCCCACAGGCAAACCTTTCAGGAATAAGAGAACTCACTACGGATAATATGATTACTGAAGTAGTTGTAAAGGTCAGGCATTCCATCATTATTTTCTGCCCCTGAGCTATGGAGAATTTAGGAACTACCTTACTTACCTTTTGTATATTTTAATTTTCTTGGTTTTACATTTGGCATTTTTCTTCTAGCCAAATGTGTGACCATATGTATTTGAATAATCACCCTCCGTAATTACATTAAGTGGTTATATAGAGTAGTCTAGGCTAATGAATTTTTATTATGAAGTTATGAAATCTGTGTTCCGTCTGTTAAAATGATGTATCATGGCAACAACCTAATTTTCTGTTTCCTGTTCGCCTTTGGCAAGTTTAGCAAAAAAGGAGTGATGTTAGAAAAGCAAAATATTCTTGGATCCCATTTAAACATTATGTTAAATATATTCTAATTATGAACTTTATACTCAGGATACTTTGAGTAATATAGATGTACAGTAATATAAAGACATCAACTTTAACTTCACATTATTGATTAGAAATTATGGATGTCTATGCATCATCTTGGAATTCAAGTATTTTATTTTAGTTGGAGAAACAATCATTGGAATGTCAAGGTAACTTACAAATTGATTTCTACTCTTTTCGTTTTGGATATGTTAGACTTATTATCTTTGATAAACAAGTACCTGTTTCCTAGAGGCAGTTTAATGTCCAGGTCATATTTTTGAAAAACTTTGCCTTCCCAGAGTAACAGTTATTATGTCTCAATATGTTTAGTACGAAGCTACAGATTTTTTTAAAAAGCAATAGCCAAGCATTTCTGCTTTAGATCAAGTTCATATTTTACTAACGGTCAAAAGAAAGACCTATTACCCTTATCTGCTCAGGAGAGATTTTTGGAGCCATTTGGAGCATGATTCCCCCTAACAAAGTCTCCTAAATTCACGTGGTCACCTCCCTACTACCATAGGGCCCAGTGGGCAAGCCTCCTTACTATCTCATGAGGGAAACCAATACTTCCTTGGTGGCAGAGAGCTTTGAACAGGTACCATTTTCAGTGCACAGAGGATTTCTTTTAAGATATTCCAGAGGGAGGGAAGATAATCAGAGTCCCCATATAACTTTGCCTGTTTGGATTTCCAACCCTGCAAGCCATATGGATACAAAGGGAGTGATGAATATTCATGTAAGCAAGTGGCGAGTAATGTGTGCTGTAAATCTTTTCTCAACCTTAGGAACCTAAAATAATACCAAAGACTGTGGGGGGAAAGAGAACAAGAGGTGAAAGAAACAGATGAAAGAAGAAGATGAATGAATAATACCAGAGCCCCGGAACATAGGTGGGGTGTAAAAGAATCAAAGCCAGATCTCTGGCAGCAACTTCAAGCTCAAACCCTGAGGCAGCAAAGCAAAACGTTAGGTAGAAAACATTTCTGCTTTTCAAGGAAGAAAACTAAAAGGAAATTAAAGAGGAAATAACAGGTGGAAGAAAAATGTGTAACTGCAGTCAGAGGAATAAAAACAAAAATGAGACAATGACTAAAACAAAAAAGGAGAAATAAAATTTTACTTTCATTCCTGTTTTGTATTATAGTCGGTGTTCAGCAATATGAGTGTACATTCTCTCTTCTCCGTGTTTAAACTGTCCTTCAGCCTTTTCAGTTTAGCCAGGGAAACAGAAAAGATACCATATTTACTTTGAGCCAGATGTGCGCTGTGTCTTGAAGATGTCAAAAATACTTGTCAGCTACTTCTGTGTATCATGTATATGTCACATACTGAGGAATAAAGCTGTACAAGATGTGAAAATTCAGTACCTATTTTCACGTTTAACAGTATTATGACCCAATGCTACAACTGTATGCACTTCCTTTTCCTTCTAAAGAAAACACCAAATATAGAGCATCATTCAGTTGTTTATTTGTATTTCATCAACTTCTAAAACACACTGGAAGTTCAGTGGAAATAGTCGGATAATGTAACTTAGGGTAGCAGAGTTATTGGTGCAGGCAAAGTTTCCAAGGAACAAATTCATTTAACAATTCCAATATTATACTAAATTAGGTAGAGATATAATATCAGCAAGTCAGATATTAGCACCACTTTACATCCCTTCCAAGCAATGCTGCTGCGTTTGTGTGAACTTTCGATACATTCATAAATGCACATAAAAACATTCAAAAGATAGTAGTGTCATGAAATTCAGGTGTATGTGAATACAGTACATGCCTTTATCTGTGGGGCAAATGTTGCAGTAACCCCAGTGGACGCCTGAGCCCACTGGCAGTACTGAACCCTATATGGACCATTTCTTTCTATACTCTGATAAGATCTGATTTTTACATTAGGTAAGGTAAGAGATTAGCAAAATAATAAAATAGAACTATCTTAATAATACATTCGAGCTTCTTGAGATTTAAAATGGGACCTAGTAGCATGGTTTGCAGCTCCTTCCTGCAGGTTAATTATGAGCCTCAAATAAGTAGTTGGAATCAGTTTTTGTATTTTTTTTTTTGTGTGGGTACCAGGGGTCGACGGGCCAGCAGGCACCCGTGCCACTAAGCGATATCACTGGCCCTTTTTTCCTATGTGCGTTCCAGGAGTCGAACTTGGGCCCTCGCCTTGCCAGGCAGGCACTTACACCACTGAGCCATCTCACCAGCCCTGGAATCAGTTTTGAACTGCAGGAAGTTATGGAAGAACAGAATCCACTAACATTGGGACCTGAATAATTTCAGAATTCTATGAATTATTAGAAAGAAGAGTTCAAGGAGGGACCAACTAGTTAATAAATTCTAGGCACTTTTCACTGTTTATTTAACTTAATTCTCACAGCCACTTTATTATTCCCTGTTCACAGATAGAGGACCTGACGCTGAAGGAGATGAGAAGATTGGCCAAAGTCAAATTATTAAGCAGGTAGAAGAATGGTGTGGAGGACCACCTGGATGACTCTCCTTGAAAGAAGAGCAATTGCCTCCATTTCCTGGCCCTATTTCCATGTACTGGTATGTACAGAGCTGGCTAGGACTTTTCCTTATCCCTTCAATTGGCTTTAAGCAATGCAAATCGGTCCAGCTGAGGTGCTGATGTGTAGTCTTTGAAGCAAGTGACAGATCAGAGTTTCCCCACCCCTGTAGCTCCCAAAACATGAGTGAGCCTGGCAGGATGGAGAGCCATGCTCCATGCTGTTAGCTGGGATTGAGCCTCGAGCCTCAAGAAAGAGGCTATGACTTCCCAGGGCATAGAAGATTACACATCAGAGCTGAAGCACCAACCCCAAAACATTAGATACTATCTTGAATTGTGTTATGCAGATTACTCCTTCTGCATATCCTTCCCTCTGCATATTGCAAAGGTGATTTCAGGCCACCTACCTAGCCCTGCTCATGGTACTCATGGACTTCCTGCCACTCTCACAGTCACTCATCCCCAACCCACTCCCCTCCTTGAAAATTAATAAAACCTGGGTTCGGCCCTAGGTAAAGGCCTTTGATCCAGTAACCATCATCCTGGCTGGACTTAGGACCCCTTGGCTCCCCACAACTATAAATATGCCTTAGTGTCTTTATTCTCACCGTGGGTTGCACTGGAAGTGGTAGATTGGAATTAACTCATTAGAATTACAATAACTTTTCCATGGGATTACAAATATAAACTTCCCAGACTGCGATGAGGACCAGAAAGGGCTCACTATAATTGGTGCTCAACATGGCCGGAATGCATGACCTTCTTGGTACAATGACCACTATCCAGAATCGGGTGCTGGTAATTCACTAGACCTTGTGTGACCAATTTAAAGGTAGGTGGAGCATGTTACTAATTATAGTGCTCAGACTCAAGTAGCAAGCAGGAGTCTGTCAAGAGCAACAATGGGGCAAGTGAATTCCTAATCTGCAGAAGAGAAACAATTTGGCCTGTTCATTATGAAGCTGTTAAATGACTCAGCCATTAATATGCCATCTAAGCAAGTTTTTTGACTACTCCATCAGATAGCTACATTCTATCCTTCCTTTCCCAAAGCTGGTACACTTGATGTGAGAGTTTGGTATAAAATAGGTGAAAGCTTTCATAAAGCTAAAAACCAAAATGAAAAAATCCATCCACAAACTGTAGCCTCATGGTACCTGGTGAAGGCGGCTCTATTGTCTTTGCAAAATAAGTTGGAAAAAAAAGCAGGCCAGTCACAGACTACCTTCACTAAAGACTCAAACTGTGCTGACCAAATGCCTGCCAATAAGGTAATTGAAAGAGAAAGGGACCCTGAGGTAACCATAACAAAAGAATCAGATCACCATGGTAATGTGCCTCCAAATGGGCTGCTGGAGAAAAATGAAGCTTGTTTAAAAAGTGTAGATGATCAAATGAATTCACTTTTGCAAGATATTCATAAAGAAATGCAAAACTTTTCCAATCTATTCACATACTCAGCTTCCTCCTCCAAGCCCAATTCAGAAGGTAACGCTTCTGCTGTACTTCCCACAGCCCCTTCCTCCCCCACACCACAGGGTCAGCTCAGTAACAACCCCCCTCCTTTCCCGCCCACAAAAAGGCTAAAGTACAGTCATATGAGGATGTGTGCACAGCCAGTTTGCTTCCCAGTCACTAAAGAGACACACCCAGAACACCCTACTCATAAATGCAGTGTGCACACAGCTTTTAACATTTTGCTTTTGAAAGAGTTGAGGCAGAGCGTACTAGACAATGGAGTCCAGGCTCCTCATACTCTTGGTGGTTTGGATAAGATAATTCAAGGTTTTCAAATGGTGCCAGGTGATGCGACCCATCTCGCTCACACGTGTCTGTCCCCAGCACAATTCCTACATTTTGAATCACAATTAAAGATACTCCTGTCAGAACAGACACAGAGTAATCAAGATAGCGAGGATGAAAATCTTAAAGCCATTGCACATGAAATGTTATCTGGTACGGGCCGATATGCTGACTAAAATGTTCAGGCCCGGGCCCCGCCCCTCCTTCTCAGGCAGTGTAAAGAGCTTCTATGGCTTGCGTGGATTGCTGTCCCAGAGGGCGGTACACCTAATAAATCCTTTACTCAGATACTCCAGGGTCCTAAGAAACTTACACTGTGAAGTTTGATGTGACATAAAGTTATGTTTGTTGAAAGATTCATATAAAAGTTATACAAGTTGTAATTCTGATGTGTTAGGCCGAACCATGCGATGGCCATTAGGGCTCTAACTTATTGGGCTCTACCCTATTAGACTCTAACCTATTAGATTAAGTTTCTGTTTCCCTACCTCAGGGCAAATTCCTGGAAATCATGTGACTTGGCTGGTTGCCAAGCCCGTGCGTGGGCTACATTCCCGCACGCGGGCTACATTCCCGCGCCCGGGCTCCTTTGTCTCCTTTGTTAGCCTTTCCTCCAAACTGATTGGTTGCCCGTTTGCTAAGCTCCCCTATCTATAGGTTCCCCTAAGTAACCAATGAATGTATTAATTACCCTTTAACTCTTTGCGATTGGCTTCTGTAAAACTTCGCTTGCCTATCCCTCATTACCATACCCAACCCTATAGAAACCCCTTGCTCCCGCCCTTCGTGGTCGCCTTAGCACATTTGCTGGGTGACCCTACGCTAGTGTAGCCTTTCAATAAACCCCGTGCTTTTTACATAAGAGCCTGTGTGGTTCTTGGAGCGTCTCCCTTCTCGGACCCCTCTTCCACTGACGTTACATTTGGGGGCTCGTCCGGGATTAAAGAGGGGCCAGGGGAGAGGCTTCAACGGCCAACACTGCGCCTCTTGGGGTAAGTACAGCCGTTTCTTTATATTTCTGCCTCTCGACTATACCTTGTTCTTTTGTTCTGACTTCGCTCGTGAATCCATTTGCCTGACGCTGCAGTGTCGTTTGGGAGAGAATTTCCTTTTCCTTCTCTCTCCATTCGTTTGGGGTGGCCCTTAATTGGGCCCCAACTCCATGGAGTAATTTTGGGCTTTCAGACCTGTTAGTTTCAGCAGTCACTGCTGAGTGTGTTTCGTATCGGAGTCATTTCGCTCTTTTGTTCTCTCTTTCACTCCCTGGTGCAAGCATTATCATTACATTCTCTCCACAGAACAATGGGACAAACCGTCTCCGGACCGTTAGACCTCACACTGGCCCACTGGTCAGAGGTCAAACAAGCTGCTCACAATTTATCTCTCCTAGTGAATAAGGGGAAGTGGATAACTTTTTGCCGCTCCGAGTGGCCTCTTTTTCAGGTTGACTGGCTGCCTGAAGGCTCCTTCAATCCAAACCTGATCCAAGCAGTTAAAGAAGTTATCTTCAGAGAAGGCCCTCAGGGGCACCCTGACCAGCAAGCTTACATCCTAGTTTGGCAAGATCTCAGTGAAAATCCGCCCGCTTGGGTAAAACCCTTTCTGTCCCCCCTGCAGGCGGAGGGACCTAAGGCGCTTCCCGCCCATACACGCCCTGCGGTTTTGCCCGAGGCACAGGGTGACTCGATTGGCTGGGACATGGACCCTCCCCCAATTATGTCCCGCCGAGGAGGGCTCCTCCACCCCCCGTGGCTGATCCGCCTCCATCAGCCCCTCCTTTTCCAGCCTCACCACCGTCGGATTCCAATGACGAAGGACCGGCGCGAAGAACACGCTCCCGCGATAGAGACGTAGCCGTTACCCTACCCCTCCGGCCCTATGGGCCACCTATAGATGATGGTAATGGGGGAGAAATGCCAGCTCTCCAATACTGGCCTTTCTCCACCTCCGACCTTTATAATTGGAAAAATAATAATCCTCCTTTCTCCGAGGATCCATCTAAGTTAACTAATCTTATGGATTCTTTGATGTTTTCTCATCAGCCCACCTGGGATGATTGTCAACAACTCCTAGGTACCCTTTTTACGACAGAAGAGTGCGGACTTATCCTGGTTGAGGCACGCAAACTTGTTCCAGGACCCGATGGTCAACCTACGCCGTTACAGAATCTCATTGATGATCTCTTTCCCCTGAATCGCCTGACCTGGGACCCTAACTCGCCTCAAGGTAGGGAGCATCTGTCCATTTATCGCCGGACTCTAATGGCGGGTCTCCGGGCGGCTGCTCACCGCCCTACTAATTTGGCTAAGGTAAGAGAGGTAATTCATGGGCCTACAGAGACCCCTGCAGCATTTCTAGAGAGAGTAATGGAGGCTTATCGCAGGTATTCGCCATTTGATCCTCAGAGTGAGCAAATGCAAGGAACGGTGGCTATGACTTTTATCGGGCAGTCGGCCCCTGATATTAGAAAAAAGCTGCAACGCTCTGAAGGGTTACCTACTTTTAATCTATGGGATTTAGTTAAAGAAGCTGAAAAAGTGTATTTTAAAAGGGAGACAGAAGAGGAAAAAGAAATTAAGAAAGAAAAAAGACAAGCTAGAGAGTTTGGAAAAATCTTGGCCACTGTAGTTACTAAGGCAGCTCAGAGTGAGGAACAGGAAGATAAGAAAAAACCACGACGCCCTCCTTTAGACCCTGACCAATGTGCATATTGCAAAGAAAAGGGACACCGCATTAGAGAATGTATCAAATTAATGAGAAAACAGGAGAGAGAAAAGTCAAAAACTTCCAAGCACACTTTGCTAGCCCTGGAAGAAGAAGAAGATGATTAGGGGCGATGGGGTTCAGATCCCCTCCCCGAACTCAGGGTAACTTTCAATGTGGAGGGGACCCCTGTCAACTTTGAAGTAGACACAGGGGCTATATATTCTGCTTTGCAAGCACCACTTGGAGCTCTTTCTCCCAAGAGGTCTTTAGTTCAGGGGGCCAATGGTAGCAGATATCGAGCATGGACAACTCAGAGAAGAGTAAACGTAGGAAAAGGGACTGTACAGCACTCCTTCCTAGTGATACCTGAATGTCCTGCTCCTTTAATGGGCAGAGATCTATTGACTAAACTCCGGGCTAAGATAACGTTCGAACCTACGGGTCCACAGGTTGTTTTTCAAAACCCTCTGGTGGACCAGCCATTGACAACCATGTTAACCTTGTCATTAGAGGATGAATATCGACTTCATGACCAACCCCAGGTGCTTGCCCTAGCCCAGAATTGGATGACTGACTTTCCTGAGGCCTGGGCTGAGACGGCTGGGTTAGGGCTAGCTGCCTTACAACCCCCGGTGGTAATCACATTAAAGGCCACCGCCAGCCCAGTCCGGGTCAAACAATATCCTATTAATAAAGAAGCCCATCAAGGCATAAAGGTGCATATCCAAAGATTTCTGGATTTAGGAGTCTTAAGACCCTGCAAATCCGCCTGGAACACCCCATTGCTGCCCATTAAAAAGCCAGGCACAAACGACTATCAACCTGTTCAAGATTTGAGAGAAGTAAATAATAGAATAGAAGACTTACACCCTACAGTGCCTAACCCATATAACCTGCTTAGCATGCTCAGTCCCACAAAAACTTGGTATACTGTTCTGGATTTGAAAGATGCTTTCTTCTGTTTGCCTCTCCATAAAGACAGTCAATTGATATTTGCTTTTGAGTGGACTGATCCCAACGGAGGCACATCTGGACAACTCACTTGGATACGCCTCCCTCAGGGTTTCAAGAACTCTCCGACGATATTTGACGAGGCACTCCATAGAGACTTGATGGGTTTTCCAACCCGACACCCAGAGGTAACCCTCCTTCAATATATCGATGACCTCCTGCTGGCGGCTGAGACAAAATCGAGCTGCCTATCTGGGACCAGGGGCCTACTACGGGAGCTGGGTAAGATGGGATATCGAGCCTCTGCAAAAAAGGCTCAAATTTGTCAAAAGGAAGTCCACTTCCTGGGGTATTTGCTTAAAGATGGCTTACAGACACCAGAAAACAAACTGTTGCTCAGATTCCCATCCCCAAAAGACGCAAAGAACTACACGAGTTCCTAGGAATGGCAGGCTTCTGCCGTCTCTGGATTCCAGGATTTGCATCCCTGGCAGCGCCACTCTACCCACTCCTTAAAGAAGGGACTCCTTTTGTGTGGGATAAAGAACAACAACTGGCTTTTGATAATATTAAAAGGGCTTTGCTGTCCACTCCGGCTTTGGCCTTACCAAACATAGACAAACCTTTCACTCTCTACATAGAGGAAAGAGAAAATGTTGCCCGAGGGGTTTTAACTCAGACATTGGGACCCTGGAAACGACCAGTGGCTTACTTATCAAAAAGACTGGACCCAGTGGCAAGCGGATGGCCCTCCTGTTTAAAAGCCATAGCTGCAGCCGCCCTATTAACTAAAGATGCGGACAAACTGACTCTGGGGCAAAACCTCACTATTGTGGCCCCTCATGCATTAGAGAGCATAATTCGTCAGCCACCCAATAGATGGCTCTCTAATGCTAGGATCACTCATTATCAAAGCCTCTTGCTAAACAAGGACCGAATAACCTTTGGTTTGCCAGCCGCTCTCAATCCGGCCACCCTGCTCCCCGCTACCTCTGCCGACCACATCCTCCATACCTGCCAAGACATTCTGGCTGAAGAATCTGGGATCCAGTGCGACTTGATGGACCAACCTCTTCCAGACGCAGAGGTAACCTGGTACACTGATGGCAGCAGCTACATATTTAACGGTAAGAGACATGCGGGGGCGGCGGTAGTGTCAAAGGACAAAGTCATTTGGTCCTCGGGACTCAGAGAAAACACCTCTGCCCAGAGGGCAGAATTGATTGCCCTCACAACAGCCCTAGAACTGGCCAAGGGCAAAAAGGCGACAATTTATACTGACAGCCATTATGCCTTTGCCACTGCCCATGTTCATGGAGCCATTTACCAACAAAGAGGGTTGCTGACTTCGGCGGGAAAAGAGATTAAAAATAAACAGGAGGGGCCAGTGAGATGGCTCAGCGGCGTAAGCGCCTGCCTTGCAAGCGCGAGGGCCCGAGTTCGACTCCCGGAACCCACATACAAAAAAGGGGCCGGTGATATCGCTCAGTGGCACGGGTGCCTGTTGGCGCGTGAGGTCCTGAGGTCGTCCCCCTGGTACCCACAAAAAAAAAAAAAAAAAAAAGGAGATATTAAGACTCTTGTCCGCTATCCTGTTACCCCAAAAATTAGCTATTGTACATTGCAATGGCCATCAGAAGGGAGATAATCCAGTGGTGAGAGGAAATAACTTTGCAGACAAAACGGCTAAGCAAGCCGCATTGTCGGGGCCTACTGAACTTCTTTTAAAAACTCCTGATTCTACAGAGGGAGAGTTGGCCAAAGCTGATCCACTTCCACTCATAAAAGAATCCGACCTGAGAGAATTTCTGCAAAAGGCCCACTGCCTAACTCATCTGGGGGCTAAGAAACTTACACTGGTGGCCAAACAATATGCCAACCATTTCCCATTGTTCAAAATCTCGGAGTTGGCCAAACAAGTGGCCACCTCCTGCAAAGCTTGCCAACTGATTAATGCTCACCCCTCTCCCGTAACACGAGGAAAAAGATTACGAGGGACTAAACCTGGACAATTCTGGGAAGTGGATTTCACTGAGATTAAGTTCACAAAATGTAGATTCAAATATTTACTAGTGTTCATAGACACCTTTTCTGGATGGACTGAAGCATTTCCTACGAAGACCGAAACAGCCCAAGTAGTAGTAAAAAAGTTAATAGAAGAAATATTTCCTCGATTCGGACTGCCTAAGGTAATCGGGTCAGACAATGGGCCGGCGTTCGTGTCCAAGGTAAGTCAGGGAGTGGCCAAGATCCTGGGGATAAATTGGAAATTACATTGTGCATATAGACCCCAGAGTTCAGGACAAGTAGAAAGAATGAATAGGACGATTAAAGAGACCTTAACAAAATTGGCTCTAGAGACCGGTCATAAAGATTGGACCATGCTCCTACCTTTTGCCCTATTTAGAGCTAGAAATACCCCCTATTCTGTACCCCCACACCTAACTCCCTTTGAAATCCTGTTCGGGATGCCTCCACCAATACAGGACCTCAACAACTGGCCTTATAATGCTGCCCTGCCTACCCCCCTCGCTGATAGACTCTTGCTTCTTGACCAGGTCTGACGGACGCTGTGGACGCAACTCTCCCAGGCTTATCAACCAGGAGACACCCTTGTTCCCCATCCATACCAGGTTGGAGACTGGGTGCTTGTCCGTCGACACCAGGTTGAAACTCTCCAACCACGCTGGAAGGGACCATACCAGGTGCTGTTGACAACCCCCACAGCTGTTAAAGTGGACGGCATTGCTTCCTGGATACACGCTTCACACCTCAGGCCCACAGCTCCCCCGTCGGAGACCGACTCCTGGATCCTCCAAAAGACTCAAGACCCTCTTAAGATCAAGCTTACCCGCAATCCGTAAGACTGCTCCATGCATTGTTATCCGTTGGCATTTATAATTGTATTTGCTCTTCTGATTCTAATTTTTGCTATAGCCTTTTGGACTGTTTTACATGAACAACACTGGGAATTCCCCCAAAAAGTTGTTTTCATCCTAACTTACCTGATTACTGTAACCGGATTGAGTGTCCTTAATTGTCTAAGATGTACTGGTTAATACTAAATGGGTTGCTGTCCCTCTGTATGGGACATAATATACACCAACCGTGGAAATGGACAATATTTAGCTGGGAAGACCACCGCACCCTTCTAGCCTGGGAGGGCCCCGGAGAGCCTAATCTGTGCATGTCACCTTGTCACTTCCTTCGTGGCCCCTATACAGTTAAGCCTGACTGTCGCGACAGCCATATATACATGTGTCCCGCCTCTAACCCTGGCAGGGGCTATTGCAATGACATACGGTCCTATTATTGTCCCTATTGGGGTTGTGAGACAATAGCCACAGGCTGGAAACCCCCATCTCCTGATCGATATCTACAGGGGGAATGGAAAAAAGGGACTTCTGGGTCCTGCCCATTCAATTGTAACTTCTGCCTCAAGCCCCGAAGTTTAAATGACCCTGGCTGGTTAACAGGGCGAACATGGGGCTTTAGACTATGGAAACAACACCATTACGGGCATAACTGGGGAAGCCTTATTCTCATAAAAAAAGAAGACATAAAACTGAAGGTTGCAATTGGCCCAAATCCAGTCCTAAAGCCCAAGACTCAACCCAAACTCACTCGAGCCCCTAAATTGGCCACAACCACCCCCACTCCTATGCCCATGAACACTGCCTCATTTAATGTGTCCAGCTCTGCTATGGCATTATCCTCACAGACTGAGTCCGACTTTATATGCCAGCCAGACCAGCTCCCAACCAGGCAGCCAGCTGAAACAGTAGATAGATTATATAATCTTATATTGGGAGCCTATTTGATGTTAAATTATACCCAGAGTGACCTAACACAATCTTGCTGGCTATGCTTATCTGCGGCACCCCCATACTATGAGGGCATTGCAATTAATGGCACTTACCAAAGCCTACAGACAGATGATTCCTGTGATTGGAATGGCAATCACCGCCTCACCCTTTCTGAAGTCTCAGGGAAAGGGATCTGCATAGGGACACCTCCAAAAAGTATAAGACAGTTGTGTCTACAGACTCATAATGTCTCTACATCAACAGGATATTTACTCCCCCTAGACGGGACCCGCTGGGCCTGTAACACTGGAATCACCCACTGTGTCTCTACCAAGGTGTTTAACAATTCAGCTCACTATTGTGTAATGGTAAAATTGTTTCCTTAGATCATATATTACTCTAGCGAGTCTTTTGAAAAAATCATGGAAAAGGCAACAACCAGGTACCAGAGAGAACCCATATCTTTAACTTTAGCTGTTCTAGCTGGCCTGGGAATCGCCACCGGTGTGGGTACAGGGACCGCAGCTCTCATTCAGGGCACTAAATATATAGATTCAATGCAAAAAGTAATTGATCAAGATCTACAGGAATTAGAAATGTCCATAAAAGCCCTCCAGGACTCTCTAACCTCCCTTTCTGAAGTGGTATTACAAAATAGATGCGGACTAGACCTCCTTTTTATGAAAGAAGGGGGACTATGCGCTGCCTTACAAGAAAAATGTTGTTTTTATGCCGACAATTCAGGGGTGGTCAAGGAGTCCATGGACAGATTAAACCAACGTCTAAAACAACGACAGAGAGAAAGGGAAACCAGAATGCCCTATGGAGGTTTATGGGATGGCGTCCTCCCTTACTTGATACCGCTGGTGGGCCCCCTTTTAGTAATACTCCTCCTGGTCACTATAGGACCATGTGTGCTAAATCGAATAACTACCTTCATTAGACAACAAATATCAACAGTCAAACTTATGGTTATTAGACAACAATACCAATCCCTCCAACAAGATTCCCATCTTTAAGATTAAAGATTCTCCTAAGAAAAGGGGGGAATGTGAAGTTTGATGTGACATAAAGTTATGTTTGTTGAAAGATTCATATAAAAGTTATACAAGTTGTAATTCTGATGTGTTAGGCCGAACCATGCGATGGCCATTAGGGCTCTAACTTATTGGGCTCTACCCTATTAGACTCTAACCTATTAGATTAAGTTTCTGTTTCCCTACCTCAGGGCAAATTCCTGGAAATCATGTGACTTGGCTGGTTGCCAAGCCCGCGCGTGGGCTACATTCCCGCACGCGGGCTACATTCCCGCGCCCGGGCTCCTTTGTCTCCTTTGTTAGCCTTTCCTCCAAACTGATTGGTTGCCCGTTTGCTAAGCTCCCCTATCTATAGGTTCCCCTAAGTAACCAATGAATGTATTAATTACCCTTTAACTCTTTGCGATTGGCTTCTGTAAAACTTCGCTTGCCTATCCCTCATTACCATACCCAACCCTATAGAAACCCCTTGCTCCCGCCCTTCGTGGTCGCCTTAGCACATTTGCTGGGTGACCCTACGCTAGTGTAGCCTTTCAATAAACCCCGTGCTTTTTACATAAGAGCCTGTGTGGTTCTTGGAGCGTCTCCCTTCTCGGACCCCTCTTCCACGGACGTTACATACACTCAGTTTGTAGCATGATTGCAAGAGGCTGTAAATAGGTAGATTTCTCACAATAGTGTGGCTAAAATACTGATTCATCAATTAGCATATGAGAATGCCAATGATGAGTGTAAACGAGTCTTAGCCTCGGTACTTCATACTAAAGATTTATCTGTTTACGTTTGTGCATGCCAAAATATTGGATCTACCGCTCATGCTTCTGCACTCGTGGTAGAGGCTATATCCCAAAACCTTGCCAATAAATTCTATCTGATCAAATGTTTTAATTGTGGCAAATGAGGACACACTAGCCTATACTGCACAGCCCCTCTAAAGGCATCAGCCCCTTTGGCTACTCAAGCTGCTACTAGACTAGGTACCGATTTACTGCCTACTCCATGTCCACATTGCATGAAAGGTTTACATTGGAAAAGACATCATAAATCTAAATTTCATAGAAATGGCACACTCTTGCAGAGAAACAAACCATGTGCCCAAACCAAGAGTCCCATTAATAAAACACCCGTCAGTCAGTACTCCAATGTTTCGGACCCAGTTAAGCCAGTTATATCCAGTCCAAACCAGACAAACAACAGCCCCTCTGCCAGGATGGGTGCACAGCAAAATCTTGCTTCCCTTCCTTCCCTGGTCCAGCGGGCCAATCAGCATGCAGAATTAGATTTACCAGTGGCTTCTGGTATTCATTTGCTTGGGAAAGAACAGCCAAATTTAATTCCCACTGAAATTTCCACTCCTGCCCTTAAACCTGTGCATGAACTGTATAGAGACGAGCCTTTCAGCAAGGAACTTTATTTTTCCCAGGGTACTTCAATTCATGGACCTACTTGTACTATTAAGCTCAATGGGAAATCTTTTATTGGATTGATGGATAAGGGAGCGGATGTCACCATAGTAAATAGCCAATTGTCGCCATCCCTTTGGCTGATTAGACCCACCTCCACAGCTTTGATAGGCTTAGGCTCCCCTCAGTCTGTCTCACAGAGTACACCGTCACTCCCTTATGTGGGCCATGATGGACAGACAGGCATTGTAACACAGTTTACCGCACCCTTTTCTGTCAATCTATGGGGCATAGACCTTGTGAAAGAATGGGACACTCTCTTAGTTACTTCGGACCCTCAGAGGTATGTGTCACCAGCTAGCAGAATGATGGCTAAGGTGGGATATCAAGAAAGCAAAGATTGGGTAAAAATTTGCAGGGCTCTACTCTGCCAATTGCACCTTTCATTAAAGAAAATAGATCTAGAATTGGATTTATAATGAAGGCCATTGGTACTTTTCTGCAGGAAAACTTAAGGATTTTATTAACATTGGTAGAAGAACAACTGCAATTGGGTCATCTGAAGCCTACTTTATTACAACTATTTTCAAAACTGCTAAGGGCTATATTAAGTAGAACCACTTCATTATTTATTGATCATATTGGAACCCATTTTAATCTCCCAGGTTCACTGTCATTAGTTAAGTATAATGCAGATGCTCTTGTAAATCTGGTTTCCATTTTTAATAAATTGAGACAATCCCGTGAAGTTTTTTCACCAAAATTCTAAATCTCTACAAAAGGAATTTAAAATTACCAGAACACAAGCTAGACAAATCATGATGTCATGTCCTACCTGTCAGCTCATTCCTAGGCCAATTCCTCAACAGAGTTGCAATCCCAGAGGCCTTACAGCTAATCAGTTATGGCACATAAATATTGCCCAGAGAGCCTCTTTTAACAAACTTAAATATATCCACGCCTCTATAGAGACCTTCTCACGTTTGACCCATGCTGCCTGTCACTCAGGTAAACAAAGTCAGCATGTCATACAGCACTGTGTATCAGCCTCTGCTAACTTAGGAGTGTCACAAACAATAAAACCTGATATTGGTCCTGCTTATATTAGTAAACATTTTCAGAGTTTTCTCGATAACTGGAATATAAAGCATGTTACAGGGATCCCCCATAATTCCCACGTTCAAACAATAATCGGACACACTCATCTTAAACTAAAAAATCAATTAGCTAAACAAAAGAAAGGGGGAACATGGGGCCAAAACTTTGCCACCTATGTTTTTTTCTGAATCCTGCTTGGTGTGATCTCCAGACAGGTGTTTAGAATAGTCCAGAATCACTTTTAAATTGGGGCCGAGGAAATGCTTGTATTTCCACAGATAATCGAGAGACATTACGACCATCGGAGCTGTTCCATGGCCAGAATCCAACCCACCTATGTAACATGTCAAGCCCCCTGCCGAGACCTCAAGCAATGAGCCTGACAGCGCATGGTCCACTGTCCTGGGAAGGCCTGCAGCAGACCGTTCATGAGGCCACCACCTATTTAACAGCCAGGGTTTGGTTCAATCACCTAAAAATTTTTCTTTGCAATGCTTGCTCTCCTAGCAGCTACAGTATCTATTCCTGTGGTTCAGGGAGAAGAGCATTGGGCCTACATACCTAATCCACCCTTACTGAGACCTCTTACGTGGATGGACAGGCCCCCAGAGATTTTCCCTTCCCTAGAGAACAATAACCCTACATATTCTATGCTGCCCGGCCCACAAATTTTAATACATTTACAAGAACAGGCTAAGCTTAACATGACCTCTCATTTGGTATATCCACCTTTGTGTGTAGCCCATCTACAGCAAGATTCTAGCCCTTGCATGTCGGCTGTGGATCAGACTTGGAAAGTACAACTGTCTAAAGGGCAATTTGCATCATTAACCTTAAATTCTATTCCCTCAGATGATAACCTTGTAAGTGATTTTAAACCTGACATCCCTATCTGTATTTCAGAAGCTCATGCCCCTCATTTTGAGGAAGGTGATTTGGGCCCCTGGCAGACTTGCAGAGATCCATACCATGGACGGGCTATGCACAAATTTAATTATTCCTTTATAGATTGGTCCCCCAGAGGATTCCTTCTGGGAAAAGATTGAGATTGGCACGAGAGTTCCTTTTCAGGCTCTCCCAATTATACTATGACCTCAGAGGCCTTGTCCAATATTACGTGGTCAGGTAGAGCCTTTATCCTCCCATCCCCAGACTCATTATCAATGACAAAACTGGACCCATACAACATACTTTATGGAAATTGGCCCTACCTTTTCATGCTGGATGGCTGCAGACGATATCTGCAGCCAGCAGCTGGAGGAAAAGTCAAAGTAGTATTATGAGGTCATAGGTATATAAAAGTAAACATATGTGTATATGATCCTTATGTACTTTTTTTTTTTATGTGGGTTCTGGGAGTCAACCTCAGGACCTCGTGCTTGCCAGCAAGCGCTTATGCTGCCGAGTGATATCACCAGCCCTTTTCTTTCTTTATGTGGCTACCGGGAGTTGAACTCAGGGCCTCGTGTTTGGCTGGCAGGTGCTTATGCCACTGAGCTATCTCACCGGCCCTCATGTACTGTTGATAGGGAAGACAGAGTGGCAACAAAATATGTTCTCATGTACTAATTGTTATCTAACCCATTGTGCCATGCCTGAACATCTTTCTAATGACTCCACAGTAGTGATCATGGGTAGGATGACCAGAGTTTGGCTTCTGGTCAATCTGACAAAGTCTTGGTATCATTTGGCTACTTCCCTCTTGGTAGAGACTTTGATTAAAAGATTTACTAATCATACCAAGAGAATGACTGGATTAATTATAGCAGGGATAACCTCCCAGGTGCTTTTGATAGCCAGCACAACTATTGGCTCTGGGGCATTAGCTGATTCAGTACTAATTGCTCACTTTGTAGACAATTGGACAAGAACTGCTGATGAAAGCTGGAAAATTCAACACAAAATTGATATAAAATTGCAAACCCAAGTAAGCATCTTAGAGATCTCCATCCTTTGGATAGGAGATCAAATTGAAAGTTTGCAATTGCAACAAGGATTAAAAAGTCACTGTAATATGACTTGTTTTTATATCACCCCTTTACCTCATAATAAAAGCCTACATCCTTGGGGAATGATAAAAAAAAAAACACATACAAGGAGCAATCCATCAAAATACTACTATGGCTATGGATGCTCTTCAGAGAAAAGTGCTGTCCATGTCACAACAGACAGCCACATTTGATGCCCAAATTAATGACTGGGATAAGTTCGCTGATGCTATAGAACAATTGAATCTATTTGCATACCTTAAGGCTCACTTCTGGTTTTATATTGAAGTTAGTAAGCTCATTCTCTTGTTTATAACTCTTCTCATTAAAGTGTGTCATAGCGGACTCACAACCTGGAGATGACTAGAGGCCATACAGTCATGACTGACCCTGCTGCAGCTTCTTCAAAACAAAGGAGGGGAAACTGTTGAGGACCACCTGGATGACTCTCCTTGAAAGAAGAGCAATTGTCTCCATTTTAGCTAAACCTGGCCCTATTTCCATGTACTGATATGTATAGAGCTGGCTCAGACTTTTCCTTATCCCTTCAATTGGCTTTAAGCAATGCAAATCAGTCCAGCTGAGGTGCTGATGTGTAGTCTTTGAAGCAAGCGACAGATCAGTGTTTCCCCACCCCTGTAGCTCCCAAAACATGAGTGAGCCTGGCAGGATGGAGAGCCATGCTCCACGCTGTTAGCTGGGATGGAGCCTCGAGAAAGAGGCTATGACTTCCCAGGGCATAGAAGATTACACATCAGAGCTGAAGCACCAACCCCAAAACATTAGATACTATCTTGAATTGTGTTATGCAGATTACTCCTTCTGCATATCCTTCCCTCTGCATATTGCAAAGGTGATTTCAGGCCACCTACCTAGCCCTGCTCATGGTACTCATGGACTTCCTGCCACTCTCACAGTCATTCATCCCCAAGCCACTCCCCTCCTTGAAAATTAATAAAACCTGGGTTTGACCCTGGGTCGAGGCCTTTGTTCCAGTAACCACCATCTTGGCTGGACTTAGGACCCCTTGGCTCCCCACAACTATAAATATACCTTAGTGTCTTTATTCTCACTGTGTGTTGCACTGGAAGTGGTAGATTGGAATTAACTCGTTAGAATTCCAATAAATTTTCCATGGGATTAGAAATATAAACTTCTCAGACCATGATGAGGACTGGGAAGGGCTCACTGTAGAATGGGAAATTGAAGCCAAATTTATCTTGTTAAACTACTGCCACTGCAGACATTCAGCTACTTGTTCAACTGCTTTCAAGCCCCATGTGAACAAAATATTGCTATAGTCACAAGTTTAAAAAGATCTCTCTGATGAAATCAGTCCCACAGCATGTCCACAGCATGACCACAGTGTTGCTGAGAACATAAGTCCCGTCTTGTAAGCACCCCAAAATGGTTCCCTCAGATAGACTCCATCAGCCAACATGACCCCCACATGCATCTCTACTCCCCTCTTACAAGTACTTTCCTGCTTTCACTTTACTCCAGCCTTGTGAGGCTTTTGACAGTTCTTCAAACACAATGAGCCACTGTCCGCATGGCCTTGCATGGTCTGGTACCCTGGATCTTTGTTCTTCCCCACTCTACCTGGTCCCCTAATTCTCTACACCCTGCAGGCTTACCTCAAATGCCCTTTCCTTAAAAAGTACTTGAAAACAACATCATCAAAAGTGAGCTCTTCCTTTCACATTCTCTCAGCTTTGTTTTCTTCCTTTTAGCACTGATCATAATCTGAAATTAAAATTTTCCCTTACTGACTTGTTTTCTGCCCTACATATCTTCTATGAAGAAAATCTCTAGGAGACAAGAATCAAATTAGCATTCATGTGTCATAATGCCTAGCACAGAGCAATCACTCAAAAACTTGCTTAAATAAAGGAAAGTGGAAAATGGGAGAAATAAGTGAAGGGAGGGTATTTGAAAATTCATGTGGTCTGAATTTGTCTATTGTAAAAATTTAAAGAGAGAAGGGTGGAGGGAAAAAAGCCAACAGTTCAAATTGAATTCGAATAATAGTACGTAGTAGTCAGTAGTGAATAACTTTTTTTATGGAAAATATATTTTTAAAATAGAAATGTCAAACAAACCAGAAATCTAGCAAGGCAATGGCTTACTTTATCCAAAATTTAATCCAAGGAGTTGAAGAAATATAGTACACATTGAAATTTTCCACCTTTGCCTTATATTCTCTCCCCGCCTTTCATCTAAAGCAGAAAACCTGCTTCCTTCCACCTTTCTTTATTGTTCTCTCTCTCTTTTTTTTTTTTTTTCTAAATTGGCGGCAAGTGTCCTCCTATTGGTCTGGGAGTCACCAAGCAGCAGCTGGAAATGCTCATGGTCATGCATCGTCCAATCATCGCCAGTGAGCAAAGGAAAGTCAGAATAAAAATGAACGAAACCTGGAAATTCCATGATCCAAAGTAGTGGGGTTGACATTAGTGAAATTACTCCTTAGTGTAAAGGCTCAGTTTGCCAGCATGAAAGTCTACCTTTGTTGGTGACTGTGTAACTTTAGGCAGGTTGCTTAGCCTCTCTGTTCCACAGTTTCCTCCTGTGTAAAAAGGAAATAGTAACCTCCTCATAGGGCTGCTGTGAAGGAGTCAGTGAAATCAGTATAAAAAAGTTAAAGAGCCTCTACATAGTAAACCCATGAATCTTAGCTATAATTATTTTCTGTGTGTATATATGTGTGGAAAATGTCACTAGCCGATGAAATTTTTTTTCTGGCATGAGCAGACTATTATTTAGTGAGTTAAGTTTAATAATCACATTATTCCTTTTGGGATTTGAAAGTCTGGAATTTCCTGCTTGTCTTTTTCCCTTACAGTAAAAAATAGTATGGTGAAAAGGAGATGAAAAACAAAGTTACCAAATCCTGTATGATAATACTTGAACCCTGAAATCCTTGATAAACCCTCTGAACTTTGTTCCAGGGCAGCCTTTATCAGGTGGGATGGGACTGTGTGAGATAGGGAGAGGAAAACCTGGAGCAAGGGTGAGACGGGAAGAGCCCTTGTGGGTCAAAGAAAATTTTGGAAAGACTGGAGAGGATTCTGGAAAATATTCAGGACTAGGATAGCTGATGTTAATCATCCATTTCTCATGTGCCAGGCATTGCTTTAAGTGAGGGCTTTATTCCATTAAATTCACCAACCTTAGAAAACAGATGTTTTTGTAAAAGGCAGTTTAGTTAGTTAGCTTAAAATTGTCAGCTAGCAAGAGAAAGGGCTGGACCTAGCACTAGGAGATCAGCCGCAGAGAGAAGAATTAAAGTAATAGGCAGTAGGACTTTGGCCAGGGAAGGAGTTCCTCGGGTGAAGTGGAATGAACCCCTCCTACATTCAGGGCCGAGTCTGGAAAAAAACCTTAAACATACCACGTAACCAACTTCCTTTTAAAACTGGTTTCCTTTGGGTGCATACTCTTAAGTGAAATAATCAGACATGTGTACATATCACATTTTTTTTGCTCTGAGAAACAGAGTGTGAATAAGTATCAAAATGTATAATAGATACTGTGAAATAGGAAGAAAATGTTCAAATGGGAAGAGGAACAATGGAGGGAGGAGGGGGAAAGGAAGGAAGGAAGGGAAAAGAAAAAAATGAGAAAAGAAGAATAAAATGGAAACAAAGCTTTGTAAATAAGGAGGGGAAGAGGAGTTGAAGGGAAGGGAGGGAAATGGGGAAAAAAAGAAGAATCAAGATATATCATGTACAGGTACAAATTCCCTATGCTGAATGTGATCATTATGTGTATCTAAAATGTGCCAATAAACTTAATTAATTAAAAAAATGGTTTCCTTTAAACTCAACACACTGAGTTACTGGTTTAGAGAGTCTGAGTTGCAATTGGTCATTTTAAAGCCACGGAGCCACCTGGGACGGGTGGCCACTGGACAGCTGAGCAAATTCCCATATTATGTTTATTCATGAAAAGTTCGGGATGCAATATGCACGTAACCATCCTCTTGGGACCCCTCCCAATCAGGAGCTATTTTTCTTCTTACTTCCAATAAACACTCTTCCATCTTCCAGCTTTTTGTCTGCTATTTCATTCTTGAACTTCATGAGTCCACGGCTAGGTTTTATGTGGTTTCTATGGAGTTGGCTGTTTCAGATTTGAAGGTGCCTCCCGGATTGATAATAAGTCAGAGACTAATTGCGGAGTGTATTTTCTTTTTTTCTCTTTTCCTCTGTTAACAGTATGCTTTTGCTAACTGTGATTACAATTAGGAGGTGAGATTTGCACTCTCTGTTTTTACTTGGTAGCTTGTGCCTATCATTCCCCTACCCCTGTTGTTAAAGCAGATTTGGGAGAGCAGTATGCCTCGTACAAGAAAATGGGATCCCATCAGCCACGTAAAAGTGATTAGCACTGCTGCCGCTCACTCTCAAAGTCACCACGGAGGGACAAATAATCTTTAAGGATAAATTTATAGTTGAATGTGCCCAGATATGTATAAGGAAAATCTTACAAAAAAAAAAAAAAAAAAAAGGCATTTGGTCTGAATACTAGCTCTTTAGATGCCCTGGTCGGGATAGCCACCAAGGATTTTTGTATCTAGGACCAGGACCAGGCCAAGGAAAAGAGAAATGAGATCAGAAGGTAGTCGCCATCTTGGCTCTCCTCTGGGGGGCCCAACCAGATTCCCAGAGCTCCGAAGACAATTCATCTGCTTGTTATAGCTGTGGAAAGCCAAGACATTACCATAAAAACTATGCTGAGTCACCACCAAAAGGGCAAGAAGCTGCCCACCCCCTGCCCAATGTGTAGTTGAGATGACTGAAAGTCGAATTGTTCCCAAAGAACTTTGTCAAACCCTTTCTTCTCAGTTGGTTCAGAAACAAGACCGAGGGGTGTTCTGAGGGGTCCCAGAACACCTGTCAGAGGCTCCTGTAAATCCAGCTGTCATCCCTGTCCACCAGCCCCGGGTAATTCTAATTCTAAGAGGGAGGGAGATCAGTCTCCTCCTCGACACCGGAGCCTCATCCTCTGTTATCCTCTCTAACCCCAGCGTGCCTTCCTCAGTCAGTACGACCATCAGAGGTGCAACCAAAAAACCTATAGCCAGATGTTCCTCATAGCCCTTTAGCTACAGTTGGCACAATTTTCTACTCTCTCATGCCTTTCTAATTATGCCAAAAAGCCCACTCCCTCTGCCAGGATACGATATCTTATCTCTTCTAAACACAGCCATTTATATACACCAAGATTAGAGCTCTGCCTTCCCCTGGTAGAGACAGAGGTTAATCCAAAAGTGTGGGCCAGTCAGAAAAAATAAAATAAAATCGGCAATAAGGCAACACCTATAGTCATTCATTTAAAAGACCCTACTTCTTTTCCTTACCAAAGACAGTATCTGTTGAGACTGAGGGCTGAACAGGGATTACAGCCTGTAATCAACAATTTAAAAGTGCAAGGCCCTTTTAAGCCTTGAAATAGCCCATGGGCATTGAAGAACCCAGTGGCGGGTTGTTGGAGACCCGGACCTACAGGGTTGAGTTGCTGAACACAGAGAGCTCTGGCTGTGTTAGAAAAGAACGTATGCACGGTGCTCTGAAGTCAAGATAACCACAGCTGAGGTAGCCAAGGACATGGGCTGCTGACAGCCCCTATTCCAGAGCAATAAAACTGCCAACCTTAGAGATAAGACAGTTCTCTTAATTGGCAAAATTTACTACTTGGAGAAGTCTTTAAACTGACTCCCAAGGTCCTGCTCAGTTTGCACACTTGCCTCAGTATCCCCTTCCTTTGTTTGAGAACCAAATAAATATGGGCTGCCTGGAAAAGTTCTTTGCCTCAATTCCCAGGGAATCTCCAATTCCATTAGAGGGTTTTGACCTTCCTAGAGCCCTAAAAATCATACCCCTTGTCCCTTTTACTTAAGCTGTTTACTGTCCACTCGTTTAGGAGATTGGGGCTAGGCCAAGACCCCGATAGAGAGTGGAGACTATTTCAAGATTTTTGACTAGTAAATAAGGTGGCAGTGCCTTTACATCCTGTGATGGGTAATCCATGCATCCTTTTACCAGATTCCTGAAGATACTGCATGGTTTACAGTTTTAGATTTAAAAGACACATTGTTTTTGCATACCCCTGCACTCTGACTCACACTTTCTACATTTAAAGATCCCTCTGTTCTGGATACCCAGTTCATCTTCGTAACCTGTTCCCTTGAGGGTGTAGAGACAGCCCTCACTTATTTGGACAAATCTTCTATCTAAAGTCCTACGATATGTGGATGACACCCTCTTACGTGCCCCTTCTGAGAAACTCTGAAACCAGGGTTCTTAGCCCTATTAAACATTTTACCCAACAGAGAATAGAAAGTTTCTTGATCTAAGACATGACTTTGCAGCTCCTCCGTAAAATACCTTGGTCTAATCCTCTTCAAGGGAATTCAAAAGTTACGGAAAGAGCATGTTGAACTAATTACTTCTTTTCCTCTTGTGAAAACCTTAAAACAATCTAGGGGATTTGGGGGCATCATAGGCCTTTGCCATCTCTAGAGTCCAGGTTTTGGTGAGATAGCAAAACCCCTTTATCAGTTAATCAAAAAATCTCAAAGATCTAATATTTTAATTTGAGAACCAGGCTCTCAGCAGGCTTTTCAAAAACTCAGACAAGCACTTTTACTCACTCCTACATTAAATCTTCCTGTAGGGCAATACTTCAACTTATATATTTCTATGAAAAAATAAAATCACCCTGGAAATCTTAACCCAGGACTGAGGGCCCACACAATAGCTGGTAGGCTACTTGAGATGGAAACTGGACGTAATAACCAAGAGATGGACAGCCTGGTTAGGAACAGTGACAACAGTGGCCCTTCTGCATCTGAAAGCCTCTAAAACTAACCTTAAAAAAGGATCTTACCATTTTACTCCTCATGGTGTGGCCAGAATCTTCTCCTCCTAAGGGAGCTTATAGCTCTCAGATAACTGCCTTCTTCAATATAAGGCACTGTTTACTAAATCCACTAAATTCTGGTACAAGAATCTTTCACATAGAAAGGAATTCCTTTCACTTGGAAGTATTTTAAGAAATAAATTAACAAAACATTATCTTACACAATTTAGAATTTATTATATGATTAGGCCACGAAACCCAGACCTGTATTTTATTTTTTTTAATTTAATTAAATTTAATTTTTTAATTTTAATTTTTTTTTTTTTTTTTTTTTTTAGACAGGGTCTCGCCATGTAGTTCAGGCTGGACTTGAACTCACTATTCAGCCCAGGCTGGCCTCAAACTCACAGCAATCCTCCTGCCTCAGCCTCCCAAGTGCTGGGATTACAGGTGTGCACCACTACACCCAGCCAGACCTGCATTTTAAATAAGGCTTTATTTTTGTATTTGCAAAGGGCTCATCACAGATGTTTAATTAAATTGGCTTTTTATGCTTCAAACAGATGTACCTTATGGAAACCCACGGCAAACAGCACATACAAGTTGTACTAACCTTAGTATACTGAATCTTCAAATCAGTCAGTGGGGCAGGTAAGTCTAGCTTTGCAGAGGACAACATTTCTGGTTCAGCTCCTGGAACACAGGTGACAGGCTCAGCAACTTGATTCTGATACAGCAGTTGGCTTTATTTGTTCCTTTTTATCTGCACTGGCTAAAGTTTATTTGCATATTGGGATACGATTGGGTGAACAGACAGGGAGGAAGGAAAAAAAAAGGGCACCACTTATTTGTAACACCTAGAGCAGGAAGCCTATGACTTTAAACTTAAATCCTTAGAAAACCAGTATTCCAACACTGAAGTCTCATCAGGAGACAGGGGACTATATGTTGATGAATTAATTTACAAAGCCAAAACCTGTGATAAGGATATACAGCACAGCTGCCCCGGCCACTAACCCCAGTTATTATTATTATTTTCATACTTGTTGTGTTACTATGTATCGTTCTGTTCTCTGACAGACTTGGAATCAGAGAATCTGAGAATTGAAAGAGTCCAAAAGGGCACTTGTTCTCAGTAGGAGATGGAAAGGAAAAGAATCCTAGCCAGGTGTCTCAGCACAAGGCCGGCAGCAAATCAGCCCATCCCCCAGGGAACCGGGACTGTGAAGGGGAATAAGGGCCCTTTAGGCGCTACCCTATGCCAGCTTTTAAAAAGCCTAATCATTCAGGTGTATTTCCAGTGCTGGCTGAGTGCAGCTACAGTGATTTCATGAGCCCTAAATTATGTGTATTTTCTAGGTGGAAACAGAAATGTCAGCAGGACTTTTAGGGAATGCAGAGTACACTGATCTACAGTACAGCGTCACCACAATCTGCAACGTGACAATGTCATCTGTGAAAGCTCATTTAAGACTAAAGGGACCTCTGGTTTTGAAGGGGTTTGTATTTATCAATCATTGCTATAGACAGTCATACAAAAATTTTAAACAGGACTCTCAAATGATTCAAATTCTTGGTGTTCAAGCTGGGAGCTTTCAAAAAGGACTTTTTTTTTTATTTTAAAGAGAAAAAATAAAAACAGTGATACAGAATTTCATAACAATATAATCGGAAATTAACAACAGTTAATATATTGTATATTGTTATCTTCAAAGTAGTTGCTCAGATTACAAGATGTAGGCATGCAAAATTCATCAAACAATGTAAGCACAAACCGTTCTTTTCAATGAACTAAAAGAAATTAGTAATATAATTATCTTAGCTATCTTGTGTGTGTGTGTATATATCTATATATATCTATATATATCTATATATATATATCTATATTTCTTTTTTCTTTCTTTTCCTTCCTTCTTTTCTCCTTTCCCCCATCCCACAAAAAGGAGAATTTTAAAGGGAACTATTCTCATGTTAAGTACAGTGCTTTATTGTATTGAAGCTGTAGCAAAAGTTCTAATAGGAACAAGATAAAATTCTCTGGATGCTCTGATTATTACGAATTAACAAAAACGATTTTCTTTTAGTGAAATTGCTAGCTTCCCTGAATATGGTATTTAGATGGGAAAACTAATGTTACTGAATAGTTTTTCCAAAATAGATATGGGAATCTCAGTTTTCTTTCCATCTTCAATTGGAACCCCCACTTTGTAGACATAGAAAGAGTGAGTAGCTTACTTATAATCATAGATTAGTAAGTACGAGGCCAAACTATCAGCGCCATTTCAGGCCTGTCTGACTCTAAAGCCCAGGACGTGCCCCCAACCCCTGCTCCTCACCCTGTAAGGAGAATCCCAGATGGATTCAAGAATCAGCTACTTGATTCTCCAAGTGAACATTTACCCCCACAGGCACTTCAGCTTTACTTTTTATTTATCTGAGGCAGGAATTAGCACATAGTTTTTGTTATGGGACAGATAATAAATATCTTCAGGTTTCTGTGCCAGATGATTTCTGTTATAACTTCCTCTACTTTGTTTACAAGAAACTGTAGACAGTAGCTAAATTAATGAGTGTAGATATTTTTCGAATTTTTTTTTACAAAAAACCAGGAGGCAGGCCAGATTTTACGGCATGAACCAGTCCTCTAGATTCTAAGGCAGTTCCATTCCAAAGTCCTAGACTACCCTACATTTTCTACTTGAAGACCAGATAGAACATTCTGTGCTCTTTCGATGTTTCTTATTTTCTCTCTCAACTTTTATTTTTGATAAGTCTAATTGTTTTTTCATAAACGTGTTTCCAGTTAAATTCACAATTCCACAACTGCTGCTACTAAACCTGCAGGGTGTGCTGCAGCCAGGCCCCAGCAGCTGTGCTTTGCTGCTTTCTTCTGCTCTCAGCTTCACAGTTGTTTGCAGATTCAAACACTGTCTTATTTGATGTCCAGGCAGTGAAAGCACCATGCTTCATAACACACTTGATATGTCATCTTATTATTTAGATGAGCACATCTTTGTTTGTATGTTGTTGGATAATTCTATAAGAATAGACTCTTTAAAACAGGCATTACAGAGTTGGGCATGGTGAAGCACCCCTGTAATTCCAGCAATAGGGAGGCTGAGGCAGGAGGAAAACCATGAGTTCAAGGCCAGCCTGGGCTACATAGTGAATTCAAGGCTAGCCTGAATTGCATAGCAAAATCCTGCCTCAAAAAACAAAACAAAACAAAACAAAAGTAAACTAAACAAAACAAAGCAAAACAAACAAAAAACAACAGGCATTATGGAATGTAGGTAAAAGCAGCAGCTTTGGAGACAGGCTACCACACCTACGCATTTAATTTCAACAAATATTTACTAAGCATTACTTATGCATCAGTAATTCTTCAAACTTAATTTCAGTTGGGCACTTACTTTCACTTTCTGCCTAGAAACCACAATGCTTGATATCTATATTTCTGAGTGAAGTATTGTCTGGTGCCAGCCTTATTTTGTAGAATACTGTTATACTCCTGGGAATGGTTACATGGATGAAAGACTTTTTCTTCCTTTCCTTTCCTTACAGAGGAAAAAATGTTTTGGTGCGAACAAGTAGGCCATGGAGGCAAATCTCAAGCCTGGACCCAGTTTTGTGGACTTCTACTGTATGACAGGCTGAGTCAGCAAGGGTTGTTTAATCTCCTTTCTCTTTTTAGAGAAAAATTAAATTAGAAATAAGAAATACAGGGGCCGGTGAGATGGCTCAGCGGCTTAAGCGCCTGCCCAGCAAGCGCGAGGGCCCGAGTTCGACTCCCAGAACCCACATACGAAAAAGGGGCCAGTGATATCGCTCAGCGGCACGGGCGCCTGCTGGCGCGTGAGGTCCTGAGGTCGACCCCCCAGCACCCACAAAAAAAAAAAAAAAGAAATAAGAAATACAATATTCATCTCTAAAATGTGACTTTTTCCAAGTCCTTGTGGAAGTTGCCACTATAAACAAGAAATGTACTTCAGTATTCTGTCACCGAAACTGCTCTCTTTCACAGACGCGCTCCGCAGATCTCCATTCAATCCTCAGTCACTGACAAGATCAAAGGAGACGAACCTCCTAACCACACGAACAACTGAAAATTTTAAAAAATCAAAATTGTTAGTGAAGTTTAATTTCATGCTGGAATAAAAATAGTGCCTGCAGTGAACTCAATGTCTGCATCCCCTCAAAATGAATAAATACGCAGAAACCCTAACATCCAAGGCCATGGTATTAGGAAGTGGGGTTTTTGGAAGATAATTAGGTGATGAATGCGGAACCTTCATGAATGGGATTAGTTTCCTAATAAAATGAACCCTAGAGAGCTCTCTTGCCCATTTTTGCCATGTGAAGAAATAAAATATCAGCCAACTTTAACCCTGATGAGGGTCTTCATAGAACCTTACCTTAAAGTCTCCAGAATTGTGAGAAATGAATTTATGTCATTATAGACATTTCTGTCTCTGGTATTTTTCTTTTAGTAGTCTGAATTTTTCTTATAGCTTATTTTTCACATTTTCTGATTTCAAAATCCATGATCCATACACTGAAGCTGAATTTCTCCTACTGTGTCACACGTCCCATCCCTTGTCTCTTCTCTGTTGTCTAAAACAGGGTTGGATGAAGCTTCCCGCTAGATAAACCAGCAGTGGACATACAGAAATTTTTAGTGACTATATCTGATAAAATTGGTCAGATATCACATCATTCTTATGCCTTTTTGGATTTTTAATATTTTGGAAAAACTTGACCTCATCTGTGGTACAAGACCCTGTGCTTAACTAGAAAGTTAATGTTAAAACTGAAGTGGAATTTTAACGCTAACAATGTGTATTAGCCTTTGCTTATGAAATCTCAGAAAAGGAAGACTTTTTTTCCATCCACAGTCTAGGGTAAAAAGCAATGACCATGCTGCCATCTAGTCATTCAAATAATATATTGTTCTGTTGCGTACCTTAATGAGGAAGTCATTCGAAAACATAGGGTCTCAGTTCCTACGTCTTCACAAAACCCAAACCGTGCTTACTTCTCAGCTATTAGACATTTTGTCTATCAAGGGTAAACACTGATAAGAGCAAGAGCGGTTGTTTACCTCCCAGTTTTTATTTTCCTTCTTGTTCATTTGACTTTTGAAGATTTTTCTTCCTTTCTTATTGAACTAAGTATGCATATCATAGCTACTTACGATGTTTTTAGCTTGCATGTTCAGTTGAGTTTTCGTAGGAGAATTCTCACATAATGTGGAGTGAAATGGAAATTAATTAGAAAAGAAAAAGCACAGTCATTTTTAAAAAGTTGGTTGATTCATAAAACAGCTGATTATTATGATTTATTCATTTTTATTTTTTGCATATTTTAAGAAGGTTTTTCTTATGAACAACAATAAATAACTGACAATGTTCTTAGTCTCTTACATTACAGTTTCTTTGCCTATTACTTACATGCACAGATGTATACGTGTTGAAGCATCTTTCCTGATTTGTGCCTATTCTCTTGCAGTTTTTCCTTTTTATAGACATTTTTAATCAATTTAACGTTAAAAATTACAAAATCATCTGTTTGTGATTTATTCCAATATGAAGTTTCATGCTTATATTTAGAATCCTGTAAATTCGAACTAAAGATCTAGTATCCAGATATGTTTTGAAGTATCTGGAAATGATTATATATTGCCTTACCTAGAGTACTTTTAAGGGAGGGGCTCTAACTGAATATACCAGCAGTAGAGTAGGTTTGGGTTTCTACCAATGCTTTGGTCACCAGAGGTGAGAGCTGACTCTGACTACAGTTGGCCAGTTGCTACTGGAATTGGCTTCTGACCTGGAGTCCCTTTCCCATACATGGTCTTTGATTGTAATTGGAGAGACAAAATTGGCTGAAATTAATTAATGAAAAGTCCTTAATGAAAAATCATCCTTCCGTGTAGACAAACAAATTCATGGCATTTCAAGTTTAATCTTTTCCCCATGTGATACAGAGAAATATAAAAGGAAATAGAGAGACATAGTCTCCTCACAGTGGCTGAGGATTATTAATGAACCCAGAAAATACAATATCGACAGGGTACTTGAAGACTGCTGTGCATCACTCATGGCAGCAGAGATGCAGGAGCCATAGCAATGCCCAGGAGACAGAGTAGCCAGGGAGATAACCCAGTGGAGGGATGGGCACTAGCAGCTTAGTGACCTCCAAGACAGATTGTGCTCTTTGCTCTAGCAGCAAACCCATTAAGTTGTAAATGGCAGCAGCACAGATGTGCTGTCAGATGTGTTTAGGGACAGTAGAAGCTCTGGTAAAAACTCTCACTAAAAGGAAAGGATCAAGAAAGTGAAGGAGATGAGAAATAGTGTAGACTGGTGGTTGCTAAGGGGTAGAAAGAGTGGAAACCGAGAGAAAACCTAAATGGATGACTTTTACTTTGGAGTGCTGGAAATATTTTGGAGCTACATAAGACTGTGGTTGTACCATGCTGTAAATATACTAAAGGCCACAGAAGTATTTGTTTTTAAAATGAGTCATTTTAAAATTCTTATTATAGCTTTATAGTCTTAGAATTTCGCTCCAGTAGGTTATTTTAAAAATATAGAGGGGAAGCAGAGAGAAGCTCCATTGTGACCATGTGTGACAACGCAAGGCTTACCCCAGCTGTGGGATGATTCTTTGATGAGAGCTGCAGACTGTGCAACACGATGGATAACAAAAGCCCAAGAAACATAGTTTTTATTATTCACAAACAGACCAGGAATAGATGCCCTGGGAACATGAACTTCACAATATTTAAAATGTTTTGCTTCCATGTCCTGTTGTTTTTGCTGCAATCCTTAGATGTTGTGACAACATAAATAATGATTAACATATATCAGAGAACACTTCAAGAATATTCTAAAAGGGCAGCTGTTGTGTATTTTTCTTGTGTTTTTGGTCTATTTCTGAGGGATAAGCAGTGATTTCACTCAGGTTCTCCCTCCTTCAAAACCTGATAACAAAAGTAAGTAGTAATCTGAAATCACTAGCGAACAGTCCCATTTGTTTTGGAAATGGTTTGGAGAATATCCTGAGAATCAGGGATCCACGTCTCCTTGAAGTCACACTATGATAGCTTTAGTACATAGAACAGTAATTTAGCACACGGAGTTTAAACATTTTGAAAACAAATGGTGTGTGAACATAGGAAATAGTTTCTCTCAGATGATAGTATCATGGTTCATTCTGGACCCAGATTTCAAAGGCTCCCTCTAAACAAACCATCAGGAAATTCCTCTTCTAGGATACAGCTTTCCTAGTCAAAAAGAAATGGGACATTTCTTTGCTTCATATTCCCATATGAACACCAATTTCTCAAATTCATGGATAATAAACTCCATAAACACATATAATCTCCTAAAATTATCTGCGGGTAATCCAACTGTTCCTCAAAGGAAATGGACTTCAACAGTTCAAAGTCTTAGAAGGATTCTGGAGAGTGCATTTAAAGTTAACTAGTTGATTTTTAATGAGATTTTTTAAAAATTTATCAAATATGAAATTAGGGCTACATTGTAGTCCCTCCAAACTGAAAAATTCTAAGAAGCACATAGCTAATGCCAAAAATGGTTTGTTTGGATTTTAAGGAGCACCGTATACCTAAATTCCATTCTGCTCCATAACTGTAAATTATTCCTTCCTTGTCACTTGACAGAAATACACCACTTGGGGGGAATTGAAGTTGACATTATATAACTGTTCTTACTCTAACCACCGTTTGAGTCAGCCCCCAGACTGAGTCTATGAGAAGTGCCTACGCCGTATCTGGGTTGATAGTGTGAATGAAAAAGTTATTTTTTCCAGGTTAGCATACAAAAAAGGTTGCTGGAGTTTTTCCCTCCAAAGGACTAAGCAAGTAATTTATAAAACTGGATAAATAAAATCATTGCATCTAAAAAAAATCTTGCATAAAAAACAAAACAAGACAAAAATAACAACAACAACAAAAACCTTGGTGCCTCAGAGACCAATTTAGGCTTCTGGCTTGGGAAAGGTATTTCGGTTAGTAAATCAGTGCTAAGCCCTGTGGCATTCTGGATGCATACCAATGGAGTACCCAGCAGCTGGTGATTCTGGTCCATCTGTCTGGCATTCAACACTCCATCATTTTCCGTCAATGGAATATCGCTCATTATTCCAAAACACACTTTGAAAGAATTACGTCAACCACCAAAAGAACAGCAACAATGAGATTGACAGTTATTTCTAGTAGCCATGAGCATAATTCTGCTCTAAGTGTCCTACAAGTCCAGGTGAAAATTAGTACTATTTCTGCAAATATACAGAGACAAATACTACGGTTGCTGAGGTCAGTGACAGCCTCAGATTCTTACTGTCTTCCTAACCCTTCCCTAGATTCCAAGTCAATTTAATCCCTAATTTCTATAACTTGCCACCCCCTACAGACATTCGTTACTTCTATCTTGATATATCTGGTAGTCCAGCGTCTTGTTCATCTTTCCAGCAGAGTTGTACGAAATGTGGGGCAGAGAGAAAGACATTGTATTTGACTGACTTTTCTGTAATTATTTTAAAATTTTGTGAAGTGTCGACATTGATGTCAAAGAGAAGAACCTAGGCTTAAGAACAGACCATAATAGTTTATTATTTCCTGGACCATGGTTCAACCCATGTTGAAAGAGATAGAGTACTCATAATATAGTTTAAGACCCAGGATCCCTCATTAGCACATGTGACTCAAAGAAATTTTTAAAAAGTCACTAGTTAGCATCACAGTTTTCCATTTCCCAAGCTGTGGATCACCTGTTAATAAAACAAGAGACTTGCTGTTTCTTTCTGGTTAATATGCATGGGTATTTCCCACAGAAATTTAGGTTTATTTGCCTTGTGAGGCAAGGAAACTACAGCCATGCCCCCCTGTAGTATTCTTAACATGTGACAATTTCACATTTTTTTCCTGTTAGGTTGAGATTAATTTAATCTGTGACCACATGTCATTCTGCTCACTTTGTCCTCATGTTCCAAATAACTAGATATATAGAGGTTTCAGTGACTGGGAAAATATTATATTTCCTCTTCCCATTGCCTAGGACAAAGGAGAGAAAATCTCTGTCTATCTGGCAGGAATCTGGTCTAGGAAAGACCTCTGAATAGAGTGTCTCTGCAAAAGCAGCATGAATGTAGAAACCTTAATCAGATACACACATGGACTGCTTTTATCATTAGGCCCCTGGATTTTTAGACATCATTTTTTAGTAGCTCAGTCTCATCCTGAAAATTGCACCTGGTATGTGAATAGATCCCCTCAAGAAGCAACAGAATGACTCAGCGCATATAGCACAAAGTCAACCTCTCATCATTTAAAAAGTATTTTTAATTGAATCAAGTATATTTATGTCTGCTTGACAGAGGACTTTGCCAATTCACAGGAAATATTTGGTTCTTGATTCCTGCTCTTCCACTGTGTTTACCACATATCAAAAAGTCTGTTATTCTTACTCCCATCTTGATACCAGTTTGAAATCCACTGATTTCACCACACTCTGGAAATGTTGTCTTCTAGTTTAGCTGCAATTTAGCATATATGAATTCTGTAATTCCTCTCTATGGGACTGATCAAGAGTCTTTCATTTCTCACATACTTTTAAAATTTCTCCAAGCCTTCTCATTTTCTGCCCTCCTTAATCTCCTAGTATAGACATTGGTGAACATTTTCTATAGGAATGAAATAGAACATGTTCCAGGATTTGTGGGTCATTTGGCCTCTGTTTTTATGGTAATGGAAAAGCAACAGTAGATTATACGTACATGATTGGAAGTGGCTGTGTTCCAATAAAGCTTTATTTAGAAGAACAGATAGCTGGCTGAATTTGATTCACAGGTGGTAGTTTGCTGACTCACGTCCTAGTTTCTGTATTAGTATGCATACCAGGGATTTTATTTCAAATTTGTTTCTCCCTACACTTTCAGTTTTCTAGCTCTCTGAACTTTAACCTTATCCATGGTGACAGTCTTTTATCACTGTAATTATTATTTTACTTTATTGATCTGCTTTCTTTGTTTTTGTGGCCAGCTTCCAAGGTTGTCTCAAAAAATTTCTGCTGATTGAATCTGCTGATTGTACATCTTATTTTGAATATTGTTTGATGACTGTTCATTTCTGTGCTCGTTACTGGTCAACCCTCTTTGCAATTCCTCTTCAAGTCTCTAATAGTCATAGTAGATAAGGGCCAACTGTTCTCCAAAGGATTTGATTCAATTTATATTTAGGTAAGCAGTCACTGAGATTCCCATTATTTCATCTCCTTGTAGGGACTTGGTGACTTCTGAATTTCTGCAGGGATCATGGTAGTGAAAAAGGACCAAGCACTGCTCAGCTTCCGGAGATGCTGCTCATGTCATGCGCATATGAATAGTTCTTTTGGAATTAAACATATAGCAGCCCTGGCACGAAACATAACTCAGAGTGGTTTAACATCAAATGGCTTGGTTATTCGTGAGTTTCAAAATCTTTTCACATGTTTGATGGTTATTTATATTTCTTAATCTATAAAGTATATGTTTATGACTTTTGTTCACCATTCAATCTTTTGTGTAGTTTGCATACAAATCCTTGGTCAGTTTTATGCATTCCTCACATTTGTGGATTGAATTTTTACTCTTCCTTGGACATTTTTCAACAAAGAGAAGTTTCTTGTTTTTGTGATACCTGTTCTGTTACTTTCCTTTTATGGTGAATGCTTTTTTTGTATATTTTTAATGGCAATATTCTTTGTCCAGAGGCCCGAAAATCTTATTCTAGGTATCTTCTCAAAGTCCAACAGTTTTACCTTTCACATTTAAGCTTTTTATTTACTTAGAATTGATTTTTTTTTGTTATCTAAACACAATTTCCTGCAGAGTTCCTCTTTCAGTCTCATGAATTAACTTTCAATACATACATTTACCTAGTTTCTGTTTTCTTATTTAACGTTATCCAAATTATACATTTAGACCACATAACGTATATGCATTTTTGTATACTGTTTCTTTATTTCAAAACTTACCCTACTTTCCTTATTTTCACCCTGTTTTTAGTATTTATATCTACCTACATTGTTGCAGGATCTTTTTTATCCATTTATGTATTATTCTGGATCTACACTTTCCCCATATATCTGATATTGTATAGAACACTATAGTGAATTTTCCATGCATGTGTCTTGCACTTGCATTAAATAATATTCTTACCATCTAATCTCAGGAATAGGAATACTAGGTTGGAGTAAGCCTATTTTGTGGTTTTGAATAGCATAACTTGAACATTGTGATACTCAATTCAAAATTGTGATTTCACATTAATATTTTGATTTCCTGTTCAAGTGTTTAGAAATGAAATGGTGCTTTGGCTTAGTTTTTTACTTTAAAAATTTTTTTTATTTTATGGAAAAAAGTAAAACAAAATTTCATAACAAAATAATAGGAGAAAAACAATAGTTAATACATTGTGTAGGGCTGGTGAGATAGCTCAGCGGCATAAGCACCTGCCTGGCAAGCGCGAGGTCCTGAGTTCGACTCCCGGAACCCACATACAAAAAAAGGCCGGTGATATCGCTCAGCAGCACAGGCGCCTGCTGGCATGTGAGGTCCAGAGGTCGACCCCCGGTACCCACAAAAAAAAAAAAAAAACAACCGTGTATTGTTATCTTTAAAATAGTTACTCAGAGTACAAATATGGGCATAAAAAATTCTCCAAATGATATTGGCACAAACCCTTCTTTTCAATGAACTAAGAGACACTAGTAGTATAACTAACCTGCATTTTTTCTTTTTTGGCTTAGTTTTAATTTAAACTTATTTGATTGTTGTGAGGCTACACGTGTCCTCACGTCTACCTGGTGTGCACGCATGTTCACGCTCACCCACTTCATGCGGAGACCCTGTTGTTTCCATCGAGATTCGAATGAGCTCTCCATAAGCTGCAGATTTATATCAGGCAATAAATCATTCGATTTTTTTCAGAACTACTGTATTGTGCACTTCAAACTCTGCTTAGTCTCTTGTTTTCATTCCATCATAAAAGACAAATTGCCCTAGATTAATCACGAGTGTTTGACTAGAGGCAGTGGAGTTTTCCTCCAGCTGTACCCTGGCACAGAGGAGACGTCATCTCTCTGAAACCACTCTCACTTGTAACTTTGGGAACTAGAGCCTGAACAGCTGCTCTGCTTGGAGTCACCACAGAGAGAGGCTTCAAAGATAAGAGCTTAGGTTTGTATCCCATTCACAGCAGTGGTGGGCGGGGATGTCGAGCACAAGGAGTCACCCTAGCCTGTGGTGGGTACCGAGCTGGGGTGACCTCTTACATCTGGCCATGCTCAGCTTTGCAAAGAAGGAGCAGCAAGGGCCACGTAACTATTTACAACAGGCTTGGAAACAACTCCAAGAGTCCTTGAGAGGAGATGCACATGTGGCCTCTGTTTCTTCCCCTTGGTTATCCAGCAGGGCACATAAATCCCTAAATGTTTCCTTGGACTGACCCACAAAGAGAACTAGAGAATACCCTCTTTCATTTACTTATTTTCTTCACTAATGAGCTCCTTTCACTTGCCTGTGTGCTAGGATTGGGTGTCTTACAGAATATTCAGGACACTTCATCTTCCCTCTCCCCTCAAGTCTTCCTCATCTTGGATGCATCCTTTCTTCTTTAATCCCAGTGTAATCACCCTTCTAAATTACTGTAACTCCTTTTAGTATAGCTCTCTGCCCTCCTCTTCCCCTCCTCCTCTTCTTCCTCCTCTTCCTATTACTTCTGTTCCCCCTCCTTCTTATGCAATACTAGGCTGGGCTCAAGCTTACAATTTTCCTGCCCCAGCCTGCCAGAGTGCTGGGATTACAGGTGTGCACACTGAGCCTGGCTTCTGCTTGCATTCTTTTTTTTTTTTTTTTGTGGGTACCGGGGGTTGACTTCAGGACCTTATGCACCAGCAGGCGCCCATGCCGCTGAGTGATATCACCGGCCCTTTTTTCATATGTGGGTTCCGGGAGTCGAACTCAGGCCCTCGTGCTTGCCAGGCAGGCGCTTATGCCACTGAGCCATCTCACCAGCCCTCTGCTTGCATTCTTATCTGAATTTTATTCTCTATATTAGTGAGAGCATTTTCAACTACAAGCACAGAAACTCAACTCAAACTATGTGAATAAAACAAAATAGAGCAGAAAGAATTAATTTAATTGAAGAATTACAATAGGAAAAGAATTGGTTTTAGACATAGCTGGACTCAAGAGATCAAATTATGCCCTCAGGATTCTGCCTCTCTCTCCTTCCTGACTTGTGTTTTCTTTAGCTTCGGCCTGGAAAACTTGCCCATCATGTTAGTCATGCTGTTTTATAATTAAGATTGCGTGTCTGTTTCCTCTTCTGGACTTTGTGAGCAACTTGAGGACAGGAATCACATTAATCATTTTTACTTTTGGTCCTACACCATGTTTTACTCCTAATTAATGCCCTAAAAAACACAGGTTGGTTAACTAAATTTGTGTGTGAAACAATACACCAGGCTTTTGTGTTAACAAGTAATTGAAAGTATTTCTTAAAGTATTGACAGTGGCATAAGTGCCTGCCTGGCAAGCGCAAGGTCCTGAGTTCAGTTCCCAGTACTCACATAAAGAAAAAAAAATAATAATAAAGTAATGGGAAATTAAAAAAAAAAAGAATTGAAAGTACTCTTTTGTTTCCAACCAAAGGAATCTAGTTCCCCAAAAAATTACTTATGCTAAAGGAATTCAGCTAATAATGTAGTTCAACAAAATATAAGAAAATGATTGGCACAGTTATTTATTTGCAATGCTGAAGACATTCTTGGTTTGGAAGAATTTTCAAATAGTGGAGTGAAAATTAGTCTAACAATCCAAGAGATTAGAGACCTGGATAATGCAATATATTACAAGCATTTCCTTGTGGGACTTGGATCCCTGGCCCCCATCCAGAACTGTATATCCCTACCTACTTGTATGAGATAAGAATGCAATTGCTTTAAGACTCACACATTTTTGACAAAGTAGTATATTATTAAACTAGTGCCTTAGATAAACTAGTGTTCTTTGAAATGACATTCTAATCTCTTTCATGATGTTTCTCTCTCGTGAATATCCACGACATATTTATTAGTGAACAGAAGACAATTATTTTCATAAGACTTGAACTATTACTATCAAGCACACTCAGAAATATTTTACCATGTGGTTTCTTTTTCAGAACAAAGCTGCCTTTGATCCCTCTCTTGTTCTTACCACAATAGTGGTTCTCTTCACTAAGAGCAAGACTTGGGAGGCTTGGAATTCTGGGAGGAATGATGCACCCACAAGACAATGCAGTCATGTGTCCTTCCCTTGTGTTTACTAGGCTTTGGTGACTATAAGTCAGTCTTGAATTAATGTTTTAGTGCAAATAGCAAAACTTACCTCAAAAATGCTCTTGTTGATACCACCACCACAACCAAATAGAAACAAGACTTCAGGTATATACACAGGGTGTGTGCCCCATGTGAGGGACTTCTGAGGTGTAAAGAGGTACAATGTTATGAGATTTTTTAGGGGAAATGGTAAAATTGTAGATTGTATTTTTACTGGATGCATTATGAAACAAGAAGTGTAAAAATTGGCTTATATTCTTTTTCTGTTTCAAATAATGCTGACTTATTGTGCAAGAAATTGAAAATCAAATTAATTAGAGATTACATCCAGAGAAAACTACATTTCCTCAGATTAAAGACATGATCTTCGTCAAGAATGTTCTATGAAATCACAGACCATTTGTGGCTTTTGTCTAATGTATTCTGTTAGCCATCAAGATGGTATGCAGAGACACATGAGAATTATGTTTCCATCTATCAGAAATGTCACATTTCACATGTGTTCTTTTCTACTGATAGAAAAAAAGAAAGACTTTCTTTTTTTTTGTACCTATATATAGCTTAAATGAGTGGGCTTAATGTTACTGAAGATTTTATTGTATAAGGGTTTAAAGCTAGGAAATGCTAGTTTTAGCATTTCATTTTACAATTTAAAGGAGTAGTAAAGAAATATTATTAGTATTACAAATTTCCCATAAAAAATTCAAATACCAGTTATTTGGGCCAGTAGAAACTTATTAATGGCTTGACATTGAACCCAGTCCACCTGTAGTAATAAATAGAACAGGATTACTGAACGATTTCAAGAAATTCCTTCATACTCAAGGTCGGCCCGCTTGTGGGGAGGGGCAAAGGAGATTTTTGAGGGTGAGGTCCCAAGGTTAAAGAATGCATGAGTGCAAGACATCAGCAGACAGCATGGAGCAGAGCAGGGCACAAGAGTGAATGAATGCTAGAGTACAGGAGACAGAGCCGCCTGCGTCTTTATTGTATAATTCTAATGCAGGTTGTTATCTCCTATTTACATTATTGCCTAGTGCTGTAACCAGCCCGTGCATTTTTGCTAAGTCATGGTTACATAGCTGTATTCTATGCTAGATAAGTGAGGTCATGTCCTCGGGTGTCCTGAGAGGCCTCTGAGCTTTGAAGCAGTCTAAGTGGTTCCCCACACTCAGCATTTAAATTTTTCTATAGTAGTTTTTACAATTTCAGACATGTAGGAGAAATAATCAGCAATTTGGTCTTGTTGGTGGTCATAGGAGTGGTGAAACAGTTTACAGGTGTCAAATAGACTTAATATTTAGGGCTCTGCATTTCAGGGGTCCGCTTTGAACTACAGATTTCTGGCTTCTTTTGTGTTTCTCTGCTTCACTTCAGTAGGAAGATATTTTGCCCATTTTTCTCTGCTTCACATCCTGAGTTAATCTGAAAGAAGATCCTGATCTACATTTTTGGCTCTTTAACAACTAGATTTCTTGATATGGTCCTGAGTGTTAGCTCTTTGATGTTTTGCTGAACCCTGCTTCTCACAGAGGGAGTTACTGTGTGTGCTGGGGTTTGGGAGAAAGTGTGCTTTGAAAAACCCTGCTGCCGTTCTATGTCACTGCTCAGATCTTTGTCTTATGTCCCTGCATATTTTGTACACCCATTTCAGCCATTGCCAGCATTACTTGCTGATAGCTTAAATAGATGATGGGGTATGGTGTTTATGAATATTGGAGAGTGCATTTCATTTATCTCTGCCTTCTTCATGATGGACAATTGATTTCCTTAATAGCCTAACATGTTTTGAAAAGACATATAAAAAGATTATAACTAAGGATTAAGAGAATGCCTACACTTTAAAACAAAATGCAGAACCAACAAGATTTATCAGTGGAAGCAGAGGACACTATTTTGAAGCAGGTGACTGTAGATTTGTTCTCTCAAGTTTTTCCTAGTGCTGATGGTCAGGGAGAGGGTTCTTTGGGTTTTTCCTTACACTAGAAGTTCCTCTTAGCACAACTACGGCAGATCGTTTTTTTTTTTTTTTTTTTTTTTTTTTCAGGAACTTTTATGCAGGAAGAGCAAAAGGGAAATAAATACATAAAACATATGACGTGTTTTCTTACAGGGAAAAATTTGTGTATCTCCTTCTGGGCCAGGAATTTACCAGACTTTTCTAATTCCTCACTTTCAGCCTAGTCTTCATGTGGTTATTATTATATACAAGTTGAAAGAACAAATAAGCCAGTGATTAAAATAATACCATCATTTGGATAGCAAAACGTGTATGGCTAACATGCAAGTAGGCTTTTTATTTTACAGTTTCTAAGCTCCAGTCCCACAAAAAGGAACTGACTCCACACCCTCCTTGCATTTCTCTCCACGTTTCCTACTTCAGGCCTTCACTGAAGTGGAGCTCTCACCATCTCAAAGCTCTCACTCCTAAACTGATTCCTGACTGTGCCGGCCAGGCCAAGAGGAGTAGATACAGATCCCAGGAGGCACCGAGATCCTGAGAGTTTCCCTGGCTCATGTAAACCACCTTCTACAATGCCACCTTCTTTTAATCTTCTAATATCAAAAGATCATTGCATTTCTTTGCTCAAAACTTCTTAATAACTTCCTGATATTTGTAGGGGAAAACCCCAAATCCTTAACAAGGCTTACAAGTTTAAAAATTCTTAAAATATTTTTAATGGGAAAGATTTTTTGTTTGTCCTAAAGTGAAGTTATAGTTTTCCTCTCTTTCTATTAGTCCACAGCATAGTAAGTTTCATTTTGGCATATTTGTACACACATATAATACTTTTATAATGTTAAGCAGTACTTTTCAGTGGAAAAATCAAGTAATCAGTCAAATAAATTATTCAGTAGAAGTATAATTATATTAATTTAGTGGGATCAGAGCAGCAACTTTAAAAATAAAATGCAGTAGGATGTAATATATGTGTGTACTACATTTAGTAAGGATTAGTATTAATTTCTGACCTTTTTTTCTGTTATGATTATATGGTAATATGCTATCTGGTATATGGCATTATAAGTACATACTATATTAAATATGACTTGATAAATATATCCCCTTATACATTAGCTCAATAAGTATTTGCTGGAAATAATGAAAGTTGCCAATGTTAATTATCTCTGCAAAATTATTTCAAGAGGATATGCATCCTAAGAATAGCTGTTTAAAAGAGAAACAGCGCAACCCATTCCAAGGAACACGCCTCTAAGGAAAGGCCCGAGTTCTGTTGTCTGTGGGACACTCTCCCCAGAAGTTTTCGAACTTTGCTGTCATGGCCGAGGTTGGATCATAAGCTGTTGAGTCCACAGGTCCTACAGTCTTACTCAGTGAAGAGAAATCTCATCACTACTGTGAGCTCTTAGGAATAACCCAGACTCAGGATCACAAACTCTTTTCAACGCTTTGCCCCCCACTCACTTCATGTTAATACTGCCAAGGAGCAACCTGTGTGTATCTTTCCTCCAGGCTCCTCTGTGATGTTAGAAAGTCTGTGCTTTGCTGTGCATTTTCAGACACTGTCAAATAAACCATGTTTTGTGAGCCTTTTGTGAACTACGTTGACTTATGTTAAAAAAAAAAAAAAAACCCTCTTGGAGAGGAAAAAGAGTCATCCTGAATTTAGATATCTTCTGTAGATTAAAAGCAGTTTAAATGATGACTTTAGTTAATATAGCAGAGGAGTTACCAGCTAATCCGACAATTAGGCATTAATGATTACACCAACATAGGCAATGATTACTTTAAGAATTAACCTCAAACCTTTTCCAAGAAAAAGTTCATTTGAGTTTATGCACCTACCAGGGAGTACAAAAGTTTATATAAAAACAGGAGCATTTGTTAAATTTTAGCTAGATACTCAAAGTGAAAAAGAAAGAAGGTACAAAAAATTATAATATTTTTTCTGGAAGTCAAGGCAATAAAAATGTAAATTAATTCCTGAGCTATTTTTTTGTGAGTTATAAATGTGACACTTTCCTGGTTTCTTTCTCACCAAGTTTATTATTGATGTATAAAAATGTATGATTTTTGCATCTTGTAGCTTTACTACATTTATTTTCAGTTCTTTTTTTTTTCTTTTTCTACATATAAAGTCATGTTATCTTTAAATGGGGATAATTAAACTTCTTTCTTATTTAGATGTCCTTCTTTTCTTTCTTTTGCCTAATACCTCTGGCTAAGACTTCTAATATTTTTATTGCATGAAAGTGGTATAAATGGACATTTTTGTCTTGATCCTGATCTTTGAGGAAATGATTTTAGATTTTCCCCATTTAATGTAATGTCGGATATAGTCTCGTGATATTTGGCCTTCATTACATGAGCTACATTTTTCTTATCCTTATTTATTATGAGTTTTTGTAGTGAATAAATGTTAAATATTATCAAATGCTTCTTCTGCATCCATTGAGATGATGATATGATTTCTGTCCTTCATTCTTTTGATGTGATACATTACATTTAATGATTTGCCTATGCTATAACATCATTGTCAGTGATTTTCTCAGAATCTATTAATAACTCAAATTTGGGAAACCCTAATGTGAAATTAAGCTGCTGGATAAAGTCCTGATTCAAGTCAGGGGCCAGGGTCCTAGCTCTAGCCCTCCAAAAGTCAGTAATGTGGGGCTGGACAAGGGTGGATTTGGACTCCAAAGTAGTCTGTTACCAGCTGTGTAACAATATTTGAACTAGGTGGACTTGTCTTTTAAGCTTTTCAAAGTATGATTCCAAATGCCCTTTAACTGCTTTTTAGATACTTATTTGCATGGAATATAATAACTACTCAAATTATATATCCAGAGAGAGAGAGAGTAAATTAAATATTAAAGTGAATTTTTACCATCTTAAAAATTGAAATTATTTTGATGCTAAGTGTTTAAGGAACGACTAACATTTCTCATATTCAATATAATATGACAAATTGATCCTCATCCCCACATCATTTCATAGATAAGATGGATAGTAATCTGCTTGTTTTGTTAAAAGAAATTGTGGTTAAGCAGCTTTCAACTTCCCTAAACCAGCCTGAGTTTCAAAGTCAAGATTTAGTCAACCCTCTTGAATTTTACATATTAGCCATGTGGATGGCAAATCTGTAGAACATTATTTTTTGCGATTAGTCATTCCAAAAATGATTTGCATTTTGAGAGAGGTAGGGAGAAGATCTGATTACATAAATGTCACAATATATGATAATAAGAAATGATTGCTTAGTGGAGAAAAACTTTCTCCTGTGCAGTATTGAGAAAGTCTATGTTTAAAGTGTTTTGCCATAATATAAAGACTGGGGTTAACTTAGTTTGATGCTAAAGTTCATAGTTAAGATAAACATTACTTTCCTTGCCCCACCCCTTTTGAATAATTGGTGATAGGACACTAGATATCACTGAATTTCCTAAGGGAATCATTCCTGGCCTTCAGAGAAAGCCAAAGAAATATACAGAAATTTCCTAGAGAGTCTATTGTTTTTCTCTACTCCTATCAGATAGACTAACTGGTAAAAGAGAAAATTATTTTAAATAATACTTAATCATATGCTTATCTATGATGTTCCAGACACTATGTTTTGAATTGTTTATCAGGACACGAAAATGCCGCTGTAAATCACAAAATACCTGACAATTTGGCTCTCCTTATCATTTTTCCAGAAAGTCAGATAGATCCATCCAGGAAACAGTGAGATTTGCAGCTCCCGTTGCTCTCTGGATGATAAAGTTCAAGCTCCTGGGAATGCTGCAGTGCATGGGTTTATGTCCCAGACCTTGCTTACTTTCAGCCTCTCATCCATATATCTTTGCCCGTGAATGTTGAACTTCATCATCTTACTGAATTTCCCTGAATAGAACTTCTCCTTTTACTCATATGAATTCTCCATCAATTTTGTAAAAATAGTTTTGCAGGGTACATCAATCTAGGTTAGAGGTTGTTTTCTTTTAGGGCTTGAAATACCTCACTCCAAGCTCTCCTTGATTTGAGGGTTTGTGTTGAGAAGTCTGCTGTGATTCTGATGCACTTTCCTTTATAGGTGATTTGTTTCTTTTCTCTAACTGCTTTTAATATTCTGTTTTTGTGCTGAATTTCTGGAATCTTGATTATTATATGTCTTGGTGTACAACTATTTTGGTCATGGCTGTTTGGTCTTCTATATGCTTCATTTATTTGTACGTCAAGTTCTTTATCCATATTTGGGAAGTTTTCTGCCATTATTTCTGTGAAGAGGTTTTTTTAAGGCATTTGTACTGTTTCCAGCTTTCGTATTGACTCCAGTCAATCTTATGTTGTTCTTCTTTGCTTCATCTTGCATGTTGGATTGATTTTTCATGGTCTCTTGCTATTTTTAAAGTATCTTTCTTTTCATGGTGGTTAGCTGCCACCCTGTCTTCTAGATGTGATATTCTATCCTTGCCTTCATTCAATCTGTTGCATTCAGTTTCAGTGGAGGTTTTAATCTCCTTGATTTCTGGTTGGTTCTGTTTCATGGATTCCATTTCTTTCCTATTTTGGGCATTTATGGTTTCCATCATTTTCCTAAGGGCTTCTATTTTGTATCTGTTTCTACTCTAATATCTTTCATTTTGGGCATCATTTTTTTTTGTACCTGAGAGATTATTTTTTCTGTAGCCTTTTCCATTTTTTTTTCTTTTGTTGCTATCATTTCAGAAAGTTCCAGTGCTTGACTTCTGGTTTCCTCCATCTCATTATGCTCCAGGCTTGTCCTGGGTGGGCTGGGAGTCTGGGGTTGCATTTGCTTCTGTGTCTTGTCATTTATTCATATGAATTCAAATATGGTGTTCTCTCTATCTGTGATGCTTTCCATGGCTTTCCTTTCTTTTTTCACCCATCACCCTTGCTTCTCTCCATTTGGTTAATTACTACTTCAGGCCTCAGCCTTGATATGACTGTAGTCCAAGAAACCTTCCCAAAGCTTTAAATATGGGATCAGTCTGATTTCTTCAGGCTCTTGCAACAACTAATGACCTCCAGTCATGGAACTCATCCCACTGGGGTGTCCTTGGATCTGTCTCATCCATAGAGCTATTACAGAAATGAATTCCTAGCCTTATATCTCTAGAAGTTAGTATAGTAGGTATATTGAACAAATAATTACTAAATACAGGAATAACATGTATCATAATCCTGGAAGTGATGCAAGAAACTGATCTGTTTGTGTACTAGGTTCATAATAGGTTTTTAAAAAATTTTTATGAAGAACACGCTAAGTGCTTAATCACCATAATTCAGAAAACTAATGTGTTCCAAAGGAGCCATGGCAGTGAAATATGTAATGATTTAGAAACTCCCTGGCATTAGCATTGGGATTATGAAGAAATTATTTTACATAATTAAACCCTTGGGAGAAGTAGGACTATAAAAAGTAGTTGTGCTTCCATTTTTAGGCACCTCCCTTCACTCCAGCATTGTGCCATGTACATGCTGTCTCTTGATTTGCAGTGGAGGAGGACAGAGTTACATCCTATGCCTAGCACTTCATTCTCTTCTTGACTATTCACATAATTCCTCTGACTGTGCCTATCAATTACTGACCAAAAGGAATCCCATCCCAAGTGCACTAAGTCCTACATCTGGCTGCACTGTCCAAATGTGTTTTAGCTGGATTATGTCTGAAACACAAGCTCCCAAGTGATGATAATTTCACTGTACTTAAGACCAAATCTCCTTAGAGAGAGTATTGAGGAGCTATCTGATGCACAGGAAAGTCAAACCTGTTAAGCAAAATCACCCTTGATAAGTTGTCTTCTTTCGACAATTGTAGCTTTAGTGCACTCCCATTCAGAGTGTTTAAAATTCACCTATGATGACAATAAAATTGTTCCAGGGCCAGTCGCCTTAGAAAACACCATGTTCACACGAAATGATCCTGTGATCATTTGTGAAATACTGACTTCCAAAGGAACAATGGTTCAATATTTTTCTACAAGACGCAAGTAATTAGATTCTATATATCTTTTAGTTTATGTCAGGCCATCATGTTTGAAGGGATCTGACCACTGCCATCTGGATCAGGGACTTCTCTAAATCGTACCCTTCCAGCACAGCTGCACCTGGTAGCTCATAGCATTACCAGCCCTGCTACTGATAGCAGCCACTACTCCCTGTACTTTCCCAAGCCTCATCCTTAGACGAACTTTACCACTTGTGCTCTCTCAATTCTTGTTCCGGCAGCTGGCCACAATCTCCTTTCAATGAACTCTCCCCTCCCCATGACCCTACAAAAGACCCTATAGTGTGCAGGAGAGTTGCTGGTCTGGTCTCTAGTGCCAGAGTGGTCCCTCTCAGGTTTGTTCTGAAATAAACCTGTCCTGTTGAGCTTGTACCTCTGTTTCTTTTCCTTTTTCCTAACATTTTGTGACACATACAGGGAGTGATTGAGGGAATTATTCTGATATCCCACACTTCTTTGTTTTATGATCCAATGCTTTCCAGTGCAGCCTCCATCCCTGTCCTCTCTTTTTTCTCCCCCTCTTCCTTATGAGCTACAGGAGGTCATTTGCTGTTTCCTGCTAACTCTGCTAACCCTCAACACTACACACTTCATTATCCAGCCTAGGACTCATAAGATCAGCCCCTACCTTCTCCCAGGCATACCCAGGAAGTGTAGGTCTGTCCCAGATCGCCAGGGGGTCCTGCAGGGCCAGGCTCTGTGGTGGATTTCCACAGACATAGGAGTGGAGAAACCTGCCCAATCTCTCAGCAAAACCTTCTCTGATGTGGCTGAGCCATGTCCACAAGAGAATCTGTCTGTGTCCCTAATCTGGTTTGGGAAATGTCCCAGCACAATGCTACAGGCTACTCTCTCATCAGTTCCTTATGTGCTCCCATATTTCTCAAATTCCACCAGATACTCCTTTGGGGTTGTCTTCTAAGAAATCTTCCACCCCTTAGTTTAAAAGGGAATATTCAGCTTAAACATCTCATTTTATTTAGCCAGTGGCCTGAATTTGGCACATTTGATTTCCTAATTCTTTGTGATCTTGATAACTACCTGCAGGGAAATGGCAACTGATAGGAGATCCCTTATGTGCAAGCTTTCTTTGCTCTCATGTTCCTCTCTCTGCCAAACTTGCGCTGTATACTAAATACTCCTCCCGGAGGAAAAATGCACACTTAACTCCTTATAACTCTAACCCTGATGCAGCAGATGAGCCTCCACCATATGGGCTTTCTCTCCCTTTCCCTGGTGTAATGGTTGATACACTGTGTCAACTTGAGAAGTCTAGACGCTTAACTAAGTAACTTCAGCAGTTCTACATCCAAGGGTGCAGAGGACATGCCCTTACTGCTCTAGGATGTTGTTCATTGTGTCAACTTGAGAAGTTTAGAAGTTTAACTAAGTGACTCAGCAGGAGGCCAGGGTCCTCATTTTGTAAACATTCTGAGCCTGTGCAAGAGGAGGGCACAGATATGGTGTGAGTGCTATACCCACCCGAGGGTGGGTAGCCTGCATACAATATAAGGAAGAAAGAGACTTGTCCCCCCCCTTTTGCTCTTGTTGCTTTTGCTGTCTTTTCCCTCCTTGAAATGTTGCCCCTCTGCCATGCCACCCTGCCTTGGAGCCAGCCGATTATGCACTGAAACCTCCACAAACTGTGAGCTAAATAAATTTCCTTCCTTAATTTGGTTGTTCGGTATTTTATTTTAGCATTGAGAGAAAAGTAGCCTCCCACAGCAGAAGCAGCCCAGGGAGCCCCAGAAGCAATTCTGCCTTACCCCCCTCTCTTGCCATACCCACCAGTTACTTCTTCCTGTCTGACTCCTGCTCCTGCAACTGAATCTGCTGACAATGATTTTTTTGGAGACTTTTTTTTCAATTTTTTTTGTTAGTACATGTTTGTAGTATATCATGATTACGTTCATCTTGGGGAACTGGTACACGTGTACAAAACATCTTAATTCTTTCTTCATCCTCTTTCCTTCTCCATCCCAACTCCCTAAATCTCTTGAGCCCCTTCCCTTTTACAAAATATCTACCTTCCTGTTCCCTATTAATTATCTTTTATTTTGCTCTTAAATGTATTTTGGATTTCTCTTATAAGAGAAACCATGTGATTTTTAAGATTGTATACTTGATTTATTTCAATAAAACTATGGTCTCAAGGGGAACCCTTTTCCTACTAATGACTCAGATTTATTGTTCTTTTTTTTGTGGGTATGGGGGGGTCGACCTCAGGACCTCGTGCGCCAGCAGGTGCCTGTGCCGCTGAGCGATATCACCGGCCCTTTTTCCATATGTGGGTTCCAGGAGTCGAACTCAGGCCCTCACGCTTGCCAGGCAGGTGCTTATGCCGCTGAGCCATCTCACCGGCCCTATTGTTCTTTATACTGTAGAAATACATTGTTTTGTATAAATGCCACATATTATTTACTCATTTATGTATTGATGGACATATAATCTGCTTCTAAGATTTAGCTATTATGAGTTGTGCTGCAATAAATGCAGGTATGCATGCATCACTGTAATATAATGTTTTTAACTCTTTCAGCAAGATATATAGAAGAGGAATAGCTGTGTCAAATGGAATATCTACTTTTACTTTTTTGAGTAATCTCCATACTGATTTCCATAGTGGGTGTTATAGTTTATATTTCCACCAACAATGCAGAAGGGTTTCTTTTTACCCACAGCTTTGCCAGTATTTGTTATTATTCGATTTTTGATAATACCCATTCTTTCTGGAGTAAGATAGAAAGTCAGTGTTGTTTTGGATTTTTATAGTCAGTGATGTTGCATATTTTTTTTCATGTGTTTATTGCCCATTTGTACTTCTTTTTCTGAGAAGTGTCTATTCATTTTGATCATTTTTGATTTTTTTTTTTATTTGAGGGGGTTAATTTTTTGAGTTTTTTATATATTCTATATATTAGTTCTTTCTTTGAGGTCTAACTGGCAAATTTTTTCCCATTCTGTAGGTCACATCTTCACTCTGTTGGTTCTTTCCTTTTCTGTGTAGAAGGTTTTTAATTTTCTCTGACCTGGTTTCTTGATTCTTGATGTTGTTTCTTGTGCAATTCAGTTTCTGCTCAGAAAGTCCTTTCCTTTGTCTTCAATGGTTTTGTTTATTTTATCTTCTTCGTTAGGCACTTTACTATATGGGCAGATGTGGTCATTTGCAGGCCTCTATTACTGAAAATGAAGCTACTAAGTTTAAAGGACCCATGTATCTGAAATGATGACAAAGTTAAGCAATATTAAATGCAATTATTTATTGTTTCTTATATTCTCATTCACTTTTTGCATTTTTAAAATCTGAGTATCTATGCAATCATTGATTTCTTCACTTTAAGTAAAGTCCTAGAGAAATTCTGTTTCAAGAATTATCAAAGAGGGGCCGGTGAGATGGCTCGGTGGCATAAGCGCCTGCCTGGCAAGCATGAGGGCCCGAGTTCAACTCCCGGAACCCACATACGAAAAAAGGGCCGGTGATATCACTCAGTGGCACGGGCGCCCACTGGCGCGCAAGGTCCTGAGGTCAACCCCTGGTACCCACACACACAAAAAAAGAATTACCAAAGAAGCCTTAAGTACAGATGCAAGAGGAGCCTGATGTTCACACATGTGCAGTTGGTGGGCAATTGGATCTTTGTTAAGAGTTCGGGCACATCGGTTTTAGGTTGATTCAACCTCTAACTGTGATTTGGGGTGATCTTGCTTTTCATTTCCCTATGGTAGTTGTTCTCAAACTCAGAACCACCTGGAAGACTTGTCAAAACATTATTGCTAATTTCCACTCCCAGAGTTTTTAAAGTAGATGTTTGGGTGGAGCCCAAGAATTTTAATTTTCTAAAAAGTTCTGAGACTTTGCTAATGCTTCTGTCGTGGACAAACTTTGAGAAACAAAACAGTTCATGTGTCTCCCAAGCTGCTTATTCTTACTGCAAAGGGAAGCAGAAGGGCCACAGAGAAAGAGGATGGCAGAAGTCTCCGAGTGACATTGTAGAAACCGTGTGTTTTTATTGGAATCAGGTCAAAAAAGGAAGTAGGAAGGAGTACTCATTTGGATACAGCTCCCAACATTCTTAGTTTATTTCAGGAAAAAGTTGGTGGACTATGAACTGTTACCTAGGCAACACAAACAGACTAAACCAAACAACAGCAACAAGAAAACCCCCAAGCAAACAAACAACCCAGGTAGTCTATAGAAGAGTAAAGAACATGCCATAAAATTCCAAGATATTCTGCAGCTCTCTGCATCTGTAGCTTGCCCATGCTATATCCTTAAGTTTAAAATCGTACTTGAATGTAAAGGAACAAATCTGACCTGGGGCTATGTTGTTGTTAAAAATTGAAGGTCTTTGTCTCTACATAAAATGGCAGCTTTCATTATCTTTGTATTCAGAGAACAACAACAAGATTGAATGTATTTTTAAATAAAGCGTGCAAAGGATTATTGTGCTTTAAACACAGTATGTTTACATGTAAACATGAACTGACATGTTCTTTGTGATTCATATACATATTCACATTCATGTTGTTAAATATGGCACTATATAATTATGAAAATCATTTCCTAGTAGATAGACTGGAATATGAAAATTATTTAATTAGTTCATAAACTTATAAGGAATATAAAAATGATGCTCCCTTTTTATATTCTACGGAACAAATCCTACTGTAACTATTTTTTTTTTGTGGGTACCGGGGGGTCGACCTCAGGACCTCGCGCACCAGCAGGCGCCAGTGCCACTGAGCGATATCACCGGCTCCTTTTTTGTATGTGGGTTCCGGGAGTCATACTTGGGCCCTCGCGCTTGCTGGGCAGGCGCTTAAGCCACTGAGCCATCTCACCGGCCCTGTAACTATTGCATTAAGTAAAAATATGACGAACTCTGTCAGCTGTATTAACAGACTTCCTGCAATGGAGTCTATATTGTAAAAGCTATTTTCTTTTAAAAAAATGAGACTGCTTGCTTTTCTTATTTCTGCAACATTTTCCGCATAGAGCAATCCTTTGCCACATAATTTGCTTCTTCACAGAGTTACTGGACAGTTCAGAATATTTACAGTGGCATGAATTACATTGCTGGAATAAATATGACAGTGCCTGCCTACTCAGAGGATATCAGGAACAGGAACATAATAACGAAGCATCTGTTTTCTCTGAAGGAAATTATGTGAGTGCTCTGTGTAATTTTCAGTGAGAAGAGAACAGTTTGTGAACCTAGAAGCACCTTTTATGTCTTTTACCCATAAAATCATTCAAGTCTACACCACAATGCACATTTAGAACAGATTTTCCCAACTAAGTGATTCAGTAAAAGACTTTCAATTTTAATGATCAATCCACACCCTACCCCCCACAGCGCACACACACCAGCTCCCTGACCTGCCTTGGGTAGGGAAATTCACTTAAAACATTCAGACAAAGAAGACTGTGGTCTAATTTCTTTTTTTAATATATACTTGTAAAGCAACATGACTTTTTTTTTTTGTGGGTACCGGAGGTCGACCTCAGGACCTCACGTGCCAGCAGGTGCCCGTGCTGCTGAGCGATATCACTGGCCCTTTTTTGGTATGTGGGTACCGGGAGTCGAACTCAGGACCTTGTGCTTGCCAGGCAGGTGCTTATGCTGCTGAGCCATCTCACTGGCCCCGCAACATGACTTTTAAGGAAAATAATTTTACATGATTTTTTGTTACAGAATTTTTGTTTTTTTCATATTATCAAAGGTTCAAACACAAGGAAGTTTTATTTGAAGATATTTATAGAAAAAGATAAGGTATAGGTAATTTCAATTAATAAAATCATGAATAATGAAAATATTGAGTTTCTGAAATATTTTTTCAGTGGAATTAGTGCAAACTCTAAGGTCAATTAAGCAAAAGCACAGCAAGCAGTTGCAGTCTATTTATTCATTTACTTGGGGGAGGGGAAGTTCATTATATTCAATTTTGTTTGTTAATGGTGTTGAAGATAGTATAAAATCTCCAAGTTTTTTTTCACATCAAAAGAATAAGGATTATCTGCAAAGGGTGCACATTACCCAAACATATGTGAAGGATACAATAATCAATAAAAAGTATAACAATCATTGATTTTTTTTAATGGTCGGTATATGTTTGCAAATCTAATGTAAGAGGAACTAGAAAAGTAAGTGGTAGATATTTAAATTGTATTCATCATATAAGTTGTGACATATATATGTATATATATCTATATCTATATATATCTATTTAACTCATCTTCCCCAAGTTCTTCCTTTACATATAAGCTACTCTTATTAACAAAGACATGAATTGACGTTCCCCTTTCCTTCTTTGAGAGTAAAAACAAACTTCATCAAGTTACAAGATTCATAATAGATTTTTGAAAGGAGGCAACATTTGAATTATTCATATTTTAAACAGAAAATTATCAATGTGAGTCTTGAAAACACAAAAGTCATTTTATAACAAAAAGATCACAATCAAAGCAAGTTTATAAGAAACTAGTGTTTCAACAGGTAAACATTCATCTACAAAAACTTGTACAAACTTACACATTTTGTTGAAATATTACTTTTTATAGTTGATGAAAAATGATTCTATATCTGAATATCATTTTTAAAAATTAATAACATTTTCTCTTATAATGACTTTAAAATATTTGAAAGCACATTGGATTAATAAATAAATGTTTGCAAATTTTATAGTATTGTCTAATACAACAGCTGAAGTTTAGATGTGGCTGTCAAGTATATGAAACTTGGCCATAGCTTGGTGCTGAAAAGCCCTGGGTTCAATCAGCAGTATCACTTAAAAAATTTTACCAATAAAATCCTTTATTAAAATGTTCACATTTTCTATTTCCCACAATTTACTGATCATTAAAAGTTGTTACAATGAGCTCTCAACTTTCATACTGTTGCTTCTAATTTCTTGAATTCTCAATGATTTAGTAAAAAATTAAGCTTACAGAGAAAAGGCAACACTAGATGTTGCAAATTCTCCTATAACAGTCTTCTTTGAAATCCTTATCACATAATAAGTGTAGTTGTAAATATGTGCTGGTATTTTTAATTCTCGTAGTTACATAAAGGATTTAGGTAACAAATAAAATAAAAATCCATTATAATAAATATTCAGCAATTTGACTGAAATTTAGCAATCAAGACTTAATACAGGAAGAAAACTAAAATAAAAGCCATTCATATCAACCCAGTGCAATATAATTCAATGGCAAATTTACGTCAGGGTTTTCTGAAAGCCAAAGTGAAAACAAGGCAAATAGGGAACATGACTGTCATTAAAAAGAAGAAGGACTCCTCAAAGGAAGCAAGAAATACATCATTTGAAGGATTTGGAGCAGCAGCATGTGTTGTGGCACACTAAGTACAGCTCTCCTCAAAATCTGCAGTTTATAGTGTAGAGGACCACCTGAATGACTCTCCTTGAAAGAAGAGCAATTATCTCCACTTTGGCTAAACCTGGCCCTATTTCCATGTACTGATATGTACAGAGCTGGCTAGGACTTTTCCTTATCCCTTCAATTGGCTTTAAGCAATGCAAATTGGTCCAGCTGAGGTGCTGATGTGTAGTCATTGAAGCAAGCGACAGGTCAGTGTTTCCCCACCCCTGTAGCTCCCAAAACATGGGTGAGCCTGGCAGGATGGAGAGCCATGCTCCATTCTGTTAGCTGGGATCCAGCCTCAAGAAAGAGGCTATGACTTCCCAGGGCATAGAAGATTACACATCAGAGCTGAAGCACTGACCCCAAAACATTAGATACTATCCTGAATTGTGTTATGCAGATTACTCTTTCTGCATATCCTTCCCTCTGCATATTGCAGAGGTGATTTCAGGCCACCCACCTAGCCCTGCTCATGGTACTCATGGACTTCTCACCACTCTCACAGTCACTCATCCCCAACCAACTCCCCTCCTTGAAAATTAATAAAACCTGGGTTCGGCCCTGGATCAAGGCCTTTGTTCCAGTAACCACCATCTTGGCTGGACTTAGGACCCCTTGGCTCCTCACAACTATGAATATGCCTTAGTGTCTTTATTCTCACCGTGGGTTGCACTGGAAGTGGTAGATTGGAATTAACTCACTAGAATTCCAATAACTTTTCCATGGGAGTACAAATATAAATTTCCTGGACCAGGACAAGGACCGGGAAGAGCTCTCTATAATTGGCGCTCAACATGACCGGGATGCATGATCTTCTTGGCACAACGACCACTATCCAGAATCAGGTGCCGGCAATCCACTGGACCTTGCATGACCAATTTAAAGGTAAGTGGAGCATGTTACTAATTATAGGGCTCAGACACAAGTAGCAAGTAGGAGTCTGTTCGTCAAGGGTAACAATGGGGCAAGCGCATTCTTTATCTGCAGAAGAGAAACAATTTGGCCTGTTCATTATGAAGCTGTTAAATGACTCAGCCATTAATGTGCCACCTAAGCAAGTTTTTTTGACTACTCCATCAGATAGCTACATTCTATCCTTCCTTTCCCAAAGCTGGTACACTTGATGTGAGAGTTTGGTATAAAATAGGTGAAAGTTTTCATAAAGCTAAAACCCAAAATAAAAAAATCCATCCACAAACTGTAGCCACGTGGTACCCGGTGAAGGTGGCTCTATTGTCTTGGCAAAATAAGTTGGAAAAAAAAGCAGGCCAGTCACAGACTACCTTCACTAAAGACTCAAACTGTGCTGACCAAATGCCTGCCAATAAAGTAATTGAAAGAGAAAACTGAGGTAACCATAACAAAAGAATCAGATCACCATGGTAATGTGCCTCCAAATGGGCTGCTGGAGAAAAATGAAGCTTGTTTAAAAAGTGCAGATGATCAAATGAATTCACTTTTGTGAGATATTTGTAAAGAAATGCAAAACTTTTCCAATTTATTCACATATTCAGCTTCCAAGCCCAATTCGGAAGGTAACGCTTCTGCTGTGCTTCCCACAGTCCCTCCCTCCCCACACCACAGGGTCAGCTCAGTAACAACCCCCCTCCTTCCCTGCCCACAAAAAGGCCAAAGTACAGTCATATGAGGAGGTATACATAGCCAATTTGCTCCCCAGTCACTAAAGAGACACACCCAGAACACTCTACTCATAAATGCAGTATGCACACAGCTTTTAACATTTTGCTTTTGAAAGAGTTGAGGCAGAGCGTACTAGACAATGGAGTCCAGGCTCCTCATACTCTTGGTTGTTTGGATAAGATAATTCAAGGTTTTCAAATGGTGCCAGGTGATGCGACCCACCTTGTTCACACATGTCTGTCCCCCAGCACAATTCCTACATTTTGAATCACAATTAAAGATACTCATATCAGAACAGACACAAAGTAATCAAGATAGCGAGGATGAAAATCTTAAAGCCATTGCACATGAAATGTTATCTGGTACGGGCTGATATACTGACTTAAATGTTCAGGCCCGGGCCCCGCCCCTCCTTTTCATGCAGTGTAAAGAGCTTCTATGCCTTGCGTGGATTGCTATCCCAGAGGGCGGTACACCTAATAAATCCTTTACTCAGATACTCCAGGGTCCTAAGAAACTTACACCCAGTTTGTAGCACGATTGCAAGAGGCTGTAAATAGGTAGATTTCTCACAACAATGTGGCTAAAATGCTCATTCATCAATTAGCATATGAGAATGCCAATGATGAGTGTAAACGAGTCTTAGCCTCAGTACTTCATACTAAAGATTTATCTGTTTACATTCATGCATGCCAAAATATTGGATCTGTTTCTGCACTTGTGGTAGAGGCTATATCCCAAAACCTTGCCAATAAATTCCATCTGATCAAATGTTTTAATTGTGGCAAATGGGTACACACTAGCCAACACTGCACAGCCCCTCTAATGGCATCAGCCCCTTTGGCTACTCAAGCTGCTACTAGACTAGGTACCGATTTACCGCCTACTCCATGTCCACGTTGCATGAAAGGTTTACATTGGAAAAGACATTGTAAATCTAAACTTAATAGAAACAGCACACTCTTGCAGAGAAACAAACCATGTGCCCAAACCAAGAGTCCCATTAATAAAACACCCATCAGTCAGTACTCCAATGTTTTGGACCCAGTTAAGCCAGTTATATCCAGTCCAAACCAGACAAACAACAGCCCCTCCACCATGATGGGCGCACAGTGATCACCTACTTTCCTTGTTTCCCTGGTCTAGCAGACCGATCAGCGTGAGGAATTAGATTCTCGCATTCATTTGTTTGAGAAAGAAAAGCCAAATTTAATTCCCACTGAAATTTCAACTCCTGCCCTTAACCCTGTGCGTGAACCATATAGAGATGAGCCTTTCAGCAAGGAACTTTATTTTTCCCAGGGTATTTCAGTTCATAGACCTACTTGTACTATTAAGCTCAGTGGGAAATCTTTTATTGGATTGATGCATATGGGAGCTGATGTCACCATAGTAAATAGCCAATCGTGGCCATCTCCTTGGCTGATTAGACCCACCCCCACAGCTTTGATAGGCTTAGGCTTCCCTCAGTCTGTCTCACAGAGTATACCGTCACTCCCTTATGTAGGCTGTGATGGACAGACAGGCATTGTAACAAAGTTTACTGCACCCTTTCCTGTCAATCTATGGGGCATAGACCTTATGAAAGAATGGGACACGCTCTTAGTTACTTCTGACCCTCAGAGGTGTGTGTCACCAGCTAGCAGGATGATGGCTAAGATGGGATATTAAGAAAGCAAAGATTGGGTAAAAATTTGCAGGGCTCTACTCCGCCAATTGCGCCTTTCATTAAACAAAATAGATCTAGAATTGGATTTATAATGAAGGCCATTGGTACTTTTCTGCAGGAAATTTAAGGATTTTATTAACATTGGTAGAAGAACAACTGCAATTGGGTCATCTGAAGCCTACTTTATTACAACTATTTTTAAAACTGCTAAGGGCTATATTAAGTAGAACCACTTCATTATTTATTGATCATTTTGGAACCCTTTTTAATCTCCCAGGTTCATTGTCATTAGGTAATTATAATGCAGATGCTTTTGTAAACCTAGTTTCCATTTTTAATAAATTGAGACAATCCCGTGAAGTTTTTCACCAAAATTCTAAATCTCTGCAAAAGAAATGTAAAATTACCAGAGCACAAGCTAGACAAATCATGATGTCATGTCCTACCTGTCAGCTCATTCCTAGGCCTATTCCTCAACAGAGTTGCAATCCCAGAGGCCTTATAGCTAATCAGTTATGGCAAATAAATATTGCCCAGATAGCCTCTTTTAACAAACTTAAATATATTCATGCCTCTATAGAGACCTTCTCACGTATGACCCATGCTACAAAGTCAACATGTCATACAGCACTGTGTATCAGCCTTTGCTAACTTAGGAGTGTCACAAACAATAAAACCTGATATTGGTCCTGCGTATATTAGTAAACATTTTCAGCATTTTCTTGATAACTGGAACATAAAGTATGTTACAGGGATCCTGTATAATCCTCAAGTTCAAATAATAATTGGACACACTCATCTTAAACTGAAAAAATCAACTAGCTAAACAGAAGAAAGAGGGAACACGGGGTCAAAACTTTGCCACTTATGTTTTAACTTTTCTGAATCATGCTTGGTGCGACCTCCAAACAGGTGTTTAGAATAGTACAGAATCACTTTTAAATTGGGGCTGAGGACATGCTTGTATTTCCACAGATAATCAAGACACATTACGACTATCAGAGCTGTTCTGTGGCCAGAATCCAACCCACCTGTGCAACACATCAAGCCCTCTGCCAAGACCTCAAGCAATGAACCTGATAGCGCATTGTCCACTGTCCTGGGAAGGCCTGCAGCAGACCATTCATGAGGCTTGCTACCTAGTTAACAGCCAGGGTTTTGTTCAATCACCTAAAATTTTTTCCTTGCAATGCTTGCTCTCCTAGCAGCTACAGTATGTATTCCTGTGGTTCAGGGAGAAGAGTATTGGGCCTACATACCTAAGCCACCCTTACTGAGACCTCTTACATGGATGGACAGGCCCCCAGAGATTTTCCATTCCATAGAGAGCAATAACCCTACATATACTATGCTGCCCGGACCACAAATTTTAATGTATCTACAAAAACAGGCTAAGCTTAACATGACCTCACATTTGGTATATCCACCTTTATGTGTAGCCCATCTACAGCAAGATTCTAGCCCTTGCATGTTGGCTGTGGATCAGACTTGGAAAGTACAACTGTCTAAAGGACAATTTGCCTTATTAACCTTAAATTCTATTCCCTCAGATGGTAACCTTGTAAGTGATTTTAAACCTAACATTCTTATCTGTATTCCAGAAGCTCATGCCCCTCATTCTGAGGAAGGTGATTTGGGCCCATGGCAGACTTGCAGGGATCTATACCATGGATGGGCTATGCACAAATTTAATTATTTCTTTGTAGATTGGTCCCCCAGAGGATTCCTTCTGGGAAAAGATTGAGATTGGCACGAGAGTTCCTTTTCAGGCTCTCCCAATTATACTATGACCTCAGAGGCCTTGTCCAATATTACGTGGTCAGGTAGAGCCTCAATTCTCCCATCCCCAGACTCATTATCAATGACAAAACTGGACCCATACAATATACTTTATGGAAATTAGCCCTACCTTTTCATGCTGGATGGCTGCAGACTGGGTATCTGTAGCCGGTAGTTGGAGGAAAAGTCAAAGTAGTATTACGACGTCATAGGTATATAAAAGTAAGTACATGTGTATATGATCCTCATGTACTGTTGATAGGGAAGATAGAATGGCAACAAAATATGTTCTCATGTACTAATTGTTATCTGACCCATTGTGTCATACCTGAGCATCTTTCTAATGACTCCACAGTAGTGATCATGGGCAGGATGACCAGAGTTTGGATTCCGGTCAATCTGGCAGAAGCTTGGTATCATTTTCCTACTTCCCTCTTGGTAGAGACTTTGATTAAGAGATTTACTAATTGTACCAAGAGGATGATTGGATTAATTATAGCAGGGATAACCTCCCAAGTGCTTTTGATAGCCAGTGCAGCTATTAGCTCTGCAGCGTTAGCTCATTCAATGCAAACTGATCACTTTGTAGACAATTTGATCAGCAGTTTGTAAACAACTGCTGATCAAATCTGAAAAATGTAGCACGAAATTGATATAAAATTACACACCCAAGTAAGCATCTTAGAGACCTCTGACCTTTGGATGGGAGATCAAACTAAAAGTTTGCAATTGCAACAAGGATTAAAATGTCTCTATAATATGACTTGCTTTTGTATCACCCCTTTACCATATAATAAAAGCCTACATACTTGGGGAATGATCAAAAACACATACAAGGAGCAATCCATCAAAATATTACTATGGATATAGATGCTCTTCAGAGAAAAGTGCTATCCATGCCACAACAGACAGCCACATTCGATGCCCAAATTAAAGATGGGGAAAAGTTTGCTGATGCTACAGATCAATTGAATCTATTTGCATATCTCAAGGCTCACTTTTGGTTTTATGTTGGAACTAGTGTGCTCATCCTCTTGTTTATAATTTTTCTCATTAGAGTGTGTCATAGAGGACTCACAACCTGGAGATGACTTGAGGCCATACAGCCAGGACTAACCCTGCTCCAGCTTCTTCAAAACAAAGAGGGGGGAACTGTGGAGGACCACCTGGATGGCTCTCCTTGAAAGAAGAGCAATCATCTCCATCTTGGCTGAACCTGGCCCTATTTCCATGTACTGATATGTACAGAGCTGGCTAGGACTTTTCCTTATCCCTTCCATTAGCTTTAAGCAATGCAAATCAGTCCAGCCCATCTGTTAACGTGTAGTCTTTGAAGCAAGAGACAGGTCAGTTTTTCCCCACCCCTGTAGCTCCCAAAATATGGGTGAGCCTGGTGGGATGGAGAGCTGTGCTCCACACTGTGGGCTGGAATCGAGCCTCAAGAAAGAGGCTATGACTTCCCAGGGCATAGAAGATTACACATCAGAGCTGAAGCACTGACCCCAAAACATTAGATACTATCTTGAATTGTGTTATGCAGATTACTCCTTCTGCATATCCTTCCCTCTGCATATTGCAAAGGTGATTTCAGGCCACCTACCTAGCCCCACTCAGGGTACTCAGGGACTTCTCACCACTCTCACAGTCACTCATCCCCAAGCCACTCCTCTCCTTGAAAATTAATAAAACTTGGGTTAGGCCCTGGGTCGAGGCCTTTGTTACAGTAACCACTATCTTGGCTGGACTTAAGACCCCTTGGCTCCCCACAACTATGAATATGCCTTAGTGTCTTTATTCTCACTGTGGGTTGCAGTGAAAGTGGTAGGTTGGAATTAACTCACTAGAATTCCAATAACTTTTCCATGGGATTACAAATATAAATTTCCCAGACCGTGACAAGGACCATGAAGGGCTCTCTCTCTATAGTAGATGTCTGGTGCACTTGCTAGGCCAATTTGACTTGCTATTACAAATAAAAGAGAATTCTGGTGAAGTGACTTAGAGATTTGTCCATTCAAATTAATATGCACTTTGGTTGATTTTCGAGTCCTACCTTTCTCTCCTTCTCTGCCCACTTTAGAGGTCACCGTGAGCTTAGGCGTTCTCATTAACACTCATATTATGTCTATGCTGAAGTATTTCAAAGAAATTGCTGGCCACATAATTTGTACATGAGAAGTCATGAAGTTTTTCTACATTAACACTTTCCCTTAAATATTTGCTAGTATAAACATTCTTCCCATTCAAGGCATTTAATTTATAATACAGTCTTCTTTTTAAAACTTTATGATTCATAGTATTTTATGTTTCAATTTATTCCCTATGTATCACTTGATGTAGCCACTGAAACTCCATAAATTGGAATACAATAGTGACCAGAACTACCATTACACAAACAAAGACGGAGGACCTCACCCGGTACAGGGAAGTGTCCAGAACCACACAACAAGTCTTGGGAGAGCTGGCTTTTCTCATCTCGGGGTTTTCCATGGAGCAGTTTTTCCAAGTGATTTCCTCCTTTTGTAACTTTCTTCTTTTTATTTTTTTCAGGAAAGTCTATGAGAGATGTACACTTTTGTTCTTCTATTTCCCAAAATAATGCAATAAAATGACTTTAAGACAGTGTTTTTGGTTGGATAGGAGCATGTTTTTGAGTTCTCTAATAATCTTTCCCTAAAAATCAAAAATCTTGAACATAGAATTTAACTGTAAATTGAGAAGAATTTTTATATCACAAAATTTGGTAGTCTGTGCTTCACAAAAAGCACAAAACTTTCACTAAATCTTGTCCATTTATTTTGCACTGGATATTCAGAAAATTGATATATTTCAGACAAAATTCTTCAGTGTATTTTTCCTCTCTCGTCGGTAATTAATTTGAAGTCCTCTGAATTTAGAATTCATTTCTCCTCCCCCTCCAGTGCCTTCTGCAATACGGAATGAATTCCTCCTAAGCAAAGAACGTTGCTTTATGGAAACAGCACCAAGTACCAGTCAGATAGGATAAGCTTGTGTTGTCCATTTCTGCCAGTTATTTGCTAATTGACCACCTAGTTTCTGTTACTGCATTAAATCTGGATTACAGCATCTGGAAACGGGTGTTTGAATGAGAATCATACAGGTTTTATGGAAATACTAAATAGGGGCAAAATATGTCTGGGTCTTTTGTAGGTTTTCCTACTACAGGTGCTGGCTCAGATATCCAGCACCTGGCCCTTATCATGCCCTCTCTTGCCCCGTAATTGGCACACTCTTCCCCGCTCTTCTGTGCTTATCTCTGTCACTGCATTTACTCTTTGCCGAATTCTGTGCTGCTCCCATGAGAACATAATCCATGGTAAGAAGAATGCGCTGTTAGTCTTTGTAGGTCTACCCCATGAGCACTGCTAGATACCGAATTCTCTAACAATGTCATTAAATAAATGAACCGCTAACAGTTGAATGGAATTCAATGGGATGGGAGAAATATTCAACCATCTTTCAGGGTTGTTGTGAAGATTAAAACTGGTAATATGTAATAAGGTAAATTAATTCCTTTAAATTTAAATGCCATGAACAATTTCCCCTTTCTTCCCCCATCATGCATAGCTTCAGTAAGTGATGGAGGGTTTGAATCCAAATAAATCTTATCCTTTGTTATGAATTTGGGCCTAACATACGCAGTTTGTAAATGCGGACCTCGTGCAGACTAAATGTAAAAGCCCAGAGTCAATTGCCTCTGTCATGGCGCTTACTGAGCTTAACAAGCACCGTGGATTTCTCAGGCGCCGAGTGAGGAGCTGTGACAGGAGACCAAAGGGGAATGGCTGGCTGCTGGGGCTCATGGAGATCTGTGTCTACAAGGCAGACGTGTCGCTGCATTCTTTGGAGGTGAAATGAAGCGACGGACTGGTGCTGGGCACAGGAGACGCCACGTCCTGACAGGCGAAGGTGTGAGCTGCTGAATCCTAACCACCCCAGACGTCTTTAGAAGAACAAGGAGCTGCACGAGGCCAAAGGCAGAGAAGGAGGCAGGGGAAGGAGCCGTAGGCAGAGCCCGCAGGGAGTAGTAAAAGAAAGGGCAAGTGAGATTACTGGTCATCTGGTGTCTTAGATCACACGCAAAGCAAGCGTCAAGACAGCAGCAAACACAGCCTTGAGCATTATGTCTCCAAAGAGTATTTACCGAGTGCCGTCTGCTGGATCTCTCAGGCTCTGCTAAATATGCATTTGTCAATGTTGTACTTCTCGCTGTCTTTCCTTTCATTCTTTATTATTGTGGTTATGATTTCTTTTTTTTTTTCTTTTTTTCTTTTTTTGAGACAGGGTCTTGCTATGTAGCCCAGGCTGGCCTTGCACTTTCATGATTTCTGTTTTTTAAAAATTTCTTTTTATACCTCATTTGACTTGACACAGAACTCTGAGGAAAAGCAGAAATAAGAGTGAGGAGAAAACCCCACAGAACATTTTTTAGTAGGTATATGCTCTTAAATATAACATATAATTATTTAAATATACTATTAACATCATGAATGCATTCAATTACATGCTTTTCTTCATTTTAAAATACTAATATTTAGAAAGGAAGTACGCAATTCATTTAACTCATGCCATTTTTACAAGATTTTTTTTCTTAAAATACAGGATCAGTAGTAGCAATACATTATTTAATTTGTTCATTAAGTCATACAAACATAAAAATATTTTACAACATTATTATATTTGACCATATTGAAAAACGTGAGACTATAAATGAAGTGAAAGTTTTTGTGTGCCTTTATTGTGGCCATTTCATCATATTTTATCCCAGCTCTTTGTTTACACATCATTTGCTGTTATTGAATAGAGACCACGTTTTATTCTTCCTTAAATTTTCGGGACCTAACCAATGTTCAGGTCATAATAGTTTATTAATAAAACATATATTTTAAAATAATGATAAATGTAATAATGAATAAAACTGGTGCCTCATACATATCACATTGTTTAAACTACATAATTTTAGAATGGTAGAAATTATTTTTCAAACATGAGAGGTGACCAAAAAATACAGTGAACATTTAAATTTTTTTTACAAATATGACAGTAAAGAAAAGATGAGGATTTATCTCTCCCAAAATATACCCCCTTGCTTCAAACACACTTATCCACTCATTCTTGTTACTTTCTGAAGCAGTTCTGGCAATCCTCTTTCATGTCTTTTAATTGAGCTATTGTGGCTGCCTCAGTGTTCTCAATTGATTCAAAATGTTTAACTTTCATGGTCATTTTGACTTTGAGAAAGAGCCAGAAGTAACAGGTTGCCAGATCTCGTAAATTAGGTGGATCAAGACAAAATATAATGCTTTTCAAGCCTGACTTTCTGTTGGATGGTACTCTGCAGCAGCTTTCACTATATTTTTGAGCACACCTGGTAAAGACACTCGAGGAGGAGGACTTTCAGAACTGTTTCAGCAAGTAGCAAGAACAGTAGTGTAAGTGTGTCTGAAATGAGGGGAGGCGTTTGGAGGGAGATTAATGCCATTGTGTCTTTGACTATAATAGATTTTTTTTTATGTGGGTACCGGGGGTCAAACTCAGCACCTCATGCTTGCCAGCAGGCGCCATGCCCCTGAGGGATATCACTGGCCCTTTTTTCCTTTTTATGTGGGTACTGGGAGTCGAACTCAGGACCTTGCGCCTGCCAGGCAGGTGCTTATGCTGCTGAGCTATCTCACCGGCCCCTACTTTTTTTTTTTTTTTAATTAACATTTAGCCTGTATTTTGATCACTCCTTGAATTTCTTTTAGTACTGAATAATTTTCCATTATCTAGATGTAACAAATGTATCCATTCACCAATTGAACCAACATCTCAGTTCTTTACTTCGTTTTAGCTTCTAAGAGTTGGCAATTAGGAATGACACTTAGAAATACCAATGTACAGGTTTTGGGGGACGTGTTTTAAAATCACTTGGGTAAACACTGAGGAGTGTGGATTGTATGACAAGAGTATGTTTAGTTTGTACAAAACTGCTAAAGTGAGTTTCAAAATATCTATCATTTTCCGTGTTTTGGATTCCGTCCATTCTAATAGGTGTGTACTTGGTACCTCATAGTTGCTTTAACTTGCAATTCCCTAGTGACATGAAATGTTGAGTATCTTTTCTGATGCTTACTGCCATCACTATATATTTGTGGTGAGATGTCTATTTAGGGCTTTTGTCCTTTCTTTAAAAATCAGTTTTCTTTTTGTTGAGTTTTAGAGTTCTTTGTACATTTTGGAAAATTGTCCTGTATAACAGACATATCTTAACTATATTATCCCAGTCTGTGGCTTGTCTTCTCATCATATTTCCATTGAGTGTCACAGAACAAAAGTCGTGATTTTTTAATTAAAGTCCAGATATCAGTTATTTATCAGAGTATTGCCTCTGATATTGTTTCTAATTTTTAAATTTATTTATTTTTTATTTATTTATTTTTACTTTTTGAGACTGGGTCTTAGTATGTAGTTCAGGCTGAGCTTAAACTCACTATGTAGCCCAGGCTGGCCTTGAACTTGCGGCGATCCTCCTGCCTCAGTCTCTCAAGTGCTGGGATTACAGACATGCACCACCATGCCCAGCCGATATTGTCTCTAAAATGTCATTTCCATAGCCAAGATCATGTAGGTTTCCTCCTAGGTTATCTTTTAGGATTTTTATAATTTTACATTTTTACATACATTCTATGTTACATTTTGCATTAGTTTTTGTGGAGTGAAATGCCTGTTTCTGGATTCATGCTTTTACATCAATGGCTGTATGTCCAGTTGATGTATCAACATTTGTTTGTAAGACTGTCTTTGCTCTGTTGTGTTGCCTTTATTCCTTTGTGAAAGATGAGCTGACTATATTTATTTGGTTCTGTGATTTGTGCCACTCTTTGGTTCATATGATTCGTCTATTCTGTTGTCAATACAGACTCAATTGTTTGTTGCGGCTTTAAAGTGAGTCTAGAAGTGGGTTAGTGTCAGTGCTCCAGTTTTGTTTCTTTCAGTGAGGAGTTGGTTCTTCTGAATCTTTTGCTCTCCATACAAACTTAATCATTTCCTTTTTTGGGGTGGGTACCAGGAATCAAACTCAGGACCTCACGTTTGAACAGGCAGGCGCTGTGCTACTGAGCTAAATCCCCAGCCCCTTCCATACAAGCTTCAATATCCATAAATCACCTTCTTGGGATTTTGCTTGGTATTTCATTTAACCTATGGAGCAGTTGAGAAGAATTTATATCACTACAATACAAAGGTTCCCGTCTATTACTGTAAGACAGCTCTGTATTTATTTAGTTCTTGGTACCTTTCATAGAGTTTTGTCATGTTTCTCATATAGTTCCTGTACAGGTAGTCTTAGACTTATACCTAGGTATTCCAGTTTTGAAGGATGCTGATAGAAATGTGAATGTATTTTATTCTCATATACCACTTGTTCATTGCTGGTATATAAGAAAGCAATTCACTTTGTATATTAATCTTGTATCATGTAATGTTGCCATAATTGCTTTTCAGTTCCAAGAGGTTTTTCACTGATTCTTGTGATCTCTTTATCTTGTTTTACTCTTAAGATAATACTGACTTTATAGGATGAGTTAGGAAGTACTTCCTGTGCCTATGTCCTCTGCAAGAGATGTAGAAATTTGGTGTAATTTCTTCCATAAATGTTGGGTACAAATCACCAGTGAACACATCTGGGTCCAGTGCCTTTTGTTTTGGAAGGCAGTTAATTAATTAGTCAATTTCTTTAATAGATACAGGGTGATTGATGCTATTTCTTCCTGTCTGAACTTTGGAAAATTGAGTCTGTAAGAAATTGGCCCACTGGTCATGGTGGTGCATGCCTGTAGTCACAGCACTCAAGAGGCTGAGGCAGGAGGATCACAGCAAGGTCGAGGCCAGCCTGGGCTACATAATGAGTTCAAGTCCAGCCTGAACTGCATAGAAAGAACCTGTCTCAAAAACACAAGACAGGATATTGGCCCATCTCATTTATGTTACCAAATTTGTGAGTATGGAGTTGTTCATAAAATTATTTTATTATCCTTTCAATGTTCCAATGATTAATAGTGATAGCCTAATTTCATTCTTTATAGTAGTAATTTGTAATTTCTTTCCTTAGCTCCCAAGAGGTTTATCAATTTCATTATCTTTTTAAAGTCCGAGGGTTTCTCTTGTTGATTTTTCTGTTAATTTTCTGTTTTCAATCCCATTGATTTCTGCTCTAATGTTTGATTATTTCCTTCCTCCTTTTTATTTTGAATTTTTATCTTTCTTTTTCTAGTTGTCTACGGTGGAAGCTTGTGTTATCAAATTTAGGTCATTTTTACTTTCTTGTATGTGGATTCAGTGCTGTGAATCCGCTAACTCTGGTTGTACTGCATCCCACAAATTCGGGTAAGTTGTATTTTCATTCTTACTTAGTTCCAAATATTTAACATTCTTTTGAGAGTTCTGTTTTGACTCATGTGTCATTTAGCAATGTGTTGCTTAATCATTAAGTATTTGGAAAGTCTTTGGCTGTATTTTTTATTGATTTCTAGTTTAATTCTATTATGATCTGAGTGCAGACATTGTGAAGTTTCTATTCTTTTGAGTTTTTTTTTTTTTTTTTTTTGTATGCGGGTACCGGGAGTCAAACTCAGGACCTCGCACTTGCTTGCCAGGCAGGCGCTTATGCCACTGAGCCATCTCACCAGCCCTGTTTTGAGTTTTTTAAGGTACATTTTATAGCCCAGAATGTGGTGTATCTAATGTGGTGCTCCATATTAGCTTGAGAAAAATGTGTCATTTGTTCTTCTGGATGAAATAAACTATGGATATCACTGATATCCAGTTGATGGATACTGCTGTTAGCTACGTCTATACTGATTGCCTGTCTGCTGAAGCCATCCATTGGGATGGGGGTTAGCAGCAGCTCCAACTATATAGTGGATCCATCCATTTCTCATTCAACTTGGGGCAGACTTTGCTTGACATGTTTTGATGCTCTATTGTTAGGCAAATGCACATTGACAATTTTATATATTCTTGGAATATTGTTCCCTTTAATCTTCTATAATGCCTCTCTTTATCCCTGATAACTTTCTTGCTCTGAAGTGTAATCTTCTTAAAATTAACATAGCTACTCCCACTTTTTCTGATCAGTATTAACGTGATGTGTCTTCTCCATTATTACTTGCTTTGATTTATTAGTACTTTACTCTTCATCTAGATTGTCCTTCAGGTAAAGTGGGTTTCCTGTTTGGTTTGTAGTATAGTCACAGTGTTGTGCTAATGTCACAACTACCTAGTATCAGAAGCATTTCATCACTCCCAAAAGAAACCACATGCTAACTCCCAGTCACTTTCTATACCTGCTCCCTCAGGCTCCTGGCAAACAGCGATCTATTTTCTGTCTCTGTAGATTTGCCTATTCTGGACTTTTCATGTAAATGGAATTGTGCAATATGTGTGTTTTTGTATCTGGCTTCTGTCACATAATAATTCAAGACTCAACCATTGTGTAGCAAGAATATGCATTTCATTCCTTTTGTTGGTAAATAATATTTCATTGCATTGATGTATTATATTTGTTTGCTCATCAGTTGAGAGCCTTTTGAGTCAATCTAAACTGCATTCAAACCCAGGTTTTGATTTTCATTTCCTTTGGACCATGGGTAAATTACAAGAAAAAAAATGCTTAAATTCATTGTCCTCAGCTCCAATACACTGAAATATATGTAATATAACATACATTCTACCTGTCATCATGGATATTATATATCAATACACTGAAATACATAATATATATATTAGCATACATTCTACCTGTCATCATGGATATTATATATCAATACACTGAAATACATAATATATATATTAGCATACATTCTACCTGTCATCGTGGATATTATATATCAATACACTGAAATACATAATGTATATAATCTAAAAATATTTTATGTATATTATAAATAATCTGTTCAATCATTTTAGAAAGTTTTAAATTTTTAATTACCTTACATTAATAAATTAGACTGTGATAAATATTTTTATTGGAAATTCTTTATAAACACTTACTGATATACTAACTTTGGAAGAGGTGTCCACTCACTATTTTGAGCTTTAATGTTAGAAATAATTACCCTCCATTTAAGTCCTTTTAAAAGTAGTAATTGCCACATAAAGAAAAAGAGTTTCCTGAAAGGAATTTTAGATTAAACACACTCATAACCCTATCTCTGTCTCTTTTTTCTCTGTCTCTCACTTTTTCTTATCATGTTATAGTGTTAAGATAAGTGTATTACTTGTATTAATACTTCCTGGAGCAGAAATTATGACAAAAATGTGGGTAGTGATAACAGCTGGGATAGAGATTGAAGGAAATGGCAGGGTTTTAAAGTAGATATAAATAGAATTGTGTAGCACAAAACTTAGGATATCTGTGCCAGGAGAATAAATTTGAATTGAATATTTTTTCCCTTACGGATATGAAAAAGTAAATCTTAAAACCATCTGTGCTCTTTCTAAAAGTTTGAAATTTGATTTAGGTAAGTCACTATGGAAAAGTTTAGGATGTTATCGTGTTGCCAAGCAACATTGCTGATCTGCGATCTCATCATCAAGTGCCACAAAAAAAAAAAAAAACTTGGCCACAATAAATGTGTCCCTAAAGCAACTGAGTCAGCATCAGCTATTTCAAGAAGAGTTTGTAGGGAGCCCCATAAAGTCCCTAGAGAGGATAAAACTATTTTCAGGCTATCCTGCCTTTCTTTTGCAGTGCAAGATCCTGTATCTACACTCGCTGGTCGACAAATCAGACATAGCCAAGGGGATAGATAAAACGTACCCTGCTCCGTCCTATGAAGGTGCTTACAATGAAGTGAGAGCACCACCTCTAAGCGCAGACACTGGGGCCATGCCCTCATCTCCCAACAGAAGCCCACGTTAGAGTCGTCTCGCTGGGAGGTAGGTGCCTCGCCTGGATCCCACGTCAGACTAAGAGCAAGAAGACGAGAACGTGTGCCTGTGCTCGTGGTCCTGGAAATGTTCTATTTAAATTCAGCTCTCTCTTTTCCATCTGCCCAAATGTCAGTCTGACCCGTAGTTTTTGTTTGTTTGTTTGTCTTTCATTTTATTTGGCTTTTGTTTTCTGGTTGCTTTGTTTTTGTTTTTTGCTTTAGCCCCAAAAGACTGCTTTGAAATGGAATTTGTTGAAGATAATGTATTTCTTTCATTGTTTAGGGAGTCTGGCCAGAGTGGATTTTCTGAGAATTATAAGGAAATGATTCAAAATTGTTAATTTGGACTCCATGAAGCTATATCTTTATGTTTATTTAAATGTCAAAAAAGAAAACTTTGTGACTTGATTTCTTACGGGATTAAGAAGGAGGATTAATGGTGACAAATGATTCACAGGAAAGTTCTCTTCTAGGACCTTCTTCTACCAGGCAAGAATGAGAAGCTTAGCACGGATTATAATATCCCCATCTGCACATTGGCTTATAGTCTTTTTTTTCTTTTTTAATGTTGGGGGATTATTTTTCTGAGCTGTTCTGGAACGAAGATGTCAGAATCTTAAATACTGGCCTGGGGAGTTATGGGATTTAGACCAAGCACAGAAGATCTGTTATTTACCATAAAACTTCCATTAAATGTGGAAAATACTCTTGAATTTGAGCCTTTGAGAAAGTAGGACCCTCAAATTCTTGTTTTCCTTCTCTGGTAAGGTCATTTATAATTATAATTTATAATTATTTTCCATGTGAATGTGTTAGTTGTGTTAGTTATTTTGTTTTGTTTTTTATGTGGGTACTGGGACCTCGCACTTGCCAGCAAGCACTTGTGCCACTGAATGATATCACCGGCCCTTTTTTTCCTTTATGTGGGTTCCGGGAGTCGAACTCAGAACCTCACGCTTGCCAGGCAGGCACTTATGCCGCTGAGCCATCTCACTGACCACTGTGTTAGTTATTATAAATATGAATGTGTACATTTCTTACGTTTTAGGACAATTTTGTTAACCATTTACTTTTAGTCTGTTATTATTATGTCAAATTATAGAACTGATACATTATTTTGGTTGTTTTTCAATAGAGAATGGATACTATCTGGTATAATTTTTAAAAATTGTATAGGAACACTTCTGTAGAGGTATTATAAATGTACTATTTGTGTTACTAAGTGTGTGAATCTCTACTGATCTTGGTGATATAAGGGCTATAGTTTTTGGGTTATTTAGGAGCCATGCTTATTATTTTAAATTCTTAATTCTCTCAAATAAATAATTACTTTCTTTTTTGTAGTAGAATTTTATAAAATTTTGGAATGACTGAAATGTATTACCAAATGATGTTAGATAACACTTAAGAAAAAGCCCTTCTTCATATCATTCAAAGATGTAAAGGCTAATGTCTTCCAGTTTTTAACTCTTTTCAAATCTATCACCATATCTTTCTTTTTCTCTAATTACAATTTTTATAGTACTTACATTTTAGACTCTAAAATTATTATGAATTTTTATGAAAGAGCCATGCATAAACCACTATATAAAATATTACAGATTTGTATAATTTTTAGTGAGTTCCTCTAAAAAGGCTCTGAACATAGCTTTTAATGATGCCCTTGGTTTAACAGCAGTTTTTAATGAAAATTATTGTTTTTAAGTATTTTCTTTTTCTTCAGAAAATAATATTTTTGTTTTGTAATTTAGTTGTAGTCAAGAATATGGGCCAAATTACAGTTTTGTCTGGATGAAATTTGCACTCAATTGACTCATTTTATTTAAAATGTGGAATGCTCTGTAGGAAATTCAAGAACTTTATAGTAGTTTAAAAATAATGCTTGAAGTGGAATCATAATGTTTTAAAATCAAATAGTCATTCCTTGTTTGGGAAGTTTACTCTGGCTACTGTGCTTAAAAAATATTAAAGCTGCTAAACCCATGGCTATTTTTGCTAATATCCAATATATATTGCATCAAAAACAGTTGAAAAACAATAATAAACAAATGCAAAATAGTTTTTGAAACTCAGAAGTCATTTAAAATTTGATCTTAGATAAAAGATCAATGTTATCTAGGTAGAAATTCTATTCTCTGAGAATTGCATGTTTTTGCAAATGTACTTCCTAATGCATTTGGTATTACTGTGCTCACTGACACCTAGACTTGATTCTTATTTGGTTTATCTCAAAGAATAAGTATAGGCCTTGAATAGATAAGCATTTGCAGATGTCATGCCTAGAAACGTACCATTGTATGATAATATATACGTGTGTATATATAGATGTAAGTATGTCACCAGAGTCTTTAATAAATCATAGTCACTCAGTGATAAGCTTATTGGTTAGAAGTCCTGATTCTGGAACCAACTGACTGATTGCAGAATCTGCTTTTGCCAATTAGAAGGTATACGATCTTAGAAGAGTTACTAAACCTCTTTAATTTTAAATTAATGCTTTCATTTAAAATTTTTAAATTTTAAATTTTAATTTTTCCGTTCATAAGACAGAAATAATCAGAATATATGTTGTTGTAAGAATTAAATGAGTTAATATATTTAAAACAATAAGAACAGTATTTGGCACATAGTTAAGGGTTAACATAAGCACATTTTTTTGTACACTATGAAGACTTTATAAATGACTTTTAAAAGCCTTTAAAAGTTTAAAGTGTAATGAAGGAGACAATAATTACACGTAAGATAGAATAACGAGAATGTAATGTACTGGTTTAATATTCATCTTCTTTTAGGATGACATGATCGCATATGGATTTCCCATGCGCACTGTGGGAAATCCTTCACAGCTTCTAATTTGATGCCAACAAATCTTTAATAAATCTGTGATATTAAGAAAGTCATAAATTTCTTTGACTCAGTTTTCTCATCTGTAAAATGGGGGTGGCAGTAATGATGCCTCTCATAAGATTATTGTGAATATGAAATGAGTGAGTAAATGTGCAAGGCTTAGAGAAGTGCCTGGAATACAGTCACGCTCTGCGAGTATCAGCTATTGTCTTCATCATTATCATCTATGTTTTACATTATATGCATGGGTACGGTCTACAGAGTTTCAATTCAGTGGTAATAAATACTGAGTGCCTAAACTGAGTGAGATACTACAAAGTAGAGTTTGTAAAATTTTTAAAAAAGCAGCTTCAAACAGCACTCCTTATATGTATTAAGTATCTTCTATTACTCTTTTTTTTCTGTGGCATCCTGATTTTTTCATGGAGAGAGAGAGAAAGAGAGAGAGAAAGATTGATTTAATAATTAAGGAGCATTTATCCCAGTGGGAGAGGAACCTATCAATTATTAAACTAATAATCAATAAGATAACTTCAGATACTCAGATACTCATCATGATATGGAGAAACTTAAAATGAATGAAAGATAAGACTCATGGCATGGAAGGTGATATTTGAATTGAAATCTATAGAGTAAAAAATCTTTCAGTATTTTGGAAGTGCCAAAATGAACAAAAAATGTCATATATATGTATATAGTCAACATAATATAAAATGGCAGAACTCAGAAAATATGTCAACTATAGAATTATATAAATGGATTTTTACTTACTAAAAGCAAATATTTAGATTACTTCATCAAGACTCAACTCCAGGTTGTATGTATGAGATAGGACCTCGCATGCCAGCAGGCGCCCGTGCTGCTGAGCGATATCACCGGCCCTGTTTTCATACATGGGTACCGGGAGTCGAACTCAGGACCTTGCACTTGCCAGGCAGGCACTTATGCCACTGAGCTATCTCACCAGCCCTGAGATATATCTTTTTAAAAAGTGACTTCAAAAATTTAAAGTGAAAGGCTAGATGATACACTACCAGGAAAATGTAGCAAAAAGTCATATTGTTGATTATACCTAAGGTGTAATTCAGCCTCAGAGTCATATAACAAGACCAAGAAGGAAGCTTTGCAATGCTAAAGGCTGCTGTTCCTGACTAAGAGGAAATAGGATATTAAGATAATAATGAATATATCTGATTCGCAAGTGTACGTGAAACATTCTCCCAAAACTGCCCTTGTATTAGGTCATACAGATGACCTCATTACATTCTAAAAACTAGACATGACGCAAACAATATTCTATGAATGCAATTCACCAAACAAAACAAGGGATAAAATTCTTTCCAGCTAGAAATATGGTCTCTGTTAAATTTTTATTGAGTCAAAGGAGAAATACAAACAAAATTGCAGTGCTGCTAAAAATAATGACAGTTAAGATATTCTATATCAGAATCTATGAGTTGCAGCTAAAGCAATGGTTATAGGAAATTTTCACTAATTTTAAGGTAAAGGCAATATCATGGTATTTCAACGGCTTTGGAGCCTAGAAAATAAGTGTAATTTCAAAATCGGTTTTCTGCATCAAGAATACCAATAATTTCAAGATTAATTATGGAACAAAATAAACTACAAAATAATATCACACATGAATATTTATATGAAAATCTTAAAATATGATCAATAGAATTATATGTGCAAATTAAAAGAATAATGTATCACAATCTGATGAGGTTTATTCTTAGAATATAAAATTATTGAAAGAATAACTGTGATTGGGTGAAATTTATTCTTGGAATACTTGTACTGTGGAATATACCTAATAGGAATCAAGTCAAGATGTTAGTGAATAATACTAGATGCATTAGGAAGTTCACTTGTAAAAACATAATTCTCAGAGAAATTATAATTTCTACTTAGAAAACATTGATCTTTTAATGAAGATCAAATTTTAAATGATTTTTTTTTATGTGGGTACTGGGAGTCGACCTCAGGACCTCGTGCTTGCCAGCAGGTGCTTATGCCACTAAGCAATATCATTGGCCCTTTTTTTCCTTTATGTGGGTACTGGGAGTCGAACTCGGGACCCTGTGCTTGCCAGGCAGGCACTTACGCCACTGAGCCATCTCACCGGCCCTTAAATGATTTTTGACATTCACAAAATATTTTACATTTATTTTTTATTCAATATTAAGGTAAATATCAGTAAGTCTAAGGATAATAATTATGTAAAAATTTCTCAAAGTATTTGACAAAATTAAACATTTATGACAAAACAAAAACCCTCAATTATATACCTACATGCATAAATGTATGTTATACTTCATAACAAAAGTCAGCAAAAAATCACCTATGTTGTTTTATATCACTAAAATAATTAAACTAAGATCCACCCAGCTTCTTGTGCATAGGATACCATGGACTGATTGTTACTCTCCAAAACTCATATGTCAAAGCCTTAATTCTCAATGTGACTGAATATGGAGGTGGTGCTTTTAGGACAATAATTAAGGTTAAACAAAATCATTCAAGTGGAACCCTAATTCAATAGGATGAGATGAAGGAAAGATACCAGGAATGAGCAGGCACAAAGAAGAGGCCATCAGAAGATAGAGAAAGAAGGTCACATGTAAGGGGAGAGACCTAACAAACATCAGCTCTGCTGACACACTGACTTTGGTTTTCCACCAAACAGAAGTATGAGGAAATGAATTTCTGTTAAGTTTGAGGTACCCAGTTAGGGCAGCCCCAGAAGACTAACACACACACACACACACACACACACACATACACACACACACACACAGTGTTAAGAATACCAAGTTGAACAGAATCACAGAAAAGTGATAGACAAACTCAGAATATGGATATTTTTTATAGGCTGGTCCCCTTGGTTCCTTCAGCAGATGATTACCATGCAAAGAGATTAACATAAATAAAAAGAAAAGTGAGGCATGGCCATTTTTAGAAACCTGGTTTGGGTAAGGGCCAGTTTGGGGACAACTGAAGAACTCTGAATATGAACTAGGCATTAGATAATATTAATTGTATGTTATTAATTTTGTTAGATGGGAAAATTTTGTATGTAGGAAATGTTTACAGAAAGTGAATACTGAGGTACTTTAGGATTTTTTCATTATCTAATTTACTTTAAATATTTAAATGTAGAGAAATCAGAAAAGAAGGAAAAGATTTCAGAAACTCTAAGAAGTCTTAAACTATTTAATAGCACATTTATATTGGGAAGACATGTTCGCAAAAATGAGTCAGTTGCTCCCTTCCCACTCCAGGCCTCTCCCCGTCCCCCTTGGCTCCTTCTGAGCACGTCTGAAGGAAGAGCTCAGAAGCCTTTGGGAATCACCCTCACAGTGAGTTTGGACTTTGAAGCTGAGAAAGGAAATACATGCCATATAACTGCATGCACCATGAATGTCTAATTCCCTTCCTCTGACCTGAGCAGACCAACAGAAAACCCCTCTAGCATTCTCTTCTTACCCATGTGTCTCCTAGTGCTTTCCTGTAGAATGCGAGTTAAATACAGTGGACTCTTGATTTGATAACACAATTAATTCACGAGGGCTGGTTGTAACTTGAATTGGTTGTCAGTCAAGACTAGTTTTCCCATAAGAAATAATGGAAAAACCCATAATATATTCTGAATCTCCCAAAGCAACCTTTAACTAACCTTTTCACAATAAAAAAAGGGTGTATAATGTGTGTAATTTACCAGAAACACCAATAATTTTCCCAGTGTATTCACCAAAAACATAAAATGTGCCTAGTTTACCAAAAACAACATCATACTATACTCACCATTCAAATTGACATCTTTGGCTTGCAGGAAGGGAGGATGGAATGGAAGGTGGTTGTTGTTTGCAAGCAGAGTCCTCTTCCATGAGAGCATCAGGAATCTGGCCCTCTGGGGTCCTTTCTCTCCTCGGGAGAGCCTGTAGTCCACTAGGACCTGCTTCTGGCTCACTAGGTCTCAACATTTTCAGAACTAAAAACTGGCCTAAGCTTGTCTGTTTCTGTCTTTCCTTCAACACTGCTCTGTTGTATGACGTGACACTGTCATTAATCAAGTGAATGCAGTGATTGGCTTTTTCTCAGTCTGGGTGGGTCTTCTCTACCAATGTTTGTAGCTCTGTCCATTTTTTCAGGATTTCCTTTATTTCAGAGGAAGAGCTTTGCTGCACTGATTGTCGATACTCCCCCTCCTCTTCAGAAAGCTCCTCAGCTGCCATTTGCTCAGCCAGAAGTTACCGAAGCCCCTCTGTAGACAGTTCCTCTGAGTGCTCCTCCGCCAGTTCCTCAGCATCACCACTGTTTACCTGCAAGCCTGTGGACTCTGCTATAGTGACAGTGTCATCAGCCACAGGGTCAATTGATGGCTCAGGCTCCTCTACACAGCCTTCAAAGTCTCTCCTGTATAATTTTAGACCACACTTTCTTCCAGGCAGATCTCAGTGTCCTTAGAGAGATATTGGCCCAGGATTTCTCAATTAACCCCACACAGGAAAGGATGTTGTAATGTTCCTTCTAGAACTCTTTAAGGCTTAAATCTGTATTTGAGTCCATCTGGAAGCACTTCAGGAAATGTTCCTTGGTGTATAACTTCTCAAAGTTTGCTATCACCTGCTGGTCCATAGGCTTCTGTAGAGGGGTTGTATTAGGTGGGAGGAACTTGACTGAGAGCCATGGGGATTCTTTAGCCAATTCTTCTTCCAAATCTCATGGGTTGAGCAGGATCATTGTCCACGATGAGGAGTGCCTTGAGTGGTAAACCTTTGTCCTCTAAACAGTAGGACAGAAAGCCTCACTAATCCACTCCAGAAAAAGTACTCTTGTTACTGAGGCTTTTGTGTTAGATCTCCACATGACTCCTAGCCTATTCTTCATGTCTTTGTTTTCTGAACACTCTAGGGGTCTCAGTGACAAACCAAGAGAGTCTTCTTCTTGAGGTCACCACTAACACTGGCACATAGCAAAAGTTTAGCCTATCTTTGTGGCCTGGCATTTTCTTCTCTTCCTGGGTAATGTACAGTATGTTCTCTGGGGCATTTTCTCCCAGAAAATGCCAGTTTCATTACAGTTGGGAACTTGATGACAGCAAAAGCCATCTCTCTGTGTCATCATTTTAAAATGGTGTATGTAATTTTCAGCAGTCCTTTTTCAGCCTACTTACACTATGAAACTCTGGTTCTCACTTTAAAATTGTGAAATCACCTGTTACTGTCACAAAACATTTCACCATTATTACTCATTGATGGATAATCCTTTACAAGATCTGCATTGATAGCCCTAGCTTTTTCAGAAATTATAGACTTGGCTAGGCTATAACCTGCCATCAACCTTTCATTTATCCACATTAATACTAGCCTTTGTACCTCATCTAAAACTATTGATCATGACTTACTAATTTGAGTAACACCTTTAGCAACACTAGCTTCCTTATACAAATCTTTTCTCTGTAAGATTGTTGAGATGGTGGATTTCGACATGCTGCACATATTAGTGAGATTGGTTACACAAAAGCCACTTTCATATTTCTCCACAATTTCCTTCTTCTTTTTGATTGTGATTACTTTCTGTACCTTCCCTTCCTTCCTTAGCTTCTTTTCTAGCTTTTTGGAGCCATTTTGATAACTGTAATCATAGCAATTATACAAAGCACTGCATGGAATCACATCCACAAACACACACATCTGGTCTCTCACTGACAATTATGCTTACATATGCTTTTTTGGCATCATGGGTCTTTGTTTATAGCCTCACAGGTGGCCAGCATTCAGGTTTTAACTCAAGACTTTGGTCAGAAGTTAAACCTAAAATTCCAGTGATAACAAAAATTGTTCATTGGGCCGGTGAGATGGCTCAGCAGCGTAAGCGCCTGCCTTGCAAGCGCGAGGGCCCGAGTTCGACTCCCGGAACCCACATACGAAAAAGGGGCCGGTGATATCGCTCAGTGGCACGGGTGCCTGTTGGCGCGCGAGGTCCTGAGGTCGTCCCCCTGGTACCCACAAAAAAAAAAAAAATTGTTCATATGTCATAACTTGAGGGTCCACTGTAAACAGAAAAAAGGTGTTCTGCTTTCAGAATGTGGATCAATCTTGAAGAAACAAGCCTTCGTACAACTAACTGCTGTAAACTTTGAAAAAAATACAAACAAAACAAAACAAAAAACTACTAGAGGTCTGTAGAAGATGAACAAAAGCAAGAGGCTTCTGGAAGTGAGTTGAAACAAAGATGCAATCAACATGAGTAATTTCCCCTTGTACTATGCAGATTTTGTTGCAGCAGCAGGTGCTTGGGCTAGCAAAACTCCGTGCTAGTTTCTTTCCCAAGGAAGGAGTAGGAAATCATGGAAACCAGGTTGCTAGAGAATTAAAAGAGAATGCCTGAAAAATAGCCAGAGGAGTAAGGTCCTAAATTCAGTGTACAAACTCTGTCCAGATCTACTGCCAAGTTCTTCAATGTGCATGCACAGAGCAGGCTGAAAGGTGGCTGAAGTGATTCTGAGCTGCTGCCTAATGCAAGCCAGGCAGAGTTTTTAGTGAGACTTCAATCAAGGCAGTTTCCTATTAGAGCATAAGCAACAATATGATTAAGAGAAATAGACCAAGATGGAATGAAATGAAATAGAATGGAATTGGAATGGAATGGGATGGAGTAGAGTAAACTAGACTAGAACAGAATAGAAAAATTAGAATGCCTTATATGTGCTATAAATTTGAAATGCTAAGTTTTTCTTTTGAACCCTAAGTTTTTGAACTAACCCTAAGTTTTTCTTTGAATTTGGGTCTTCATTTTCCAGATCTCGTATATATTCTCAAAAAGATATTTGGCTAATTTATACTTTAGTCTCCAAAATGTTTTGTAAGATACATTTGATGTCTAAGGAGTACTTGTGGACTCATTTCTTTAATACAAGCTTTGGTTAATGCTGTTTCTTTGAGGTGAAAAGAAGTATTTTGCCAAACAAAACCAGAACTCAAATGTTGGCTTTGTTCAAATAATCTATGAAGCTGTAATGCTGTGTTTTGTTCTTAGAACTTTTTTTAAGGGAAACATACCCTTATTACTAAGTGGTTGTAACATCCTTTTATATCTAGTAAAATATTAACTACCAAAGTAATTCTTCATAATTAAACATTACAATGCATTTTACCCCTAAAATAAAGGCTTTAATTTTTTTTTTATGTGGGTACCAGGGGTCGAACTCAGGACCTCATGCTTGCCAGGCAGGCACTTATGCTGCTGAGCTATCTCACCAGCCCAAGGCTTTAATTTTTTAAAAACATTTTTTAATTTGAAGCGAAATATTTTTAATTAATTGACTTAGATTTGAGAGCATAATGTATCTTTAGTCTAACAAACTTGTGTTTTGTTGCAACCTCTTACTCTGGAAATCTTTATATCAGTTAAGAAGATAAAGTATTATCAAGCTGAATGACTTAATGACAGTTACACTATTTTGTGGCAGGCACAACATAGAAACTACGACTTCTGATAGGAAGCCATGAACCAATCCTCTGTAGTATGCTGCCTTCATGAAAGATTTATTTAGACACTCAATTAAATTTACCTTGTTTCCTAAACTCAAAGTATCGTTTGATTTCTGGAGTAAAATAAAAAGAAATTAATAAGCTAAAATATGCACTAATACACCTTACCTTGCCAGAATCTAAGCACCTATTCTAGACAATAAGCTCAGTCTTGAGGTAGAAAGTACTGGACCTTAAAGAGAAACAGAAAATAAATGAGACATTTTGTTTGCATGTGCACAACCACTGTGATCCCCGGAGTTTGTCCCTTTCACAAATGTTTATGACTCACTGAAGAGTTATGAAATGCTGCTCAAGATTCCAAGTTAAATAGTGTTGATTTTTCTTTGCCAGTTCAGCTGTGTTTGGAGCCAAGAGAGGGGTAGACTGGTAGGGAGAAAAGAGCAAAGAAAGGATGAACTGTAGATAATATTGGACAATAGATTATCTCTTACCATAATATAAAAATTAATAAATATTCACTTATTGGCTTTAATCATTTAAACTGTTTTTGACCTTTGCTTTGACTTATATTTCTCTCTTTATCCTTCCTATGTTCAGATTCTCCTTCTCATAAAAATTACTAAAAACTCTACTCTATATAACTGGACTCAAATGTGCCAGTATTGTTACCAATCACAAAGGTCCACATGCTCGCCACTAAACAAAAGCAAAGGAGGCTATAAATTTTGGTAAAAATGAAAAACATTTTCTTCACTGCTAGCTCCAAGGAGATGGAGAGGCCTCATCACCAAACTTACTGGTTTTATTTTTATTTCTGTTGTTGTAGTTATTGTTTCTTTGCTTTTTTTGCTTGATTTGGATCATTTTTGTTTTTTATGTTTTTTTTTTTCTGTATACATTTCAATAAGATCTAACCAGTAATCTATATTAAACAGTACTATTCAAGGCCATGCCAGGCTAATCCTCAGAGAAAATTGGGCATAGAGAATCCAAACAAAATGACTCTCAATATATGGGCAGGTTTTGACAATTTCAAATCTTCCCTCAGATTCTAAATACACTTCCTCCCATCTGCATACCTCCTCCTGCCTACACAAATACTCTGTCAAACTCCCTCAACAGTAGCCCTTTGCTACATCTACAAAAATAGCTCCAATGGACTCTAAATTCTTGTATATATGTATTTTTTAGCCTGTTGACATTTTCCTTACCTCCTATTCTTCCTACTGACATACTACCTTTCTTTACCTTCTTGTCTTTCCTTTCCCCACATCTCAACATCCCAGATGAACCACTAATTGCAGTATAGTGTAGCCTGTAATGGGTATGGACAAAAGGGTGAAATTATCAAAACAAGTTTTAAAGTTTATTATTGATGTATAGCTAGTAATTGATGTGTGGCTAGATCTGTTGATGCTGTTATAACCAGTAGAAATTTTCTCCTTCCAACACTGTGACAGGGAGCAACCCATTTAAATTACACAGGTTGAAGTGGTAAACAATACCTTTTGATAAATAAAGCCAAGAACACTCCACTTTTTTTTATGTGGGTACCAGGAGTTGACCTCAGGACCTCGCACTTGCCAGCAAGCTCTTGTACCGCTGAGCTATCTCACCGGCCCAACACCTCACTTTTTATGCACAAGCTGTTGATTTTTTATTATACAAGGGAGTAGGTAGAAAGACTCATTTCCTTTCAAAAACTCAACATATTTTCATACCTACAACAAACTCTCTTCACTGTGTTTGAACTTAAACCTCAGCATAAAAAAATGGAATGTGAAAAGCCAAAGCAACAAAACGCTTTCAAAGATTCCTGACTCTCTCAAATCAGACCCAAGGGACACAAATGGAGGAAACAACCATTAGATAGCTAAATTGTGTGAAATAATTAAAGAGGAAGCAAAGAAACTCAGTAAGGTCAAAGAACACATAACCCAAAAGAGAGTAAATTTATCAAATAAACTGAAAAATGGGGTTATGGGAGAAAAAAATTTTTGGAAGAGTTGATAAAAACAGTTTACAATATGAAAGACAAAATTACCAAAGATACAGACCCCATGAAAAAGTACCCAACAGATATCCCAGAGATTAGGAGTTCTATTACATTTATCAACAGCTGAAATGACAGATGTGAAGACAGGGTTTTGAATATCAAGGGGAAAATGGAATCATGTGAATATATACTCAGAGAAACCTTAAAAACAAAAAGGGAGCTGAAAAATAAAGTCACCCAGCAGCTAATAGATGATGTTAAGAAGATTAACCTAAGGCTAACTGGAGTTAGAAAGAAATTAGAGGACAGCACAAATGCACTAAAAATAAACTGTTTACAGAAGGCATAACGAAACTTTTCAAGTATGGGGAAAGAACTCAACATACAGGTAAGTGACCTACAGAATGCCAAATAACTATGATGAAAAAAGAAGCATCCCGTGATGTGTAATTGTCAAAATCTCCAATGTCCAACACAAAGAGAGAGTCTTAAAAGCTGTCATTGAAAAGTGAAAAAAAAATCACTTATATAGGTAAACCAATTAGGATTACAGCAAACTTTTCAAAACAAGATTTAAAGATCAGGAAAGGTTGAAGTGTTAGCCCCTCAGAATTGCACTTCCAAACCAGAATAATATATTCTGCAAAAACTGTCTTTCAAAATTGAAGAAATATGAGCATTCGAAGACAAAGAACATCTTAAGACATTCAGGACCACCAAACCTGCACTCCAAAAATACTCAAGAATATCCTTGACAGAGACAACAAATTCAACAGTGCAAACAGGTTGGATAGAATGAGTATATCAAGCTAGGTGAATAGTTTAAAAAAAGGCAGAGAGAGAAATGATGAAGTCAACCACAGAAAAATACTATAATGATAGGAATAAGACAATATCATTTATAATAACTTTTTATACATGGCCTCAACTCGTTAATTAAAATACAAAGATCTTCTCAGCAGCACACAGAACTTTCTCCAAAATACATTACATACTAGCCCATGAAGTCTGCTTAAATAAATACATAATAATGAAAATCATCTATGATCATCTCAGATCATAGCACACTGAGACTAGAAAACAATGTCAAGAGAAACTCCCAAAATTTTTCAAACACCTGGATATTAAATAACACACTCCTGAACACTCAGTGGGTCACAAAAATACCCAAGGAAGAAATGAAACAATTCCCAGAATCACACTTTAATGGCAGTACAACAAACCAGAACCTGGGAGACAGAAAGAAAACAGTCCTGCGAAGGAAGTTTATTGCAATCAATGTTCTCATTAGAAAAACAAAGTGAATTCAATTAAAAACCTAATGTTTCACCTCAGGATATTTGAAAAGCAAGAACAGTTTGAACCAAAAACCTCTTTACGGGAGAGAAATCATAAAAATTGGAGTAAACATTAACAAATTAAGAGTAAAAAATTAAGTCAAAGCATCAATGAATCAAAGATATGGTTCTTTGAAAGAATAAACAAAATAGATAATACCCTGAGCAAATTTACCAAAAGAAGGAAATAAAAGGCACACATCCATCCAATTAGAAAATAAAAGGTAAAATCACAAAAAAAATCTACAAAAATCAGAAGATCATTAGTAACTACTATGAAAAATTATACTCTGATAAATTGGAGGATCTTGAAAGAATACACAAATTCCTAGTCACATATAAATTATCAAAGCTGAAACAACAAGTCATAAAAACTTTAAATAATCCAATAACAGGCAATGAAATTGAAGTAGTAGTAAAAACTTACCCACTATGAAAACCACAGGATGGTTTAGATTTATCACTGAACTTTATGAGACTTTCGGAGAAGATAGAATTCCAATCCTCCTCAACCACTAATGAAATTGAAAGAGAAAAACTATTTCCAAATTCATTCCTGGAAGCTAGCATTACCGATTTTAAAACTAAACAAGGACCCAATTTCAAAAGAAAACTAGAGGCCAATCTCTTTAGCAAACATAGGTGCCAAAATCCTAAACAAGATGCTGGCAAATAGAATATGACAAAAAGATCATACATTATTACCAAGAAGGTTCATCCCATGGAAGCAAGGATGGATCAGAGTATGCAAATCAATAAATGTAATACACCGTATAAACAGAAGCAAAGACAAAAATCACATGATCTTATCAATACATGCAGAAAAAGCTTTTGACAAAATCAAACAACCATTCATGATTAAAAAAAAAAACCTTAAAGACTATAGGTATAGAAGGACTTTATCTCACTCTGATTAAAGCCATTTATGACAAACCAAAGGCCGACTAAAATTATGACCAAGGCAAGGATGTCCACTGTCACCACTACTGTTCAATATAGTACTCTAACATTAGCCAGGGCAATCAGGCAATGGAATGAAATAAAATGGATATCTGTAGGAAATGAATAAGTGAAACTCTCATTATTCACAGATGACATGATCTTTTACATAAGAAGACCCAGAAAATTCAGCTTAGAGACCCTACAGTTAATTACTAATTTCAGCAATGTAGCAGGATATAAAATCAACCCACAAAAGTCAATTGCATTCCTGTAAAATAATGAAGGCACCAAGAAAGAAATTAGGAAAATAATACTATTCACAATAGCATCAAGGAAAATTAAATACTTAGGAACTAACCTAACGAAGAAAGTGAGAGAGCACTAAAATAAAAAGTTTAGTAATCTGAAAAAGGAGATTGAGGAGGACATAAGAAAATGGAAAAACATTCCCTGTAACTGGATTAGCAGAAACTACACTGTCAAAATTGCCATGCCTCCAGAACAGATGTATACAGATTTAGTGTGGGCCCAAATAAATACCAGCAGCACTCCTCACAGAACTAGAAAAAAAATACTAAAATTCACATGGAACAAGAAGACACCGAGAATAGCAAAAGGAAACCTGGGTAACGAGAGCAAAGCAAGAGGCATCAACATCTTGGACTTCAAGTTATATTACAAAGCTACAGTGGTGAAAACAGCATGGCAGGCACCAAAACATACACATAGATCAATGGAACAGAATAGAGATGCAGAAACAGCCCCTGTTACATTTAGCCACCTGATCTTTGATCGAGGGGCCAAAAATTTAAGTTGGAGAAAAGATAACCTCTTTAGCAAATGGTTCTGGGTACAGTGGCTGTTCACATGCAGAAGACTGAAGTTAGACCCATGTCTCTCACCATGTAGTAAACTAAAGTTAAAGTGTTTTAAAGGTCTAAATCTTACAACACAACCAATAAACCTGCTGAGTGACGAAAAATGTAAAACTCTTGAAGTCCTAAGCATAGGCAAGAACTTTCTGAACAGAAACCCAATGCACAAGAAATAACATCAAGAATCAACAAATAGAATTATATCAAATCAAAACCTTCTGCACAACAAAGGAAAAATTCAAAGGAATAAAGAGACAACCTACAGAATGGAAAATATTTTGCCAACTTGATCTTTAATAGGAGTAATATCCAGAGTATATAAGAAATTCAAAAAATGAGATCTCCAAAATCAAAGCCTAACAAAAACTGGGCAACTGAAATGAACAGTTTTCAGAAGAAATACAAATGTCCAATGAATACATAAAAACATGTTCAGCACCACTGGCCATCAGAGAAATGCAAAGTAAAACAACACTGAGATTTCATCTTATTGAAGAAAGAAAGGCTATCATCAAGAAAAAAAAAATACTGGTGAGGTTATAGGAAAAAAGGAACCCTTCTACATTGTTGGTGGGAACATAAATTAGAACAACCACTATGAATATCAATATGGAGATTCCTCTAAAAACTAAAGTTACGAATTCCATTTGACCCAGCTCTTCACTTCTAGGTATCTTCCTAAAAGAGTCAAAGACACCATAGTACTGTGATACATGCATACCCATATTTATAGCACCACAGCTCGTCATAGGTAAATCTTGGAAATAGCTTATATGTCCATCAATGACGAAAGTATGAAGAAAATGTTTTTATACAAAGTGGTATACTACTGTGCTATTAAGAAGGATAAATATTAGTCATCTGTAGGAAGATGGATGCACCTTGAGACCACAACATTAAGTGAAATAAATCAAGACACAAGTTTAATTATCACATGGTTTCTCTTATACGAGAAACCCAAAGTATAAATAAAGAGTAAAATAAAAGATAACAGGAAACAGGAGGTAGATGTGTTGAAAGGGGAAGGGGGCAAAAGATGAAGGGAAGGGAGGGAAGGAATTGAAAAAAGGATTAAGATATATTATATACATGTACCAACTCTCCATAGTAAATGTAATCATGTCCTGATAACAAGAGTGAATATAAATAAAAATTAAAAAAATTTAAAACGTCCCCAGCAAAACCTTTATGAGCAGCCCCAGTGTTTCTGTTTGAGAAGTAAAAGTTCACTTGAAGAAAATTGATGACCTGAACCACACTAATATACTAAAATACCATTCTTACTTTTCTTCATCTTAGTATCACAAAATGTATCTAAAGAATAGTCCTGAAATGGTATGCACTTCTCTTAGTAATTTCTAATGTTGTAATGAATATGCACCACTTTTTTATTAACCTATAAATTTGTGCATACATGAATTATGGGCATCATTGTGATTGTTTTATAGTATGCAGCCAAGATTTACAGTGTTCGTCTCTTCACGGAATGGCTTCTTTGTCAATTCGATTCTGGTCATTTCCGTACATTTTCATTTGACATATATTTTGAAAAGTAAGCTAAAACATATATAGTGATCTAACAAACTCCATCATTTGGGGAAAATATTGAACCATCTTTCCTTTGAAAGTTAGTATTCCACAAATGATCACAGGGTCGTTTGGTGTGCACCTGGGGTCTCAAAAGGAGCTGACCCTGGAACAATTTTATTGCCGTAGATGAATTTTAAATACAGGAATACCTCAGTTCATCAGTGCTTCTGTTTGCAAACAATTTGGTTCATGAACAAAAGTAGTCAGCAAAAATTCGCATGCACTTGCATACTCTTCATCAGGTGACAAACGTGACCACGACCATCTTCCCCACACAAACAGAGCAATCTTCCTCAAAATTGTGTAACAAATTAAGTCTGTGAACTGAGGTACCAATGTACTCTGAATGAGAGTGCACTTCTAAAGCCACAGTTGTTAAAAGAGGACAACTTGTCAAGGGTGAATTTGCTTAGCAGGCTTCATTTCCCTGCACATCAGGTATCTCTCCCCACTCTCTCTAGGGAGATTTGGTATTAAGTATAGTGAAATTATCATCACATGGGGCTTTGTGTTCCTGACATAATCCGGGTAAAACACATTGTACAGTGCAGCCAGGTGTAGGACTTAGTGCACTAAAGGATGGGATGCCTTTTGGTCAGTAAATTGATAGGCACTGTCAGAGGGATTATGTGAATTGTCGAGTATGAAATGCTAGGCAGAGGGTGTAACTCTGTCCTCCTCCACTGCAAATCAAGAGCCAGCGTGCACCTGGCACCATGCTGGAGTGAAGGGAGGTGCCTAAAATGGGAAGCACAGCTTCTTTTTATAGTCCTGTTTCTCCCAAGGGTTTAAGCTACACACTTATGTTAAACATTGTAGGGACAGTTGGGACGCTTATGTAGGATTCAATTAGGGAAATAGGCACCTTTAAGAAATAGAAAGGAAGTAGCCTCTATATCTCTGAGCTGATAGTCTGTCATTGTGACACTTGCCTCTGTGCAGGCAACACTGTCCCTCCTAGTGCAGGTTGCCATGCCTACCCAAATTTCCCTATTATCCCATAAGACCAAACCCCTAGCAACAAGCCCAAAATACAATCAATCAAGTGTCGACCCTCAGTGGGGTGGAGATGGGAACCCTACCCCATAATACAGGACACAGCCCCAGATGCAGCTGCGACCCAGCTCTGGGCACCCCCACTCCTCCCTTAGAGTGGCCTTGTACCACTTCCTGCAATATCTGCAATAAAGGTTTAGTTTTGTACTGGTCTTCTCTGACTCCTCTTCCTCTTTCTATGTTGGAGAGAGAGACAAACCTGGTGAGGGTAAATCTGGGGACCCCTAGACCCTAGACCCACTGCATGTAAGAACAATTTCCTCATACTCCCAATGCCCTGCCAGGGAGTTTCTAAATTAGTACATATTTTGTCGCCCGCAATTCTCTTGGAACACACATTAGTTTTCTGAATTATGTTGATTCACAACTTAATGTGTTCTTACCTTCCTAAAAATTAAAAAAAAATCTGTTATGAACCTAGTACACAAAGGGAACAATTTTTTGCATCACCCCAGCATTATGATACACGTTATTCATGTATTTAGTAAGTATTCGTTGAATACACATACTATACTCATTTCTAGGAATACAAGGACAGCAAGATGCAGTTCTATAATAGCCACACGGACGAGACAGATTCATGGACACCCTAGAGAGATGAATTCCACTACTGGAAGTCATTAGTTATTGCAAGAGCCTGAAGGAATCAGTCTGACCCCGAATTTAAGGGTTTGGGAAGGTTTCTTGGAATACAGTCATATAAAGGCTGAGGCCTGGACTAATAATTAACCAAGTGGGGAGAGACAAGTATGATGGGTGAAAAAAGAAAGGAAAGCCATGGAAAGCATCACAGATAAGAGAAAGCAGCACATATGAATTCATGTGAGCAAGATGAGGAGTCCTGTTCAGGGAAGCTCAGCATTTATGGGCAAAGATGTGGATGTGAGGCTGAAAGTAAGCAAGGTCTGGGACATAAACCCATGCACTGCAGCGTGCCCAGGAGCTCACAATTTATCATTCAGAGAGCAAGGGGAGCTGTAAATCTCACTATTTCTCAGAAGGATCTGATTTTGTGAAGAATTGAGAAGAGCCAAATTGCCAGGTATGTAGTGATCTAATAATTCTAAACACAGTGCTTGGAACATCGTAGATACTCAAACATGTGGTAAAAAATCATTTAAAATAATTTTCTCTTTTACCAGTTAGTCTAGTATGAGTGTAGGAAAACAATAGAATCTTTCCAGCAAATTTCTGTACATTTAGCTTTCGCTTCAGGCTAAATAGCTTTCCTTAGGAAATTCAGTCATATCATTCATAGCCTATCACCAAGCATTCACAAGGGGTGGGGAAGGGCAAATAATGTTTATCTTCACTGCAAACTTTAGCATCACCAAAACACTTTGGACATGGCCTTTCTCAATGCTGCATGGGAGAAAGGTTTTCACCTCTAAGCAGTCCTTTCTTGTTATCATATATTGCGACATTTTTGTAATCAGACCTTCTCCCAACCTCTCTCAAAATGCAAAGTCATTGTTGTAATGACTAACTCCAAAAATATTTACCTGCATATTCAACACCCACATTGCTAATACATAGAAGTTAAGAGGATAAGTCTTGATTTTGAGTCAGGGTTTACATCAGGGAAAGCAGAAAGCTGTTTGAGGGGCCGGTGAGATGGCTCTTTTTTAGCGGCATAGGAGCCTGCCTGGCAAGCGTGAGGTCCTGAGTTTGACTCCTGGAACCCACATATGAAAAAAGGGCCGGTGATATCGCTCAGCGGTACGGGCACCTGCTGGCCCGCGAGGTCCTGAGTTCGAACCCTGGTACCCACAAAAAAAAAAGAAAACTTTTTAACCCCAATTACTTTTAACAAAGCAAGCAGATGATTAACAATCTTATTTGCAAAGTGGTGTGCAGATTGACATGTCTGCTCATATTAAATAAAGAAAACATTAGTCATTATTCTTTGAACATTTCTAATCACACTAACCTCAAATTTGAAGATGGGTAAATTCATGTCAATTTGCTCTCTGGATGTATAATTTGAGTCAGGTTATTATACACTACACAAATACATACCTAAACAGCAGTTAAAGTGTATATAGAACCATGCTTTTATACACAGTTGACAACACAGAAGAGATGGGGTTCAAGTACCCCTTTGTCCAGCCCCACATTGCTGATTTTGGAGGCGTGGACCTAGGGCCACAACACCTGACTTAAATCAAGACTCTATCCAGCAACTTAATCTGATCTAACATCTTAATTTTATGTTAGGGTTTTCCAAGTTGGAGCTATTACTAGGTTGTGAAATGTATCAATGGTCATGTGTTCACGGTCAGCCTGGGCTAAATAGTGAGTTCAAGGCCAGCCTAAGCTACACAGTGAGACACTGTCTTAAAAAAAAAAATCATATGATCATCTCAATAGGTGCAAAATAAAAGGAAATAGGAAACAGGGAGATAGATCTTTTGCAAATGGGAAGGAGACCAAAAGATGGTGAGAGAGGGGCATGGGAGAGGAGAAGAGGATGTAAAAGGAATTAAAATGTATCATGTTAGCAAGGGACCATGAAAAATCAATTCAGCAGCTGCTGGATGACTCAAAGATAAACAACTTAAGAATAATTGGAATAAATGAAAAAGCAGGAGATAACATCAACGACATTAAAACCTTGTTCAAAGACATAATCAGGGAGAACTTTCCTGGAAGAGAAAAGGAATTTGACACCTCTATAAGTGAAGCTTTCAGAACACCAACTAGACATGATCAAAAAAAAACTTCAGCCAGACATATTATAGTCAAGATCCCAGAAATTCAACAGAAGGGCAGAATCTTAAAAGCTGTTAGGGAGAAGAGACAAATCACCTATGAAGGAAAACCCATCAGAATCACAGCTGACTTTTCAGCACAAACCCTCAATTCAAGAAGAGCTTGGAATGATGTATTGCAAGCTCTAAAGGAAAATAATTTTCAGCCCAGATTGATGTACCCTGCAAAACTATCTTTCAAAATTGATGGAGAAATAAAATACTTTCATGACAAAGAACATCTGAGAAAATTTATGACCACCAAACCAGCACTCCAAAACGTTCTGAAGGACATTCTAGAAAGAGATAGGAACCCCAACAGAAGGAATCCACCAGGCAGGGCAAATAATTAAATAGCCGGAAAGTGGAAAAACAAAGAGTGGGAACCAACAACAGGAAAATATCATGACAAGTCAATACATATCAGTTTTAACCATCAATGTTAACGGTCTCAATTCACCAATCAAAAGGCACAGACTGGCGAAATGGATCAAGAAGCAAGATCCAACAATATGCTGTATACAAGAAACACATTTAATTCAGAAAGAAATTCATAGACTGAAAGTCAAAGGATGGAAAACAATACTCCATGCCACAGGAACCCAGAAAAAAGCAGGGGTAGCTATTCTTTTTGCAGACAAAGTGAACTTCAAGCCAAGAAGGATTCAGAGAGATAAAGACGGTCATTACATCCTTGTAAAGGGAACAATCCAAGAGGAAGAGATAACGATCATAAATATATATGCGTCAAATACCAATGCACCCAGCTATATAAAACAAGTACTAAAGGACATGAAAAATCAAATAAGCACTAATACAATTATATTGGGAGATCTCAATACTCCACTGTCACAAAAAGATAGATCAACTGGACAGAAAATCAATAATGAAATAGTAGAACTGAACCAAACTTTTGAACAAATGGACTTAATAGATGTCTACAGAGTGTTCCATCCCACAACATCAGAATACACATTTTTCTCAGCTGCACATGGGACGTTCTCCAAAATAGACCACATACTAGCTCATAAAACCTGCTTAAGTAAATGCAAAGGAATTGAAATTATCCCATGCATATTATCAGACCATAGTGCAATGAAATTGGAAATCAATGGCAAAAGATCCCACAAAAACTCCCTAAACACATGGAAATTAAACAGCATCCTCCTGAACAACCAATGGGTCACAGATGAAATTAAAGAAGAAATTAGTCACTTTCTACAACTGAATGATAATGACAGTACAACATACCGGAACTTATGGGATACAATGAAAGCAGTCCTAAGAGGGAAATTTATAGCATTAAACACTTATATCAGGAAAATAGAGCAAGCGCAAATAAACAACTTAAGGGTGAACCTCGAGCTTCTAGAAAAAGAAGAGCAGGTTAAGCCAAAAGCCCATACAAGGGAGGAAATTATAAAGATCAGAGCAGAAATTAACGTATTGGAGAATAAAAAAACAATACAAAGAATCAATGAAGCAAAAAGTTGGTTCTTTGAAAGAATAAATAAGATTGACAAACCCTTATCCAACCTTATTAAAAAAAGAAAAGAAAAGACTCAAATCCATGCAATTGAAAATGAAAAGGGTGATATCACGACGGACCCTGCAGAAATCCAGAAGATCATCTATACCTATTTTGAAAATTTATATTCTACTAAGATGGAAAATGCAGAAGAAATGGACAGATTCCTAGATTCGTATGAATTACCAAAGCTGAATCAAGAAGATTTAAAAATCCTAAATAAACCAATATCAGCCAGTGAAATTGAAGATGTAATTAAAAACCTCCCAACAAAGAAAAGCCCAGGCCCTGATGGATTCACTGCCGAATTCTACAAGAAATTTAGAGAAGAGCTAACGCCCCTACTTCTCAAACTTTTCAATGAAATTGAAAGGGAAGCAATACTCCCAAATTCATTCCTGGAAGCAAGCATTACCCTGATACCAAAACCAGAGAAGGACCCAACTAAGAAAGAGAACTACAGGCCAATCTCCCTAATGAACATAGATGCAAAAATCCTTAATAAGATACTGGCAAACAGAATCCAACAAATCATCAAGAAGATTATACACCATGACCAAGTTGGATTCATCCCAGGGATGCAGGGATGGTTCAACATACGTAAATCAATAAATGTAATACAGCATATTAACAGAACCAAAGACAAAAATCACATGATCATCTCAATAGATGCAGAAAAAGCTTTTGACAAAGTCCAGCACCTTTTCATGATAAAAACCCTACAGAAAATTGGAATAGAGGGTCTTTATCTCAATCTGGTAAAAGCTATCTATGACAAACCAACAGCCAATATCATACTAAATGGCCAAAAACTGAAAGCCTTCCCTCTAAAATCAGGAACAAGACAAGGATGTCCACTGTCCCCACTCTTATTCAACATAGTTCTGGAAACTTTAGCCAGAGCGATTAGACAAGAGAAAGAAATAAAAGGAATAATGATCGGAAAGGAAGAAGTTAAATTATCATTATTTGCAGATGACATGATACTCTACACAGAAGACCCCAAAAACTCCACTAAAAAACTGCTAGATTTGATAAGCAAATTCAGTAGTGTAGCTGGATACAAAGTCAATACTCAAAAGTCAATAGCCTTCCTGTACACAAATAACAAACTTACTGAAAGAGAAATTAGGGAAACAATACCTTTCACAATAACATCCAAAAAAATGAAATACCTAGGAATCAACCTCACGAAGGATGTAAAAGACCTCTATACTGAAAACTACAGTACTCTGAAAAAGGAGATTGAAGAGGATATCAGAAAATGGAAAGATATCCCTTGCTCCTGGATAGGAAGAACCAATATAGTGAAAATGGCCATACTTCCAAAATTGTTATACAGATTTAATGCAATTCCAATCAAAATTCCAACAGCATATGTCACAGAATTAGAGAAAACAATCCTAAAATTCATTTGGAATCAGAAGAGACCTAGAATAGCAAAGGCAATTCTGGGCAACAAAGGCAAGGCAGGGGGCATCACAATCCCCGACTTGAAATTATACTATAAAGCTACTGTGATAAAAACAGTGTGGTACTGGCAAAAAAACAGACCTGAAGATCAATGGAACAGATTAGAAGATGCTGAAACAACCCCAGACATACTAAGCCACCTTATCTTTGACAAAGGTGCCAAACACATTCGCTGGAAGAAAGATAGCCTCTTTAATAAATGGTGCTGGAAAAACTGGCTCTACACATGCCGAAGATTAAAACTAGACCCATATCTTTCACCATGCACTAAACTAAATTCAAAATGGATCAGAGATCTAAATATTAAAACAGAAACATTAAATCTGCTGGAAGGTAGGATAGGTAAAACCCTTGGAGACATTGGTGTAGGCAAAGACTTTATGAATAAAAACTCAACCGCACGGGAACTATCCCAAAGAATCAATAACTGGGATCTCATCTTATTAAAAAGCTTTTGCACAGCAAGAGAAACCACCAACAGAGTGAAGAGACAACCCACAATGTGGGAAAAAATGTTTGCCAGCTGTTCCTCAGACAAAGGATTACTATCGAGAACATATAAAGAACTCAAAAAAATCAGACCTCCCAAATTTAAAGACCCACTCCAAAAATGGGCATCTGAGATGAATACACATTTCTCAGATGAAGAAATACTAATGGCAAATAAATATACAAAAAAATGTGCAACATCACTAGTCATTCGAGAGATGCAAATTAAAACAACACTGAGATACCATCTCACCCCAGAAAGAATGGCTACTATAAAGAAATCAACTAATAACAAATGCTGGAGGGGCTGTGGGGAAAAAGGAACCCTTCTCCACTGTTGGTGGGAGTGTCGACTGGTACAGCCACTGTGGAAGTCAGTGTGGAGATTCCTCAAAAAGCTAGGGTTGGAGGTCCCATTTGACCCAGCTATTCCCCTTCTGGGCATCTTCCCAGAAGAATTAAAAACATCATACCACAGCGATATATGTGCACCCATGTTTATAGCAGCACAATTTGTAATAGCCAGATCTTGGAAACAACCCAAATGCCCATCAACTGAGGAATGGATAAGAAAGATGTGGTATTTTTATACAATGGAGTACTATTCAGCCATTAAGAAGGATAAACTGGAGACTTTTATAGGTAAATGGATGCAACTCGAGAAAATACTCATAAGTGAAATAAACCAGAAGCACATGTGTAAGCATCGTATTGTCTCTCTAGTATGAGAAACTGAAAGAGTATATAAGATCCAAAATGTACAATAGACATGGTGAATCAAAAAGAAACTGGTCAAAAGGAAAGAGAGACTGGAATAAGGAAAAGAAAGAAGGGAAAGGGAAAAAAAATTGTATATATATATATAAGATGGTTAAGATAGATACACTACGATTTTTACTTAGTTCATTGAAGAGTAAGGTTTGTGCCAATAATGTTTGGATAATTAAATGCTAATGTCTGGTGTCCTGAATAACTAACTTAAAGATAGTAATACGCAATGTATTAACCATTCTTACCCTCCTATTATGTTGTTTTGAAAATTTGTTCTTCTTTTGATTTGTTTTGTTTTTTCTTCTCTTTAAAATAAAATTAAAAAAAAAAATAAAAAAAAAAAAAAAAAAAAAAAAAAAAAAAAAAAGAAATCTCCGAAGAGAACACAAGCTGACTGGAGTGGATAGTGAAGGATAGTAACTTAGGGCAGATGTCAAGTACATGATAAAGGAACATAATGGGATGGAGGTGTTAATATGCTCAGGGTAACCCCAGGTTCATCAGAGGCATCTGTAATAACAACCCAACTTTCTGGATCTGCACGGATAACGGATAAAAAGGCCTTTCAGGAAAAAAGACATTTGAGGGGTGTTACTTAAGAGGGGGATGGGGCAGACTGCTCCTTAGCGGTAACTTCATTCAATTTAACAAACGCTAGCACCACTCGCACAGTGCTGTAGGACACGCTCAGACCCCTTTCCAAGTGCTCCCTAGCCCTCTATTGCTGTCTGGAATTAAAAGAATGAAAAATGTTCTTACTTTGGAAAGGTTAAAATAAAATTTAAGTTTCTTTCTTAAAAAAAAAAAAAAAAAAAAAAAAAAAAAAAAAATTTATCATGTATGTGTACTACTACCCACAAGAAAGAGAGATTATTCAGGGAAGAGGTGCCCTGGGAAAGTAGGGAAGTTGGGCTTTTATTGCCATATAAGGCCTACACTGATAGAAAAGATTCACGAGGTGTGTGAGGCCGGATGTCTCTAGCCACAGTTTTGTTAGTAAAATGAGGGGAGCAGTCATCCATGGTGAGTCTGTTTTCTCTGTGAAATTCAAAGTAAGCAAATTTGCTGGCAAAACAAAGTTCTAGAGCTTTAGAAAAGTGACAAATAATTGGGTGGGAAGGGATAAGGAATGTGTTAGGGACGGATGAAAGGATTAAAAATAATGCTGAAGGATAGGGACCTTTATATTTTTGAAGTATCATTTAAAGCCTTTTATTTCTGAGTACTTACTCTTAATAGTTACATTTTTGATGTTTCCTTCTCCAGGTAATCATACATGTGCAGACATTTTCATAACTGTGACTTATTTCATTGGATTAAGCTAAACATTTAGTGCCAGCCAAGAAGCTGTATGTCCAATCAATGACAAAGTTTTGTTTCTGTTCAGCCTTGACCAGACCAGGTGGTCAGTCACTGCCTTTGCAAACCCTCAGATAAGATCAAAACCCTTCTTCCAGAAATATGAATGGAGTAGACTCTTCTGGAAACCTCCATAAGGTGCACTTCACTGACCCCAGAGTAATCTAGATGAATCACGGTGACTTCTGCCGTGTTTGGCAATGCAAGCTTATGCAACTCCTGTTCTCACTGAGCCACGTCATGTTAATACGAAACCTCAGCCTGCACAGGAGATGCAGACAGACCTTCGTCCCAGTCCTCAGGCTGCAAAAGACTTAGCTCCTTCTCATCCTTCTTTCACGTGTCACGCCCAACAATGACTACAGCTAGGATCGATATGAGTAATCGGCTATTTTCCAAAATTCAATTGTTTGATTTCTTACGTGTTAATATGTAGAGAATGTTGACAAAATTACCCAAAAAGATTTTTTAAGTCTTTACATATTTGGGAGAAATTTTTGAGGGCCCTTGTGCTTTCTGATTCTTCTCTGTGTTTATGATAATCAACACAGGCTAACAAATGCCATGCATTTTTCAATAAGTAGGGTATTTTATGTATCTAACCTCATAAATCAATGTGTTTTTGGAAATAGGACAAAAGTGAAAAATGATAACCGAAAGCATTGTGTCAAAAGTCTGGTCCAAATCATCTGCCCAGAAACACACTATGAGATGCAGAACTAATTAGGCATGGAGAGCTTTCTGGGGAAAACCTTTATATGCACCCGCTCTTCACAGAGAAGATGCGCTCAGAGGGAAAGTGCCTCCTTCCAAGGAGAAAGATTATGAACTTAATTTGGGTGTGTTAATTTTGAGGTCACTTCGAGTAACCCATGAGAAGATAAATATTAGATAGTTATATGGTTATGTGACTTAAAACTTTTAATTATATATACACCTTCTCCTGTGTGTTAGAAACAACTTATGACCAATTCAAGGAGATATATAAAGATCCAAGTCCAGAATCAGCATTATATTGAAATTACTACACCTTCGTATTTCATACTACCTTTGCTCACTCACATTTGATCTCCTCAACCTACGGTAGAGAAATAAGAGAATGGCTAGAGAATAGTTCCTATGCAAGTTGCTAAATAGAAACAGAACAGCAGAAGGAGAAAAGTATGTTCCACTTCAGGACAGACCACTTCTTGAGGGAAAGAAATTGTCAAGAGGCAGGGCCATTCACGGACAAGAATTTTAACAGCAATCACCTCATCCAGTGGAGAGGAACAGAAGAGCTCCAAATTCTCACCACACTCACCAATCAGATAAGGGGCTTCTTCACCCAATGGAAGAATTTCAGGTAGAGAGCGGGACTTGAAGTGCTTGTTCAGTGCCATTCTATGTTGGGGAATGGAGACCGAAGCACCATTTCTCTCATGACAATGTATGTTGTAGTAGTGAGGTAGGCTAGGGTGAAAAAGTGTTACCTTTTAATAAAAGATAATAAAATCATAAGTATATTTGGCTCAGAATGATTTTGTTATGTTCTAATTTTAGAAAGGAGAAATTATGGAGCAAACCTCAAATAAATGAAACATTTTTGTATGCAATATTATATCACTATCTTTATTTCTATTATTCTTTTTAATTTGATTTCTTCACTCAAAGTGGAAACTCAAAATGGGCACAAATTCACTTGATTAATCCCTGCAACATAACACTTATCACCTCGTGTTAATTTGTTTGTAGTAGTCAGAACTCAAAATAACATTTTAATACTAATTCTCAGCACAGTATTGGCTCATGTGTGCAAAACTATTTTGTCTATGTATTCAAGATTTTACATTAAAATCACAAGAGAAAATGCAGCTGTGTAGAAACATTGGGGAAGAATAAAACAATGAATTTGTAAACTGGAATATTTTGATTCAGATTATTTTTAATATCCTTATTAAGTCTAAAATTGCATGCGTAGACTATTGGGACTTCTGGTTGTAATTAAGATTGTACTGTGCTTTACAAGCAGGAAATCCCATCTGCATGCAACTCTATGGGCAGATTGACAGAAATTTCTGTGCATGTCAGAATTTCTTGGTAAGCTGACTTTTGGTCACTGAAGCATGATTTTCAACAATAAATATTTTCCCAAAAAATAGTAGTACCATGCTAGATATTCACATCTTTAAATATAGGAAATTAAGAATCTGAGTAGACAGTAGTGGGAAATATATGCAGGAGGAAGGAAACTAAAGATAGAAACTTCCATGAAAACGAGTACAGGGTCAGAGTAAAGTACTGGGGTAGGCATTGTAGAAGAATCAAACCATGCCAGTTATTTTGGTTCCTGGCAAAGAACTGCTCCTCTCCCTTGTGGCATGTGTGGAAAGCATACATCCTGATGATGAAACCATTTCATCCCAGGAAAATGATACAAGATCTATTTGGATTGCAATAACACACTGCTTTCAAGAGGGGAAACATAAGACATAAATGGACAAATTAAGTGATGATGATTCTATGTAAGTATAGCCTCAATGTAACCAAGGGTAAAAGGTAGATGATGTTAGTATGTAATAGATCGAGCCAGAAAGGCTGCCTGTGTTCAGCTCATCTAAATGGTCAGCAAACACTTACCAAATACATGCTTCTATGCCAACCATTTTCTAAGATTGGGAAAAGTTCAGTGTACTGAGAATAGTGCAAAGTGACGTGATAGTCTTCCATTATAAGTGGGTTATTCAACTGGAAAGATAAAACATGAGTACGGAAACAGTTAATTACAAGGTCATATATTCTGTGTCAAACTGGATGACCTAGGTTGGGAAAATTATTTTGATTGGAAATAATTCTCAAAGAAGAGGGGCTTTTGCACTGGGACCTGAAGTACATTTATGGGGTGCTTCAGATAGGTGTGAAATTAATCAAGTAGGAAAGCATAAAGCACAGGAAGTTAACCAATATTTTTAGAGTTTTGTGTTTATTACTAAAAAAAGAAAGGATAATTGGGAGAAGATTAGGCAATCCTGAGTTAAGTCCTTTGGAGTTTATTCAATTTACTTTATAGATGAATAATGGATGGATGTATTTGAATAGTAAAATAGCAATGTTAAATATGTTTGAATAGAAACACTGCATATACTAAATTATTTAGAAAGTTTATTCTGAAAAACTATGCAATAAATTTCCCTTAATTCTTGTAAATTTAAATGTTCAAAAAAGTGCAATTGAATTAAAAATATGTGTCTCAGTAACATATTATTGCCTATACTCAGTGTGCATTTTTCATAAAATTTATTTCTGCCTCACACAATATTATTATGTATGTGTTTGTTTTCCTGCTTGTGTCACTCACTGGCTACAAATTCCATGAAGGTAGCCATCTATGGCTGTCGTTTACTGGTATGTCCCTAAATCCTACGACAGAACATTTGACAAATCAGTGGTGGACATTTGGTAAGTGTTCATTAACATTATAAATGAATCTATATTCAAAGACAAGAGGCTTGAGGCAAGGAAAACTATTTCTTCTTATCAAGATGACAAATCTTGACCTTGGATAGAAGAGAGAAAAAAGAAACATCCAGTATTTTGAAAAACGAACAGACTAGATTTCAAAACTCAAAATATGTCGGTGAAGGAAAAGAAAAATGTAAAATTGCTGAGGCTTCAAGGGTCTTTGCATAGGAGCATGACTGTAGCTTTTAAAAACAATGGGCATTCAGTTGGAAAGTATGTTTTGGCTGGATGACAGATTGAGTTTCTGACACAAAAAGCCTAAACTGAGGGACATTTACAGATATGTGGTTAGAATTCAGGAGACAGAGCAGTGTGGGGGATTTTGTTTTATGGTAGAGATGGCAGTTGACTCATAAGCTTAGATAAGATCTCTGTAGGATAAACTCTAGATGCAGTGAGGAAGAGGACAGAGAACTGAGCCTTCTGGTTATTTAAGCCATCTGGAAAGGGGGCTTTAAGAAAAAGTCTATTCAGATCTTCTTTTCCAATTTAGAATCAGATTGTTTCTTTGCAGTAGAGTTACTTGAATTCCTTATAAATTCTGGATATTAAGGCCTTCCTTGTCCAGCAAATACTTTGCAAATAATTTTCCTGTTATATATATTGTTTCTTTGATGATCAGAAGTCATTAAGTTTAATATAATTCATTTGTCTATTTTTACTTACGTTGCCTGAACCTTTGAGATCTTATCTACAAGTTATTTCCCATAACAAGGTCATGTAGCGTTTCTCTATGCTTTCTTCCAATAGTTTATGGTTTGAGTCCTTACATGTAAGTCTTCAAACCACATAGAATTGATTTTGTGTGGGGAGAGATGGGGATCTGGTTTCATTTTTCTGCATTTAGGCATCCAGTTTCTCCAGCATCATATATTAAAGAGACTCTTCTTTCACCATTATGTTCTCGGTATTTTGTCAAAAATCAGTTGGATATACAAGTGTAGGTTTAGTCATAGGCTCTCTATTCTATTACATTATTCCATGGATCTGTTTTTATGCTTATACATATAATGCTGTTTTGGCTTTGCTGTATATTTTAAGTTGGATAGTTTGATACTCCAGTTTTGTTCTTTTTGCTCAAGATTGCTTCATCTATTTAGGGTCTTTTATGGTCCCATTTGTACTTTAGGATTTTTTTCTCTTTCTCTAAAGATTGATACTGGGAATCTGACAAAAGAAATAGCACTCAATGTGCAGATCACTTTGGATAGACATTTTAATAATATTAATTCTTCCAACCCATGAACATGTGGTGTCTTTCCATATATTTGTTTCCTCTTCACTTTCATTAGATAGTTCTCAAAAAGCAAATATGAACTTAAAAAAAGGCAAAAATCATTGATCATAAGAAAAATGCAAATCAAATCCATAAGGCAATGTCATCTCATACCAGTTAGGATGCCTATTATCAAAAGGACAAAGTATTACAAATAACGAATATACAGAGAAAGGGGAATTCTTATACACAGTTGTTGATGTAAATTATTATAGCCCTTAAGAAGAATGGTATAGAGGCTCCACAAAAAATGAAGAACAAACTGCCTAATGATCCAGCAATGCTCATACTGGGTATTTATCCAAGAGAGAACATTAGTGCGTCAAGGAGCCCTCTAGACTCCCACGTTTATTTCAGTACTATTGGTAATAGGCAAGATACGGCATCAATTTAAATGTCAATTGGTAGATGAATAGATGAATAATGTGTGATATATATATATATATATATATATATATATATACACACACAGTGAAATACCTTTCAGCCATGAAAATGATGAAATGCTCTTTGTGACAACATGGATGAACCTGGAAGACATCATGTTAAATGAAATAAGCCAGGCAGAAAAATACCAATTCCTTATAATGTCACCCATATGTGGAATGTGTAATTCTTGATCTGATAGCTCATAGTAGAATAGCAGTTACCAGGGGTGGGAAAAAGTGGAGAGAATGGGAAGTCAATGATACAATGTTACTAAAAGGAATAAGTTTTGTGTTCTCTTGCCCAGTAGAATGGCTGTAGTTAAATATAATACATTGAATATTTTCAAATAGCTAGATATGAAGTTTTGAATGTTTTTACTACAAAGAAATGAAAAATATCTAAAATGATGGATCTACTAATTACCCTGATTTGAATATTACACAATGTATGCATATACAGAAACATCACATTGTACCCCACGAATATGTATAATTATTATGTGCCCATAAAAAATAAAAATGAAACAATAAAAACTGACTTCTGGCATTCTGGTCTATTCATAATTTTTGTTCTTCTCATACGTATATGTTGAGTACTGAATAATAAACATGGTATAAAGATTGTGGGGAACTTCATCTAGTACGGAGACAAACTCAACAAAAGGAAATACATGAATGAGTGACTCAAGCTTCAGTGTAGAAGTGTCTTATATGTGCAGTACAAAATAAAATGAATTAAGAATAAAAGATATCTCATTTTTTGTTGGAAATAACAGTGTAATTAAGTCTCATTAAGCACATGGCTTTCAAACTTTATTATGTCACAATAAGTAAATTGTTTTCCTTTTCCATATGGATAAAAACAGGATACATATATATAGAAACACACATATTATTAAAATACAAATTTACAATAAATCTAGTTTTGCCAATCTTTTCCCCCTCTTCGTTATGGAGGCTTGACCCCAAATTCTACACACTGAGCTATATCCCAGTCCTTTAAAATTTTTATATTTTTAGAAAGGTTTTGCAAATCACTAAATCACTAAGTTGCCAAGGCAGGACTCTAAGATATGATCCTCCTGCCTCAGCCTTCCAGAGTACTGGAATTACAGGTGTGCATCACTACACACAGCTTGGTTTTGCAGATCTTGATTGGCTAATATCTGTAATTCTAGAACTAAGCTGCAGTCCTCACCAAAAAGGTTTAGAATGGCAAGATCCACCGTGTAGGCAGTTTATATTTATAGCTAATTCAAAGGAAGTGACATACAGAAAATGTAACTGAGCTACAGAGATAGTCTGATTAATTACAGCTCTTATTTGAATATAGTGGGTGGAGTTTGCCACTCACTATTGGTTGAGACTATGCTACTTGTTCTGAGAGCAGGATAGAGCCTCCTTACACATAAAGTTAGATTATAGTTCACTGTGTAGAGAAAATTTTAAATCAAATTTAATATACAGAGACAGTTTAGATAAGAAAATACACACAAAATAAAACGAAACTTCCACGTTAACGTTTACATTTACTACATATGATGCCTTGAGATATTTTCCAATTTATTTCACTATTTAAAATGTGATCATGATCTACAGATGAGTTAAAGCCACATCTTTGAAAATGGTGGACTAAATAAAAAAATTACATGCCATTGTCTATCAATCTTTAATTCTTTCTCTGGGCCATGGTTTCTCAGGGCTTGGTTCTGACAGTGTGACAGTGTATAGTTGTATATGCAGTGGTACCTTATGAACTTAATTTGTTCCACAATTCTGGAAAACATGGCTATGTTGATGTTCATGCAAGAAAGATGGCCGTGGCCATATTTGTCACCTGATGCAGAGTTTGCAAACAAAAACGAATTTTCCGGAACACTTCTGTTTGTGAATCAAATTGTTCACAAACAAAAGCATTCATGAACCAAAGTGCCGTCATAGAGAGTGAGAAAGATAGAGAGAGAAAGAGACAGAGAGAGAGAGACTTTGAATTGAATAAGAGTCGTAATCAAATAATTTCATCATTTATTCTTTTAAATGAAATAGCAGTTTGTATTAAGAAGCCAGGCTTATTTTCAGGGACTTCTTACTATTACCAATCATAATCAAGTCAACCATGATTTTCGAAAAGAGTATGCAAACTGAAATATTAAAGTAACAAGGATACAGTATAAATTTATGCTTCTATATGTAGAACTTAGGTTTATATTTAAGGATACTTATAATCAAAATATCTGTGATAATTTATATTACTAATTGATTATTACTTTATTTCAACTTACATAGCAATAGTGACATTAGAAAAAATTGTGCAAGATGTATAGACTTTTGAAAACACACAAATAGAATAGCCTCTATTGAGAGTCATAGAAAAGTAAATAAAATAATAAAGGACCATCTTCTAGGAATGGATGAGGTCTTCTTAGAAAAGAACAACTAGATATCTTCTTGAATTTTTTGCAGCCCTCTAAAAAGATTCATTGTATTCTCACATCAAATCCAGATGTATTGCTATAGTCACAGCTATTATTCCTGGGTCAAATATACTTTAAATGTCTATATAGTCATTTAAGAAAATTTCAAATATTCCAAGGCTGCAAATGTTTAAATGAGGACTAAAAAAAGAATACCAGACTACTCAACTCTAAAATGTTTATAGGCAATACAAAGATAAAAATTAAACTTTAAACATTTTTTTAATTGGTAAGAGGAGATACTTGGGAGAGAACATGAAGCACATGCTCAATTTTTAAAATTTGAATTAGAACATCAAGCTAAATTAGAATCATATAGTAAGTACAATGAGACTGTTATGATGTTATGAACTGATGAAAAATCCCAATGTACTGAGATTTATAGCATTTTTACTTCATAATTTCAAGGATATTTTTACTTCATTAACACATACAGTCAAACCTTGGATTGTGAGTAACTTGGTGTATGTATTCGACAAGATAAGCAAACATTTCTAAGAAATTTTAACTTATAAATGAATGATGTCTTGTAATATGAGTAGTACCTGAAACTGAGCATCACATGATCACAACTGGTTCTTCTCTCTTTCTCTTGTCACTTTGATAAGCAAGTGCTCTGGATTATGAGCAGGATGAATTCCTGAAAATCAAGTATTTACTGTATTAACAAAAATTACCAATTTGACCATTTGTAGATACATAGTTCATGGGCCATTAAGTACATTCACATTATTGTGCCATTATTGTCACTATGGGTAGTGACAATACCCATAGAAAAAATTCTCCTGAATTTTTTGATCATCCCATGTAATTGTGATTTGATAAGCCTGAACATATATGGATAGAACTTTACTACTGTTTTCACTTTCATTATGATTGAGCTCTTACACCATTGCCTACATGCAGCAGAAATTAGTGGTCTGAGTTATTATTGGCCAATATATGAGTGGTCTAGATTTTTCACTAAAATCATAGAACTCTTTGTTCTCCTTAAGGGCAGTTTATGAATGGCTTAGGGTCTATGAATATCCAGTTAATATTTGATGCCATTTTTGTCACCACCAAGTGATACAGCAGTTGCTGTCAATTGCCAGTTGCTGTCTTTATCTGAAGTATCTGGGGATCATAAACAATATCTGAGTGTCTGTGGCTTACTCCCAAAGAATGGGGCACTGGGACAAAGAAGCCACAAACCACAACACAAAACACACACACACACACACACACACACAAAATAGAAACGTAAAAAGACATGGCAACAAAATGCCTGCCATAACTCTTGACCTGCCCAAAACTGGTTCAGGGGCATCAAGGGAGAGGAAATCATAAGCCACACAGCTGCAAGTGTTAAAAGCATATCAATGGAAGCAAAATAGTTCAATAAGGTGTTTGGTTAATATAAAGAAGGTATGACTAATCAGATAATGACCCTATTAAAAAAAGGTCAGCAAGTCAAGAGAAAACACTAATAAAAATTTAGTGGAGCTAACAGAGATGGATAACATGAATGCCCAACATAGAAAAGAGTGACAGTCCACAAAAAAATGTTCCAAAGAGAAATCCAGGTGATTAAAAATAGAATTGAAAGTATTGCTAGCAGAAGTGACTAATGTGAAAACAGAGTGTCAGATCTGGAAGAAAGAGTGGTGGTCAATGAGAGATGCCTTGAAAATGATGAGAGAACATGAGAAATGGACATAGAGGTACTAGATGACTCAAAGACTATAAGACAGCAAATGATATATACCAAAAAAACCTGTTTACACAAGTAATAGAAAACTTTCCAGACATGTAAAAAGAATTTAATATACAGATAAGGGAGGCATATAGAACCCCAAACAGCCATGATCAGAAAAAAAGTACTCCCCACCACATAATAATTAAAATATCAGAAATACAACACAAGAACATAACCTTAAAGCCTGCTAGAGAAAAACAACAAATTACCTAGAAAGGAAAACCCATCAGAATTTCAATGGACTTCTCAAAACAAGCTTTAAAGGCAAGGACAGCATGGGATGAAGTGTTTCAAGCTCTAAAAGAGAACAACTTGCAACCTAGACTATAATATCCTGGAAAATTATCTTTCAAAATCGATGTAGAAATAAGATATTTCCATGATAAAGATAAACTAAAGAAGTTCATGACCACCAAACCAACACTCCAAAATATCTTTAAGGATATCTCAGAAGGAGAAGATGAAGGTAACAATGCCCAAAGGTCCAATAAAATGAATGTATCAGGTAGGGATAACAATTAAGTAGAAGGGAGAGAAACCAAAACAGCAAAAAGAAAGTAACACAATTACAGGAATAGTTATGAATTATAAGTATTAATGTAAATGAACTGAACAAGCCAATCAAAAGACAGATGAGCACAATGAATCAAGAAAAAAAATCCAGTGGTATGGTGTATGCAAGAAACACTTTTAACACAAAAAGAAATACATAGACTAAAATCAAAGAATGGAAAGCAATATTCCATGCAATAGGAACCCTAGAACAAGAATGAGTAGCTGTCCTATTTTCAGACAAAATGGTCTTCAAGCCAAAGTTGATCAAAATAGGCAAAGAAGGAGATTATATATACGGAACTATTCAACAGAAAGAGATAACAACAATAAACATGTATGCACCAAACCACAGTGCACTCAGCTCCATAAAGCAAACACATAGAAGACCAGATAAACATCAGTACAATTAGAGTGGGGGATCTCAATACCCCACTATAATATATAGACATCAACTGAACAAAAAAAAATCAGCAAAGAAATATCAGAGTTGAACCAAACCATTGAAAAAATGGACTTAATAGATATATAGCTTGTTCCACCTGACAACAAAACACACATTCTTTTTGGCTGCAAGTGGTATTTTCTCCAAAATACACCAGGTACTAGATAATAAAGCATGCTTAAGTAAATGCATAAGAATCAAAAGTTAATCATACATATTATCAAATCATAGTACAATGAAATTAGAAATCAATAGCAAAAAAAAATCTATAGAATCTACGCTAAGGAAATTAAATAACACACACTTGAATAATCAATAGGCCACAGAGAAAATAAGGAAAAAAAAAAAGATTTTCTAGAGTGTTATACCTTTTGTCAGATGTCCCCTCCAAAGCCTCATGCAGTCAGAGGTGGGGCTTTTTCAGAGGTGGGTGGATCTAGAGTGTGTGACCCTGGAATTGATTTATGGTGCAATTTGAGGCTCAAGGACACTAGAATTAAGGGTGTGAGTGTTATCTACCCTAAGTGGTCTGGATAAGATAAAGGGGGAAGAAAGATGCTGTTAAGGTCTCTTGTTGCTTTTTCTACCTTGTGGGCACCATGAACTGTTCTTCTCTGAGATGACCCTCTGCTAAGCCACCCTGCCTTGGTGCCAGCAGATTATGGACTGAAACCTCTACAAACTGTGAGCTAAATAAACTTTTCCCCCTTTAACTTTGGGTGTCAGATATTTTGTCTCAGCAATGAGAAAAAAGTAACTCACACATAAAGTTAAATAATAAGGTCAGTACTAGAATTTATGGGACAAAATGAAAGCAGTCTCATGAGGGAAGATGATATCTACGAATGCCCACATTGGAAAAACAGAATGAGTCCAAATAAATAAACTAACGATGCATATCAAAGTCTTAGAAAAACAAGAAAATCCAGATCCAGAGCTTGTACAAGGAAGGAAATTACAAAGATCAGAGGAGAAATCAATGAAAGAGTCTAAAAATTTGTACAAATAAGTAATGAATCAAAGAGATGGTTCTTTGAAAGAATAAACAAATTAGACAAACACATTGCCAATCTTAACAAAAAAAAAAGAAAGAAAGAAAGAAACAAAAGACTCAAAAAGCACAATCAAAACTGAAAAAGGTGAAATCACAACAGGTACCACCTAAATCCAACAAATTATTAGCAACTGTTTCACAAACATATGCCAAAAAATTTGAGAACACAGAAGAAACAGAGAGATAACTACATACACATGAATTACCAAAACTGAAACAAGAAGACTTAAAATCTTGAATAATCCAGTAAAAAGTCAATGAAATTGAAGCATTACTAATTGCTGTTTCTATGTACTGTAACTCATATGCAGTGCTTTTGCTTTTCTGTCACCCCATCACCATTTTTCTCTCTGTGCCCTATCTTTTGTCAGCACAGACTTTCCCTGAGCACAACTTTTCGTGATATTCAATTCATGTAGCTGATTGCCACTTGCTACTGGGTATACAGTTAGCAATTCATTTCTCATTGTACACAAGAGCCTGGACTATAACTGCTCATTACATGGAAACCTAATTATACAGTTGTATGTACATATTTTAATTGTTCTTTCTGAGATGGTAATAAAAATTCAAGATTTCTTCTTATCTCCTCACACATACAAGTAGAATGTACAATTGACAATGTCTCTGCAATATTCTTTTCCTGTAAGAAGATCTTGAAAAAGTGGATGTCCTTTACTGGTCTTGCATATTGTACAACTCTACCAATTTGTTTCCTTGCATAGCTGTTCACTTTTGTAAAGTATCCTCATTCTTTGCTTCTTGTTTGCCAACTTGGTCTACTCTACAGTCTTCCTAGAATTCTATACCTAGTGGTCCTCACAGGGCTTCTGCCTGCCTTTTGCATTCTGCCTGGCACATTTTAATTTCATCTATCTGCTTAGGATTACTAGGATTTTTGCCATCTCAGATGAAACCAGGGTAGAAGAAATCCTGTAGATTGGGAAGCAAGTACAATACATTTGGAAGGAAGAAACAAGTCACCCACTGTCTTAGCTAAGTGCTTAGCTAAGTGGTTAGACAGTATTTAGCTAAGTGTCTAAAGTGTAAAGGCATTCAACATGTACTTAGACAATTTGTTTCCACTGCCAGTACTCACTGACAATCCACTTTACTGGGTGATAGAATAGCACGGGGCACAAAGGCTTTCCAAAGTGAAAATTGCCATGGGCAACAAAGTGGTTTACAAGATAATATCTCTTAAGTTGAACATTTTCTTACTCTATATATTTGAAAAAGTTAGGAAATGGAGCTAAGTGTATGAAAACTCTCCTTTGGAACAGGAGCAATAACAGCTGCTAGTTTTGAGATAAAAATCAAAGATGTTTTTTCCTAGGTTATTAGGCAAGATGCATATGTAACCCATTATTCTATCAATGGAGTCAATTTAGGTTTTCAGGTAGAAATTTTTATAAACCATCTTCTCCATTCAAACAAAGTTGCCTTGCTCACTTTTCAGTACTTCCTGCTTTTTACCACAAATGCACACTTGTTGGGGGAAAATGTAAATTAAAACTTGATGCATCCCAGACCCCCATCCATCCTTTCTTGCTCCTTCCAGGCTCTGTTCCCTCTGGTCACGATCCTGACCTCCAATACCATAGACTAGTCTCTCTGTCCTTGAATTGTTGGCAAAAGGAATCAAATAGCATATATTTTTTTGCCTAATTTCTTTTACGGCACAGAGAGAAAAATGGTGATGAGTAACAGAAAAGTAAAAGTATTGCATACGGGTTACGGTACATAGAAGCAGCAACAGCCGCAGCCCTGATAAATCAGGCTTTCAGAATTAAAAGCCTATGCAGCTCAGCCCAGGCGCCTCCTCTGAATGTTGAGGTGAGCTTGACAGGACTGATTGACGAGGTGCTGTACCATCTCAGCACCTCTCAATGTGCATGCTTTATCATACTGTATTTGTAAGACAGATCCATGCTTTTGCAGGATTTTTCCATGATGACCTGGATGAATTTCATTCATTCTCACTGCAGCAAATTGTTCCTTTAGGTGAATATACCAGAATTTATGAAATTACTCTGCTGACAAAATCCACTTCACAGTTTCCAGTTTGTGTCTATTAAGAAAACTCCTGCTATGAAGGTTACTGGCATATTCTTTGATGAAAATACATACACATTTATGTGGATCATATAAACCTAGAACTGGCATTCAGTTATAAACATTCATTTGTACAGTTTTAGAATGGCCAGCTAGACTTTCACCATGCTTGTAACAATTTACACTCCCACTGGCAAGATAAAGAGATTTCTCTGGTTGTCCCATATCTGCAATATTTGGTATTTTTTGTCGTTTTCATTTTTGCTACTTTGATGGAAATCTTAACCTGTTAAAGAGAAAGATCATTAGAAATATCTCTGACCTGTTACCTTAGGTGAACTCGATTTTGGCAATATTAGCTAGTTTATTCTTTCTTAATGAAATGCATCTGGGACAGAATGAGCACATTCATCCACTGAAGGTCCTCAGTAGTGAATGATTTCCCACTCTCTCTGACCTCTCCTTAAGTACAGATGATCTTAGCTCACAGTTGCCATGGTCTCCCGATTAAGCAGCTGTGCTTACTCTTTTTCCTAGTTTCCCTTGGTAGAGATGCTACAGCATTTTCTCCATGAATTAGAGCAAAATCTAATTTTAAAATACATTTCACTTACTATGATGTTTATATTTTGTTTACAGTTTACTGGAAGTTTAGATGTGGTTATTTGTGGCATGGCTTTTTCTTAATGTTCACAATTCTCTTTTCATTGAAATTGTGGGTACTGAAAAACAGGATGTTTTCTGCAGTGATTCACATTTCTAGAATTCCTTCCTGGTCAAAAGTACAAAATCTGTTGATTCAAATTCTTGTCTTTTGACCAGAAGAGAAAATCCAGGAGAGGGTGTGTTGAGATCTTATGAACTATTTTCCATTCCATTTGTGTTTCTTTTGCTCTCTTTCACTTATCTTTTTCAACTTATGCCATTCTATTTATTTTTTTATCTCTAATATAAAAATTAGAGTTATTTATCATACTTTTCTAGAAGTAGTATTTCATTAGAAAAGGATTTCTGGATAATAGATGTTTAAGTTTTAGTTTAGTTTCTTGGGTGTGTATAACTATGAATTACTTGGGTATTTACAACTACCCCATCGGTGTGTCCTTAATTATAATCAAATTAGATTGAAATTTTATTGTTTGCCCTCTTTCTTTTAATCTGAGAATATAGGGAAATAAGTGTCTGCAAGTATCTTTTTTTTATATTGCATTTATTATACAGAGTCCAGAATTTCTAAAACTACTTTTACACCGTACTAAGTAGCCACGGGAAACACCTTATATGTATGAATGGTAAAAATGAAACTTGATAAGAAAAGTGTTGAAAAAAGCATTTCAGTTCATGCTGCCTTTCTCATTTCTTCACAAAGAGAGCATTTCAGAGTCTCTTTTCCTCATAATATGGCTAAAGTATAATTTATTTAAAAGCAAGTATCACTGAAAACTAATCAACCATTGTTTAGTTCCCTGTAGCTGATTTGATTGTCTGTGAGGTGTTATGTTTTGTTTTCGAATGTAGAGAGGAAGGGGACCAAGTCAGCCTTTGTAGAAACCTGAATAAACTATAGATATATACACTCTACCACCACCTACTGGGAAGTAGGCTACAATGCCTGAAATCAGAGTAAACTCAAGCTCAGGATCTTCTTTCTCCAAAACTTTTAATGTTCCTACTTTTTCTTCCTCCATTCTTTTATTTCATGCTTCTTCTCTATTCATTTCATTTCAGTTTTTTAATTAGAAATAGTCTCCCTCTTTGAATATAATTCTCATACTCAGCTGTTTAAAACAATATTTTGCTGCATGAGAATAGAAAAGATGAGAAAAATCAGGTCAATGTTGTGATACATCTAGCTTAAAATGATGCCTTGTGGATAATTTATTAAAAATTACATTCTTTTATATTAAACTTTAATAGCTAATGGTATTTAATGTCCAGGACATTTTTTTTTTCAACAAGATATTCACGTTTTGTAAATAGTTAAAATTTTCTTTAAATTTTTAATTTTCTATTTTTTATGGTGTAAAAAAGTTCTTACTGGATGCTAAAAATGCCTGTACTTTCTGATAACACAAAATGGACATTTTTAAAAAATACGTATTGACAGAATATGTTCTCACAACATCAATAATTGTTGTTTAATTGGACTCTAAGTAAGTATTTATTTTAAGAAATGTTCATTGTTAAACCTTTTCAAAAAATGTCATTTTGTGCACTGCTGTCTTCTAACTCCATTTAAATTACTTAGGCTCCAGACCCCACCAATCCTGTACATAGGCAATTGCAGTTAGAAATATTAACTCATAAAATACTTGACTATGAACCTGGTATTAACTACTGTTATATTTAAAGCAAGGAAAGAAAAAGAAGTAACAATAAAAATAAACCATGACATTCAAGTGTTTGAGACATTCATGGTAACTGTGCGATACTTGATGAATACTTTATATACGAAGTTAACAGTGGGCCATCATAATTATAGCACTTATTTCTAACAGGCTTTTAAGATTAAAGGTATCAATCTATCAACATTTCCTTGCTTTTAGTATTTGACAAATATTAGCTGCTTTAATTAATGGCCAATAAAGGACTTAGACCACTTGACCGACAGAGAAATGAAAGCTATGATTATTTCATTGTCCTAATAAACAGCGCTATAGTCAGATGTCACGGTCAGCACGGTGGTGACAAGCATAAGAGAACCCCCGTGTTAAAGTGTGATTTTGCCTTGCATGATTTTGCTGATCGTCCTTTCCAATGAATACATTATTGTACTGACAGTCTCCAAATTGTGATGGTTGCATTGATAAAAGCAATATATATTCCAAAAACACCCTAAGACAATACTTCAAATTTTGCTTCTGGTATGATAGTCTCTGTTGGTGCTGAGCAAGGAGCCACAGTGCTCTGTGATCGGAAGGGGAAAGCACTCATACCTACTCCATTGTATTATGTGGCTAGGCTATGATGCTGAGTAGCTAAGGTGTATTAACTACATTTTCGAATTATAATATTTGCTCAGTGTGTTTGTTGAAATGTAAATCATTTAAAAATTTACAAAGGAAGGTTTAAGTGTTATGTAAATGTAAAATACAGAGTAGCATCTGTACTAGGAATATTAAAAATAAAGAAAAAAAGTTTTGTGGTACTGGGGACTGAACAACGACACATGGCTAACACGTATTTTTATTCTTTTTTCGCTATAAATTGAATTTGGATTTGCATAAGAATATATAGGCCATCTACCTATCACTTAAATATTTCATTATCTGTGTAGTCTGAAGATGTAGGATAAAATAAGGTGTACATGAAGAGATTCAGATGGGAAGCTCAGAACTCTGGTTCACCATTCACAAGCTCTATGACTGTGGGTGATCTCACAGTAACTCTTTGTTTTTCTTTTAAATCAAGTAAGAGAAATGGACCAAACAAGAATTTTCAAACAGTCATGGAAGGCATGGTTTCCTGAAGGGTCTTCATCATTTATCCCTTCGAGAGTTCCAGTCACTTTAACCCAGCATCAGTAAGGCATCTGTTTCTCGTTATTATTTTTGTTTCAGTGTGTTTTATATTTTGGGCTTTGAAGGTAAGTTAAGATTTTGTTTGGCAAAAGAAATCTCTACTTTGCAAGAAGGTTTGTAAACCACTGGTCTGCCATGTTTTCAGCTGGTTAAGTTCTCTGTTCTGATTTAGTCTAGTTTGATGAGACAAAGGTTGCAGTGCACTGCATGAGGCAACAAAAGCAGCGAATGCCTCTCATGTCCTCAGTCAACAGAGGTTCATTTGAGAAATTTCACTGATATTTACCACGTTACTAAAACTTCCAACGATCCAGTGATTGTGTCATGAGGGCAGCTCAATCTCCTTGGTTCAGTTTCACTTTGCAAAATCTCTTTAATAGCCCTTCTCACTTTGATAAGGTCTGTTTCATTTTTTTCTTGTGTGACTAAGGTTCCATCTATACATTTTTTCAGCAGTATATTCTTCCCGTCTGTCTCTGTGTCCATAGTCTGGGGAAACAAAGAATATAAGTTTAATTTCCACGTAATAATGTTGTGCTGTTTAGTCTACAAAGTAGAGGAAATATTATTGTGCCATCATATGCCAAAAAACAGCAATAAAACATATTTATTGGGAAGTATCTTGTACATAATACCGTGTAATTAATTCTGTCACACGTGTTTTCAAAGATTTTTAAATGGTCTAGAAATGTTGTGGGAAATGGTAGGTAATTACTGATGAGAGTTTTATTGCTGTTGTACTCTAATTGTCTCAAGTAACTCAGTGCTTATTTGAGGAGAAAAAGCATCCTTAGTGATAATTAAAAAAAAAACTTTTAAAATATATTTGAGATTATATTTCACAGAATATGTCTGTTTGTACACTGTGCAACATACAAAATGAGGTAGATACAGAAGGACCATTTATGAACTAAAATGTTCCTTAGAAATAATCAGCATTAACTTAGTAAGTAAACTTGGAAAAAATGAGTAGGTAAGTACATTTCTCTTTGTTCATTTTGTGCCGCTATAACGGAATACCTGAGACTGGCTTTCGTAATAAACAGAAAATGATTTTCTCAAAGTTCTGGAGGCTGAGAATTCAGAAATCCAGGGATCAGCACCTGGCAAGGGCCTCCCTCCTGCGTCCCACACGGCAGAAGGAGGAAGGGCGGGGACGAGGGCTCCTGAGAGCCAGAGCCTTTCATTAAGCGTGAGCCCAGCCCACAGGGAGGAGCCTGCACGGCCTCCCACCTCGTACACATCCAACCTCTTAATGTTGTTATCATGGCAATTAAATCTCAACATGAGTTTGGGAGGGGACAAACATTCAAACAGTAAATTAGATAGTACTTTACATTTTGAAAATGGCTTTGAAGATTTTGCATTTTCAGTAGTAATTTCAGCACATTTTTCTCCTGTATTTGTTCCTGAGACCTTAGCTAGTCACAAATATCATGAAAACAAAATAAACACCATACCTCCTGTGGAACGATTTACTTGCCTTTTAAAAATAAAATGATTCTACCAGAAGGAGAATGAGATTAACTGTTTTAATTAATGACCAAATGCTGGAGGATTATCAGTATATCATCATAATTTTTAGTTCCTAGACTGGTAATAAGTTTTACATTAGTAAGATTTTCATCAATTAATATTACAGCCAATGGGGGTCATGTTTATATTTTCTTTAGTCACATTTGCATTTACGGTTGATATTTTGTTAGTCTAAGTTCAAGTGCTTTTAACTACCTGTTCCCATCTTCAATTCGGTATGCTGCTGTGAAACGTCAGTGCCCTAATGAACTGTGATACGGATGGAGAACTGGTCTTTTTGCTTGGTTTTCTGTGAGCTGTGAACAGCTGTTCTGTTCTACCCACAACCTGACACACTTTCTCGTGTTTGCATGCTCAGCTCAGGCATCTACCTACTAGAAAGTTATTCATAAACTTGTTGTGATGTTTGTTTTATTTTTCCTTCTCTAGGATGTGTTAAATATCTTTTTTCAGCACTCTCTTAATCCATAAATACCTCAATTAATAGAATTCCTTATTGCACTCAAATTACATGTCTTTATGTCTTCTTCCTGCTGTAACCCTTTCTACAAGCCTAGTGTCTACCACTTTGCTTTATAAATTATGGTTGTGAAATCAGTGACTACCACTCACAAAAGCTAGGAATGAAAGGTTGAAACATGACATAGCAAAAGTAGAAAATATCCTTTGCTAGAACTTTACCAGGCCCAAACCGAATAGTAAAGCACATATGTTTTTAAACTCCATCTCCCATTTCTCCCTTCCTTGGATTACTTTCTGAACGATTTTTCTCTTTTCTTTCATAAGCTCATTGTTTTCTTCATCAAAACCAGTAAGAATTGGAAAAAAAAAGTTCATGGCAGAAAATTAAGGTTTTCATTATTGAGATATGGATTTTATCATTATATATACTTGTTCTTAAAATACAAAAAGGTATTTTGGAATCATTGTGTCTTCAAAAATTCAATAGTAAATTTATATGAAATATTAAAAATCATGCTACACTATATATTGAATGACTGCTAACATAAAGATGACCAAGAGTTGTAGCATTTTATCCAACTGATTGGTGGCCAAAATGAGTCATTTAATGACACCACAATCGGAAGTATAGTTTCAATGTTTTAATTTCAGTTTTCTATATGGATTTATAGGCTGACCGTATTTGCTTAAGCACCTGTCATCTATAGTCTTGTGGTAGGCAGAATAGTGGTACCTAAAGGTACTCCCTTTGGGCATCCCATGCCCAGAACCTGTAAATATGTTAAGTTTCCTGGAAAAGGAGTACTAAAGTTGTATTAGAAATAATGTTGCTAGTCAACTGTCTAAATTAGGGAGATTGAACCTTATTATGCGGATAAGTAAGTATAAGAACCTTTAAAAGGGGAAGACAGAAGCAGAAGAAGAAAATTAGAGGAGACTTGAGTATGTAAACGGTGTCTGAGATGTGCTATGTCAAAGGTGACGGAAGAGGGTGAAGGTCATAAAGGCAGCTTTAAAGGCTGGAAAATGTATGCACACAGATTTTGGCATTTTGGGACTATCTTATTTCACTTAGCTTAATATCGTCAAGCTTCAGAATATCCTTCCTTTTAAACCTCGATATTAACTATATATCTATATATAATAGTTCCCCTTACCTGTGGCTTTATTTTCTGAGATATCAGTACCAATCATGGTCTGAATATACAAAGTAGAAATTTCACATCTAATTTTATGTAGATTCCTCTCTGTGTTTTCTTCTAAAAGTTTTATAGGTTTAGCTCTTACATTTAGGTCCTTGGTCCATTTTGAGAAAATCCTCAGCAGAGCTCAGGATCATGGAGAGGAAGATGACCTGTGCCAGTCATGAACCCACAAATGAATCAGCTGCTAACTCAGGTGCTGGGGCTGCTATGGGGCTGCCAGGCGTCGGGGGATGGGACTCCTTGCTGTGCCTGTGGGCAATGCTCCAGGATGGAGGGAATGCCAGGTGTTCCTTGCTGCTGGAAAATGCCAACAGAATCTGAAAGAGGAAGCCAGTCCCTTCTCTTCACTTTTACCTTCCAAACTCCTGCCAGCATTCCCTTTTGGTAGAAGCTAACCATACGCCAATCTGTAGGAAAATAGCATATGTAGCATCCTTGAACCCCCCAAATATGGTAAAACATAGGAGGGCAGAAATGGGGCTGCAAGCATCAGGTAAGTGATTGCCCCAAGCTCCCCCTCTGCAATGCTTCTGAGTGGTTAAAATACATCCCAGAAGATCATCTGTTTGAATTTTTGGGTGTCTTTCTTTTTTGAGGACATGAAACATGAAACATGAAAGAGGACACATTTTGCTCATTTGGATTGGTTTATTGCCAAAGCTTTATGGATCTCCACCAGGTGGAGTCAGAGGCCAGTTTATTAAAGGGTTAAATTTTAGATGTAAATTTGCTTAAGGATTTCAATTTCAGATTGAAAGATTGAAAAAAAGAACAGCTAATACTGAGGAACTTCTTTCCTTAGATGTTCTGCTGGAATATAGTCTTGTTATTGCTGTATGAGTTTGACTGCTATGTCAACGTGCTCCCTGTTCTCTGGCTGTGACTTAGGACTTCTGATGCAAAGAACAGACCCATTCCAGCTGGCTCAAGAAAAAAGATTTTTGTTATAAATATACAAAAGGAATATCACTGACATTGCTAGAATAGAAATAAAATACAGCCAGGGCTTACCAGGAGCAGGGCTTTCTCTTTGTGTCTCTTAAGGAATCCAGGGACACTAATGTTTCTGTTTCTCAAGTATTCATTGTTTACTCATCGAATACACATGAAGCCGCCACCGTGGTTCTGTGCACATACACACAGAGAAGGATAAGGTATTAAATGGGAAAGATAGACATTAAGCAAATAAGCTCACACATAAGATTAGAAATTGCTTTAAATGCTATGAATATAATGTGCAGATTTTAAGAGAGAGTATAACATAAAATTTAAATAAGAAGATAGGTAATGGACTTTTTAAGAAGTAACGTCTAGGGCCGGTGAGATGGCTCAGCGGCGTAAGCGCCTGCCTTGCAAGCGCGAGGGCCCGAGTTCGACTCCCGGATCCCACATACGGAAAAGGGGCCGGTGATATCGCTCAGCGGCACGGGTGCCTGTTGGCGCGTGAGGTCCTGAGGTCGACCCCCCGGTACCCACAAAAAAAAAAAAAAAAAAAAAAAAAAGAAGTAACGTCTAAGTTCATACCTAAAGATGAGGAAGAATTAGACAGGTTAAGAATGGGGCAGAAAGTTTGATCAGTTGTCAAGGATTTGAACCAGAAAAAATTGATCTGTGCATATATGAATACTAGGCTTAATATTTAAGTAGCTTATTGTTTTAACATGGGGTAAACATATTTGTGACAAAAACGGGAAATCCTATCAGGGAAAACCCCTTTGTTGTAGAAATCTGTCAAACATACATAGTTCAGTGGCATTAAGATTGGTTCATTTTGTATTTGTTTCATATAATAAGGTCAAAATGATCACTTTTGTTGATAAATTATCAATAATGTTTTCCAGCACTTGTTCCTTGTGTAATTTACAAGTGTGTGAAAATAAATTGACTTGCATTTTAAGTTGACCGATTTCCCAGCTTCTTGTGGGAAGTATGTTATAAAAGCAGCAGATGTAGCCCTCTTCCTCTCCACTTAAATGCCACAAGGGCAAACTTGAACCAGGCGTATAAACCATGTCCTACCTACACCTGGCTTTTCTTTTAAAACAAGTCATTGAGACTGCAGCACACCGCTCACTTGCATCTAGGTTAGAAGTGTGTACACTGATGTATATTTGACAATTAGTGCTCAGATGCACAGGCTTCAGTCTGTCTGACCCCTCATATATTTCAGGCTGATTATAAACTAGTGCGACAGTCATTCTGGGAATGTAGCTGGTGGCTCCCTCCCACCCCAGTTCCCGACTTCGTAGATATAATCCCCAGTGAGATCTATTGACTTAATGAGGCTTCAGTGACGATTCTGATTCCCATGTTGATATCCACACTTGCTAGATTTGGGGCAATGCACTAGTAGTACGTAATAATACGATACTGTCACAAGGGGCAGAACCCTTTACTCTACTCGAGAAAAGGAGTAAATATAAAATAAGGAATATTTTGTCATAAATATCTAAGTCCATCCAATAGACTATTTAAAAATCTTGTCTATAAAGGAAATATTCCATTTATAATTTTTGAGTAAGTGATAGAATTATAATTGAAAAGTTTCTATTAACGCTTAGGATCCATTGTAATTTTTTGTTGATGGGGACAGATATTCCAGTTGAAGTAACTGACTGTACTTGATATTAATCACGTAGTATTAGCTTAATGGATTTTTTTGGCCCCCACACTTTGAGTGGTTAAACTGCCGAAAGATAAATCAAGATAAAAAGCTCATTCGAGTCTCACAGTTAATAAGTATTTTATCTGGGTTTATGGGCAAGGCTTGCTTGGTTCGGATAGATAGAAAACTCACAAAAGGGTAGCACTGCGTGTAACTATGAATTTGTGTTCTCTCCTGTTGATAGGTTTAGATTCAGTCAGTGTACATGGAAAGGGGCCCCGCAGCGCTTTCCAAATGCTTTCCATATTTCAGTGCACAGATTAAGATGTCAGAATTCGACTGCAGCTCTGCCAGTCCCTACTGTGCAATGCTTTGTGAATCCGAGTCTTTGTGCCTCCGTGTCCTTCCTAGTCAATAAAATGGGCATCATTCCAGTTTGCACATACCACAAGATTATCAAGAGTGGAGCAAGATCAGGTTTCTAAAGTAAGTGGTGTATAAATAATCCCTTATCACAAAATCATGTAGCATTAGAACAGCCTGTGAGTTGTTCCACTGCTCAGGTCTGTCCTGGTTGACTCTGGGGCAATGACTCTCAGCTGGGGGTGACCTCGCTGCATGGCCGAGGGGACATTCGGCGACGCTACTAGCATTCAGGGAGTAGAATTCAGAGAGGCTGGCAAACCCCCCGCGGTGCCCAGGAGCCCCTCATGACGCAGACTTGCTCAGCCCAAGACGTCAGCTGCGCCGGGCTGCGCCCCCTGCTCTGGGGTCGCGGCGGCTCGGTCACCGAGCGCGGCTGCACGAGCGTGTGACCTCGCGTCCGCTCTGGGACGCGCTCCTCCCCCCACCCCCGACTGAGCGCGCTCGGGGCGGGGCGGTGCCCGTGGGGTGCAGCCGGGCTGGCCCGGAGGAGACCGGGACTCCCGCCGGCGCGCTGCCAGCCCTGTCCCGTGCGCGCGGTGCGGAGCGCGTCCGCCACGGCCGCCTCGGCCTCGCGAGGCCCCGCTGAGCCGCAGCCGGGACGCGAACCCCGCGGAGGTCAGGATCGGGGACACAGATATTTCGGAGCTAGAGAGCCCGCGATCTGAATTCTGCCCCAGTTTACCACGTGGCCTTCGTCTTTCACGAGCTGTAAAGACACCGGTGACGACGCCTCGACCGCAGAAGGCCGCGAGGCCGCCAGCGGGTGGAGCGCGGGGCGCAGACGCGGGCGCCCGAAGAGCTCGGACCGCGGCGGCCGCCCCGCCCCCCACCCCAGCTGCGGCCGGCGAGGCCCGGGGCTCCGTGCGTGGTGCGGTTAGCAGAATTTAATAAATATTACAATCTTTTCATTTCAATGGTAAAAATTAAAAAAAAAAAGCATTTTCAGTCTTGTTCTTTTCACTTAATCCATCTGCCTCATTCATACTCCCTGAGAGCAGCAGGAAAGACAAAGAAAAACAACAACAAAGGAGTCACACAAAAGCACGTTAGGGCCGGTGAGATGGCTCAGCAGTATACGCGCCTGCCCGCCAAGCGCAAGGGCCCGAGTTCGACTCCCGGAACCCACATACGAAAAAGGGGCCGGTGATATCGCTCAGCGGCACGGGCGCCCGCTGGCGCCTGAGGTCCTGAGGTCAAACCCGGTACCCACACACACACAAAAAGAAAAGCACGTTAAATGGTTCTCTCATATTCCAAAATGTGAGTTTATAGCTTTCTTCAAAAGAGCCCTTGGACCGCCTTGTTCTCGGAGCCCCACCGGCTGCAAGAGGCACCGGTAGACTTTACTTGTGTTTCCAGGCCAGGCTTCAAAACACTGACTTACTCCGGAAAATACTCCTACCTTTCCGTGTGACGTTGTGATGGTTACTGTCACCTCCTGCCCTTGGGTCTCCTTTTTATATTTTTATTTTCATACACAAAGCTGCCCAAAGATTGAAAAGTACCGTATGTCACACATGGCAACACAGGACGGAGGAAATAACATGGAACTCTTTATATAGGTCCACATAAATAACAAAGGAAGAAGGACAGAGAGAGGGAGAGACAGAGAGAGAGAGAAAGAGAGAGACAGAAAGGGAGAGAGAGAGATGGAGAGAGAGAGAGACAGAGAGGGAGAGACCGAGAGACAGAAAGGGAAAGAGACAGAGGAGAGAGAGAGAGACAGAGAGGGAGAGGCAGAGAGATACAGAGAGTATGAGAGACAGAGAGGGAGAGACAGAGAGAGAGACGGAGAGACAGAGAGAGACGGAGAGAGACACAGAGAGAGGGAGAGACAGGGAGAGAGTTATTTTTCGACTCGCAAAGGTCAGAGGTTCAACTGGAGAGAGTTATTTTTCGACTCGCAAAGGTCAGAGGTTCAACTGAAAAGGAAATTTTCTTGGCTGTCAGCGCTGCCTCGGGATGGACTCGGCTGGACTGAGTTCTGCACCCAGGTCCGGGGAAAGCGCTGAGGAAGAAGGAGGAACAGGGAGCTGGTTTCTCTCAGAACACCACGGAGTTCACTGCTGTGCCCAGAGCGTACAAAGTAATGATCGTTCCTGCATTTTCCCTCCCTTACTTTCCTTTGCACTTAATTTTTTTCCTTCTTTTTTCTTTCTTTCTTCCCTCACTTCATTCCTCATCCTCCTTTTTTACTTACTTCTTTCCCCTTCCTTTTTCCTTACTTCCCTCCGTTTTCCTTCCTCCTTTCCCCCTCCCTCTCTTTCCTTCCTTCTTTTTCTCCTCCTCCCTTCTTTCCCTCACTCCTGCCTTTTCCCCTTTCTCATTGCTGTCTTTGGACTTTTGCGAATTTTTAAACAAATATTATTGAACATTTAACGTATTATTGAACATTCCGGGTTTCTAAAATGAACCATCAAAAATAGGTGACAATCTGTAGCATCAGGAGAGTTTGTAAGAAGTATTTAATTCTGAAAATAATTTAGAGGTAGATAGAAAACAGGCGTTCTATTGGAAATCTGAGCCAAAAGAGAAAGGGGAGAGAGGAATATACTGTAAGTCAGTATATTTGGAGGTGAAGTCCGGAATCAGGAACTGAGTTTGGATTCTGTTAAGTTGTAGACGTTGGAGATGCTGATTAGGTTTACAGAGAGCAAAAAGCTCCAAATTAGCATTAAGGGCATCGGTGGGGTCAGATCTGCTGACTGTATCTTCGGGCTCAGCTTGAGGGTCACCTGTGCGGTGCTGTCCTCCCTGACCCCTCTTTCCACTGTGTCAAGTCTGAGGTAAGAAGCCCTCCTCTGTTCGCAGGACTTTTGCTCTGTGTTGTAATTACAGACCTTAAAAATCAGTTTACCCATCTGTTGCAGGTTAAACTGTGCTCCCTCCCAAATTCAGACCCTGAAATCCTAATCCCAGGACTTCAGAAAGTGACCTGAGAGGTAAATAAGGTGATTGCAGATGTAATTGGTTAAGCTTGAGAGGTTGAGAGGTATTAGTTGAGAGGTATTAGTCATCACTCTATTTCCTTGCCCCGTACACCTCATGTGGTTCATGACACATTATTAAACAATTTGGCACCTTGGCAGATCAAATATTTTAAGATGCAGGATTCTGAGCAAAAGTATCTGCAGGAAGGTTCTCTGGGGTTTCCCTGCCCTTCTCTCCCAATGCTGGTCACCAGATCCTTTCTTATACCTGTCGGAAAGGGACCTCCTTCGCTCCAAGAAACATCATTATCTCTAAAAGGATGATTACCTTCAGCTCCTACTCCCTCTTTTTCTCCTCATGTCATATTTTTCTACAACTCTTTATTCTTTATCAAACCTACTACAAAAACACTCAGACTTCACTGAGCTTCTCAGTCCCCATTTCCTAACATCGCTTTCCTCTTGCTGATCTGTCTGTGGTTACAGGGCCTCAGCGAATGAACCAACGGTAAGTAGAAGGAAAAGATCAGGCTCTCCTGCGTTTCACGAGTACCCCAATCTCTCCACAGCTACTTGTAGCTATGCTGCTTTCTGTATCTTCCTAGCTCTTATCTCCAGTCAAAATGTTATGTTTTTTTCTACATCTTTATTTTTTCCAGGACTTCCTCACCATTTGCACCTATGCTCAGGAAGATCTTGGAACATCTTAGTTTTCTTCTTTGCTATGTCCTCAGCACCTTTGGTGGTGACTGGTTTGAGCTTTTCCATGTTTTCTACGTGTTTTTACAGGATCCTATTGGACCTTTTTAACTACGGGGTTAGGTACTGTCGTTACCCTCACATTACAGGTGACAACGTTGGACTAAACTTGAAGAGGGTCACACAATTAGAAGAGGTAGAACCAGGATTTGAACTAAAGCCTAGTTTCTCATCTTTAAGGTTTCAATTGAAATAAAACCAGTCTCTTGATGAGGAAATGGATTCAAGTTTTTTATTTTCAGCTGTTGTTTTTTCCATTGTCATGTTACAAAACTCACAGTGGTCTCAGCGACTGGAGTGTTGGGTGTGGTGGTGTGGGTCTGGAGTCCGTATTACTCAGAGGGCTGGGAAAGAATACTCTTTTAGTGATCTGGGTGTGGAGGTTTGACTAAGGAGGAGACAACAAAAGAACAATCAGACATAGGGCAAATAATGAAAGAAAGTGGAGTTAATACATGAATGAATAAACAAAACCATGAATGAATAAAGGGATGAATCAGAAAACACACAAGGGCGGGGGAATACACTGTGTCATCCTCAGTAAGCTGGCCTGTTCCTGTTCAGGGCTCTGATGAAAGGAGAGAAAGACTCTGAACTCCTGTCCTCCCATTCTCTTGGCTCAATTTAATGCTATGCTGATCCAGACAGAGCACAGAGAGGTGTGTGTGTGTGTGTGTGTGTGTGCACATGTGCCAGTGTGTGTGTTGTAAGAGGTGCTGTGGGAGCTCTTAAGCACACTCTTTGAAATCTGGTGAGGACTGCTCCCTTTGAAGTCATTTCAACCGGGGTAGAACGCCTTTTCACAACTTACTCGGCTTGTGCCCTTGAAGGAATAACTTACCTCCTTGTACTTTAGTTACTTTCATTATAGAATGCTCTTTACTTCCTTGTGTTGTTACCAGAATTATTAGAAATTGTGCAGAATGCATACCTACCTACATGCACACACACCTAAACACAAACACACACACTACCTAGGATATGTCTTTTGCTCATTTACTATGAGATAGGAAAAAAATTTAAAAGATAGGGGGATAGACATCCCAACAGAAATGTCATAATTAATATGGGAAAACCATTTTCAGGGTAGCTTCTTTTTTTCTCCTCTCCATTCTATTCTGGTATAGTCAGTTTTCAGCATCCTGTATTATTTTCTTGCTGAGGGATGTATATATATATTCCCTTTTTTACAATATCTTTTTGCAATTATTGTCCAGTTAGATTGATAACGGTTTTCCAAATTTTTCCCAAACTTCTTTGGAGGATTTACAGAATCTTGTTATTTTGATGTGTAGATGGTGAGCATCGTTATTCACAGATTTCTGTGTCCTGTTTGGCTTTGAAGTGGCAGAAACAAATAGCTCGAGCGAATTGTAGATGTTCTGCATCACAAGAATTCAAGTACTCATCAAAAGAAGAAATGAACACACAAAGAACCCCAATTTAGAGTCGCCAAGAGATTTCTTCTTGTAACTCTTGATAGTTTCATCAGTATTTTATGAGATGTGGTAGCTGTAGTGATGGGAAGATTGAAAAATATTATTCAAAAAATGGCTGTTCTTATATAACATTTAGCAAAATGTTTTCCTTCAATCTGTCTTTGAAACATAATTCATTTTCCTATAATTGTAACAAGGGCTATAAAGCTGATATGATTTCTGTGAACTAGATGGTATATGTCATACATTTCTTCTAGGATGATTTCTTCTAGGAAGATAAAACCTACTGTATCTATCATCCCCCTCCCACCTCCCCATCTCTCCCTTTGAAGTGCTTACCTCGAAGGCCACACATTCCAGATGACATCGCTATAAGGCACAGGAAGGCTGCCATACTCAGGTGAGGTTTTATGTCAGTGTAATGAATTTTGTTGTGCAAAGCCAGTGGAATTTGGAAACCTATCTGCAATTGTGATATGATATAGTCTATCTGGACTAATTCAGAAAGATTAGAGAAACTTTCATGAGGCAAAACCATAGGAGAAGAAGAGGGTATAAAAGAAAGGGAGTTTAATGTCACCCTTAAAAGATTAATCTGAATATGGTCAATCTCCATCTGCCATTGACTGTTACTTTACATAGCACTGCTAAACCTCTAAACCTTTTTCTCATCTGTAAAGTGGGAACGAAATGAGTGTGTACTTCAGAGTGTGGTAGGATTCAGTGAGATAATTCATGCAAATTAAAAATAGTTTGTACAAATTTTGGCATATAGTAAACATATAAAAATGCTTGGGGCCGGTGAGATGGCTCAGCGGTGTAAGCACCTGCCTGGCAAGTGCGAGGGCCTGAGTTCGACTCCTGGTACCCACATACAAAAAAAGGGGCCGGTGATATCGCTCAGTGGCACGGGCACCTGCTGGCATGCGAGGGTCCTGAGGTTGACCCCCCGGTACCCACAAAAAAAAAAATGCTTGACAGCATCTTTGATTTAAAAGTATGAAATAATATAGAAACTCATCTTGCCTTGCTTGGGATATCAGTTAAAACCAATTCAGGCCAGTTTACAAAAGAGAACTTTTTCAGTTACAAGGCTCACAGGTGGATTAAGAGGTGAGTAAAGTCCATGCAAAACTGTGTGCTTAAAGAGTGAAAATTGCAGTGAAAATGTTGTCAGGAAATGAATTCTGACTAGATTTTTGTGAAGCAACAAGGAGTCTAATAACTCACGTGCGCCGTCTGTAAGAGTCAAAGCTCAAAGCCTTTTGGCTGAGATCATTTGTGCCACATCAGACCACTCAGTCTCCACTCAGCTCCCTAAACAAAATCCACGTATATGGCGACTCCTGGACCCTGGGGAATATTTGTCTGACCCGCTATGCAATGACACCTCCAGGCTCACATTGCTTCAGCCAGGTCCTCAGCTCCTGTGACCAGGACAGCCAGTGGTCAGTGTTATGAGAGGACAAAGAGGCTAAATCACCTCCTAATAAAAAGCTTAAAAAGAGCTCCTTACCAAAAGATTTCATTCATTTCAGTTGAAAGTTTAGAGATAAGGAAGTAAGCATGAGAATGCTGGCTCTAAGGTTAGTTTACTTACCTGGCGTGTACCAAGGTATGATCTATTAGGTATGGGAGGTAAGTCAGTTTCAGCTGAAATCCTGAGGTTTGATATTTTTCGTCTTACAACGATATTACACCATATATGGAATTTGAAAAAGTTAACCAAAACCAAACTATACAGTGATGGCACTTTCTCTCCTTTATCAGAAAGCTTAGCTTGGGTGATGTTAAGGAGAAATTAAAAGGATTTGTTTGGAGAAAACTATTCTTGAGGAGGGGTGGGTGGGTGGACAGACGGAAAAGCATCACTCTGAGAGCCTGATACGTGCCCTCGCAGGTGACAAGCACCTGATTCTCCCACAGAAATCCAGAGCTGAGAGAAAAGCTGACCAGCTTCCCCAGAGGTAAGATGGAGGAGGATGGCTGCCGCGTTAGTGTTGACTAGCAAGGTGTGACATTGAGGCCAGTGCACGCGTGCATCCTTTGGGCCATTTCTGTTTTCAGGTTTATTGTAACACAAATACTAAGGCCTGGGGAGCAGAAACAACAGAAGTTTGTTTTCTCACAGTTCTGGAGCTGGAAGCCAATGATCAGGTATCGGCAGGTTTGGGTTCCTCACAGGCCCCCCTCCCTGGCTTGCAGATGGCCGCCTCCTTGCCGTGGTCTCGCACGGTCTTTCTTCTGTGCGCACAGGGTTTCTCGTCCTACTCTCTTCTAACAGGGATAGGTTATAGTGGAGGAAGGTCCACCTGCGTGACCTCATTTTATCTCAGTCACTTCTGTCGAGGCCTTCTTTCCTTCAAATATGAATTTTGAGGGAACACAAATCAGCCTGTAACAGACTGTGCGCGGGAAATACATAGAAGAGACCTGTCAGGGTCGCCATCCTGCACTTCGTCAAATACAAAGACTGCGTTGCAGGTGTTTCATGGTTGTGGGAGGAAAAGCTTTCCAGACATAATAAAAAATTCATTTTCTTAGCCAGGCGTGGTGGTGCATGCCTGTAATCCCAGCACTTGAGAGGCTGAGGCAGGAGGATTGCCATGAGTTCGAGGCCAGCCTGGGCTACATAGTGAGTTCAGGGCCAGCCTGAACTATATAGGGAGCTCCTGTCTCAAAAAAACAAACAAAAAATTTATTTTCTTGAGGGCACAAGTATTATAAGAACCCCAACTTTGGAGATCTTCGTAGAACCCATGGAAACGGGAAAGCGAAAGTGCAAAAGGAGAGACCATAGCAATAATAATCAAGGAAGAATGCTCTGGCCACCTTCTTCCCTTTCCACCCAGCCCTACCCCTGCTCTGATTTGACCTGAAAGAATGAAAATCAGTTTAGCTTGGTTGTGGATGGGGATAAAGTATAAGTCTGGAACATAGAGAACTGAGAAGAAAAGAACAGTGTCCAGTCTTCCAGTCTATATGTTTTCCTTGTGCCCAAGTTAGAATAGGGTTTATAGCCGTATCTTTGAGGAAACATGGGCCTTTGACTAAGAAGTGGAACTTGACATTCTAAATACTGAATTATGACTTAAAATTACTTAGGAACATTTTATTCCTTGAGGGTGAAATTAGATCTATGGAAGTTCTTGTGCAGGGTCATAAAAGACCTTCTTTTGTTGAATACAGCTATCTCCTGCAGATAACAAAATCTGGCACTGCTCGGGTCTTTTCTATCATGCAGTGAGCACTGGCCTCACGGGCACCACAGAAAGGTCCCTTCAGGCTGGCCACCGTGAGGCAGGACCATAGGACATGCTGCATGGAGAAGCATGGGCAGAGGGCAGGAGGAGAAGCCGGGAGAGTCAAAGGTTCTCTGCGGGCTCTGTGGGTTGTGAGAAAGCTCTGTACCTATAAGTCAGGGGTTGGAGTTGATGTTGAAGAAGTCCACATTATTGTACTTGCCTGCTAATAAGACAACTTGATACTGGAAAATAAGAAGTGAAAGTAAGGCGTTCACATTTTTATGCAGTTCCTTACTTTTTAAAATCGTGTCTTGGGTCTAGGAGTAGCAGTGGTGCGGAGCGTGGCCATCCCTGGGCAGCTGTTCAAGTCCCTTCTTTAAAATGGGGTAGCGCTGGCCCTGAACCTACCCCATCCTTCCGCATCTTTAAATCACCTCTAGATGACTTATAAAATGTAATACAATGTAAATGATATTTAAATGGTTGTTATAGTATATTGTTTAGGTAACATTGACAAAGAAAAATATTAAGTATAGATACAGAAGCTATAGATATAGAAGGCCTATTCAGAGGAAAGCAGGAGAGAAAGTAAAGCTGTGCACTCATTGGATCCTTTAAGTCTCATCAGTGCTCCACGGTAGAGCTATTAGCAAGCATTTGTTGGAAGTCCAGCATTGTCTTGGACAGTGTTCTGGATGACTTCACCGGCCCTTGTGCCTAACCCTACACCAATCCTCAAGCCCAGGGAGCTAAGAACTCTGACTTGCCAGACCTGTATAACACACCTTTCTTTGAAGTTAGAGGGAGTTCTGACTTTCCCAAACCATATGGAGGGAGAACAGAGGAAAGCTTTGGGCTCTTCAAACACATGCTCAGCTGACAACTAAAACAGAACAACCATCAACACCATATGCAACAGAATTGCTCAGGTCACTTCCAACCTGAAGTTGCAAATATTTTGAGCTTCGAAAAGTGGTAGGTAGTATGTTGCCAGGAAAAGTCTCAGTCCACATACAAGCAATGCCGAATCCTGGTCATGACACTGCCACTGTCTATGTGACAGCAGCTGTCCCACTTAACCTCTCAGAGCCTAGGTGTCTATATAATGATAGGTCTAGGCTAAAACGTATCCTAAATCCTTTCTCATTTATAATTGTATGGTTGGCATAGAAATGCTTGGTGCGTTGGTAGAAAGAGAAGTTAGACTTCATGGATTTTTATGTTAACTTCTTCCTTATATCTATGGCAAACAACTTGTCAGAACCAAAAAATCCTGGAAAATTAATTGAAATTAAGGTGACTTATAGAAATATAATTTCAATGCTTCCCTTTTACCTGCTGGGAATAATCATGTCATACCTACTTGCATTTCTTTGCTTCTAAAAATGCTTATAGATCAGGGGAAGATCAGGTGGGACTCTTGTAAGCCCAGCAAAACCTCTTTCTTTAAATTGTACCTTCCGCCTGTGGAAAAATCATACCTACTTTTTTTCTTTCCAGAATCTGACGCAAATGATGGGGGAAAAAAGTGATAATGCGACTACAAAGAGAATATCCTGCAATCCTTTAGCACCCCCTGTGCAGTCATTTTCTGCTTATTCTTACAGTTTGACATCATAGGATTCTTGATATACCGATAGTACTTCATGCCAATAAAGTTAGGACTGATGTTCTGTTTGATGTTGTTCATAACATGCAGTTATTCCAAACATTGTAGCTGAACATTCTCATCTGTCCCCAGCCCTTTCTGCCTGAGGGTGGTTAGGACCGATCTCTCAGTGTCAGTTATATGCAAAGGTCCGCAGATATACATAGTTTGGAAAGTTTGCCTTTAGGATCCTCAGTGTTATAAATCTTCTTCTGGGTGGCCCTTTGGCTGTTTTGTGAAGATTATTTTTCTCCCAATATTTGTTTGGATGAAATATTCAAAAATTTCTGTAGTTTTCTACTTCCATCACCATACATATGTTCTCTTAATGCCTCTATCCATCTGTTCAATAGAGTGGGATTTGGGATTGATTTTCTGGCCCCAAATAGAGAACACTCTGAGTGATGTTCAAGCTGTACTCACCAACCTACTCCTTCTATTCTTGCACCATCTCTACCCACCCTGCTCCAGCTTCTGCGTAGTGCTAAAAATGATAAGAAATCAAATCAGCATTAGGAGGTCAAACCATGAACTTTTAAAAGGAAACCTGGTTATATAAAAATAGAGCATCCCTTTGGGAGTGACTTTATGGGGTCCTCATTCCAGAAGCAGTGTGCGTGTCACTCACTTGCATTCCTTTCCCTTGCAGCTCTCCCTTGAAATGCTACCCTTTCTTGGTCCCTAAGCATCATCTGGCATATTCCTTCCTGCGGCCTCTCTTCCCTCCTTCCTTGACACTCATCTAGTGTCCTTTGCCATGGATGCTTCTCTGCTACTCTCTGACTATAAAAGTACAGTGAGAGATGTGAGGGCATTGTCTAGCAGCCTGGAGCAATAAAATTAGATTTCTACATAATCTTTGTACTATCTCTCCTTGCCCGTACCATCTTGGAGGAATCAGTAAATCTCTTAGAAATTACAAGTTCTCATATATCCGGTGGGATAACAAGACTATTATAGCTCACCATGAAATGTTGCAAGAATAAAGTGCAATGATATGTGTAAAAGCGACCTGCAAAATACAGAAATAGCCTTAGCTACAATGAATGTTTGAGCAGCTAACTTTTATGAAACATGCACTATTGGTTGAGTTAACTATATGCTAAATTAATCACATTGCTTAAATGCTTACTTGATTGATTCTTACAACCCTCTGAAGTTTCACTATGTTATCCTCATTTCATTGGTGAGACAAAGAAAGGAAAGCCTTTAATTGTTATTTCACCTGAACTAGCACAATTATCATGACAGACTAAGAGCTGGCTCTGTGAAGCAAGTCTATATGAGGCCACAGTTAGCTCTCTTATGCAACACATCTAATGGCATTTTAAAAATTGATCTATACATCTGCCTGTGTTAAGAACAGTGTATTTCTGTTCAGCTTATATTATTCTTGTCCACTTGTAACCTGTGCAATGATGAGAAAATGAGGCCAAGATGTCCAGTGGATCTGGCTCTCCTTTAGCCCCTACACCCTAATCAGTGGCATCCATGCTTTTCCCTTATCCCCAGATTTAGAGGATTGGAAGAAAAAATGGCAAAAGTCAGAGTCATGTCAAATCCAACATATATATATATATATATATATATATATTTATTTATTTTTATATATATATATATTTATATATATATTTTTTTTTTTTTTTGTGGGTACCGGGGGGTCGACCTCAGGACCTCCCACGCCAGCAGGCACCCGTGCCGCTGAGTGATATCACTGGCCCTTTTCTCGTATGTGGGTTCCGGGAGTCAAACTCGGGCCCTCGCACTTGCCGGGCAGGTGCTTAAGCCACTGAGCCATCTCACCGGCCCCCAAAATATATGTTTTACATATAAAGTATTTTTTAGAAGTATAAACAAGTACTTGCAAAAAGCCCAGGATGCCAGAATATAGATTTAACTCTTTAAGTTTTATTGAGGTCCAAATAAGTGCTAGGCCCCATATGAGATCTAGGAACACAAAATAAAAGTATGGCCTAAAGGCTCAGGTTGTGATTTCTTAGACCAGTGTGTGAAGTAGGCAAATAAACAGAGGATGACAGCTGAAAATAGTAAAGTCTAGGCCAGGGATTAACTGAGAGTCGCACGAGACATGTGAAACAGCCAACTGGCTAGAAGACTGGCAGAGAAAAGAGGATGGTAGGGGAGGCCTCAGGACTGCACCCACTGATGACCTGGTTCTTAAAAAAGCAGCACCAACATTACCACTATAATTAAATGTATTTCTTTCTCCCTTTTAGTATCTGTGCTTAAAATCTGCTTAAGCCCTCATTTCTGATTTCCCAGAACTCTACCCTGAGCTTTCCCTTAGTCATAATTTAACCATAAGTAAATTTTTAAATCAAAAGACTTTCTTCTCTGTATTTCCCTCAAGACTCGATTTGCTTAAAAACTGGCATTCCCTTGGTTACTGGAGGAGATGAACCTAAATAAATGGCTTTACTGATTGCACAGGAATTATCACAAAGAATCAACAAGTGGGATTTCATCTTATTAAAAAGCTTTTGCACAGCAAAGAAATTACCAACGAAGTGAAAAGACAACCCAGAAAGTGGGCAAAAATTTTTTGTCAGCTATTCTTGAAACAAAGGACTAATATCTAGAATATATAAAGAACTGAAAAAAATCAAACCCTCCAAATTCAGAGACCCAATCCAAAGATTGGCATCTGAGATGAATAGACACTTCTCAGAAGAAAAAGTAGAAATGGCAAATAAATATGTGAAAAAAATGTTCAACATCATTGGGACATCTGGCAGACGCTACAAATCTACATAGTGTACGAAATACACAACCAAAAATCAGTCTTTGCGCGTCTTTATTTCTTCTATAAAACAGTAGCTGACTTTTCCCAGGTAAACTTTTTTAGTGTTCTAGATCCAGAACTTCAATGTAATACCTGACTTCCTATGTCTTTGATCTAACATTGTTTTCTGAAAGAGTCTGTGATGCCTAGAATTTAGTCTCTGTTTCATGGCAGCAGCTGATAATGGCTTTTTGAAATTGGAAAATATAATTGGAGCAACTGTAAACAGAAATGCCAAATTATCAGTGGACTTTGTTGCCACTTCATAAGTAAAATTAATGTGTAAATAAGCCCACTCTTTCATGTTAAATACTTGGGGTGTGGGGAGGGAGAAAGTGAACTTTTTCTTATATTGAAAATAATTACTGCTATTTGAAAATTACTGCTATTTGATCATTAAATGTGAGACTTTTCTAACATGATTTCAGAAGCTGTACACATATAGGGAGAGTAATTTTTTATTTACATCGTTTCTTTGGGGGAAAGATTAGGAGGTATCTAATTACTGTTTCAATTTTATAAGGCAATAAAAGATTTAAAATGAAACAAAGATGATGTGAGGGTGAGAGGGACATGAGTGTGTCAATAAGAGGACAATGAGGGGCCCAAGTGATGCTGACAAAGGTCCCTACCCTGGTTGTAAGAGCCTTGGTGCTCTGCTTGCGATAGTCTATTACAGTTTTGCAAGATGTTACCACTGCTGGAAACTCGGTAGAGGGTACACAGGATCACTTTCTATTATTTCTAATTACCACATGCAAATCTACTATTACTTAAAAGTAAACATTTAATAAAAACTTCAACCTCAACAAATTTGCCATTCATTTTAAGGTTCCTCTATGTCTGATTAATTTAGTTTTAATGGCTTGACTTCACATTCACGATTTCCAGGATTTTCCTCCAAACTGCATGCCCGGCCTTACATTCCATAAACTAGGCTTTTCTCACTTTTACTCCTCATTTCCATTCATCTGCACATTTGTGTCTTACTTGATGACAAAAGCTAGGCCAAATGCTGCCTATCCCATGAAATCACTCCAGGGAAAAGCCATTGTCCTCCCTCCAAACAATTACAGAATTTTTATTTCTACCAATCTTACAGAATTTTGTGCACTCTGTCTTTTATTTCCATTATTCTGCATGTATTTTTCAGCTTTTCTAGTAGATTTAAGTATGTGAGAGCAAGATCTTTCATTTTTATGCAAAGCAAATAAACTCTGAATGTCAACCACACTTGTGCTTGCCCAGAAAGACAATTCTCATTGTTTCTTTCACAGTACTCAGTATTTTGGCTTTTCACTGACTTAAATAAATATAATGAATATTTTTATTTTTGTAACTAAATTTCAAAACATTCACCTTTGCAAATGATTGGAACTAATGTGCATATTGGGGGGACTTAGATAAAGTATCATTTTATGCTTTTCAGTTTTTTATGCAACAGGATTAAATCCTAATAAATAAAATAGAGGAATGCAACATAAAATTGTCTCTAACAACAAAATGAATGAAATACAATAAATAAAATATGTACAAATAAAATGCAATAATACATGTTACACATGTATTAATCAAATATCAGGGAAGTGTCTGCTGTGCCCCATGGGATAAAAGCAATGGCACAGAACCAGGAGTTAGAATGCAAACCCTGCTGCTGATAATTTAGTAGGCTTTCAGGTGTCATTTGATTTCTCCTTGCCTCTGTGAAATGAAGTTACTGGGCTAGAAGAACATTGGTCTCTTGCTGGCCCTGACATTCTGTGGTTACATGAATGTGGGCTGACTGCACATTGGGTGCAACTGCTAAGCCCTGTGCCTTTCAGTCCACTAATCCGTCCCATTCAATTCATGTGGGCCGAGTCTCTGCCTCAGTCACGAGTGACCAGCATCACTGTGGGTTCCTGTGCCGTGCTGGATACCAGCCTTTTCTGCTGGTTATTCACTTAGTCCTGCTGTCCCTGACCATTAGCTTAAAGATTAGTCTGGTGACTGGTAAATAGGGTGAAAGACAGCTGAGTTCATTTAATTAGGACAAACTCTACTTTGGCATTACGTGTATCTGAATTTCTAACCTCAAATCTCAGCCAATCTTTGGATCTCATTCTGCTCCACGCCATCATTTTTTTGATAGTTGGTTGTAACATTTAAGTGGGGAGAATGATTTTTAAAAATAGATGGGAAGGATAGCAAATGTACGATTGGGTCTTTACTAAGAGTAGCCTAATAGGTTAAAGGAAGAGTGAGAGGCACAGCAGGTAGAAAAAAGACACAAAATCAGAATCAAGAAAAGGCCTTGGTGTCTATAATAAACTATTATTTTTGTTGAAGAAATTATTAATCCTCCCATATGTACTTAGTACAATAGTGCTTAGTAGATCAATAACATGTTTTAGGTACTTTTATATCCTAGGAATTTTGCTAAGCATTTTAAATTATTTCATATGATAGAAAAATCCAATTAGATAGATATCATTATTGATTTGTTTCTACAGATAAATAAATCAGAATTTAGAAGGATGGAAAAATTTGTCCCGGATCCCAAGGCCAATGAGTGCTAAACAGGAATTTGAACCCATGAAACAGGACTCCAGGAATCCATAGGATTAGGTAACACATTTATTGCTTTCCAAATATCAAGAGCCATCGTGATATGCCAAATGATTATCATACGAGAAAGGTTTAATAATTTTTTTTTTTTTGTGGGTACCGGGGGGTCGACCTCAGGACCTCGCACGCCAGCAGGCGCCCGTGCCGCTGAGCGATATCACCGGCCCCTTTTTCGTATGTGGGTTCCGGGAGTCGAACTCGGGCCCTCGTGCTTGCCGGGCAGGCGCTTAAGCCGCTGAGCCATCTCACCGGCCCCCATTAATAATTGATTTGTGATCACACTGATAGTGAGTGTAGAACCAGAATTTGGCACCCATTTAATTCCAAACGTCAGGGTCCTCCTTGTATAATTATTCTTTGAAATGAAAGTGTGGCTAAGGGTTGGTAACCAACTGATTTTAAGGTGCCTCTCGAGATGTCATCATAATGTAGGTAACTTTTATTAAGGAAAAGTATTAATATACACAGGCTAGGAAATTGAATGGCAAAGGACAGTATTATGATAAAATACATAAGAAGCAGACACTAATATCTTCAGGGAACTTTAAAAAATGTTTTTTTCTACAATTATCCATGAGAAAAGGAACATGGCTTTCAAGTTACATAAATATTCTTGTCTGGTTTATCATAAAGATGGTAATTGATAATCAAATATTGAGGTGAAATATTTTCTTTAAAACCATCAGCCCTCTTTTGGCTGATTATTGTCAGTTCAATAACAGTTTGGTGTATTTCCTGTGTTTCTTTCTCAGGCCAAGGCAGTTTGGCCAACCTGACTGAATAGTAAACGTGCTTACGAGTTGCCTCCCCTTACTAAGCAATAGGAAGGTGGAAAGAAACAATGATAGCTGAGTGCAGGGCGTGATTATGCATTAATTGCTGGATTATGGGGAGAAGTATCATAAAAAGCATTCAGTGGGGCAATTAGAGAAAATTGTACATAGCTTGGATATTAGGTGCTAATATCTTGTCTATGTTAAATTTCCTGAATTAGATCATTCCACAGTGGTTTTGTGAAAAAAATGACATTATTTCAAGGAAAGTACATTGAAGTATTTTGTGCTAAGAGGAAATGATGTTTCAAAGTGTGTCTCAAGGAAAAAAATGAATCTATATAGAGAATAGGAGTGATAAAGTCAAGGGAGGAAAATATTAAAAATTAGTAAGTAAAATGTATTTTTTGTCTATCACATCTTCTTTAAAAGTTCGAAATTCTTTTAAAATAAAAAGCTAGAAAACAATTTTCCAGCGTAAAACAGTTTTGAGCTTTAATATTTAGTCTCTTTTTATAGGGCAGATGAATCTTTAAATAAAAGAGTCGACTAAAAGTAGACAAACAAAAATCTTAAACCTTGGTGATAACTGGGTGAAATCACTTTAGAGTGGTACCATGTTTGCCTTCTATGAATATTTCTATCAATCAGAAATATTCATTTAAAAAACTAAATTTTTGTAGCACTATTCAGCACATGGTGCTAAAGTAAATGTTCAAAAAGCATTACTATTTCTTTAGTGCAGATATTTCATGAGGTGATTTGGGAATTATCCTTGATGTTCATGGATGAAACTATATTTTTCTCTGAGATGGACTTTCCACATAGAGTCTAAGGGCCCGTTCAGTTACATGTCCCGGAGCTGCCTCAAGCCCCCACAGGTAATTCTGAGGTCTTTAGAGAGAAGCTTCACCACTCAGGATATTATTTCGTGAAATGTCACAGTCCTGGTGCACTACAACAACAGTTCTCACACGAATTCTCCCTAGTTTCTAAGGAATCTAGCTCTCATCTCTGTTCTTCCTCTATATTTATTCCTTATCGAAATTGAAAAGCTCAAGTGCATCTCCAGAGGAAAAAATTCCAGGATAAGTTAGTGAATGAAATTATAATGGAGAATTTGGATTTTATGTGAAAATGTGGCCTGGTTATTTAGAATACTCTAAGAAAGCCTCTAGCAGGTGAATGTTTTGTTGATGGTACCCGCATACAGTTGTACTTCCTCGTAGATTTTGACACACATTTCCCAGGGAAAAAGTATTTTAGCGTTTATTGTTCTCCCTTGAATTATATGAAGAAATTGTTAAAAGTTTTTACTTTGAGTTGGGTCTGTTTTGAGTTGATGACAAGAATTTAAGAAAAATATTTCCCCTATTTTTCCTTGACTATTTCAAAATAAATGCTGAAGTACATATTCTGGGAAAAAAAATAAACTAATTAAGAAGAAAAAAGAGAAAAGAAAAAAACAAAAGAAAAAGAAACAAAACAAGAAAAGAAACAAAAGACAAAAACGTGTTCATTAGACATTTGAAAATCTGTGTCTGAGACCTCACTGCCTGAACAGTGAATTCAAATTTCTGTTGCTTAGTTTGGTATTGTTTTACTCCATGTGGAGCTGAGGACAGTGAGATCATATTTGTGGCTGGAAATTATACATGGACTAATAAGATACTCTCCAACTTTTTTAAGTTTTAAGAATTATTGCCAGTATGACTTTCCTACAAACAATGGAATACAAATAATGTCCAGAGGCTCAGGACAAGCTAATATAAAACAGATATTTTCTGTTTAATCCAGTAATGTCTTATTTATACAATGAAGATTTAATTTTTAAATATTTAAACTTGCTTCTGGCTTTTGTCTTTCGCTGCATTCAGACTTCTTTGTTATACATTCGAGTGTTGTGGTAGGATGCCATTGCAATATTAACTTGTCTACCTAATTAATTTATTTGCACATGGTTTTAAACATATCTTTCTAAAATGTAGGCACTGTCTAGTTCTAGGAAAATGCAATCTTCCTCTTTATTTGGATATTTTTCCTTCTCAACATCCAAAGAACTTTCAGTTTTCCCTCAGATTTAGGTTTCTCCAGTTTCCAAAATGGTTATTATGCCCCAATTCTCACAAGGTAGTCCAATTACAGATTTACAGGCCTATCCAGGTTTGAGAAATTCTTAAACTGGAGTTGAAATTTTATTTCAGAGCTAAGAAGCTGATGAGGGCCGGGGATATAGCTCAGCGGCACAGCACCTGCCTGGCAAGCACAATGTCCTGAGTTCAATTCCCAGTACCAAAAAATAAAAAGAAGCTGATGACTTTCATGCATTCTTATGCTGTTATACTTGCCACAGTATCATGCCACTAGGGTATCCATCAATCTAAAATGATAAAGTACACTATTTATATAAAAATCTCCACCTGGAAAACAAAGTTATCCTAAAGATCACTAAGCTTAAATTCTATGATACTGAACAAAGAACATTTTAGAATATTCTCTCAATTCTACGTGGGCCTAAGTCACTTCCTCCGAGGGAGCGCCTCGGAAGAGGAAGAAGGCCTTTGTTGCAAGGGTGTAACAGAAGCACATGCAGTTCCCCCTTTCACAGAGGCATTTTTCCAGCTGTTCTTTTAAATCTTTGGATCTCCCATTAGAACACAAAGTGCTGCCTTTTGCAAAAGTAGCACCTCCCAGCATGGGTTTCTTAATATTAATTGGTACTAAACTAGACAGAGGGGTAGGTACTCTCTCTGCTAAAATAAATTTGGAAAAAGATATCTATTAAAACAAAACCAAACAGGTTTAGAATGTCTCAGAATCTACACCATGCTGCTAACGTGCAACGTGAAACCCTAAGAAGAAACTGTTGTGTAGAATGTCTCTACTTGTTTTTTAATGAAATGTGTCCTGGGAGATTATGTTGTAAAACCTCTTTCCCTATTACTTACTGCAAGTTTTCTCCTCATTAACCCTCACGTTCAGTTAAGATTAATCTTCACATTTTTCAGTTAGACTTCATCACTATTCCTTCGGCACATTATTGAACTCTTAAGGTTTTTAGGATCCTATTTATTTTATACTCACTTTTGGGGAGTATTGCAGGGATCTGTCTTTGTTGTCTTCTAAACTATAACTCCTGGAGACAATGGACCACTCACTTTTCATCAGTTTTGTACAACACCCCTTTTTAGAACTTCAGAGGAACTCAGGAAATGCTTATGAAGGACTGATCCCAGCTAACTCAAGGCCTAATACGATTTCAAAGATTCCTCAGTAAAGTAAAATATGTGTCTCCACCCTTTTGAGAATGAGTAGATTAGATTTTCATTTTTACATGCATCTTTATGCTCAATTTAAGCCTCTTGAATGACAGGGATAGTAAATCTCCATAGCCCAAACTTATAACTGAAAATAATTCAAATTGAACAAGATTCATGCAAGGTTTTTATTTAGCTTCGTATTCAGACTACAGTTAAGTATTTCATTTGACAAGTGGACATGATATTCTAGGAAACATTTCAAAACACTCCAGGGACATCATAAGTGCTGGGAACAGAGCAACTTACTCTGTAGTTAACATGGACAGTAAGTACTTCAAGCAGTCATTAAGGGAAGCAGCCTAAATGACTACTGGTCCTGTACTATAAAATGATGATTCTCAGAACAGCTACAAAGAAAAGCACATAGTCATGACAGAACTAGAGAGATCTTGCCTCCATTTCCATCCATTTCATGTAGGATAGGACTTGGGGTCACATGTAAAAAGCCAAATGATTCTTTCACAATAAGCTACAAGTTGATGTGTAGTATTAATACTAATACAATTAGCTTATGTTTAAAAAATTCTGAAAAAAATTCATATTTGAATTCCACTATACTGGTGACTGCAGGAGATGCTAAGCCATTGAAGAGTCTTCTCCCCATTCTTGTGGTTTATGAGTTCTTCTGAGAGATTTTCATTGTGACAGTTTTGACCTCTGTGTATTCATGGAGACCATATTCTCCCCTAGAGAGAGAAGAAAAAAATACTCATAAACACCACTGAACACAGTATGGCAAATACATGCTACTCCCTGATTTGGTACAAGTATGCTCTTGTTTATCTATCAGGACAATGAAAAATTTTTTTCATATAAACAGAAGCTAGCTGACAATAATTGAACATACATAAACCTCCTTTGAAAAAAAATTACTGTGTTTCCTTTACATGCCCTCAGTTGATTTTGATAGAAACTGTTTTTGACATTATTCTACTTGAATATACAAACTCCAACCTCTCAAAAGACCATTCAACTCAATAAACGTTTATTATCCTTATTTTGATTTGTACTCAAATAAATAAGACAGGTGTAACACAAGCAGAGAAGTAGCATTATATAGTCATTCCAGGGTAGTACCATAAAATTGTAAACTGAGGCAGAGCTGGTATGTACCACGTGCTATTGGCAAGGAACTGGCGAGGGTGGAAAATGACCACGCTGCCATGGTCATTCTAAGGCGTCCTAATCTTTCGCAGCTATATTTTTAAAACATCTTTTGATCTTGGCAAAACAAAAGCCTGAATTTTATTACTAGAATTTCTTTTTTGATGATTTATATGCTTTTTTAAGAAGGAAAGGAAGAAATTCGCCTAAATGTAGGTTTTTGACAGATCCTCTGTCATTTGCAGATAAAACTCTTAAGTCCACCACAAATGACCAGCAATAAATATGAGCCAAACTATTCCTACCATGGACCCTTGTTCTCAGGTTTATATCTCCTAGCACTTTTGGAAACTATGATTTATCCTTTGTTGAAGGGTTAACTAGAAGGATTGAGCCCTGCTATTCTCTGTATTGTTTAGGCGAGATCAAATTACATGTAGGTGGACTGCGCTTAAAATCCTAACACCTAGACACATGCAGATTTAAAGAGGAGTAAAATCGTGATTCTTTCCTTCCCCTCCCTTCTCGTGATATAGACAGGTATGTAGAATACATCTTTTCTCCTGAGAAAACTAGTCTCCTTACAGATTATTTTTTGGGTGACAATTAAGCTTTTGAAAATATCTTTTAAAAGCTTCATTGAGCATGTTCTTCAAAGTAATTACAAGGTATAAATACAGCTGTCTGAAACCCATTAAATTATAGTATTTTAGGAAGTATTTTATCTCCTAAAAGCAGATTAATGAACCCATGATTCTCACCAATAGGCTTTTCATTGTATTATGGCTTACAAGGGCACTTGAAACTCTGAGGAGAGTAGTAAGTGTGATTATTGCCACACTCAGGTCGAAATAGGTTCTCTTTAGGATTCCCAAGCATATATTACATCCATGATAGAACAAAAACACTTCTGCTTGCATTTCTCCTTAGCTTATTGTCTGTGAATTACTAGTTCTGTGCTTCTAAAATCCTCAAAGTACAAATCACTGAGGATCTTATTCTAGTGCTGATTCTGGTTCAGTAGGTCTGGAGTGAGTTCTCATACTGTATTTCTACTAAATGTCCACACAATATTCATGCTTTCTATCCATGGTCCACACTAAAAGAAAAAGGCACTGGTGAGAGGTTTGTCCGTTCTTCCCTCTGTGCCCAGGAATGAGTTTTGTACTACTTAAGCAGGCACAGAGGAAATTTTTGCTGAACTGACCCAGCCAATATAATCAAACAAAAGACGTTTATGTGAGCTCTTGCTATAAGCCCAGTTGTTTACATCCCCTTGCTCCCCTTTCTGACAGGGACAAAAACTGCCTTGTTGGGTATGGAACATCAATTAAATATGAATGTCCTACCAATCAAGTCTCAGGTTATCGATGTTAACCCATGTGAAAATGAGTGCAATTACCTAAATGGAGAGATTCTTACCACTGACTCCATCCCAGTACCAACCTAATGATCAGAGTTTCAAAAGTCAAATTTTGGTTACTCAGTGTTACCATCAAACACATTGAGGTGTGCACACCACTATCTTCAGTTTTTAAGGGCTTTATTCCCAGTTGATCAATACTGATATTTTTACTTTTAAAGACAAATTATAACTTGAATCTTGGGGGTCATTTGAGGTTATTGCTTCAGTGATTCCCTTTAAACATTTTGCAGCAGATAACTTGTTTATTAGATTCACCAGATTTATTATATAGATGTCAATAGTAACATTCTTAGCTGAAATTTTTGAAGGAAAAATTATCTATACTGTATCATGGCTATTAAGGAAATAATGGATGGTTGGTTCCTGTTTGCAGCCTTTCTCCTATTTGATTTCCTTATGCCTCAACTTTATTAAACTTTGACCAAATTGTGCTCAACAAAATTGGCATATTTTGTCTATTGTTGTTATTTCATTCATTTTTATTATTCTATCAACATTCCCAGGGAAGTGTGTTTGATAGCTGGGCCAGCAATGGATTACCAGCCCTGAAAAGTAACTAATCTTTGTATTAGCTTCTTTTGTACAAAGTAATTAATTCTGCCAAGGAATTATCCAGTAACGAACATTACAAAGAGAAGAAACTACAGAAGGCAAAAAAAAATCAATTTTGGAGTTCTTACTTTGGACAGTTATAAGAGTAGTTATTGAACAAAGAGAACGTCATTTAACTATGACATAATCTTAAAAGGGCTGTTAATATCTGCGGTTTAAATATAAGTATTGAGGCTTAGATGTTGAACAACTTGAACGAGCCACATGGCGGGCCAGTGATGGAGTCGGGACTCTGACGCAGGCCAATCAGTCTTCCATTATGTTTGCTCTGCGGTCTGTGCACTTCTTATCATTCACCACTATCTATGGACTCAACATTCTGAAGATGGCGGTGGCTTCTCACCACTCCACTAATAAGATCCAAGCCAATTTTCTTGGGTTCAGGACATCTTAATCTGGATCATATTTCTCTTTAAAATCATTTGTCTCATTCCCAGAAATCCACAGCAACCGACCACACTCCCCAGCCCCGAGCATGCCATGTGTAATGTTCCATTCAAAGAAGGCCCTTTCTCTATTTCCTGACATCTTATACTCGCTTCAGGCTCTCGATGTAGTCCTGCTTTTTCTGCGAAGCTTTTTCCTACTTTATCAATTATCATTAAATTTTTATCTCCTGAATTCTCACTGCAGTTAGAACCACAGAATTTTAAATGTGGAAGGAATCTCAAAGACCTACTTCCTTCCCCACTCCCTCAAAACTTGACCTTGTTCTGTAGATGAAAATTATGAGAGAGCAACTGCATATTCAATGATACACTCTGTTGGTGCTCAGATTTTTCTGCCCTTCAGTGCTTTGCTCTGCACTTGAATCACATCCCGGACTTCATAAGGTACAAACTCCCAGTCTGCTGCTACCTAATTAATTCTGTCTGTGGGCATTTGCATCCTATGTATTTTTACATATTCCTCCTGCTACCACAGTTATATAGAAGACGGAACATAGTGCTATGTGTCTGAGATGCCTAGGACCTTATTCTTATCTTAACACCAAGAATGTGAAGAATGTGTATTGAGAAAATAGACAGGTCATTATATCATTCCTCCATTTCTCTTTTTCCCCAAAGATATTTATTTCATTGTGATTTTGCTAATTAAGACAAATGACAAAGTTTATGGCTATTTTCATATGCTCCTAGCCTTTAGAACTGACTCATTTTTACTTGCTGTTAACAAAATGGGAAGCTTTTCCTACGTTTGATTCTAAAAAGTTTGTATATGACGCATCATCTTTGTCTTAATGAATTTTATTTATTACTAAATGTAAAAATATTTTAAAAAATAAAATGGTTAAACAGGCTTGAAAAATTAATCAAATAAAATACCATACTACTTTGTATACATATGTATGTGCATATTAACAAGTGTGTGTATCTTGGTTTCAAAAGAAAGTAAAAGCTCATAAATCCATATATATGTATATTCTCAATTGAGTCACAACTATAAAACATGTTTTCCTTTCTCAGATTTTTTTCTAGGTTTATATTTTAGTGCCACAAACAAATCAATCAGATAATTAAAAAAATTTATATGCTACATCAATAATATTCTGGCAAATGAGAATCATTCATGTTAATGCTAAAATCTTTTGGTATAAGTCATCTAATTTATTTCAGAGACATATCCAAATAATTAAAGTGTTCTTTACACTTCTTACAATCACCAGTTCAATTCCTACCTCCTTATTGGAAATGTTTCCCAAATGGATTATATTTATATATATACAATTAGCAATTCTAAAAGGATAGAAAAATCTGATCGGCAATGTAGAGTGCTTAATATGGTCCCTTTTGAACGGTAGAAGCTTAGTAAATTATATTTATCTGCTGCTTTCGCATTTCTGCGTTTATGGATTAATCCAACATTTGATAAACGATTTGGTGGTATAAATATCCAAGAAAGAACAAAGGTATGTTTTATTTATGATAGTGAATATGAATTAATTCCCTGGGAGAGATAACCACTTTTACCAAGGTAAACATTTATCATAACAGAACATTTTTCTTACAGTTCTCTTCCATTTCCAGACATTTTGAATCCACCAAAGGGGCACTGAGCAGATACCACACTATAGCAATTTACCCTGAAAAGAAAAAAAAAGAAGAAATGATGTACATGACAGGTAATACTTAACCTATGAAGTAACTCATAAATTTGGAATTCTAGAAATTTAGAAAACTTTTTAAGAACTTCATTCATTTTCATATAATATATTGAGATTTTTAAAAAAAAAAACAATATAAATTAGAGGGGCCGGTGAGATGGCTCAGCGGCATAAGCGCCTGTCTGGCAAGCGCAAGGTCCTGAGTTTGACTCCCGGTACCCACATATGAAAAAAGGGCCGGTGATATCACTCAGCGGCACGGGCACCTGCTGGTGCGTGAAGTCCTGAGTTCGACCCCTGGTACCCACAAAAAAAAAAAAATATATATATATATATATATATATAAATTAGAATGCAGAAAGAATATGAAGACATAGATATACTACTTAAAAATAAACGCATAAAATATGTATGTGAATAGTCATTACATCATAACACTAAGAAGTGGTAGTTTGAATTATAAAAGATAGAAGAGCCAATATGCCCCAGAAGGAAGAATATGGTTTGCTAGAGACTGGAATTTATTGTCTGGGTGTCTTTATTGCCTATATGCAATAAGCTTTGTAATTCTCTCAAAATGTAAGAACATATCATGCAATGTGGATCATAATAATCAGTTCATTTTTTTCATTACTTGGTTCAATAAATTGCTTAAATAAAGGCCTTGGTGGGAGTTGGATTTTTAAATTCATTTATCAGATTTCATAAAGTATTTAAAGATACTTATATGAAGAAATATAATTACAAAAACGTGAGTAGAATTAAAGAAAAAACAATAGAAATAAAGGTAAGGAGGAGAAATTAGAATGTATTTTTGCAGACCATGAACAATTTGTTTAGTTTTACATTTCCCAGTGACCAAAATTAACAGCAAAATATAATTACCTACATGATTCTCATTGCACACAAAAGGCAAAAAAAAAAAAAAAAAAAGCGGAAAAAAATCTGTTTTTTAGACTTTTCCCTCCTTTCATGATACTTTACTATGCAGACAGCAGCTAAATTGTATTTACTTGAAAGAGTTTGGCCATTGCTTTCATTTTGAAATAACATTCAGATGTTTCTTTAGTTAAAGCACTTACTATCCCAATTCTCAGAGTTCTACATTTTCACTGGACCACAGAGTTCTTTTCCATGTATCTCCTACAGAGGGGATCATTCTGTAAACAAATTTCCACTTTTAAAAGAAGACGTCTATCTGCTTTAATTGCTCTTTAAATTGAAGAATTATGTCCCTACTTTGAAATTATTGGTAAAATACCAGCAACACGAGAATTCTATAGTTGTCTTCTAAATACCAAGCAGCCATTAAGTCTAAATGATGGCAGAATATTATTATGCTTTAGAATACAAAGTAATAAGACTATGTCCCCTTTGTTCTAATAGTACAGAAATTCCTGATGGGATTCCAAGCCCCTCAGTGGGGTGATGTCCTAACAAGCTTCTTTATCAAGGGTTCACCTAAAGCTTTTCATCGGTAAAATGTGCAGAAAATAATTTTGATCTTTTGACTCTACAGTGAAAATGAAACTATTTTAGTATAAGTTAACAGAAGATTGAGAAATAATCACGTAGACAAAACTGACTTCAAATTGCTATCCAGCCTCTCTAAGCAGGCGTTTCGTCTGTGCTGTGGAGACGATAATGTTCAGTGGGTTTGTTCCTAGGTCTGTGTAAGATGTGCTTGTTGAACTATTTGGTACACAGGTAAGTTGTAGTAAACAGAGGTAATGTGCATGCATGCAATGGTAATAAAGATTTGTGTTAATAATTTATCACAGAAAATTTCTACATTCATCACTGGCCATACTAACTTTATGAAGAATTTGCTTGATTTTGTTTAAGGGTTTTTCAGACTTTTGGAATATTTGCATAGACTTTACTAGTACAGTAAAATTCCAAAATTCAAAGTTAAAATTTATCCTAAATCCAAATGTTAGGTAGGTAGTTAGACATTCTTGGGGCTGAGGGACAAAAGTATGTGTGTGGGGGGATTAAGGGGGTGTCTAAAATAGCATGCATTACCAGTTAAATAAAGAAACAAAGATTTCAGTGTATAATACATTTATAATCATTTGTAGGTCTCAGACCTAAAGAGAGCCCACCAAGTCCAGTGACATTTTAAGGTTACACATTGGGCTCATTCCTTCGAACACCTGGCCACCTGGACATCTAGTGTCAGAACAAGGAATACGACATTCCTGAAAGCAAAATCCTACAACCCAGGAACATTAGAAAGGAAATGTCCTTTAAAGACCATCTTGCCTCAGGCTTAGGCCTGGTTTGAATTAAGAATTTATCTTTCCTAAGTTTTGTACACAATTAAAGCTCTTGCATAAACACTGATCACCTGAAAAGGACAGGAAGACATTTTTGTAATTCCAAAGTGACTTTTAAGTAAAATGTCAAGCATCACAATCACCATAGTGTCCTGAACTCCAGGAGTAACTTCTCCATACATAAATATATCTGAACTTGCACTGGGGCAATTGCCTTTGGGGCACTGCCCACCTTCTCTCTTAAAAGTTGAACTCTGTCTATTTTACGATAAATTCTACCTATACTTCTGCATGGATCCGTATGTGTCTTGACTGAATTCTCCCATTAAGGGTACAAAGAATCAAGGACAAAGAAGTGAGAGGCCGGTTCCTCACTGAGTCAGTACCCTGCTTCCTGGTGACATCAAACCTTTTGAGTACTATTTTGCAGCACTGCAAAGCATTTTGGAGTTTTGATTTGGGGAGTAGGGATACTCTGTATTAAGACAGAGCCAAGGCTGAGAACCATTCTTTAGACTGTGAGATAAGTCTGCCACTCAGCTCTGTCATGTGTTAATGCAGCAATATAGTGCTGAGGCCAGACGCAGTGGTACACACTTGTATCACCGGCACTCAGGAAGCCAAGGAAGGAGTTTCACAGTTCGAGGCCAGCTCGGACTACGTTGTTAGACAAGCAAAATAGAGTGCAGCTTAGAGTAAACACTAACTAAATAACGACTCTCTCTGTGGCTAGGAAAAGAATTCTAGAGCTATCAACGGGGGTACTTGTCAGTGTCTAATATTTTGAAACCTACAATAGGAGTGAGAAGAAAAATTATCTTAGGCTGTTGCCAGGATGAAGAAAGAGGACAAAAACTACTGAGAAAACAATCCAGACCCTGAGGATTGGACAAGGGGTACAAAAGTTTGAGAGACTCAGCCTTGAAACTTAGACTTTCAAACTTAAAGTACAAAAATTAAACATATAAAAAGGTCAAAATTGAAAGAGATGTTCCTCAAAATTTTCTTCTAAATTATGTATTTCTTACATCTCTCATAATCACAGAATAGGAATCTGAAATAAGAATTAAACATTCGCATGGGTACCAAATAAACATTACTTTAACTAATTAAACCTGATTAAAACAGAAATTTTCTTTTATTTCCTTTGCACATAACATAGTGCCAAGTAGCTAGAAAATACCTAGTAATACTCATATCGTATAAATAAAACATCCATAAAATATTTCACCTAATTCCAAAAGGCCAGATTGAGTTAAAGAAAATACCCTTCTCAAGTTTTTCCATTATAGCAATTAATTTTGTTTATGTTTTGGATTTCTTTGTTGTTGTTCTGTTTTATTTTCTTTTGTTTTTCGCTCATTTTTTAGCAGGCCATGTAATTTCAACTGAAAGGTTCAAATTCACCTGTTAATATGGCTAATGTTGGAAAGGCACATGTTACTTCCAATCACTTGACTTACCACACTGTCCCTGACTGAAGAGCAGAGGAGACCGTCACTGCTTTGTTAAGGTCTTTGGTAAAGATTCCTGCTGATAAGCCATAAAGTGTATTGTTTGCTCTCTCGATCACTTCATCCAAAGATTTAAACTTCATGATTTGTTGCACTGGTCCAAATATCTATAGCATAATAATTGAATGACATAAAATGATAGGTTAGAACTAAGTATTTTAAATGGTGGTGTATGTAGTTTTTCTCCCTCTTCCTCTCTCTCTCTCTGTCTCTTTTTCTTGACTATTCTAAATTGGATAAGGTTTTGTTTCTCAACTGTGACCTGTGTGTATGAATCAAAAGAGGTAGCTATGGAAATGGTAGGTGACCATAAGTAATGTTGATGTGTTAAATTCCCTTTGGAGAAAATTAGGATACAGATAAATGAGCATTTATCTTCTAGATCTTGGAATTAAGCTTTCAAGAATTTGACTGCGGATCAAATCACTAATTTGAGAATTTCTCTTTAGAAAATTTAGAATTTCCTCCTTAGCTTTCTTCATCTTCCAGGTTACTACATATAATAGTAAGTCCAAGAAAGCAATGCTTGCTCTGTTGGATAAGTGAGTAGGCAATGGTTCATAACATTTGTGTTTTAAATATCACTGTGCCGTTGGATTATCAGGTATTCTACTGCACTTCGATCTTTTCGTAATTCATAATGAAGTTAGGTAAAACAACATAAATTTTTACTCAGATTCCAGTCTGTAGCCAAATGTTATGTAACTCACATATACCAAACAGAATGCTCATTTCTCCAAGATCTCAAATCTCAAACACCACCCCCTTAGTATCTAAAGCATGAGTTCACGGGTGAAGCCTATAATCACGAGACAGGAAATAAAAATCACATTTGGCTTATTCCAGTCTAAAACATTCTTTTCATTTTTGGTGGACTCTACTTAGCACAGCTGAAAATCAACTCATTCTGTATTTCAGCCCCAGGCAGGAGAGAAACTACTAATTTTCTCTTAAAAAGAAGTATCTACAGTCAATTTAAAAAAAAATCAAAATTAAATAAAAGAAGACTCCTCACAGTGCTACCAGAATTTTCTAGAAAATGTGAAAGATGGTAGGCAAAAACCAGAAATAACAAATGATTCTCTGGTGTTCACAATGATTTAAGTAGTATGGGCACGGGGGCTACCATTCAGGAGAAACCGAGTGCAAATCCTAAGGCTGCAAATCTAATCATGATATTGTGACCTAGGAACTAGACAGAGAGCAAATGTTGCAATAAAAGTGCTCATATGTTACATAACTTTAGTTGAACACAGTACCTCGCTCCAGACTCCACTGTGAGGTATCAAGCTAGCTATTCTACTACTTATATTATAGGCACACCATAAATATTTCCTTGATTGAAGATGTATTTTCCCTGCCTGGTATTAATCAGGATATGCAAGGACAGCTCTAATTAGAAAAGATTTTATCAGTCAAGGAAAAAATTGTAATTCAGTTGACTCCATTGATGTGGAGAAACTAAGTATGTTTGATTATTCATACACACTGTCTTTCATTTTTGTTTTTCCCATTTGTTTGTCTGTTTGCAAATCTGATTGTACACTTTTCCTCTTGGTTTGAACACATTTTGAGGCGAAAGAAAATAACCTCAGATTCTCTGTCATACCATGGACATGGAGGATAAATGACTGAATGGATTATGATCAGTACTTTGAGCTGTCAGTATTTCTCACTGTAGTGGGTGACACAGCACTTTCATAGTCAAAGGTGGGGCATCTCTCTCTGCTTTATTAAAAACCCTCAGTGTGTACGAGGCAGATTATTATTTTTTTTTTTGTGGGTACCGGGGGGTCAACCTCAGGACCTCGCGCGCCAGCAGGCGCCCGTGCCGCTGAGCGATATCACCGGCCCCTTTTTCGTATGTGGGTTCCAGGAGTTGAACTCGGGCCCTCGCGCTTGCCGGGCAGGCGCTTAAGCCACTGAGCTATCTCACCGGCCCAAGAGGCAGATTATTTACCATTCCTAAACGCAAGCTAGATCTTCCTAGTTACATGTCATATCTCTGGATAACATTTATCTTATTATTTAGTTGGTGCTCACCAAATATTTCACTATAATATGTGACACATTATACAATAGTTATGTACTTATATAAAAAGCATATATATATATATATATATATATATATATATAAATATTCATCCCCTACATACTCCCCAGTCTTTGTGTGCTCTTGATCTCGGATTTTTTAGATGTTAGACTTCCTAATTTTGTGTATTGTCTCTAAATATTGAAGGGATATTGAGAAACATATGCATATACATAAATATGATATATATACAAATACATTTGTGTGTATGTGTATACACACACACACATATATATATAATTCATAATTTATTTTTATATTTGCATATACAAAATTAGAAAGTCTTACCCTATAGAGCTACAAGCACATTGAAAGTATGAAATGACATAGATGAATATTATTATCAAATATATAGATGACTCTTGTGTAGGAAAAAGCCATAGGGTTTATTCATATTGTCACAAATGACAGGATTCTTTTCCATGACTTTATAGCTGTGAAGGAAGTCCCTGAAGATTACTGAGCATTTTGGGCTGTGTTTGGCTGGAAATTCTTGCTAGGACCAGTGGATTTCTTACTACTTTTCGTCTTTATTACATACAATCTAAACATTTATCAACAGGAGAAACACAGGGTACCAATTTTGCTAAGAAAGACATTCAAAGAGCTGAGTATAGGGAAAACCAAACAAAACAAATCAAAAACACAGCAACAAAGGCAACAGGGGGAATGAAGCCTTTTACCTCCTCTTTGGCAATGCGCATCTCATCTGTCACATTAGAGAAAACTGTGGGCTGGATGAAGTAGCCTTTGTTCCCCCAGGGGCCTCCGCCACATTCCAGTTTGGCCCCTTGTTTCTTTCCACTCTCAATGAGTTCAAGTATTTTATTATACTGTTCCTTGTCAATCTGTTTCAAAAATATCATATGAAAAGAATAAATAGCAATTAGCAACTTACCAAGTTAACCATTGCTGGACCTGTTAATGAAATCTTCAAAGTGCTAGGATATTGTTAATAAACTTAATACTGAAACAAAAATCTAACAGATCTTCAGAATCATTCTTTGGGTACATTTATGTCTCATGAATTTTTAGGGAAACACCCTGAGGATATTAATATTTCATATCTACAGTTTTGTACATGAAACATACTGGCACTGTCATTCACGTGGACCTTTCACATAACTGTCATTTGCTTACCCAGAAGAAAAGTTTGTTAATGATCTTACACATTTACCTGAACACTGTAGTCCTACTTGAAATAAAAGGACTGGAAGGGGAGAGAACGCTCTGATTTTGGTTCAGCTAGACATGGCAGTTGAGAAGCTGATGCTTTTGGACTTTAGAAAGACTCCTATATTGTATCTGTTTGGGTCTTCCCATCCCTGACCCTTCCTCTCTGGCCTGCTCCATGCCTTCGCACATCACATTATGACCATATTTTGGGCATCCTTTCCAGTTCAGGTCTGTAGTTTTGATTCCAATTTCTGGTCAGCCCCAATTGTCACCTTTTTGCTTTGTTAAATAGGTCAGGTCTAAATACATGACAAGTATGGCAGAAGTTAAGTGAGGTTTTTTTTTTTTTTTTTTTTAAATAAAACTTCTATAAGGGGGAAAAGGATTTCAGAGTTCTGATTGAGAATACCAGGAGCAAGCATATACCGCTCCCCATGCCTGACCTGAGGTGGCCATCTATCATCTCACTTCCTGTATTGAGCAAGTGACCTTTGGTCCCACATTGTTGATAAAGACTCACTAACTCGGGTGTTTTGGAGTTAAGGATTAAGGGAAAAACAAGAGATCCAGAAGCCAAGTAGGAAGTTGGGGGCTTTTGCCAATTTAATGCCTATATTCTCATTATTTAAAAAGTGGTATTCTTTATCTTCTTCTTTGACTTGGAAAATCTTCCATGTCTTCTAAGGCCCAGAAAGTTTCCATAAAGTGATTTTTAACTGTCCCCATGTTAGTTTTCATATCTAACCAGGTTAAGGGCTATCTGTAATCCGAAGCTATTTTTAAAAATTTGGCACAATACTTGGCATGATGTCGCTCAATGCTTTTCTTTTTTTTTTTCTTTCTTTTTGTGGGTACCAGGGGTCGACCTCAGGACCTTGCGTGCCAGCAGGTGCCTGTGCCTCTGAGCAGAATAACTGGCCCCTTTTTTGTATGTGGGTTCCGGGAGTCGAACTCGGGCCTTTGCGCTTGCCGGGCAGGTGCTTACGCCGCTGAGCTATCTCACTGGCCCGAAGATAGAATATTTAGAGAGAAATAATCACAACAGAAAATTTAGAAGCACATTCTTTTTTACAATATGAGACCAATTTCAAATTGGAATTGGATGTATTCCTTGGCATCCATTTGAGAATTTACCAAATATGATAAAAATTGGCAACTACTCATATGTAGTCATTAAACTCAAAAACAATTATAAAATAAAATGCAATTAAAATAAAGCAAATTATAAATTCATTTGCCAGTTAAGGTAGGGCTCTGAGCTGTCAATATTTGGCATTCTCTAAGTCCTTAGGTTTTTATACTGGGACTCTTAGCATGAACAGGAAAACCCAAGATTCCTAAGTTACCTAGATGACAAACTCCATTAGGTCAGTGAACATGTTTTCCTTGTTCTTTTTGGCATTGCTTTGTGCCAATCTCAGGTCTCATCAGAATTTAGCTAAAAGTAGTGTTCACAAAGTGTTGATTTTTAAAATTATTTTTTGGCTTAGCCAATTAATCAAGAATAGTTTGGTTTCAAGTCAACAACAAGGAACAGTGTATAACAGTGGGAAAGAATAAAGCCTCCAAGCCTCCAGTCTCTAGGGCATAATCTATCAACAAAGGCCCTCTGGCATTGTGGGCCAGTTAATTCTTTGTCCCGGGGCTCTCCTATACATCCTAAGGAGTTGAGTAGCATTCTTGGTCTCTAATCCCTTGCCGCAAGTAGAACCACACCTTCCTACTAACTGTGACAACTTTAAATATCTACAGACATGGCCAAATGTCCCCTGGGATGGGAAGCAAAATGCCTACAGTTGAGGATTGCTAATCTAGAATAGGACACCAAAGGAACAGAGAAAACTCAGAAGCAAAGATGTAATAGCTTGAATAACAGACCATAAAGAAAGAACTGTGCAAGAAAGAGGGAAAGGTGATTTTTGAATAAGACAGTCAGAGATATTCTTATTAAAAATGGTTCTAAATAAACAGAAGAAAACTTGGGGCTCCAGGGAAATAATTGGGCTTTCATAACTAACAGACTTTTGTCAGGAATCTGGAAAACAGAACTTCTAAGGACACCTCTACTACCATTAGGTGAGAATGACTGAAACTTTGAAAAAGATTTAAGAGTGTTTTAGCTGTGGAATGGCAGCTGAGACAAAGGACTGATTCTGAGGCAAAAAATGATAGGAATGTATATGAACTTCTGGCATGGACAAAGGATAGTGTACAGGAATCAAAAGGTGTGTAGGTTAAGGAAAGCAAGAAATTGATACTGTTAATCAATTTTCTCACATATTTAGTTCCCAGAATGGCTCCCACAATTTCTAGAAATGAAAAATAGACAATACAAAAATAGAATAACTTCCTTTACCATTGAAAATTCGATTTTTTAGATCACTGAATTGGTATAGTATTGTTACCAAAGAATTTGTATAGATTAGACACAAGTTTATTTATTAAAAGTGAGGCCTGAAAAGGATACTATATGATTGTCACCTGAAATTCCCTTATTTCTATTCTCACCTGAGGGCCTTGGTTTACACCTGGTGTCAGAGGATTTCCAAGAACATATTTCTTAGCCCGCTCAACACTCCTTCGAACAAACTCATCATAAATTGATTCTTCCACAAAAAGCCTGGATGCAGCTACACAACATTGGCCCTGGTGGTAGAATAAGCCTTGGTGTGCAAATTCAACAGCATTGTCCACTGCAAAAACAGACAAACAAACAAACACCATTAAAGAAGAAATATATTCTTTTTTTTTTTTTTGGGTACCGGGGGGTCGACCTCAGGACCTCGTGCGCCAGCAGGCGCCCGTGCCACTGAGCGATATCACCGGCCCCTTTTTTGTATGTGGGTTCCGGGAGTCGAACTCGGGCCCTCGCGCTTGCCGGGCAGGCGCTTAAACCGCTGAGCCATCTCACCGGCCCCCAAGAAGAAATATATTCTAAGGAGTGCATATTTAAATATGTTCTCAGAAGTAACATGGGTTATAGAAAAATGGTGAGTCATGTAGAACACCTCTTAAAATCCAGATGGTAAATTAACCTTTGTGATCTCTTATTTACTAGGAAAATAATGACAATAAATAGTAGAATCTGGGAAAATGATGGTTATTATCGTAACTTTAATATGGATATAACTAAGAATGTGGATTTCATCCCAAGATCAAATACCGTTGCAAATGATTTTCATAAATATCTGCATTAATAATTAGGTGATTGTGAATATTTCCTCTAGGCATCAGGATTTAACTCAATAACAAAGAAAGTTTGAAAATGTACACTGTCTTAAAGTACAGTGGTATCTTGGTTCACAAACTTAATTTGTTCACCATTTTGGAAAATATGGCCACATTTATGTTTGTGTGGAAAAAATGGCCATGGTTGTGTTTGTCCCCCGATGCAGACTTCGCAAACAAAAACAAATGTTGCCAAATGCTTCTGTTTGCAAATCAAATTGTTTGTAAGCAATAGCGGTCATGAAATTCTTAAAAACATTCTTTAATGTTCTGATTTGTAAAAAAATTGATCTTTCTGAAAAAATCTACAACATAAAAACAACGAAATCTACCAATAGTCACAATTATTACCCCTACCTTATAATCTTATTGTAGGAAAAACATTTTCAAAATCTAAAAGTGTACCATATTATTTCATACATGCCAGAAACTCTTACCTGTTTAGGTGGCAGGATAAGACTAGGTTGTTTCATTAGTAGATCTTTAATAAGAATAATGAAGGTTTCTTTGCATTTTAATTTTCTAAATGCTAACGATTCAATTTCACATTAAAGCAACTGGGTGTGAATTTGAGAACTAATCATACCAACTTAAATTGTTTTGAAAGCAATTTATTAACAGGCTTGTAAAGTTGGGAATGTTGTCATGTTTCTAGAATGTTTCAGAAGGTAGTACATTCTAAAAACTTCAATTAAGATCAGAAAGCACGGCAAGCACGAGGTCCAGAGGTCGACTCCAGGTATCCACATTAAAAAAAAAAAAAAGATCAGAAAACACTAAAGGCCAATTCCATACACCATTTGTTTATACCAATAATACAAGAATGCAAAACAGAATTAGAGGAATGATGGATCTTCTGCTTCTGCTAATTTACTCTTAATTAGGAAATAATTTTGAGTTCTATTTGGTAAAATAATCAAAATGAACCTAGAATATTATATAGTGGGATCGCATCATAATAAATATATGCAAATTCAATTACCCTTGATACAGGAAAAATGAAACTGTTTAAGCAGGTTTAATTCTTTTCTGACCATCTCAATTAAGGAGTGTATGATCCAGAGTACAGGGCGATGACAGATGTAAAATTGTCATCTCCCAATTTGGTCTAGGTTCAGCATATCTGAGGTATCTCATTATGCTTAGTGCAGGTCTAATAATTAAATAAGTAGAATTATTAAAAAACACATCCTGCCTGACCCCTAGATGCAAAACATTTATATCATACAGGGTTCCGCTGAGGAAACAGCAATCTATTCCAAACCAAGAAGAAAGTATATTGTGATTAACTTATCAATGTGTTATAATTTTAGGACAGTTGAAAAATCTTCCAAGAGTAATTCTGGACTCAGATGAATTCCTTACAGTTTCAAGCAAACATGTTGGTGAAACTCGAGCTCACTGCCTGGCGTTAGCAGACACCAGAAAGGACGAAGGTGCAGGGTTAGCAAAGGCGGCCGTGTACTCACAGTCGGCGTCAGCAAACACGATGCAGGGGCTCTTCCCCCCCAGCTCCAGGGTGACCCTCTTCAGATTGCTCTTCCCGGCAGCTTCTTTGATGAGTTTGCCAACCTGAAATGCAGCATTGAAAAGGAGGAGACCTACTATGTGCTCATGAAGACAGGTTGAACATTTCACATTTATCTGAGTTTGTGGCATTATTAGATTTCACTTGGAAGAAACACTAAATGGCATTTTTTCCCCCCACAATTAGCACCTGGAGACTTAAAAGGCTCCTCTACCCAACTACTATGCAGACACAGAGATTAATTAGAAAAATGTTCGTGGGTAACAGCACAGAAATGTAGAACACAAGCAGTCTTGATGTGCATGGCTGGAGAGGAGGGTGTTTTCATTCTCATCGGAACTGCATCTCTCTACAGATTGATCGTCCACTCTGTGACCCAACCCACATTTACTTCTTGTACTTTCAACTTCCCTGTACTGACATTTCAGAACTCTGTCCAGCCAACTGCTGTATTCCCTACTTCTTGAAAGTCATCTTTCTTTTCCTCATTTTATACTTATCCTAACCTGGATTGCATTCAAGTCCTGCCCTTATTTGGGGTCCAGTTCAGGTGTTAGCTCTTTCTTGATTTATTCCCTTATAACTGTGTGTACACGTGATGCTTTTTTTCTCCTGGTCTCCCAATAAGCCTCATGAAGACTCTTTCATAGTTAGAGACTGGCTCGAATTGTATTAGTTTTATAAGTATAAATTTGCATAAGTTTACCAAGTAGATTGTCACCTCTGTGCTAATAATTACTATGTCCTATCACCGCATACCTCTCCTCAATAGTGTTTATTACAGTGGTATCCTTTAACTCTCTCCCTCTCCCTCTCTCTCTCTCTTTCTTTCTCCTTCTCTCTCCTTGCACCTCCTCCCTCCCTTCACCACACACACCTTTGGACAGTGGAATTAGAAGAAAGAAATTGTATCTGTTCTGCGCTATTACTTCAATTAGGTGGACTCCTACTCCTCTCTTCTCAGACAAAGACATCGTTTTCATTTATTTTTCCTTCTTTGTGGCTCACTTCCCATAAAGATTATTGTCTGTAGTTGTTTTTGTTTTTCTACTTCCAAAACCTGCCTTGTTTTAAGAACTTTATTATTTTTATTGACGCTTTAATCCACTAAAATGATCTTTGCCTTTCTCTTTTATATAATAATTTTATTTTGCTTCTTTTAGTCTTTGGATTTCTTTTCCTACTGAACAAAAAGATAAATTGTGCATTTACATTTTGGGTAGTTGCTGAAGTAACTGGCACTGAGCATTACAGAACAGAGTATCAGTGAATCTGCTGAAGGTTTCTTGGGACTCAATCAATCTGCTAAAAGTAGATTAATAAAGCTCAACTAAATGTAGACCTGTATTAGAGAACCCATGTCTGAAATTTCTCTTATTGTCCATTTTCAAAAACTGAATTTTCATTTAAGGTGATTAACAATGTTTTTTCTTGTCCCTTTAAAGCTGAATTCAAATTGAACAAGGATACTTAACATTTCTGAAACACACTGCCAGGAGGGGCAGCATCAGAATGTGAACCCAGAAGTTTCCTAGTCTTCTAAGGTCAAGGTTTCTTTTCTGTAGGTAAAGTGTCCCCAGAATGCTATAGGAGCTTAGGGACGAGCCCAGACTGAGAGGCGGTGATGCCAGCAGTGGGGTCAGGGGTGGCAGACGGACGGGAGAAGTGAGTGACCTGGAAATGTACCTGTGTCTCTACCGGGGAAAGTTCACAGCTCCGGGCTGGGGAACATGTGCCTTGCTTCCTGTACCTTCTCTGCTATGATTTCAGTCATTTTAATAGTTATTGCCACGTCTCGAACATTCTCAACTGTCCACAGAAAATCCTGAACGCAGGGTTGTATTTTCCTTATCTCAGGCATTGGCACAAAGCAACCTATTTCTACTCTGTCTATGAAAGGCAAAGTTCTAAAAATATGTATTTATTTACCTAGTTTTAGAAAATCAAGAACAATAAGATTTAACATCTCATTTAAATTTTCTATGTAAATAGGTTTTTAAAAAAATCCTTACTAGGATTAGAAAATAATCAAATTACCTTCAATTCACTACCTAGATATGTAGGTGTCCAATCTTTTGGCTTTCCTGGGCCCCACAGAGGGAAGAGGAATTGTCTTAGGCCATATAAAAAGTATATAATATAATGATGTACATGAGTAATAAAACTTTCTTTTCTCTTTTTTTTTAAATTAAGATATTTTTTTAAAAGGACCAGTGGCTTACAGACTGCAGGTTGGAGAGTCTTATGGAATGTTCATTTTATCGATCTTCAGGGTGTTCAAAATGTAAACCATTCTTCAAAACACAGAGGAAGTTTTAGCAGCATTCTGGAGATCAATATTCCTTCTCATGAATCCCTTTAAGCAGTTAGCTCATATTTCCCCACCTAGTGCATCCTGCTTTGTTTCTTACTTATGTCGGCAACTTTCTAAGACGGAGTCACGCTCTGTCTTTGTCCTTTAGGCTGTGTACCAAGGAGCAGCATACATTAACTTTTCTTTTTTTATGTGGGTAGCGGGGGTCGAACTCAGGACCTCGTGCTTGCCAGGCAGGCGCTTATGCTACTGAGCTATCTCACCGGCCCATTAACTTTTATATTAAACATCTAACAATGTCATAATTTAGCACAGTGACTCAAGAATTATCTTTTGCTTGAAATAGTATGATTTCTTCCATTTCTTTACTTATGATAACGATCATTCACCCTCCCAAAGACTACCTTCCAGGCTGCCCCACTCCCCTTCTCCTTTCAGTGGCCATGGATGGAGTGTGTGTGTGTGTGTGTGTTTTAACTTTGGGATAGCCAAGCTGGAGCTAGAAAGCAGAAAAATTGAGTGATCGCAGGGAAACTGAGCTTCTGGCTCCCTTTCAGAAGGTACGGGGAAGAGAGTCCCAAATAAGGCACTCAGGGTGAGTCACTGCTACTTAATTTTTATAATCCACAGGATATAACTGCATTCATTCACACAAATCATTGTGGCCTAATTTATATCTTCTACCATAAACTATATGAATCATATGACACAGTGGCTCTATTTCTCATAAGAGAAGGCAAAGGACACTCTCAGAACAGTTCAATCTTTTGGTGTTTGTAATCAATATTTCATCTCATCTAAACTACGACTGATTATGTTGTGTAAACAAATTGGAAGTTAGAATAAGGAACAAGTCATTAAAATGAACTTCTGCTTTAAGGAAGTGTCGGCTTCGAAATAGTTACATAAACGTCCTCGGAATAATTAGAGATGCGGATGTGTTTAACGGCCAGCCCCGGTCAGCAGCGTTACCTCTGTCGATCCTGTGAAGGCCACCTTGTCGATATCCATGTGAGAAGAGATGGCTGCCCCGGCGGTGGGCCCATAGCCAGGGACAATGTTCACCACGCCAGGAGGAAAACCTGCCTGAAAGATAAAAGCAAAGCGGTTATAACAGAACTCAGAATGATGCAAGAAAGGAGAGTATGGAGTGGAGGCCGCTTCTTCGGGCTAATCTTGTGAGTTGCTCTACCAAGCAAAATGCACTTAAGCAGCTTTAGTCATTATTCCTCATTATTATTATTTCATTTCTTAACCTGAATGAAAATAACCTCAGTGGAGGCAATCACAGGCAGTTGAAAACCAGCTTAATGTTACAGCATTGAAAGGATGCTATATTAATTTCACCATTTATTTGTGTTCGTGAGAGTGGGACAAAGCAAGAAAATAATTGGTCACTAGGTGACTGCCTCCAAGCCTCTGGTCTGGCTTCTGGTCTGCATTTGGGGCGACTCATGCGCATTGACTGCCAAAAATCCCAGCCAGCAGCCCTGCTCAGGGCGTCCTCACCACTGGACGGAGCCTTTGAGCGGAATGTAGCTGACAGTAACACTAAATGAGGGCTTCCCATTACAGCTGGGCTCCTGAATGCTCATGCACGCTTTGACCCCGAAGCTTACCTCTTTAATCAAGGATGCCACGTGAAGAGCAGTGAGGGGAGTTTGCTCTGCCGGTTTGAGAACCACGGTGTTTCCACAGCTGAGGGCGGGCCCTATCTTCCACACCAGCATAACCAAGGGGAAGTTCCACTGGAAAGCAATATTCCACAATGGAGTGTTCGTTTCGCTCAAAGGTACAGTTATGAATGTAACTTTGACATCATGCAGCTTCTCCCTCCCCTGTAGTTGTTAAATAATGACTGCAGCAGTTTTGACAGGCATCCAGTGTATTCTATTTAAGGTCATGGGCAGAAGGGACTAGTAAATGATAACACTAGGAGAGAGCTCCCGAATTCAAGCAGGTGCTGTTGTGTTGAATTGTTATTCTAGCAGGAAAAAATCGCTACATGGTTTTGCATACAATCAAGTATATTTGCTATCAATCAAGCTATCTATATTTTAAAAAGTATGATCACCTCTTCTTCCTGAAGGTCATTTATTATATTTACTCAATGATAATGTTATTTAGCAACATTTATTTATAGGAAAAATATTCTTTTTGTGTAGTGCTGGGGTTCCAACCCTGGGCTTTGCACGTGCTAAGCATGTGGTCTCCTACTGAGCTACACCTCCAGCCAAGGACAATAAATCTTGTCAGAGAAAAAGACATCTAGGGTCCTAAGCAGGAGGGTTCGAGCTTAGATGTCAGCTCGATCACTGACCAGCCATGTGAAATCAGATAAGTTACTCGTTCTCTGGGTAGGACATCATCATCTGAAAGTGCTAATAATGTCCTCTCTGCCTCAGAAGGTTGTCCTGAGATTTAACTATGTGGGGTAAATGTTTAAACACGTTAGCTATCATTAGTATTTAAGGTTATGGAGTTTTTTGAACAAAACAGCAATTGCATTAAAAGTGTTGATGTGTTTACCCTTCAAATTCATTGAAACAAAAGGTAAGTTATTGTACTTTCTACATTTAAGAACTTCAGAACACTTTAAATCTCTTCAGTTGAGTTTTCAAGTATTTCAGCTATTCTGAGACAGTCTTCTCTTTGTTGAGTTTAAAAGAAAATATTCATAATTTCACTTAAAAATGCTTTTTTCTCATAGGGGCATTTGGAGTATGAGAGCCTCTTATCTAAAGGTAAAATATGTTCCGTAAGTGCTCCAAATGCCTCTGGTATCATTTACTACACTTTTTTTTTGTACCAGGAATTGAACTCAGGACCTCACGCTTGCCAGGCAAGCCCTGTGCTGCTGAACTATATTCCCAGTCATTTATTCCACTTTAATTAAAAACTATCTTTAAGGACTGAACACTTGTTGCTACTCTTATCTGTGATGAGAAGTCTCAGAGGAGACAGAGTGGTGCAGAGCAGGAGGCACATTCCACTGAAGGGCTGTCCCGCAGCAGAGGAGCCATGGTCATCTCTCTGTCACACGCTTATAAAGCACAGCTCTTAATAGGAGTGCATGATACAAGTTTTTGAAAACAACTCTTAGAGTAAGAGTTTAAGATTTGCTGATGCAATAATATTGAAACATGCTCAAGATTTATGTCCGGGTATAGATAGTTTTCTGCACTGCCTAATTCATATCCCAGAAATTCAGTAACAGAAAGAGCAGGTTAAACAAGTCCTACTTGTTGAAATCCCCTTCACATTTAACCAATATACAAGCATCCATTTGTAGAAGACATCTTTGTCACCAAATCAAATAGAATGCATTTTTTGTTTTGTTTTGTTTTGTTTTGTTTTGTTTTTGTAAGTATATAGGAAAGCAACTTACAGGAACGATTTGGCCACACACTCCAACAGGTTCACGTCTTGTGTAAGTGAAGAAGTCTCCATCTGGAAAACAAAGCACACGCTCAACCCTACAGGGAACTGGTATATTCAACGCTTGCGGGGTGGAGGCTTGAAGCTGATGTGAGAGGAAGATGAGACAAATATATGACCATGAACGATGAGCAAGAAACATATTTCCAATAATTTACAAAACTAAAAGGTGAGCGTTCAAATAGCAATTTGGAATGATAGAAATCATAAAACTGAGTTAGAAAAAAGTAAAAATGCAAGATTAGAAACTATCTGAATGATAACTTTTTCATGATCAAGGAGGCATGTTTTCTACATTAGTGTAATTCTCAAAGTTTTATAGAAAAAGAAAGAGAAACGAGGTAGGGTCATACCTAGCTAAAGAAGAATGATATTCAAATGCATTTTTAGCAGCTCAAAGTTCTATCAGTAATATGACCCCTTTTAAACAGTAATATGATTTTTTTTTTGTGTGTGTGTGTGTGTGGGTACCAGGGGTCGACCTCAGGACCTCGTGTGCTAGCAGGCGCCCATGCCGCTGAGCGATATCACCGGCCCTTTTTTCGTATGTGGGTACTGGGAGTTGAACTCAGGACCTCGCGCTTGCCAGGCAGGCACTTATGCCGCTGAGCCATCTCACTGAACCAGTAATATGATTTAAAAATAGTGAAATTTAAAAAAGAATTCCTAGAAGTAATAAGCCTTTCTACTGATTTGCTCTGAAATGTTGTTTTACTTTTGCCTAGTGAACAAAATACAAGCTCTCTTAATCCATGCGCGGGGGGGATGAACAAAATAAAGGACATTTTTCTGTGTGGAGTTGACTAACTAATGTGTTTCACAGTTTGATGTGGTCTTTCTGAGAGTACCATTGCTCTTTGTGTTCAGTTCTATTTCACTCCACATAGCAAGGCCTGTCTTTCTGAAGATCCACATGTACTTTAAACGACTTTTCCCATGTGGCCTGACAGTAAAGTAATACATTCACTAAGATAGACACATTTCTCGGCATCACTGTGGTTTAATTTTCCATTTTTAGCTTCCTGACTACTACTTGTAACATACTGGATGTCCAATTAGATTAGAAACACACATCAGGGTCAGTCTTGGTGGTGCGTCTTATTGTTCAAGGAAATGCGTTTACATGAGTTATATTCTACTTACACTATTTCTCAAATTGATGCTTTTTCATATGAAATATTTTTGTTTCTGTGTTTCTATGTGTGTATCCTACTAAATAAATATATACACGCACATTTCTATATACAAATTCTTAACTCAACCTATAAACATAGTTTATCTTGTTTTGAAGCTATTTGAAACAAATCAGTATGAATTAGTTTGTTTAATTATTCTGGTCTAACTGTGCTGAGTTTGAACAGGCACAGGTAACCATAGCTGGCCCAAAGTGGAGCATGCAAAGAGGCTTAAATAATTACATTATGGAAGGGTATAAATGTCACTATGGCAATGAAATCCAAATAATTAATGTCAGAAGCTGGCTATGAAAAGTTTAGCCCCTAGATAATTGCCTCAGATCAGTAATTGTAGCCGTGAGAATGTTCCTACTTAAACAGTTTCTAAAATATCCATGGTGTTATCTTCTGTATGATTATGTTGAGACAACTTTAAAGGCTATTTGTTGAAACATCACAGAATTTCCTAGTTTAGGACTGTGTTGGCTTACCGTCAGGTGAAAATAATTTTGCTTTGTTTGGCTGGCATCTTCAAGAGGGAGCATTTGAAGTCATTCAGCTCTACAGTAATTGCCTCAGCCCTACCCCACCCTGGAGGTCTCCCAAAGCTCCTCACCAATAGGTATGGTGCGACCCTGGATCTTGTCGGCCCAGCCCGCACAGTAGCGTAATGTTTTTATGCAGCCTCCTAAATCCATCAGATACGCGTTAGAAAATAATTTTCCAGCATTCATTGACTCCATTGTCTGAAAAACAGATTAATCCCCAAATTTAAAATTCCATAAAAATTTTAGATTAAAAATATGCATAGCCATGATTTTGAATAATTATGTGCTAGAGAATTTTGGAAATAGAAGAACCTTATTTTGTCTAATTGCCTCTTTAAAAAAGAGAGACTCAAAAAGAGTTAAAATAACTTGTATAGTCATATAAGAAGATGTAATTAGAATGGGTGGGAGATTCCAGTTGCTAAACCTGAGGGCTGTTTCTTTTTCTTTTAGTCCGTATTTTCTGTACATAATGTTTCTATTCCTTGCATGGAGTTGGTACATGTACATAACACATCTTCATTCCTTTTTCATGCCCACTCTATGTCTTTTTTTTTTTTTTTTTGTGGGTACCGGGGGTCGACCTCAGGACCTCGCTTGCCAACAGGCACCCGTGCCGCTGAGCGATATCACTGGCCCCTTTTTCGTATGTGGGATCTGGGAGTCGAACTCGGGCCCTCGCGCTTGCAAGGCAGGCGCTTATGCCGCTGAGCCATCTCACCGGCCCCCACTCTATGTCTTGAGCCCCATCCCATTTGAGAAAGCTCTATCTCCCTACTTCCTATTATCTAGTTTTTATTTTGTTCTGTATTTATTATTTGGGTTTTTCACGTAAGAGAAACCACATGATATTTAAGTTGTGTGTCTGATTTATTTCACTTATGGTCTCAAGATGCATCCAGTTTCCTATAAATAACTCGTTTATCTGTATGGCAGAGTAGTACTCTATTTCATGTAAATACATTTTCTTTATTCATTCATCTGTTGATGGACATACAGTATAGGCACCTCCAAGGTTTAGCTTGTCTCATTCCGAGTGTCCCCTGGCTAACAAATGTTTAAGGAGTTGGTCACAACTTTATATGCCTGCAGGTGAGAACAGTATGTAGTTGCCTTGATCAGATGAGAAATGCGACAAGATTCACTTGTAATCCAACCATGGTAACAGTTTAGCATTAGTGCCTGTTACTCATATTTCTCTAATTGTTTTTATTTTTTGGATTCCATCTGGATACAACCAATCTGTTCACATAAGCGTAACATCTGAATCATTTATCCATGAATTTTCTTCAGCAGAATTTTCAGCGATGAAACTCCTTCAAGCATTCCTATTATAACTGTCATCCGAATAATCAGGCTATAAAATTCAACATTTTCTGGTTCTTCAGCATAATTGTCATGTGACACCCTCTCTCTTCCTTCTTTGATTAAAATGAAATTCAAAGGATTTGGGGGTGTCTAAAGTTCAACCTGGCAGGAATGTACAGGTGATGTGTTCCTAAATCTGTTCTATTTCCATATTATAATGTCCATCCTTGCAAAATTTAAACAAACTTGACTTTTTTATTCCTACTGTGTTTCCCCATAGGATCTCATGCTGACAAAGGCAGTTGACACTGTACAATACACAAGTCAAATGTCAGAGTGCAGTGTTAGCAAACTCCGCTTTCTCCCTGTAGGACATTTAATTTAATACAGTTTTATTGCATAGAGCTTATGGTACTATATTTTGAATTATGCTGGATCTTTGAATAATAAATGGTCCCTTGGTTAACTATAATTGCTAATGCTTATTTGTTGATTAAATGGGGTCATTATGTCACTGTAAGATTCTAAAGATAATAAAAATTTATTCTGAAATCTGAGTATTAATTTATGTTAAATTGGCTTCAATATCTTGTCTGAGAAGACAAGGAAATGCATTTCTCCACCCATGTTATGTGCTGATTTTTCTAACTGCTAGAATTTTTTAAAAACACAATTTTTGCCAGTTCTGGTGGTGTACACATGTAATCCCAGAATGTGGGAGGCTTAGGCAAGATAGCTAGTTTGAGACCAGCTTCAGATACATAGTTACTTCAAGGTATGCCTGGAATACATAGTGAGACCCTGTCTCAAGAAAACCAAAAAGATACATACTTGTTATTTACATATCAATAACTAGATTTCTTTCTTTCTTTTTTTTTTTTTTTTTTTTTACCTTTTTTACCTGTGAAAAAGAAAAACTACATCGTTTAATCATGAACATTGTGAATAGACACAATAAATATTTTGGTGAGCTAAACTAAGGAGAAATAAGATTTACTATAGAGAAATATTTTGGACACCTTCAACAAAATAAGTAAGATTTTCCAGTAAGATTTCAGGGCCAAGTAAGTTTGAGAAACCAACTACAATAATCTAGAAGATTTACACTGTGTATAACCTTGTTAAAGACTTGTTACAGTTCTAGTGTAAAGGAAAGATATATCTTTAATTTGGCTTAACTCAGGAAATGCCATGGCTTATCCTGTAGAATCAGTTATGGGAGCAGAAGGTAACATCATCCAGAACTAGAAAGTGGATAACTCCTTGAGAATAACCTCAAGGGTTGACAGTCCTATAGGATGAGGAGATTAAGTCTTTTCCTTTTTTTTTTTTTTTTTTTTCATAGAGTGTATGCAGGGCTCACTAAAACCAATCATGTTGCCAGTTCAAACAGTGAATGCTTTGGCGAGCTCTCCCTTTGCATCTAGTTTGGTTATACTCACCGCCAGCAGCAGACGATCTCTTTCAATTAAGTCAGCCAGCTTGTACAGGAGGCGGCCCCTCTCTGAAGCATCCATAGTACGCCAAGGAGAGCCAATCTGAAAGGCTTGCCTTGCGGCCTGCACTGCTTTGTCAACATCTGCCTGTAAGTCAGGGGGAATTCAATTCAATGTGCTCAGCATATTGGCAGAGGAATCCAATGGCAATAACCCTTTAAAACAGGCTGTAGCTACCCATAAACACACATTCTGCACCTTCAACTATGGTAGGCTGGACTGACACCTGCTGGATAATCTTTAGAACGATGAGCTCCTCACGCCTGAACACATGCCTGATTTCCTAGAATATAAATGTTATAATATCTTTTCAGTGTTCACCGTATTTTGAGTAATGTTCTAATAACTTTACATATGTTACCTCATTTGATTCTCAATAATTTCATAGGGCCAATATATTCTCCACTTAACAGATGAGAAAGAGAGGAGAGGAGAGAAAGATTTGCTCAAGGCAATAACTAAATGTGGCTGAACTGAATTTTAACGGAGTCCATCTGACCATGGATCCCTTGCTCTTTACCACATTTTCTACTCCTTTGATGACTGAGCTACAAAAGTTCCAGGCAAACTCAAGATCCCAAAGAGTGAATACATTGGTGCATACTCATGAAGAACTTACTGAAAACTGAATAAGTGCTTTTCTTCGCTATTGAAGAATAACATTATAATCATGGACTCATTCTTTCCATGCAGAGGGCTAAAGGCAGAGGGGAAGTGGAACTGTTCTGTAGAAACCTCTGCGTGGGATAAGCCCTCTTTTCCTGGCAGGATACAAAGAGATCTTTTTCAATTCCTAATTAAGTAAAGAGATCAGCTGCTTTTTATTGATAATGCACCGTTTACACTGATTCCCACAATAATGTCATCATTAAGTACTGCAAACATGTACTAATAAAAAGGAAATAAATTGTGTAATGAATTAAAAAAAACCTACATTGATTCAAACAAAAGACAAATAATAGGATAAATCTACACTGATAAAGTCTCTTTAAGTAGCCTCCTTGCTTTCACTTAAGCTGCCTTCTGTCATATTCTTTCTTCTGTGTTGTGTTTTTCTAAACCAGGTACACTCCTCTAGTTGTCTGCTAATCAACTCTGGTTACTCTGTTCCCCTATGGATCATTATGCAGACACCCACTCATCTCCTCAAAATGTACCTACAATGAATATCATCATTCTTACATTTCTAATTCATGTGATTTTTTTCCCCACCAAATCAATTGCAAATACCTTAAATCCCAACACCCCTCCCCCATTTTTGCTACATAGAACAGATCCCTGTGTGAAACTTCACAAATCTCAGCATCACAGGCCAGAAGATTGCAACTTTTTGCAGAAGATGTAATTCCCTTTGAGAATTAGGGTGGGAAGAAAATAAATGATTATTTTTCTTTTAAAAATTGCTCACATTTAGGGCCGGTGAGATGGCTCAGCGGCTTAAGCGCCTGCCCGGCAAGCGCGAGGGCCCGAGTTCGACTCCTGGGACCCACATACGAAAAAGGGGCCGGTGATATCGCTCAGCAGCACGGGCGCCTGCTGGCGCGCGAGGTCCTGAGGTTGACCCCCCGGTACCCACAAAAAAAAAAAAAAATTGCTCACATTTAAACTGAATTCTGGTCAAGGATGATGTCTCCCTCTTGGAGAGCCACAGACCACCTACTTAGAGTGTATTCAATTAAGAAGTCACAAACCTATAAGCCTCAAAATTATTAAAGTGGAAATAATTAAAATATTTTTAAATAGAGATGTCCTTTAATTTATGATAAGATTGAGTCCTCATAGAACTATAAGTTAAAAATACTGTAAGTCAAAACTGCATTTAACACACCTGACCTACTGAACATTACAATTTAGCCTAGCTTGACTTAAATGTGCTCAGAATGCTTACATTCTATTATATAATAAAGTGTTGAATATCCCATTTAGTTATGTAATGCAGTACACTGTATAGCATTGGCTGTTTACACTTGGATCGTGTAGCTGACTGCGAATTATGGTTTTCTGTTGCTGCTTAGCATTGAAAGAGAATTTTGTACTACCTATTGCTAGCCTGGTGGAAAAAATAATCAAAATTCAAAGTTTAAAATATGGTTTCTATTGAATGTGTATTGCTTTTGCATCTTAGTAAAGTTAAATATTGGAAGTTGAACTGTGGCAAATTGTGCATCATCTGTGTTGATCACCAAACTAAGATGATCTGAAGTAAGAGAGATTTCTGAAAAGTATAATCTGGTCTGAGTAAGTGATAATACATATTGACTACATGCAAAAATTTTTCAGTGTAATACATGATATTGGTGTATCTCACCATCAAAGTTGGGAGAATGAAGTGTATATACAAAAAAATGCATTGGTTCACCACTTGCTGTCCTGAGAAATGCATATACAGTGCATATTTTGAGCATTCAGTTAATCATATTGATTGCATATGTTTGGACATTGCTTTATGCCATAAATTCTAGCCTTTCTTATGTTAAATTCAGAGAGCACTCTTTAGGAAAAGAGAGAAGGAAACCACAAGAATCTGAGATGGCCAGCACACGCAGCTCTGTGTTTAAACAGATCTGCATGGCAAGCTTTCATTTTGATCCTTCTGCTCGTTGTTCTGCCGTTGGCCTCAGCCGAGTATGGGCTATCAGAGGTGTCCTGGCCTCCAAGGGGAAAAGGAGGAACTGGCTTCAAGACTATTACTCTGCCATATGAAAAATGCATCCTTAGAAAATGCTGTTATCAATAAAGGTGTTCTTGTGGTTGTATGTTTTGGATCATACCTCTCCTTTTCTCACGTCTAACATTTAATTTTTCAGGAGCAGAAATAGAGTAATGGTAGTTAATTTATAGTTTTGAAATAAAACAAATGTAGATTTAAATTCTTATTCTTCCTTATTAGCAATGTAACTTTGGAGGCATCCAATCATCACGTCAATCCATCCATACCAAACCTACTCTATAGTATTCTCCTCATCAGTCTGCTAATGATGAATAGGAAACTGAACAGATGGTCCTTTTGAAATATTCAATGAAATGGGAGGGACATACAACTAAATCATCACCCCACTATCTTATAAACCATGAATTACAGTTATCTGTCAGTATTCCCAAGGAATTGTTTCAGGACCACGTTATAGATAACCTAAATCTACAGATGCTGAAGACCAACATAAATTGACATAATATTTTCATATAACCTACACACATTCTCACATATAATTTAAATCATCTCTGGATTACTTATAATGCCCACTATAATGTAAATGCTATGCAAATAGTTATTATGCTATATTGTTTAGAGAATAATAAGAAAAATGTCTGTACACATTCAATACAGACACAACCATGCTAGGCCTAACTTCATAATTTATGTCAGCAACATCATGGTTGGTTGACTCAGTAGATGAGGAATTTGTGGACACAGAAAGCCTGTTCTCTTCTAAGGTGAAATGTTGTGTTGAAGACTAAATAAAGTAACCGTTGATGTACATTTTCATGCGACAGACATTATGTTTTTCATTATATAGATATGACTGTTATTATAGTTGTAGAAGTCAAACTAGTATTAAAATAACTTTCAGCAATTCCAGTGTATTGTGATACCTCCTTTCAGTTTCCACTGTCTGATGCAATTACAGGCTTTTATTATTTTATACTGTTAACAGCCTGCCCACGTTCATTCTCTTCCTTATCCAACTGTGTTGCCAATAGCTACCAGGCTAATCTTTTTCCATACAGTTTTATCTTATCACTCTCCCTTTCAGTGTTTGCAACTGTTCCTTTTCACCTACAGTCCAAGGCCGGACTCCTCTGCCTGGTTTTCAAGGTCCAATATTCTTTGCCCTCCTGCCCCAATGGGCCCATAATTTGTGTTCACATTTTTCTGCCCTATCTGACTCAGCTCTTTATTGCTCTATGATTCTCCTTGCCAAGAATGTTCTACTAAAACACTCTGTGCTTTCAAAATTCTACACATTTTTAAAGGCTCAATTATTACAACTTAACTAAATCCTCACTGGAGTAATCAGCTTGATGATAGCTACTGGTTAAGAGACTACCAAGCTTGATGCACTAAGATACATTCTTTTACAGCCTCAAGTTACTACTATAATTTTTATGGACCTTGTTTACGCATGCATAGGCCTCATGAACATGAAATCAGCACAGAGTAGAACCAAAATTTGATCTCATATCTGATCCAATTCTAGGTTTTACAGCTTTGCAGGGTTGTTCTAACATCTCTGTTGCAATTAATATTTATTACTACCTGTACTATAAGCTATGGTATTTTTTATTATTCTGGGCCTACAATTGGAAGTTAATAAATATTTCATAATCTTGTTAACTGTCTTCTAAACCTATCAAGTTACCCTGATATTTCATAAGGATATATCTTACGTAACTTATATTGACATTTATATCATAAGTCATATTTTAATTGATTCCATTGTATAACAAAGCTTTTACCTTATTCATAGCTAGTAGGCATAAAAGGTTGTTGTTGCTTATTTTTTCTTTTTCTCTTTTTAAATTTTAAGACGCATAGGTATGCATATGGGTCTGATTTATTTCACTTACGAGTGAAATAAACATCATAAACATCGTATTGTCTCACTAGTGTGAGAAACTGAACAATTAAATAGGGTCCAAAATGTACAGTAGATATTGTGAACTGGGAAGAAACTATTCAAAAGAAAAGACCAACTGTGATGGGGGAAAGCAGAAAGGAAGAAAGGGAAAAAGAAAAAATATATGTATGCACAAGATAGTTAAGATAGTTATACAGCTAGCATCTCTTAGTTCCTTGAAAAGAATGTTTTGTGCTAATATTGCTTGGACAAGATATCATGCCTATATCTTGTACTCTGAATAACTACTACAAAGACAACAATACACAATGTATCAACTATTGTAACTGCCTTACTAACCTGTTCTGAAACTTGGTTTCATTGTTATGTTTATCTTTTTTCTCTTTAAAATTAAAATAAATAAATAAATAAATAAATTTCAAAACTAACATTTTTCTTGTAGGATGGGCATGTCCAGGGATATAATCTTTCAATTAACCAGAAAACAATTTGGTACATTAACTCAGATTTGCTACCAGCAATAACACTGCTGCCTATGGCATTTAAAATGGTTTTTTATTTGTTTCTTTGTTTTGTTTTTTGAGACGGGGTCTCGCTGTGTAGTTCAGGCTGGCCTTGAACTCACTATGTAGCCCAGGCTGGCCTCGAACTCGTAGTGATCCTCCTGCCTCAGTCTGGGATTATAGGCCTGTGCCGCCATGCCTGGGAAAATGTTGTTTTTTAAAGTAAAGATCCACAAGCTCTGTACATGAAGGTAATCTGAATGATGATGGACTATCAAATGCCTCCTAAGCTCTGTTAAGGGAGACGGAACCCTTCAGTCACTCCCAGATCATACATTTCCATATTAAATGTATTCAGAGGTGAAGAAAACAGTTATCAGACCAGTTTTACTTTTACACTTCTCATAAGCTCTTTCTTTAATGGACATTTACTTCTATCTCCACCAATTATTTGTTAGTTCGTGCGTTAGTGTTAGAAGCAGTTTTCAGGATTAGTCAATGCAGCCTAAAAGAGCCCCTGAAGTGAAAAGAAAACGGTAACCACCCACACCTGCGCTTTGTTCTATACACGCCATTTGTGCCTGCCCTTCCTCTTTTCTTTTCGATACCACTTAAAGCCCATTGTTAGTTCCATTCTACTTATACATTCAATCCCTGAAACTTTTGGCTCATTATGTAAAGAGTCACTTCCAGAATAGTAGGTTTACTGTGACTATATAATTTATTAGATTTGTGCCTTTCACTAGACAATATTAGTTTACTTTTATTGGCAAAGTCATCTAAACAGTGATTATTCTTTAAAGACCAAAGTATTTTTTTTAATAATTCTAAAATGAATTCAGTGATAGGAATGCTGGATGTCAAACGAACATTTTTTCCTTGCACTGTTTGTATCACCAGCAATTTACTTTGGGTGATCAAATATCCAGCCAATTCCATTACGATTGTGACCTGACTTGAAGTTTTGCCGGGTGTCACTAAGTGTCCTTCAGCTCTTCTCTGGGTAGGAGTATTGTCAGTAAGCACAGAGCACCTCAATGACACGCTGTTCAAAGGTTTATGGTATAATCATCAACTTTGCCCTACTACTCCTTACGAAGAAGGTAAATCCCACAAATTGTGCCAAGAAAAGGCCTCAGACTACCTGAGAAGGTTTCAACTGTAACCCAAGCACAGAGATTTGATTTCCTTATGGAAATAATCCTAATAGCAAAACAAGATGTTATCTACAAAGCCAATGGCAAAGCTGGGTGTTCAAGGCTCCAGAGCTAAAACACAAAGGCTGTATATTTTTTCTTTTCTTAGTTGCAAACTACAAACAGATCGGCAGTCTTTCTGTGAGAGACATTCATAACTATAGAGAGGAAGAATATGAGCTATCACAGCCTTGTTCTACCTGTACTCAAATATTTATTGCTTTTCTACTTAGGCTTGCTTGAGCCACTGAACCAACTAGATGAGCATTTGAGATAAAGTTATGTGTGGATCTCTAGAAATCTCTAACACTAGGTATTTGTTCTTTTTTTGAATGTGAAAAATGTGTTCTCTTATTTCTAAGAAGAGTTCATAGGATTCAGGCTTCTGAATCTCTTGTAGCACTTTGCCAGGGATGATCAATATTTCTCTGCTCAATTTTGGTCTTGTAAAAATTCATGGAGGTGCACAATGGATGTCACAACGTGATTTCCAACCATCATTTTACTTGTCCAAGTCTGTGTTGTACTCCATCCATCTGTCCAAGTGATTTTCAACAAAGACACCAAAAACACAGCCTCTTCAATAAATCATGCTGGGAAAACTGTTTGTATGCAAAAGAATTAAATTAAACCACTACCTCTCATAATATACATAAATCAACGTAAACCTATGTCAAATGAAAGATCTGAAACTGTCAAACTACATTGGCAAACACTTGAATATATTGGGCTAGGAAATGATATTTTGGATAAAACCCCAAAAGCACAAGCACTAAAAACAAAGATAGACCAATAAATTTATATCGAACTAAAAATGGTATGAACAGTAAACAGGTTGAAAAGACCATCTACAGAACGGGAAAACAGGTAGACTGTACATCTGACAAGGAATTAATTTCTACAATATTAAAAGATCTGAAGCACTGCAAAAAAACAAATAATCTGATTTTAAGATGGGCAAATGATCTGAACAGTGTCAAAACTTTATTTTGATTGATATTATCTTACATTGTACAGAATGGATATTACCAAAAAAGCCAAACATGACAAATGTTAGTGAGGATGTGGGGACAAAGAAACCCTCACATATTTTTGGTGAGAATGTAAATTAGTACAGTCATTATGGAGAATTGCATGAAAATTTCAAAAAAAATTAAAATTAAATCACTATGCAACCCAGCTATCCCACATCTGAGTGTATCTCCAAACAAAATGAAATCAGTTAAAATCACACCTGCACTCTCAGGGATAGTTCTGTTAATTGCAGAACTATTTATATGAGCAAACATATGGAATCAACTAAGATGCCTATCAGGAGATGAGTGGGTAAAGAGAATGTGCAATGGAATATGATTCAGCTATAAAAGAGAGATTCCTGTCAGTTGTGGCAAAATGGATGAGACCAGAGGACATTATGTTAAGTGAAATAATCCAGTCATGGAAAGACAAATTTGGCATGATCTCACTCATAGATGGAAGACAAAAAGTTTATTTCAAAAAGAAAGTACAGCAGTGATTAGCAGAAGCTGGGAAGGAAAGGTGAGAGGGGTGATGGATGGAGGTGAATAAAAGGTTCAAAATACAGTTAGATAGAAGGATAAATTGTGATGGTCTACAGCACACTAGGGAGACTAGTTCACAGTTTTAACTTTCTACATGTTTCATAAGAACTAGAAGGGGCTCTAAACCCAAAGAAATGATAAATGTATGAGCAGATGGAAATTAAAATGTGCATGCTGTAATCATTACATATTTTATACATATAGTTAATTGCACATGTATTACATAAAATACGTTATCCATGTATTACAGCTTATCTCATTGGCAGTTTTAAAAAGAACCTTTGTCCCTTGTTAAATGCTAAGCTGTGAGAGGAGATACAACTTATCATTTAACACTTTAGTTCAGGGTTCCCAAAATGTATTCCCCCACTTTCTCTTCAACCATATCTGCATTAGCTGAGATTTGCCAGAAATGTAAATTCCCAGGCTTCACTCTAGTGTTATATAAACAAACTTTAGGGGAGGGTACTAGTTTGTATCTTAACCAGGTTTCCAGGAAGTTCTGATGAATGGCATACATTTTCTGGATCACTACCCTTGTCAACAACCAGGTGAGTACTAGATTCCTAGGATGTGGGGTGTGTGGAAATCCAAAGCTTGATTAAAGAGAAGAATGTTGCATTGATACATCTGTACCAGAACGTGAGCTGTGACAATGAGAGATGTAGTGTTGCTCTCTACAAAAGCGCACTTTCTAGACTAATTCATCAGTAGGCGTATACTTCTAACACAGGAGTTACAGGCAAATGCAATGTCCTATAATCACAAAAAAAGAGCATTTCTAACTGGGAAGATGTAAGAAGGCTTTGAAAGGAGTATAAAACCACATAATGACAGGATTTATGGGCCTGGTGCTTTTGAAGATCTTTGGATATTTTAATTAACCTTCCAAGTATTTCTGGATTCCTCATTTTACACAAAAGGAGCAGGAGCTCCACGAGGTCAGTGCAAAAGTGGAACCTCTAACTGGTACTGCACATGTGACTTGGACAAGCTCCTGGGGGCTGCAGTGTGGAAGTGCACAGAGGTGGTGACCAGCAAACAGTGTTGGGTGAGGGACCCTGGGCGTGGTGACTTTGGAAGTCTAAGGTCAGTGAGGTATCCTGGGATAGAGCCATAAAAAATGGTTGAGGATTATTAGAGACGACCTCTGTGTGTGGACTTTCCCCTCAGGCAATGAGAAGCTGAGTGAAGAATTCATGCATGGGTGAACTCTTCAGTACACACAGAAGGTGAATTCTGAAATCAAGTAATATGAGCCCACTTCATTCTGCTTCTGCTTCTCAAACTGTTGGCTCCTGTGGCAAAGCCCTACTCTGGTCCTGTGGGCCTGGGCCTCACTTCGTTCTGATAATACTGCAAAGTATCTAGGGCCTTTAGAAAACCCAAAGTTCCATTGCTCCCTGAGAACAGGCCTGTGCGGCTCAGTACCTTGAGATTTATGACCTTGTGGATTAAGGTTGAGGCAAAGAAAAAACGGAAACTGTACAGGACCATGAGATTGATCCAACTGAATCCTAGGGTCATGATGGTATTACCCCTAGGTTTTGCTGAATTCATCTCCCAGTAGTATTTTCAGGAAGCAAGACATTTTATCGCTTTATAGCTAATCTCAAAAACGGAGATTTAAAGCTTGGTAACACTGAACAACTAAAGAACAGACAAATTACTTCAAATTGGAAACACACGCACTTTTTATGTTTGTATTTGGGTAAAAATTCTGAAGGCTTTTATTTTTCTCATCTCTCGAGGCTTTTTAAATTTACCCTCTCTTACTTTTATAAAAATCACAGAGTAAAGCAGTAACCTTTCTAGGCATAGGCTCTGGGGTCAGAAGGACATTTGAATGCTGACCTTATTACCTACTAGCAATGCCATCCTGAGTAAAGTACTCAGACTTTTTATTCTGCCATTTTATCACCATTTGTAAATGTAGCTAAAAATACTATCTTTCTCATGCAGTTGCTCTAAATGTTAAATTAGTAGAGCATTTATAATTAAAAAAATTGTCACTAAAGAATTTGATTTTTGTTTCTGTTATTATTTTAGCTAGTGTATAACTACACTTTTAATTAGTTATTCAACATAAGATATTTTAAAATTCATTTAAAAGGTATAGATTCATATTAATTCAATGATTTTTAATGAAATAACTTGGAAATGTGTTATCTAAAATAATTAGATTGTCTAAAAATAATATTTTAACTTTTAAAATGCCACCTAGCAAGTTAAAAAGAATGATTTCATATCTATAAAATATTTCTCTCCTCTTTCGAGGCTGTGATTAATCCTTTCTCATAGACTCTGTACAACAAATGTGGACATTATTTCAATAGAAAAATAATCAAGGAAAACTGTATGAAAAGAAATCACTACAGTACCTCAAGCATACAGTCATTTATTGGATGAGTTTTGGAGCTCAGAATGCTGAGAAGCAGAGGAACCTGGGATAAAACAGAGCTGGAATTCAGAAACTCACCTTATCCCCTTCTTCTACCTCACAGATTTTCTCCTCAGTTGCAGGATTAAGGACAGGAAATTTCTTGCCACTCACTGAATCGTGCCATTCATTGTTTATGAAGATCTGTAGGAATGTGGAGAAAGCAGATAAAGAAAAAGAGCATTTACATAGGCAGTGCACTTGGCAAATGTTTATGAATTGAAACTAAAGCATTATACAATATCTAAAATATTTTCCCACCTTAAAATATTTGATGTTACCTTACATTTTACATACAGACACATATATAAGCATGTGTACACACTAAAATAAAATCAGATTTTTAAAGTTTTATTAAGATATGTAGTCATTTCAAAGCTAGAAAATACAGATTGGAGAAAACAACTTAGAAATTGATGTTTTTAACTAAAGTAGCCATTCATGTAAAGCCAGAGCAGCTTTGGTGGGCTTGATCTTTATAAACCATTGCTCCTATTTTCCACTTCAAATTCTGAATATGTTTATTTTGGGCTGTTGTGATTTGGTATGATGACCAATTATTTTCAGTGCCTTATTTTGCTGTCACAAAGCTAGTTTAGGGTAGAATTTCATAAGAAATTTGCTTAGAAAAGCTTGGCTAGTGGCCTGTTTCTCATTGACTTTTTTTTTTGTGGGTACCGGGGAGTCAACCTCAGGACCTCGCGCGCCAGCAGGCGCCTGTGCCACTGAGCGATATCACCGGCCCCTTTTTTGTATGTGGGTTCCGGGAGTCGAACTCGGGCCCTCGCGCTTGCTGGGCAGGTGCTTACGCCGCTGAGCCATCTCACCGGCCCCTCTCATTGACTTTTAAAGGCATAAGGATTTCAGTCTCCTTTTCATCAGAGCATCTCCTAATTTATTTGTCTTCAGATGAGATCTGGTACTAGATTTCTTAGTAATACTACTGAGAAAGAGATATGCCTTTAAAGGGCATCCAGAAAGTTTGGAATTTTATTCTGTGTCCACTATAACAGAACAGACATGTTAAAAACCATCTGTATGTCATTTGAAATGTCTGAGTTTCAACTTTTGCAGCTCTGAATTTGCATTTCATTGCTAAGCCAACTTTGATATTCATTTACCTTTTATTGGAGAAAAACAGCTAAACCAAATTAAAGAATATCCGTTAGTGACGAATAAGGCTATATTCTATTTCTGACAAATAGCAGGATTTTTTTCACTTTCTATCCTTTTATTTTTTATTTATTCTTTTTCTGATTATTGAGGTATGAAAACAATCTTAAGAAGCTATTGAGTATCATGTATTGCAACTTTTTGTTATGTTTATAAAAACATGAACAAGTTTATTTAACTTTGAATCCCAGGTAACTGAAAAATATAACTCTGAAAGAAAGTTGTCATATATTCGGGTTTGTAACATGTATCTTAATTCAGACATCCATCCTTACTTCGTATTTAGAGATAGGAATTAATTTTTCTGTCTTGAATATATCAATGCACCACTCTGCAAGGTTTAAATCACCAGCTGTGCTAACAGAGCATCATAATTAGTAAAAATTTCTCTTTATCAAGATTATATATTCTACACATAAGTACATTATGATATTTGTGATTTGCTGCAAAATGGGATGGAGGACAAGTCTCCTTATTTGCCTGTTCACACCAATAAAATTATCCATACAACAAAACAACTATAAAATCATTCTATATCTACTGAAGAGTTCAAAAGAATTGTAGTGCTAGGCTAGAACTGACTGGAAAAGGATGTATGCATGAATAAATAAAGGAAGATGGAGTCCAAGCAGTTCAGATAAAGAAACTAGGTGTGGAAAGATAGAATTGTAAGGGTCTGAGAAAGGGTACCAAGCAAATCCTTGTTTCTCTGACAGGGTAATTGAATACAAAGGAAGAGCATAAAATTCATATTGTCCCTCAAGAAGAATAAAAGTTGGCATCTTAGTTCAAACTGAAGAAAGATAAACTAAAAATCATGACTTATACCCCATCTATCAGGGTGAAACAATACACAAGTTATCCGAAACACACTTTGCAGAGTCTTATAATTACTCTTAAGGAATATTTTCTTAAGCATCCCTAAACCTTACCACTTAGTATTTTTCTTACCAATGGATGACTGGAAAACACTTCAGTAGTGGGTCCCTCACTCAACTCACTGTTATCTTTACATTGTGGCTGCTCTCACTGCAAACTGAAGTTCTAAAAGCTTTCTAATCAAGACACGATCTTTCTCTTTCTTTCTCTGCACCCCACACACTTTCTTTCTTCATTAATAACACACATAATCTGTAGTCACATTTTTATATCACTTTGTTCATTACTACTTTCTAAACCACTCTCTGTCCCGTATCTGCCTAAATGAAATTTAATCTTCACCCCATTCTTAGAATCTTCCTCACCTAACCGAGTTCACTTTTGTCTACATGCCTCCTCAGAACACCTCAGTGATTCCCCCCGCAAACTCTTTAGCGTGGCACTTGAGGGGGTTTATGATTTGGGCCCAGTATTCTCTTCCAAAGTATGGCCCTGCTGTTCCCCAAAGTCATCTTTCATTTCTATCCCATTCTACTGCAACTTTTTGCCATGCCCTTCTTTGTTCCACACCTTTATTGGTAAGGTTCCTCGGATGGGAGTTTTGCCTCATTCTTCCTCGACTTGAAACTCTGGCTTAATACATCATCTCTTTATGAAGATTTCACTGGTCTCGCCAGTTGTATTTGCCCTCTTTTTCCAAAACGATGTGCTGCTATTCTATTATTCAATTGCTTATTAAGTTCTGCTTTTTGTTAAAGTTCAATACCCATGTATCAGCCCATGAAATTTCAAAAGAAAAACTAAAGAAACACCAAAGACTAAAAACATTGTGGTACCTGTCCTAGATTTTTAAACCAGCCATTCAAAGCTTCCATCAGATTCACACACTTGCTAATACTGCCTTCCTCTGCCCTCAAGAACATATTATCTCTTCACACTTTACCTCTCCAACCTAAGAGACCATGTAAATCTCATTCTGTGAGAAATATACTCAGAATTCCACCCTGTACAGTATAATTTCACTAAACCAAATTAAAAAAAAAAAAAACCCCACAGAGAATTGATTGTTTTGTGTAACTTACAGTGAGACTTTCCAGCTCCTCCCTGAGTCCTTTTATTCTTAGGTCTGTGACAATTTTTTAAATTTCAAATTCTCAGTAATAACTCTCAATACATTGTAGGTTTTACTCCCTTTATCTAACCTCTTTTGGTGAAAGAATCTTTACAATACGTATCTACCATTTTGTTTTAGTATCAGCATCATGCATCTAAACTGTACATAAAGCTCCTTCTTCAGATTAAAATCAGTTAATGTTTTATAAATCATTATAAATTATAATGTTTTATAAATCATTTACAAATCATCAGTAAAAACACAAGTTGATCTGGCAGCCTTAAGGCAACTGAAGAGATCAGATACAGATAACCCTAAATGATTGGCCACGGCTCTGCATTATTCAGTTTTAACCTTTAACACTGGAGAACATTGTGAATCCAAGTGTTGTTTGAACTTGCGCTTATATTTACCTAATCCTGAATGGTCACCTTCTTTTTTTTATCAGAAAAGCTTTTGTCAAATAATGAGCAGATTTTCTTGAGATGTTCTCTGGAACAGGAAGTGGGAAAATGTGAGATGAGTTAGTCATGGCCCTGCCTCCAGGGGTGTAGAATCCAAGAGGAGCAGGTTAAAGACTGTAGAATCCAAAAGCCAAAGCAGTGCAGTGTACAGTGAGACGCATGGAAGAGAAGGAGGTGTGCTGAACAAATGTATTCTTGAAATATGGATGGGCTGGGATTGGTGGCTAGAAGAAAAACAATGACCAAAGAGAAGGAACAATCTTGGGATTTTTGCAAAGTAGTAAAGAGACTGCCCCAAACTGAGCATTCTTGTTGAATCAAGGCATAGATAAGGTCTGACCATGAAAATGAAGTTGGTTTGTGGTGGATCTCAGTCCCCCATGTAAAGAAGCTTGAACTACATTCTGGATGAAATGGATGCTTTAGAAGTACTACTTTTAAAGTCTCCAAATTTTTTTGAAACAGAGCAACCAGAGTCTAAGAGATTAGCCTAGAGACTGATAAGCCAAGAATGAGCTCAAAGGCTTTAGAGCAGCAGGCAGCAGTAGTCTTCTAGTTATGAATCATAGACATTGCCCCCAGCGAGACCTACAGGTATAAGACAGAACTCAGTACAGGGCATTTGATTACTCAGACATCTGTAAGGGCTGTGTATTCCGCCATCCTTTACTCTCCCTGAGCTGTGGCGAATTTATTAGTAGGAACTCTCTTAATTATCTTTTGTTACTATTTTAATTTTCTTAGCTTTACATTTCGCATTTGTTCTCTACCTACCCATGTAACCAAGTGTATTTGACTAATAAGCGTCCTGTAATTATAATAAGTGGTTATATGGAGAAGTCTAGACTAATGAGTGTTTATGATAACATTTAAGAAATTTGTTTTAGACCTGTTGAAATGATCTATCCATGGTGATAACCTAATTTCTTATTTCCTATTTGCCTCAGGCAACTTTAGGGAAAAAGAGATAATGCTAAAAAGGTAAAACATTTTGGGGTCCCATTTAACCATTATATTAACTATATTCTAATTATAAATTGTGGATTCAGGATACTTTTGAATAATATATATGTACTGTAGACATCAACTTTAAGTCCACGGTATTGATCGGAAATTATAGATGCCTATGCATACACCTGGAATTCAAATGTTTTTTATTTCAGGAAACCACCAGTGGGAATGTTGAGGCAACTTAGAGACTAAACTCTACCTTTTACACTTTGGATATGCCAGACTTAAAGATATGCATAATATTATCTTTGATAAACAAGCACATGTTTTCTGGATATTGTTTATCGTCCAAGTCATAATTTGGGGGAAATTTGCCTTTCCAGAGTAACAGTTAGTATGTCTTAATATAGTTGGTATAAAGTCACAGTTATAATTAAAAAAGCAATTTTCTCACAACATTTCTGGCTTAAATGAAGTCTTATTTTACTAATGGGCAAAATAAAGACCTATTGATCATATCTACTGACATGAGATTTTGGAGCCTGTTGGTTAGAGAGTCCTTGAATTCCTCCAACAGGGTCCCCTAAATTCACATTATATTTTTAGTGCAGCCAATGGGCAGGCAGATCTATGGTCTTATAAGGGGAGACAATACTTTCTTGGCGGCAGAGAGCTTTTCATAAATTATATTTTAATTTTATTTATTTATTTATTTATTTATTTATTTATTTATTGAGACAAGGTTTTACTGTATAGTTTAGGCTGGCCTTGAACTCACTATATAGCCCAGGCTGGCCTCTAACTAATGGCGATCCTCCTGCCTCAGCCTCCCAAGTGCTGGGACTATAGGCAGCACCATCATGCCCAGTGCAGAGAGCTTTTAACAGATCCCATTTTCAATGTACAAAGGATTTCTTTTAAAATATTCGAAAGGAGAGGGAGGATATCAAGAGTCACCATATAACTTTGCTGTGTGGATTTTCAAACATGAAAGTCATGTTGACATAGGGAGGGATAGATGGTGACGTAAACATGCAGGGAGTAATGTGTGTTGTAAATCTTTTCTCAATCGTAGGAACCGAAGAGTACCAAAGACTGTAGGGGGAAAGAGGACATGGGATGAAAGAAACAGATGAAAGAAAAGGATGAATTAACAATAAGGGAGACGTGGAACATAAAGTTAGGTGGTGGGTTAGACACATAAAAGAACAAAAACTAGATTCCTGGCAGCAACTTCAAGCTCAAACCCTGAGACAGCAAAGCAAAACATTGAGTAGAAAACATTTCTGTTTGTCAAAGAAGAAAAATGTAAAAGGAAATTAAAGAGGAAATAACAGGTGGAAGGAAAATATTTAACTGTAGTCAAAGGAATAGAAACAAAAATGAGAGGATGACTAAAACAAAAATAGGAAAAATAAAATTTTCCTTTCATTTCTGTTTTATATTATAGTCTGTGTTCAGTAATATGAGTGTATACTCTTTTCTCCTTGTTTAAAATGTCCTCCAGCCTTTTCTGTTTAGCCAGAGAAAAAGAAAAAGTACCATAACATTTATTTTGAGCCAAAAGTAATTATCAGGTTCTTCTATGCATCATATGTACATATGACACATATGTGTATGTGCCATATATTGGAGAGTTAAGCACTCAAAGATTCTGTACATATTTCACATTTAAAACCGCATAATATAATAGCTTGTAAGAAGTCCTTTTCCTTCTAAAAAATGTCAAACAGAGAGCATCATTTAGCTGTTTGTATTTCTTCAACTTCTAAAAATATATTGGGAGATCAGTGGAAATAAATCTGATAACAGGTCTTGGTGTTTCAGAGGTATCAATTCAGGCAAAATTTTGAGAGCTGTGATATTTGTCCAAGTTCCCAAGGGACAAATTCCTTTAATATTCCAATATTATAATAAATCAGGTAAAGATATAAATAATATCAGAAAACTGAATATTACCAACATTTTATGTCACATCTAAGCAATGCAGCTAAGTTTGTGGGAAACTTAAATACATACATAAACGCACATAAGCATACTCAAACTATAAATATATCATGAATTGCAACATTATACAAATTCAGTAGCACCCCTTAATTGCAGGGGAAATGATCAGTGACTCCCAGTGGATGCCTGAACCCTGTATATACTATGTTGTCACCTACATCTTATAAACATCCCCGACCACAATTATGATAGTCTCATGATGCCTGCTGTACAAGATTAGTGCGTCTCCATTTTATCAACATGAATTACCATGAGCTCTCTTTTTGCTGATCTGTATTTTGCCATCCTATAATGCATTTCAGAGGCATTACCTCAACCTTGAGTTGCTCTCCAGGTGAATTGCTTCTCACATTCTTTGAGAGATTTCATACCCAGCTCTCTCATTCTGGCAAGTAGTAAGTGAAAAAGTTGATAGGTGAAATTCATGTTTAGAAAATCATGTGAACAAGTGTAACGCAAGACCTTAGGAAATGGGAATAATACCCTCTCTTAGGTTTTGTGCTCTTTACTTCACTATTTATGTTCCTTGGGCTTTCTTGAGTGAGATTAGAGCACCACTGTCTTCAGCAATCAGGAGGAAAATGATTTCATGTGGAAATATATCAGCTCTGAAATGACAAGACTCAGAATCCAGTACTTTCTGGGTTTGCATCTTAAGATCTGGATCACCTTGAGCAAATAAATCAGCCATGCTCTGACTTTAGCTTCTTGAGCTTTAAAATGGGACCTAATAGCATCTTTTCCAGCTCCTTCACAAAAGTTAATTATGATCTTCCAATGAGATAAGTAGATGTAATCTGTTTGAACTGTGCCGGTAATACAGACAAGTTCATTAGCATTGGGACCTGAATAACTTCAGAATTCTAAGAATCGTATTAGGAAGGAGAGTTCAAGAAGGGACCAACTAGACAACAAAGTTCTAGGCACTTTTCACAATTTATTTGACTTAATTCTCATAGGCACTTTCCAAGGCAGTCATTATTCTTCCCAATTCACAGGTAGGGGACCTGACATTGAAGGAGATTAGAAGTTTGGCCAAGGTCATATTATTAAACAGGTAGAAGAACTGGAAATTGAAGCCAATTTTATCTTGTTATGCTACTTACTGCCCTACAGACATTCAGCCACTTGTTCAACTGCTTTCAGGCCCCAGGCAAACAAAATATTTCTACAGTCAGAAGTTCAAAAAGATCTCTCAAATGAAAGCAATGCCACAGCACACTCGGCTTTTCTCAGAACATAAGTCCTGTCCTGATGTAAGCACCCCAAAGTGGTTCCCTCAAATAGACTCCATCACCAGCCGACATGACCCCTGCAGGCATCTCTAACCTCCTTTCACAAGTACCTTCCCTCTCTCACTTTACCCCAGTCGTATTCGCCTTTTGACAGTTCTTCAAACACAATGAGCCATTGTGTGCGGGGTCGTGTGTGTGCTGTTACCCTGGATCTTTGTTCTTCCCTGCTCTGCGTGGTCAGTTCATTCTCCGCACCTGGCAGGCTTACCTCAAATGCCCCTTTCTTAAAAGGATTCTTCCCAACAACATCATCAAGAGTGAGCTCTACCCATCGTAATCTCTCAGCTTTTAGTTTTCTTTGTTTTAGCACTTATAATTTGTGATTAAAGTATTGCCTTACTCACTTGCTTTCTGCCACACATATCTTCTAGGAATAAAATCTCTATCTGACAAAAATCAAATTAGTATTCATGTATCATAATACCTGGCACAGAGCACTCACTGAATAACTTTGTTAGGTAAAGGAAAAGGGAAAATGGGAGAAATAAGTGAAGAGAGGGTATTTGTAAATGCATGTGGCTTGAATTTGTCTATTGTAAAAATTTAAAAACAAAGAATGGTGGAGGAAAAAAAAAATACCCAACAGTTCAAATTGGGCCTGGCACATAGTACTCAATGATGAATAACTTTTTCTTGTGGAAAATATTTTAAAAAGAGAAATGTCAAACAAACCAGAAATCTAGAAAACAATCATCTACTATAATAAAAGTTCAATCTATATGTGTTGAAGAAATTTAGAGAAAATTTTCAACTCTTCCTCACAGCCTCTGCCAACCCAAATTCCACCTTTCCATCTAAAGCAGAAAGCCTGCTTTCTTCCACCTTTCCCTGTTGTTGTCCTTTCTTTTCTACTTTGGTGGCAAATGTCCTGCTGTTGGCCTGGGAGCTGCTGAGCAGTAGCTGGAAAGGCTCATGGTCATGCATCATCCAGTAATCACAAGCAGGCAAATGAAAGTCAGAGTAAATGCAACAAAACCTGGCAATTCCGTGACCCAAAGCAGTGGTACAGACTTTAGACAAATGACTTGTTAGTGTGAGGGTGCAGCCTGCCAGTATTAAAAGTCTAGCTTTGCTGCTTACTAGCTGTGTAACTTTAGGCAAGTTACCTACCCGCTCTGTTCCTCAGTTTCCTCGTATGTAAGAAGCAAATAGTAACCTCCTCATAGGGCTGTTGTAGGCATCAATGAAATCATTATAAAGAACTTAAGCAGTCACTGGCATGGTAAACTCCATGAATCTTGACTATAATTATTTTCTGTGTGTATATGTGTGTGTAAAGTGTCACTAGTTGATGAATTTTTTTTTCTGCCATGAGAAAACTCTGCTTAAATAGTTAAGTTTAATAATCATATGAAATATTTTTGGGTTTAAACCCTATCCAAGAAAGCTTGTTGTCTTGAATTTCCTATTTGTCTTTTTTATTTTTAATGTAAAAAAAAAAAGTACTGAGAAAGAAAGATGGAAAACAAAGTTACCAAATCCTGTAGGAAAATAGTTCATCCCTGAAATCCTGGACAAACCCTCTGAACTTCTCCCCAGGGCAACCTTTGTCAGGTGGGATGCGACTGTGTGCGACAGGGAGCGGAAAACCGGAGCAAGGGTGAGACGGGAAGAGCACTTATGGGAAACAGGTCCAGGGAAAGTTGGGTCAAAGAAAATTCTGAAAAGACTGGAAAGGATTCAGGAAAATATTCAGGACTAGGATATACTGATGTTAATCATCCATTTCCCATGTGCCAGGCATTGCTTTAAGTGCTTTATATCCCACTCATCTTATACTTTCACCAACCTTAGGAAATAGATACTTTGATAATCCCCATTTTATTTGTAAGGAAAAAGAGGCAGAGAGGACTAATGTAGTTTGTCCAGTGATCATATAACTTTCAAAGAAGCCCTTCATTTAAAAGCTCAACACCAGGGATGGGTTGGCAGATCTTGGATCCCTTTACAACTGGAAAGGAGAATAATGAGGATAGGGCTGGGATCCAAGTTCATGTGGACTTGTGTTACTGAGGTTTTAAATTCCAAAAGCTTTTGTATCATTTTAGAAAATATTTCTTAAACTCTAATCTCTGTTTCATCTACCACAACAAAGAAATAATCTGACTGTACTAGAAAATAAGTCATTAAAAGATACGCATCAATGAATTCTTTTGTTTGGATGAAAAGCAGTTTCCAGCTTAAGAGTATGTAGCTCTTCTAACTATAGTTATAAATTTTTGTATCCAACCCTGCTTGTTTGTTTTCTTTCCTTTGCCCCAACAACCAATATACTTCTAGAGATAATAATGAAGGACATTAAAGTAAAGAAAATAATACAGAAGTTCAGGGGCTGAGCAGAGAAAGTAATTCCTCAGCCACTATAAAACCATTGTTTTTTGGTTTGCAAACAGGAAACTCAGTTAATAACCATCATTTTCCCAACTCTTACTGCAAGTGCAAATCCGATATAATTCATCAGTGGGACACAGAAAGAGGAAAATGCAAAGGCATTTGAAAAACTCACCCATTTAGATTTAATTGCATACATAACTGGTGTCCTCCCAAGTGTGAAAATGCGGTAACCCATAAAGTCAAACGATAAAATGCTATCTGAACAGACAAGATTTATACAAATGATACATGAGATACCAAATTCACTGAGTTGCATTACGTAGTTTTACCCAGAGGAGTATTTCAACAGAGAGCAAGTGCTTGTTCTTTCAATCTTGTCTTCTTTTGAACACTTAGGTCAGTCATTTTCCCAGAAGGGTGGTGTTGTAGAGTGAATTTGAGGTGAATAGATTTCAATCTTAAAATCAACTTTCTGTGTTAAGGAATCATTACTTCTGTGTTTGTATATTACTTTGTAAAGAACATTTCATTTGTCTAGTACTGTTTACATTTTTGGTTAATTGCTGCTAAATAAAGTTTAATTCATTAGAAAGATTATTTCATATTAGAGCTGCCTAGAGGTATAAAAACAATAAAGACTTTGCAAACCTCTGCAAAGCCAAATTAAATAAAGTGTGAGGAGACATCCAGGCTGTCAAAATATCTTTCCAGGTAATATCATAGAAAAATATATTCCTTCTAATAAATGTAGGAGAATAGTTAAAGCAATTCCAGCAATTTTGATCATCATGAAATGTATTTTTAAATACATTTACTTTGAACTGAAATTGTTTGTGAATGGCAAACTTGGGATAAGACAGTCAAGAAGATTGGAGTCTTTTGATGTTTTGGGAATAACTTTTTCAAATGTAAATTATTTGGAGACATTTACATATTTCATCACCCCCTTTATGATAAAATTCAGTGGAAAAGCATTTTCTATCCAATAAATTCTTGTGTAATAATACCTTCACATATTCCATAGCTGCAAGGCTACCATGTTAAAGGCACACTCATCCCTGGGGAAATTTTCCTAAGGAAAAGGACCAATCAACTGAGCAGCTTCCTCACTTGTTGTGTTTATATAAATAAAAGCAATAAAACAGGATTTCAAAACCATACAGAGCCGCATGTGGGAAATAAGCAAACAATACATGAAAACGTTATGTTAGCAAGTTTAATGCTCTTGGTTAATTTATTGGTTAATTCAGAAGGCAAAATGGCTTATCCTGAGTTGAAACAGTTTTTTTTTTTTCTTACTTTTCTTTATCACATCATAAAGCTAACCTTGAGTGATTTTGGTTAGCTTGGTATGCTGTTCGTTTCTTTTCCTTTTGTCTTTCTCTTTTGCAGTACTACCATCTGACAGGAAAGCAGGCATGGAACTATGAACTAGGGAAAGTGGGCAGGCACCCTCAGAACAACTCCAGCAGGATCTATTTCTTAGGTCTCCCTAAGTGTGGATTTTGAAGACTGCGTCTGGCTCCTGTCCTTGTTTCTCCAAATATTTATCAGTTAACAATTACATATTTGCTGCAATAGCAACAATCTTGGCTGCAGAAATAAATAAGCATGCTTTCTTTACCAAAATATGCGGAATAATAGAAGTCGATTTGAAGTTTTATAAAACAGCTTTCATCTAATTATCAGATTTAAGTCCTCTGATTTAACACTCATTTTATGAACCATACAGAAGAGTTACAATATTACAGTCATTCTCTCTCTCTCTCTCTCTCTCTCTCTCTAAAATATTTCTAAGTTTTTGGCTTCTTTCAGTCCGTTAATCTAGTGAGTATTTTCCTCACATCATACATGCTGGCTATACTGAGTTAATAAAACTGCTTACTAAAGCCCACTGAGTTCTGGTACAAGAATATTTAACGCAGAAGAAGATTCCTTTCACTTTGAAATAGTTTAAGAAATTTATGTAAAGTTGTCTGATATGATTTAGAATTTATTATTTAATTAGGACACCAAACCCAGACCTGCATTTTAAACAATCCTTTATTTTTGTATTTGCAAAGGGCTCTTCACACAAGTTTCATTAAATTGACCTTTTTATGCTTCAAACAGATGTACCTTATGGAAACCCACAGCAAACAGCACATACAAGTTGTACTAACCTTAGTATACTGAATCTTCAAATCAGTCAGTGGGGCAGGTAAGTCTGGCTTTGCTGAGGACAACATTTCTGGTTCAGCTCCTGGAACACAGGTGACAGGCTCAGCAATTTGATTCTGATACAGCAGTTGGCTTTATTTGTTCCTTTTTATCTGCACTGGCTAAAGTTTATTTGCATATTGGGATATGATTGGATGAACAGACTGGGAGCAAAAAAGAAAGGACACTACTTATTTGTAACACCTAGAGCAGGAAGCCTTTGACTTTAAACTTAAATCCTTAAAAAACCAGCGCTCCAACACTGAAGTTGCATCTGGAGACAGGGCACTATTTGCAGATGAATTAATTTACAAAGCCGAAACCTGTGATAAGGATATGCAGCACAGATGCTCTGGCCACTAAACCCAGTTATTATTTTTTTTGGCTTTTTATGCTACTGTGTAACTTTCTGTTCTCTGACAGACTTGGAATCAGAGAATCTGAGAATTGAAAGAGTCCAAAAGGGCACTTGTTCTCAGTAGGAGATGGGAAGGAAAAGAACCCTAGCCAGGTGTCTCAGCACAAGGCCGGCAGCAAATCAGCCCATCCCCCAGGGAACCGGGACTGTGAAGGGGAATAAGGGCCCTTTAGGCGCTACCCTATGCCAGCTTTTAAAAAGCCTAATCATTCAGGTGTATTTCCAGTGCTGGCTGAGTGCAGCTACAGTGATTTCATGAGCCCTAAATTATACGTATTTTCTAGATGGAAACAGAAAAGTCAGCAGGACTTTTAGGGAATGCAGAGTACACTGACCTACAGTACAGCGTCACCACAATCTGCAACGTGACAATGTCATCTGTGAAAGCTCATTTAAGACTAAAGGGACCTCTGGTTTTGAAGGGGTTTGTATTTATCAATCATTGCTATAGACAGTCATACAAAAATTTTAAACAGGACTCTCAAATGATTTAAATTCTTGGTGTTCAAGCTGGGAGCTTTCAAAAAGGAGAATTTAAAAGGGAACTTTTCTCATGTTAAGTACAATGCTTTATTGTATCGAAGCTCTAGCAAAAGTTCTAATAGGAACAAGATATAATTCTTTGGATGCTCTGATTATAACAAATTAATAATTTCTTGCCAGCTCCCCTGAATATGGGATTTAGATAGGGAAAGTAAAAAGTGCAGAGTAGTTTTTCTAAAGTATGAGACCCTCAGTTTTCTTTCCTTCTGCAATTGGTCTCCCAATTTTGTAGATAACAGAAAGTGTGAGTAACTTACTTATAATCACAGATCTAATAAGTACAAGGCCAAAATTTCAGTTTCCTTTCAGGCCTGCCTGGTTTCAAAGCCCAAGCTCTTATTCACAGTGACCCCTTTCTCTGGAAGAAGAATCCCAGATAGGTTCAAGAATCAGCTGCTTTGGTTCTCCAAGTGAATAGTCACCCTCACAGGCACTTAAGCTTAACTTTTTTTCATCTTAGTTAGGAATGCACACACTTTTTTGTAAAGGGACAGATAATAAATATCTTCAGGTTTCTGGGCCAGATGATTTCTGTTACAACTTCTTTGTACTTTGTTTAAATGAAACTGCACACAGCAGGTAAAATAATGAGTGCAAATGTTTTTCAATAAAACATTACAATAAAACATTACAGAAAGCCAGAAGGCAGGCCAAATTTTGTGGCATGGGCCAGTCCTCTAGATTCTAAGGTAGGTTCCTTTGCAAAGTCCTAGACTACCCCGTACCTCCTAATTGAACACGAAATAGAAGTTTCTGTGTCCTTCCAACATTTCTCATTTTCTCTCTTAAGTCTTTTCTTTTTGGTAAGTCTAATTGTTTTCTCTTTCATAAGTGTGTTTCAAATTAAATGCACAATTACACAACAGCTGTTACATAACCTGCAGGGTGTGCTGCAGCCAGGCCCCAGCAGCTGTGGTTTGCTGCTTTCTTCTGCTCTCGACTTCACAGTTGTTTGCAGATTCAAACACTGGCTTATTTGATGTCCAGGCAGTGAAAGCACTAGGCTTCATCGCACACTTGGCGTGTCAGCTCATTCTTTGGATGAACACATCTTTGTTGGTATGTTGTTGGATAATTACATAAGAATGTCTTTTTAAAACAGGCATTACTGAATGTGGGTAAAAGCAGCAGCGTTGGAGACAGGTTACCACACCTACTCACTTAATTTCAACAAATATTTACTAAGTATCATTTATGCACCACTAATTTTCAACCTTAATCTCACTTGAAGGGCAGATCTTTTCTGCCCAGAAACCACAAGATCTAAGATCTATATTTCTGAGCAAAGTGTTGCCTGTCTCCAGCCTTATTTTCTCGAAGAGTGTATATTCCTGGGAATGGTTACACGGGTGAAAGACTCTTTCTTCCCTTCCTCCCTTTATAGGGAGAAAAATGGCTTTGATGAGAACACAGGAGCGTGGAAGCCAACCTCAAGACTGGAGTCAGGTTTGTGTATTTTTATTGTATTGCAGGCTTAACTAGCAGGGGAAGGGCTGACACTTTAACTTGATTTAAACTTCTTGGACGTAAAATACACCATGTACAGAAAATTGAAAAAAATCATAAGTATATAATTCAACAGATAGCTGTAAAATGAGCAAAACAAAATAACCATCTCCTGGGTCAAGAAACAGAATGTCAGAACTTGAGAGTCTACTCATGCACACTTCTGACCACTCTTCCCCTCCTCTTCCTTCTCCCCCAAATTATAAGACTCCTAACTTTAAGTGCATCGCATTCTTCTCTTTTCTGATTTTGAACTTGATACAAAGAGAGTGTTTTTACAAAGGGAATTCAAGGAGCGCAAGTTAATCTGGCAAGTTAGCTAAAGCATGGTCGTAAGGAAAGAATGTTTTCCAGGTAGTTCTTCCCACCCTGGTATAACCAGAGAGATATTTATTATCTGCCAATAAATATGAATTAACAAATGAAAAAAAGCGGTGATGAGTTGGTAATTTTACCAGTCAGGGACACTTTTCATCCCAATCATAGCATATGTAAAAGTACAGAGAAATGGCTCTGTTCCTACAAGATTCATCAAAGTGTAATAGCACTTAGAAACTGTTACCAAAATATTAGAAATATCCAAAACCTTGTTGAAGTTATCTTATCTCTAGACATTCATTTTAAGAAAACAATCAAATCTGCACAAGTCATTAACAAGTATGCTGCTAAAGGGTTTTTATTTTTTTTTTTTAGTTGTATTTATTTATTTATTTATTTATTTATTTATTTATTTCTGAGACAGAGTTCAACATGAGGCAGGGAAACCTGGCCTCAAGTCTTCCTTCTGTCTCAGCTTCCCAGTGGACTGCAGGCACGTACTATTGTACAACTGTACTTCTTGAAAAATACTTCAAGAAGATCCTGCTAAACTATTGTAATTTTTTTTAATTAATTAAAAGCAAGTTATAACTTTGGAAGCTATGTATCAGGATAGCAAGAAATTGTGTTTCTTTCTTAGTATTTGACTAAAATCTATAATTTCCCTTTGAGTCCACACTCAGCATTTAGAGAGCTCAATGTGTTACTAAACCAGACCCATTTGGCCTGCTGCATAGTATGCCAGTCACTGAGGCAACTAGTTTTGCAAACAAGAAGAGCTTATTTTCAAGGCAGCCAAGCCTGGGAGGGCAGACCAAGGCCTGGAATCTGCCTTCTGGAGATATGGTTTAGGGATACGGTTTACCTCTACGAGGTAAAGCAGCTGGGTGATTGGAGGCGTGGGGAAAGGTGGTGGGAGTTGAAGTACTCAGTGGTCTGCACGCAACAAATCAATCTTCCTGCCTGTTCGTACTACCCAGGTTCAGAAAGGCAGCCTTAGTAGGATGTGAGTGTAAAGTTTTCATCCTCCTGACATCATTAGGTCACATAGCAGACGTCCAGTGTTTCTGACAAAAGTGGCCTTCATGCTTGTGAAAAGTTACCCAGGGAACCATTACCATCATAACTCACGTGACAGAGGTGTCAGCGACAGCAAAGCCAACGAGAGAACAAGAATATAATGCTCATCTGCATGACTCCAAATGGAGAGATTTTTACTGTAACAAAAAGGGAATAATTAAAAGCAAGGAAAGTGGGAGGTTTTTAGATTTTCCATTGCTTTTAACAGCTGAAATTCTATTTCATTGTCATTTCTGGCATCCTGAATTTGTGTATGATAAAAATGGTCTGATTTCCTTGACTATATAATTACCCTTGTCTAAGAAAAGCCCCTAAAAGAACTGAAAATTGGATGTTATATGGCAAAAGAAAGTTTGCATAAGTGATGTTAAGGATCTTGAGGGCCGGGGATATAGCTCAGTGGCAAAGCACCTGCCTGGCAGGTGCAAAGTCCTGAGTTCGATTCCCGGCACCAAAAAAAAAAGACTCGAGATGATTTTCCTGAATTTTCAGGGTGAGCTCTATATACAATTATAAATGCTTTTATAAGAGAAAGCAAAGGAAAATCAACAAAAACAAAAGGCATTATGGCTACTGAAATGAGTCGGCTTTGAAGCTGGTGGAAGGGGCCATATGCAAGGCATGCCAAGGATGAAGAACCTGGGAAAGGTAAAGAAATGAATACTGGAGCCTCTAGGGAACAGATCTGCCCTTTTTTTTTTTTTTTTTTAATGTGGGTGCCAGGGGTCGAACTCAGGACCTCGCACGCCAGCAGGTGCCTGTGCCGCTGAGCGATATCACCGGCCCTTTTTTCATATGTGGGTTCCAGGAGTTGAACTCAGGCCCTCATGCTTGCCAGGCAGGCGCTTATGCCGCTGAGCTATCTCACTGGCCCTTGCCTATCTTTTTGATATCTGCCAGGGAAGTTGGTTTCAAAACTCTAGCCTACAAGAGAATAAATGCATTATTTTAAATCATCAAGTTCATAGCAATTGTTATAGCAGCAATGGAAAATTAATATACTGATCACTGAGAGCTCACGTTCAGAGATGTAAGAAGTACATTCCATCACTGATCATGCACCAGTCATTCTGCACAGCATTTTAGCTTATTGTTACTATTTAAATACATAGGTTTAAATAAAGGTAACTTCCTATCTCTACCTTGAGATGAAAAATTCCTCAGGTGTTTATATCTTGAAAATATTCCAGTTCTAATTGCAGTATAAATGAATATTTATTGCAAAAATAAAACACAATAAATAACAATATTTGTGAAAGCTATTCTTTTTTAAGAATCATTTTATTTGGACAATATCAAACTGTTGGTCTGCATTTGCTTGCTTGAATTTGTTTCTACATTTTAAAGCTTTACATACGTACCCAGATCTATGACCACAATCCAAATATATCATCTAGGCCCAACTTTACCACTGAGCTGCTTGTTGGATTCCAAAGCTGAAAGCTACATCTAGTCATGCAGCTGGATTTGCAAACTTGAGAGTAGCATATTTGTTTTAGATGAAATGTGCACTATCATGCCGATTAGAAGCATTTACATAAAACCTTAGATTTTTAATTTAAAAGCTGCAAGACCTGAAGAGTTGTTTCAGCCTGTTTGCTCATTGGAATCACCCAGCTAATCAAAATCAAAACAAAGCAGATGCTGATTCAATAGGTGTGGATTGAGCCCAGGTATGAGTATGCACCCAAAGCTCTTCAGGTAATTCTAATGCGTGGTCAGCTATCAGGACCCCTGAAGCTGCTCTGGGCTCCATTTCCTCTTGGGCAGACAGTGATCACTGAGAAGCACAGCAGAGGTTCTCAAAGTTGGAGCGATGTAGATGTCACCTTGTCCTTTTAGAATTGCAGTCTCACACCTCATCTTAGAGCTACTGAATCAGAAACAATGAGGTAGGCCCATCCACTGTCGCGGAACAAGCCCTCTGGGTGATTCCGATCCTACTGTACTTCCACATAGGCCCCCCCCACCTTCCACATTTATCCTAACCTGCTTTCACTCGACCGAGTCACCCACCTTTTTCCCAAACCCTTTTTCTCAAATTTCCTATTTCTGATTACAGCAAAACACCAGCAAACAAATCCCAAGCATTCGTGATTTCTTATTCTTTTTCTATAAAACTATCACTTTTGTTTAATTGGCTATTTTCAATCTTCCATTGTTCTAACATTTTTTGATCTGGATTTTAAAGAACATATAACTGATATTCTTTTTAACTCAATCAATGTGTTTCTGCCTTTAACAGGTGTTTATTTTCTGCCTTTAATATGTATTTAATATGTTATATATTAAATTTATATATTAAATATGTTATATATTATATTTCATTCTTTTTATCTCCTTATATCTATTGTGGTTACTGATATAACTTGTGATTTTCATTTATCTTTAAATCACTTATGATTAGGTTTGGCTGCCCATGATGGAAAGACCAAAATAAATATTCCAGGTGGAAATGGAACCCTTTCTCCCATAAAGAGGGACGGTGAGTGGGTTGTCCAGAGCCTAGTGAGGCTTCTTGCAGCTCACTGCCCAGGCGCTCCTGCTCTGCTCTTGGCCTCTTGAGAAGAGAAGGCTGCTCAAAACCCAGGATCTACATGGAGAAAGGGGAAGAAAAATGAGAAAGACTAGAACCTATCTACATTTTGAAATTTCCCCGAAACTTAAAACTGGTTGATCAGAGCTTAGACATGTGTCCACACTCTGCTGCAAGAGAAAATAAAGACTGTAAGCATTTTCTAAGTAGCGGGTTCATGCATAAGAAACAGCAGTTACACTAATGAAGACAAGGAGGAATGATTATTGCTGAGATAACTAGCAGCATCTGTCCGTTGCTCTTCTTCTTGCCTTTTTTCCTGTAGTTTTAACTATAGTTGTTGTCCAGTCCATTTGTATTTGTTAACCTCAAGATTTGAACATATGCATAGATGTGTTTAAATTTCATCGTTCTCCCATTCAAGGACTTTGAAACCCTTAAAGCAAAAATTCTCTAGTCCTGTTCTGCACGTTACAGTGACCTATTATTAATTTTTGTTCCTCCTTGGTCCCTTCCATTAGTCAAATTGTATTATTATTATTATTATTATTATTATTATTATATCTAGTTAATCTTTATTTTACTTTATCCATTTATTATGAAACTTTTTTGTCTATTATTCAGTCACTGACCTCAGCATTTTCTTCTGGGTTTAATTTCCTTTTCTGAGAGTCAGAAGTTCACATTCGTGATCAGTCTTGTCAGGATGGTGTCAATTTTGTTAAATTATTGAAGGGCTTTTAGCTTCATCATGTCTCTTTATTATATATTTTTGTTGGTTGGTTTCATCAATTTCAGTTTTACTTTCTTTTTATCATTTTGCTGTTTTTCTTTAACGCCTATATACTTACATTTTATGTTTACCTGTCCTTTTTATTTAAAACTCTAAATTTTCATCTAAGTATTTCTTCAGCAAGTTTGGATATATATATATATATATTTTTTTTTTTTCATTCAATTCAAAATACCTTCTAATTTTGATTTTTATTCTTCCTTGATTCTCAGGCTATTTTGAGGTACATTTCTTAGTTTCTCTAAAAAATGATTGGCAATAAATCCCAAGTACTTGTAGCTTACAATAGAATGTTTGTTCCATATATATATTCTAAATCTATGAACACAATCCACTCATATATATCTACATGAACAAGGGATATACATATAATCTCATTTATTTGTTTCACAATTTTTCTCAGTAATACATTTTTGTATTTTTTACATTTAGTCTAAGTGTGATAATTGATTTTGATCATTTCTTTTTTCCAGATTAATTGGGGAATACTTGACAAAAAGTGTATATGATTAAGATATACATTATGTTTTGATAAACATATTCATTGTGGAATTACTACAGTGAAACTAATTAACATACCCATTTTCTCACATAGTTATGATTTTAATTCTTTGTTCTATTAACTAGGGAATTGTGTGTTGTCTTTGTTACTATTTTAATAGTTACTCCAGAAATACGTAGTTTTCCACTTATCAAAGTCTAAAGTTAATTAATACTTGGCTTATCCAAATACCCTAACACACTTTAAGTTCCATTTATATCATTCTCAATGTACATGTCCTTGTTGCTGAATATGTATTTAATGTTTGAATGCATATTAAGATTACTAAATACTGTGTTTTCCACACCAGTTGCTGTAGTTGTTGTTGTAGTAGTTGTTGTTGTACTTGTTTTTGTTTTATTTTGTGGTAAGAAGACTGAAAAATGACTGAGCAAATATTAAGTATATGAAATACTGTTATTAACTATAGTCACCTTGTTTTACATTAGTTCTCAAGCACTTATTCATCCTGCATAACTAAATCTTTGAACATTCTGATCAGATTTTCCCATATCACTCACTTCCCAGCCTTTGGTATCCAACATTCTACTCTCTGAGTTTATGAGTTTAATGTGTTTAGATTCTATATATAAGTGAGATCTAACAGTATTTATCTTTCTGTGTCTGGCTTATTTTACTTTATATTATATCTCCCAGATTTTCCATGTTGTTGCAAATGCCTGGATTTCCTTCTTCTCAAATACTGAATCATATTCCATTGTATATGTGGCCCATATTTTCTTTAACTATCCATCTGCTGATAGACACTTATGTTGTTTCCATTTCTTGCTATTGTGAATTGTGCTGCAGCGAACATGGAAGATGACTCTTGATATCACTATTTCCTCGGATATGTGTTCGGAAGTGGGAATGTCGGTGTCTAGGGGAGTTGTCAGTAATATTTTGTTAAGTCTTATACCTGCTCTTTTTCAATGCTTCTTTCTAAATATTGCAGACATTTTTGCTATTGTAAGTGACACTTTTAATTTCAATTTTATATTCCTTGTTGCTAGTATGAAAATGCAAACAATTTTTGTACTTTGGTCTTGTACCTTGAAACCTTGCCAAACTCACATTTTCAGTATAGTATCTTTTTTCTTTTATTCCTTCTGATCTTCTACATAGATAAGTATGTCATCTGTAAATAGAGACTTTTATTTCTTCCCTTCTAATCTGGGTGCCTTTTTATTTTTTTTACTTACCTGATCACATTGTCTAGAGTCTTCAATACAATTTTGAGTAGGATTAGTGAAAGCAAATCTCTGTCTTGTTATGGACCATAGGAAAAAGCCTTCACTCTTTCCTTATGAAAATGCTGGTTGTGTGTTTTTCTGGGTGCTTCTTATCAAGTAGAAGATATTCTTATTCTTAGTCTGCTGAGAGGCTCTTTTTAAATTTTATTCAGCAGTGAATGGTGAATTTTACGCAGTGTTTGTCTTCATGTATTGAGATAATCATATAGTGAATTGCACTGATTGATTTTCAAAAGTTGAACCAAATTTCTATTGCTGGGATAAATTCCACTTGGTCAGAAAGTAGAATTCTTTTTATATACTTTTGGGGTTTGATTTCTGATAGTTTGTTAAGAATGCTTTCATCTTGTTTCAGAAAGATCCTGGTCTATAATTACGTCCAGTTTTTTTTACTAGTACATGTTTATAGTCAATAATATTTACATTCCATGTGGAAAGTTGGTACATGTATATACTACATCTTAATTCCATTTTTCATACTGTTTCTCTCTCCCTCCTCCATCCATCTCTTGACCCCCTTCCTTTTTTTTTTTTTTTTTTTTGGTATATGTTTGCCATGTGTAATGTTTACATTCCTTGTGTGGGGTTGATACATGAACATAACACATCCCAATTCCTTTTTTTTCACCACTTATCCCTCCCCTCTCTCCCTCCTTCTCTTGATTTCCTTCCCCTTTGAGAAAGTTCTGTAACTCGGTGTAATGCTGTCTTTGTAGCGTAAGTTTGAAGTATTCTTTTCTCTTCAGTTTTCTGGAGGAATTTGCATAGAGCTGGTTGTTGTAGCCTTGTTATAGTTTATATTTGGAGTGACCTGCGAAGGTCCGTGTGTTGAAGGTTCAGTCCCCAGTTTGGCAGTATTTGGAGGTGATGGAAATTTTAAGAGGTAAGATCTAATGGGAGGTCTTAGGTCATTGGGAACGTGCCCCGGAAGGGGACCGTCTCTTCCACTTCCTGTGTCCCTTTTACTTCCCTATATCATGAGGTAAGCAGCTTCCATAGCCATACACTCTCACCATGATCTACTGCTTTGGCACAGGCTCAGACATGAAGAGACAAAGTGGCTGTGAACGTGAAACCTCCAGAACTTTGAATCCATGTTATCTTCTTCCAAAGCGTGTGTATATTTCCTACTGCAAACCTCCCGGTGCTATATCTCTGCATCTTCCAAAGCAACTGTGGACCCGAGTAAAATGCTGGGATCAAAGTAAGAGCTTTACTGGGGTACCTTCCATTTCTCTGCATGCTCTGGGCTACCTACCATGAGTTTCTCAAATGTTCATCTAGCTGGCTAACATTATACCTTTAAGATTTTTGATTACATAAATATTTCATCAAATTATTGTAGGTGTCCTTCAGTGGAGGCTCCAGTCCATATAATTTCTTCTGCCATTAAGAGAATGAGAAATTGAGAAAACTCTGGGTTTTTGTTCTGAAATCTTTTTGATTAAAACTTCAGGTTTAAAACATAATTCTATGTTACCAGCTTATTTTTTTCTCTCAGATACTTGTAGTTATTCTCTCTTCCTTTTGAATGATAGTCTCATTTTTCCATGATATGTCTAAATGTATGTTTTACTTTTTTTCTTTTTGAGGATTCATTTTGGTACCTGAACCTAGATTTCGTGACCTTCATTAAATCTGGACATTTCTTAGCCTGTATTTTTATTTGACAAGTATTGGACCTTCTCATGCTAACCTCTGTATTCTTCAATCTATTTCAAAATTCTCATATCTTGAACTTGTTCTGCATTCTACATAAACTTATAAAATTTGTACTCTAGTTTGCTTGTTTTATATTTGGCTGTTTTTAATCTGCTGCTTAGATCATCCATTGTATATTTAATTTCAATGACTTTTTTCCTACAGCTTTATTTGATTTTTCAAAAAACCATAATGTTGTATTTGCTATTGTCTTGAGTTGATTTAAATAAAGCAAATAGTGTCAAATCAATGTTTAACTGAAGGATTCAAGAGAATTAAAAGTTGTATTATATTTTTATGTGTAAATGGTAAAGAAGAAAATCAAAAGTCCTTCTGTGGAATAACATTAATGAACTCTCCAAATAATTTATCTGTTTAAGCAGTATTACTTTACAAAATACATACAAGCTCATTTGGAGAAAGATAATTTCATAAAACACAGCAATAATCTCCAAAGTCTGTTTGTCTTAAAAGGCTCATTTGTTTAAATAACACTTTGAAAAATGTGTTAGGGAATCAAGCAGCATTATGCACTTTAAAATCTCCATATTGGAAGGAGAATCATACTAACATTTTCATAAGTATTCTCAATTTATCACTTTATCGCAACTAAATTTAAGATATGAAATTATAGCTGACACTCAGTGACTGCTGAGGAAGAAGGAACATTTTATTCTTATCTTTCTGATATCACTGTCACTGGCATTTGGGAGGACTGCAATTTAAAGTCTGAGGGCTGGAACACTGACAATGAGTATTAGCCTTTATTCACGAAAACTCAGAGAAGGAAAATTTTTCCACTCACAGTCCAGGCTAAAGAGCAGTGACCATGCTGCCTCCTCATCTAATCATTCAAAGAATATATTTTTCTATTGCATTTCTTAATGAGTATGCCCTTCAAAAAGGTAGGGTTTTAGTTCCTACCTTGTCCTCACATAACCTTGACTGCTCTTCTTTCTCAGCTATTAAACCCTTTATCTATCAATGCTAAAAACTGTCAAGGGCAGAAAGAGTTTGTTTATGTACCAATTTTTATTTCATTTCTTGTCCATCTGACTTCTGGAGGTTTTTCTTTCTTTCTTGTTGAAACAAGTTTGCATTTCATAGCTACTTAGGTGTGTTAGCTTACATTTTGAGCTGTGTTTTGGTAGGGAATTCTCATGTAATCTGGCCTGCTATTCAGAGTGAAATGGAAGTTATTGATTCAATCAGAAAAGAAAGAGCACAGACATTTTTTAAAACTTACTTGATTTGTAAAATGTTTGATTTTTACGGTTTGCTCATTTTTATTTTCTGCATATTTTTGTGAAGGTTTTTCTTATGAATAACAATATCTGAAGTTTTTTTTTCCTCTTACATTACTGTGTTTTGCTTGAGTATTACTTACATACTATCTTAGTTACTTTTCTCTCATTGCCGAGACAAAATACCTGACACCCAAAGCTAAAGGAGAAAAGGTTTATTTAGGTCACAGTGTGTAGAGGTTTCAGTCCATAAATGGCTGGGTCCAAGGTGGGTTGGCTTGACAGGGGGGCAACACAGAGGAGAAACAGTTCATGGCAGCATAAGACAGCAAAAGCAAGCAAGCAAGGGAGTTTAACAGCATCTTTCTGCCCTTTTTATATTGTATCTTGACTGCTGGGACTAGGGTGGTGCCAATCCAGTCAATGGACTGGTCCAGCAATCAACCACCCTTAATCCCAGCATTGTACTATGAATCAGTCACACAATCCCGATTCAACCACCTCGGAACAAACTCAACAAACTCAACATGAGGCTTTGAGGAGACATCTGCTCACAAACCATACCCACGCATGGATGCATGAGTGTTGAAACATCTTTCCTGATACCCCTATTGCTTTTCAGCTTTTCCTTTTTATAGACATTCTTAATCAATTTAATGTTAAAAATTATAATATCATCTCAGTTTGTTATTGTTCAAATATGAAGTTTTATGTTCATAGAGTCCAACTTAGAGCATAAATTCAAACTAAATTTCTCTGATATCCAAATATTTTTGATGTGTCTGGAGATAATTATACATTGCCTTATCAAGAGTATTTTTAAGGGAGGGGTTAGGAGTAATACTAATTGAAGATACCAGCATTACAATGGCTTTGAATTTCTAATAATGCTTTGGCTGCCAGAGATAAGAGTTGATTCTGATTACAACTGGCCAATTGATTTGGAATTTGCTTCTGACCTAGTGCCCCCTCCCAAACGTGGTCTCTGATCATAATGTTATGGGATAAATTGGCTGAAATTAATTAATGAAAATTCCTTAATTAGTCCTTTCCACATAGACAAAGAAATTCAAGGGATATTTGCTTTATCTTTTATCCATATGATGAAGAGAAACATAAATGAGATGAGACAGACATAGTTTCTTCCTCACAGTGGCTGAGGAGTATTATTGACCCAGAAAATACAGTATCAATGGCATATTTGAACACCTGCTATGCATCACTCATGCCAGCAGAGATGTAAGGACCATAGCAATGCCCAGGAGATAGGGTGGCCAGGGAGGTAATATAGCAGATGAATGGGTACTGGCAGCTTATGACCTCCAGGAGAGATTGTGCTCTTTGCTCTAGTATGGAATCTATTAAGTTGGAAATGGTAGCAGCAGAGAAATGCTGTCAGAGGAGTTGAGGACAGCAAAAGCATTGGTAAAACTGCTCACTAAAAGGAAAGGATTAAGAAAAGGAAGGAGATGAGAAATGGTGCAGATTGGTGGTAGCTAAGGGTTAGGGAGAGTAGGAATGGAAGGAAAACATTTAATGAATAAAGAGTTTTTCTTTGGAGTGATGGAAATGTTTTGGATCTAGATAAAAGTGGTGGTTGTACCACATTGTGAATATACTAAAGGCCATAAGTTGCTTGCATTTCACCTCAGTAGATTATTTTAAAAATATGAAGGGGAAGCAGAGAGAAGCTCCACTGTCACTATGTGTGACAACCCAAGGCTTACCACAGCCATGGGATGATTCTTTGATGAAAGCTGCAGACCTTGCAACACCATGGATAATAAAAGCCTGAGAAACACAGTTTTATTATTTTCAAACTGCACTGGAATGGATGCCCTGGGGGAATATGAATTTCACAACTTTTAAAATGTTATCTTATTGTTTTTGTTGCAATTCTTAGATGTTGTGACAACATAAATAATGATTAGCATATATTGGATAGCACTTCAAGAATATTCTGAAGGGGCAACTTTTGTGTATTTTCTTTGTTGTTTTTAATCATTTTCTGAAGGATAAGAGATGATTTCACTCGCACTCCTCTCTCTCAAAGGCTGAAAATGAAAGTAGGTAGTAATCCAAAATCATCAGTAAATAGTCCCATTAGTTTTGGAAAGGGTATGGAGAATATTCTGAGAAATCAGGAATCTGTTTCTCTCTCAAGTCACACTATTCTAGCTTTAAAGCATGCAACAGTAATTTAGCACACAGAGTTTAAACATTTTGAAAACAAATGGTGTGTGAACATAGGAAATGGTTTCTCTCGAGCGATAGTATCAGTGTTCATTCTGGACCCAGATTTCAAAGGCTCCCTTTAAACAAACCATCAGGAAATGCTTCTTTTAGGATACAGCTTTCCTAGTCTAAAAGAAATGGGACATTTCTTTGCCTCATAATCCTGTATGAAGACCAGTTTCTCAAATTCATGGATCATAAACTCCACAAATACATAATCTCCTGAAATTCTCTGTGGGTAATCAAAACTATTTCTCCAAGGAAATGGACTTCAGTAGTTTAAAGTCCTGGAAGGACTCTGGAAAGTTCATTTAAAATTAACTAGTTGAATTTTCATGAGTTTTTTTTTTTATCAAATATGAAATTAGGACTAAAATGTCATCCCTCCAAACTGAAAAATTCTAAGGAGTACATAGCTAATGCCAACACAGAAGCACTGTGTACATATTCCACCTGATGCCACTGAGCTGTGAATTATTCCTGCCTTGTCACTTCATTCCAGTGCACCATTTCAGGGGAATTAAAGTCAACATTATGTAATTGTTCTTATTTTAATCACTATTTGAGTCAATCCAAAAAATGACCTTATTAGAATTGTTTCTTATGTGCTTCCATATCTAGGTGGTCGTTGATAATGTGCATGGGAAAATTATTTTTCACCAGTCATGATACAGAAAGAGGCTGCTGAAATTCTCCCTCTAAGGAACTAAACAGGAAATTCATAAACTTGGGTAAATAAAATCATTGCTTCTATATACAGACCAAGGTCAAAAACAATCTTGGTGCCTCAGAGACACTTTTAGGCTTCTGGCTTAGGAACACTACCTTAGTAAATCCATACTAAACCCCGTGGCATTCTGGATGCATACCAATGGAGTGTCCAGCAGCGGGTCACTCTTTTCCATTGATCTAGCATTCTACACTCTTATCATTTGCAGTCATTGGAATATTGCTCGTTATTCAAAACCACACTTCCAAAGAATTATGTTAACCACCACAAAAACAGCAACATTAAGACTGACGGTTATTTCTAGTTGCTAAGAGCATAATTCTGCTCTAAGTGCTTTATACCTCTAAGTGGAAGGTACTGTTTCTTCGACTGTACAGATAAAAATACTGTGGTTTGGAGATGTCAGTGATATCCTCAGATTCTTACTGTCTTCCTGACCTTTCCTCTAAATCCAAGTCAATTTAGTCCCTATTTTTTGTGACTGGTCACCCACTGTAAAAATCTGTGGCTTTTATCTTGATATATATATCTCTCTTCTTTTTTTTTGGTGGGTACCGGGGGTCGACCTCAGGACCTCGCGCACCAGCAGGCGCCTGTGCCGCTGAGCGATATCACCGGCTCTTTTTTCGTATGTGGGTTCTGGGAGTCGAACTCGGGACCTCGCGCGTGCCAGGCAGGCGCTTATGCCGCTGAGCCATCTCACCAGCCCAGATATATATCTCTTAATACAGCCCCCAAACATACCATTGTTGACCCTTCCAACATTTTGAGAGATAGCTCGTCACACCCAGTTTTGTACCAAATGTAGTGCATTCGACAGACTTTTCCATACTTACTTTTGAAATTTTGTAAATTAATGTTAAAGAGAAGAACCTAGCTTTTAGGATAGACCACAGAATCTATTTGATGCATAGCTAATAGTTTATTACTTCCTGGACTGTTGTTCAACCAAGTTGGAACAGATAGAATCCTCGCATTACAGTTAAGAACCAGGATCCCCAACTAGCTCACCTGGATTGGAAAATTTTTAACAGTCATTAGTTAGCATCACAATTTTTCATTTCCAAAACTTTGGCTAACCTGTTTTAACAAAATAAGAGACTTGCTGTTACTTTTTGGCTAATATATGAGGGTATTTCCCACAAAACTATATTTATTTGCCTTGTAAGCAAAGAGACCATGACCACGTCACCTTGCTAGTATTCTTAACTTGTGACAGTTTCACATTGCTAGTATATTTTCTTCCTTTTAGGTTGAGATTATTATATTCTGTGACCATATTGGCATTCTGCTCACTTTGTCCTTATATTCCAAATAACTACATATACAGAGGTTTCAGTGGCTGGGAAAATACTGTATTATGTTTCCTCCTCCCTTTGTCTAGGACAAGGGAGAGAAAATCTGTGCATATCTGGAAGAAATCTGGTCTTTGAATGGTTTCTAAGTAGGGCTTCCTTGCAAACATAGCATGAGCTATTGGGACCTTAATGGATACGAATATGGACTGCTTTTATCATCAGGCCACTAGATTTTTGAACATCATTTTATAGTAGCTTAGTCTTATCCAGAAAAGTACACCTGGCCTGTGAATATGTACCTCTGTAGTAGACTATTTTTATAACTATGGTAATCAAAAAGGCAACAGAATTACCCAGAGAATGTAATACAAAGTGAGCCTCTCATCATTTAAAAATATTTTAAGTGAATGAAATATATCTATGCTCACATGATGTAGGACTTTCTTTCACCAAGACTTCTGAGTTTTTGCTTTCCCTGATCTCTTAGCCTAGACATTGGCAGACTTTTTCTGTAGGAATGAGATAGAAAATGTTCTAGGCTTTGTGGTTCACATGGCCTCTGTTGCTATCGTTTAAGATAAGCAACCATATATCATATGCAAATGAATAGAAGTAGCTGTGTTCCAGTAAATTTTATTTACAACAGATAATGGGCTGAATTTGATTCACAGCCTGTGGTTTGCTGACTCACGTCCTAGTTTCTGTGTTAGTACGGAACCATGCAAAATGCTTCCCCATCATTTCTCCCTGCACTCTCAAATTTCTACAGTCCTCCTAAGCTGTGACCTCATCCACTGTGAGGCTCTTTTATCACAATCATTATTATTTCTTTATTGAACTGCTTTTCTCACTTTTGTTGCCAGCTTCCAAAATCATCTGGAAAAGCTATGCTGAGTGATGCCACTGTGCAGTTTTATTGTGAACATTGCCGGACCACTGCTCAATTCTGGGCTCGTTATTCATCAGCCCTCTTTCTAATTCCTTTTCATATCCTCCAATAGTCATAATTGATAAAAACAAACTCTTCTCCAAAGGAGTTGATTCACCTTATACTTGTGGAAGCAGTGACTGAGATTTCCATCATTTTACGTCTTTGTAAAAACGTGCTATTGCAGATTTTGAGTTCTGCTAGTACAGTGGGTGAGAAGGAAAACCAAAGAGAACCAGTGCATCGCTCAGCTGCCGGAAGGTGCCGCATAGATCACGTGCAAAAGAATGATGCTCCCCATAGCTAAATGAAATATAAGCCTTGCAGCTGTACATAGCAGCCCTGGCACAAAACATATCTTGGAGTGGCTTTAACTTAAAATGGCTTGGTTATTCATAAGGTTTAGAGCATTTACACATGTTTAATTCTTATTTACATTTCTTCATCTGTAAATTAGATATCGTGAATTTTTCCACTTTTCAATTCTTTGCATAGTTTACATACAAACCGTTGGTCTGTTTTTGCATTTCTCCCATTTGTGAATTTTTATTCTGTTTTGATTATCTTTCGACCAAGAGATGTTTCTTGTTTTTATGGTATAATTTATATTACTTTCTTTTTATAGTAAATGCTTTTGAAATATAATTTAGTAGAAATAGTCCTGGTTCTGAGGCCACAAAAATTTACATTTCTGAAAGTCTAATAGTTTCACCTTTTACATTTAAGTTTTTCATTCACCTAGAACTGATTTTATCATTTTGTTATCCACACGATTTACCAAAGAGTTCCTGTTTCTTTTTATTCTCAGAAATTATCTTTCAATACATGCATTACTTTTTTTTCTGTTTACTTGTTTGATTCAACTTTGTCCAAATACAGATATTGAAACCATATAATACATATGCATGTTAGCATATTACTTCCTTATTGCAAAACTTATCATGACTACTTTTTATATTTCCACACTATTTTTGTATTTATGTCTATATACATTCTTGCAGTTTGTTTCTAACCCACTTGGGTATTGTGGAAGAGCTAAACTTCCCTCATTATATTTGCTGTTGTACAGAATGCTATAAGGAATTTTTATCCATATACACTTTTCTTCTTTAAATAATATTCTTACAATATAATCCCAGGAATAAAAATATTGGGTTAGAGTAAGACTGTATTTTGTGGCTGTGTTGTGATATTCAGTTCCAAAAGTGTGATTTCACATTAGCTTTGGCTTTGCTTTAATTTAAACTTACTCGATTGTTATGAGGCTATCTGTCCTCAGGTCTCTCCGGCGTGCACGTGTTCATGCTCACCTGCTTCTTACTGGGACCCTGGTGTCTGCGTGCAGATTTGAATGACTTATACCAGGCAGAAGTAGTCCACTCTTTTTTTCAGAACTTCTGTCCACTTTAAACTCTGCTCAGCCTTTTGTTTTCATTCCATCATGAGAGACAAATCATCCTAGATTAATCGCGAGTGTTTGACTAGAGGCAGTGGAGTTTTCCTCCAGCTGGACCCTGGCACAGAGGAGACGTCATCTCTCTGAAAGCACTGTCACTTGTAACTTTGGGAACTGGAGCCTGAACAGCTGTTTTGCTTGGAGTCACCACAGAGAGAGGCTTCAAAGATAAGAGCTTAAGTTTCTATCCCATTCACAGCAGTGATGGGTGGGGATGCAGAGCACAAGGAGTCACCCTAGCCTGTGGTGGGTACCGAGCTGGGTGACTTCTTACATCTGGCCATGCTCAGCTTTGCAAAGAAGGAGCAGCAAGGGCCACGTAACTATTTACAACAGGCTTGGAACCAACTCCAAGAGTCCTTGAGAGGAGATGTACACGTGTTTCTTCCCCTTGGTTATCCAGCAGGGTGCATTAATCCCTAAATGTTTTCTTGGACTGACCCACAAGTTGAACTAAAGTGTACCCTTTCCATCCACTAATATTCTTTAAGAAGGTGCCTCTTTCACCTGCCTAGGTGCCAAGGTGGGGTATCTTATAAATAGCGTCATGATTCTTCACTTTCCTTCTCCACCTTCAATCTCGATGCTGGATATATCCTTTCTTCTTTAAATGCAGTGTAATCACCCTCTAGATAACTGTAATTCCTTCTAGTATAACTCTCAGCCCTTTCCCTTCCCCTCCTCTTCTTCCTTCTCCTCCTTCTTCTTTTGCAATACTACACTGGGCTCAGAATTACAATTCCTCTGCCTCAGCCTCCCAGAGTGCTAGGATTACAGGTTTGTACTACTGATCCTTGGCTTCAGCTTAGATTCTTGTTGGAGTTTTACCGTCTATATTAGTAAGAGCATTTTCAACTACAACAACGGAAACTCTACTCAAATGATGCCAACAAAACAAAACAGAATAGAAAGAATTGATTTAATCAAAGAATTACAGTAGGAAAAAAGTTGGTTTCAGACATAGCTGGATTCAGGAGATCAAATTCTGCCATCAGGATTCTGTATTTCTCTCCATCCTCATTTATGCTTCCTTTAACTTTGGCCTGGAAATCTTGCCTATCATCTTAATCATACAGTTTGGTAACTATGACTACGTATTTGTTTCCTCACCTGGACTTTTTTTTTTTTTTTTGTGGGTACCAGGGGGTCGACCTCAGGACCTCGTGCGCCAGCAGGCGCCCGTGCCACTGAGCGATATCACCGGCCCCTTTTTCATATGTGGGTTCCGGGAGTCGAACTCAGGCCCTCGCGTTTGCCAGGCAGGCACTTAAGCTGCTGAGCCATCTCACCGGCCCCCCTCACCTGGACTTTGTGAGCAACTTGAGGACAGGAATCTCTTTTAGTTACTGTTGGCCCTACACAGTGTTCTGCTCCTGAAATGCCTGTACAAGTACATGTTGGTTAACTAAATGTGTGTGTGAAGGAAGATAGCAGGCCTTTGTGTTAAAGGTTTTTGAAAATATTTCAGGAAGCATGGAAAGTATACGTTTCCAACCAAATGAAACCAGTTCCTCAAAAAACAATCATTTATGCTAAAGGAATTCATCAAACAACATGGCTCAACAGAGTGGCAGAAACATGTTGGCACAGTACTTTATTTGCAGTGCTGAAGACATTCTGTGGTTTAGAAGCATTTTCAAATAGCACAGCAAAATGTTACGTAACAGTCCAAGAGAGTAGAGACCTGAATAATGCAATACATTACAAGCATTTCCTTCTAGGACCTGGATCTCCTGGCCTCCACCCAGGACTCTTTATTTCCATCTACTTGTATGAGAGCAGTTTCTTTAAGACTCACACATTTTAGATAAACTAAGGTATTATGGTATTATGTGTTCTTGAAATAATATCTTTGAAATGACATTCTAATCTCTTTCATGCTGTTTCTTTCTTATTAATATCCACAAGATAGTTATTAGAGAACAGAAGACAATTATTTTCACAAGACTCAAACTATTACTATCAAGCAGACTCAGAAACATTTTACCATGTGGTTTCTTTCTCAGAACAAAGCTGCCTTTAATCCTCCTCGGTTCCTTAAGTTAGTGGTGGTTCTCTTCACTAAGAATAAGAAAGAAGGGTTAAGGCTCTTAGGAGGCACGATGCAGACACAAGACAATGGGATCACATGTCATTCCCTTGCATTTACTGGATTTTGGTGTTTGTAAGTCAAGCTGAATTAAAAGTTTTGGTGCAAATAGCAACACTTACCACAAAAAGGCTCTTGTGATTATAAACACAGCAACCAAATAGAAATGAGACTTCTGGTGTATACACAGGGTGTGTACCCTGTTCACAAAGCCCATATATAAAAGAGTTTTGAGCTGTAAGAGGTACAAGGTTATGAGAATGTCACGGGAAAAGGTAAAGCTGTAGGTCGTATTTTTATAAGATAAGGGTTATATAACAGGAAGTGTGGAAACTATTTTATAGTCTTTATCAGCTTTAAGAAATGCTGACTCACTGTGCAAGAAATTAAAGGTCAAAATAATTATAGACTAAATCCAGATAAAATTATATACTCAGATTAAAGACACGATCTTTGTCAAGGATGATCTATGAAATCACATGGCCATTTATGGCTTTTGTTAAATATATTATATTAGGCATCAAGATGGTATTCAGAGACACATGGGATTCATGTAAGTGGTTGTATTTACCAGAAATTTTACAGTTCACATGTGTTCTACTGACTGAAAAAGAAAGACTTCCTCTTTCTTAAACACTTGTATCCTAAACAAATAGGCTTATTGTTCCGAAAGGTTTTATTGTAGAAGGGCTTAAGGCTGGGAAGTACCTTAAAAATCATCTAGTTTTTCTGTTTCATTTTGCAAGATAAAGGAATAGTAAAGAAAAATTCATTAGTATTACAAACTACCTATAAAAATACCAAATACCACTTATTTGGGCCAGATAGAAACTTATTAATGGCTTGACATTGAAGCCAGTCTGCCTGTAGAAATAAATATACCAGGATTATGGAAAAATTTTCGGAAATAACTTGTTTCTTACTTAGCATTTTAAATTTTTTTATGCTGGTTTTATAATTTCAGAAATGTAGGGGAAATAATCAGCAATTTGGTCTTAGTGGTAGAAAAAACAGATTACAGGTGTCAAATAGACATAATAGTGCTCTGAATTTCAGGGGTCCACTTTGAACTATAGATTACTGGCTTCTTTTCCTTTTCATTTTTTCCCCTTCTCACCTCATTAGAAACATGTTTTGCCCATTTTTCTGTGCTTCATATCCTGAGTTAATTTTTAAGAAGATTCTGATCTACACTTTTGACTCTTTAACAACTAGATTTCTTGATACTGTACTGTTAGCTCTTCGATGTTCTACTGAACCCTGCTTCTCACAGAGGGAGTTACTGTGTGTGCTGGGGTTTGGGAGAAAGTGTGCTTTGAAAAACCCTGCTCCTGTTCTGTGTCACTGCTCAGATCTTTGTCTTATGTCCCTTCGTATTTTGTACACCCATTTCAGCTGTTGCCAGCATTACTTGCTGATAGCTTAAATAGATGATGGGGTATGGTGTTTATGAATAATGGAAAGTGCATTTCATTTATCTCTGCCTTCTTCATGATAAACTATTTCCTTAATAGTTAGCCTAGCATGTTTTGAAAAGACATATAAAAAGATTATAACTAAGGGTCAGGGGAATGCTAATACTTTAAAACAAAAACCAGAACCTTGGATGGATTATCACTGGAAGCTGAGTTTCCCTAGAGAAGTCCATTTTTAATAAGGTGACTATATTTTTGTTTTCTCAAGTTGCTCCTGGGGCTGGTGGTAGGTGAAAGGGTTCTTTTGATTTTTCCGACACTATAAATTCCTCTCAGCGCAACTAAGCCAATTTATATTTTCAGGGACTTTAATACAGGGAAAGCGAAAGGGAAACTAATTCTGAAAACACACGATGTGCTTTCTTTCAGGGAAAAATATCTATATCTATTTCTGGGCCAGAAATTAGCCACATTTCTCAAATCCCCCACATTTACCGTCATAATTATTATTTTACATCATAATTATTATATACAAGTTGCATGAACAATAATCCAATGACTAAAATAATACAGTTGTGGATAGCAAAGCAGGCATAACTAACATGCAAGTGGGCTCTTTATTCTGAAGTTTGTAAGCTCCAGCTCCACGAAACAGGACCAACTCCGGGACCTCCTTGCTTTCCTTTCTGTGTTTCCTAGGTCAGACCTTCACTGGAGTGGAGATCACACAGTCTTAAAGCTTTCACTCCCAAACTGATTTCTGACTAGTGGGCCAGAGTGTGAGGAGAAGCTATAGATCCTGGGTTGCTGACCAGGGAGGAAGCAAGATTTGGAGCAAGTCGTTACAACTGGAGTATCCCGGAATCCTCCAAACCACCTTCTACAATGGAGGCAGAATGATCTTCTAAGATATCAAAAGATCACTCCATTTCTTTGCTTGAAACTCCTTGATAACTTCCTGTTATTTGTAGCGTAAAACCCCAAATCCTTAACAAGGGCTACAATTTTTAAAATTCTTAAAAAGTATTGTTAATGGGAAAGATGATATATATGTCCTAGAGTGAAGACATAGATTTCTTTTCTATTAGTCCACAGAATAGCGAGTTTCACTTTGGCATATTTGTATATGCATACAGCACTTTGGTATTGCTTAAAGCAGTACTTTTCAATTGAAAAATTAAATAGCAATTCAAATTAATTATCCAAAAAATTATAATGGTATTAATTTAGTGGGATAAGAGTAGCATTTAAAAAAATATAATATATAAGGTGCACTGCTTGTAGTGAGGATCAGTATTACTTTAACTTTTCTTTAATTATGCTTAGATTATAATATGATACATGGCATTGTAACTATATGTTGAATTTAATATGACGTGATAAATATATCCCCTTATACATTAGCTCAATAGCTATTTGCTGGAAATAATGAAAGTTGCCTATATTAATTATCTCTGCAAAATTATTTCAAGAGGATATGCCTCCTAAGAAGAGATGTTTAAAAGAGAAACAGCGCAACCCATTCCAAGGAACACGCCTCTAAGGAAAGGCCCGAGTTCTGTTGTCTGTGGGACACTCTCCCCAGAAGTTTTCGAACTTTGCTGTCATGGCCGTGGTTGGATCATAAGCTGTTGAGTCCACAGGTCCTACAGTCTTACTCAGTGAAGAGAAATCTCATCACTACTGTGAGCTCTTAGGAATAACCCACACTCAGGACCACAAACTCTTTTCAACGCTTTGCTCCCCACTCACTTCATGTTAATACTGCCAAGGAGCAACCTGTGTGTATCTTTCCTCCAGGCTCCTCTGTGATGTTAGAAAGTCTGTATGTTGCTCTACATTTCGGAGAACTGTGAAACAAACTACATTTTGTGACCCTATCGTGAACTATGTCAGCCTAAGTATAATTAAAAAGATAATAAACAAACAAACAATAAATAAATACAAAAATTCTTGAGAGGAGAAAAGAGTCAACTCTAATTTAGACCTCTCGGGGTGAAAAGTGGCTTAAATGACAATTTTGGTTAATATATCATAGGAGTTACAGTTAATCCAACAATCAGGGATTAATAATTATATCAAGATAGGTAATGATTAAGAATTCACCTCAAATCTCTTCCCAAAAACAGTTAATTTGAGTTTATGTACCCAGTAGAAAGCACAAACTTTTGTATAAAATTCAGATACATTTGTGAAATAGTAGCTAGTGGTTGGCAGTGGAAAGCAAACAGAGGGGTAATAAACTCAAGCATACTTCACAGGGGCCGGTGCATCTACTCATCATTTCTTGGCGGATGTGATTACTTTCTTGATTTTTTTCTCAGTAAGTTTCTTATTAATGTATAAAACTGATATGATTTTTGGCATCCTGTAGCTTTACTGAACTTTTTTTTTTTTTCAGTTTTTTTGTTTCTTTGTTTTGGGTGAAATCTTTAGATTTTTCTACATAGAAAGTCATGTTACCTCCAAATGGGGATAATTAGACTTCCTTCTTTCTTACGTGAGTGCCCTTCATTTCCTTCTCTTTCCTTGTACTTCAGGCGAAGACTTTTGACATTTTGTTGATTGAGAGTTGGACATCTTTGTCTTGCTCCTGATCCTTCAGGAAGTAACCTCAGCTTTTCCTCCATTCAGTAGAATGTTGGTTGTACATTTGAGATACGTGACCTTTATAGTGTTGAGGTATATTCCTTCTATACCTAATTTGTTGAAAGAGTTTATTGTAAAAGGATGTTGAATATTAGCAAATGCTTTTTCTGCATCTCATGAGATGTTCATATGATTTTTGTCCTTCACTCTTTTGATGTGCTATGATATGTTTATTGATTTGCATATCCCATAACATCATTGCCAGTGATCTTGTTTTTTGCAATCTATTAATAACTCCAATTTGGAAAACCCTAACATAAAATTAAGCTGCTGGGTCAGATTAAGATGGTGGATAAAGTCCTGATTCAAGTCAGGAGTCATGGTCTTGGTCCAGCCCTGCAGAAGTCAGTAACATGGGTTTGGACAAGGGGAGATTTGGGTTATTAAGCCCTCTGTGTTGCCAACTGTGTAACAGTGCTTTGAGTTGGGTGAGCCTGTCCTTCAAGCTTTCTGAAGAATGATTTCATGTGCACTTTAACTGCTTCTTAGGTACTTATTTGACAGAATATAGCAATCTGACTCAAAGTATATATTCAGACAGAGTAAATTAAACACTATCATGAATTTTTCCTATCTTAAAAACTTAAATGATTTTACATGCAAATGTTTAAGGAATAACTGACTAGTTTCTGTATATAATACAATCTGAACAGATAAGTTGATCCCTATCCCCACACCAAGACAAGATTATTAATCATCTGCTTGCTTTGTTAAAAGCAATTGAGGGGCTGGTGATACAGCTCAGCGGCATAAGTGCTTGCCTGGCAAGAGCAAGGACCTGAGTTCGACTCCTGGTACCCATATTAAAAAACAAAAAAAACAAAAAGTAATTGAGGTTAAGCAGCTTTCAGTTTTCTCTGAAGCAAACTGTGATTCAAAGTCAAGACTCAGTCCACCTCTTGATTTTTTACGTAGTGGGAGCATGCTCAGTAAAAATGCAGATAAATATTTTTGTGATTGGGCATTGCATCAATAACAGCATTTTGAGAGAAGTAGGGAGGAGGGCTGATTTTCTATATGTGACAACATATGATAAAAAGGAATGATTGCTTAATACAACATTGAGAAAGGCCACGTCCAAAGTTTCTTGCCATTATATGATGACTGGGGTTAAGTTAGTTTGATGATAAAGTTCATAGTTAAGAAAAAAGTTATTCTTGAAAAGTCTTTCCTCACTCCTTCTGAACACTTGATGATAGGATGCTATCATATGCCTGACTTCCTAAGGACAGTTTTTAGTGTTAAGCAAAAGCCAAAGAGATACACAGAAATTTGCTAGGGGAGACATTGTCCTCCTATACTTGTACTAGATTAACTGATAAAAGAGGAAATTATTTGCAATAATACTTTATCATATATTTATTGAGCTTCTATAATGTTCAATACTGTTCACACTGTTTAGAATTATTGATAAGAGATAGAAATTGCTGCAAGAAAATGCTAAATATCAGGCAATTTGCTTCTTCTCATTATTTTCCCACAGAGTAAGAGACAAAGCCTTCTGAGAAACAGTGAGTTGTTGCCTCACTGCCAATGCTAAAGCCCACTTTTGGGCCCCCGTTGCTCTCCAGATGATAAAGTTTGAGCTCCTCAGCACGCTGCAGGGCTTGCATTCATGTCCTAGATCAGTGGTGGAGAACGTATGGCCCACATGCTGCAGCAGGCACGCGTGGCACAGTGGGCACGCAAGCCAAGTCACCCCAGCAGCTGAGCATCAGATAATAGTTGCTTTTTCTAAGCTAAAATCTCAGTATTCAGATTTAATTGCAGTGTTGGCACTTTGCGATAAGTAAGTGGGTTTTGGTTTGCAGTTCGGGCACCCAGTCTCTAAAAGGTTCGCCATCACTATCCTAGACCATACTAACTTACAGCCTTGTATCCACATCTTTGCCCATACATGCCAACCTTCATCATCTTACTGAATTTCCCTTAACAGCACTCCTCGTCTTGCTCGTATGAATTCAAATATGCTGCTTTCTCTATCTGTGATGCTCTGCATGGCTTTCCTTTCTTTTTTCACCCATCATCCTTGTCTCTCTTCATTTGGTTAATTATTAATCCAGGCCTCAGCCTTGTTATGACTGTATTCCAAGAAACCTTCCCAAACTCTTAAACCTGGGGTTGGCCTGATTCCTTAAAGCTCTTGCAACAACTAACGACTTCCAGTCATGGAACTCATCCCACTGGGGTGTTCACAGATCTGTCTTGTCCATGTGGCTATTACAGAAATGAGTCTTGCCAGCCTCGTATTTCTAGAAAACAGTATAGTATGTGTATTCAACAAATAATTACTAAAACTGTGAATAACATGTAGTATTGTCCTGGGGGATAATGTAAGAAGCTGTCTCCTTTGTATAGTAAGTTCACAATAGATTTTTAAAAATTTTTATGAAGGCAGGAACACACTCTTTAATCACCATAATTCAGGAAAATAATGCGTGTTGCAAGAAAGGTATGGGCAGCATACTATATAATGATTTAGAAAGTCACTGCCAGTAGCATTAATTGAGAGTACGAAGAAATTATTTAACGTAACTGTGTAGCATAAACTTTTGTCAGGAGCACGTCTATAAAAAGTAGCTGTGCTTCCATTTTTAGGCACCTCCCTTCACTCCAGCATGGTGCCAGGTACATGCTGTCTCTTGCTTCGAGTGGAAGAGGATTGAGTTACACCCTCCGCCTAGCATTGCATTCCCTTGACAATTCACATAATCCCTCTGACTGTGCCTATCAATTTACTGACCAAAAAGAATCCCATCCCAAGTGCACTAAGTCTTATACTTGGCTGCACCATACAAATGTGCTTTACCAGGATTATGTTTGGCAGCAAGCACCTGAATGACGATAATTTCATTGTATTTAATAAAAAATCTCTCTAGAGACAGAGGCTATCTGATGTGGAGGGGAATCAAACTTGTTGAACAAAATCAGCCTTGACAACATGTCTTCTTTCAACAGCTGTGGCTTTGGAAGTACACTCCCATACAATATTTAAAATTTATTTATGGCCATAAAAAGGATCCAGTGCCATCCCCCTTTGAAAACCACCACACTAACCTATAATCATTTGTGAAATACTGATTTTCAAAGGAAAGGTGTTTCATTTTTTTTTTTTTTCCTCAAAATCTGGAGTTTGTCAGATCTTTAAGGATTTTTTGCCTAAATGAGGCCACCATGTTGACTTTAAAAAGTGTCAAATGAGGGCCGGTGAGATGGCTCAGCGGCTTAAGCGCTTGCCCGGCAAGCGCAAGGGCCCGAGTTCCACTCCCGGAACCCACATACGAAAAAAGGGCCGGTGATATCGCTCAGTGGCACAGGCGTCTGCTGGCGCGCGAGGTCCTGAGGTTGACCCCCCGGTACCCACACACAAAAAAAGTGTCAAATGAAAACACATAGAAATTAGCAGAATCAAATAGAGAAAGAAGCCATTCTATGAGTAGAGGGACAAAGAGTAAATTTTGGCTGCAAACTTTAAAACAATTATGATGATGCCCATAGTTCTTTACATATGCACAAATTTATAGGTAATAAAATGCCATAAAATGCATTAGATTGCAAAGAACCAAGAGAAGTCCATGCCATCTTGGGGGTGTTTGAGTATATCAGGGTGGGTTCAGTACATCGATTTTCTAAAAGAGAATTTTCTAACACAAATGCTGAAGCTGCTCACAAAGATTTTACTGGGCACTTTTAGATACTGACATGTGGCCATTTGTACAAGTTTGTTCCTGAGTGCAAGAAAGGACCTTTATTTCCAAAATGATCTTCAAAACCAAGCAATACTTAATAAAAGTTATTCTGGATTTATTATATTCTCATTCACTTTTTGCATTATTAAAATCCAAATACCCATGCTACCATTAATTTCTTCAATTAAAATAAAATCTTGGAGAATTTCTGCTTCAAGAATTACCCCAACAACCCTTAACTGCAGGTGTGACAGGAGCCTGATGTTCACACATGTGCAGTTGGCAGGGCAGCTGGATCTGAGCTAATAGTTGCAGCACACAAGTTCTAGGCTGGTTCTACCTCTGACTATATTTAGTACAATTTTGCATTTCCTTTCTACATACTAGCAGTTCTCAAACTCAGAATCACCTGGAGGATTTGCTAAAATACAATTTTCTGTTTTCCATCCCAGTGTTTCTTTCTTCTTCTTTTTTTTTTTTTTTTAAAAAGAAGAAAAAACAAAACAAATCAAAAAAGAACAAATTTTCAAAACAACATAATAGGAGGGTAACAATGGTTAATGCATTATGTATTATTATCTTTAAGTTAGTTATTCAGGATACCAGATATTAGCATTCAATTGTCCAAACATTATTGGCACAAACCTTACTCTTCAATGAACTAAGTAAAATTGGTAGTGTATCTATCTTAACCATCTTATATATATATACAATTTTTTCCTTTCCTTTCTTTCTTTTCCCTATTCCCCTATTCCAGTCTCTCTTTCCTTTTGACCAGTTTCTTTTTGATTTACCATGTCTATTGTACATTTTGGATCTTATTTACTGTTTCAGTTTTTCATACTAGAGAGACAATACGATGCTTACACATGTGCGTCCAGTTTATTTCACTTATGAGTATTTTCTCAAGTTGCATCCATTTACCTTTAAAAGTCTCCAGTTTATCCTTCTTTACGGCTGAATAGTACTCCATTGTATAAAAATACCACATCTTTTTTATCCATTCCTCAGTTGATGGGCATTTGGGTTGTTTCCAAGTTCTGGCTATTACAAATTGTGCTGCTATAAACATGGGTGCACATATATCGCTGTGGTACCATGTTTTTAATTCTTCTGGGAAGATGCCCAGAAGGGGAATACCTGGGTCAAATGGGACCTCCAACCCTAGTTTTTTGAGGAATCTCCACACTGATTTCCACAGTGGCTGTACCAGTCGACACTCCCACCAACAATGGAGAAGGGTTCCTTTTTCCCCACAGCCCCTCCAGCATTTGTTATTAGTTGACTTCTTAATAATAGCCATTTCTCAGATGAAGAAATACAAATGGCAAATAAATATACAAAAAAATGTGCAACATCACTAGTCATTCGAGAGATGCAAATTAAAACAACACTGAGATACCATCTCACACCAGAAAGAATGGCTATTATTAAGAAATCAACCAGTGTTCCTAATTAAGTAGGTTGGTGTGGAATCCAAGAATTTGATTTCCTAAAAAAGTTCTGAGACATTGCTAAGGCTTCTGTTATGGGGCATATTTTGAGAAAGAAGGCGATTCCTACATCTCTTAATTTGGTTCTTTTTACTGAAGAGGGAAATAAAAGATGCACGGGGCCAGCACGGCAGAAGTCTCTAGGTGACTTTATGGGAACAGTGTGTTTTTATGGGAATCACATCAAAAAAGGAGAGAAGAAGGAGCATTCATTTGGATCCAGTTCCCAATATTTTTATTTTATTTCAGGAAGAAGCAAGTAGAATATGAAGTTACCCAGCAAAACAAACAACCCAGGGTAGTCTAGGGAAAATGAAGAATGTGCTGCAAAATTCCAAGCATATTCTCTATCTCTCCATGTCTGTCCTTGCCAATGCTATATCCTGGAGTTTAAAATTTCAAAATCACACATGAATGTAGAGGGGTGAAGCTGAACTCCAGTTATGCTGTTGGTAGGAATTAAAGGTCTTTCTTTGTATACAACATGAAAGCTTTCAAGCAAGGTTGGATGTGTTTTTTAAATAGAGAGTACAAAGAATTTTTGTGCTTTAAACACAGTAAGTTTAAATTTAAACATGAACTGACATGTTCTTTGTGATTCATATAAATATTCACATTCGTGTTGTTAAATATGGCATTATATAATTATGAAAACCATTTTCTAGTAGATACTCTGAAATATGAAAAAGATTTAATTACTTCATGAACTTATAAGGAATATAAAAATGGAGTTCTTTTTTTATATTTTAGAGAATAAACCCCACTCTAACCATTGCCATTAACTAAAAATATGTGCAACAATGTTTTTCTAGCCCTTAACTAATGTATTACTTATTACAAGCAGCATTACACACAATAAAATACCAATATAAAAATTGTCAGCTGTATTAACAGACTTCCTGTAATGGAGTCTATCTTGTAAAAGCTGTTTTCTTTTAAAGAAATGATGCTGCATGTTTTTGTTATTTGCACAACATTTTCTGCATAGAATAATCCTTTGTCACAGCAATTTTCTGCCTCTTCACAGAGTTACCGGACAGTTCAGAATATTTACAGTGGCATGAATTACATTGCTGGAATAAATATGACAATACCTGCCTACTCAGAGGATATGAACAGGAACATAACAAGGCCATCTGCTTTCTCTGAAGCAAAGTACATGACCACTCTGCAATTTTCAGTGGGAGAACAATTTGTGAACCTAGAACCAGCTTATGTCATTTATCCATAAAGCCATTTAAGTCCACACCAAGTCCAGACACAAAGTTGTCCATATACTGAAATAGATTTTCTAAAAAAATTGATTCAGTAAAAGAATAGTCAATTTTAATGATCAGTCCCCCTCCCCTGTACATTAAATACCTTGTCATGGGTGGAGAAATTCATATAAAACATCTAGACAAAAAAGGCTTATAGTCTGAATTTTTTCAATATATACTTTTAAAGCAATATGATCTTTAAAGAAAATAATTTTATATGATTTTCTATTATAAAAATTTTGTCTTTTTCATCCATCAAAGCTTCAAACACAAGGAAGTTATTTGAAGACATTTTTAGAAAAAATAAGGTATAGGTAATTTCAACAAATAAAATCATGACCGATGAAAATATTTAGTTTCTGAAATATTTTTTCACATAGAATTGGTGCTAATGCTGCAGTTGATTAAGCAAAAACAAGTCCCGGATTTGAATGATTTTATTCCTTTACTGCGAGAGGGGAAGTTAGTTAGATTCAGTTTTGCTTGTTACTTAATGGTGGCAAAGGTAATATACAATAATAGAAAAATATCTCAAAATTTTTTTTCAAATCACAAAAATAAAGTTTATCTGCAAAAGATGAATATTATTCAGAATATATGAGAAGGACATAAAAGTAAAAATATATGCACTAAAACTTTCAATAAATACTGAAACTTTTATTTTTTTTTTAATGGTTAGTGTACCTTTTCGAATCTTCTGTTCTTCTAGGGACCTGGGAAGTAAGTGATGGAGTGTAAATATTCAGAATTGTGTTTATAATTTCATTTTGCAGGCCATAACATTTATACATATATATGATATACACATATGATATATATATTTTTTTCTCCAAATTTCTCCAAATCCTTCTTCTACATCACAGGCTACTCTATTAGCAAAGAAATGAACTGACCTTCTCCATTCTTTCCTTGAAAGTAAAAACACAAATTCAGTCAAGTCAGAATATGCATGAGATTTTTTTAATGAGGCAACATCTGAGTTATTCACATTTTAAACAGAAAATTATGAGTGAGAGTGTCCTTTCCTCTTCACTGAGACACAATACCCGACAACTGTAATTCTAAGGAGAGGTTTATGTTGGCGTACATTTTGTAGAGACTCCAGCCCAAAGTTGGCTGGCTCCAAGGCAGTGTGGCATGACAGAGGGGCGTGGCAGAGGAGAAAGAGCTCATGGCAGGGCAGCCAGAAGTAGAGAGAGAGATCAAGGGAGGAGGGAGGAAGATACTGTGTACCCTCCGAGGCCACGCCCCCAAGACGCACCTCCTCAGACCAGCCTGCACCTCCTAACATCACATTTAGCTATAAACTCATCAGCGGATTAATTCACTAATGAGTATCATACACACTCATGATCAAATCATCCCCCCAAAGCCCCACCTATGAGTACATGAGGCTTTGGGGGGTTGTAGAGATAGAAAACATAACAGTGAATATTATGAACATCAAAGTCATTTTATGACAAAAACATCACAAACAGAACAAGTTAATAAGCAAATAAAAGAAACTAGTGTTTCAACGAGGTAGACATTCACTACTTTAAAAAATGTTTTGTACCAAACTATATACTTTGTTGAAATATTTTTATAGTTGAAAACATAACGATTATTAGAATATCACTTTAAAATAAATAAATTAAAATTTGCATTTAACAGCTTTAAAATACTCAAAAGCACACTTGATTAATGAGTAAATATTTGGAATAGTAGCTATATAATCCCACTGTGGTGTCCAATACAGCAGCCATAGGTTAGATATGCAGCCAAATACATGAAATTTGAAAAATATGATGGAAGAACTGATGCTTCTAATTTTACATTTAAAAATATTAAATATGCTTGGTGCAATTTTCTGAACTGTAAATTTTATGCATCTAAGTAGAGATGAGGTATTTCTGATAAAAATTTGACCTTTGGATTGAGATTTGCTGTAAGATAAATTATAAAAATGATGGTTCTTAAAAAAAGAAAAAAGGGCAAGATTTGATTCTTTTATATGGTTTACATATTATATTAATAATATTTTATGTGGGTTTAAAAATTATGTTGCTGAAATTTTAAAAATTGACCCGTCTTAATTTTTAGCAGCCACTAAAAATTCAAATTTACATATGTTGATCGCATGATATTTTTAGTTGGAAATATTGAATCACTGATGACCTGTATTATAAATAACAATTAAAACACCTCAATATTCGCAGTTCATGAATTCTGTAGCCGAACATTTGAGAAGAGCCATTAAAATCAACCAAACATTAGGGTTTTACAATCACAGCTAGTGTAACCACGCAAGGCCTATGTTTCTCTTTACTGGCGAGACCGTTTCAATTGTTAGTAAAGTGCCCAGAGCTCCTATTAGAGGATTTTTTTTAAAAGAAACGAGTTTACAATATTCAAATATCATTGCAGGGCCACAGTGCATGCTGTAAGGGCTTCTCCTGACTATGGAGACCCGGGCCTGCTCCACTCAGGCAGCTGTGGCCCCAGCAAATGCCTGCACCCGTGTAGAGGAAGCAGCTTTACCTACCTGACACAGACAGCATGTAAGTTAGCTGCTCTGAGTATTGCTAACAACGTGACAGATTGCAACACACGGTACCATAAACATATGCTCGGAGTGCTGTCGAATGTTCCTTCCCTCCAGGTGCAGCCTCTATTATTCTTTCTCTGGAGTATGCAGGGAGAATTCTGGCATCACTTTACATTTTGCCAGAGGTTTCATTATTCTCCCATCTTTCACTTTGATTTTATCAACATCCTCGTAGTCATACTAGGATGTAAGCAAACCAGGTGTTGTTCAATTTATAGCCAAGAAATGGAATGAATTTCCTCTTTGGTTTGTTGTAGAACATTTACTCTTGAAAACAGAAATGAAAGGTCCACACTTGTGAGGCAGTCCCATAGCCCTGGTCATGGCATCAAAAAGTACATGTAACATTTATGGGATAAGAACAGTCTCACCACAGACTTCACTGGCATTTGGTTTCCAAAAACCTATTTTACCATGTTTTATTATTTAACTTATATGATCTAAAGAAGCCACAAAATTAATGGCAATACAGCGTACCCTCTAAATCTAACTTATTTATTAAAATTATTACTTTTGTATAGTTACCTAGGTGAGCCAATGGAAAAAAAAAGTTCTCCCTTAAAAATTTTCCTGAAAATACTGCCTACCTTTGAGAAGTAATTTTTGCACTGCAGTCAATTAAAATCTGTTTTTGGTTCACTTCATGCTACATATGTTATTTAATGCTAAGGAAAAACAACTTAGCTAGTGCTTTTAGGAACTAGAGGGCATTGAGGGGGGTATATTTCAGATAAGTCCTTAAAATCCCTTTTGGAAGAGTATTAGTAGTTTCTTATTCGATGTTGATTTCTTAAGTAGCTGACATTTATTTTGTTACCTACCACCTGATCTTGCTACCTTAAAATCTGTTTTTCATTTGTTTTACATTTATTCATGTTCTAATGGTTCCCAGTGATTTTCAATTAGAATTTTCTTAAGGAGTGACTTTTAAGATCTTTCTCCCTATACAAGGAATATTGGACCTATGTGTTTAAAAAATAAAACAATCCCCTCTATTTTCTAAACTTTAATGGGTCATTCATGTTGATTATATGCTTAAGAGTTTTTAATTTTTAATGATTAAATTAAAGGCTTAGAGTTGACTAAAATATAGTAAGAGACAAATATATTTATTTATATTAAATATCATATCTCTTTTGATGTTTTTATAGATAGTATATTGTGTTCTGAACTTCAGAGCAGGTTTAAACCACATGGATTTTGTAAAATGTGATCTCTTTATAACAAAGGTTGATTTCACAAATTTACACTCAAAAGCATTTTACTTTTAGGGTGTCAAACCACACCACACTGGCAGATTTCAGTGTTTTGGGTGTGATGAATCCACAAAGGTTTCATATTTATTTAATTCTCATGTTTATCAAACTATCATGGTGGCTATCCAGAGAGATTTGTCAGGCACGCACCTTATCCACGTAGATCTGAAGGGAGATTTTGATAAAACATGACAAAAAGGGAATTTGGGTTAAAAGTAAAAACATGAGTTCACTCACAACTCATACTGCTCATTCTGTAAGTCATGTAATTGCCTTTGTCATTTTGACATATAGAACATTTCTTTTCTTCCATCACCTTTGAATTAATCCGCTCATACAGGGGATGCAAGGGGAAGAGGGATGGAGTTTGGAATTCCCAGGGGCTCCCATAGCTATTTGTATCACTAGAACATTTTGAAGTCGGGTAGATGTTAACCTAATAAGGGAAGCCCCACTGGCTTTCTGTCTCCTCCAGACAATCAAATGGCATAATTGTGTCTGGGCCTCGTTTCTCAATTGTTCTTCTATGACAAAGGCTGGGGAATAGTTACCGACTCTTATTAACTCAAATTAGACTGATGAGAAAGATGATAAATACTACAGCATGAAGATTAAGAAATTAATCCTAATTTTAAGCCTCGAAGACTTTGAGTACAAAGGAAATAAGCATTAAAAGGACAAACTGGGCCACTGCTTCACAGTTGTTATAAGCAGTGCTGACCAAGTGAAGGCTTTAGCCCATTTGAATGAGTATTTCTGACTTTGTACTAGGAGAAATCTCCGCATCTAAGGAGAGAAGCTCAGGTTCACAATGGCATTAAGCCTTTTCTTGCACTTGATTCTGCATTTTTTATTAGCTTGGAGATGGAAAGTGTGAAGGTAGTAGGAATAGGAAAGTTAATGATTTATTTTAAAATCTTTGCATTGTACATTTTTAATAAAACATAGAAAGTTTAGAAAGACTGAATATTAAGCACATCATATAAATGATGTACTATGAAAACTTTCATCTGTTTTTATCATTTCTGGAAACTACTTATTAGTAATTAATGTGCATGAATAAGTGGATATAGTGGTGCACTTCTCTAATCCCAGCATTCTGGGAGGCTGAAACAGGAGCATCTCAAGTTCCAGCCCAGCATGGGCAACTTAGTAACTTAGTAAGACCTTGTCACCAAAATAAAAAATAAAATCAAAAAAGGGGTTGAGATGTAGCTCAGTGCCAAGGCCCTGAATTCAATCCCCAATAATACTAAAATGAAAACAATCTGAAAAACAAAAAACAAAGTTGTAGAATTAAAACATACACACTCTCTATTTTCCCATATTTACTACTCATGATTTCTCAACTTCTGTTCTGTTGCTTCTAATGTTCACTAATGTTTTGAATTCTCAATTATTTAGTAAAAATTTAAGGTTACAGAGGAAAGATATTCATTTTTTGCAAATTCTGTATCAGTCTTGTTTAAAATCTTTATTATAGTAAGTTAATTATAAATAATGTGCTTATGTCTAATCCTTGTGGTTATGTGAAGAATTTAAAAGAGAAGTTGGAGGGGAAGGGAATGGGAAAAAAGGAGGAATCAAGAAATATCCCGAATAGGTACAGATTCCCTATGATGAATGTGATCATTATGTATATCTAAATTATACCAATAAACTTAATAAAAAAAAAGAATTTAAGATAGCAAATAAAAATAAAAAAATAATATATTAAAAATTGATTAAAATTTAAAAATCAAAACTAAGTAGAGGAAGAAAAGTGAAATGAAAGCCATGTGTATCAACCTAGTGCGATGTAACTGAATGACAAATTCAAGTCAGGGTTTTCTGAAAGTCAAAGCGAAAAGTCAGGCAAGTAGGAAACGTGACTGTCGTTATTAAAAAGAAGAAGGACTCCTCAAAGGAAGCAAGAAATATACCATCTGAAGGCTTTGGAGCAGCAGCACGTGTTGTGGCACACTAAGTACGGCTCTCCTCAACATCTGCAGTTTATAGTAGATGTCTGTACACTTGCAAGGCAAATTTGAGTTGCTATTACAAATAACAGTGGATTGTGGTGAATTGACTCAGCGAGTTTTCCATTCATAATTAATAGGCTCTTTGGTTGATTTTCAAGTCTCACCCTTCTCTCCTCTGCCCACTTTAGAGATCACTGAGCTCCTGCTTCTCTCTCCAACACACCCAGCGGAGTGCTACATGAAAGCAAGTCTCAGATACAATTCAGCAGACACAGATTCCTTATGAACTACGTAGAAAAGTAGTCAAACAAGCTGTTATTCACACTGTATGATTCTAGCTCTCCAAACTTTAGGTACTGACCAGTAACTTGCATACAAGCTTCTCTGGAGTCCCACGTGACGATAGTCTTGAGGAATCAGCTAATCATCCAGTCATAATTAAGCAAGTAATTTCTTGTTCTTGAAGGCCATGGGTGAGATCAGGAATCCTATAATAGGGTGGAAATGGAAGGGTATTAAAGCAGGAGCCGTTAGATTCTCATACCATTACAATGGGAAAAAGTTTTTCAAACATCTCTATTCTGGGGCCAGTGAGATAGCTCAGTGGCATAAGTGCCTGCCTGGCAAGTGTGAGGTCCTGAGCTCGACTCCCGGTACCCACATTAAAAAAAGAAAAAAAAAAAAAAAACTCTATTCTATTGCAGATGGAGAGAGTGATATTAAAAGTCATTGTTATTTGAAATCATTGCACTCAGAATTACTATTTTTAAGTTACAGAATGCTGATTAGGACTTTTCAAATGTTCTACCTACACCTGGGGAGTAGATTCTTAATTAAAACACTTTAAATTATAACCAACTCTAATGCAGTTAATTTATCTACCCACGTACTATGTTTATGCTGAAGTATTTAAAATAAATTGTAAGCAATATAATCTCTACATGAGAAGCCTTAAAGTTTTCCCGACATATCTTTATCAACTTGTTCCCTCTAATATCTATCTGCTAATAAAAAATTCTTCTCTCATCAAATATATTTAATGTATAGTATAGTCTTTTTAGAACCTTATTATTCATGGTAGTTTATGTTTCAAATTACTCCCTATGTGTCATTTAATGTATCCACTGAGACTCTGTAAATTGGAATACAATAGCAATCAGTGCTTCCATTAGACAAGCAAAGACAGACAGGCTCACCCTGGGACCGTGACGTGTCCAGAGTCACACAGCAACTCAGTAGAGCTAGCATTCCTCTTCTTGTGGTTTTTCCATGGCGTAGTTTTTCCAAGTGATTTCCTTTATTTGTAAAAGTCTTCCTGGAATTTTTTCAGGAAAGTCTATGAGAGAAATATATTTATATACTTTCACTTGTTTTGCTTCTCAAAATTATGCAATCAAATGATTTTAAAACATTTTCTTTTGCGGATAGGAGCATGTTTTTAAGTGAACTAGTGATCTTTCCCTAAAAAGAAAAATTCTTCAACATAGAATTTAATTGTAAATTGAGCAGAGTTTTTAGTTTGCCAAATTTGAGTGGTAGCATGTGCTTTAAAAAAAATCACAAAACAGTCACTGCAGAATAAGCCTATTTTGATATATAAATCGAAAATCCTGTCCACTTATTTTATACTGAGTATTCATAAAATGGATGTAGTTCAGACAAAATTCTTCAATTTATTTTTCTTCTCCAGTGGGTAATTAATTTGAAGTCCTCTGAACTTAGAATTCATTTCTCCTCCTCCTCCAGGACCTTCTTCAGCATGGAGTGAGCTCCTCCTCAGCAAAGAAAGTTGCTTTATGGAAACAGCGCTAAGTACCAGTCAGACAGGATAAGCTCGTGTTGCCCATTTCTGCCAGTTATTTGCTAATTGACCACCTAGTTTCTGTTACTGCGTTAAGTCAAGATTGCAACATCTGAAAAGGGGTGTTTGAATGAAAATTGCACAAATTTTATGGAAACACTAAATAGGGACAAAATATGTCAGGGTCTTTTATGGGTTTCCCTACTTCAGGTGCTGGCTCAGATATCCAGCACCTGGCCCTTATCGTGCCCTCTCTTGTCCCGTAATTGGCACACTCTTCCCCGCTCTTCTGTGCTTATCTCTGTCATTGCATTTACTCTTTGCCAAATTCTGTGCTGCTCCCATGAGAACATAATCATGGTAAGAAGAATACGCTGTTGGTCTTTGTAGGTCTACCCCATGAGCACTGCTAGATACCGAATTCTCAAACAATGTCATTAAATAAATGAACCGCTAACAGTTGAATGGAATTCAATGGGATGGGAGAAATATTCAACCATCTTTCAGGGTTGTCGTGAAGACTAAACTGGTAATATGCGATAAGGTAAATTAGTTCCTTTAAACTTAAGTGCCATGAACAATTTCCCCTTTCTTCCCCCATCATGCGTAGCTTCAGTAAGTGATGGAGGGTTTCAAACCAAATAAACCTTATCCTTTGTTATGAATTTGGGCCTAACATACGCAGTTTGTAAATGCTGACCTCGTGCAGACTAAATGTAAAAGCCCGGAGTCAATTGCCTCTGTCATGGCGCTTACTGAGCTTAACAAGCACCGTAGATTTCTCAGGCTGCCGAGTGAGGAGCTGTGACGGGAGACCAAAGGGGAATGGCTGGCTGTTGGGGCTCATGGAGATCTGTGTCTATAAGGCAGACGTGTCGCTGGGCTCTTTGGAGGTGAAATGAAGCGACGGACTGGTGCTGGGCACAGGAGACGCCAGGTCCTGACAGGCGAAGGTGTGAGCTGCTGAATCCTAACCACCCCAGACGTCTTTAGAAGAACAAGGAGCTGCACGAGGCCAAAGGCAGAGAAGGAGGCAGGGGAAGGAGCCGTAGGCAGAGCCCGCAGGGAGTAGCAAAAGAAAGGGCAAGTGAGATTACTGGTCATCTGGTGTCTTAGATCACACGCAAAGCAAGCGTCAAGACAGCAGCAAACACAGCCTTGAGCATTATGTCTCCAAAGAGTATTTACCGAGTGCGTCTGCTGGATCTCTCAGGCTCTGCTAAATATGCATTTGTCAATGTTGTGCACCTGAATTTGTTTTCTTTTATTTTTTGTTATTGTGGTTATCATTTCTAATTAAAAAAATACCTAATATCTCATTTTCTTTGACACAGAACTCTGACTCTGAGTGAAAGGAGAAAAGGAGTGAGGAGAGAGAAAAAATTTCCATGGAGCATGTTTTAGAAAGCTTTTCCAGTACAAATATACGTTCCAAATATAACAATGGAACATACTGAAAGATATTATTGTATATCAAGTATGCATTTATTTACACACTTTCCTTCATTTTAAAATACTAATATTTTAAAAGGAAATAGGAAATTTGTTTAACTCATGCTACTTTTATAAGATACTTTTTCTTAAAATGAAAAACAGTGTCAGTAGTAGCATTACAATTGATTTTATTTGATAATTAAGGTATACAAATATATCAAAATATTTTAAAACATTATTGTATTTGTCATATTAAAGGGAATTTTTAAAATGGGAAAATATAAATGGGGTGAAAGTTTTTGCATGCCTTTATTGTCACCATTTCATCACATTTTATCCCAGCTCTTTGCTTATATAACCGTTGCTGCTAATGACAACAGAGACTATTGTGCTCTTCCTTAAACTTTCAGGACCTTCCAAATGTTCAGAAAATAATAGTTTCTTAATTAAAGAGGTATTTAAAATTACTGGCAAATTTAAAAATGAGTGAAACTAATGCCTCATATATATCACACTGTTTAAACTCCATGCTTTTTTTTTTAGAATGGTAGAAATTATTATTTAAACATGAGACATGATCCAAACTATGAATGTTTAAATTTCTGAAAAATCTATTACAGTAACAGACATATTACCATTAACTCCCCTCACGATAAACACCCCTTGCTTTGAACACACTTATGGCATCATTCCTGCCACTTTCTGAAGCAGTTCTATAAGTCCTCTCTCGTGTCTTCACTATTGCTGTCTATATTTCTGTGGTAAGACGTCTATTCGTCTTTCGTCCTTTTTTAGTTTTTATTTTTTTTGTGGGTACCGGAGGTCGACCTCAGGACCTCACGCGCCAGCAGGCGCCTGTGCCGCTGAGCGATATCACCGGCCCTTTTCTGTATGTGGGTTCTGGGAGTCGAACTCGGGACCTCGCGCTTGCCAGGCAGGCGCTTACGCCACTGAGCCATATCACCGGCCCTTTCGTCCTTCTTTAAAAAAACCAATTGTTGGTTTTTCTTAGTGTTGAGTTTTTACAGTTCTTTGTGCATTTTGGAAAATTATGCTTTTATAGCAGGTATATCTTTTGCAAATATTTTGTAACAGCCTGTGGCTTACCTTTTCATTGTCTATATATATTTTTTTCACAGAACAGAAGTTGTTAATTTTAGTTACAGTTCAGATACCAGTTATTTACTATGAGTAAATTGGGTATTGATTCTAAAATGTGATTGTGAAACCCAAGATCATCCAGGTTTTCACCTACATTATATTTTAGGAATTTTATAGTTTTGAATTTTAAATTTATTCTATGATTCACTTTGAGTTAGTTTTAGTGAAGAGTGAATTTCTGTTTCTACCTTCATTTTTTTTTTTGCATGTGTATGTCCATCCATCACCACTTGTTTAAAAGATTGCCTCTTCCCTATTGGTTTGCATTTATTAATTTGTCAAAGATTAGTTGACTATATTTATGCGAGTCTGCTATTGTTACTGTTTTACTCCATTAACACTATTTGTCTATTCTATTGCCAAATACCACAGTGTCTTGATTGCTTTAACTTTAAAGCAAGTCTTGAAGTCAGTTAGTGTCAGTGCTCTAATTTTATTCCTTTCAGTATGGAGTTGGTTTTTCTGAGTCTTTTGCTTCTCCATATAAACTTCAATATCTATAAAGTAACTTGTTAAAATTTTATTTGGTATTTAATATAACCTATAAGTCAATTGAGTAGAATTTATTTCATGACACTTACAGGGGTTCCTATCTATTAACATGAAACATCTCTCCACTTAGTTCTTGGTATCTTTCATAAAACTTTGCCATGTTTCTCATATAGATCTTGTACACATATTCTTTTTTTTGTGTGTGGGTACCGGGGGGTCGACCTCAGGACCTCCCGCGCCAGCAGGCGCCCGTGCTGCTGAGCGATATCACCGGCCCTTTTTTCGTATGTGGGTTCCGGGAGTCAAACTCGGGCCCTTGCTCTTGCCAGGCAGGTGTGTATGCCGCTGAGCCATCTCACCGGCCCCATATATTCTTAGAGTTATACTTATGTGTTTCATTTTTAAAGGGTGCTAATGTAAATTTTTTTTTTTTTTTTTTAAGAGGAAACTGCATTTTTACTCACACTTGTCCCGGTAGCTAATGTAAATGTCACCGTTTTTTAATCTCATACACCACTTGTTTGTTACTGGTATATAAGAAAGCAACTGACTTTTGTATATTAATCTTATATCCTGTAACCTTACTATAATTGTTTTTCAGTTCCAAGAGATTTTACGTTGATTCTTGTAATCTCTTTATTTGTTTTTAGTTCTGAGGTAATTGTGACCTCACAGGATGAGTTAGGAAGTATTTCCTGTGCGTCTATCTTCTAGAAGAGATGTAGATCTTGGTGTAATTTCTTCCTTAAACATTAAGTTGAAATTGCCAGTGAACTCACGCAGATCCATTGCATTTCTTTTGGAAGGAAACTTATTAATGATTCATTTCTTTAATAAATATAGGCTTTTTCATGTTATCTATTTCTTTCAGTGTGAACTTTGGCAGATTTTGTCTTCAAGAAATTGGTCCATCTCTTCTAAGTTATCAAATTTGTGAATATAGAGTTGTTCATAATAATCTTTTATTATCTTTCTAATGTTAATACAATCTATAGTGATGTCCCATCTTTCATTCTTTATATTAGTAATTCGTGACTTCTTTTTCTTATGTAGAGGCTTACAAGAGGCTTATCAATTTCATTCTTTTCAATGAATTAGTATTGCTTTTGCTAAGTATCCGTATTTATTTTCTATTTTTAATCCATTGATTTTTGCTTTAATTTTTTATTATTTCTTTTCTCCCATTTATTATGAATTGAATTTGCTCTTCTTTTTCTAGTTTTCTAAAATGGAAGCTTATATTTCAAAATTAGGTCTTTTTCTAGTATACGCATTCAATGATGTAAATCTCCTGTTAAGACTGCCTTCAAGGCATTCCACAAATTCTGATAAATTAGATTTTCATTCTTACTTAGTTCCAAATATTTAGCATTATTTTAAAATATCTGCTTTGATCCATGTATTATTTAGCAATGCGTGGTTTGCTATTTAAGTATTTAGAGATTATTTGGCTAGTTTCATGTTATAGATTTCTAATTTAATTCTGTTATGTTCGGAGTGCTATTCTTTTGAATTAACTGTGGTGTGTTTTATGGCCCAGAATGTGGTCTATTTTGATGAATGCTCCATAGCAACTTGAGAAGAATGTGTCATTTGCTCTGGATGAATAAAGTAACCTGCTGTTAATTATATCCACTTGATGGATAGTGCTGTTAACTATGTCCGTATTGCCTATCACTGAATCTGTCCATTTGGGTTGGAGGGCTGTTAAGGGCTCAAACTATATTAATAGATCTATTCATTTCCATTGAACTCTGGCAGTCATAGCTTCATATGTTTTGATGCTCTATTTTTAGATAAATGATCATTAACAATTATTGTATATTATTGGAATACTGGTCCTTTTTTTGTTATATAATAAGAGTACAAGGCATAAACCAAAAAAATTCTTACAACAAAGAAACAAATAGATAACACAAATCTTTCCATCCAACAAAGTAAGATAAACTATAAACGAAATGATTTAGCATATATATTGAAATATTCTTGGAGCCATGAAATATATGATTTGAGGAAGTATTTGAACTACCCTATTTTCTATTTGTCTCTTTTCTATTTTTCTCTCTCTCCCATATATATATATATATATATATATATATATATATATATATATATATATAAATTCTCGGTAGTATTTCTTGTGCCACTGGGGTTCTGTTCAGAAATTCCTTACCTCACCTATGTCTTCAAGAGTTGCACCTGTTGTATCTTTCATCAGATTAAGTGTTTCTCTTTTAAAGTTCAGATCTTTGATCCATTCTGATTGTAGCTTAGTTCATGGTGAGATATATGGATCTCTACTCAATTCTGTGCATGCAGATATCCAAATTTTTAGCACCATTTATTAAGGAGGGTATATTTCCTGCAATGTATATTCTTGCTTTCTTTATCCAAGGTAAAATAGCTGTACATATACCTGGGGCTACTGCTGCTTCTTCTGTTCTATTCCATTGATCCACGTGCCTGTTTTTGTGCCAATACCATGCTATTTTAATCACTATAGCTTTATAGTATAACTTCAAGTCTGGAATTGTGATGCCACCTTCTTTGCTTTTGTTATCCAGGATTGCTATTGCTATTCTGGGTCTTTTCTGATTCCATATACATTTTAGGATTGTTTTTTCTAGCTCTGTGAGAAATGACATTGGTATTTTGATTAGGAGTGCATTAGGTCGGTATTGTTACCACCACTTTCTTTTTATTGGTTTTATGTCTTCTCTGCTATTATTTATTTTATTATTTACTCTTAATCTAGATGCATCTTTAATTTAAAGTGGGAATTTTTCAGACTACTTGGTTTTTAGCGGATGTACAGTGTTGGGACACTATGATAACTACATAGTATCAGATTTTCTTTGCTCCAAAAGAACTTCCATATTCATTACCAGTCACTTTCTTTTTTTTTTTTTTTTGTGGGTACCGGGGGTCGACCTCAGGACCTCGCGCACCAGCAGGCGCCTGTGCCGCTGAGCGATATCACCAGCCCTTTTTTCCTATGTGGGTTCCGGGAGTTGAACTTGGGCCGTCGCGCTTGCCAGACAGGCGCTTACACCGCTGAGCCATCTCACCAGCCCACCAGTCACTTTCTCTACCTGTCCTTCAAGCTTCCAGTAAGCGCAAATCTATTTTCCATCTCCTACATTTGCCTTTTGTGGACTTTTCCTATAAATATAATCATGCAATATGTGGCTTTTTCTACCTGGGTTCTTTCACATAATAATTTCAAGACTCAACTATTTTATTGCAAGTATACAGGTTTTATTCATTTTGTTGCTGGATAATGTTTCATTGTATATATATATATATATATATGTATATGTATATATATATATATAAAATATATGTATATTAATTTTGTTAAATCATCAATTGATGTCCTTTTTAGCCAATCTAATCTGAATTCAAATCCAAGTTTTCTTCATTGCCTCTGTGATCATGGGTAAATTATATGAAAAAAATCTTAAATTCAGTTTCCTGAATTAAGACAATGGAGTATATGTAACATAAAATATTATATAAGCATATGGTATATTTGTCATAATGGATATTACATAACCAAAACACTGACATATATAATTGGATATATATGTATATGTAATATATCCTTATTCTGTCCTATTATTTTGGAAAATTGTAATTGTTTTAAGTAAATTATATTCATAAATAATACTGTGATAAATATCTTCATTGGAAATTCTTTATGAACACATGTTGATATGTTAGTTTTGGAAGAAATGTCCACTTTGTTATTAGAGATATATATTATCCACTTAAGTCCTTTTAAAATTAGTCTTTGCTATAAAAAGTAGAACAATATCCCTAAAAGCATTTTAGATGCAAATGCACTCACTCCTTTCTATGTCTCTTACTACTCTGTCTCTTTCCTTTCATCATGTTTCGGTGCTAAAATGAGGTCATTACTTGTTTATTGCACGTTCCTCCATTGAGCAGAAATTATGATTAAAAATGTGTATGGAGAGAGTTTTTGATAAGAACAGCTGGGGTCAATACTGAAGGAAATGGCAAAGACATGCAACATAGATATAAATGGAATTGCTTAGCACAAAACTTAGGTTACCTTGTGTTAGGAGAATAAATTTGAATGAATATTTTTTCTTGACAGATACAACATGCTAACTCTTACAACCATCTGTACTCTCTCTGAAGTTTTATAGTTTGATTTAGGTAAGTTAAAATGAAAAGTTTAGGATGTTATTGTGTTGCCAAGCAACATTGCTAATCTGAGATTTCATCATCAAGTGCCACAAAAAAATTGGCCACAATAAACGTATCCCCAAAGCAAGTGAGTCAGCATCAGCTATTTCAAGAAGAGTTTGTAGGGAGCCCAAAAAAGTCCCCAGTGAGGATAAAATTATTTTCAGGCTATTCTGCCTTTTTCTATGCAAACTCTTGTACCTCCACTCACTGGTCCCCAAATCAGATATAGTCAAGGAGACGAAATGTACCCTGTTCCGTCCTATGAAAGAAAGCACCACCTCCAAGGGCAGAGACTAAGGAACTATACCGTTATTTTCAAGACAGAAGCCCATGGGAAGTCCACTGACTGGGCCAGAGGTTTCTCGTCTGGATGACCACGTCAGCCTGAAGAGCAAGAAGATGATGAGAAAATGTGCCTGTGCTCTTGCTCCTGGAAATGTTCCATTTAAATCCAACTATCTCTTTTCCTTCTTGTCCAAGTGTCAGTCTCACCTGTAATTTTTATTATTGTATCATATTTTTGGCCTTTTTTGGTTTATTTTTCTTCTGTCTCCAAAGAACTGCTTTGAAATGGAATTTGCTGAAGATAATGAATTTCTCATTCTCTGTTTAGCGAGTCTTGCCAAAGTGGACTTTCTGAGAATTATGAGGAAGTGATTCAAAGCTGATAATCGGCACCTACCAAGATGAATCTTTATGTTTATTTAAATGCCAAAAAAGTTTTGAGACTTGGTTTCTTATAGGGTTAAAAAGGAGAATGAATAGTGACAAATGATCCGGAAGATAATCCTCTTCTCGGCATAGAACCTTCCACCAGGCAAGAATGAGAACCTTAGCGTGGATTACAATATCCCCATCTGCACATTGATTTATAGTTCTTTTTTATTTTGGGGGATGCATATGTCTTACTGAACCGCTCCTTAATGAAAATCTCAGAACCCGTTAATTGTTGGCCTGGAGAATTATGGCGGGATTTAGACCAAATACAGAAGTTTCATTACTTACCATAAAACTTCCATAAATGTAGTAAGTACTTTTGGATTTTAGTCTTTGAGAAGGTAGGACCCTGTAGTTCCTAATTTTTCTTCTCTTGTGAGGATATATATAATTATTTTCTAGGCGAATGTATTATCTTATTTGGACTAGTTATTATAAATATGATTATGTACATTGCTTACATGTACTAGGGCAATTTTGTTAACCAGTCCTTTGAATTTGTTACTGTTATGTCAAATTATAGAAATGATGTAATAGCCTAGTTATTTAGTGAAGAACTGGATATTATCTAGGATAATTTTTTGAATCTTATAGAAACACTTCAGTAGAGGTAGTATGAATTTATTATTTTTGGTATTGTGGGGCTGAAACTTATTGCTAAACTGACTACTAATTTTGGCAATATAAGTGCTATGGTTTTCAGGTTATTTAGGAAACATGCCTTCAATTTTAAATTGCTAATCCTCTCAAACAAATTGTCATTCCCTCTTTTTTTCATAGCAAAATTTTATAACACTTTGGAATTATTTAAAAGTAGTACCAATTGATACTAGATAACATGGAAAAATTAGGAAAATTTAAGAAAAAGCTCTTCTTCATAGCATTTAAAGATGTAAATGATTAATATCAGTTTTTAACTTTTCAACTCATTACATCTTTCTCTAGTAAAAATTTTTATAGTACTTATATTTTACACTCTATAGTTATGTATTTCTATGAAATATATATATGAAGTGCTATATAAAATACTACATATTAATATGTAAAATAGTATGTTTAATATGATCTATTACATATGGATAAAAATTAATCTTAGTTATAGGAAGTAATGATCCATTTCTTTATATGATTCAACACTAATATATGTTTGTGATGATTTAGTATGTCTTGAACATAATAATATATGTATTGGTATTAGTATTGTATTTATCTCTCACTTTTAGTGTGTTTATCTATAAGAGGATCTAAAGATAGCTCTTAGTGATGCATTTGATTCGACAATTATTTCATTATAATTACTGTTTTTAAGAACTAATTTCTTTTTTTTGGAAAAAGAATATTTTTGTTTATAATATAGCTGTAGTTAAGAAGAAGCCAAATTCTAGTTTTGTCTTGAGAAAACTTGCACATAATTATCTCTTATCTTTCTTTGAAATACGGAATACTCTGCAGGAAATTCAAAAACTTTATAGTAGTTTTAGAAATATCTTTGAGGAGAAATCATAATGTTTTAAAATTAAGGAGTCATTGTTTGGGAAGTTTATTTTGGCTACTATGTTTTAAAATATTAAAATATGAATTTCATGGTTATTCTTGCTAATATCCAATATATATTGCATCAAAAAAAGTTGAAAAACAAAATTGAATGAATGAAACATTGCTGTGACTCTGAAAAGTCATATAACATTTGATCTTGGTTGAAGGTCTATGTTATATAAGCAAAAATTATATTCTCCCAGAACTAAGTTTTATAAGTGTACTTCTAATGCATTTAGTATTATTCACTAACACCTAGACTTGATTCTTATTTATTTTATCCCAGAGTATAAGTATGGGCCTTGAATAGATTAAGCATATGGAAATATCACACCTAGAATCATACTATCTTATAATGATATAAGACTCTCATTAGGGTCTTTAATAAATTGTAAACACTCAGTGAGAAGCTCATTGGTTAAAAGCCCTGATTCTAAAACAGATTGACTGATTGACATTTTTGCTTGTGACTTTTATAAGGTGTGTGATCTTCCAAAAGTTACTAATACTCTGTGCTTTAATTTTTCATGTACAAAATGGAAATGATCGGAACACATACTGTTGTATCGGGGACCTGGCCAAGATCCCCAACTGCCTGTAGGATGGGTACGGCGAAAGGATGAAATAAGAAACAGAGACAAATTTAGTAATGCATGAAGGGGGGCTGGGAGGTCAATGCCTCAGCATGGGCGGAGACAAGCACACTCCAAACCAGCCGCTATTTATTGGGCATATACAGTGATAGGAGGGGCTAGCGGAAGACTCAGAGGTTGATGAGGCAGCAAGCAACAGATAATCTTGGAATGACTCAAGAGGGTGGAGAAGATCTTATGCTAAAAAGGATCTTGCCCTGGAGTGTTTTTTAATCTTAGTGGTTTTAGTTTAGTCTTAGTGGGTGGGAGAAGATGGCCCATCCCTTAAGAGTTAATGGGAAATCTCAAAAGGGTGCTATGGATAATCCCAAACCTCCGTTTATCCCTTGGCAAAATTAGCCATTGTGAATTTGTGGTCCCCAGCACTGTTTCATGAATTAAATGAGTTAATATATTTAAAACACTAAGAGTGGTATCTGACACATAGTTAAGTGCTAAATTAACATAAGTACCTTTCTGTGTACCATGAAGACTTTATAAATGACTTTCAAAAACCTTTTAAGAAGCTTATAAATATAATGAAGGAGACAATAATTGTATTTATGACAATAGTGAGAAATGCATAGTATTGTGTTAGTATTAATCTTTTAGGATGACATGACTGTACTTTACCATCTGTAATGTCGTTATAGCCTTTTCAGGTTCTAATTTAATACTGATAAGCCTTTAGTAGTTTTGTGACATTGAGAAAGTTATTCAACCACTATTAGACTCAGTTTTCTCATCTATAAAATGGGGAAAATAGTAATGTTACTATCATGATATTATTGTGAGTATTAAATGACTTAATAAATGTGTAGGGCTTAGAGAAGTACCTGGAATACAGTCATGTTACATTTGTATTAGCTATCATCCATCATTGCCATCATTTATACTTTACATTTATATATGGCTACAGTCTACCGAGTTTCAATTTGGTGATAACGAATACTGAATGTACAAAATGAGATACTACAAGGAGAGTATATTAAAATGAAAAATGGGAGCCTCAAATAGCATTCCTAACATGTATTAAGTATCTTCCATTATTCATTGTATTCTGTGACATCCTGATTACATCACAGGGAGAGAGAGAAACAGAGAGAAGGAGAGGTGGAGAGAGACAAAGAATGACAGACAGACAGACAAAGACAGGAAGACAGAAAGACAGAAAGAGACAGAGACAGAGAGATACAGAGAGAGGTCCAGTAATAAAGAAGGCTATGTCTCAATGGAGAGGACTCAATCATCAAATTAATAACCAGTAACTTCAGATACTTACCATGATATAGAAAATGTTTAAAGTAAAGAAAGATTAAGAGTCATGGCATAGATGGCTCTAGCTATACTATGTAAGCTCTTTCTGAGAAGGTGACATTTGAATTAAGATCTGAAAATATAAATCTTCCAAAATATCAGAGCTGCCTAAGTGAGTAAATGTATGTTGTAGATATGTATATACCAAACATAATACAAAACTGTAGAACTCAGAAAAAATTTGTCAACTAAAGCACTGCATGGAATGGCTTTTTAACTACTGAAATAAATATTTAGATTAGTTCACAAAGAGATATATCATTTCATTTTTTAAATTTATTTTGGTTTTTTGGTACAGGGAACAGAACTCAGGACCTTGCTATTGCCAGGCAGGTGCTGTGCCCTTGAGCTATATCCCTGGCCCAATATATCATTTTTAAAAGTGATTACAAAATTTAAATGAGAAGCGAGAAGATACCCTATCGGAACAATGTAGCCGAAGTCATATTGTTGAATAAACCTAAGGTGTATTTAGCCTGGCATTTAACAGATTAAGAAGGAAGCATGCAATGCTAAAGGCTATAAATCCTGATGAAGAAGAAATGGGATAATGTGACAATAATGAATGTACTTGATTCCCAAATGTATATGAAACTATTCTCCCGCATTGGTCTCCTATGGGTCATATAAAAGATCTTATTACATTCTAAAAAGTAGACATAATGCAAGCAATATTCCATAAATTCAATACACCAAACTAAAAAGAACGACAACTCTTTCCACTCGGGGATAAGAATTTCTGTTATACTATTATTGAATCAAAGAGGAAAAGTCAACAAAATTGCAGCATGCTAAAAATAATGACAATTGTATATCAGAATCTATGAACTGCAGCTAAAGCAATGCTTATAGGAAATTTTCATTAATCATAAGTAAAAGGCAAAATTATAGTATTTAAGTAATTTTAGAGTCTAGAAAAAGAGTGAAATTTCCAAAACTATTTTATGAAACAAGAGTAACAATGATTTCAAGATTAACGATTGAATAAAAGGCAACTACAAAATAATACCACACATGAACATTTAGATAAAAATCTTAAAATATGATCAATAATTAGAATTGTGTAGTATACATTAAAAAAATAATGTATCACAGTCAGTTGAGATTTATTCTTGGAATACAAGAATGCTTCAATATTAGAATAAATACAAATGTCTAAATTATTTAATAATTTCTTAAGGAATTGACAAAATTAAACAACTCCTGAATAAAGACCCTCAATTTTATACATAAATACATACATACATATATGTGTGTGTATTATACTTCATACCAAAACTCAGCATATTACCACTATATTGTTTTACAGCATGAAAATGATTAACCTAAGATCCATCAGGGCTTTAGCTCTGGCTTCTTATTTACAAGATATGGTGGACTGAACTGTGGTTCACCAAAACTCATAGATCTAAGCCTTAATTCTTAATGTGACTGAATTTGGAGCTGGTACCTTCAAGAAGATAATTTAGATTAAATGAGATCATATACGTGGAGCCCTAATTCAATAGGACTGGTGTCATTATAAGAAGAGACACCAAGAATGAGCTGGCACAGAGAAAAGGCCCTCAGAAGACACAGCAAGAAGGTAATGTGTGAGGAGAGACCTAAGGAAACAGCACCTCTGCTGACACATTTTGATTTTCCAGTCCAGAACTATAAGGAAATGAATTTTTGTTAAATTTGTGGTACTCAGTTATAGCAGCCCCAGAGGACTAATACACACACACACACACACACACACACACACACACACACACACAATACAGATATAAGAATACTAAGATAAATAGAATCACAGGAAAGTGATAGACAAATCCAGAATATGGGTATTTTGTAGGATGGAACTCTTGGTTCCTTCAGCAGACAGTTGCTGCACAATGAGAATAATACAGATTAAAGGAAAAGCAAGCTGTGGCCCTCATTAGGATCCTGGTTTGGCAGTGAGTGGTAAGAGCCAGTTTTGGGGACGAGTGGGCAAGTTTGAGTGTAAACTAGGCATTAGAAAATAATAACAAGATGTTATTAAGTTTGTTAGACATAGAAAAAATGCATGTAGGACATGTTTACTGAAGGGAAAAACTGTGGTATTTTTATCAGGGTTCACTAGAGGAACTGATTTGATATAAAATGTGTATGTGATATATGAAGCATTTACAAGGCAGGCTTACAGTGGCTGCCTACCAGAGGGTCCTCTGTGTGCTGGAAGGTAGAGGATCAGTCAAAAGTGGGAGGCCTGGAGCTCACTGCAGTGTCCCTGTGAGTCCGCATGGGGAAGTTAAGGGTCTGTGATGGCAGGCTGAAGAGTTTGCCCTGGAAGCCTGGATATGGACATCCAAAGGTGATGGAGAAGACTGGAAATCCTCCGAAGAAGCAAAAAGTGAGACTCCCTGCTTGTTTCTCTTTTCATTCCTCTCAGGCTACAAGCCTAATGGTTGGTGCCACCCATGCTCAAGGTGAGTTTTTCCTCTTCAGTAGGTCAGTCACTAGGACACACCCAGAACTGTGCTAAACCCTTCCACTAAGCATTTCGTATTCCAATTGACGCCACCATGAACTATCACAGTATTTATGTTCAGGATTTTATATTATCTAATTTACTTTAAATCTTTAAGTGTTTTTAAATCAGGAAAGAATGAAAAGACTACAGAACCTCTAAGAGGTCTTTAAATATTTAATAGCACATTTATATTGGGAAGACATGTTCACAAAACTGGGTCAGTTGCTCCCTTCCCACTCCAGCCCTCTCCCCTTCCCGCTTGGCTCCTTCTGAGCACGTCTGAAGAAAGAACTGTTCAGAAGCCTTCGGGAATCTCCTTCAACAGTAGATTTTGGACTTTGACATGGAAGAGAGAAATTGAGTGCCACACAACTGCATACTCCACGAATGTCAAAGAATTCCCAGGCTCAAGTTGACCTGAGAAAGACCAACAGAAATCCTCATGCACTCTTACCCTTGTCTCCTCTTCTTCATACAAAATGAGCAAACAAACCAACCACAAACAAAAAAGTGTTCTTCCAATAATGTGGAGCACCTTTTAGCCTTCCTACACCTAGCTGCTATGAACTTTGGGCAAAACACAAGCAAAACAAAACTCCTAGAGGGCTCTAGAAAATGAGCTAAAGTGAACAGTTTCTGGAAGGGATTTGAAACACAGATGCAACTGACATGAGTGAATTCCCCCTGGAGTACATCACTCCTGTTGCAGCAGGTCCCTGGCCAGTGAAAATGTCAAGAGAAAGCATGCTAGTTTCCTGGCTAAGGAAGAAGGAAGAGATCACAGCAACCAGCATTACTAGAGAATGAAAACAGAATGCCAGAGAAATGGCCAGAGGAGAGCCCCCAAATCTGTATATAAACTCCGCCCAAATTGATGGGTGATCCCTTAACGTGTCCAGGGTAGACGGAAAGGAGGCTGGAGTGGGATCTGAGGTGATGCACCGGTCAGACAGAGGTTTTAGTGAGACTTTAATCGAAGTCATTTCTGGAGAGAATGTAATAAGCAGTGTGATTAAGAGGAATGGGATGATAGAAAGAATAGAATAGAATACAGTAGAATAGAATAGAATAGAATAGAATAGAATGAATAGAATAGGAATGCAATAAAATATAAATCGACAATGCTGTGGATTAAACTAGTGAGTTTAGGTCTTCATTTTTGTAATCTCATATATAGTTTTTTTTTTTTTTTTTTTTTTTTGGTACCGGGGGTCGAACTCAGGACCTTGCGCACCAGCAGGCACCCATGCCGCTGAGCGATATCACCGGCCCTTTTTTCGTATGTAGGTTCCGGGAGTTGAACTCAGGACCTTGCGCTTGCCAGGCAGGCACTTAGGCTGCTGAGCTATCTCACCGGCCCTCATATATAGTTTCAAAAAGGAAATTCAATATTAAGATATCTCGCTAATTACACTTTACTGTCCAAAATGTTTTGTAAGAGACATTTGATGTTTAAGGAATTATTGTGACCCTTGCTTTCGAACAAGCTTTTGTTAACACTATTTCTTTGAGGTAGAAGGTAATATGTTGCCAAACAAAATCAGAACTCAAATGCTGGCTTTGTTCCTGTAGTCTATAAAGCTGTTCTTACTGTGTTCTGCTATTTTTCTTTAAAGGACACCTGCCTTTATGACTAAGTGGTTGTGACATCCTATTATGTCCAGTAAAATATTAACTAGCAAAGAAATTCTCCATAATTAAGTGTTACAATATATTTTACTTCTAGAAAAATCGGTACATCCAGAAAACATGCTTTAATTTTTTTAAAAAGCATTTTTAATTTGAAGTGAGGTATTTTGTTAATCAATTAACTTACACTTGAGAGCATAATTTATCTTTATTCTAATAAACCTGTGATTTGTTGTGTGCTTTTACTTTGGAAATCTTTATATAATTTAAGAAACCAAAGCATTTCTGAGCTGAATGACTTAATGACATTTGCACTATTTTGTGGCAGGCACACACAGAACGTAGAACTCCTGATATGCAGCCATGAGCTAAATCCTCATAGTATGCTACTTTCTCTAATGACCTAGTTAGACACTAAGTTAAAGTTACCTTTATTTCCTAAACTCAGAATACTTTTTGATTTCTGGGGTAAAATAAAATAAATTAATATGCCAAAATATTCACTAATTCACCTTACCTTGCCTAGAATTTGAGCGTCTATTCTAGACAATGAGGTAAATCCTGATGGGACAAGGACTGGCCACTTAACGGGAAACACAAAGTAAATGAGAGCCTTTTGTTTACATGTGCATAACCATTCTATTCCTCAGAGTTTATAATTCACAAATGTTTATGATTTACTAAGGAAGTTTGAGATGCTGTTCTAGATTCCAAGTTAATATATTGATATTTTCTGACTCCAGTGCAACTGAAATTGGAGCCCAGAGAGTGGTAGACTGGTGGGGGAAAAGAGCAAAGAAAGGACAAACAGGTACTATTAGAGAATAGATCGTCTCTCACCAATAGTGTAAAAGTAATAAATATTCACTTATTGGTTCTAATTTAAGTGTTCAAATAAATCTTTTGAAGACCAGCGGTGGAATGTTATGGTTTGTGTCATAAATGTCCCACAAAGACCTCACGTGCTCATAAGTGGGAATTTTGGAAGGTGATTGAATCATGGGGGCACTGTAGTTGATTTGCTGTTAAAAAGTGGCATCTGGGGGAAGAGGTAGACATCAGAAGATGGATCTGCATGGCTGTATCTCCTTCCCCAGCTCTTTGCTTCCCTCTCTGCTTCCTGGCCATCATGATACAAGCGCTTTGCCCTCACTAGGCCCCTCTGCCTTGTCATTCTGCCATAGGCCCAGCTAACCAAGGACTGCGAACATTAGTCGAAATAAAACTCTCATCATTTAAGTTGTGAATGTTAGTTATTGTAACTAAGTACAAAAAAGTGACTAAGACATTCTGTTTTTCTCTTTTAATTTAAAATCTTTTGACTTGCAAATAAATGTGTATATTAACGTAGTACTAATAATGTTTTGTGGAACTGTTATATTTAGAAATTTAAAAATCCATGATTTCACATACTTTTTTATTATAATTAAAATCTATATTTTAGCAACTTCGAAATATGCATATATAATACATTTTTACTATTGCTGTGCAAGGATCTTGAAATCTTATTTTTCTCTTGTAAGTGGAAATTTGTACCCTTTGATAAACTTCTCTTCGTGTCACCTCATTGGCGTTTGGTAATCATCATTCTACTCTCAACTTTCATAAATATTTTAGATTCTACTCGTAACTGAAATTATGCAGTATTTGTCTTTCTATGCCTATATTATTTCACTTAGCCCAGTGTCTTCCAGGTTCATTCATGTTATCATAAGTGACTGGACTCCCATCTTTTTAAAGGCTAAGCAGTATTCCTTTGTAGAGATATACCACATTTTCTTCATCTATTCATCTGTTGGTAGACACGTGGGTTAGTACCGTATTTTGACTATTATAAATAATGCTATAAGGAGTATAGAAATGCAGATGTCTCCTTGCCATCCTGATTGCAATTTTTCAAAAAATATATATATATATACACATAGAAGTGGGGTTGCCGAATCATTACTAATTCTAATTTTAGTTCTTTGAGGAAATTTTGTGCTTTTCTTGTATACTTATTCTAGTTTACTTTCTTTTTTTTTTTTGGTGGGTACTGGGGGTCGACCTCAGGACCTAGCGCGCCAGCAGGCACCCATGCTGCTGAGCAATATCACCGGCCCTTTTTTCGTATGTGGGTTCCGGGAGTCAAACTCGGGCCCTCGCACTTGCCAGGCAGGCGCTTATGCTGCTGAGCCATCTCACCGGTCCTAGTTTACTTTCTAACATGCTATTTTCATCGAATTACACTTGCTCTTCAGTGTACCCATTCCTCTCTTAGGTAATAGGTTGTTTATTTGAATATTAGACTTTGTTTTAAAATTCTCATATTACTATAATTCTTTCCAAGAAAAAAATCAGATAACATATATCATATTTTAAACAAAAAACAGTCAACCATATGGTTAATAACTACAATTCCTGGACACTTAGATACAGTTCTAAGAATTTCATATCAAAAGAAAATGAAAAGATCCAGAAGAGAACTACTAAAACTGTTTAAAATATTTGAAATTTTCATACTGAATATAGAATATAATTAGCTCTAGATGGGATATAATAATGACCTATTTTTATTAAGTTTACAGGAAGTCAATATAAATGGGTTTACAAATTTTAGTTTGAGAAACTATTAAGTATTCCTTCTAGAACTAGATTTAAAAAAGGCATGCTCCTATATCAAAAGGCATATATAACTAAAACATGAAGTAGAAGGAATGCATGAATAGGTCAATGAGACAAGGATGTGGGGAGATGATCAGCATCCTTATATGAAGAAAGGGAGGTAGCTGGCTCCTTCCATGACGTGGAGATTCAGCCTTCATCTCTCACAAAATGCAGTGAAAAGACGTCGTCTCTAAAGCAAAGCAAGCCCTCGTTAGACACTGGTTATGCCAGGGCCTTGGTATTTGACTTCTCAATACCCAGAAATATGAGAAACATAATTCTTTTGTTTATAAATTGTGCAATATAAGCTATTTAGTTATAGCAGTAGGAAGAGACTGAGACAGCTTTTGTGAGAAAAAATGTAATGGGCTTTCCAAGCACTTAATATCACCAGATTTCCAGTGTTCTAAACTGGAAAACATAATACGTATAGGAAGCTGAGTGATATCAATGAATTTGACAGGGCACCTGTAACTGTTGGTGAATAGGATACGGCAGACATGGTGTCATGTAATTTCCAAGGCTTTCCAACATGTAAAGTTTCTACCTAATTCTCTCTATCTCAGGATACTTCTCTTTGGAAAGCAGTCACCATATTGTGAAGGAGCCCAGACTACATAGACAGGTGGGAGCCTTTTGAGATTCCCAGCTTGCATCTCAGCTCACAGTCATTATACCCTCCACATATGTGGCTGAATAAGAACTCAGATGATTTGAACCCCAGGCTTCAAATAGTTTTGCTGAAACCCCAGACACTGTGGTGTGGAGTTAAGCTGCCCCCATTGTGCACTGACCAACCTTCTGACACACAACCAAGACAGATAACAGATTGTTCTTGGTTTTTTAAGCCACTGAGTTTTGGAGTAATTCTCCACAAAATATTGCAGCCCAGATTTAGGATGGGAACTCAACCAGTTGGTGGTCTGGATGAAAGCAGTTTCCTAGATATAAAAGGAAGAGAAGAAAAATCCAGTGTGCTAACAAGTAAATGAGAGTTCGGACAAGAGAAGCAATGAGCTTAGGTAATTCTTTCAAGAAATTTATTTGAAAATATGTCTCTACTTCTCATCCCTAAATAGAAAATGGCTAATAAGGAACATAGATCTCAGGAGGTATTTCTTGTTAAATAGAAGAGAGTTGATTGTGTTTGTGATGACATGAAAGGTGACAGAGAGGAGGAAATGGAGAGGGAGGGGGAGAGAGGAGAGGGAGAAGGGAGAGGGGAGAGGGAGAGGGCAGAAGGATTCAGGGAAGATGTCCCCTGAGAAGGTAGGGAAGTTGGGATTTTATTGCCACAGAAGGACTACAGTGATAGAAGAGATTCACCATGATTGTGAAGCTAGACGATTCTAGTCACAGTAGATGAGCTAAGTAGTCATCCATGATGATTCTGTTTTCTCTGGGAAATTCAAAATGAGCAAATTCACTGACAAAAAGAAAGTTCTAGAACTCTAGAAAAGTGATAAATATTTGGGTGGGACAGGATAAGGAATGTGTTAGGGACAGATGAAAGGATTAAAAGCAGTGCTGAAGGTTACAGAGCCTTATTTTCTGAGGTCTCCCTTCAGTCCCTTTTATTTCTGAGTGCTTTCCCTTTGGAATTCTATTCATGGTGTTTTCTTTTCCAGCTAATCATACATTTGCTAATATTTACATACATGTGGCATATTTTATTTGATAAGGTAAAATGACTGTGCAAGTTAAAAAGCTGTCTGTCCAATCAATAACTTTTTTTTTTCCTTCTATTCATCTTTGACCTGGTGACCAGTCAGTGCCATTGCTCACCCTTGGATAATAATCAAACCCTTCTTTCAGAAATATGTACTAAACAGGTTCTTCTGGAAACCTCCGTAACTTGTGCTTCCCTGACCCCAGAGGAATTCGGATGAACCCTGGTGCTTTCTGTCTTGTTTGGCAATGCAAGCTTATGCAACGCCTGTGATCTCTGAACCATTTTGTATTAACACGGACCTCAAACTGTGCAGGAGATACATATCTATGTTTGTCACAGTCTTTAAGCTGCGATGTACATTGACTCCTTCTCACAAATTCCTTTTACATGTCACACCTAGCAGCAATGGCCACGATTGATATGGGTGACTAGCTAGTTCCCAAAATCCAATTGTTGGATTTCCTAGTTGTTAATATGTAGATGCTATAATCTTGGCAAAATTATCCAAAAGAGTTTTTAAAAAATTACATACTTGGGAGAGATTCTTGGGGGCTGTTGTGCTTTCGAATTCTTCTCTGTGATTATGAAAATGAACACAGGGTAATGAATGCCATGCATTTTTCAATAAGTAAGGAATTTATCTGACTTCATAATTAATGTATCTTTGAAATGAGAGCAAAATGAAAAGTGATGAAATTCTATAACACGCTGGCAAAAATTTCCTGTTCAAAAACAGACAACCGAACTACCAGATACTAAACTGAATTATGGACAGGCAGCCTTTGCGTGGACATCCTTTGTATGCACACACTCTGCGCAGGGAGGACTCACTCTAAAAAGGAAAATGGCCTCTGAAAGCCAGGAGCTACCTGGCACTACCCCACGGCTGGATCCTGCTGGGAACGACACGGCCCTCCATAACCAGGCCATGGTGTTCCCCTACTGAACATAATCTTGGAGAATGACAAGGAAGATAAGGCCACTCTGTGATTTTTGAGGGAACAAAGCAATGAAGGACCTTTTGTAATCACATATTAACATAAATATATCAAGAACATTTTTTCCAAACCACAAAAAAGACCAAATAATATGAAGAACAACTATCTTTTCACTAATTACAGCTTTAGCTGTTCTCCATTCTTTTCTATGGCCTAGATAATAATTATTAAGTCGAATAATCATAGAACTATTCTTACTTCTTGATAGCAGCAGGAAATCTAAAGCAAAAGCACTGCCTCTTTGAAACCTCTCTCATATTACTAAACATAATTTCAAATCCTCGAAGTTCCTTTTTGTACTTTTCTACCGAGTTTCCCCGCCATCGTTTCTGAGATATTGCATTTTCTTCCTCATTGCAACAAGTCAGTAAAAGCAATTGTATTCTCCTAAAGAAAGTTCCTAATCATCTGGCTGGAGAATTTTGATAAATCTACGGCATAAGCTTTTCAGGATCAGAGGAAAAGGAAAAAATTCATTAGACATTTGTAAAAGACAGAGTGGTGCCTAGCAGTAATAGGAATTATTCCAGTTACACAAGGGAAGAGACACACGGAAAGACAGGAACATCATATGAAAACACATCTCAGAGTGGAATTGTAGAGGCTGATGGTGGTGATAGTGGAGATAATCATCCATGTATTAATTAATTCATCCAGTTGGTCCCCAAGAATTCACAGAATGTCAAGTATGTGCTGAGCACTGGGTTTTGGGAATTCAGTACCCAAGCAAAAGAAAGATACTACTCCTTCCTCCTTGGAAATAACAGCTTAATGGTAGCAGGAATTGATGAAAAACCTTACCCAAATAATTACAGAGTTAAGAATTGTTACTCAGACTGGTGTTCTGGAAAAAGGTTCCATTAGGGTATGAAATAATGTACTAAAGAGGGGAAGCCACAGATAACACGACTGAATAACAGACTTCAGAGTAAGATCTGGAGAGTGAGTAAGGCTAACCAAGTGAAGATATGAATAAAGAGCATCACAGGCAGAGAGAAAGACATTCGTGAAGATTCTATGGTGGCAAAGAATATAATATGTACAAAAACATGAAGTGAGTGTCATTTAATGGTGCTAGCAGTGATGACATTCTGTAAAAGAGAATGGAGCAGTAAGGAGGACCGAGATATAAATGCTACAGGACAGGGTTCTGCAAGATATAGCCCATGTGCCAAACTCAGCGCAACACTTGTTTTTATATATAAAGTTTCACTGGCTAAGAGCAACCTATTTGCTGATTGCCCATGATTGCTTATTGCCTATTATTGCTTTTCCATAATCATAATGTTGAACAGTTGTAACAGAGACTGTATGATCCAAAAACCCTAATATTTTCCCCATGTTTAGAAGAAAAGTTTGCCGATCCCATACATAGGTTATGCTAGGAGTTTTGTCTGTATTAAAAGGAAAATGGAGTCCTATCAATGGGAAAGATGCCTCTGATGATAACGATGAACTTACTGAGCAGAGTCTGAAGAACATTTGGGCAGAAGAACTATGAGACACTGAGGCAGCAGATTGGGTGAGAGATGAACGTGTTTTGGTAATATCTCATTGTGGTCATGATTTGTATTTCCTTAATGATTAGTGATATCTAGAATCTTTTCATGTGATTATTGGTCATTAGTAGATCTTCTTTGAGAAATGTCTATTCAAGTACTCTGCCCATTTTTAAGTTGGGTTGTTTGTCTTTTGTTGTTGAGGTGTAGCAGTTCTTTTATATTCTAGATATTAAACCCTTACTAGATAATTTGCAAATATTTTCTTCCATTCTGTAGTTACATTTTCAATCCAGTGATAGTGTCCTTTAATGTACAGAGGTTGTTAAGTTTGATGTAGAAAACTTTTCTCTGATTTTGGACATTATAGGAAATAAATCATTGCCAGATCCAAAGTCATGAAGTTTACTCACCTTATTTTATTCTAAAAATTTTGCAGTTTTATCTATTATATTTAGATCCTTTATCTATTTTGAATGAAATTTTAATAAGGAATACTTTAAATCAGTACATCACTTTGGTAATATTAAATCTTCCAATCCATGAACATGGGTGTCTTTCCATTTATTTACTTCCTCTTTAATTTTTTCAACAATATTTTCTGGTTTTCAGCACACAAGTCTTTCACCTAAGTATTTTATTCTTTTTAATGCTACTGTACATGAATTGTTTCATACTATCCTTTTCAGATTATTCTTTGTTAGTGTACAATAATACAACAGATTTTTACATGTTTACTTTATATCCTGTGAGTTGTTGTATTCATTTATCAGTTCTCAGTTTTTTTTGTGAAAGCTTTGAAATTTTCTACATATAAAACTGCATCATTTGTTTATAGAGGTAATTTTTATTCTGTTATTTCTAATTTAGATGTCTTTTTGCTTCTTTTCTTGCTAATTAATCTGGTTAGAACTTCTATGATTGTGTTAACAAAACAGGCATTCTTATTTTATTTCCGATGTTGGAGAAAAAGCTTCTAGTCTTTTACTAGTGAGTGTAATGTTAGCTATGGGCTTTTCACATACGATCTTTATTATGTTGAGATACTTTTTCTTTTTCCTTAGTCTGTTAAGGGTTTTTAACATAAAAGTGTATTGAATATTGACAAGTACCCTTTTTGTACCAGTTGAGATGATCATGCACTTTTTGTCCTTCATTCTATTAATGTCCGATTGTTTTGATTGTTTATGGTATGTTGAACCAGTCTTACATTCCAGGGATAAATCCTAATTGGTCATAGTATATAATTATTTTAGTATGCCATTGTGTCCAGTTTGGTAACGTTTTGTTGCAGACTTTAATATCAATATTCATCAGAAATATCAGTCAGTGTACAGTTTTCTTGTATCTTTGTATAGATTTTGTAACAGTATAATCCTGGTCTAATAGCTAGGATTAGGAAGTGTTTCCTCTTTTTAAAATTTTTAAAACAATATGAGAAGGATTTGTGTTAATTCTCTTTTAAATGTTTGGGAGAATTCACTTGGAGAAGCCATCTTGCCCTGGAACTTTCTTTGTTGGGATTTTTTTTTTTATTACAGATCTAATCTTAATTGCTATAAATCCATTCCAATTTTTGTTATTTCTTCATGATTCATTTGTGGAAGATTAAGTGCTCCTAAGAATTTCTTACCTTTTAGGTAGGAAATCCATTTTTTGGTATACAAGCCATACATATCATTTTTCAGTACTTTTATCTCAACGTCATGATTTGTTATTGAAATCTTGAACATTTGAACCTCTGGTTTTGTAAGTGTGACAAGCAGGCCAGTCACCCTTTCCTTACTGTGACCCTGTTAGATTCACCTTAACTACTTGACCATACCCACACTCTCGGGTACTGGACAACTGTTTGAACTTCTATGACCATCACCACGAAGATGTTTTAGAATACATTTGGCAGTGGGGATGGAGAGAGGTGGATGGATCAAGCTATAATCGAGAAAAACAATTCTTCCGTGGTGAAAAGGATACATGAAATGAAAAAGAAATCAGAGAAATCTACTTTGTACCACTAGAAAGAAGTTAATCTCAGACAGCAAGAAAGGGAATGAAAGAAAGAAGACTGGTGCTTTGCTTATTTATTTTTACCCAAGGGGGAAGATTATGAGTTAACTATAAGTATATTAATTTTGAGCCCACTTTGAGGAATCAAAGAGATGATAAATATTAGACACTTGTGTGTACAGTTTTAGAGATTAAAGGAGAATTCTAATTACATATACATCTTTTCATATGGTTACAAACTATTAAAAGCCAACTCAACAATATAAACAAAGATGGATGTCCAGAATCAGCATTATATGGAAATTACTGGATATGTGTTCGTCGTAGTAATTTTTCTTGCTAAGATTTGATCTCCCCAACCTAAGATGGAGAGATTGACTAGAGAATAGTTGTCATGGGCAGAAACTACATGAACACAGATGAGCAGAAGGAGAAAAGTATGTTCCACTTCAGAACGGACCACTTTCTGAGGGAAAGAAATGGTCAAGAGGCAGGGCCATTCATGGACAAGTATCACAACTGCTATCACTTAACCTAGTTGAGAGGCACTGATCTCTCCACACTCACCAACCAGATGAGCTGCTCCTTCACCCAATGAAGGCATCGCAGATTGAGAGGGGGACTAGACGTGCTTGCTCTAATATTGCTCCATGGTGAGGAATGGAGACTGAAGCACCATTTCCTTCAGGATGGTGTAAATAGAGTGAGTGGGGATTGGGTGGATAAAGATTACTTTTTCATAAAATAAAACAAAATCATAAACATATGTTGGGTTGAAATTATTTAATTATAGTCTAATTTTAGAAAGGAGAAATTATGGAGCTAAATTTAAATAAATGAAACATTTTTGCAGTCACGTTTTAATAATCAAAGCTAACAGGGAATTCATGTGTAGAAGGACGAACTTGTAAGAAGTCTGTCTAGAATTCGCTTCCACAGGTTTTGTCACTCTTAGTCCAAATTGGTGCAAAGGGCAGACTTTCTGACCCTGAGCTTTATGATCAATAATAAAATTTTGAGTATTTTTATAAGTTTATGACATTCGTTGTTGTGAATAGCAGATATTATGTAATAAACACATTTAGAACTGTCTCATGAGACTACTTTGGATCACTTTTGCAAAACAAGTCCATTCTTTGCTAGCGATTATGCAATATGGAGTTACATTAGGACCAAATTATGCTCTTAGTATTATTCTGGTTAATCTCTGACTGATTGTATATTTAGTGGGAAAATAACGGACTTGTTTGTTGTTATAAAGTCAATGACCTTTCATAAAATGAACATTTTGTTTTATAGTAATGTTCATGTAGAGAGCCTCACTTTATAATTTAAAATTTTGCCTTTAGTTGTTTGTGAGTACAAAAGGTATGCATACTCCCTTTGAAAACTCAAATGTTAGGGAAGAACCTAAAATGAAAACCCCTGTGAAGGAATTTTACCTGCTTCTTTCTCCCTCTCTGTCCAGAAAATCATGAGTAAATATTTCTACTGTATAATCTTATAGGACTTTATCCATGCCTTTATATATGTATAGAGGGTTTATTTACATAAAAAGATTTATACTATGTAGTATTATCATTGTCACTATTTCTATAATTATTATTAAATTTGTTTTCTTCACTCAATGTAGAACCTCAAAATTGACACAGAGAAACTTGCTTGATTAATCAGTGCAAGGCAACACTTATTACTCTATATGGAATTAAGGTGCTCGTTGTAATAAGAATTCAAAATAACATTTTAATAATGATGCTTAGCACAATATTGGCTGATGTGTGAAAAACTATTTTAGCTGTCAAGTTTTTATAATAAGATCAAAAGAAAAATGGAGCTTTATAAAAAGAGCATTGGTTGAGAATAAGCCTATGAATTTGTAAAATGGAACATTTTGCTCCAGATTATTTTGAACACTTATTAAATCTAAAACTGTGTACACACACACACACACACACACACACACACAGTATTACAACTCCTAGTTTTGGTTACCTGCTTGAAATATCCATCTGCAGGCCACTCTATGGTCAGACTCAGAGAAAAATATATGCTCCTTCCATACATGTCAGAATTTCATTGTAAGCTTATTTCTGCTTTTCCTCTGAAGAGTGATTTTCCACAATAAATATTTTCCCAAAAATACTAGTACCACTTTAGATATCCACTCCTTTAAATTAAGGATATGATTCTGTGTAGAAATTAGTAATGGCAAGTATATGCTGAAGGAAGGAAAAGAAGATAGAAACATTTATGAAAACAAGTACAGACTCAAAACAAAATATTGGGGTAGCAATTGTAGAATCAAACTATGCCACTTATTCTGGTTCCTGGCAAAGAACTGCTACTCCCTCTTGTGGCCTGTGTGAAAAGCACACGTCCTGGTAAAGACCATTTCATCCTAGAAAAAATTGTACAAGATCTATTTGGATTATGATAACACACTGCTTTCAAGAGGAGAAATAAAAGACATCTATAGACAACTCAAGTGATGATAATTCTATGTCAAGTATAGGTTCAAAGTCACCAAGATAAAAGGACAGATGACGTTAGTGTGTAGTAGATCAGGCCAGAAAGGCTGCCTGTGTTCAAATCATCTAATTGGTCAGTAAACACTTAACAAATGGTTGCATGCCAACCATTTTCTAAGACTGAGAAAAGTTCAGTGTACTGAGAATAGTACAAAGTGACGTGATACTCTTCTTTTAAAAGCAAACCATTCAACTACAAAGATAAATTGTGAGCACCGAACATAGTTAATTATAAGGTCATATATTCTCTGTCAAACTGGATAACATAGATTGAGGAAATTATTTTGATTAGAAAGAAACCTCAAAGAAGAGGGGTTTTTGCACTGGGACCTGAAGTGTAGGGATCCTTCAGATGGGTGTGGAATCCATCAAGTAGGAAAGTGTAAAGCACAGGAAGTTAACCAATATTGCTAGAGTTTTGTGTTCATAACTAAAGACAGAAGGGATAATTGGAAGAAGATTAGGAATCCTTAGTTTATCAAGTTCTTTGGAGTTTATGCCATTTATTCTATAAATAAATAATTGTTGAATGTATTTAGATAGAGAAATAGCAATAATAAATACATTTGAATAGAGAAACAAAATATGCTAAATTATTTCAGGAACTTTATTCTGAAAAACCGTATGCATCAAATTTCCTTTAAGTGCATATAAATTTAAATGCTTAAAGAAGTGTAGTTGTATAAAAATGTGTGCCTCTCCAATACATTATTCCCTATTCTCTTTGTCTGCTTCTTTCATAAAATTTATTGCTGCCTCACATAATATTATCATGCATTGTATGTTTCTTTGCTTGTGTCACTCCCTGGCTACAAATTCCATGAAGGTATCAGTTCTGTTTACTGCTTTTGTTTACTGCTATATCCCTAACTCCTAAGACAGGATATTTGACAAATAATTAGAGGACATTTGGTAAATGTTAATATTATAAATAAATCTATTTTCAAAGATGAGAGGCTTGAGGTAAGGAGAACCATTTCATCTAAGATGACAAACTTGACCTTGGGTAGAGGAAGAAGTAAGGACAAAAAAACCTGAATATTTTGCAGAATGAACCAACAGGACTTGATAACTCACTGAATATGTTGGTGAAGGAAAAGAAAAATGTATAATTGCTGAGGCTTCAAGGGTCTGTGCATGGGAGCATGATGGCAGCATTTAAAAACAATGGGCATTCAGTTGGAAAGTATGTTTTGGCTGGATGACAGATTGAGTTTCTGACACAAAAAGCCTAAACTGAGGGACATTTACAGATATGTGGTTAGAATTCAGGAGACAGAGCAGTGTGGGGGATTTTGTTTTATGGCAGAGATGGCAGTTGACTCATAAGCTTAGATAAGATCTCTGTAGGATAAACTCTAGATGCAATGAGGACGAGGACAGAGAACTGAGCCTTCTGGTTATTTAAGCCATCTGGAAAGGGGGCTGTAAGAAAAAGTCTATTCAGATCTTCTTTTCCAATTTAGAATCAGATTGTTTCTTTGCTGTTGTGTCACTTGAATTCCTTATAAATTCTGGATATGAAGCCCTTCCTTGTCCAGTGAATATTTTGCAAATATTTTCCCCACTCTATACATTGTCTGTTCACTCTGTTATCTCCTTTGATGAACAGAAGTTTTTAAGTTTAATATGATGCATTTGTCTATTTTAACTTACGTTGCCTGTACTTCTGAGCTTTTATCTAAAAAGTCATTGCCCCGATCAGTGCCATGGAACATTTCCCCGCGTTTTCTTTCAGTACTTTGTAGTTTGAGTTCTTACGTGTAAGTCTGTAATGGATGTAGGGTTGATTTTCTGTAGGGAGAGACAGAGATCTAGTTTAATTTTTCTGAACTTGGCTGTCAGTTTCTCCAGCATTGTATATTAGAGACTTTTCTTTCACCATTTCATTCTTGGTAACTTTGTCAAAAAATCAGTTGACTATAAAAGTGTAGGCTCAGAAGAAAAAAAAGTAGTGTAGGCTCAATTATGTGCTTTCTGTTTGACTCCATTGTTCTGTGCTTCTGTTTTTGTGCCCAAAGATATGTTGTTTTGGCTTGGCAGTGTATTTTAAGTCAAGTAATTTGTTACTGCCATTTTGTTCTTTCACCCAATATTACTTCAGCTAGTAAGGGTTATTTATGGTCCCAATTATATTTTAGGATTTTTTTTTCTCTTTCTCTAAAGACTGATATTGGAAATTTTTTTTTTTTTTTTTTTTTTTGTACTGGGAATTGAACTCAAGACCTTGTGCTTGCCAGGCAGGCAGGCACTGTGCTGCTGAGCTATATCCCCGGCCCCTGATATTGGAAAATTGACAGAGGGCATAGCATTCAATGAGGAGATCACTTTGGGTGGACATTTTATTATTATTACCATGATTTTGAAATTAGAAGAGTTTTGTTGGAAATAAAGAGAAGGAGAATAGCTCCTGGATTTCCAGGAGGGGTTTAGACATTTTAATAATATTAATTCTTCCAATCCATGCACATGTGCTATCTTTTTATTTGTTTCCTCTTCAATTTCATTAGACATTTCTCAAAAATATGTATATGAAAAAATGCTAAACATCACTGATCATCAGAAAAATGCCAATCAAATCCATAAGATAATATTATCCCATCCCTGTTAAGATGCCTGTTATAAAAAGGACAAAATATAATAAATATACAGAATATATTCTCTGAGTATATGGAGAAGAAGGCATACTTATGCAGAGTTGATGGAAGGTAAATTAGTATGGCCATTATGGAAAATGGTGTAGAGGTTCTTAAAAAATTAAGAACAAACTATCATGTGATCAAGCAATGTTGCTAGTGAGTATCTATCCAGAAGAACAAAAATCACTGTGTCAAAGAGACCCCTGCACTCCCACATTTATTCAGTGCTACTGATAATACGCAAAGCATGGAATCAACTTAAATGTCCACTGATGGATGAATAGATGTGTAAGATGTGATGTGTATACTCAGTGGAATAGTATTCAGCCATAAAAATGATGAAATCCTGTCATTTGTGACACATGGATGAACCTGGAGGATATCATGTTTAGTGAATTAAACCAGGCAGAGAAAGACCAATTCCTTATGATGCCACCATAGGTGGAATCTATAATTGTTGATCTGATAGCTGAAAGTAGAAGAGTGGTTACCAGGGATGGGAAAAAGTGGAGAGAATGGGAAAAGGTTGGTTAATCAATTGTACTGCTAGGAGGATTAAGGTTTGATGTTTTCTTTCACAGTATAATGACTGTAGTTAACAATAATACCTTGAATATTTTTCAAATAGCTAGACGAGTTTGAATGTTCTCACTACATAGAAATGATAAAAATCTAGGTGATGAATATACTAATGACCCTAATTTAAAGATTACACAACATATACATATGCAGAAACATCACATTATACCTCATAAATATGCACAATTATTATGTGTCCATCGCAAATAAAAATAAAACAATAAAATGACTTTTGGCATTCTGGTGTATTCATAATTTTTGTTTTTCCCACACGTTTATGTTGAGTACCTAATAATAAATATTGTATAAGGATTGTGGGGAACTTCATCTAGTAGGGAGACAAACTAAACAAAAGGAAGTTATTTACACACATGAGCCCTCTAAATGAATGAGCCACCCTAGCCTCAGTGTTGAAGCATCTCATATAAGGAGCAGAAAAATAAAATACATGAAGTATAAAAAATAACCCATTTTTACCTATTGGGACTAACAGTGTAAGTCTCTTTAAACTCTCATCTTTCAAACTTTCTTGATTATGTTAGAGTAAATAAACTGTTTTCTTTTCCCATATGTATATGAAAAGGAACACACCTTTATGCATGCAGAAAGACACATATTGCTAAAATATGAAGTGACATCAAATCTGGTTTTGGTTTTGCCTTTTTTTTTTTAGTACCAAGGCTTGAACCCAAAGCTTTCATAATGAGCTGTGTCCACACTCTTTAAAAATTTTATATTTTGAGACAGGGTCTTGCTAAATCATTAAGTTGCCCAGGCAGAGCTCAATTTATGATCCTCCTTCAGGCTCCCAGAATGTTGGGATTACGGATGTGCACCTCCACACTCAGCTTAGTTTCGCTGATCTTGTTGGCTAATATTTGTGATTCCAGAATTAAGCAGCAGTCTAGACCGAAATGGTTCAGAGTGCCCCATTCTGCCCCATTTCACCATCTGGGCGGGTTATATTTATCGCCAGTTTGAAAGAAGCCACATAGAAAAAATGGAAGTGAGGTACAGAGATAGCCGGCTAGGTCACAGAGATTATTTGAATATAGTTTGTAGCGTTGGCCACTTATTATTTGCTGAATCTCAGGTGCTTGTTACAAGAGTAGATTAGTGTTAGCTTAACACATCGAGTTAGGTTGAAGTTCACTATGTACAGAAAACATTTGAAGCCAAATTTAATGTACAGAGCCAGTTTAGATGAGACAACAAATGAACTAAAGTGAAATTTTCACATTAATATTTACACTTACTACATATGCTACCTTGAGATATTTTCTGCTTTATTTCATTTATTAAAGCAATGATCTTGGCCTACTATGAGCTAAACACAATATTTTAGAAATAGTGAACTAAAGGAAATAATCATATGCAATAATCATATGCAATAATCATATCAATCTTTTATTCACAATGGACCATAGATTTTTCAGGACTTGGTTCTGAGAAAAAAAAAATATATATGTATATATGAGGTAGTAGTTAGAATTGAATACTTTCATTATTAATTTGTTCTTTTAAATAAAATACTACTTTTTATTAAGAAGCCAAGCTTATTTTCAGGGACTTCTTACTTTTACCAGTCAAAATCAAGTCCATCATGATTTTGAAAAAGAGTATACAAACTGAAATTTTAAAATAACAAACACCCAGTATAAATTTATGTTTCTATATGTAGAATGATGTTTATATTTAAGGGTACCTATCATCAAAATATCAATGATGACCTGCAGTATAATTAAGGCTTTAAGTTTCAAATTACATGGGAATGGTCACATTAGAAAAGATTGTGCAAGTATATAGAGTTTTGAAAATACACAAATTTGTTTTAGAGCTTTGTTATTAACATTGGCTTATGCTACTATTTCTTTCAATTTACTCTGCTAACTTGTTGAATTTTGATACCAGAATATTGTATACAAGTCATTATCTGTAAACAAAGCTTTCAGGAGTTGAGTTCCTGGAGTGCAAGCGAGTTTGATTATAACGTTTACATCTGTTCCTTAAAAATGGTTGTTGTAAATTGAAATACTGAAGAGTAAAAGAGATACTTTCATATCATGTAACAACTTTTCAGGTTAAAAAAGATAAGACCCCAAAATGGGAGTAAAGCAAGACATATTAAGATTGATAATTCAAGACATAGAAAATAGACTTTAATAAAGTTTTCCATTAATCCAAATTTTTGAACTGCATTTCCCACATAATAGATTTTAAAAATACTTTCTGTAATAGATGTATACTCTGATACTATTTATGATTTCCCTGCTCCCACAATCTATTAGGTAGTAGATGCTACAGTAAATCTCCCTTGATATCTATAGAAATTATTAAACTTTGCTAAAGATAATTTATGAGAAATTTCATAATTATGATGTTATGAATGAAGGTTGAGAATGTAGTCTTTGGATTCCCTCAAGTTCAAATCCTACTGTTTCAGTTACTTTTCTCTCCTTGCTGAGACAAAGTATCTGACATCCGATGTTAAAGAGGGAAAGGTTGGCTTAGCACATAATTTGTAGAGGTTTTAGTCCATAATCAGCTGGCTCCAAGGCAGGGTGGCACATGGCAGAAGGGCAACAGTTCCTGGGTGCGGAAGACAGCAAAAGCAAGCAAGCAAGGGGGAGGAAAAAGGGGAGAAACAACCCTCTTTCCGCCCCTTTTATTTTATCCAGACTGCTGGGATTAGGGCGGTGCCAATCCAATCAGTGTAATGATCCAGCAATCTCGCAGCCCTAATCCCAGTGCCCTTAATCCCAGCATTGCTCTATGAATCAGTCACACACTCTAGATTCAGCTGCCTCTGAAAAGCCCACCCCCTATGACTGAATGAGGCTTTGGGGGGACATTCAGACACAAACCATAACACCTACACAATTTTAAGTAGCTGTGTAACTTTGGTAGAGCAACATGCTGTTGTTGGATTTTCCTGACAAAAATGTATAACCTGAACCTAATTGCGAGTAAATATCAAACAAACCTATATTTAATGACATTTTAACAAAGAACCTATGTGTATTTTTTGAAATGTTAAAGATAGGAAAGATATAGGAGAACTGTAAGAACTATTCTAGATTGAAAGAGTTTACAGAAACATGACAACTAAATGTTACATATTTTTCCGTTGGTATAAAGAGCAATTTGAGGAGAATATTATTTCATCAATGTTAATTTTCTGATTTTTATAAGTGCCTCACAGTTATGTAAGAGAATGTTTTTGTTTTTGGAAATACATTCAGAAATATTTAGTATTAACAGGGTAGCAATGTCTACAACTTAAGGTAAAAGCTTAGAGAAAGATAATGACCAAGCTGAAATGATTAAAAATGTTACCATTTGTGGAAACTGTTCTTCGAATTTATTGGAGTTCTTTGTACTAGTCTTGCAAAAATACCACTGGAGTACAACTAACTCTTCTAAAAAATTAGAATAATTATAATAAACTCAGAAAGCTCTTAAGATTAAATGAAATAATGCCATGCTGAGGATCCTCCTCAAAAGTGGCAGGCACTGGATGTTTCTTCTATAAAAGAATATATCTCTTACAGAAACACCTAAATTTCTGAAAAATGATGCAAGGAAAGGGCTTATTGGAAAATCATGGCTAGAGGCAGAATACTGAAAGTGTATTCTTGCTTTTAATTATAGCACTAACAAAAATAATTAAAACTCAGTACAAATTTCAAAACAGATAAACTTCCATTGCTCTTTCCATCTTTTGTTGGCTTTTACCCTGAGTTCATGATTTCTTTTCTGAGAAGCGGCTCAAAAAAGCCTTCATTTTTCATAGGGGCCAGCTTCAAGTTAAAAATCTCATTCAGGTCACAGAACTCTTAATCCGTTTTTTAATTTTTAAACACAAAAATAAATGTTTAGGGAGATTCATTATCTACACTCTTACTTTTATCAAATAGCTAACTCTGTCTAAAGCACAGATACTAAAAAAGCCACCAGAGAAAGCTTTTTTAGAATTTAGGCTATCTCTCCCTTTAGGTCTTCACATACATTTAACTGACAGAAATCTTACCCCAGCTTACTTTGAAACATTAATACGTAAATGGATACATCTTGAGACCATACTCATAAGTGAAATAAATCAGAATCACATGTGTAAATATCTTATTGTCTCCCTGGTGTGAGAAATTGAAAGAGTAAGTTCTAAAATGTACATTAGATATTGTGAAAAGGGAAGACATTGTTTAAAAGGAAAACGGAACTAGGATTGGGGAAAGGGGAAAAGAAGGAAGGGAAAAGGGAGAAAAAATGCGAATTAGTTATCCTATTAATATCTCTTGGTTCATAGAAAAGGAAATTTTGTGCTAATATCAATTGGAGAATTTTTTGTGCCCGTATATTATGCTCTGAGTAACTACTTTAAACATAATAATATGCAATGTATTAGCTATTGTTATTCTCCTATCATCTTGTCATGAAATTTTGTTTTACCTTTTTTCCATAAAATAGATTAAAAAATTAATATGTTGGTTAATATTACAAATTGAATGACCTTGATTTTTTTAAAAAGCACAATTCCCCTAACAGATATGAGCAAACTTCTTTTATGAAAACATGCATTATAGGAACAGATTGTATTATTTCCTAAGTAGGAAGAAGAAAGCCTGAATTTTATACAACGCATACAGTTAAGCATGGGAAATTTGTTGTAGGAATAATATAACTAAGCAATAGAATAAACTACTGAGAGTCATAGAAAAGTAAATAAAACAGGGCCATCTTCCAGGAATGGATGCAATCTTCTTAGAAAAGAGCAACTGGATATCTTCTTTGACTTGTCTCCAGCCCTCTGAAAAGATTCACTATTTATCACATAAAATCCAGATGTATTGGTATAGTCACAGTTATTAGTCCTGCATCAGGCATTCTTTAAAATTGTCTCTATAAACAAAGAATGGCTTTTATATTCATTCAAGAACATTTCAAACATCAAACACTGCAACTTTTAAGTAAAGACTAAACAAGAATACCAGAATACTCAGCTATATTTAGAAGCAATATTTAGAAGCAATACAAAGACAAAAAGTTAGACTTTGTAAAAGTATTTTTAATTGGCAAGAGGAGATCCTTGGGAGAGGACTTAGGCCACATGATCACGTTTTGTTATTTCGATTAGAACATCCAGGTGAATAAGGAACATATAATGAATAAGTTGCGACTGTTACGGTGTTATGAATTGATGATTAATCCCAATGTACTAAGAAGTATAGCTTTTTTCACTTAATAATTTCAGTGATAATTGTGTTGTGACAACATACATTAATATAAAAATTACCATTTTGATAATTTGTAAGGATACAGTTTAGTGCCCCCTACTCGCATTGACGTTGTTGCGCAAATATTACCACAATCTAGCTCCTAAATTTTTTCATCTTCCCATCCAATGACGACTGATTTTGTATGCTTGAACACAAGTGCATAGAACCTAAAAAGAAATTCATACAGTTTTCAATTTTATTTTTAAAAAATGCCGTCTCAAGCATGTGGTTTATTATTTATAAGGTAAATTAATATTCACTGAACTCACTGAAGGCATTTGTTTTTCTGCCTTCACTTTTAATGGGTTCACTAGTAATTTTTCTTTAGAAAAAGTTGTACTTATGTGTTCTTTAGTAAAATCTCATTAGAAATTTGTTGGAATAACAAATGTTACACAGCATTTGCAAGAAAATACTTGTGGTTGACAGAAATTGGGACTGAATATGCCACAGAGCAGATGCTGTCTATCTGAAAGTAAAATTAATTGTATGATGTCTATAACAGAATATTGGAGACTCTGGAATAAATTAAGTCAGAGACTATGAAGTTAAATTTGCAGTTTGTTACATCCAAGTGAAAGAAAAGAACATACTTCCTTTTAAGCTTAATGCTTACAAGTAAAGTTGTAAACATTTGGTAATATTTTATGTCTTCAAGAAAAGAAAGAAAATTTTGGGACTATATAATAAAAATGTTTGCCCTCTACATGAACTATCTTTTTTGAATGGCTTCATGAAATTTGCCATATGATTTTTTCAGTATTACATTTTCTGATAGAACTGCAGCAACAATATTAATGGTCCTAACAACTAAAGCTGCCACTAATTGAAACCTTGCTATAAAGTTTGTATGCTTTTCCTGTTATCAAATGAGAGAAAACAGAGGTTCAGAAAGGACAGGCAAGTTACCTAGAGTCACTCAGTGAGGATTGTGTTATATTTCATTTTATATATTCTTTGGTGTGAAAAATCTCATATTTTCTCTTGATGCCAGCATGTCTATGACATAAGCATGACCGGGCAGGCCCATTGGCCCCATTTGTAATTTCCTCATTGATTTTTAATTTCAAAGACGGTGCCCCTATTTTCCTTCCTCCTACAATAGCTGCTCTAGGCAGACTCCATTAAATATGCATCAGTCCTGTTCCTTGGGAAGGTTTGCTTTTCACTAACTTTGTATCTTCAAATAATGTTACAAGTTTTATTATGAAATATAAGAACACATATTGTGTTATAACACAAAGTAAGTATATTAGTGTAAGAATGTTGCCATTAATCTCCCTCAAAATACCCCCTCACTTTGAACACACTCATCCCATCACTGTTACCACTTTCTGAAGCAGTTCTAGAAGTGCTTTTTCCTAAGTGTCTTTACAAGATGTGATTAAAAAAAAAAATGTGATGAATACTGCTGCTGAGGGCCATCCATGGGAAAGCCAGGCTGGTAAAAACATTATGGTGTGTCCTCATCCACCTTATTCACCAGATCTGGTACCATGCAACTTCGAGCTCTCCCCAAAGTCAAAACAACCATGGAAGGTAAATGTTTTAAATCACTTCAGGACACAGAGGCAGCCGTAACAGTGCAACTAAAAACACGAAAAAGGACTTCCAGAACTACCTTAGAAAGAGGAAAAAACAATAAGATAAATGTAATCAAAGCAAGGAGGAGGATTTTGAAGGACACGAATGGCAATGTATCTTTTATTGTAATTTTTAAAAATTTAAAGACTAACCATATTTTTATCGTACCATATATCGAAATAGACATACTGATAAAACTTTGACTTGTAAAAGCATTATTAAAAATTCAGGTAGAATAGTGTTTTATTAATGCTCAGTTTTACTGTTAATTTTATTAATACTCATTATAAAAGCATTTAATCAATATATGACAGTAGGAAGAAGAAAGTAGATATCTTCCTAAATCTTTCTTGAACAGATGGCAACATGTCTCCAGATATCTCTTCCTGAATATATGTATGTATCTGTGTTTGAGTACACACATAATTTTACACAGATTATTTCTTGCTATGCATGTGGTGGGGTGTGTACTTTTTTAGTTTGCGGTATGGCAAGGATATCTTCCATGGTTATAAATATTGAGCTGTCATGATAGTTTTTAATGGGTGTAAAATGATCTTTAGATATACCAAAGAAAAGTTAGGAGGATTAAAAATTCTGAAAGTCATAAACAATGCTTAAATTAGCATCTCTTAATTTTCCTGATTAATAACCTCTTGATGACAAATTCCATCAAGTTGGTTGCCTGTGTTCAAAGATAAAAGTATGAAGTCTCAGTACAAAATCATAAGCTACTCTGTTAGAAAAGCAGAAGCACTCCATTAGCAACCTGCATTACTTTGCCAACATTTACACACAAGTATCTGTAATAAGTAATACACTGATCCATTTTCATTTTTCAGAAACATATTATTGAGTAATTATTGAGTTTTAATGAATAAAATTAGGTTCTCTCAAAGTTTTGTGATCCTATTATGTTGCTGGAACTCTGTTACCTAACACCAGCAGCAACTATAGGTGTCACAGTGACCAACTGTTTCCAGAGGTCCCAGATGAGTCACTGCAGCCTGTCATTGTACTGTAAACCTCATATCTGTTCATATCAGACATCCCAGGCACTAACAGGATGGTAGTGATTCAGGAACTCATTAGCTCCTGATCCAAGATTTAGACAGGCAGATCCGAATGCCTTCCAATGATCTGCATGACTAATACCCTAGGCATACCACTTCAAGAAGAAAATCATCCAAAGAGTCTAGTTTGAGCATCCAGAGTAGCTTAAAACTCATATTGTGTTGCTTCCTTTTCTTATGACTGGTGGTCCCTAAATAATTATCATGAAGTTACCCTCTGATCATTGCATGTGCTAATTCTTAAAGTCAGGAGATGAACAGGTTCTGGTAGGAGCAAAGAACATAGGTAACCAATGTCTGTTGTACTTTTATTCACTTATATTTACCTTTCACACTTGCACCAGACTTTATTACATTTGTCAGAATAAAAGTTTTATTTTATATGCACATCAGGCAGAAGAGATTTAAGCTGCTTATCAAGAAGGGTCCACTATCTTTATTTGCGACTTTTTGAATATCTCCTGCTCATTGTCAAGCACTCTGCTTTGCATTACTGGGGGTGGTTTATATGAGTATGGAAGGAATGGGATGGGTTTGGGCGTACGTGATCAGGATGGAAGTGTAGTGTTAATAAGTAGTACACGTTCTGCATTGCAGCAAATGCTGTTCTGTGGAGTGTGGCTTTGCAATAGTACTTTTGACATGACTAAAAGAAAAGCATGAAACGAAGTTTCTATTTTAGGGAGAAGGTGACAGATCTTCCTAATAACAATCTTCCCCAGAAAATCTTTCTGCTTATTTCAAATCTTGAATGCAAATTAAATTACCATCATTCTTAAATAGTAGGAATTCAAGTTGCGTATCAGAGCTGACTGCAGGAAATAGTCAGTATATCAAGATGTTAAACATCCCTACAAAGCCAGCTTTAGCCAAAAGATTATATTTAGTTTGTGGCAAATATCAATGGAACTGTTTTTATTGGATTGTTGGAAATAGACTGAATTAAAATTTCTACATAGGTGTTTTTTGAGGAGAACTCATAGACTATACACTTGTAAGGAAGTGGAGAAATCAAATTTGGGCATAGGGTGGACTTGATCCACAATTTAGATGTATTGCAACTAAAGTGTCAACACATTCCCTGCCAGTTTATGTATACGGGCTACAGAATGTTCTTTAATAGCTGTCCTGATCTGAAATCAATGCATCAGGACCTTGTCCCTCTGCACAGCCAGTCACTGCGTGTAGGCCACTCTGGAAAGGAGGAAATTCTTTTTTTTTTTTTTTTTGTGGGTACCGGGGGGTCGACCTCAGGACCTCATGCGCCAACAGGCACCCGTGCCGCTGAGCGATATCACCAGCCCCTTTTTCGTATGTGGTATCCGGGAGTTGAACTCGGGCCCTCGTGCTTGCAAGGCAGGCGCTTACGCCACTGAGCCATCTCACCGGCCCAAAGGTTTTTTGTTTTTTTCTTTTTTTTTATGTGGGTACCAGGAGTCAAACTCAGGACCCCTCGCTTGCCAGCAGGCGCTTGTGCCACTGAGCGATATCACCGGCCCTTTTTTTCCTTTACGTGGGTATCGGGAGTCGAACTCAGGACCTCACGCTTGCCAGGCAGGCGCCTATGCCACTGAGCCATCTCACCAGCCCAAGGAGGAAATTCTTGAGGGAATGATCATCCTGAATTCGAGGACAAAGTGTCCTGAGGGGGCAGTTGAGAGTCATCAGCAACGAAAATTCACAACAGTTGACCATATATATATATATATATATATATATATATATACTTTTTTTTTTCTGAAGAGAGATGTGAGTGGGACAACATACTATCCACTCCAACAAGAAAGAGAAAAAGGATCAAGCAAGATTAAGTTTATCAGAATCAAGTATGTCATGAAGATTAAACTGGCAGTTTGGGGCATACAATATGGATTGTAAGGTCATAACCAGGCAAAGGGAACCATGAATACTAAAGTATAAGGCAGAGTATAACTCAAAATTTGGGCAAAATTCAAAGTCCATATTGACTAAGAAGAAGGAAAAAAAAGGAGAGAGAACCAAAATAGCACAAAACGTAAGCGAGCAAGTAACACCAGTTGACACTGGAAAGCAGGGAAGAGTCAGTCACGGATGGTAATGAATTATATGAAAAGCATTCTGCAACAATATCTTCCAAGTTATCTATTTGAAAACTGATTAGACCAGCAAAATAGATCATGAGTTGGGGGAGAGATTGCAGTCAAGACCACTAGATATGAAGCACAAAAGTCTTTGTACTTTTTACCAATATCCAACCCACCTGCCTTTCTTACCCGCTGAGCCATCTTTTCTTTGCAGTGGCAGTATGAAATCCTAAACACTATCTCATATTCTCTCACGTAGTGAGATTTAAGCAGAAACATCCTGGTGGTTTGCAGGACAATTCAGTTTCTTGAATGCTGAGAGTTTTACCTGTGGCTTTCCCACCTTCTTTTTGTTTTGAACATGGATATGATGACTAGAGATGCAGCATGCACTTGGTAATCAAAAAGTAAGTCCTAAAGAATGGCAGAGATGTCACTACAACTGTTCTGGAGCTGTGGCACCAATGGAAATAGTCACCTCCTTTAGGCATTTGTTGTGTGAGAAACATAAATCCCATTTATTTAGTCATTTTAATTTTGTTGTTATTAATGGTGATTGAGTGCAATCTTAACTAATATAGAAAGCAATTGAAATAGTCCAGGAAAGATCTGATGGGGATTGTAGCTAGGCGATGAAAATTGTGAATAGAGAGGCCAGGCCAGTGAAAAATATGTCAATGGATGAATAACTGGAATATGGAAGACTGAAGACTCAGTAATCATTTTGAGATTCTAGCTTAAGAATTGTTTCGGGTTCACCTTCTGTCATTTCCATCTCACTTTATTTCATAATCTTGCCCAGTTCTTTTTTTTTTTTTTTTTTTTTTTTGTGGGTACCGGGGGGTCGACCTCAGGACCTCGCGCGCCAACAGGCCAGTTCTTTTAAGCATCTCTATCACTTTATAAAGTGCCTTTTTTTTAGAATCCATCCATTCCTACTCTATCTAATATGCTCCCATTCATGCTTTAAATTTATTTCAAATACTACCATCCCCCTTAAGTATTCCCACTCTGTTCACTAAAAACAGAATATTCCTCTTCTATGGACAGAAGCTACTGTTCTTTGAATAATTATTACATGCCAAAATTAAAAAGGTTTATGGATATAAAGTCATTTTTATTATTTCAATTACTACAAAAAAGATTTATTAACTTTGAGTAATAGCTATTGAAATAGCAGTGCTTGCATTCGAATCCAGGACACATGACTACAGAAACCCTTCTATACCACTTCCAGAAAACAATGAAAAGTAGGCGAACATTTGAATGAACTGATTTTAATTCTCTAACATTGGGGCAATGATAGCAACTGCAATAGCCCGTCTGTAGTGGGTTGAATGACAACCTTATTTGGAAAATGACATTAGCAGATGTAATTAAGTTGAGGATCTTGCGATGAGATCGTCCTGGATTATCTGGATGGGCCCTCCATCTAAGGACAAGATTCTTGTAAGCAACACACAGAGGAGAGGCTGGGAGAAGAGGAACGGGCCATGTGAAGACTGAGACAGACTGGCGCTGTGCAACCATAAGTCTAGGAATACCTGGAGCTGCCAGAGGCTGGAAAAGGCACAGTAGGATTCACCCTTTTAGTCTTTGAAAGGAGGACAGGCCTGGTAACACCTTGATTTCAGAGTTCTGGCCTCTGTATTGTAAGTTAATACATTTCTTCTAGTAAGTCACCAAATTTGTAGCATTTTGTGACAGCATCCCTGAGAAACTAATATGCCATCCCTGGCTATTCAGTGCATGTCTAAAACCTGATCTGTGACCTAATTGGAGGAGTAGCCCGACTTATCTTATATGGTCATTTCCTGTTTTGTGACCTCACATCACATGGTGGCTACGGTCAATAGCTGAAGCTTCAGGCTTCAGAAGAAATATTTTGCCCCAGAAAATGGTGCAGCTGGAGGCTAAGGGCACAAGTACTAAACCATTGGGTTCAAATCTTTTATCCCACGGTATTATTCTGAGCAAATTTAGTAAATTCCCTGGGCCTCAGAAATAATACCTACACTGAAGAAAATATTCCTTCAGAGGTTTGCTGTGTGAAATAACTGAAATAATCTGTATGGTATTTTTAAATGCCCATTCCTAGTAAGCACACAATAAGCATTGGTTTCCACAATTGTTATTATAGAATGGATTTTAGTCTTAAACAATGAGAATGCAGGGCAACTGTCATCATCCTTTCCTAAAAAACTTTCAAATCACACATTGTCAGGCGATTTTCAAAGGTTTATAAAATGGATATGTGCACAAATTGTTTGCTATGGTTACATAATGTCCATAAATTAATCCAATGTGGAATTACTTATGTCAGAGAGATACTTTATGGAAAACACTATGAGTAAAATATTTTTTCAGTAGCCAAATATGACACAATTACATGCCAGTTAGCAAAACTTCTGCCAGTGGGTCCGAGCAGTTGGATAGTTTCTAAATCTTTGTCAGATATTTTGAATGCGTGACTTCTAGAGTTTAGATACTTAGAAGTTCATTATATGTTTTGAATATGACACATGGCTCAGGGCCTGAAGGCTACCATTAAGCAAATATATTAGGTTTAGTATTTACCTTGAAGACTTGCTTTCATCCTTACATGAGAAAGTTGTGACTACCAAAGATCATTTTAGCGCCCTGTCATGAAAAGAGGATTTTGAAACCTCAAATATCTACCAAGCCAAAACTCCAAAGCTTAAAACAGGAGAAAGAGAGCCAAAAACACACGTAAATTACTTATAGAGAAACTGACATTTGGGACCGAGGATGGTGGTGTTGTCCCGTGGTAGAGTGCTTGCTTAACAAGTGTGAGACCCTGGGTTCCATCCCCAGCACCCTCCAAAAAAACACAATAAAATAATATAACCTTGTCATTTATTAAAATTGGGGCAAATGCACTTGAGCAGAGATAGGAATGTTTTCTCAACACATAGCTGTGACAGTTACACAGAGAAGTTAACTCTTCTCCTTGCAGAAATACAGAACTGTCTGGCAGCTAAAGACTCCCAAGGAATGCACCACACTCACCTGGGAACTGGATCTAGATTCCCTTTATTTTCGTTTTTTCTGTCTTCTGGGACTTTTCAGAGAGCCCACAGCACTTTGGTCAGAGATAATCTAAATAAAGAATAAAGAAACATCTTTGTACACATCCTCCCACATTTTCCACCCTGCTCCTTGCTGCATATCTTTTCACTTTCCTCTTTCTATCACCAGCAATTTAAAAATGATTCCATCTTTCCATTTCCTTTCCCCTGCCCTGCTTATTCCAAGGTCCATCTGTCCTCCTCCCCCACCCAGAACCCCTTGCTCCGGATGGCCTACCTCTCGCTCCACTTCCTGTACTGGCTGCGGAAGCCAGCCTGGCCCTCTTTCCAGCTCCAGGCTTCTCCTTAACACAGGTCAAGGGTCCAGCCTTCACTCTCTCTCCCCTGGCAGGGTGCTCCTTCCTATCCCTTCACACCGGGGAGGTTCTGGGACCCCTGCTGCCATGGCAAGCTACTGTTCCTGTTTCTTAGGACACACTCTGCTTTGCCAAAATCTCCCCCCCCTTTAAAATTCCTCTCTCAAATTTCTCTTACTGACAGGCAAGTTTTCTTGGCACAGGTGAGCCTTCCGAGTTCTGCTGTACTGGACTAAGTGGACTTGTTGAGGCTGGTCAGACTCGGAAGTGTTTTCCTCTAAAAAGGGCCATCCACCTGGAATGCTTCTTAGTTACACTGGGAAGCCTTTAAAAATGCATCCATCCCTAAAGACTGTGATTTCATTGGCCCATGTGGACATTGTAATTGTTTAACAGCCCCCCGGAAAGATCTAATGTGTGTGACTGGGTTTGAGAATCAGCACAAAATCTTCAATTCTACCTATGTTCCTTTCAACGGGACTTTTTCTAGAAGAGTTAATAGTCACTTTGAATCTTTGGCTGTGTAGCCACCCATACTTAGGGGACCTGATATACCCTGTCCTCAGCCCAAGTTCACCCCCCAAAAACCAGGAACAGAATGTGCTTTCTGAGCTTCCCAAGAAAGTTGCTGGGGAAGCTGGCATTGTAACTGAGCCTGGGAAACTGCCAAAGGAAATTTATTAAAAGCAACTAGAAGGGCTGGTATTGAAAAGGAATGCAGGGTGACTGCATAGTTACTTAGGTTTGTTGATGAACTCTTAACCCTGCTGGAGACTGGCACAATAATTGTGTTGGGCAATTAACTGTGTACCTCAGAGTGTTTTCTGTCCTGTTTTCCCTTCAAGCTTTGAATCCTGAAGGATGAAGCTGACCTTGGAAATATTTGAGTTTGATGTGATCATGGTTCAGACCAGGAAACTGAGGCCAAAAGGAATTGTAATTTAATAGAAGCTCCAAGTCCAGAAAGAGGAGGTGAGGGCAGTCATCTCTCTGAGAATTCAGTTTTTTGTTTTTTCCCCCCAACCACGTGTACCTGTTACCGCTCAGTACATTGCTTTGGGAGTGCCGTTCATCAGTTACTGTACAAAGTGGCTGTTTTTGGTATGTACTCTAAAAAAATTTTTTTAATAGAGAAACAAGAAATTGAGGTAGATAATTCACTAATAAATTCAAAAGACATGAGAATTAAATGGGTAAAAAAGTGACCTCATATCTCCATGCCTCTTCATAACAGGATGATTTATTATTCCCAGAAGTGTGAGTTTTTAAAGACAGTGCAAAATTTGCCTAGTGCCATATCTGGCACATGTTAAAGAGTTCCATAAATGGCAGTAATTAGTATTAATGGGGGAGGTTTTCTAAAACCAGCACACTATAAAGCATGGAGGATGATGACGTCCTCACTCTGATTCCTTTCTGAACAGAAGGAAGAAAGGAAGTTTTGCAAATACAGCTGTTGTATTAATTAAATACTCAGTTTTTCTTTTTAGTGTAAATGCACGTTTGGGTTCTTTTTTTTCCCAAAAAATTGACTTCTTAATTTTAACTCCAAAGTCCCTTCCATAGAAAAAGGTGCCAAGCAAATAAGTGTGATTTGCTACATTTTGGCTGGGAACTTAGGAAGGTGAGACAATCCATAAGACAGATGACAAAGTGTTTTATTACATATTAAAAGTGGGAGCTATTTATACTGAGTAAGAGTTCTAAGATAGATAATCTTTTTGATGCTAGGGCTTTCTAAAGGAAGTATAAAGTGTAATGATTTTTTTTCCACCTTATCACTCCCATCTGAACTGGAAGACACATTCATTGCTCTTTGCAGAAATGATTCTCTGTTTCTGAAGATAGGCTTTTTATAAGTTTAGAAGAAACCAAGTGTTGGTCTTTTCCAAAATCAAAGAGAACTGGAAATTTACACTAGCCAATGAGTATACTGCCCACCAATATTATTCTTCTGCAGTATATAATTGAAATATGAGGAGTTCCGTTGTGATATCTTTTAAGGGAGAGAAAGATTTGTATTTGCCTTATAGTTACTATAAAATGCAATGGCTAACAAAAATATCCTGCATGTGTTTGTGTGGGTTAGTCAGCTTTTCCTCACAGTGACAAAGTACCTAAGAAAATCAACTTAAAATGAGGAAATACTTATTTTAGCATAAGACCTTTCAGTCCATGGTTGGCTGGCTCCATTGCTTTTGTATCTCTGGTGAGCAGAACATCACTGTGGCTACAGTGTGGGAGAGAAAAGCTGCTCACCTCATGGCAGCTGGAAAGTAAAGAGAGACAGAGGAATGTCCAGGGTCCCAGGGTCCCCTTCTGTGCCATTCCCACTATAACTAACTTCCTTCTACTAGGCCTCTCATCCTAAATGTTCCACCACCTCCTAGTAGTGACACAGGCTGGTGACCAAACCTTTACCGTAAGGGTCTTGGGGGACACTTAAGCTCCAGGCCACAACCATGTATTTGTTTAGTCAGGACTTTCTGGGCTATAAGTAACAGAAAGCAATTTTAGCTAGTTTAAGCAGTAAATAATTCAATGTAAGGACAGGAGTGTACTTAGGTCTCCTGAAGGTGCTAGAAGCAATAGAGATAATGGTAAAAGGCCTCTTTTTAACTTTTATTTTCTTTCTTTCTACCTTATTTATTTTTCTGACTTACCTCCATGATTTCTTAGGTGTACCTGGTAGGTGGATTATCTTCAAATCACATCTTCAGAATTTAGATTTCAAAGATCTAATTGCCTAAAGAGGGGATGATCTTTTATAACCCATTCCTTGTTTCTAAGGAAGATTCATCTTGGTCTAGTGGCCAATTACCTGTGTCTAGGTGGGACAGGTCACGGAGCTGTATAAGACAGCTTAACAACTCACTCTGATAAACTTCCTGGGAAGTCCAAGGACACAGTGAATTGGCAACAACAATTTAGATATCCACCAAATGGCTTTTAGTCTACAAAAGCCAGTTTTTGCTGTTGTAGTTGTTTGTTTTTGGTAATTATCTAATTTGATTATCAAACAAAAACACTTTATGCCAAATTATCTTGGAGCACTTCTACTTTGTAATCTTATTTTCCTTTATTTATTTTCCCCATTAGTCTGTGAAATTTTGTGCTTTTTTTCTTAGTGCCTGGCCTTAAGAGATTCAGCAAGTATTTGTTGAAAGAGTGTGTGACTAATTCTGTAAAGTGGATGCTTATTTGAAAAAAACTGGGAAGCACTTGGGTTAAGCACAGGGCTAGGGTCTCTCTGATAAGAACTGTGAAGTCAGTTCCCGTAACCCTAATCCCATTCCAAATTACAGGCTTTCTTCATTGCGTTATCATCTTTGGCTCATAACTAGTGACTTATGTAGGAAGATTTGTTTCTTGTGGGTAGAAATGAGAGCAGACTTGAACTGGAGATGAAGATGTCATTCATCGTACAAGAATTTGATTTTTCCCTCTCAGTGCATCAGTTAAATTTCAACTACTATAGTCCTCCTTTCTCCATGGAGGATACATTCCAAGACCTCCAATGGATGCCTGAAACCAGGAATTGTATCCAAGCCTGTACTGTATGCATAATATTTCCTAATGCAATGCATTGCCATCAATTGGAATCAATATTTTGTTCAAATCTTCCACCTACAATTTTAATGTCACTCCATTTTAATTAAACACTTCTCACCCACTGTGGTTGTAACTTTTGAAGTTTGGCCCACACTAGAAAAACTAGCAAGGATTTACTGTTCCTCCTTCACAATTTTTTATTTTTTCATTATTTTTATTTTTATTTTATTTTTTTGTGGGTACCAGGGGTCGACCTCAGGACCTAGCACGCCAGCAGGCACCCGTGCCGCTGAGCAATATCACCGGCCCTTTTTTCGTATGTGGGTTCCGGGAGTCGAACTCGGGCCCTCGCTCTTGCCAGGCAGGCGCGTATGCCTGCTGAGCCATCTCACCAGCCCCACAATTTTTTAGATGAAATATTCATTGTTACTATAGAACTTAGCATCTCAAGACATAATTTTTTCCTTTCCTTAACAACTTTCACTTTTCATGAGAATCAAGAACTTTAAAGCTGCTCTTTGGCATATCTAAATTGCTAGTGTCACTACTCTTGAACTTTGGGGACATTATTAAATGAGGGTTTGCAAGCACTTTGTCATAGTGGCAGTCACTTTGGTATTGTGATAACCACTTGTGACTAAGGGACTGGCAGTGGATATGCAGGACTAAGGGCTGAGTCATACTTTAGCAGGAATGAGCTGGATGGCTGGAGAGTTCATCATGATACACAAAATGGTGTGTGATATAAATTTATCAATTTTAGTTTTCTAGAATTTTCTATTTAATCATTTCTGGCCATTGTATATAATGGATCTAGAATTTTCTATTTAATCATTTTTGGTCATTATTGATTATGGATAACTGAAACTTTGGAAATCAAAACCGCAGAAAAGGGAGTACTGTACATTCAGTGTGTATATTCCTTCTAAATGTTTAAAGGAAGAAAGGCTATTTTTTTAAGGCTATTTTATCTTTATGAATAAAACTACAAAAATAGAGTTTATAGGGCCGGTGAGATGGCTCAGCGGCGTAAGCGCCTGCCTTGCAAGCGCGAGGGCCCGAGTTCGACTCCCGGATCCCACATACAAAAAAGGGGCCAGTGTTATCGCTCAGCGGCACGGGTGCCTGTTGGCGCGTGAGGTCCTGAGGTCGACCCCCCGGTACCCACAAAAAAAAAAAATAGAGTTTATATTTCTGTGTTTTAGGTGCTTTATTCTGGTAATACAATTTGACCTGAGAGTCACTCCCAGAAGGTGAACACTTCTCTCATAATTTTGAGGATAATTTTTGTATTCTTAAGGCATTTGGAAGCAAGGGGAGAAAACAAGTGTCTCTTTCTGGCTTGTAGCCCTTCCCCTTATAGGAAATCTCCAGCTTGAAGACTATAATTACCTGACATTTATGGAGATGAGGAAGAAACGTGGAGATGTATTTTCCTTGGGCTTGGCATGGTATCTGTAACGGTGGTGATTGGAATGAAAAAAAAAAATAGTGAAACAACTCCCAAAGATGGAGATCATTTTGTAGGCAGATATAACACACACATGTTTTCCTTCCTGGTAAAGAGAAAGAGCCCCTGTTTCCAGTGAATTATGGGGACAGCCAGAAGTTTTACTTTAGAAAATCACCTCTAAAGCTTTTGCTGAATGCAGAAGCAAAATCTATCACCTGTTGTTTCTTACTTGAGAAATACATCCTTAAGGACACTTTTGAAGTGGTCAGAGTCTTTGTAGAGTTGATACCGAAGGATGATATCTTTGATGCCAGAAGTACCATGTCCAACTTTGTGTCATTTCTTTAGCAAGAGATATGTCCACAGTGACAAGGGGTTTCTTAGTGTATTTAAAATGAATGATGGCTTATTCCAGGCTTCCAGTGATGCTAACTTTTGCTGCTACATTCCACTGCAGAAGATAAATATTAGGCCTTAACTTGGTTCATTGCACATGTACAGGATTATTTTAATATATATGGTAAAGTCTTAAATTCATACCAGAACAAAGGTTTTGGTGAGAAACAAGATAATTGTGAGAGGAACCGAGTATTCAGAATGTTGTATTTTTCCTTTGTTGACATATGTCTTGCTAAAGAAGTGACACAAAGTTGGCCATTGCATAGGTGATGACACTACTTGTATCAAACATACCATCCTTGGACTATAATGATACTCACTAGCTCAGAGTATTCTTAATGATGTATTTTTTCAAATAAACAAGAACAGGTGACAGATTTTGTTTATGCGTTCAGAAAAGACAACAGAGATAATTTTTTAAAATAAAGCTTCTAGCTGTCTTCCTTTGTTCTTTTCTTTATAGTCTTGCCACAATGAACATTTCCCAAATTATTAGTAAGTTATTAGTAAATGTGAGGTGCAGCTGTAAGCTGATAGTGAGTTTTTTACGGTTACCATACAAAAGCCCTAAGTAGAGCTCTAAATTCTTTGAGCGTCTCCAAAGAAACAGAAATTTCCTAGGTGTATGCATTCGATGTAATTGGCTGATAAATTATAACTAACATGGAGGTGAGGTCCTTGAAGAAAAGAGCCACTTATTTTGTCTCTTTTACTTCACATCTGACACTATCAGGCCTCAGACTTAAAAATAGCAAAAGTAAACATATATTATCAAATAATGCTATGAATAGTCAGTGAGTTTCCACTTTATCCTCTTTTCCTTATTTTTATGTATTTCCATTGTTGTATAGAAGTGAATTTGGAGATCATAACACCTTTAAGAAGGTTCTCCAAGTGGCAAAAGTTGTCCTTTCTTGTGAGGCCAACCGAAGAGTAAATTTCTCAGTTGAAATACGCGTGTACTAGACAGAATTCTGGTTCTTGGAAAAAGTTTGCTGAGATGAGGGTATTTCAGAAAAATAAAAACATGGAAAAGTGGGTAAGCCAGGGATATAGCTCAGTGGCACAGCCCCTGCTTGGCAAACACAAAGTCCTGAGTTCAATTCCCGGCACCAAAAAAAAAAAAGAAGAAGAAAAAGAAAAAAGAGAAGTGGGTGAGTGAGCAAACGAAGAGATGTGAGGAGTTGAGACTCCTTATGAAAAAGAAGCAGAAGACAGTCTGTCTCACAGGTACAAGTTGGGGATCTAGATCAGCCGCAGTAATTTCAGAATATGTAAAGTCCCTAAAAACTTTTCCTGTCCCTCAAATACCCTGTCCCCATTGTCTTGTCAGGGGGATAAGCACCACTGTTCCACTGTGGGCAGGCAGCTCACTGGGATTTGATAAAGCACTAAAGATACAGAGTTTGAGGGAAGGAAAACATTTTATTGGACACTTCATTGGAAAGGGGGGGAAAGGAGGAGATAGCTGCCCTGGTAATCAGGGTACAGGACTCCAGAAAGATGGAGGACCATAGGCCCTTTGTTCTTGGCTGTTTTTACTGGCTGCCCCCTAACTGTAATTCGTCATAATCTGATTGGTTTCCTGGGCTGTCATAGATGGATACCAGACCTCAAGACCCCTAACTCAGGTGCCATTGTCCATGTGCAAAATTTTAAATGAGCCTGTCAGAATCTTACCTTTAGAATTTATGCGTTTGTTAAAAAGGACCTTATGAACAAGGTCAAGTTAGCAACTAAGTAAGGGGGTGTAGAACACTATATCCATATATATGATGTATGTAGATGGTGTGTGTGTGTGTTTATACAGTAAATAAGAGCTTTCTTTTAAGTGGTCATCCCTTGTCTCCTTTGCACTTTATTGGAGGTGGGTGAGGGGCGGCTACCTTGGTTTTGAACACCTGTCTTCCCCTGAGCTCTTGTCTGCCTCCGCTCTTGTCTTGTTCATTGCTTTCTCCAGTGAAGATTTAACTCTTTCTAGTCAGAATTAGTTGGAAAGCCCAATGAAGGATTTCCCTACTTACAGACCACTTTCCCCTACATTTTTCCCCTCTGACGCTTCCATCCAACTGCTTTTGGGTAAATGGGTGATGACCAAGCTGGCTTCTTTGAGCTAAGTAGGGCCGTTGTTAGAGAGCAGTGGATGGAAGTCCTTAGCAGTGAGGATTATCCCAGGGGCCTTGGCAGAAGGAATCTGTTACTTTTACCATGGGTTTTATCTGCATGATTGGTTGGCAGCCTCTAGGCAAGAATAAAGAAACTTTACCAATAATTAAAGCACATATGACCAAAGCAAGAGCACTAGAATGGAAAGGCAGATTGGGGGAGGAGCCACAGACAGACACTGCCCTTAAGGGACTGGAACAGCAGTTGCAACCAGTTGGCCCTAGACCTGTATACAGGTGTAGCTGGAAACTGCCAGCATGGGTCAGGGAATGGAGACTCCTTTCTATGTTTAGCCTATAGCGCTATCACTTTTCTATGTCTTAGGTCATACTCCTCTGCTGGGTGTTCAGGACTAAGTTAAAGTAAGACCTATGTAAATCAATATTAATAAGATATATAGATATGATAAATAATAACATATATATGTTACATCATATATATGTTGCATTTTGTAAATATGATAAATTATGATAAATATTATATAATACATGAATATGAAAAATATGATATAATATACATATAGATATACATATTTAAGATAAGTTACATCTCCTCAGGCATTACATGCTTTGGGACCAGGTACAGATCCCCTTATCTCCTCTGTCAGTGTCAGCCACCAGGGTGGATTATAGCTATGCTTGATCATATGGCTTCCCATGGAACAAGGGACACATTTTTCTCTCTGGTGACTTTTTAGAACACTGTATATGGGTTGACTCCTGTCATCTGGGGTCCAAAAATTTCCCTGTTCAGCACCCTACAGACACACACAGAATTGTAGGAATCACCAAAATTGTAGGATCCTGTAGAAACTTCCCCTCATGTCCTGGGATTTGGTTGACCTTGGAGGGCCAGGCCCAAAATATTGGCTGTCCTCCCTTTATAGCTCTGGGTCTCCAAATCTCAGTTGTTGAACATCAAGAAATCAGAATGTTTAATTTTATGATTTTATCCAAATATCAATCACCTTGAAATATATAGTATGACTAGGGAGCTGTTATTGTCTTACTAATCGTGGTTCTCTTAGAAGTAAAGTTAAATGCCTGTAGATAACAATTATAAAGTTTTGCAGAGAAAACTTGAGACCAAGAGAAACATAACATTTTAGTACAACAATCATAAAATCATTATTATACTATCACCATTTGTTTTTGTCATTATCTCTAAAATACCTTTAAATGTTCATCTTAGTATAGAATAACATTTAACTGTTATATCTAAATTCGTCATCTTTTAATAGGGTGCCATCAGAGAAGAACGCACCTGTCCACAGATGCACTTTATAAGTTATTCGTGTCCAACCTTTAATTTTTAGTGTGACATTGTCGGGACCGCACAGTGTTTGAGCATCTCCAAGTGTTCTAACACATACATAACACGCACATCGCATGAGCCTTGAAAAAGAATCATCAGGCTGGTGGTCTCCTGCTGGACTGACATGTACACCTCATCACAAGTAGCTGGAGCAAAAGTAAGGGAAAGCCAGATGTTTCAGCCTGAAAGAAAGTTATCACCATAAACAAATTTAGCCTGGAAGTCACCAGTAGGACGAGATGTGATACCTCAGTTCATGAACTTAATTCTTTCCATGATTCTCATCGCAAACCAAATTGGATGAGATCCAAATCAAATTTCCCCATAAGGTCAACATTGAAACTAACCATTGAAGTTGCTCTGGTTCTTTTCCAATTCAGTGTGCGACCAGAATCACAGAAAGAACTAAGTTCTTGAACTGAGGTACTACTCTATTCATTGCCTAGCAATTTATCTAGTGTAACTTTTAATTTTTACATTTTAAAACCATGTTTGCAGGCATAGGTATTCTTTTTAATCAACCAAACTAAGGAGGACATGAGTTTGATAACTTGGTTTTCATTCTACATTCTTTTATAATCATTGACAAACAGAAATTATTGCAAGATTTAAAATTATATATTTATATTCCTTATATTACTCAACTTGTTATTTCACATTACATGATGACACGGCTTTTCCTGTATGGGATTCGTGTGTGGTGTGAAATGTAGATAAGGAGGAATGACCATGCTGGGCTTCATATCTTGCATTCATATCTGAGACAAGGCATGTCACAAGAAATATGCTGTCACCAACGCACTATACGCGACTATGAAATCATTAGCACCATGAATGACCTCTTTGCAGGTAGGGTGTGAGAGTATTCACCAATATGTAATGCAGATTGTTGACAAATTCTCAAGAGATTGAGTGCAGCTTCTTGTTGCTCCCTGCTTATGGAAAGACTATTTCCCCTCTTCCTTTATTGGCCAGTTGGTATAGCTGACTTCACACTGTATAATAATTTATATTGTGCCTTCTTTCCATGTCATTCACAAAATTTTATTTTGAGTTTGGAAGTTGACACTTTTTTTTTTTTTTTTTGGTACTGGGAACCAAACTTGGGACCTTGTGCTTGCCAGGCAGGCGCTGCACTGCTGAGCTATATCCCAGGAGGGAGTTGACACTTGAGTGAATAATAGTCCCCTGTTCATAGTATATTAACATCATTGTTCATGTAATGGCTAAACTTGTTTTTTACTTTTTGTCCTTACTCCCAGTCTCCTCTCTCAACCCATTAAAATGTTTATTCTTAATCATTTTAAAGTTTTTTTTATGCATTCTTATAGAACAGGCTTAATGGTTTCATATATTACCATGAGTTCTTGTGTACTTTCATTTACCTCTAAATCTGTTTCTTTTTTCATGAAACCCTACACTTTTAAGATACCAACTGTAGTTGCCCAGCATACTTCTAATTTGCTGCTTCTAAAGGCTGCATCATGTTTCGTGATGTGGGTCCCACATGCATTCCACCTACCTCATAGATGGCCTCATTGTTTGCAATTCTCGGTTTGCACAGAAAATGCAGACACTGAATATCACGCTTAAACTAGAACCAGGATTTTTCTAATAAAAGCATTGGTGAATTTTGACACATATCGCCAAATTCCTTTTCAGGGTGACAACTTCAATTTATTCTGGTAACATATTATTTTGCTTAAGTGTCGTAGTTGTTTTCTAAACATCACTTTATCTACATAGTTTCTTAGATAGGCTAATAGATGCAAGAAACAAATTCTCTTAGTATGAACGCAGTCAAAATACCCATTTCCAGCAATTTAAATTTAAGTGAAATATTCTTCAAATTCATTTTTCTACTTTCTTCTTCATGACGTATTTATTTGTAATTGGGTACATTTTCTTCTCAGATCTATGTTTTGCTCCTCCTTAAGCTTGTTTGCAAATATAATTGTAATATCACAGCCATACTTATTACAATGCTCTAGTTAGGATCTTAACTATCCCCTAAAGGCCCTTGTTAAAGCCTTAGTCTCAACTTGGTGTTATTAAAGGGTGGTGTAATCCTTCACAGGGGGACCCCAGCAGTAGGGGTTTGGGGGCCATTAGGGTGTGCCCTTTAGGAAGATCGTGGGAGCCAGGCTCTCTTCCTCCTTCTCTCTGTTGCTCCCTGTCTTTCCGTGGGGTGAGCATGCACTCTGCCCAGTGGCATGCCTCATCACCACAGGCCCAGAGTGACCCAGCCGGCTGATAGTCTATCGGAGCCTCTAGAGCTATAAGCCAGAATAAAATTTCTCTTTATCTTGAGTATTTGTTGTAATACCAGAAAGTTGACTAACACACACCCGCAATGGTGATGTAGTCATTTCCTATGTTTTTACTTCTCTTATAAATTGCCTATATATGTGTATGTATGCGTGTGCACAGGTATTTATATGTACGTTTTGTTTTTAATCTTTGTTACAAATATATAACATTAAATTAATCATCTTAAACTTTAAATGTACAGTTCAGTACCTTTAAATATATGTACACAAATCTTTAAAATTTCTTTATTTGGCAAAGCTGAAACTTCATGCCCATTAAATACAGATCCCCCATCCCAGGCCTTGTTCAACCTGTTTTCTGTTTCTGTGATATTTGACTCCTTCTGGTATCTCATGAGTGGAGTTGTAAGCATTTGTCTTCTAATTTTTACCTTATTTTACTCAGTATAATGTCCTTGAGACTTATCCATGTTGTACCATGTGACAGGATCGTCAAGACTGCATAATATCCCATTGTATGTCTTAGTGCAATGTTTTTTATCCTTTCTTCCAGTGATGGACAACAGTTTCCTCCCACTTTTTGGCTATTGTGACTAATAACCTGTGTATGCCAATGTCCCTTTGCGACTCTGCTTTACATTCTATGGCCTATACACCCGGAAGCAGCATTGTTGGATTGTGTGGTTTCTGTTTTTCATTTTTTGCAGAAATTTCATATTGTTTTGTATAGTAATGACGCCACTTTACACTCGCACCGGCAGTATACAAGTGCTTTAATTTTTCCTCACTCCTGCTGATCCTTCTTTCTGTTTTCTGTTTGTTTGCACAGGGATTTTCCAAGGGGCTGAGAGGTCACAGCTACTTTTTAAACAACCAGCCTTAATATATAGCAATTATTTTGTTGTAATTTTTTAAAATTTATGACCATATTCAGTTTAATTTTCTCTAATTCTTTGTACTTGGAAGAAGTAAATTGAGCATATCAACCATGTTAGTATGTTTTTCTATGAGATTTTGTCACTTGTTTCACTTTCAGGCTTGCAACAAGTATCAACATGTCTGTTTTGGAATGTTTTTCATTCGATCCGCTATCCAAAATCTGAAGATGAATTTCAAGAACATATGATGTCAGATGAAAATTATTGTTCTTATAATGTTCATTTTTCTCATTCAGTTAAAACTATTTTTCCTACATTGGACTAAAATCAGTCAGATTTAAAGACAGCACAAGTTTATCATACACAGAAACTTTCATAAATGAAATATTCAGACATGCCTCTTCTCTTTATTTTTAAGGCAAACGAGTTTGCTTTGAAACAGCAATAAATTGTGTGTTTGAGAGTGTTTAAAAATCTGTATTATGTTAATTAGTATTTTAATATCTCTTTTATTCCTGTTTCATTTTATTTAAAAACCCCCCTAGTGAATTTTTTGGTACAGAAAATATATATTTTATAAACATTTTTCATAACAGTGCTATGATGCTATCAACTTTCCTCTTATGTTTTCTAATCAAGGGGAAAGAAGGGTATGGGAATTCCATCATAGAGATTCCAATTGTAATATATATTTGGCTAAGAAACGTAGTATATACATACTTAACTTCCTCCGATAAGCAGCATCGGCTTTTTGTTTTCTGGTGGTTTCAATAGTGATAATCAAAATGGGTAAAAGGTTACAACTATATTTTTAAAAAATCAGTCTTAATATATGTGACTTCATTTACAATATCTTAGAATTTTGCCTGGCAATAAACTAAGGAAGCCAATATTGCCACAAATAGATTAAAAGGAAGATCCATTTATACACATTTGAAAGTTTGCTGAAGCTTATGCCAGAATCTTCAGCACACAAATGGATGCCAGCACAGATTAAATAGACAGGCTCAATTAAATATGCATGCAGAGAACCAAAACTCTCGTAGTTTGATCTGCTTTCATATCACACAATTTTTTTTTTAATTGGAATTCTCAGTGCTTTTCCCCCCACTTCTTCTAAATAGTGAACGAGTGGCCATAGCTGCCTCTCCGCCCTGAAAGTTGGCATAATCATTCGGTGACTAGCACAACAGTCTGTAGGGTCCTCAGCTGATGTGTTTCAGAGTCCGACCACATTTAAAGAAGCGACTCTCCTGAGCCAATGACTTTCGTATAGTAACTTTCATAAAGGACTTCATAAAGCAGTGCGGTATACGCCCATTCAATAGGCAGGGACCGAGAGCCCTTGCCAAGTTTTATACTAAAAATAACGTCAGTATAGTTGTGAGTTGTGAGAGGCAGCATAGTGCTGGGTAATATGATTTTATAGTGTGTGCAGCAATGCTGTATTTTGCTTTACTATTACTACAGCAGACACTGCTATTCACGGCTGTGTCATTGCCCGGAAAATGTGCACCTTCGTTAGCATACATGCCCTCGATGATGATGAGTAAGTGACCAGTATTAATTTTGGGATAAAGTGTGCTCAATTGGTTTGTTGTTTACTATTCATTAATTTGGTGAAGATTTACACGCTTTTTAACCAATTTCACCCTTAGTTCTCTTCAAAGAATTTGGAAAGAAGTTCAGGTTTCTCTCCTTAGTTATAATGGGAATGTCTATATCTTAATACAAATTCAGGGAAAATTCAATTCGGGGCAACTCCACATTCAAAGATGGGCTTATTTTAATCTGCTCTGTGTTTTTATATTACATATGTAAGACTGGTTACTTTTATAGAAAATAGAGGCTTATTTACCTCCAGTTTTAAGGCTGAAACCCCAACATCAGGCAGCCATATCTGTCTAGCCTTTGGCAAGGGAATTCTATGTCACAAGGTGGTAGTGGCATCGTGTGGTGGAGCATATGTGAGAGTAGCACGTGGCATGTGTGGAGGAAGCCAAGCTTATGAGATAGTCTCGCTTCATAATAGCTCTGCCTACAGGACAACTCATCCCGCTGTGAGAGACCTGACTCACTTCCAGGGAATGAGCACCAATCTCTTCTGAAGGTGATGATGTAAACACCTCCCAGTAGACCCCCCTCTTAGCAGTTCTGTCACCTGTTTGCATGGATGGACCTCGGGGTAACTAAGGTATCTAAATCATAGCAGGACTCACTAGGGACTTGTGGATCTTCGCATGGTCATGGCCAGTTGATAGCTGAAATGCAGTCTGAAGCCCCACACTGGTGTGTAAGCCACCAAGCAGGAATTTTTTTTCTTTTACTTTTTCTTTATTTTTACCTTTTTGTTTTTTTTCCTGTTTCTTTCTTTTTCTTTGCTTTTCACTCTACTTTAGTGCTGCCTGGCACATGATAAGCATTCACTAAGTAGTTATTGAATAAAATGAAGCTAGAAGCTCACCCATATCAGCTACAAAAGAGAGGGCTGAGGTGAGGGTACTCCTTGCAGTAGGAGTGACGATAACAGAGCTGATGGTTGTGGTGAAAATAATGATCAGAGCTAATGTTTGTAGCCCCCTACTGTGTGCCAGCCTTAAAACCTTGAAGCGTTTCTCTGAGCCTCAATAATAATGCTCTGCAGTGGTGCTGTCATGATTCTCATTTTACAAGCGAAGAAATCCTTAGCTGGGCTAAACCAATCACCTACCATCACATTTCAGTGGGCAGCAGAAGCAGTGCTAAATCTAGATGTGCAAATTCTGTTTAAGGGTCACCAGGTTCTCCACCTGGCCATGGCTTGGTAGCTCCAATAAGCTGGCAGAGACCACATTCTTGTACATGTGTAGCATAACGTGCACCTTCTGCACCTTCACAAGAGACCTCATCTGACTGGTGTTTCAGGCTCCATGCTGGTGGGGAGGTAGGATATCATCCTCTGTACCCACTGTCACCCTAACAATCTCCGTATCCAAAACAATGGTGGAAGACCGTACATAGGTTCTAACACTGCAAGAGTTACTGGTCAGAGAGATCCACACCCAGTGGTCATATTGAACAAGACTAAGCATTTTTAATTCCACTGTAAGGTGAGATACATAGTAAATTTAATAGGCATCATTCTTACTTTATATACCCCAAGTCTTCTAGAATCCTGAGGATTTATTGTTACACTGAATATTGAGTAATGTTTAAACAGAGTTAACGTAAGTATTCCTAAAATTCCTGTTTGTATGGAGGCATTCATTTGAGATGAATGAGCATGTGATTCAAGACTTGACACTATGAGGGAGCTGTTCATGTTTAATCTAAAACGCACATGCCTAGCAAGCAAAGGAAAATACCAAGAGTGAGTGGACAGTGCTAGCTGAGGCAGCAAGGCAGGGTCCTCTGCTCCACTGAACTCAGCCCAGGTAACTGCGGACGAGCAGGGCATGGTCCCAGACTTCTCAGCTCTGCTGGTTAAAAGAAGAACTTGGAAATTCAGATTTTAATGTGAAATTTTACGAACAATGAGTTATTTTTAAAAGATTATGAGAGCAAATTAAAATTTATTGGAGAACTCTGCATGAATTGTGCTCCTCCAGCTCTGGGAACTCTGGTGCAGACAGAAACTACATTTTTTTCTGCTAGAGAAAGGGTGATATCTACAAAGAGGCTTGGTTCTTTGTTAAGGCAAGTGGGACCCTGATATATGGTTTAGAAATCCTGCTTGGATTAGCTGTCATAGACGAGCCAAGTATGGTGCCTGTAGTAAAAGAAAGGTAGAAGAGAGAACCAGGTGCACAGTGATTTGGGGGCTGGGTGACCCCTCCATCGAGCTTTCTGGAGACCTGGCTTCTCTCTGGGACGATGTGTGGAGCCCACTTCCTAATGTGTTTGCACCAGAGTGAGAGGTGTGGCTTGGTCCCATCATTTTCATTCATTCACTTAAAGCCAAGGAGATTGAATATTGATTACTATTTATTTATGTCACAATCTTGGAATATTCTTAAAGGAATATTTTGGAACTCTCATTTAAAATAATTAAAAGCAAATAAAATTTCAAGTGTTTATTTTACTACTTAATGAAACAAGCCATTTAAATGAAAATTAAGTAAAATTGTGTTAAAACCGTAAGACAACTAAATTTGTCAATAATAATTTTGTCCACATAAATATATATACCCATACATGTATATATACATTATATTATGTATGTATTTTATATGTGTATTATATACATACATTAAATTATATATGTATATGTACACACATATTATAAAAATATTTCAAGCAAGTAAAATATTTGATGCAAAGTAAAATTATTAAATAAAAGTATTTTAATAAAATACATAAAATTATTTATGGCATAATTAAATAAATTCATCTTAAGATGTTATTTTTGTCAACTTTATGCAGAATTATTTGGGGTTATCCAATGTATTCAGGCCAAGTGAAAACAGGGAACTAAATAAATGTCTTGTTGAGAATGTCTTGATTGGGAATTGGATTGGGATGAAGAAATGTCTGGAAGATGCAGTGTGGATTGAGACATTCACTTTCATCTCCACTGTTTTGCACTAGCCCAGACTGAAAAAAATATAGTCTGACACCTATATAGGTTAGTCATGGAGTCAAAACTGAACCAACTCCACATGGAATTCACTACACAGGTAGGTTTCCTGCTTAGATTTTCAGACTGAGTGAAGGATTTCTTATTCAATTCAGAAGAATCGAGTGATTCAAAGTCATTAAATAAGCCATTTAGATATTATACCCCTAACTACACTATTGATTCAGTTCCATGTCCTATATTTTAAAGTGTGTGATGTAGCCACGGTCACTACACAGTCAGAAAATTTTAAGATAATAATGTAGTGCAATGTAAACCACAGGGTTTAAATGTAACTTTATATGCTTGTGTCCCAGGTGCCATTGGGAAAGATTAATGGTGGATTGAGCAAGCCTCACATAAACAGCTATACTCATATTACATAGATAAACTGGGCTAGATTTAGAGAGGTAGAGACGATGATATGAGAGAGGATTTCACTAAAATCCATTTTTTATTGTCTCTTATTTTTTTATATTAAGATTTTAGCTGGGGATGTAGTTCAGCAGCACAGTGCCTGCCTGGCAAGCATGAAGTCGTGAGTTCGATTCCCTGTACCAATAAATAAATAAATAAATAAATAAATAAATAAATAAATAAAAAGATTTTAAAGGCAGGACAAATTATTCTTTTTACAATTATTAATGCCTTTGGGTACCTACTAAATATACATGTGTATAGTTTGCTAGAATTGTCCCAATAACAAAATACTTAGACTAAGTAGGTAGCTTATATAACATGAATTTATTTTCTCACAGATCTGGAGGCTGGATGTCCAAGATTAAGTTTGTAGCAAGGTGGTTCCTACTGAGGCCTCTCCTTGCCTTGCAGACGGCTGCCTTCTCATCGCGTCCCCACGTGTCCTTTGCCATGTGTGTACGTCCCCGATGGCTCTCCAGCTTGTAATCCTATTGGATGAGGAGCCCCATTCCAATTTAATAACCTTTCTAAGACCTTAACTCCAAATGTAGTACAGTCACATTCTGAGGTACTGGGGGTTAGGAATTCACTACGAGAATTTTGAGGGGACAAAGTCCTGTCCACATTACATTTTATAAGAAAAAAGTAGATAGCGATATTTTAAAAAATATATTTTTAAATATAGTGCCCAGCACAAAGTATGTATTCCTGCCACTGAATTTATTAGTGAACTAAGGTATAGAAATAAATTCAAAATGAAGAATGAAAAAACAAGTATTTCAGATTGCAGTTTCAACCTAAAATCACAACTCTACCTTCCCCCTTTTCCACCACCATTACCACAACAGCTGCAGCAGATACCACTTTGACTCCGGTCTTTGACCTGTGCGGAAGTCTACCTTTGATGCAGCCAATTTCCTTGGAGGAACTGCCCTTCTCTTGGGTGTCACTGGCTGTAATTTTCCTTCTCTACAAATTCTGCAGATCTAAAGAATGAAGTTGCCATACTCTGTAAATGGATCTATTGGATTAACAAGGACTGGTGATTCAGTTGTGTAACTCACTGAAACCGCAATACTATCTTCAAGAAGTCCCATGTGGAAGACGCTATTCCAGGATCTTTAAATTTACTAAGAATGTGTAGGATATTTTGGAGCATCCTCCCTGAAGAAAAATCAGTTAAACCATTCCACTGAAAAGAATATTTAAAATATTCTGCATGAATCCTTGGGGCTGTATTGTTTTATTTTAAATGGATGCTACTGTGGGATTATGATTATTTTCTGGACATGCCAAATATAATTTTCTGTAAGTGATGGAAAATGTTATCTTGTGCATAGAACCCCTTGACTTTTGGCAGATTAAATTTAGTCACCGTAAAGCCTGAAACCTGCATTATTTTCTCCCTAACTCAAGATGTTACTTAGCGGCCAGAATTGAGAAATGTGCAAGCTAGCATCAGTCGTGTGGACTTTTGGCTAGCATTTCAAAAGTGGAATTAATCTATTTAGTAGTACCAAGATGTATCTTTAGAATAAAATTTTGTGCTGGACAAGTTATTTTTTTCTGCGTTAGAAATATGTTGCCACATAGGGAATTACATTCCAGACTTAAAGATGTTAATAGAAAGGATACAAACCATTAATGTGTAACAAGTTATTGTTCATACTTGCAAAGCACTTTATATCACTGAGAATGCAAAGAACAGTGCCTTAAATGACAGATGAAAGGTAGCTTGTAACTTAAAATGTTTATGATTTGTTCTGTGTTAAAGAAGGTAAAGGTCCTGAGGATGTACTGTTGAAGTGAGCAGTAGGAAACCTGCTTCTCAACATCATACTGGTAATATTTAATTAAAAATATCTTTTTTCATAGCTGAGAAAGTTACACAAAGTTGAAAGCCTTCATATTTTGAACCTTCCAACATTTTGCTTAGGGCTATTGAAAAGAAGACGGGGTGGGGGAGAAGAGAGACAAAACTGATTAAGTATCTTTTTCTTGGTACTCAAAATAAGATATCCTAACACTATTGTACCTTGAAAAGATTTCTCCCAAGCTTTCCTAGAAAGTAACTTTCAAGAGCCTATATGGAAATAAGTTTTGGAACAATTTGTTAGCTCTTCAAATGAGACAATCATTTTAAGTTTTCTGAGCAAATGTGACAGGTGTAATTTCACAAAACCTATGGGTTTTAAACCAGGCATGGTGGTGCACACCTGAAATCCTAGAAATTGGGAGGCAGAGGCAGGAGGATCTCCAAGAGTTCAGGACCAGCCTGAACTACAAAGTGAGAACCTTTCTTGGAAAAAAAAAAAAAGGAAGCAAACAAACAAAAAACCTATTGGTTTTTGATCAGGTTACTATAGATTTTTAATGATTGCCCTGGATAGATTGCACTTTGTCCTTTTTTACTTTCTCCTTTATTCCTTTTCTTCTTGTTATCAATTGTCATAGAATAATAAGTGTGAATACTTATGTTTCTGTCATTTCTCATAAAGCACTAGTTTCCTTAGTTTTAGGAGGATTGCTTCTTCCCTCCTCCAATTTGACACATTGGATTAGTTCAGAGGCCTTAATGAGTTTAGAATAAGCTTTTGCTTTTCTAGGTGATTTTTTTCCCCGTTAGCCCATAGTAGCTGAGTTTAGCACTTGGTTTTCAGTATTTTCTAGTAAGAAATGACACATTGTTTTAGTTCATTTCATAAACTGAAATGCCTTGTATTTAGGTGATTAAATTAAAGTTCTCAAAATGAAGAGGTATTGTTTCTTTGTCACTTGTTGGTACAACTAAACAGCTAAAGTTTGTTTTACTTGCACATTTGTACATACACCTACTGTTTTCAAGTGCCTTAATTGTTTAAATCTCTAGCTTCAAATGTTTTTGGAAAAGGGTAGGTTTACCTCCCAATTTTATGTTTCCATTAGTAATAATGTTTTAGGTACTTCACAAAATTTATTATGGCTCCACGGCTGTTAGTATTTAGTGAGTGCTGTAAGATTCATTTGAAAATATACAGAATTTCCATCCTCATGAGGTGGCAAAAATGAGCTGCAATGGTGTAATTTTCACTTACTTGGATAGGAATTGGTTGCCGCACATTAATATCAACATGTGTAGGAATTTTTTTGGAAATAATTGGGATTTTGAGCACTTCTCTAACAACAAAACCATATGAAGTTAGATTTTGCAAGTCTACAGATGTGCTCTTGCAACAATTCACAGCCTCTTCTCTTTTTCTCCCTTCCTTTTAGTAGTGAAGTATGTTGAGCCATTAATAATTTTTGGGTTTTCTTAACCCAGGAGGTATATAGAAACCTTTTCAGGTTTTTCATCTGATTTTTTCATGCTGATGTAATTCTGTCAGACACCTTATTTTACCTTAGAGATACCTAGTGTGCAGCGAGACACTGCTGTATTTAGAAATTTCTATTTCAGTTGGTTAAAAACTTCAAAGTCAACCTGTATCATGTACCAAACTGATTTAAAATAAAACTACATGTTTAGTGAATTAGTCTATTCCTTATGGACTGAAAGAAAATATTTTTAAATATAGTGCCCAGCACTAAGTATGTGTTCCTTCCATTGAATTTGTTAGTGAGCTCACGTATATTAAAGGAATTTAAAATAGAAAATAAAAAAACAAGTATTTCAGATTTCAGTTTTAAGGTGGTGTTGTGTTATAAAGGATCTGGAATCTGAGATGAGAGGTAAGAGCCCATTCGAGGACTAATTGAGCTCGCAGGAATGGTTAGGGAAGTGCGCTCTCCGTGGAATAGGTGATCCTGGCCAGGGGATGGCGATGTTTGAAGCAGAGTTAAGCAATTCAGAGACCTTGAGAATCAATGTAAAGACCTAGTCTTTTTTCCCCAAATATAAATACATTCAGCTTAAACAAATTGAATTGCCTGTGCTTTTCTGTAAAAGCTTTTGAAATCATCCCCATAACATTATGACAAAATGAAACTATCCTCATATTTTTTCATAACGAATTTGTCAAATCTTCTGTATATTCAGAAGTGACACTGGTGACTACAAGACTACAGCAATTAGATATTTTTAGTCTGGTATTTCATTAAAGAATTATATTTTTCTAAGCACTCTTTTGTGAAATAGACAAAGCCATTCTAAGCTGTTAGCATGTACTATAGAACACTAGTATATATTTTACTGTGCTCCTAAGGTGTAATTAAGCAGTTAACATTGACCCCGAGCAGCACCCAGCAATGCATTTCCTTACGTACTGACTATCCCCGGTGTCGCTGGGCAGGTGTCATTTCAACCGGTGGATTCTAGTATTGAATAAATTTGATAAAATAGTCATTTTTATGTTTCCTGTTATATTATCTTATAAAAATTAACAAAAGAAATATGCAATTTTTGATCATCCTGTATTTAAACAATTGGAGTGGTAAGTGGGTGAAAAACATACTATTGGAATTTTTGTATAATTCGTGTTTGTAATCTATGCACTTTTTGAAACACAGGTAAGAATAAAACTAGGAAAAGAAAGTACAAAAGCAAAATAAGAATGACTTTCCTTTGTCATTTAATATGTGAAAATGTGTTAACTTTTACTATATGTATTTACTTATCATATAATAATGTTATTTTATGAAATTTAATCAGAAGCAACACAGCGTAGCAAAATCTGTCAAAAAGTATAATAACATAAATACTTTAATCAACTAGAAATTATACATAGAATTCATTATGACTGCAGAGTTGTTTATAAACTATGTATGTATGCATCAGTTGATAACCCAAGACCAGTGATACCCTTAAAGTCATATAAAAAGGCAGAGATACATCAAAAGGGTGAAGTTACAGAAATTAAATATTCCTGATATGCACAGGAATATGTGTATTCTTTTATCTCTCCATCCTTGCCGTATCTGCAGTCCCTGAGGGTTCTCCATAGAATTATGAAGACAAAGACCAGTGGAAAACATTCTTCACCCCATCCTACATGTGGGCACAGGATATGCCTGCAGCCACTGTTTCTTGAAGAAAACTTATACCCGGTTTCAAAAGACCAGGACCATTTCCCTAATTTCTCCCCACTTAAACCTATAACTCAAATGGAACAACTCTCATAATATGAGAAGAAATCAGAACCATTTTTATGAGAGGCAAAAATGGTCTTTGGGGATTTTCCTATCTACAGAATTATTAATTAGGCTGTGAAATTCACAGATGTGACCAGGACTCCAGATGTGTCAGAAAACTAGATGTGTAGATACAGAATTGATGTTTCAGATTCAAATAGGACCTCTCCATGCAATCCAGGGGTCATACTTCAAACAAATAAAAGAGCACTGTGCTACAGACACCTTAAATCAGCACCGGCTAAAGGGAGTTGTTTTATGGCTTAAGAAGCTATAAAAACAAGTCCTCATGAGAAGTATCTCCACTGCTTTCCTTTTTACCTAAGGATAAAATGCAGGATGTGGATTTCTAACATTGGGAGGAACAAAGTAAATAAAAGTCATAAAAGCGTATAGGTTTTCTATAAGTTGTTTATAGATAATTGGGTATGATTATCAGGCCCCACCAAGAGTAAACTCGACATGCATACATTCAATACTGCTGCTTTCATCAGCTGCCTCTGTGCACTGAAACATGGGACAGAATGGATTTTACAGCTAAATGATGTGGGCAAATTCCAAAGGGTTTATTTTAATGACTCATCATAAAAGTCTAAATTCTGATGTTTTAAAATTCATTTATGAAACATAATTTCCCCTTATCTAGACTTAGCAGTGACATTTATTTCTATTTGGCACTGGGCTGGGCTACAATCATTTGGTACTTTATCACATCCTCCATCCCTGCCCCAATTCTGGCTTCAGTCATTATTTTATTTTATATATTTAACTTTTGGGAGTTGTGGAGATAGAAATCGGGATACATGATAGGCATACATTCTGACACTGGGCTACATACCAAACCCTTTTTATTTTTACCTTTTTCTGCAGATAGGATTTCGATAAGTTGCCCAGGCTGGCTTCAAAATTGTTCTGCCTCAGCCTTCCAAGTAGCTTGGATTACAGGGATGAACCACTACACTTTGTTGCAATCATTATTTTAAAGTCCAGTGTCCTGTGCTACCCTGCAGTCCCCATAATGCTGGGTGAACCTCCAGTGAGCAATGGAATGAATTAATGGTTAAAAGAATGAATCTATCAGAGAAGCCAGAGAAGCTTTAGCAAGGGAAAGTGTTTGAGATTTCTAGTACAGATAGTATTTCTTGTATTGTTGCTCATGTTTTAAACACTACTTTTCTTGTGTACACCTCAGCCCAAAAATGTGTTGTCTCATCACAGTCCCTTAATCTGTAAAATTCAAATTTTATCAGATAAACTTTCAATTCTTTTTTCTTAACTCTTTTTTATGGCACCAGAGGCAGATTTTTACTGAAATTAGTTCCTTCTATCTTTCTCCAGACCAGAATTGGTGAGTTCTAGGTATTTAGGAAATTTTCCAGTAACATCTCAAGTGTGTTTCAATGTATCACTATTTCTACCACTCAGGCTTCTGTATTTGACAACACAAACGCATCAGCCACTGACTATGTCATTGACACTATTAGAAACAGCTGTTATTTGATGGCATCTGTCATTTCTTCTCACCCTGATGGAGAGAAAGGGTCACTCATGTCTCCCTGTACCATTTATACCCAAAAATGTGTGGCGAGATTTATGTTTTTCAGTGACATAACTGAGATTTAGCTGTAATTTTGAAAACTTACTTGAAGATTGGAGGCTATTGGAAAAGATGACACCAGGTAAAGAAAAGGAACAGAAAATAAAAGAAAAGAAAGAAATTTCATCCTATCACTTACTAAATCCAAAGTTTCCAAGTCCTTATTTTGGGCCAGTTCCCAAATCCCTTTGGTCCCAGTCGATAGACACAATTCCCCCTCCCTACTCCCAGCAACTCCCCTTAAAACTGTGCATTCTAGCTTGCGAATGCTCTTGCACTGGCAAAATAAAGACACAAGCCAGACTTCCCTCCGCCCTGGAGAAATATGTCTTCCATCCTGTACCCTAGGCACATCTTCTGAACTTCCTAACCTTGGAGTGTCCCCAGGGACCCAGAGAGGGGGAGAGGGGCCCTAAAATCTCAACAGATATTTATATTGTTAGCTTCCAAAACCTGGGATATTTATCCTCAGTTATCCTTGTCTTGTTACACTGAAAGTAGGCAAAGAGGTGTTCACCGTGCTTTGTTCTAGTTCACTCAAGCTACTGCTGCTTCTGTCACTGACAAAGACAATGTCCTTAAAAGCTCTGGGACATCTGTTCATCAGGAAACGCAGTAGATGTTTCTAAATTATTAATTGCAAAGTAGGCTGCAGAATAGGTATGAATAGCAATTTTTGCAAGAGAAAGAGGCTGAGAAAGATTAAGTAATATGTCCCAGATTGCTCTGCTGCTGAATTTAGTGCAAAATTAAAATCTAAATCGATTCAGAGTGTGTATGTATAATTGCCCTGCTGGCAGTGGTTTCAATAATATCTACTTTAATTCAAAAGAAATTTTAGGGCCGGTGAGATGGCTCAGCGGCACAGGTGCCTGCTGGCATGCGAGGTCCTGAGTTTGACCCCTGGTACCCACACACAAAAAAAAAAAAAATAAAAAAAAAAAAAAAGAAATTTTAGCATCTTTGTGTATAAGGTTGGTGTTTTTAGTTAAAATAAGGATGGAGAGCCTAGAATGCTGCTTTATTATTTCTCATCCCACCATCCTGGACACCAGTCATTTTAGAGAGAAATACATCTGCAAGATAGGTCAAGGAAAACTGGCTATACGTAAAAAGTAATCAAAACAGGCCTCCAAATTGTAACATTCAGAAATTGATATCATGTAGATTAAACACCTGAATGAGAAAAACCAAACTTCCAAATATTTGGAACAATACATGTCTGATGGGAGAAAAAAAGATTTGTTAAACAACATACAGAACAAGCAATACATAGGAATAATAAATTAATTTGCTATATTCAAAATTTTGATTTCTTTACAACAATAGGTCTAAGAAACGCAAAAACAAGTCACAGAGTGGGAAAAGATATTTATAACACATATAACAGAGTAGTAGTATTGCAAATTGAAAATAATTTATTCAAATCAATAAATGGTAACTACTACAGCCTGGAATAATTGGGAAAAGTTTATGAAAAGTAGAAATGTCAATGAACATGAAAAAATACCCATCTCAATAATAATAAAAAATTCTATGGTTGAAATATAGCTTTTTTCCCTCTGACACTCACACTGAAACTCCACCTGATTATGAGATACTAAGAGGTGAGACCAGATGGGACTATTTAAGGTAATTAAGTCTCTGCCCCCGTAAGTGGATTAATCTATTTATGCAATTAATGATTTATTTGGTTATCTTGAGAATTAGCACCCTATAAAAGCCAGTTGGATAGGTCTCTAGATCCCTATTTCTTGCCATGTGACTCCATGTGTTGGCTTGAGACTGTCAGAAAGAAAGTCATAACCAGATAGGGCCTCTCATCCTTGGACCAGAACCATGAACCAAAACAAATCTCTTTTCTTTATAATTTAACCACCTGGTGTTTAAGATAGCAATGGAAAACAAAAAAATGATGACAGTCACCTACATATAAAAGGAAACTAAAATACCATCTTACCTATACAATAGATTGGAAACAGTTTACAAGTAGATGATGAATATTTGGAGAAATGATAACTCGTATCTACTCGTGTTGCTTGTGTAAGTGGTATAACCGATGAAAGGAGCCATTTGGAAATTTTGAATAAACTTAAAAATGCACTTGTTTGAGATTCAGCAGGTATGTTAGAGAGACTCTCCCACATATGCCAAAAAACTATGCGTTACTTTGCAGTTTTCTATTTTATATAAAAACAAAACTGGAAACACCTCGTGTCCCTTAAGGTTTACTGTCAAATTTGTTGGATTTGGGATCCACCCAGGGAATTGATGGAGCACTTCTGGGTATGTCTGGGGGCCAGGGAGGCATGGCCTCAGGGCCCTTCCCTTTCTGGTACCATTTCCCTGCTCTGCTTTCTGACCAACATGAACTAAGCATCTCTACTCCTCTTTGCTCTCTGCCATGATATGTACATGATATGGAGCCTGCCAAAAATGAACTGAATTCCCCAAAACTAAAATTGAGAGTCAAATTTAACCTCTTCTCCTTTAGGTTGTGTGTGTCAGGTATCATGTCTTATGATGAGAAAGCTAATACACAGCTTAAGGCTCATAAATAAAATGATAGGTCTACATAAATAGGTGACAGTCATGTAATCATATAATAGAATACACTATAGTAAGTGTAACAGTGTATACTACCATTACGTAAACCAACATATACTTCTCTATAGTTTATTCAGTAAACAAAGTAAATTGCAGAAGTATACATGGAATAATACTCTATTTACATAAGTATTTTAATACATGAAAAATAATCCTGTATATTATATATGGAAACATGCAAATATAACAATGGTAAAAACACTTGCATGTGGAGAATAAGCACAAAATTCCGTTCTGCACTAAGTAGAATTTAAAATGGAAGAGGAATCATGGGATTTTAATTGTAATACTTTATTCTGTAGAGCTTGATGGTGAATTGGAGGCTGTTCATTATGTTTTCCATTCTGCTTTTCTGTTTGAAATAGTACAAATTAAAATTTAGAACTAATACAATGTAATACGTAAGCAAATGATTAATATCTCTAACTTTTTACTTGTTATAAATGCATATTTATAGACATAGAGGTATGGTATAATCAGAATAGTACTGTGAGAGATTTTATGTCTGCTTTCATTGACTTAGATAAAAATGCATGTATTCTTAAGGGAAAGAGTAAGATAAGATTAAATAGATGCTCGCTGAACTGTGACTTTTTCTCTACTTCAGCTTAAGCTTATTCTCTAAATACTGTGTCACACTTGTCTGAGAGTACACATTCCCTTCGCTACTGTGGATGCACATAAAGGGCAAAGAAAGGTGTAAGGATGGAGAGTATCTATCACAAAATTAGATTTGATCTGTAGAGAGGGCCAATCCGCAGACTCTCAGAGTAGACAACAGAACTGAGGTAAAACTCCAAGCTATAGGAGTTTACGTTAATTAAGCAGAAGAGGAATATTGAGCATAAAAAGGACAAAAGCAGTGGGGATAGAACCTTCGAAGCCTGAGACTATTCACTGATCAGCCGAGTATCTCCACATGTAACACTTTTTTTATGTTAATGATTGTGGTCAGGTGCTTCCAGGAAATCAGGCACTTTAACTGCCAGGCGCACACACACACAAAGATAAATATAATATGACTCCTAACTGCAAAGCTCTTTAGGCAAATGATAATACAGTTTATACATGCTTACATATATCACATGCATATATATATACACACATCTGCACATATACAGATATCTAGCATATGTGTCTGCATATATATAATTATATACTTGTGTGTACATATTTTAATTGTACTTTCTGAGATGGACATAAAAATTCAAGCGTTATTCTACCCTCCTCACACATATAACTGAAATGCACATTTGAAAAGCTCTGAAATATTCTCTTCCTGTGAAAAGATTTTGACTAGGTGAATGCCCTTTATTCACAAAGAATATTTGTACCAATTTTTTTCTTTATGTAGCGGGTTACTCTTGTAATATCTTCATTTTTTGATTCTTGTATGCAGACTTGGTCTACTCTACTTTTCCGTATTCCATACTTAGTGGCCCTCACTGAGCTGCAGCATACCTCTTCCAGTACTGCCTGGCATATTTTACCTTCATCCATCTGCTTAGCATTGCCATGGGTTTTTGCCTTCTCAGAGTGGATGGCACCATGGTAGTTAGAAATCCAGTAGATTGGGAAGAGAGTATAACTCCTTTGGAAGGCAGAAACTACCCTGTGGTTTTTGCAGTGCTTAGCTAAGTGTCCAAAGCTAAAGTCATTCAACATGTGCTTAGATAATTTGTTTCACCCAAAAGTTTTATTGACAATCCACTTCGCTGGATTATAGAATAGTATTGCGTACAAAGGTTTTCTAAAGTTAAAATTGACATGGCAGTGACGTGATTTACAAGATGGTATCTCTCATGTTAACTGTATTTTTATTCTACATATTTTAGAAAATTGGGAAACGAAGCTAAGTGTATGAAAACACTTCTTCGGAGCAGGAGCAGTAACAGCCCTGGTTCTGAGGTAAAAATCAAGGCAGATGATTAGTCTTTAAATGGAAAGTTATGCTTGGTTTTCAGGTAGAAATTTTTATAAATGATTTTCTCCACTCATAAAACAGATGTGTTTGCTTCTCCCCACTCCTTTCTCCGCTAAACCACAGATAAATTTATTTGGGGAAAATGTAATTTTAAAGCTTGATGAATATTTATAAGCACCACAAAATCCCAGACTCCCCCTGAGGTAGGAGATCAGGGCGGAGGAAAAACCAATCAAGGAAGTGGGCGTAATCTGTCGAAGTCATGAGACCCTCTTCATTTACATCTCGTGCAAAACCAAGATCGTCTTCCATAGGAGACTTTAAATACGGTGTCAGGCCAAGTGAGTTTTTGCTAGGACAGCCATCCCAAATGCCTCATCTGCATGAGGGAGACAGCAATGGGGTAATTCCAGATACGAAAGACCCCCTTCATGATCCTTGTGGCAGCTGTGAATCTACTCACTGCCCTTTCAACTCTGTAGAAATACTTCTTTCCCACATTCAATAAATGCACATCCTACCTTTTCTTTTTTTTCTTTTTTTCTATATGCGGGTACCGGGAGTCAAACTCAGGACCTCGCGCTTGCCAGGCAGGTGCTTATGCCACTGAGCCATCTCACCGGCCCACATCCTACCTTTTCTATGTGGTTTGTCCAATTCTTCGTTCAGGACAGCAAGAATCTGGAAAACATTTCTTTGGGGACCAAAAGCCTGTAACACTTCTGTCCCATCCTTTCCTGCCTTTTTCAGTCTCTGTGCCCTCTGCCTCTGGATCAACACAATCTTGAATTCCAATGCCACGGATTAGTCTGTCTGTTCTTGAATTGTTGATAAAGGGTACAGAGTAGCCATACATTCTTTTTATCTAATTTATTTTATGTCACACTGTGTTTGCAAGATTGATCATGGCTGAGCAGGATTTTTCCATGATGAACCTAGATGAATTTCGTTCATTCCCATTGCTGTACATTATTCTTTTAGGTTAATATACCAAAATTTATGAATTTATTCTGCTGACAAAAACCACTTGACAGATTCCAGCTTGGGTCTATTATGAAAACTGCTGCTATGAAGATTTCTAGGCAATTTCTTTGATGAACATACATACAAATTTATGTTGCTCATATAAATCTAGAACTGGCATTCAGTCATAAGCATTCATTTGTACAATTATAGAATGGCCAGCTAGACTTTCAGCGTGCTTGTAACAATTTATACTCCCGCTGGAAAGATAAAAAGATTTCTCTTGTCGCATTGCTGCAATATTTGGTATTTTTTTTGTCATTTTCATTTTAGCCACTTTGATGGCAAACGTAACCTGTTAAAGAGAAAGGTCATTAGAAATATTTCTCACCCATTACCTTAGATGAACTTGATTTTGGCAATGTTAGCTAGTTTATTCTTTCTGAATGAAATGCATCTGGGGAAGAATGAGCGCATTCATCCGCTGAAGGTCCTCAGTAGTGAATGATTTCCCACTCTCTCTGACCTCTCCTTAAGTACAGATGATCTTAGCTCGCAGTTGCCATGGTCTCCTAAGAAGGCAGTTTTGCTAAGACTTTTTTTTTTTTTTTCCTAGATTCCTTTGGTAGAGATGCTACAGGATTTTCTCCATTAATTAGAATAAACTCCAGTTTTAAAATATATTTCAGTTACTATGATGTTTATATTTTGTTCACAGTTTAGAGGCAGTCTAGAAGTGGTTGGAATGTAATATTTAGAATTCTATTTTCCAATGGTGGCTATTGAAAAACAGGATGTTTTCTTTAGTAATTCACATTTCTAAAATTCCTTCTTAGTTAAAAGTGAAAATCTGTTGACCCAAATTTTTGTCTTTTTGAGAAGAAAAGAAAATCTTGGAGGGAACATGTTGAGGTCTTATTAACTATTTTCTATTATCTTTGTGTTTTTTTTTTTGCTGTACTTCACTTCTTATCTTTTCCAACTAATGGCATTCTACTCATTATTTAATTATTTCAATAAAGAATGGGTGTGATTTTTCATATTTTTCTAGAAGTATTATTTCATTAGAAGAGTATTTCTGAGTAATGGGATTTTAAATTTTTTTTTTTAAAGAGAAGAAAACAAAACAAAACAAATCAAAAGAAGAACAAATTTTCAAAACAACATAATAGGAGGGTAACAATGGTTAATACATTACGTATTACTATCTTTAAGTTAGTTATTCAGGACACCAGACATTAGCATTCAATTGTCCAAACATTATTGGCACAAACCTTACTCTTCAATGAACTAAGTAAAAATGGTAGTGTATCTATCTTAACCATCTTATATATATATATACAATTTTTTTCCCTTTCCCTTCTTTCTTTTCCCTATTCCAGTCTCTCTTTCCTTTTGACCAGTTTCTTTTTGATTCACCATGTCTATTGTACATTTTGGATCTTATTTACTCTTTCAGTTTCTCATACTAGAGAGATAATATGATGCTTACACATGTGCTTCTGGTTTATTTCACTTATGAGTATTTTCTCGAGTTGCATCCATTTACCTATAAAAGTCTCCAGTTTATCCTTCTTTATGGCTGAATAGTACTCCATTGTATAAAAATACCACATCTTTCTTATCCATTCCTCAGTTGATGGGCATTTGGGTTGTTTCCAAGATCTGGCTATTACAAATTGTGCTGCTATAAACATGGGTGCACATATATCGCTGTGGTACGATGTTTTTAATTCTTCTGGGAAGATGCCCAGAAGGGGAATAGCTGGGTCAAATGGGACCTCCAACCCTAGTTTTCTGAGGAATCTCCACACTGACTTCTGAGGAATCTTCCACAGTGGCTGTACCAGTCGACACTCCCACCAACAGTGAAGAAGGGTTCCTTTTTCCCCACAGCCCCTCCAGCATTTGTTATTAGTTGATTTCTTAATAGTAGCCATTCTTTCTGGGGTGAGATGGTATCTCAGTGTTGTTTTAATTTGCATCTCTTGAGTGACTAGTGATGTTGCACATTTTTTTGTATATTTGTTTGCCATTAGTATTTCTTCATCTGAGAAATGTGTATTCATCTCAGATGCCCATTTTTGGAGTGGGTCTTTAAATTTGGGAGGTCTGATTTTTTTGAGTTCTTTATATGTTCTCGATAGTAATCCTTTGTCTGAGGAACAGCTGGCAAACATTTTTTCCCACATTGTGGGTTGTCTCTTCACTCTGTTGGTGGTTTCTCTTGCTGTGCAAAAGCTTTTTAATAAGATGAGATCCCAGTTATTGATTCTTTGGGATAGTTCCCGTGCGGTTGAGTTTTTATTCATAAAGTCTTTGCCTACACCAATGTCTCCAAGGGTTTTACCTATCCTACCTTCCAGCAGATTTAATGTTTCTGTTTTAATATTTAGATCTCTGATCCATTTTGAATTTAGTTTAGTGCATGGTGAAAGATATGGATCTAGTTTTAATCTTCGGCATGTGTAGAGCCAGTTTTTCCAGCACCATTTATTAAAGAGGCTATCTTTCTTCCAGCGAATGTGTTTGGCACCTTTGTCAAAGATAAGGTGGCTTAGTATGTCTGGGGTTGTTTCAGCATCTTCTAATCTGTTCCATTGATCTTCAGGTCTGTTTTTTTGCCAGTACCACACTGTTTTTATCACAGTAGCTTTATAGTATAATTTCAAGTCGGGGATTGTGATGCCCCCTGCCTTGCCTTTGTTGCCCAGAATTGCCTTTGCTATTCTAGGTCTCTTCTGATTCCAAATGAATTTTAGGATTGTTTTCTCTAATTCTGTGAGATATGCTGTTGGAATTTTGATTGGAATTGCATTAAATCTGTATAACAATTTTGGAAGTATGGCCATTTTCACTATATTGGTTCTTCCTATCCAGGAGCAAGGGATATCTTTCCATTTTCTGATATCCTCTTCAATCTCCTTTTTCAGAGTACTGTAGTTTTCAGTATAGAGGTCTTTTACATCCTTCGTGAGGTTGATTCCTAGGTATTTCATTTTTTTGGATGTTATTGTGAAAGGTATTGTTTCCCTAATTTCTCTTTCAGTAAGTTTGTTATTTGTGTACAGGAAGGCTATTGACTTTTGAGTATTGACTTTGTATCCAGCTACACTACTGAATTTGCTTATTAAATCTAGCAGTTTTTTAGTGGAGTTTTTGGGGTCTTCTGTGTAGAGTATCATGTCATCTGCAAATAATGATAATTTAACTTCTTCCTTTCCAATCAGTATTCCTTTTATTTCTTTCTCTTGTCTAATCGCTCTGGCTAAAGTTTCCAGAACTATGTTGAATAAGAGTGGGGACAGTGGACATCCTTGTCTTGTTCCTGATTTTAGAGGGAAGGCTTTCAGTTTTTGGCCATTTAGTATAATATTGGCTGTTGGTTTGTCATAGATAGCTTTTACCAGATTGAGATAAAGACCCTCTATTCCAATTTTCTGTAGGGTTTTTAACATGGAAAGGTGCTGGACTTTGTCAAAAGCTTTTTCTGCATCTATTGAGATGATCATGTGATTTTTGTCTTTGGTTCTGTTAATATGCTGTATTACATTTATTGATTTACGTATGTTGAACCATCCCTGCATCCCAGGGATGAATACAACTTGGTCATGGTGTATAATCTTCTTGATGATTTGTTGGATTCTGTTTGCCAGTATCTTATTAAGGATTTTTGCATCTATGTTCATTAGGGAGATTGGCCTGTAGTTCTCTTTCTTAGTTGGGTCCTTCTCTGGTTTTGGTATCAGGGTAATGCTTGCTTCCAGGAATGAATTTGGGAGTATTGCTTCCCTTTCAATTTCATTGAAAAGTTTGAGAAGTAGGGGCGTTAGGTCTTCTCTAAATTTCTTGTAGAATTCGGCAGTGAATCCATCAGGGCCTGGACTTTTCTTTGTTGGGAGGTTTTTAATTACATCTTCAATTTCATTGGTTGATATTGGTTTATTTAGGATTTTTAAATCTTCTTGATTTAGCTTTGGTAATTCATACGAATATAGGAATCTGTCCATTTCTTCTGCATTTTCCATCTTAGTAGAATATAAATTTTCAAAATAGGTATAGATGATCTTCTGGATTTCTGCAGGGTCCGTCGTGATATCACCCTTTTCATTTTCAATTGCATGGATTTGAGTCTTTTCTTTTCTTTTTTTAATAAGGTTGGATAAGGGTTTGTCAATCTTATTTATTCTTTCAAAGAACCAACTTTTTGCTTCATTGATTCTTTGTATTGTTTTTTTATTCTCCAATATGTTAATTTCTGCTCTGATCTTTATAATTTCCTCCCTTGTACGGGCTTTTGGCTTAACCTGCTCTTCTTTTTCTAGAAGCTCGAGGTTCACCCTTAAGTTGTTTATTTGCGCTTGCTCTATTTTCCTGATATAAGTATTTAATGCTATAAATTTCCCTCTTAGGACTGCTTTCATTGTATCCCATAAGTTCCGGTATGTTGTACTGTCATTATCATTCAGTTGTAGAAAGTGACTAATTTCTTCTTTAATTTCATCTGTGACCCATTGGTTGTTCAGGAGGATGCTGTTTAATTTCCATGTGTTTAGGGAGTTTTTGTGGGATCTTTTGCCATTGATTTCCAATTTCATTGCACTATGGTCTGATAATATGCATGGGATAATTTCAATTCCTTTGCATTTACTTAAGCAGGTTTTATGAGCTAGTATGTGGTCTATTTTGGAGAACGTCCCATGTGCAGCTGAGAAAAATGTGTATTCTGATGTTGTGGGATGGAACACTCTGTAGACATCTACTAAGTCCATTTGTTCAAAAGTTTGGTTCAGTTCTACTATTTCATTATTGATTTTCTGTCCAGTTGATCTATCTTTTTGTGACAGTGGAGTATTGAGATCTCCCAATATAATTGTATTAGTGCTTATTTGATTTTTCATGTCCTTTAGTACTTGTTTTATATAGCTGGGTGCATTGGTATTTGACGCATATATATTTATGATCGTTATCTCTTCCTCTTGGATTGTTCCCTTTACAAGGATGTAATGACCATCTTTATCTCTCTGAATCCTTCTTGGCTTGAAGTTCACTTTGTCTGCAAAAAGAATAGCTACCCCTGCTTTTTTCTGGGTTCCTGTGGCATGGAGTATTGTTTTCCATCCTTTGACTTTCAGTCTATGAATTTCTTTCTGAATTAAATGTGTTTCTTGTATACAGCATATTGTTGGATCTTGCTTCTTGATCCATTTCGCCAGTCTGTGCCTTTTGATTGGTGAATTGAGACCGTTAACATTGATGGTTAAAACTGATATGTATTGACTTGTCATAATATTTTCCTGTTGTTGGTTCCCACTCTTTGTTTTTCTGCTTTCCGGCTATTTAATTATTTGCCCTGCCTGTTGGATTCCTTCTGTTGGGGTTCCTATCTCTTTCTAGAATGTCCTTCAGAACGTTTTGGAGTGCTGGTTTGGTGGTCATAAATTTTCTCAGATGTTCTTTGTCATAAAAGTATTTTATTTCTCCATCAATTTTGAAAGATAGTTTTGCAGGGTACATCAATCTGGGCTGAAAATTATTTTCCTTTAGAGCTTGCAATACATCATTCCAAGCTCTTCTTGAATTGAGGGTTTGTGCTGAAAAGTCAGCTGTGATTCTGATGGGTTTTCCTTCATAGGTGATTTGTCTCTTCTCCCTAACAGCTTTTAAGATTCTGCCCTTCTGTTGAATTTCTGGGATCTTGACTATAATATGTCTGGCTGAAGTTTTTTTTTGATCATGTCTAGTTGGTGTTCTAAAAGCTTCACTTATAGGGGTGTCAAATTCCTTTTCTCTTCCAGGAAAGTTCTCCCTGATTATGTCTTTGAACAAGGTTTTAATGTCGTTGATGCTATCTCCTGCTTTTTCATTTATTCCAATTATTCTTAAGTTGTTTATCTTTGAGTCATCTAGCAGCTGCTGAATTGATTTTTCATGGTCCCTTGCTATTTTTAAGAATTTTTCCATTTTATGATCACTAATTGCAAGCCTGTCTTCTATATCTGAGATCCTGTCCTCGCATTGGCTTATTCTGCTACAAATACTTTCAATGGAATTTTTTATCTCTTGGGTATCTGCTTGAATCTGCCTTATGGATTCCATTTCTTTCCTATGCTGAGCATTCATGGTTTCTATAGTTTTCTTAAGTTCATCTATTTTTTTGTCTGTATCAGCTATAGTGTCCTTAAGCATGGTCTTCATTGTAGACATTATCTCTGCAGTTATCTGTGAGATTATTTCTGTTTTAATTTTTTCCAGAACCTCATTCAGTTGCTTTGTTGTTACCACTTCAGATAGGCCAGGTGGGTGGCTTTCGGATTGTCCCACCTCGTTGCTCCCTAGGTTTGCCTTTGGTGAATTGGATGTGTGGGGTTGCATCTTGTTTAAGTGTCGTCTCATTTTTTCTTTCTTTAATTCCTGGGGTGATGTTTGCAGATTACCTATAGTAGGTTACTTTATTGCTAGTGTTTAAGATCTTTAGAAGATGACTACTTCTCTGCAGTATCTTCCAAGTGGAGCTTGCTTTTAGGTTTTGAGCTTTCTGCCAGATCCTACCTCTTCAATTCGTTGGGTATGCGAAGTTGCTACCTGTTTGGCCCAGTCCTTGATTCTTTGGTACTGTGCCACTGTATTTTCTGTGTCCCTTAGTCAATCTCAATCATGTAATATCAGGAAGGAAAGATGTTTAGAACAATTATTTCACATTTGGCTATAATGTTAACTAAAGCATCAAAGACAGCCTAGAAAATGACAGACTGAGCTAACCAGTTATTTACCACTTTTAGCTGTATAGAGTTGCGGTTATATAACAAAATCTAAAACACACCAGAAAAATTATATGCAGTATACAAGTCCTGTGTATGTCAATTTTTCCCCTGAGGAGTTTAAATTTAAAATGAGTTAAGGAGGAAATAGAGTATTGGGAGAAGAGGAAGGAATTAGATGTAAGGTTAGAGGACCAAGAGGGATCCCACTAAAATTGGGACACTAGTGCAGAGGACAGGTGGTAGAAAGAGAAGGAAGGGATAAAAGGAAGAACAGATCACAACCACAATCACAAAGAAGTTAGAGGAGCTGTTTGCACTCATATAAAAAACCAGAGAGAATAATGAAGGAAAGAGCAAATACACATACAGAAACAAAAATGAAGATAAAAACAATAAAACAGACAGATCAAAAATAAAACCCCACCAAAAAACAAAACAAAACAAAACAAAAACAAAAAAACCCTTCGCCAGAACAAAAAACAAATCAGTGAGAAAAAAAAAAATAATAAAAAATAAAAATAAAAATAAAAATAAAAAAAATAAAAAGAATCAGTTCCAGGTGTTGACTCTGCTGTAGGCAGTTACCCTGTGGTGACAGAGTCCTGTTCTGTGCAGGTCCGTCCCAGTAAGCCAGGAGCGCCCTCTGGCGGGCGGTGAGCAGATGCGCGTACTTTCAGGCAGAGACCAGTCTAGCTCGCCTCCGCTCTCAGCGCCCTTTCACGATCCCTGGGCCTGAGAGGCTCAGCGCGCTGTCTGGAGCGCGGGTTCCCTGCACTGGTTCCCGCCGCTCTGGTTTTTCGCCACGCCCCCCACAATGGCGCCGGGCCAGTCGCTCTCTGGCGCGGGACAGGTGTGGCTGAGAGTCCAGTCTCATTCCCCTGCTGACCTCAGCACACTTTCGTGGGCCTGAGAGGCCCCGTGCTGCCCTGTCCGGAGCACAAGTTCCCAGAGCAGTTTTCGAGCCGCTCTGAGTTTCGCCACACCCCCCACAATGGCGCCCGGCCGGTTGCTCTCTGGCGCGGGGCAGCTGTGGCTGAGAGACACTCACCGCCGGTCAGTGCCGTTCTCCGCCGTTCCCCTGCCCCGCCGCTGTCTCAGGATCCTCCGTGGGGGCTCCCTGGGCACCAGCTGCCACCGTGTGTCCGTAGATTTGAGCCTCCGCGGCGCTGCAACTCCCGGGATAGTAGAAGGTGCACGCGTGCGGTCTGCTCCTTCTTTCCTTTTTCTTTGTTGGAAGTCACCCGTCACTGGTGCCGGGGGTCCCAGATTGCGCTTCAGAACTTCTCTGGGTTTCGGGGAGGCATTTCCCCCCCTCCTGCGCTTTCCGGGTCGCTATATTCCCGTGTTCCAATGGTAACTTTTAGAGAGAGTTTCGCTGCCTGCTTCTTACTCATCCGCCATCTTGAGGTCCCCCGGGATTTTAAATTTTGACTGAAATTTTCCATTACTTTGATTGTAAAATGTTTCAAGTTTTTCTTTAAGTTGTTTATACAGTGAGGTGATCCTTCGTATTCCACAAGTAGATTTGACAAGCAATCATATTTCAATAACTAGTTCTAAGAAACATGGGACCTTTTGTGCATTTAATTTATAGACATAAGCTTGAATTTCTTTATTTTGTTTACATTATCTTTTCCATGCAAGAATCTGGAATTTTAAAATGGCCAAATGTGTCTAGCTTTTTCTTTATGTTTTCTGAGAATCCTGTTATGCTTAGGAAAATCTTCTCCTGCATAAATTTATACAAATAGCCTCCTCTTAGATTTTCTTCCAATATTTTATTTTTAAAAAGGAAGTAGAGAGGCAGAAAGCAATTCTGTGTTTACTGAGCTAAAGAAAATAAGGCAAGTATACAATTCTGCCTTCTTCTCCAGGTGGATAACCAATTATCACAAAACTACTTATTAAATTACCCAGTCTCTCTCACTAAGTTTGATTAAAATTTCACATCTACTCTTTCTGTGGATGCTTGACATATATAGATATGACTAATATGTCTATGTATTCCTGTGACAATATCATACTTTTTGATTATAGAGAGTTTACAACAGAGTATCTAGAAGTCTCCTATTTTGACCTCTTATTATTATTCAGTATTTATATATTTCTTGATTATTCTTAGAGATTTATTTTTCCATATTGTGCTAATCAGTGTTCTCCAGGACAGGACCAAGGCAATGTACACTTGATTGTAAGAGAGGATTTATTAGGTTGGCTTACATGATCAGAGGTGGGGTGGACCCTCAGTGGCCATCTGCAGGGTGGAGAGCTGAGAAAACCAGTAGCTGCTCAATCCATGAAGCTGGAAGCCTCAGAACAAGATGAACCAATGATCCCTGGGAGCTCCCTGAAGAGTTGCTGTGTAAGTCCAGACTCAGAGGCTAACGATCTGCAGTATAAAGTCAGTGGGCAATGAGAACATGCAACAAACAAACAAACAAACAAACACTGACTGAAGAAGAGTAGAATGTCTGTGCTCCTGAGCTCCTTCCTCTTCCTGTTGCTCCATCAGGCTCCCAGCTATTGCATGGTGCTCCCCACATTCAGGGAGGGTCATCCCCACTACCTATTGCTGAACCCCCTGCCAATCATCTCAGAAAACATACTCATGGGCAGAGCCAGAAATGTGTTTCATCAATTTTCTAGGTCTTTCTCAATCTAGTCAAGGTGACAACCAATATTAACCAAAAGACATATTCCTTCTAAAATAGTTTTATATAGCTTCACAGAAAAGTTCCTTGAGGTTATAATTTGAGTTGCATAACATTTATAAATTAATTTTAGAAATACTGATACATCTGTGGTGGTTTCATCATCAAAGTTGTTTTGTATGTTCCATGTAGATTTTATAAATTTATGCTTATATTTCCTTATACTCCTCTTGCTATACTTACTATAGATTGAAGAATGGGTGTGTTTTGTCCCTATTATAAATGGATTTTTTCACTTTATTTTCAACCTTGTTAGGGTTATGTCAGTGAAGAAGCTACTGAGTTTCGTAAGGTTTCCAATCAGAGTTAATCCCATGGCCATTTACAAGTGCTGATTTTTTCTCCTAGAACTGAGATTTTGGCAAACCTCTCGTCATAAAGAGTCTAAGAATTAACCGAACATGAAGGAAAGTAGAATGTAGGATTAGGGACATAGCAGTCTTGAGGCTATTATTTGATCTCCTGGAACAACCACATCTAAATTCATTTTGGTTGTCTTTTTCAATTACTTGAGCCAATAAACTGTTCCTATTTTCATTTGACTTAAGCAGGTTAAATAGGTCTTATTTTTCCTTGTTTGTCAAATGAAATGGCTATGGACATGGCTATGGCTTCCTTAGATGACTCATGCTATTAATCTTCAGAAAAACACCACCTTATTCTCTACTACCATCGTGAGAAAATAATGACAAATATTTCAGTGAGATAGAGTTGAACTTAAGGGAGTTGCTTAAATGTTGATAAAGGTGTGTAGGATACATCGGATACTGCTTTATTAAAACGTTGACTTTTAAGACGTATTAATACAATAACAAGAATGGGGGTTCCAAATGCAAGAATAAGAACAAAATAAAGCAGTTCTGTGAAATGATGATGAAAGTCACTTATTCTATTACTTATTGTCTTAGTTATTTTTTTCGTAGCTGAGACAAAATACCCAACACCCAAAGTTAAAAGAAGCAAGGTTTATTTTGGCTCACCGTTTGTAAAGCTTTCAGTCCATAGTCAGCTGACTCTAAGGCAGGGTGGCATGGCAGAATGTCATGGCAGAGGAGAAACAGTCCATGGCAGGGCAGGCAGGACACAGCAACTCTGCCTTCTTTCTGTCCCTTTATATACCTTTCAGGTTACAAACCTATTGATTGATGCCCCCATGCCCAGGCTGGGGCTGTCCTCTTTAATAAATCCATTCAGCCACACCCAGAACTATGCTAATGCAACTAGAGGACTAATCCAGATATCATATATCCTTAATCCATATTCACACCCTAGATTTAGCCACCTCAAAAAAGCCCCACCTATAAGTGCCTGAGACTTTGGGGGGACATCTAGGTATAAGCCATAACGCCTGTATATTATAAGTTTATGTATTACTATTTCTCTTCTGAAGGATAGCTAAGAAAGTTATTAGGCAATCATTATTTTATTAAAGACAATTTTATTAATGGAAAAACAAACTAATTATAACATCAGTACCATAATTGTGCTCTGACTCAAAGAAAATTTAGCTTGAACACAGCTATGATGTTCTGAAGTTTATCTCCCTTGTTTATCCACCTGACTTGTTCTTTCATAATTGGCTTCCTGAGAAATTATTGCACAACTCTGGTTTTGTTTGTTTCTCAGATGTAAATTCACACTGAGACTAATCATGATCTTTGAGATAGTTGATTATATTTGAGATTATAGTTAGGAAACCACTTTGCTTCCCATTGAAAAGTGATTGGGACTCGAATTGTATTAGGACTATTTACTAGGCAGAGTACCAAAGCACAATTTCTGTATCATTTGGCAATTCATTGTTTTCATTTCACTCTACACATGATTGATTGGATTAGCCCAGTGATTATGATGCAGACATTTTTATAAACATGGCCAATATGTCACTGGAAAAATACACAAAATTCTTGCTCTCACTGAACCTGGATTCCAAGAAGGAAAGACGGCAAATAAATTTATAAACGAATATGAATAAACTGCAGATACATGGATAACATCAAGTAGTGTGAGTACCACAAAATTATATGGATAGGGTGAGGAGTACAAGGAGTGATGATGAGAGGAGTAATGTTATCCTTTTATGTAATAGGAATTGCAGTCACAGAGGGACCAAATGGATATCTAAGAGAAGTACGTGCCAGGCAAGGAGGAGACATTAAGACGACAATATGCTAAGCATCGTCGAGGAGCTGCAAGAAGGCCTAGAGGAACAGAGTAGAATGAGGACTCTGTAGAGTTAGAGGATCTGAGGTGAAGGGTTAGCTCATGAGGTATATGATAGTTGTTTTAAAATTTTACTATGTTTGCATATGGAAATAGAACGCAGAAAGGCTACTGTAAAGAGTTATTACATGCCTGCAAGATGATTTCTGAGAGTAGACATTTGTTTTAGTTTGGTATCATGGATTAGTTTGGTATCATGTTAGAAGAATACAGGATGAAACATTTGACTTAGCAGACAGAAGTACATGAAGATCAGGTGTGTGTGTGTGTGTGTGTGTGTGTGTGTATGTGCGCGCATGCACGTTTGTATGTGTTGAAAGGGGGAAGTTCAGTTTCAGGTAACACAAATTTAAGAAATCAACTGGACAGTAGATGTGAGTTAAAATTTTGTGAACAAAGATTATCCAGGAGAATTTGAGACTAAAGACATTATACTTTAGGAATTTTAAATCTATGGCTGAAAATGAAATCCCCAGAACTAGATGAAGTCATCTAACTAAAGAGTAGAGTTGTTGAGTTTATGAAAATCAAAAGGGCTCACCAAAAAGGACAGTAAAGATTATTTTTCCAAAAAGAAGGAATTACTAAGTTACATCAAAAATTATTCATATTTGGAGCAAAATGATTACTGAGAAATGACATTGAATTTTTCAGTGTAAAAGTCATTAATGATCTTAACAAGATTAAAGTATGAAAATTATATCTCAATGAAACAACCCTTATGGATTATTAGGTTCTACACCTGCACATTTTATTTGAGTTATTTTGTAACTCTTTGTAAATGGTAGGTAAATAAATAATAGACAAGTTCTGTCTGTTTGGTAGTGATTTTAATTGACTTTCTGTGTCTGGGTTGCTAGTGATTTAATTGAGTGTGAGAAACAAGTTTTGTCTCCATTGGCAATTGATCTCAACTTTTCTTTACTACTTAAAAATGTGTGCTGTTTGACTTTTTTTGAACCGGTTATGAGATTTGTCTGGATTTTTCATATTATACAAGTAAAATAAATTGTTTAGCAAATACATGTTCATTTTATATGTGGAAGAAATTTATAAATTTACCTTTTTAAAGATTATATTTCAACATAGTTTTAAGGTAGTGATGTAGGGAAAAGACTGACTCATGTGTGTTTTATGGAAAATGGGGTCCAGAAACCTAATATAATATTTAAGAAAATGTTTTTGGTAAACTACATTGAAAAATTTCAAAAAAATTTCACGAACTGTTTTGAAGCACATAGGAAAGTAGGGGCATCTGGAGGCCTGATATAAGAAATCAACCCAGCAGGGAAATCAGGACTAGGGCTATCAATTTGAAGGGTCATGAGCCCTTGGGACAAGAAGCAAATCATGGGGGCAGGGCTCTGGTAGAACCCCTAGCATGGGTCTGGTGTTCATCTAAGGTAGAATCTCCAGGGAAAATTTTATTTTTCCTTTAAAGTGAAGATGCACTTGTCTGTCCTGGATCTAACTCTAGGAAAAGCAAAATAAAAGGTGAAAATTTACCTGCTGGGAATTCCTAACCAAAGTTGGCCCAAATCTTGTTTGAAGAATTGAACTCAGATAGGTGTGGGAAGAATATAGTGAACTAAAGGAATCATAGTATGACTAAGAAAAGCTCTTGCCTGTCACCTCCTTGTCATACTGTTGTAGTCAGGGTTTGCAAGGGAATAGATTTAATAAAGGATGCATAATTTATAGGATTATTTTATAATATTCACCTGAAAAGTCAAATGTGGAAGAATGCAAGAGATCTGTCCATGTACTAGAGACCCAAAGGATCCATCTGAGGGCCTGGATCCCACAGCAATGTCCTGCACGAGTCCAGCCGAAGACCTACAGCCCATGGCAATGACCCCATGAGTCCGTCTGGAGGCCTAGAGCCCACGACAATGTCTCATGCAAGTCTGTATCAAGGATCTGCACTGGGAAGGCCCAAAGGTCAGTGGTGGAAGCTAGAAAGTCTGTGCCAGCAGGATGAAGGATCTGTGCCAGCAGGCTGAGGGATCTGCACTGGAGCCAGGAAGGGATGCCCAAGGTAAGGACCAGAGCTCCTCTGAAGAGAGATGCAGCAAACCTCAGCGACAGTGAGGTCCCAAGCTCCTCTGATGATAACAGCTGAGTTCATATCAGGAAAATCAGCATGACACGCTTCTCCAGGAGAATCAACAGCGCACCATCTTCCCTTCCAGTTCTCTTTTTATGCTGTTGGCAACAGTCCTCAGGTGGGCCTTCCACACCCAGCACCACATTGTTTCAGTTCAAGTGGATGTTACACACTGACCATTAGTTAATCTACCACACACACTATCATAAAAAATTGCAAAGGATAACTTCTTTATTACATTGTGTAATTCAGCTCTAAGGTTCACTTTTGATTCACACCATGAAAGCTCAAAGACGACTCTTGTTGGCGTGCACACATACGCAGGTAGGAGGACATTATATCCACAGAGTCCACCCTCCCTCATTCCCATCTCACGCAGACTGGTTTGTGACCAATTAATGATAAAACTTCATTTTTCATTTTATGAGAAATTAAATTAAAACAATTATAAATCTTAATTCAAACCTCAGAAGCAGAATTTATTTTTAAAAGAAATTTCACTCTCTCTGAGTTTTAATGCCATGATAAGCCAATCTAAATTAGGTGCTCTCTCACATTCCTTTTATGAAAAACAAGTTATTTGGGGAAAGCCATTCAGTCTTTTACCCATAGGTTCACCACTAAGGTGCCTTGTCTAAGCTCATGAGTGCCCTAATTCAGAGAACCTTGAGGTTTTGTTCCATGAAGGATCCCGGAAGATTGGAAGCAGTGCGGAGAAGAGGGCTGTCTGCTGGCCGACTAGCCTTTCCATCCCATGAGGGAAAAAGCAGGAAGGGGTTGGCTGCCTCCCGGAAGTGGACATCAGTGGCAAAAAATAAATCCAGCACAAGACACAAATTAATATCTCAATTATTCACAGCTTTGACTGTGATGCCTTCCCCTCATCACACAAAATACTTGAGAAGGGAAGGGAAACTCCATTCACTAATGTACCGTCATCCAGGAGCCCACACACTTTAATGGGGGTACTAGCTCAGGCTGGCAATAGAATGGCTCTTTAGTTTCTTGGGTGTGTGTAACCATGAATTATTTGGTTGAGAATTAAAATTCCCCCATCAGTGTGTCCTTAACTAAATCACATGAGATTGAAATGTTATCGTTCTTACTCTTTCCTCAATCTGAGAAAATAGGGAAGTGAATATCTGCAAGTATGTTTTACATTGCGTTCATTATGTGGAGCTGAGAATTTCTAAAACTATTTTCATTTTACTAAGTTACCATGGGAAATCTCTTATGAGTACTAAAATAGATAAATAAACAAACAAATAAGGTGGAAAATTGTTTAATAGAGGATTTTAGTCCATGCTGTTTTTCTTATTTTTCTTCACAAAGACATTACATTTCAGAGTCTCTTTTCCTCATAATATGGCTGAAAGTATAATTTATTTTAAAGCAAGCATCACTGAAAACTAATCAGTCATTGCTTAGTTGCCAGTATTTGATTGATAGGTTGTGGGGTTTTGTGTTCTGTTTTTGCCTGTAGACGCTGAGAGAACCAAATCAGCCTTTGGAGTAGAGGTTGGAAATTGTGCACTCTACCGCCACCTACTGGGAAGAAGCCTACAGTGCCTGAAATAACAGGAAACAGCTCCACAGCTTCTTCTTTTTTTTTGTTTTTGTTTTTGTTTTTGTGGGTGTTGCGGGGGTCAACCTCAGGACTTTGCGCTTGCCAGGCAGGTGTTTATGCTGATGAGCTATCTCACTGGCCCTCGACAGCTTCTTCTCCAAAATTTTCATGAATTTTCCTACTTTTGCTTCTTCCCTCATCCTTTTTATTTTGTGTTGCTTCACTTTTGTTTCCCCTACTCTATTAGAATTGCTCTAACTCTTTCAAAATAATTCCTGTGCACAGCTGTCTAAAGCAGCGCTTTTGGACACGAGGACAGAATGGAGATGAGAAAAAGCAGGGCAGTGGTAAGCGGTATATCTACTTTAAAATGATGAGTCACGACTAATTCAATAAGAATTATATTTTTTATATTAAACTTTAATAATTAGAATTATATTTAATACCCCGAGTTCAGAATCTGAACTGAATCACAACTCTTCCACTAATCAGCTGTGTGACTTACAACCTTGCTAAGTCTCTATTTATCACTTGAAGAAAAATCAATGGTAATAATTTATAACCTACAGGAATTCCATGAGAACTGAATGATGTGTACGCTAAAACCTTTGGCAGAACACAGTTCGTTCAATAAACGTATAATTAATGTTTTCTATTACCACTACCCATCCAAAGAAAGTGTTTTTATTTTTGTTTATAGCCTTAAGGCACCGTAGAAAATATATGATCTCCAGAAAATGAATTGAGCATGGGATAGTAGAAAATGCGTTATTATCATGTCCATGAGCCAACCAGAATGCTAATCATGTTACAGATATTATTTCATTTACTGGGTGTAGGGCCCAGAATTTTGATTTTTCTATCCCAGATTTATTAGTAAATTTGTTGGTAAAATTTGAGCACTGCTGCCCAAAGCTTAGTTTTTTTCAGAGAGTGGTCGTTGCCATCTCTCCCGTTTCTCCCAGCTCTATCAACCGTACCATATTCTGCCAGCCTTATAAACTAGTATAAACTTTAAAATGGTATAATTCAGTATTTATACAGTCATTCTATTCTCTCCATATTAAATGAAAGGGACAAGTGATAGAACTACGGATAATTAGAAAACAGTTATGTATCAGTCCATGTTTACTAGAGAAACAGATATAACACAGATACACAACATATATGAATTTGCAAGATTGGCTTACAATGGCCACCCACGGAGTCGGATGAGGAAGGGTGCGGAGGGCGTCTGCACACTGGAGACCGAAGGATCCCGTGGAAGGTGTGGAGCTCACTGCAGTGTCCCGTGTGAGTCTGTATCAGGAGGCCCATGGGTCTGGGAGGGAAGGCTGAGGAGTCTACGCTGGGAGGCTGAAGGATCTGCTCTGGAAGCCAGGAGATGACGTCCAAGGTGAAGGTGAAGACTGGAGCTCCTCTGAAGAAACAGAAGCAAATCTGTCCTTCCTCATTTTCCCTTTATACCATCCAGGTGACGAGCCACCTTTGTAAAGGAATGGCCAAGAACCTGGAAAGTTATGAGGGTTCAAAGTGTCATTCGAAGTTCATTATGGCATGAGATTCTGTGATTCTGTGACTTTTTAGAATGCATTTTCATTCTTTCTTAACCCTGTATGCATGTAATACTGACAAACTGTATTTTACATTTATATAACACTTAAACCTTCCTTTGTAAATTTTTAAATGAAACTAAACAAGTGAGCCGGGACCTGGTTTGTTTCCGCACCTCTCTATGCTGCAGAAACACCAGGCTTTGTGTGGTTCACCCTATGTGACTTCAGGGACCTCCGTTTACTTCTGATTTAGATATATGCATGTAGTAACGTAATTTTTATTTCTAGGACTTTTCTTCGCCAAAATTTTCATGTTTTGTAAATAGTCAAAATTTTCTTTAAAATTTAAATTTTCTCTTTTCTGTGACGCAAAAAAGTTTTCACTGGGTGCTAAAGCTGCCCTGTAGTTTCTGGTACCACACAGTGGACAGTTTTTAAAAAATACATGTAGACACAATATGGTCTAACAACATTGATAAAGTTATTGTTTACCTAGAATCTAAATAATTATGTGTTTTAAGAAATGTTGATTGTTAAGAATCTCCAAAAATTATCCTTTGACCACCTCAAAGCTCCATTTAAATTATTCAGGCTCCAGACGCCGTTGATCTTGTACGTGGGCAATTAGTTACAAATATTGACCTAGAACAAACTTGACTATTAACCTGGTATTAACCACGATCATTAACCTGGTATTAACCTTTAAAAGAAAGGAAAAAATGAAAAAGATATAAAATATGAAAATGAAATCATGGCATTTAAGTGTTTAGTAAGAAATTCATGGTAACTATAGGAGATTTGATTAATATTATATATATAAAGTTAACAGTGGCCATCATAATTACAGCACTTGTATTTAGCAGGGTTTCAAGATTAAAGATATCGGGCCGGTGAGATGGCTCAGCGGCACAAGTGCCTGCTAGCAAGCGTGAGGTCTTGAGTTTGACCCCTGGTACCCACATAAAAAAAAAAATTAAAAATATCAATCTATCACCATTTCTTTGCCTTTAGTATTTGACTGATAATTAGTTGCTTAATTAAAGGTCAATGAAGAACTTAACCATGCTACCTGCGCAGAAATCAAAATTATGATTATTCCAATGTCCCAGTCAACTGTGTTACATACCAACATGACAGTGGGATGGTGACAAAAAGCACAAAAGAAAGCCTCTATTAAAATATGATTTTACCTTCTGCAACTTTGTTGGTCATACGTTCCTGTGAAAACGTTATTGCACTGACAGTCTCCAAATCATGCTGGTTCGGTTTACAATTTTTTGACTTTAAAGTGACATGAAAGCAATTGTATTCAATCAAAAGCACACTGCACACTTCGCTTCCGGTGTGACAGTCTCTGCTGATGCTGGGCCTATGGCGATGAGCCACAGTGCTGGGTGAGCTGAAGGGGAGGCCATTGATTACCGCGTGTATTATACGGCCGGTCTATGATGCTGGATGTGTCAGACTTATTAACTGCATTTTTTAAATACAATATTTGCACACAGTGTTGGTTGGGATGTAAGTCAAGGAGCATCTTCATTAGCAACATTAAAAATAAGGAAAATGTTTTGCTTTGTTTTCTTTTGTTTTGTTTTTTGCAGTACTGGGGATTGAACCCAAATAGTTTACACTGAGCTATATGCCCAATCTTTTGTTTTTCCCCTTTATTTTTATAAATATAATTCCCTAAATTGACCAGGCAATGCTTGAACTTGTGATCTTCCTGCCTCAGCCTCCCATGGTGCTGGGATTAGAATACAAGCGCGTGAGAACACATATGGCTAATATGTATTCTTATTCTTTTTCTTGCTATAAATTAAATTTGGATTTATGAAAATATATAGCATAGGCTGTCTGCCTACCAGTTAAATGTTTCATTATCTGTATAGTCTGAAGATGTAGGCTATAACAAGATGTACATGAAGAGATTCAGGTGGGAAGCTCAGAACTCTAGTTCAGCATTCAGAAGTTCTATGACTATGGGTGATTTCTCACTAACTCTTTGGTTTTTCCTAAATCAACTAAGAGAACTGGACCACACAAGAATTTTTCAAATAGTCCTGGAAGGCATGGTTTCCTGAAGGGTCTCCAGCATTTACCCCTTTTAGAGTTCCAATCACTCTAACCCTGCATGACTAAGGCATCTGTTTCTCATTATTATTGTTTTCATCATTTTGTTTCAACATGTTTCATAGTTCGGGCTTTAAGGGTAAGTTAAGATTTTGTTAGAAGAAAGAAGCTTAGTTTGTGAAAAGGTTTGTAAACCACTTGTCTGCATTTGCAGTAGCATATTTTCAGCAGGTTAAGTTCCCTGTTCTGATTTATTCTGATTTAATGAGACATTTGCCAAAGCACACTGGATAAGGCAGCAAAAGCAATGAATGGATAAAAGGCACTGCCTCTCATGTCCTCAATCAAGAGAAATTTGTTTGGCAGATTTCATTGATATTTACCATGTTTACCAAAAATTTCATCAATCCAGTGTTTGTGTCATGAGGGCCGCTGGATCTCCTTGGTTCACCTTCTCTTTGCAAAAATCTCTTTCATAGCCCTTTCTCATTTGGATAAGGATCTGTTTCTTTTTTTCCTGCAGACAAAGGTTCTTCCTATATATTGCTCTAACAGTTTATTCTTCCTTTCTGCCACTGGATACATAGTCTGGAAAAAGAAATAATACAAGACTAGTTTTAATTTCCAGCTAACAATGTTTTGTCTTTTAACCTACAACATAGAGAAAATAGCATCGTGCATCATTTGCCAAAAAGCAGCAGAAAAATGGGTTTATTGTGAAGTATCTTGTATATAATACCAAGTAATTAGATTCTGACACGTGTTGTGAAAGATTTTTTAAAATGCTCTAAAAATGTCGTAGGAAATGGTTTATAAGTAGAAATTCATGTGTTTTTTTTCTTTTTCTTTTTCTTTTTTCTTTTTTTTTCTTTTCTTTTTTTTTTTTTTTTTGAGGTTAAGAGTAGGAAAATTTATTGGAGAAAAGGAATGGGGGATAAGAAAGGGAGAATGGGGAATAGGAGGGGTCTGGAATGGGTTGCCCAGAAATTCATGGTTTTGTTGCTGTTGTACTTTAATCTTTTTGAGTAACTGAGTGCTTCCTTGAGAAAAATAAATGCTTTTAGGAATTACTTTAGTTACTTTCCTTCCTTCCTTCCTTCTGCCTAATGTAGTGTACTGCTTTTAAACAAAGCATGTTAAAAAAAGAAAAAGGGTTCTTTTATTTTAATTCTAAGAACATCTGTTTTGGATATATGCCTCTTACTTACCTATAATATCTTTCTAAATTAAAAAAAACCTTTCATTTGCACAGTTAGGCATAGGACACGTGCTGTCTTACGTTAGGTTCTGCGGCTGTGAGCCCAGGAGGACAATGGCTGAGTCACAGCTGCTGTGCCTGTGGACCTACTGTCTGTCTCTTAAACTAGTAGCTGCTGGAAAAAAAGGAAAATAACAAATATACTCCTAGGAAGATATATCCTTATCTGCTGTCCACGACCACTGAGTGTGTGTGTGTGTGTGTGTGGGTGGGTGTGTGCAGGTGTAAATGTGGATCCGAGTGTGGGAGGGGAGGTGGGAAGGTATTCGTTCAATCTATGAAAAGAAGTCTCTTAGGCAAGTTCCCTTTCCCTTTCTCACCTTCAGGGAGAAGGAGCTGAGTAGTAAGCCAGAACCTGGAAAAAAAGAGGTAATTGGGGTTCATCAATGAAATTGGACCAATCAGGTACGAGTGGTACCTTGGTTTACGAACTTAATTTGTTTTACAATTTTGGGGAATACGGCTGCTTTTGTGTTTGTGAGGAAGATGGCCATTGTTGTTGTCATAGGACTCGGAGTTTGGTAACAGAAGCAAAATTTTGCTGAGCGCTTTTGTTTGCGAAATAAATTGTTTCGAAACAGAGGCGTTCGTGACCCGAGGTCTTACTGTGTATCTTTGTTTCAGGATGGGTTTTTCCTGGGTAAATGCAAATGCTGAGCACCTAGACATGGGACCTGAGCAAGAGGCAAGTGGAGGAGCACTCAGCAGTGAGTCACGAGAGAGCAGGAAAAGCCTCCTGACCTGATCACCGAGTTTGGGTTTTGCTGCCCGTGAACAGTTATGCCTTCTACAACATGGTGTGAAGAGGGAGTCCGCCATCTAAAAGTGCAGTGTAATAAAGAATTCATTTACAAGTGTATGTGTGTGTGAGGGCTGGTTAGGTGACAGTATGTACAAAATAAAACATGATTGGTAACATATACATATATATTCCTATATACATGAATATACATATATACATGTACTTACAATTATATTGTAATGCATAAAATTATGTTTACACATATAGATAATGTGCATCTTATACATATGCATATATATATATATATATATATATATATATATGATTATTTCGGTTTTCAGAGATTTTCCTTTGTAAGATACCACTCGAAGTACTTATGAAGACATCTTTTTTTTTTTTTTCTGGGTACCGGGGGTCGACCTCAGGACCTCGCATGCCAGCAGGCGCCCATGCCGCTGAGCGATCTCACCGGCCCTTTTTTCGTATGTGGGTTCTGGGAGTCGAACTCGGGCCCTCGCGCTTGCCAGGCAGGCCCTTACGCCACTGAGCCACCTCACCGGCCCTATGAAGACATCTTGGTTTCCTTTTTTCATAATGCATTATTTCTCCCATGTTTTACCCTAGGATTAGTCTGATTATGATCCAGATGGTGTTTTGTCTTAGTTACAACCAGTGACTCCACAAAACTCTGTTTTTTTCTTTTTTTTTTGTGGGTACCAAGGGTCAAACTCTGAACCTCACGCTTGCCAGGCAAGTGCTTATGCCGCTGAGTTATCTCACCGGCCCTCCACAAAACTCTAAACTGGAATATTTATATCTAGTTTTTCCTACAAATGTCAGAGAGAATAGATTTCCATTTTCAAAGATATAGCTTTATAGTTTTGAAGAATTTTAAACAGTGGTACAATATTAGTCCAATTAGTTATTTACTGGGAGAATGTGCTTCACCCAACAGCTGCCAGAAGCTATGCCTCAATATGACATTGTAGAAAGAAGCTTTAAATGACTTTTTGAGGAAGATTTTATATATATATATATATATATATATATATATATATATATATATATATTTCATGGATGGATATATATATATTTATTTCATGGATATGCATACATTCTATGCCAACTTGGCATAGAATATCCTCCCTCCCTCCCACCCTCACTCCCTCCTTCCTTCCTTCCTATCTTCCTTCCTTCCTACCTTCCTTCCTTCCATATCCATTATTTCATGGATATGTATGGATATCCATGGATATAAATGGATATCCATGGATATAAATGAATATCCATGGATATTCATGGATATAAATGCCTTCAAATATATGCTTTATGAATATTAGCCAAATGATAGTTCCACTTTTATATAGACTGCCTTCCATTACAACCCCAAATATCAGTAGAATATTTTACTTGAACTGTAATTAAATGAATATTATTAAAATTTATTTTAGTTGAGTATATAGCTCAGTGGCACAGAGCCTGACTGGCAAGTGTGAGGTCGTGAATTCGATTCCTGGTACAAAAAAAAAAAAAAAGTTATTTTAGTTCTTCTAAAGTCTGAGAAAAGTTTACTTTTCCGAGTTAGTTTTCACCTCTTTTTCTGCTGTTCCATTCAGATCCCAAGATGTCATCTTCATCTTCCTCAGGTACACTGCTGCATTTGGATGGCCACCTATAAGTTTGCAATTTGAAATTTTCCTGGATTTTTTCCAGATCTGTTCTGATTTCCTGAAATTATTGGGTGACTGAAATAAGAAAAAGAATAGGAAAGAACTTTACAATTAATCATCATGAAAAGTTATGGCAGATATTTTATGAAGGAAAAATTTTAGAGCTTAGCACACAAATAGTGTTGATCAAATATATATTTTATTCATTTGCTTTTTCCATTGGTCCTATCATTCTCTCAATACTTACGAAATATTTGCTCCACAATTGATACTTAGTTTAAGAGCTAAAAAGGCAATGATGAATAAGATGCTCTTAATGTGTCAGAATTTATATTCCAGTGAAGGCAAAGAGATGCAAACAATTAAACACCTACATAAAAACACAATTAAATATTATGATAAATACCACCCAAAAAGAAAGTAGGGTGCTGTGCTAAGGAATTACTGAGAGGCCTGATTAGGTAAAGCTAGTTCAGGGAGTTTTTTCAGTAGAAATGACTTTTGAAGGGAAACTTGAAGAATAAAAAGAAGTTAACCCCGATGACAACAAGAAGGTGAGGGTAAAAGACAAAAGTTTGGGCAAAGGATTGGGAAGTTAAAAGCCCTGAAGGAAGAAAAATCTTAATATCTCAGACCTTAGCATGAGCCAGAGTGACAGGGTCCAGTGAGTAGGCTGCATGACAGGGCTGGGTCAGATATGATTCAGCACATTGAGGGGCTTGGATTTTACTTGATGCCCACTGGAAACCATGGAAGGGGTTTAAAAAGGCTTTAATCAGATCTCTGTAACTGCTGAGTGATGAATGGGTGTGCTTGTGACAAGAAAGGACATGGGATACCAGGTAGGAAGCTTTGGTAGGTGGCCAGGATCCAGCTACAGATATTGACTCGTTAGAGACCATCCGCAGACAGGTGAATTTAGGGTATACAGGAACTGACTCACAAACTCAATTCGTTCCCGAGGGCTGGGTGTAACTCAAACTGTCAATTGAAGGCTCAGGCTCCTCCACACAGCCTTCAAAGTCTCTCTCCTGTACACAGCAGATCTCAGTGTCCTTAGAGAGACATCCGCCCAGGATTTCTCAATTAACCCCATACAGGAAAGGATGCTGTAATGTTCCTTTCAGAACTCTTTAAGGGTTAAATCTGTATCTGAGACCATCTGGAAGCACAAGAGGCCAGCATTTGGGTCATAACTCAAGACTTCGGTCATCAGTTAAAACTAAAAGTCTGGTCATAACCCAAGTTGTTTGTATGTCAGACTGGTCGTAACTCGAGGTCCACTTACTTCTAGATAGAATCAATTAGACTTATTATTATATTCCATATGAAGGCATAGTCAAATGTGAAGCCTAAATATTTGGGCTTAGTGCATAATAGCCATGTACTAACATTTATATGAATAAATTAAATTCTAGCTCATAACTCTAAAAAGGCCTCAAAGTATTTTGTTAGGTTTCTTAATTATATATAATTTATACTGCAAAAACTATAAGACACACAAAGACTACTATTCAATGAATGTTGACAGATATATGTAAATCCATGAAACCACCACTACAAAAAAGAAATAGGATATTTCCATTAAATCCAATATTTCTTTTTATTTCTTGGAACATTAAAAACTCCATACAAAATATTATATATATTTAAGTAGTCTTATGAATTTTTAATTAAGAAGATTTTTATATTTACCTAGATATTAATTATTTATCTTATTTTCCCTCCCATCCTCAATACTTGAAGTTTCCTCTGGTACTTAGTTTTCTAAAACTTTCCAGAGTTCCTTCAAAATTTCTTATAGGGAGGCGCAATGACAACAAACTCTCGCAGTTTTCAGTTATCTGAAAATGTCTACTTTTTTTCAGCCTTAAAAGATAATTATGCTGTAATGGAATTCTGATTTGTCGATTATTTTCTCTGTCAATCTTTTAAAGTCCTTTCTACATTATTTAATGCCTATTTAATTTCTAATGATTCCTGTCCATTTTCCATGGATCTGAGCGGTGTCTCCTTCTGTGTGAGGTACTGTTTTTCTGTGGTCGACTTGTTTCCATAATTTTCCCTTTATCTGTCGTTTTCAGCCATTTGATAATGACGTACTTAGGTGAATTTTTCTTCACATTTGTTCTGACAGGTCCTGACATCCTTCTTTGAATCTGTAAAATTTTGACTCATTAAATGTGAGGTCATCATTTCTTCACATTTTTCCTATATCTTCTGTCTTCTACTTCTGACCATCTAATAGAAATACTAGAATAGAAATATTCATCTTCACAAGATTCTTTAGGCTCCATTTATTTATTATTTTCAATGCTCTTTTACCTGTGTTTCAAGATTTCTATTAATGCATGTTCAGTTTTAATAACTTGTTTTTAAAATCAGATCCATTCTGCTATTAAATGTAGCCAGATTTTTGGTAAATACTATTTTTTTCAGTTATAAAATTTCTTTTTGGTTTATTTCCATATTTTCTGTTTCTTGGGTGTTGTTTTTGACTTTTTTATTATTAGTGCTTTAAAAGAAAGAAATCTTCACACATTGCCTTAATAGCTGCTGTAGAAACTGCAATTTTCTGACTCCCACATCTGGCTCATCTCAAGACTGGCTTTTGTTGATCGTTTTTTCTCTTGAGAATGTTATGTTGTTCTGATTCTTTAGATTATGTCTGTTCATTGTTGACACTGTGTTTCTGGTGGTTCTGGTATCTATTATAATTCCTTGAACTTTGTGTATTGAATTATAGTAAGTGGCATCTCAAAATTCTACTTAGCTCTCTGGAGCAACTAATGTATTTAAAATCTCTCTCAAACCTTTACATTTCTGGAATCTCTCTGGGAATGCCTGAATATAGATTTTGGAGTTCCCCTGCTCTAGCTCTTTCCTTTCTGGAACTCTGTCTTTATTTTATCTTTGCCATAGTCCCAGGCTCCATTTTCTAGAGATGGTGAGCTTTTAACACAGACTTAGCTGTGCAGTGACTTGCCACAACTGTGGGCTCCCTCTGACTTTAGCTGCAAAAGATGAAAAACTCATTCTGATGTCTTTCTTCAAGTTTTTTTTTTTTTTTTTTTGTGGGTAGCGGGGGTCGAACTCAGGACCTTGTGCGCCTACCAGCAGGCGCCCGTGCCGCTGAGCGATATCACTGGCCTTTTCTTCGTATGTGGGTTCTGGGAGTCGAACTCAGGACCTTGTGCTTGCCAGGCAGGTGCTTATGCCACTGAGCTATCTCACCGGCCCCCTTCCTTCAAGTTTTAACTCTCCTTCAAAATATGCTTGCTTTCTTCTACTCTCCAAAGTCTTCAAATAAATGTTTGTTCATTCGTTTTTATATTGTTATTATCCATGGGATGGTTGATCTGCTGGCACTTACTCTGCAACTTTCAAAGTCTTTAAAGATTTAATGGTCATTTTTTTTCTAGTGTTTTTGATGGGCATGGTAGTAAAGCAAATTGTGTGTGTGTGTGTGTGCGTGTGTGTGTGTGTATGAACATGTATCTGAATGAAGGGAGAAGTTTATCAAGTAGAAGTAATTTGACATCTCTAAAATTCAGGAAAGAGGACTTACTTTGATATACTGGATTATCAGAGTTGATTGTACATCTAGAGAGAAATACAGACACACTTCTGAAATATATTAAGAATAATTAAACTTGCTAGTAACACAGATAGTACAACTGGGACTATGGGACCACCTCCCTCCATACACTTGAACCTGGGCAATAACCCAGGACCAACCTCCCTGACCTTTGTCCTAAAGCCTACTATCAGGGGGCAGAGATAAGAATAACAAAGACTTCGGGAAAATTCCAAAATCCCAAACCAGGACAATGCATGCCAGATGCTCTAGCATGACCTTTCTTCACTTGGAGCTCATTAAGGGTTCATATATATGGGCTGCATCTCATTTATTCGATTATAACAGAGTGAATAATGGGACAGGACATGCGCAGTAGATACAGCTAACATGACTCAGTACCCTGTCAATCACGCTGTCAATCATCCTCTGAAAATCCTAGTGGGAGGTGCCCTAGGCCTGGTGCAACATTTGAAATTCTTGCTCAACATATTCAGTGCTCATGCCATCTTTCTTTTTTTCTAGCATGAGCCCACTCACTCTGAGCATACCTTTGCCTTTAAAATTCATTAAATTGCTTCTTTTTTAACCATCATGTGCCAATTATTTGTCTGTCATCCACAAGAACCCTCAAACCTGTCCTGGGACCCCATAGCGCGGTACCATCTTGGAAAGCCAGAGGCAGGAGGTAAAAATAGGTGTGGAGACTGCAGAGATCTGAATTGTGTTAAGCTCAGTCGAAAGGCTTTCACCTTTTTTCTTTCTTCTCACTCCCGGTCTCAAATCCTTTAAATTTTTTTTTCTGACATTAGTTTTCAGAGACACCAGGGAATTAGAGGGTGAGGGAGCCTAGCGTGTCCCCTGTGTTGTATGGGGCATGAGAAGCACGGGTCTCTGTCTTTTAAGGACCCATGGCTCCACAGAGAGTGCTGCTCCAGCCCTTCTCATCGATCTACACCCTCCCTGGTCTTTAGGGCCACTTGTCAAGCCTACCTGTAGATAACTCTTCTTGGGGCCTCTCAGAATTGTTTCTCTAGTCCTAGTTCTCTTCTTTCCTCCATCTTACTTGGTTCAGGTATTACGATAATCTCGGCCTCAAGTTTATCCCCCTATGTAAAATGCTATGTGACCTGTAGTTGCTATTTGACTTTTCACTGTGAAGATTTTATTTGCCACAAAGTTTGTATCTTTTTTTGACATGAGCTAGCAGGAATTCAGGGCTGTTGGGGACAGAGGAAGGGGCCAGGAAGGGTCTAGAGAGAGGTGAAGGGACCATACAAGAGCTCAAGTTTTTAAAGTTAGGTCCTGCCTGGGCTACTGGTGTCAGTGTGTTCCAAAATCCCACCTCTTCTAGGCCAACAGCAGCGTAAATGGCCTTGCTAGTTTATTTGGCCTCTTTCCTTAAGGATGTGTGCTGTTCCCAGTTCTTAGAGTGCCACCTACTGGATTCCTCAACCATTAGTGTTTCCTCAGCTCTGCAAATGCACAAGCTCTGTCTGCCCTACTTGTAATGTTTGGGGAAAATCTTATCCGACTAGAGGCCCGCCTCCCCCAGATAGTGTATTATGACTAAAGACCATTCGTCAAATTACTCACCTTTGTCAGCCAACGTCTCCAAGAGGCACATATGCAGGAAAATTTATCAGGGTTTTATTGGGGGGGGTACTCACTACACCTCCTTAGACCGGCATATCATGACATTAGGTACTTTTATAACTGCCTAGAGGCATCCAGTACTTAGGGCATCCCAGCTCTGGACCTCCTGTATGGCAGATGGGTTGTGACCAAAGAGGGGGAACCAAGAGTTCAAAAGAAGTGGCACTGGTGCTCACACAAGGCCAGAGCCAACTGGCACCTGGATCCCCAGGGGTTTGACTTTGTCAGGGGATGGCTAGGGGCTAAACAGGTCAGCAACTTACCCTGGGGATGCTAAGTAAATTCCCCACAATGAACTTCCTACTCCTCCTGTTCACAGACCCCTCACGAGGAACACTTCACTCATTTCACCTGACTTCCCACCTGGATATCTTCTCAGACACTGAGATAAATTCAATCACCCCCATAGGCTACCTCCTTACCAACCTGCACCAGCAGTGTCACCCTGGAATAAAGACACCCTCCTGAACCCGCCCCATACTAGGTTCTGATCTGCCTACCCTAAGGTCCCGGACTCAGGGAACTCAACATCTAAGCCTGCCACCATTCTACCTTTTTAAGAAGTGACAGGTGTGGATGGTACCTCCGGAATTCAGGTCCATTTTTCAGTCATGGATATTCAGCAGTGCAAAGAGAAACTGAGTAAACTCTCTGAGGATGCTGGGAAGTTTGCTGATGGGTTCCATACCTGACAATGACTTCTAACCTGACCTGATGAGATGTCCAGTTCATCCTGGTTTCTTGTTGCACAGAAAAAGAAAGAGAAAAGATTATACAAACTGCAAGACAGGTGAAAGATAAGGTCTTTACAGCTGCATTTGATGGTTATCAGAAAACTAATGGATTATTTGGGCCCCATGAAGGGTTTGGGTGGGATTGTAACACTGGGGGTGGAGAAACCAAATGGAGGTTATACCTCCACGCCATCTTCACAAGTATGCGCAAAGGCATGCCCAAGCTTGTGAATTATGATGAGTTCAAAACCATCAGTCAGGGCTCTGATGAAAATCCAGCAGCTTTCCAGCACCAACTTTAAGAAACACTCCATAAAAATTCTAACAAACCCATAGTCTAGAGAGAGCTAAATTACCCTGAGAGAGTACTTTATTAGCCAGTCAGCTCCAGATATTAGGAGGAAGCTCCAAAAGCTCCAACAAGGTCCACAAGCTGGAAGAAGTCAAATGGATGAGTGGCTTACACAGTCTTTAAAAACAATGATGAAGTAGAGGACAAATGGGAGTTGAGTAAGGAGACACATAAGCCTAGCGGGTAAGGCTTATGATAAAGCCCAAAGCACCAAGGGGAGGTGAGGTAATCCAAAAGGTGATGGAGACAAGTCTGGATGCTTCAAGTTGAAGAAATCAGAGCACTGGGTAAAGGAATGCCCTGAAAAGCTGCTGAGAACTTGCCAAGCCTGTCTGCACATGGATGAGGACCCTTGGTACTGGAGGAAGGACTGTCCTCATTCTCAGAAGGTGACCAGGGAGCAATGGCCAGACAGGTGCTGCCTCAGGCACCATGTGTGGACCCCACACAATGACATCCCATCACCTTGCAGGAGCTTTGGGTAACTCTGAAGGTGGCCAATAAGCCTCCTTGATATTGGGGCATCTTACTCAACCTCTTACTGGAGCACGTTCCTCTTCCTGTGCCTAAGTTGTTGTAGGTCTTGAAGGAGTTAATCAGTCAGGTTTCTTTACTCCCACTCTGACCTGCTAGTTGGGAGATTTCCTTTTCCAAGCTGCCCTGGTACCAATCATTGAAAGGAAGATACTCTTCCTACTCAGGGCCACTGTCTCATTCAAACCTCAGGCGACCTGCATCCTAGTTGCCAGGGATTTGGACAATCCAGACCATCAGGCCTGATTCCTCTGCCAGGAGTTGATCCCCAGTTGTGGTATGATGACACCCTGGAGCAGGCTGTCAAGTCCACCCCTGTAATTATTCAGCTTAAGGACCCTAATCTATACCCTCACACAAGATATTATGACCTTAAAAGAGAGGCTCGGCAAGTGCTAAAACCATTATTGATAAATTTTTGGCTGCAGGTTTGCTGTTGCCATGCCCATCCCTGTGCAATATGCCCATTTTTACCATAGTCAAGCCATCAGGAGAATATGGCCTGTTCCAAGATCTCAGAATCATCCATGAGGCAGCAGTCCCTATTCAACACCCCTGTGGGAGACCCACACATCCTCCTTGCACAGATCCTGGGAAACACTAACTGGTTCTCTATCCTTGACCTCAAGGATGCCTTCTTTCTATTCCCATGGACCTACCTCTCAGGACATCTTAGAGTTACTTTTCTATGGTAAAATTTAAGCCATTGAGGTATGAGAAAATAAAGAAGAAACACCACAAGCCTTGTACACCCATGAACCAGCAGATGGCCTCAAGTTTCTTTTCAGGAAAGAAAACACCAACCAACTTGCTGTCCCAGATAAGTAAACTGTTTTCTTCCCTTTAACTAAAAGGCAAAAATCAGCTCCTGGAAATAGGTCTCTCTTGCTTGTTTTGTATAGCTAGTTGTGCTACTCTCTTGCTTGCCACAACTCCCTCTTGACATCCTCATCCCGAGTTATGACTTCTTTTGGCTCATTCTTATTTTCCTTTGGATCCTCCTCGGTGGTTCACTAATTGTCTCTACCAGAGGTAATAGACAGTAATTACTTACACAGACCTTAAATCTAACCACTCTTATTATCCTCCCTCTCCTATTGCCAAGAGTTACCTAAGACCCTGACAGCCTAGATGATATTGCCCAGAGCATTGCCACCCCACAGAAGCCAATAGATTCACTGGCAGCAGTGGCCATAGAAAACTGTAGGGGACTAGAACTCCTAACTGCAGAAAAGGCAGGATTTTATTCGTTTCTAGAAAAAGAATGTTGTTTCTATGTCAATCAGTCTAGAATAGTAAGAGGTGAAGTGCAAAAGCTAGCTGACTGTGCTTCTAAGATCTTCCAAGAACTGAGTTATGGGCATCCTGGTCAGAAATCTGGAATTGGATGTCCAGGCTACTTCCCACGGCAGGGCCTTTATTAATGCTTCTCATAGACGTACTATGTGGACCATGCATACTTACTCAGCCAAATTTGTTTCTTCTTGTTTAAAAGCCATTAAACTTAAGATGATGATCTCAGACAATGACCAAAACTCACCTCCAGATCTATGGCTCATTGAAATCCTTGGAGATGGAAGGTGGCTCCCTTAGTCCCCCAAATCAGGCAAGATGAGAGTTCAATGGTCTCTGCATAGGCAGGGCCAGTGCCTCTATTCAGCTCAAAGTAGTTATAAATTATGGACATTTCACTCTCTACGTCATTCAAAGATTTTCAGGGACTGATTCTCTGAGGGGGCATAATACAGACAGTGCAACTGGGGATATGGATCCACTCCCCTCCATTTGCCTGAACTTGGGCAACTCCTCAGAGCCAACTTCCCTGAAATTTGTCCCAAGGTCTACTGTTTGGAGGCAGACATAAGACTCTAGAAAATTCCCAAATCCCCAACTAGGATGCATGCCTGCCAGATCTGTGGCATGAGCTACGCTGACCTTTCTTCACTTGGAGCTTTTAAAGGTTTATACATGTGGACTGCATCTCTTACGTACAAGAGCAGAGTGAACTATGAGAAAACATGCATAGGAGATACAGCTGTCATGACTCGGCTCCCTCTCAATCATGCTGTCAGTCACGCTCTGGAAGACCCCATGGGAGACACTCTACGCATAGCACAGCACGTTTCAAGTTCTTATGCCCAACATATTCAGTTTGCATGGCATTTTCATTTTTGCTGACACGAGCCTGCTCACTCTGAGAATACCTTTGCCCTTTAAACTTCATTAAACTTTGCTGCTTATTCTTTATTGTCATGTGCCATGTCTAATTCTTTATTCAACATGCACGACAACCTGGAATCCTGCCCTAGGACCCCATCACTACTAGTAGTAATGAAACTATAGGACTAGGGAGCAGAAATACTTAGTCAATGAGGTGTAGATAGAAAATCTCTCTGAGTAAGTTTCTAGCAGCAAAGTCTGTTATAAATGTATTTCAACATAATGAAGTAATAGCATGTCATCATTTTTTCAAACAAAATTATCATTATGCTTACTGAAGTTAAATCTGAGAAGGTAAAATTCAGCTACATTGATCTTAGTTTTATTTTAATACAATATATGGCTAAAGATTATTAATAAGCCTACTTTAAATCATCCATTTTCATGCCTGAGCCCTTGTTAGAAACTTCCTTGTGCGACTCATTGTCCCCTGACTTTCTCATCAGCAGTGATGCCCCTAACATCTACAACTCTTTCATCTCCTGACCATCTTATCTTTACAAAGGATTAAATTAACAATGATTTTCAAATAGGTACCGACTGAGTTCCAAAGTCACAAAGCCAATTGCCTTTCCATCATGATATCACCCCGCCACTCACATTCTCCATGCCCCGAATTCATCTCCTTTCCCTTACCTTATTTACCTCTGATGTCCAAACTGGGAATACCACAGTACATGTTATTTAACCCGCATTTTCTCTCTCCCATTTCTCCCTTACTTGGTTTGCTTGGTGAGGGATATTTCTCTTTTCTTTCATGATCTTACCATTTCTCTTCCTCAAAGCTTATGGACATTGGAAAAAAGTACAAAGGTCAGAAATTGATTTTTCATTATTGAATTATAGATTATTATTATTATACATATTTGTATTTAAGATACAATAGATACTTCGGAATCAATTGTGGTTTCAAAAATTTAATAAAGAATTTGTATGGAATATTAAAAATCATGCTAGAAAATACATCAAATGAATGTTAACATGAAGATGACCAGTTCAGCTGTAGCATTTTATCAAAAAGAGTCATTCAATCACACAATAATCTGAAGGAAGTTTGAAGGTTTTTAATTTCAGTTTTGCTGCATGGATCTATAAACTGATCCTATTTACTTAAGTATTTCTTGTACATAGTCTCATGGTAAGCAGAATAATGGCACCATAAGGTGTCCTCCCACTGGTTGTCCTCATGTTCAAAAGCTGTAATATGTAAGGTTACATGGGAAAGGCGAACTAACATTGCACATAGGAATAATGTTGCTAGTCAGCTGATTTTGAATTATGGAGATGGACCTGCATTATGTGGATGACTTTTTCTAATTACAAGGGTCTTTAAAAGTAAAATAAATCTGACACACAAGCTTAAATATCACATGGTTTCTCTTGTCTGGGCTACCGAAAATATAAATAAAAATTAAAGAGCAAAATAAAAGATAGACAATGGGAAACAAGGAGATAGAACTTCTGAAAAAAGGAAGGTGACCAAGAGATGGAAGGAGCAGCAAGAAAAGGGAGGGGAAGGAAAGAGGATTAAAAAAAAAGGGAATTAAGATGTGTTATGTATGTGTACCAACTCCCCATAATGAATGTAGTCATTATATACTGCAAACATGTACTAATAAAAACTAAAACGAACTAAAAGTGGAAGACAGAGCAGAAGATGAGAACCAGAGGAGACCTGATCATAGAAGCAGGGTCTGTGATATGCTTTGTCAAAGTTGAATTAAGTGGGCCATAATCATTTGAGCAGCTTTAAAGGCTGAAAAAGGAAGGAAATGGGTGTCTTTTAGAGCCTCCAGAAGGCAATGACACACTGCTGACACCTTGGGTTTGCCCAGTAAGACCCACTTTAGTCTTGAGACCTGAAGAACCCTAAAATAATGCATCAGTGTTGCTTTAAACCACTAAGTGTGTACTATAATTTGCTGAGACTAAAGTTTGGAAAGCAACTCTACAGAAAAGTAACATTGCTCTCCAGTCAAGCTCATCCCTAATTTTACAATTATACAGGAAGTGCTTTAAATTAAGATCACAGTATATCACGTCTCATACTGTTGGAAGGGACACGATTGAGAAGTAGCAAAGCTGATTTTCCCCAGACCTAGCTTCTCAGCCTCGCCTCTTTTTGTTCTAGGGTGGTCCTGTTTTACAGCACAAGCCTGGCTCAGAAAGTCAAGTTTCAAAAGCGAGTCTTGGGTATGGAAACTTTTTCTTCCTTTACTATGGGACCAAATACTGTACCAGTATTGATATTTGAAAAGATAGAATTCTATAAATTATCTACAACTCCTCGTTTCAGACTCTTTGTAGAAATATGAATCATGCTTAAATCAATAGTTTTCTGCAATGAAAAAATTGGAATGAATGCATAACATTTATATGAAGTGTTCTTCTTTAGTACTGGGATGAGAGTGTTGAAAGCTGAGAAAAACCAGCATTCACCAATTGTTATATTGCCTCATTTTTGAAAAGTTGCTGCAAATAATTGTCAATCATTTCCATCACTGAGAATGAAAATAGCAGAGGCAAGAGAAAACTATGGCATAAACAACAGTAATAAACTTTAATATTAAAGGGAGATATTTATTTTCTAGTATTGTCTGCCCATTTAGTAATTTACATAGAATTAACTTTCTGGAGGATAGTTTACATTTCAGCATCACCTGTATTATATCCTGCCAGTAAGTGTTTTTTTGTACAACTGAGTCATAGTATACTTCAAAAATTTTCTTGAGTATCTTTATTTTCCTGTCATGGTCTTTCCTTTGAAAAAGGAGAAAGGTTTAGAGCAGCAGTCCCTAATCTTTTGGGTATGAGAAAAGGCTTTTGTGAAATACAGTTTTTCATAGATGGGAGGAGTGCATTTGGGGATGATTCAAGGGCATTTCATTCACTGTGTACTTCATTTCCACTATTACATTGTGTGCTTTAATTCTGTGATGACATTAGTTTGTTATAAGGAATGTGGGACCTAGATCCCTTGCAGGTGCAGCTCACAGTAGGGTTGGTGCTCCTGTGAGAATCTAAGGCCAAGGCTGACCTGACAGCAGGCAGAGCTCAGGGCATTATTTGAATGACTGGGAGGGGCTGTAAATGCAGATGAAGCTGCACTTGCTTCCTCCCCTCACCACCCACCTCCTGCTCTGCAGTCTGACTCCTCCTACAACAGGCTATGGACCAGTCTATGGCCCAGGGGTTGGGGACCCCTGGTTTAGCAGATCCTTAAAACTGGCCAGAAATTGACCTCCTTTCTCCATGAGCAAATTCTGTAGGATGAAACCCCAATAAACACCTTATTGTAGCGAGAGATTGCAACTGTGAAGGACACACATTTTTCAGTATTATCTGACGCAAAGCAGCTGGTAATTGGATCTAATGCCCGCTATGTCCTTGAGCATGGGTGTTGTCACTTTTCAGCCCAATGGTAATAAACAACTGCTGCAAACTAAACGGTAATAAAACAGTGTTCTGTGGACACCTCCTGATTCAATAAATAAAAGCTTACAAGTCCGTCTTAGAAAGGTTAGCTTTTGGCCTCACAACTGTAATCTGAGTAGCTTAAAAACAGCTTTGAGAGAAGGTAACCTTAAACACAAGCCCCCTCTAGAGTCTGTACACAGGCGTTTTGTTTTGATGATCTTTCCTGCTCTTTCCAATCCTATGGGGACTTTGCAAATCACACTCCATAATTTATTTTTTTGTTATAAAAAGAAGAAAAAAATAAAACAGAATTTCAAAACAAGATAATAAGACAGTAACAATAAGTAATACATTGCATATTTTTATCTTCATTGTAGTTACTCAGGGTACAAGATATAAGCACGAGATATTGTCTAAACAATATCAGTACAAAACTTTCTTTTCGATACACACTCCGTAATTCTTTGTAAATGAAGAAAATGATAAAGGAAGTGATAGAGATGCCTCATATTTTGGGTGATTTTAAAGGATCCATGTCTGAAAAATAGCAGTAAGTCTTTCATGTGGACATGTCTCTCAATTATTTCTATGTTACAAACACCACTGACTTACATATTGTTCATATCACATTATCTAATTTTCACAGTATTTCTTCCAATTAGCATTTTGATTTTCGAAAACATTAATAGAAACTAGAAAAACAGCCACACATTTACTAAGGAGTAGGACAAATGCAGGGTCTAAGCACTAGGAAAAGAACCAAACCTCACATTTCCACACTTCACTGAGGAAATGATTAAAACACGTTGCTAATTATTTGGCACATTTTGTGTACTGAAGATTTCAAAGATTAAATATTAATCAATATGAACCTTAACTTTCCCCTCTATCATGTATTATCTCTATTAAGTCAGTGATTTTTTTTGACTAATTCATTGTAATATCTCTTGTATTTGGCAGTCTTCCTAGTATAGAATAGACACTTAACAAATTATAGTGTAGTAGCTCAAGAAATTAGTCTCACAGAAACAAAAAAAAATAAGAATGAAAAAGTCAGTTGCACTTAACATAGGTATTATTATTCTTGGAAACTTTTCACATTGATGAAATTAAAATACAGTCATAGATTACACGAGTCTACATACAAGAACAGTGTACATTTATTTATTTATTTATTTATTTACTTATTTTGATTCAGGGTCTTGCTATGTAGTTCAGGCTGGCCTTGAACACACTATGTCGCCCAGCTGGCCTCAAACTCACAGCGATCCTCCTGCCTCAGCCCTCCTAGTGCTGGGATTACAGGCACTATACACAATGCCAGGGACAGTGTACTTTTAAATATATCATTTTGCTTTAATATCCTCTGCATTCATCAAGCCTATGTATATGGGACAAGAGTGAAGATGTGGATAAGTAGGATTTTTGTGTATGTCTGTGTGTTCCTGTGTATGTCTAGACGTCTTCTCAAATACAGATCCTTAAGGTAAATTCCAGATACTTGTAGGAACATGTTCAGTTCTGCATAAATTCATCTATGTTTTTGGCCAGTAGGGGGAGCTGTCACCTGCCACTTACAAGGATAGGACTAGGCCCAAGCCATCTGGGAAGCCCTCAACCATGATGTTTACCTGAGTAAATGTGACCAATTTTGATTGGTGAATATGTCAATAGGCTAATTAGACAAATTAAAAGCTAACAAAGTATAACATAAACCTATTATGTTACATATTGTTAACATTTTAAAAGAAAAGTTATAATGAAAGATGATAAATTGAGTCAAGGCGAATTATTAGCACTTATATACTAGAGCATTTCTGTAGTAGACGATGTTTTTCATCATCCGCCTTCTCTTCTTTTCTCATAAACGTCATTTGTTTAGTTATTTGTTTATGTTTACATTGCCTTTGGCAAAATACTGGTGAAAAATAGAGAAAATAAAAGTAGGAGAAGAAAAGCTCAAATGGCAATGTAAAATAACTCATTCAAGCGAAACACAATGCTCTTAGGATTTCTCTCAAATTTGGCCAACTTCTGTGTATAGGTATCATGCTGGACATTTCTCAGGTGTTATTTTACTTTCAAAACTCATCTTCACAATTTGTATTATTAATATAATTTTGTTGGTGAGGAATTTACTACAAAGAGAAGGAGATTCTTCAGGATCACAGTACTAAAAACAAGTGGTTATTTTGGCATTGAAATCTTGGTATTTTTACTCTAATTTCTGGGTCAATATCCTTTCCTGAGATATTCCCCTGATCAGGCATTCACCCAACATTCTCCAATGTATGCCAAGTATACGAGATCATTTTCTCTTCCTTGTTCTGAGGTTCATCACTTGAGAATAACCTCTTCACCAAGAACCTGATTAGGGAACGATAAACAGAATCTGTCCAGTAGATCAGAGTGGCTTTGTTAATAATATTGATTCTGTATGTACTGCAATGACTAACGCAATTAAGGTGACTCATGTTTGCATTTTGAGTTATAAGGAAAGATATTTTAAATCCAAAATATTTGTCGATCAAGACTATTATCCACACGTGTTATTCAGAAGCTAATTTGGGTTTTATTTGACAATATTCTATTATCAAAATAGGAAGTTACTAGCTAATTTTATTTAATTATTGGAAATTGTTGAAAACATTTTATGCTGAGTTTATTTTAAAAGAACATGCTGCCTGCATTGACAACTTTCACATTTGTTTGTGTTTATCCTAAGTGTGTTCCCAGGCTAATTGTAATATACGATAATCTCCAAATTAATACAATGGTGATTTTCTTCAACAACCTTTGCTTAACCTGATTTATATCATGTCAAGTAGCTTACAAAACCTGTTCTTTAAGGATAGTTAAGTACTACATTAATTTTTGATTATTTAAAACTATTAAAGCTCCTAATCACAATCCTTCTGTGATGGATTGTCTCCTTTGACTGGCAGTGTAATAGGATGCTCAGGGAAGTGAGACAGAAAATTAAAAGACTGAGAATCTAATCTAACAAATTCTATCCATAATTCTTTGTATGTCAAGGTGTAGTTTGAAGTAATAATTTCTAAAATTCCTAAAATCCCGCAGAAGCAATGTAGCACATTCTTTAAGAGTTAAATTTAATTTCCTACACTTAATCTCTCTGGAACCTTGCTTTGGTTGTCTAAATTCTCTGTTTGCTTGTCCATGAAATAGGAATAAAAGTAGCACGCATTTCATAGAATTTGCAGTGTGTTATGGTTAGTGTCTAGATGTCCCCCCAAAGCCTCATGTGGTCATAGGGTCTTTTTGGAGGTGGTTGAATCTAGAGTTTGTGATTGATTTGTAGTGCAATGCTGGGATTAAGGGTACTGGGGTTAAAGGTGGGTGATTGCTAGGTCAATCCACTGATTAGATTGATACCCCCTAATCCCAGTAGCCTGGATACAATATAAGGGACAGAAACAGTCTTGTCTTGCTGTCTCTCTTGCTGCTTTTGCTGTCTTCCACTGCCATGAACTGTTACCCCTCTGCCATGTGCCACCCTGCCTTGGAGCCAGCTGATTATGGACTGAAAGCTCTATAAAGTGTGAGCTAAACAAGCCTTTTCCTCCTTTAACTTTAGGTGTTGGGTATTTTGTCTCAGCAATGAGAAAAGTAACTAAGACACAGTGTAAATATATTAATATGAATAGGAGTTGTTCTAGCAAAAACTAAGAGCTATATTAGTAACTGCTATTATTGTTTAAATTGAGTCTGATATGTAGATCTTTGTAGAATTTTGAGCAATTGAGATATTGATTCAACATCTGTTCCTTCAGTCTCTATTATATTCCAGATGTTATACTTGATTCAAGGACTATAGGCATGAACATGACCCACACAAATTCCTGCTTTCATTATTTCTTTATAGAGATATGTTCTAACTGTAGCTTCTTTAAAACTCGAATTTATGAAAAAAAATCCCTATTTCAAGTTTTTTGCTTTTTAAGATTAGTTACTAATATATGTGGTTATAGAAACTGGTTTATTTACATCCCTAAAGCAATACCCTTTATATTGCTTCATACTATTATCACATTAAATAGAGCATCTACAACATGCTAAATGCTTAGTTAAAGCCATATTTCTTGTTTTAAAAATAGGCTCATTATTTACATTAAATATTCATGTCAATTACAATCTGTATCCTAATTTCAAAAGAGTTAAAATGTGATATAAAAAAATCTTAGTACTGAGAAAGTATAATATTCCACTTTTTATTATGAAAAATGATATGTTAGAGATAGCCAAAGTGTCTGTTACAGTGTAGCACAAAGCAAATTGTTATCTATAGTCAGGCTCCTTCAGCACAACAGTTAAATTGTAAGATTTGTTTTAGCTGTCTCTTAATATATGATGAGTGAAAATATTTTAGATTAAATTGGAAATGAAATGTTTGGTTGCACTTATGTATATATTTCAATCTAATAGTATTCCTCTGTATTCTAGTCAAAATGTCCTTTTAGTCAAAATGTCCTTTTTTCCCTCCAGTACTGGTGGTTAAACTTGGAACCTTCCACTGAGCTACACACCAGCCTTTTTTATTTTTTAATTTTGAGACAGGGTCTCACTCAGTCACGAAATTTCCTGGATGGGCTTGAACTTGCAATCCTCCTGCCTCAGCCTCCCAGAGTGCTAGGATTACAGGCATGTGCCACCAAACTCAGGGCTCACAGTGTCTATTTTTTTCAAATTCTTATAAATGTCTGTAACCTGTAACTGTGGGCTGGTTAAAAATGGGATAAAATTTGGGGCTATCTAAGTAGATTAACTAACTTCCTAGGATTGTTCCTGTTATTTTTTCTCAGAGTTTCCTTACAAACTAAATGTTATGCACAACCATTCTAGAAAACTCTGGAAGGTGTTTTTGGGTTTTGGAATTAGAAATGTCTGTGGACATCATTGCTCCAATACTCTATGATCCACTGCATAAACATTGTGACAGAATGGCCCAACCCAACTCAAGAAATGGTTACTATTTTTTATAAGAAAGGCTCCCCACAGCAATCATCAAAATGGTTATTTATGATAATTGTTCTTGAGGTGAACACCAAGTTACCTGGCAACACTGGCTGGCATAAGAGGGAAGCAGCAGAGAGTCTTCCGATGTGGCCCACAGCCATCTTGGGCAAATACTACTCCACAGCTGGATCTAGAGTTTTCTTTTGCAGATTTGAATTAAGTGCTAATGTTCCAGTGTACATAGCTAAGTAATGATGCTCTTATTAAGATGGGAAAGTGAGGAATCATTAAAGAATATGAAAAAAAATCATGAATATGATTTAAAATGAATAAGAAAATACCCCACTTATCCAATGATTTTCAGGTAAATTCTTATCTATCAATTCTGAAATTTAAAAATTGATACAGGAGACACTAATTTAAAATACATTTAAAATCTTTGCAGGAATGAAAATTACCATTACATTTAGAGGAGGGCTTTCCCAGATTGAAGAAAGCTGTATCTTCCTTCCAAGTGTCACTCAGGGATTTTTAAGGTCTCTTGAGTCTGAAATGTATCCCTCAAAGAAGCACTACGAGGTATCTTTGTGATTGAGTTTGATTTTTCATATTTATTAATGTTGGTAAAGAGCATACTTTTGTTTATTTGCATGAGTAGCTGGAATGCATATATTCCTAAAACCCTACGTGTATCTCTGTGGATTTTTTCTATGCAAATTGCAAAAAACAAATTAAGACAAAATAAATTTCCTTAGTTTATTTCTTTCATGGAGACTGTATTTATCTTGGCAAAGTAGGACATAGCTAAAGCATAGGGAACGTAGGGCTGCTTTGTTGGGAAGACTTTCTGCTCAGTCAGCTTCTGGCTAATCTCATTGGTTATTTCCAAGTTGTCTTCATTCATCACAGTTGACAGAAAGTCAGATTAAAATACACTTAACTAATATATCTTCTGAGTGTGAAAATCATGTGAAGAGAAATATATATATATATATTTGTGTGTGTGTATCTGCATACCTGTAAGATTTTAAACATTCACAAATAACATTAAGAATTTTCATTTTAGCTTTTTCTTCAGGATCTATCAGTCATTGCTCAAATAGATAATATCTACATTTGAAAAGTGACCTGTTCAATGAAGCGATTGCTCTCTATCCCTTTCACGTCATATTTCTTATCAGGTTATGATCTCAAGGCTTTATTGCCCTCATGAAATAAGTTGGAGTAGGTTCCCCTTTTTGCTAATCCATGGAACAGTTCTGGAAAATCATGAGGGTTCATTATTTCTTCAAGTATTGCTTATTGCTTGTATTATTCATTTTTGCTACAGATCAGATATCTTTTGTACATGGAGTTTTTTCCCATTGGCGACTCTACCATAAGAATTTTTACTTTATTATTACATTCCCCTCAAATTTTAATGATCTCAATTTTTCCCACTATAAATAACGTTTCAGTAGATACATGTACTTTGTACTTTTCCCCTATTTTCATAGAGTATATTCTAAAGACTGAGAAGAAAAAGTAAAAAATGGTTAAATAACAGGCTTTGAAGTATAGCAAACCTGAGATACATTCTTAGCACTACAGTAGTCAATTAATTTGATCTTAGGCAAATGATTACCTCAGGGAACATTGTCCCTCTTTATAAATATTAATATACTACCTGCCGTTCAGGCTGTGCCAGCTTAAGGGGTTACCATAAAAATTAAAATTTATGTAAGATACCAGATATGTATTAAGCCATTCAATGGAAGGTTGCTGCTATTTTTATCATCTTCATCATTGTTATCTTACATAAGTAACAGAATATGCACTTTTTTGTAAAAAGTTTACTTTGTTATTTATGAATTAGAAAAATTTTTCTACTAGATTTATTCCTTATTCCTTCTTAAGATTTTATAAATTCTGTCCAACTCTAAAATTTATCAGTATAGCACAAATAATACCTGCCTTTTGAATCCCCCCCACAATACTCTTTCTTATGAGGAAATTGAAATATGTTCTTATTTGAGCTGGAATGACCAGGAAGAATAGGCCTTTTGTGTGTTAGTGATCTTGCATTTTACAAAACTTGTTCTACAAGTTAATAAAAGTATTTGTATGCTGTGTAATAAAATACCTTTTCTGCCATTGTAGGTTTTTTTTCTTCTTTCCATCCCATGAGTCACCTGAGAAAACTTGGTTGTCTCTTAATGCCAAACCTATCCATTCAGGGCACTTCTAGCTCTTCAGTTTCAAAAGAGGCAGCTAAACTCAGGTGAAAAACATTCAGAGGAATGTATTTGGAAGGGATAAAAGTTTAACCTGAAACTGACCCTAAATGAGATGTGGTAATGAATCCCACACAGATAAAAATACTCTTCTAAATAATATTGCCTCACTTTGACACAGTATGTGAATTCCTCAATGAAAGATCCCATTTGCCTTGAACAGGGGCAAAACTGAAGCAGCCCCATCAGCACAGCACACAGAGAAAATGTCACGCTGCATGAAATGAAGGAGGCTGGCAGCCATAATCTGTGTAATTATCTGCCTGAAGGTGGATTTGGCTGGTGGGTAACATAGTTTTTGCTGTCTGTTTATGTCTCTGCTTTGATGAAAACCTGATGAGTTTTCAGATCTCCAGGTGAAAATAAAAAAGCCTTGAGTCATGACCACAACCACGCTTAACCTGTGTTTACAGAGCTTCCGTTTCTTGATGTTGTTAGATAGTGAGTTTATAAAATACACTGCCTGCTACATATTACCAATAAAGTCTTTGATGATATAACTTGCTCCTTCTTTTCTGTACAAGAAGCAGTCCATTCTGAGCATTAAAGATTTTGCTTTTCTTTTTTTTTTTTTTTTTTTTTTTTGTGGGTACTGGGGGGTCGACCTCAGGACCTCGCGCGCCAGCAGGCGCCCGTGCCGCTGAGCGATATCACCGGCCCCCCTTTCGTATGTGGGATCCGGGAGTCGAACTTGGGCCCCTGCGCTTGCCGGGCAGGCGCTTAAGCCGCTGAGCCATCTCACCAAGATTTTGCTTTTCACTGATACAAATATTTGCCAGACTGCTTATATCAATATTGCATTGCAAAACATCAAAATATAAAATTATGGACGAGAGTGGGTGAAATTGCCTCAGAGCCCAGATACATCTTGATTCCCTAAGTCTAGTTTCAATCTGGTATTAACCATGTTAATTGACTACATTTGGGCCCTAAAGACAGTTAAAGGAAAATTATAAAAACTCCATAACATAGCACTCTATAGAACACGCATGTTACGGTTAGATTTAAATGTCCCCCCAAAATCTTCATGTATGTGGAAGGTGATGATTGGATCTTTGGGGCACTGTGGATGACTTCTTGTTAGGAGATGGGGTCTGGTTGGAGGTGGACCCTGGGGACACGACCTTGAAGGGCATGCTCTTGTGCTGGCTTCCTCCTCTGGCTCGCTGCTTCCTGGCCGCCATGATGTGGGTACTTTCCCTCTGGTGGGCTCTTTTGCCATGCTGTTCTCCCTTGGAGCTGGTGAGCTATGCATGCACTGGGACCACTCAAACTGTGAGCCAAAATAAAAATCTCCTTTTTTAAGTTCTGGATGTCAAGATTTTGTCTTAGTTATGAGAAAGTGACTAAGACAACCCATATGTACCCAACTTAAATATTGAATTTCTGTTACTTTTTCAAGCTTCCTTCTTAGGATAACCTTGCTCCAGTGTCATGCTCTTCCTTTGCTCTGAATTGCAAGGAAGGGCCATCATATTTTTTATGACATATCAAGGATCTGCCACTGTGAAGTAGGAAATAATTTTTAATCATAAAAGGCAAAGAGAGTAACAGAGAGGCTGGACCTGACATTGAGCTCTTGAACAAATGCTAAAGAGATCTGCTTTCAGACTTATTGTTATATAAGAGAAGCATCCCACAGTTGTGTGACTCCTGTTTGATATATTCTTTTGTTATTTCTAGATGGAAGTATTTCTTGACTCCAGCTTATTGCTATGAAAATTTTCATTAAAAATAACTTTATTAACTTATCATTATTTGATCTTTTCCTATTGGCTTGGGAAAGTACTTGGAGACTGGTTAGCTATGTTTCTAGAAAATTCAAATACTTTATGGAAAGTCAGCAGAGTCAATAAAACTTGTTACTCTTTGGTACATTTAAACATCTGCTTACTTTTAGAAAACCTATGTCCTGTGGGGAAAGAGAAAGATTCTTTAACCTTTACTGAATTTTTTGGGGACTTCCATTCATGACAAATAAACAAACATTAAAAATTCTCTCCAACCATCCTTTAGTTTCCTCCCCAAAACAGTCTTCACAGGATGGCAGCTTAGTCCCAATCGTGTCACCTCAGTTTCTAAATCACATCTGTCTTTTCAACCCATTCCAAGCTCTTGCCTGTTGTGGTTTTGTCCTCTCAACCTTTTTTTTTTTTTTTTTTTTTTTCCTGCAATTAACTTCTACTCAAGAACAGTGAAAAATCCATCAGATGGGTTCCACCTTATATAGATCTTATCATTTCCTTCTTCATTCAATACTCCACAGAACAAGGCAAAAAGGTCTTGTATGTGCAAAATGTAAGAGATTCTGAATGTATTCTTGTCATTTTTTGTACTATAACAGAGAGTAACATTATTTTCAAATGGATATATTTAAAAGCAAGAATTAGAGAAATACTATAAACAAGTGGAAATAACTGTATTGTCAACCACTTGATAATATGAATTTGGTTTTCCTATTCTCCCATAAAGGGATATCTTTAAGACTTATGGAGGGCAGGGTGGCATATACCTGTGATCCTAGCTACTGGGGAGGCTGAGGCAGGAGGACCACAAATTTGAGGTCAGCCTGGGTAGCTTAGGGAGACTTTATCTCAAACAATAAAAGGGGAAAAACCTACAGAGAAATTGAAGAGACAGAACACAAAACAAAGAAGGGAAAGGATAGTCTGCACTTTCTCCCCAGCTCCTGGCTTTTGGCTCATGGGGAAGAAAATCTGAATCTACAGAGACAAAGTGAAAGCTGGGGACTCCAATGGGCTTCAGGGGAAAAGCAGTGGAATGGACCGGCAGGAGCTGTGATTAGCAGGGAGAGTGCGGGATTCTGCTTCCACATGAGTGCTTTTATAGGAAAAAGCTGGTGAGTGATTCCAATTCGAGACCCTTCCATAACCCTAGGGAGAGTGCTTGGTCTGATGATATTTTGGGGATTTGAACCCTGGACTCAGAGCAGCTGTGGAATGGCTTCACCACGAAGTTCCCTGTGTTAGGTTCCCACAGTGAATGGGGGAGACAGCTATGGGGGGTAGCCACAGTCGGAAAGGCTGGAAAGAGACCCCCTGAGGGATTTGAGCTAAATGTTGCAACCTCTGCCCCCAGAGCCAGAAGCCAGGCTTTGTCTGAGTGGCTCTGGATTTGTAAATCATGGCATTGGCACCCCCATCCTAATCCTCCTTCCTGCTGGTGCCTGCATTTAGCACAGATTTCAGGTCTGACTGCCTTCTTTATCTACCTGCATGAGCAGGGACATGTCTTGACTTGGACACTGCCCCAGAATTGTAGATCCTGGAAGAAAATCATACATTGGAAATCACAGAGAAGGTTATTTTTTTGGGGGGTAAGTGATTTTGTTTGTTTGGTTGTTTTGTGCTGTTTGTGTTTTCTTTCTTCTTTCCTTTCCTTCTTTCTTCTTCACCACTTCTTTGGGGTTTGGGGAATTTTCTTTTGTCTGTTTTCCTTGTTTCTTATCTCTTTTTTCTTCTTCTTTTCTTTCTTTCTTTTTTCCTCTTCCCCCTTTTAAATTTCCCCTCTTAATTTTTCTCTTATTTTTACTCCTCAGATGATTTTTTTCTGTCTCTGTTTCTTTTTTTTCTTTTTTTTTTTTTATGTGGGTACCAGGAGTCAAACTCAGGACCTCATGCTTGCAAGCAGGCACTTGTGCCACTGAGCTATCTCACTGGCCCCTCTGTTTCTTTTATCTTTCATTTCTCATTATTTTTTTTTTCTGATACCTTTACCTAATCCTATAAACATCCCACTCCCCAATAGTATCCTTTGTACCACTTCTCTCCTCCTTCTCATATCATATAGTTTGTTCCAAATATTTTTCATGCATTCCCCCATTTTCAACCCCCTATATCTTTAAAACCATTTTCATAAAGCTTTACTAATCTTTAGACAGTTAAATCTATAAAATTACCCTAGAATTCTTTTCCACATGAGCAGAGATATAGCTGTCACATTTAGTATGCTGTTTTAATGTTTACACTGTAATTGTGGATTTTTTTTTCTAGGGCTAAGGGTGGTACATAATTGGTTCTTATGATATGCTAATATCCAATTAGTCTTGGATGATACTATTGTAGTTGATTTGCTTAATATTACCAGGGTCACTTAATTGTTGCTATTTATGTAAGCCAGCACCCAGCACCCAGATTACCTCTGTGACTTTAACAATAATAGAGTACATTCCGGAGCACATAATGTTGGGCCAATTACACTGCATCCTCCCCTCCCAAATTAACCAAGGTGGTCAGGTGTTGGACCTGAGGCAAAGGTCTATAGTGAGCCATACTCAGAGTACATCACTGAAAAGCAACTAACAAAAGAGATCTTTATATTGACAACAAAGGCTTTACAATATAAACAATGAACTTCTGCACAAAACAAAGCAAATAAATAAACAAGCACGAAAAGTAGAAACATGAGAATGGAAGGCAACAAAATGCCTCCCAAAACTCCAACTTCCTTGAAACCAATTGAGGGAGCACTGAGGGAGAAAATAGCATAAGCCACACTCCAAATTATTCAAAACAATAAGAAGGGAGGTTAGAAAACAGATCAAAAGACATGCTCAGTGGGATCACAGGAGATAAAACTAAACAAATGATGGAGACGATAATCAGAACGACCTAGGAGCTTATACAAGAGACTAATAATAGCTGGTTTAGCTACACAAAACTATGCAAAACATAAAGGACCAGATTAGCAAAGAATCAGAATCCATGAAAAGGTTTCAGTCAAAAATTTAAAAGATTAAAAATTATGTTGGAAGTATAGGCAGCAGAAGCAACCAGAGGGAAGAAAGAATTTCAGAACTAGAGGAAAATGATGCCTTCAAAGACCAACTACTCAAAGACACCTTAAAAGCAACAAGAGAACATGAAAAATGGACCCAATAGGTGCTAAATGATGCAAAGAAGAGTAATGTAAGAGTAATTCAATAAGTGAAATAGCAAAAGACAACACAGATGCTGTTAAGAAACCTGTTCACAGAGACAACAACTGAAAACTCTTCAAATATACTAAAAGAAATAAAAATACAGATAAGTGAGGCATATAGAAACTCAAATAGCTGTGGCCAAAAGAGAATCTCTCTGTACCACATTATAGCAAAGAACCAGAAGTCCATCACAGGGATAAAATCTTAAAAGCTGTCAGAGAAATGTAACACATCATGTGTAAAGGTAAACCCATTAGAATTATAGCAGACTTCCCAACACAAACCTTAAAGGCCAGAAGGTTTGAATTTAAGTGTTTCAAACCCTAAAAAGATAACATCATCCAATCCTGACTTATATATACTGCAAAATGTTACTTCATATTGTTGGAGTAATGATGTATTTTCATAACAAGGAACACTTCAAGAAATTCACAACCACCAGACGAGCATTATAAAACGTTCTCAAGGATAACCTAGAAAGATGCAATGCAGCCATAGAAGTCAATAAGTCAAAGAGAATGAATAGAACAGGTGGTATGAGCAGCTAAGCAAAAGAAAAAATTAGAAAATCAGCAAGAGGAAAATAATGCAATGACAGGAATAAGTTAATAGCTTTCAGGAATAATTTTCAATGTTGATGGTTTCAATTCCCCAGTCAAAAAACATATTTTGGCAGAATTGATCAAGAAACAAAATCCAACAATATTCAGTGTACAAGAAACATGTTTAATTCAAAATGAAATTCACAGATTAAAACTTAAAGGGTGGAAAACAATACTCCATGCAGCAGGAACTCAGACAAAAACAGGAGTAACTATCCTAATTTTAGATAAAGTGGATTTCAAGCCAAAATTTGAAGATTATCAGTACATATTGGTTAAGAAACAATTTAATAGAAGTAGACAACAATCATGAACCTATATGCACCAAATACCCATGTGCCAAACTTCATAAAACCAACACTAATGGACATGAAAAATCAGGCAAACACCAATACAATTGTAATGGGAGGCTTCAATACCTCACTGTCAAAAACAGACAGATCAACTAAAAAAAAAAAAAATCCCCAAGGAAATATCAGAGTTGTGCCAAACCTTCAAACAAATGGAGTTAATGTTTATCTACAGAGTGTTTCATCCAACAACAGCATATACATTCTTCTCAGCAGCACATGGGACTTTCTCCAAAACAGACCACATATCAGTCCACAAAACATGCATAAATAAATGCAAAAGAGCTGACATTATCACATGCATATTATCAGATCATAGTGCAAGGAAATGAGAAAGCAGTGGCAAAAAAACCCCACAAAAACTATGCAACCTCATGGAAATTAAACAATATCCTCTTGAATAATCATTGGGTCACAAATGAAATTAAGAGACAAATTATCCAAAAAAAACAAAAAATCAAACTATAATGTCAGTAAAACACACTGGCACCTAAGGATACAATGAAAGCAATCCTAAGAGGGAAGTTTATAGTGGTGAATTCCCACATGAGGAAAACAGAGTGAGCTCAAATACATAACCTAATGATGCATCTCAATATCCTAGAAAAATGAGAACAGTTCAAATCCAAATCTAGTACAAAGAAAGAAATTATAAAAAACAAGGCAAGAATTAATGAATTTGAGACTAAAAAGACAATACAAAGAATCAATGAATCCAAGAGTTGGTTCTGAGACCAAGAGATAGAGGAAAGATAGATTAGGGTAAAGGAGCCTGAGTAAACTGAGTAAACTAAAGGCCAGGTTCTAGAAGAGCTAAAGGTAAGCTTTGAGAAATTAGAGCACAAAAAATGAAGGACAATTCCCTGAGTAAACTAGGAAAAGCCTCAAAGGGCTGGAATGCAAAGAGCAAAGAAATCATACAGTTTGCTTTGTGGACATCAAAAGCCTGGCAACAGCAATGGTAGCAACTGTTTACCTGCATTCTCTTACATTCCCCTTTTTTCACAGCAAATATTTCATAAACATCTCCGGATTTAAACATCTGTGGTCTGTTTCTTTTGGAGCACTTCCTGACAAGCAAGCACCTTCCCTTTTATTCTTTCTAGTACACCACATCCAGTACCATTCCCCACTGCTTGCTGTTCTGTCGTGTTATTCTTCATTGCCCCCAGGACAAGACCTCAGAGGGAGGGAGCTGGTTACATCTTTGGTGCCTAATGTGGTGCTGGTCATCTCTGTAGAGAGGTGTGTCAGAATGCCCGAATCATACACACATTCTTTTTCTCCACCACTTTTTACAAATATAAGAAACAGTGGGTATTCTGTCAGCCAGTTAAAAGCTATTAGAGCAGCTGCCGCTATTGAAGCAATCCAGCACCTCCCAGTTAATTCCCTACAGAAAACAGGGGGAATGTTAGCCTATCAGGAAGCTGGATTCCTTTCCAAAGACAGATCTCCAGTCATGTGGAACTGGTGAATGTTGGGATGGCAACTGTGAGATTCTGGCTGGGCCTACTCACTGGTGGGTCCTCAAAGGCCACCCAGTGGAAACTGGGTCCCGACTGCCCAACTGGATATTCAGCAGAAAAATCTTCACTTATCTGTGGTCCCCCTGCACTTTTTTGTGGGGTGAGAACTAAACTCTGTCTGAGTTCATCCCCTATTTTTTTTTTTTTTTTTTGTGGGTACCGGGGGTCGACCTCAGGACCTCGTGCGCCATCAGGCGCCCGTGCCGCTGAGCGATATCACCGGCCCCTTTTTCGTATGTGGGATCCGGGAGTCGAACTCGGGCCCTTGCGCTTGCCAGGCAGGCGCTTAAGCCGCTGAGCCATCTCACCGGCCCTCATCCCCTATTTTGAGGGTGACCTGGGGCACCTCCATCAGAGCCCTCTCTTAAGCCTGCATTAATAGTTGAGCTACAGGTTTAGATTTTTCTCTTTCTTTGCCACCATGGCTGACCCTTCCTCTTCATACACATCCTGATAGACTTTCTGAGTGTGTAAGACAAGATTCTAGGCCATCTCCCGGGTTTCTCCAGTCCCTATCGGCCTTGGTGCCTAGTTGACCCCCACCAGGATATTCATAGGTCCCTCTCCCACAGGAAGGAGATTATTCCCTGGCTCCCTCATGCAGGAGGGTTTTCACCTTTTACTCAGGCTAGAAGATACACAGACAGAGAAGGGAATGACCAACCAAACGCACAACAGGGAATTCTCTCCCTGGGCTCATACATATTACAAGGTATATGGGCACAAATCTCCACACAAGAATGGTTGATATTTATCTCCTGAGCTGTTCAATCAGTTGGGCATGCCTCTTAAGCTATGTTCAGGTAGGGCTCTGTACAGACCCCTATTATTATTATTATTATTATTATTATTATTATTATTAATTTATTTATTTATTTATGTGGGTACTGGGAGTCAACCTCAGGACCTCGCGCTTGCCAGCAGGTGCCCGTGCCGCTGAGCGATATCACCAACCCTTTTTCGTATGTGGGTTCTGGGAGACCAACTCGGGCCCTCGCGCTTGCCAGTCAGGCACTTATGCAGCTGAGCCATCTCACCGACCCCAGACCCCTATTATTTTGACCTTCACAGTTCCATAGAATCTCCCAGGTAAGAGCCAGCCTGGACATGGCCACCTTTTAAAGCAGCCAAACGGGGTCACTATCCTCTGTTAACTGAAATATGTGCACAGGAAATTTTTCAGAGGGCGTTTCACTGTTCTTGGAAAGTGCTCAAAATTTATTCCATCCAAATCTATGTATCCACCATGGGGATTAAGCTCTGGATGCACCTTCCTTCCTTCATCTATAATGAACCAATGGCCAGCATCATATTAAACAGAGAGCAGCTAAAAGCTTTTCCTCTAAAATTAGGAACAAAACAAGGATGTCTGATATCACCACTCCTGAGCAATGTAGTTCTTAAAAAAAATTAGCCAGAAAAATTAGACAAGAGAGAGAAAAGGGATATGGATGGGAAAGGAAGAAGTCAAATTATTATTTGCAGATATGATACTCTATATAACAAGACCCCCAAAACTCCACCAAAAGACTCCTCAAATTAATAACCAAATTCAGTAGCATAGCAGCATACAAAGTCACCATTCAAAAATCAATAGAATTCCTGTACACTAATAATATACTCACTGAGAGAGAAATTAGGGAAACAATACCTTTCACAAGCCATCAAGAAAAACAAAATTCTTAAGGATTAACCTAATCAAACAAGTGAAAGACCTCTACAGTGAAAAATATAGTGCTCTGAAAAAGGAGATTGAAGAAGACATCAGAAAATGGAAAGATATTCCTTGCTCCTGGTTAGGTAGAAACAATATAATTAAAATAGGCATGCTTCCAAAACTGCCATACAGATTTAATGAAACCCAATCAAAACACCAATAGAATTCCTTACAAAACTAGAGAAAGCAATACTAAAATTTATATGAAACCAGAAGAGACCTAGAATAGCAAAAGTGTTTCAGAAAACCAAAGGGAAGGCAGGAGGCATTGTATTCTCAGACTTCAAGTTGTTCTGCAACGCTACAGTGATAAAAACTGCATGATATTGCCAAAAAAACCAGACTCATGGATCAGTGGAGCAGAACAGAGGATACATAAACAACTCCAGGCACACCCAGCTATATTGTCTTTGACAAAGGAGCCAAATACTTACCCTGGAGGGAAGATAGCCTCTTTAACGAATGTTGCTGGCCAAACTATCTACATTCCAAAGATTGAATTTGGACCCATATCTCTCACCATATACTAAACTAAGATCAAAATGGATTAACAATCTAAGTGTTCAGACAGATAATCTTCTGGCACACAAAATAGGTAAAACTCTTCAATACATAGGTGTATGCAGACTTTCCGAACAGAATCTCAGTTGCACAAGAAATAATACCAAGAATCAACAACTCTCACATCAAATTAAAAAGCTTCTACACAGCAAAAGAAACTATAACAGAATGAAGATGTAACTCACAGAACGGGAAAAAATTTTTCCCAGACACTCTTCAGTCAAAAAACTAATATCTAAAATGTAGAAGAACTCACAAAATTAGACCCCCTAAATTGAAAGGCCCAATAAAAAATGTGCATCTGAAATGAATACACAGTTTTTAGATGAAGAAGTACAAATGAGCCGTTAATACATGAAAAAGTGTTCAACATGACTGGACTTTTGAGAAATGCAAATTAAAACAATGCCGAAATTCCATCTCACTCAAAAAAGAGTGTCTATCTTCAAGAAATCAAACAATAACAAATGCTGGAGAGGCTGTGGGGACAAAGGAACACTTCTTCATTGTTAGTGGGATTGTAAATTGGTACAACCACTATGGAAATCAGTATGGAGACTTCTCAAAAATAAAAATAATTAAAAATAGAAATTTTATTTGACCCAGCCAGTCCCCTTCTAGGAATCTTCTTGAAATAGTGAAAGAGATAATATTATAATGATTGCATACATATTCACGTTTATAGCAGTACAATTATTAATAACTAAATCTTGGAAGCAGTCTATATGCCTATCAAAAGACAAATCGGTGAAGAAATGGAGTACTACTCTGGAGTGTTACACTGAAGTACTACTCTGCCATAAAGAAGGATAACCTTGAGTCATTTGTAGGAAAATTAGTGCACCTTGAGCTTGAGACCATAATATTAAGTGAAGTAAATCAGAGAAATAAGCTCAAATATCACGTTGTCTCTCTTATACAATAAACTGAATATATAAATAATGTGCAAAATAAAAGACAGACAATAGAAAAAAAAGATAGAAAATTATTGTAGTCCAGCATAGCCAATGTATCTAAAAGCATGCCTTGATTTAGAATAAGTATTGCATGTATTTTCTGTGTTTTTGCCTGTTAGTCTGGCTGTTAATCTGTGTTTAAGATATTTAACTTGGTAAAGACTTATAAAATAAATAAATAAATCTGATGCTAGCAAAAGAAAGACATGTTGATTTGGGTCTTGCTTTGTAATAGTCTTATAAATTTGAAGTATCACTTAGACTTTTGTTTCCTGCTGTCAGCTTTAAAAGACAGTATTTGATAGCTCAACATTTCTCTTTCTGCCAGTCTAGGGTTTAACTGCCCCTCTCTTATGACTCATTATATGAGAGGGAAAAGTGACTTCTTAGTCATAAATCTGACTTCATACATCTTGCCTGAAACCAAAGAATTCAAAATTCAAAGAAAAATTATAAATATACATGCATAGTTTCTCTGTCTACACTTTTCCCCATCAGGAGTTTCAAAGGCAAAGATATTTTTCTCCGCCAAAGTAATTCAAAACTAAGTATGAGTATATTTAAACTAAAATTTGCAAGTATATTAAAAATAGTTTTAGAGTCTTGTCTCTGCTAGGGAGAGCTAATATGAACTGTTGGCAATTTTAGAGAGAACTGGACCCTTTTTACTTATGAATATTTGAAAACCATACAAAAGATATCAACTGTCTCTCACATACAGAGTGAGATTCTAAATCAACAACTGGTATGATGTACATCATGCCAATTTAAGAAATATTTGAAATTCTTTTGTGTATGGCAAAATAAATGATTAGGAATATCTATATCAAGAAAGGAACTAGGAGGATAGTAGTATACTCTTTTCTGCTGTTATGGCTTTTGTCTGGATGCCCCCCAAAGCCTCGTGCAGTCGTAGGTGGGGCTTCTTCAGAGTTGTCTGGATCTCGAGTGTGTGATGCTGGGATTAAGGGTGTGTGATTGCTAAATCAGTCCGCTGACTGGTTTGGCACCCACCCTCAGCTGGGTAGCCTAGATAGAATATAAAAGGGTCAGAAAGAAGTTGCTGTTTTCACTTGTAGCTTGATGCTTTCTGCCTTCTGTCTTCTGCCTGCCATGAATTGTTTCTCCTCTGCAATGCCCCCGTGCCATGCCACCCTGCCTTGAAGCCAGCTGATTATGGACTGAAACCTCTATGTAATGTGAGCCAAAATAAACGTTTCCTCCTTTAACTTTGGGTGTTGGGTATTTTGTCTCAGCAATGAGAGAAGTAACTAAGACAACTGTGAAAATGTGGCCACTTGGGTTTATTATGAAAATGCCTGTTGATGAGGCAAAAAGATCCTCAGCAGGGTTTTTATGGACTCTAAGGAAAAGTACAGAAAGTGAGTAGGGATATGATCAAGACTATTCTTTGGGGAATTATTGGTTACATTTGAAATGTATCACAGCTTCTAAACTGGACAGACACATTTCCAGCCACATTGCTTTATCCCTGCTCACACCATACTCTTACTGCAGTTGGAATGCCCATTTGTCAATAACAGGATTGTGGGGAGTTTAGATTTCCAGAACCTTCTGTATTGGGGGACACAGAGCAGGAGTTCTCATCTTCACTAGGGTATCTATGAAAATAGACTGGGGTACACTGTACTAACCAACCCCAAATTTCAAGACTTGGTGCACACAGCTTCAGGTCTCTCTGGCCAACGCAAAATCATTTGTGGACCCATGGCTTTCTAGACAGCACCTTTCCAAATAGCCACTTACAGATCCAAGCCGTCCTTTTTTATTTTATTTTATTTTATATTTTATTTTACTTATTTTATTTTTGGTATTGTTTAATGTTGTATCTCCATCATTTGAAACTGTAGCCAACACAGCAGCTGGAGAGAAAGACTGAGGAACTCACGCTGGCTCCTAAAACTCTCATCCCAGAGGAGACTCTTGCTTTTTAATAGCCCTTTGGCCAAGGTAATCTTATTCTCCCCAGTTTAGTGAATGGCAACTGGGAAATGTTAAAAAACACACGGACTGTTTGGTGAGTTCCAAACCTTCCGCTCACCATCTCTGAGCCTCGTCGGTGAGGAGACCTGACAAGTTCCCAGCCCCCTCTTCTCTCAACAGGGTAACCTCATACCAAGAGCGGCCTGTATGCTGGCGGATAGCTGGGAAAAGACTGCCAGAGTTACCAAATGACAGCCAGCATAGATAAAGTTCCACCTGTTAATCTGGTGACATTTCAAGATTCATTTCGTTGCCATGATATAGCCCACCCTATTTGAATAACACTCTACCATCGTATCCTCAAACTATCCCTCAGATTTGTCATAAATATTTAATGCAATTTTGGTTCTCTGCTGATTCTTTGTTTTCTCCTGACACTTCTGGTTTCAAGGTTTTCCAATGTTTTAGTACATTTATAGAAATACATTTTCTGATCATTGAAGAGAAGTAAGAAAAATATCCATCTATCAGCAACTCTAAATGAGCAGGAGTATAATTATACAATTATATCTCATCAAAATTTGTCATGTTACATAAATATGACAATAGGGTAAAATTTATACCTGATTAATTTAGATTATTGAATTTCTCTTCAATTATTGCTGTTATTGATTTGAGAGGAAATTCTTAGGAGGATTAAAAAAACATAATAGCTGAATTAGTGGTTCTGAAAGTGGTCAAATGTCAAAAGAGCACATGCTTTTATGAAGAACCTTAAATACCATTGTTCAAGTATGTTTTGTATTAGAGTTTCATTTCACTAAGCAATTAATCATGGCTTACCATGCCCATATTCTTCATCCAATTAAATTCCATTAGTCATCCAGAGTGAATGACTTTGTGTCTCCTCAGGAACAATTCCAGGCAAGGCAGCATCAGTGGCAATGATTACCTCTGTCATGGCTTGGATCACAAGACTTTTTGGTAATCTTCAGCCATTGACAAGTTCATAGTATTTCTTGAAGAACTCAAGATTCTGTAACGTATTATGTTTTCATTATATGAAAAGAAGTGCTTAAATTTGGAATTGCTCTCAGAAGTAGTCAGTATGATTTTAACCTTGTTTAGAATACTTTGCATTCAATTCAATAAACAGTTACTGAAGTCCTAAAATGTTCAAATCTTTATACTAGACCCTTTGGAAATTGAGGATAGTGTAATAATTTTGGTTTTCCCCTTCATTTACGAATTTTTAAACTATCTATAAAGACATGGATACAGTTACAAGATCACAGTCTTCAGCTGCAATAATATAGAAATTATATCCTAAGAATAGGAAGATTTCAGCTTACTTCTGCAGAATGCATAGATCTTATAAATAATGTAGTCACCGGAATATGATGAAGTGATGCAATATTTCCTTCCTAGATTGTCACGTGTATTACTCATGTAACAGCATCTTAGTTTGTTCAATGACTAACTCAAGATAGGGGATAGAGGGCTTGCCCAAGCACATCCTAGTTAATTCTTTTTAATGGCATTTATTCCAATACTTGCTTTTCTGAGAATAAATGGCTAGGAAAATATTTTTTGGGGAAACTTTCCAACCTAATAATGTGAGCCTCTGGTAATACCAGAGTGGACTTGTTAGAATATTAAACCCAAATCACACCACCAACTTTTCAATTTAATACAACAGAACTCAGAGTCAGCATAGGTGGGAGGAATCCATTTTCCCAATTCATCGTTACATATTTAATATTCTGAAAATATTGTTGGATTTCTTTATCATATCATTATATATCAGGCTAATACTTTTACATATATAACAAGATTCAGTATCCTTAATGTCCTTTTATTACTTTTGATTTTCTTCTCAAGTACATATTGATAACAAGAGGACATATTTATTTCCTAAACTGAAAAGATCTCATAAAATGGTAGAATAGACATATGATAAATTAAAGTTAAATAAATGTCTTTGGAACAATAATTTTTAACTTTTTTCCATAGCTGAAATAACATAAGTATATATGATTCAGAAACACATCAAATAAAAAGAAGTTTAATGAGAAGATTAAGCTCAATGACATAGGTTAACTGGAGAATCAGCCAGAATCCTATCAGAATAAGGGGTGGAATGTTCAAATTGGATGCCTGATTAGCTCTTAATAGAGATATTTTTTAAGGTATAGGGTGGGTTTTTATGAAAACATGAAAGATGGTGATGTAGCTGAGGAAGAACAATGGCAAAGAGCTCTTCCTACTCCCATGGTAGAGAGACAGGAGAGAGTATAGTTAATAGGAGTCCGAGAGAGAACAGCTATATGAAGAATGCTATTAAATAAGAAATGCCAAATCTTCTGCTCCTATCTTTCTTTGTCAAACTCATCAGGAGGCTAGCAGAAAGGGAACAATTTTCCAGAACACAGCAAGGTGAAAAAGTATAAAGTTAGTCTGAGAAAGAGGTAAAAGAAATACCTAGTACAATTACTGCATCATTAAAAATATAATTTAGATGACATAGTTGATCTTTGTCTGAGCTGGATTTTATATATATCTTTTGATGTTACAAAATATTTCTTCTCTTATTTCCCTCATACCCTTAAATTGTTTGTGTGTGTGGACACATATAGGTGTTTCTTGTCCTGGTAACTGGTGAGAAGGGTAACAGGTGAGGGTAACTGGTGAGAAGATTTTAAGGAATCAAACAAATCAGAGAAGGGCTGGAATAACATTCATCTCCTACAGGTTTTGTTAGATTCATTTTGAGACACTATAAAGAAATTCATCTGAGAAATCATGGCATTGGTGGGAGGTTTTGGAGCCGAGGTGACAAAATGAAGAGTATAGCTATTCTCCTTATCCCTGCATGGAATCCAGGACTGCACTGGCAACTCCAAGATCTAAAAGTTTCAAAGCACCTGGAAATCATCATTGGCACAATCACTGAACTCACAATGGCGAGTAGAATGGTGAGGCTTCTACAGATGGCTTCATAGACAGTGGCATGAAAGCATAAATAAGAATGGATGAAAAGGAAGACCAGGGAAGACCTGTTACTTTGCTGGTAATATTTAACAGCCATCTCTGCAAGCAAGAGGAAAAGCTCTGGTTTGTAGTGTTTTCCAACATTTACAATTTCAGGTTACCAATGATCACAGAACACAAACTTGGGAAGAGATCTGCAGAGTGGGCTCTGAATAGTTGGAAAGAAGTCACTCAGCGCAGTACTGACTGCAGACTCCATACTCATTTGGTAGCTGATTGCTGTCCTAGGGTACATGAGAGAAACTCCTTCAGTGATCTCACCCTTGCATAGCTATTACTTTATACCAATCAAATGGTAAAAAAATTGTTGCCATCATGATTTAAGAATAAAAATGAAACACATCTTACTTCTTTTCCCAATGTTTTCCAGCCAGAAAGATATGAAATATCTAGGAAAGATGAATGATATATAATAAATATATGAATTGGTGAAAACATGTGAATGGCCTTAATGTGTGGGATAAACAGGAACACAAATAGGTTGGAGTGATGCAGTGTCTAACACAAGTTCATTTGGTCATTATTCATTTATTTCCTTTGCCACTTTGCAATTACTAGTATTTCTTCCGACATAACTTGGATCGTTTCCTTTTTTTTTTGAGTCTGCTTCAGTGACTCTTCTGGACTTAGCGTAATCATCTCCTCATCTTCTCTGGGTTTTCCCAGAATGCTGGGTTATGCCTGGTTTGAGCAGTCACTTCTGAATTTGCATAGGTGAAGTCATAGGAATAGCCTGAGATCCGTCATTTGTTTCCTGGACTGGCTGTTGTTCCCAGCTCCAAATAGACTCATACCTTCTTTCATGCCCCTGAAATTATCTTCAGGCTAAGCTACACCCTGGCTTTACTCCACGGCAGGTTCTTGGAACTCACTAGTAGTCACTTGTGTTAGGTAAATTATGACACATTTCATTGAAAATTAGACTGCCGCTAAATACTAGCCACTGCTTCAGAAGTGCAATACAGACAAAATACATCTACACCATCCTGCATCCATCTTCGGTGTCATTGTACCATTTATCAATTTCATGTTTTTTAATGTGGCAAAAAGCTATACAAAAAGTTATACATATCTCTTGAACCTAATGTGACAAACTCATCATCAGGAAGACTAGGAGTATCAATTTTTAATGCTTTCTACTGTAGAATATTGGATATTAGAAAGTTTTGGGGGCAGGCTTAATCTCCTTTATTCCCCAGAAATTATATCATAAATAAAGTCAGAAGTTCCCTCCAGGATAGCCAGGCTTTAGTAAAATATTATTTATATTCGATGTTTAACCATCTCACTTTTCGCTACAAGATTAGAAAAGTTAATTCATCAATTTAGTCATTGAATATTTAATCAGTGTGGGTTCTGTGGAATAAAAATATGAACCAGATATGATTCTTCCCTCAAGGACATACACTCTGCTAAGAGAGACAAAGCAGGCACACAACAGCACTGCTGGAAGCTGGAGGGTAGAAGGTGATGAGGAAAGGAATCATAAAGACAAGAGAAGGGAGGAAACATTTTTCTCTTCCAGAGGATTATGAGAAAAAGACCTCTGGAGGATGGGAGAGTGGGGATGCCCTCATTAAGTGTGAGGCAGTGAGTGAGGTGTGTCAGGGAGAAAGGAAATTTGAAACAATTAAAAGAACAGAAAACAAGCCATTTTAACCAGAGTATATGGCTTATGATGAAGCCTAACTGTAGGAACTGATATTAAAGAGGGGTAGTGGTCCATCTTGGATAATTAAGGTGTAAACTGATTAAAGGCGCTTGATTAGAAACCCAAATAATCCGGAGTCATACATCAGGACATTTAATATGGTGGCAACACATAATACATACGGAAAAGGGGCAAAGGTTACTTTAGAGAGGCAAAAGCCTATTGGCGACTAGTGCAAATACAATAAAGCAAAAGAAGTAAAATTCTAGACAATGGTGAGCTCAGTGAGAATAGACAAAAGGCTCAGACAATAATAGTAATTAACATTTATTGAGCATTTGCTATGTATAGCCACTGTGAAAAGAGTTCAGCATGGTTCATGGATCATCTCTTTTTTAATCTTTCCTCTTATTTTTTTGTTTGTTTGATTTTTTTTTTTTTTTTTTGTGGGTACCGGGGAGTCAACCTCAGGACCTCGCGCGCCAGCAGGCGCCTGTGCCGCTGAGCGGTATCACCGGCCCCTTTTTTCGTATGTGGGATCCGGGAGTCGAACTTGGGTCCTCGCGCTTGCCAGGCAGGCGCTTACGCCGCTGAGCCATCTCGCCAGCCCTGTTTGTTTGATTTTTTGAGACAGGGTCTTGCTATGCATTTCAGGCTGACCTTGAACTCACTATGTAGGTGAGGCTGGCCTCGAACTTGGGGCAATCCACCTGCCTCAGCCTCCTGAGTGCTGGGACTACAGGTGTGTACCACCACACCTGGCTGAATCATCTCATTTTAATGTCACTAAAAGCATATGTAGTAATGTGGAAGGAAGAAAGCTTTGCGTTATGTTTGAAGTCCAGAAACTGCTTCCTTGAACACCAGCATGAGATGAGCTACTACCACACATACTGCTTTCTCTCCTTTAAAAGGTTTCATATTGTTTGAAAGAACAAACACAGGAAAAAGCGGAAAAAAAAAAAAAAAAACTCTGAGTGATTTTTTTTTGTGTGTGTGTGTGGGTACTGGGGGTCGACCTCAGGACCTCATGCACCAGCAGGTGCCCGTGCCACTGAGTGATATCACCGGCCCTTTTTTCGTATGTGGGTTCCCGGAGTCGAACTCGGGCCCTCGCGCTTGCCAGGCAGGCACTTACGCCACTGAGCCATCTCACCAGCCCTCTCAGTGATTTTTAAAAAGACAAATTATACACTGACATCATTTCATGTAATAGCTATACTCTAAAATTTTAATAATCCAAATGTTAATAATTCTTGGAGTTAATAAAATGATGGCTTATTTAATAAAATACTTTGATGCATCAAAGGGTCTTTAACATCTTTATACTGAGTGACAGAAAGAGAAAAGAAGTGTGATTTATGGTAAGGAAGAGGACATGTTCTAACTTTCTATTTGGTCACATAAACAAAGGCAATTTATCGTAAAAGTTCTGAATAAAGAATATGTTTAGCTCCATGAGTTGATTTCTGACTATATAAGACTATTTGTCCATAGTAATCATGATTTATAATTTCCTTTTAATGACGATTAATTTTTATCTCAAAGGAAGAAATTTATATATAAATTTATATTCTTTCATATATATTTATGTTACGCCCATCTGCAAAAATATTATCACTCCTAATTTACAGGTTGAAAAAATATTCTGAAGCCTAGTAGGTTAAACAACTTATTCAAGGTCACACAATATGTAGAAGCTTCAGAAATTGACCATAATTATTTATCTTTTTACTTATGTCTACCACACCCAAGAAAATATTACCTTGATTAAGGCAGGAATATGGACTGTTAGTAGGTAAAATACTGCCTAGTTCAATCAACACTGGTTGCAGAGTTGAATGAGACCAGGTAATAGAACTCCCTGAGTTAATTGTCTCTGCAATTAGGCTTTACTGTTTCCCTGGAAACACTCAGAGGTACTGAGAGATAAAGAGAGAGGAGAGTGACATTCTGTGGATTGTAGAAAACTAAGAGGATGTGACATACATAAACTAGAATGTGTAAATGATGAAATATTATAATATATGCTGATTTGTACGTTCACAACGTATTTGCCCCATTGGTTCATAATTCATCCAATTATGCAACAATTACGTGTTTTTATTTCTTTTTTCAAAATGAGCTACTGATCTATAAGCATGGAATTAGTCCATTAAAAAAAGTTTTTCAATCCATTTTTTCTTCATGTGTTCATTGGAGATTGGCTGAGTTGGAAAGTTAGTATTTTTTGTCTGTATGCAGTTTCCAGCCTCCAAGTGCTAACTCAGCTTATCAACACGGAAAGACGATTGTCGCTATTGTTTTACAATATGAGATTCTGCTGTCTGCATTAATAGCTTTAAAAGTTAGCAAACACTAAGCAGAAGTTAATTAATATACAAAGCGTAATGTTGTAACACTGGAACATCTGTGAAGTTAACATTAAAATAGTTTTCCATATAGAGTATAATTTCCAGATAACATTTATTTAGATATTTGTTCTAGTTCTGGAAAAAAAGAATTCAATTGTGTTTGGAGTATTTTCCATCCGATGGATATAAATACTACCTCCAAAGCATTTATCCTTGTAGGTAACCTGCAGTCATTTTTACATAATTTTTTTTAATACCACTTACAGAGTTGCATGGAAAAATTTCAACTTCCTTTATTGACAATTTCATATTCATCATCATGTATGATGAAATAAAAATATCACCTGAGGTTTGTGTATATTTACACAAAATATTCCTAATTTAAAAAACGTTGCTATATCACATTTATTGTTTGGCTACTTTTTTCTAAAAGAATTGCATCTCTATATATTATTGTTGAAACTTTATAAAACAATTACCACTATTATGGTGATTTTCTTTAAGTGTATAATAAGAAAGATATGTAACATAATAATTTGTCAGCTAAAAGTCCAGGCAAATCTTTTCTGTTGGCAATGAGTATGTAAAATCATAACTCTAGGTAAAGATAAAAATCATACAAACAATAGTAATGGTAAGGAATGACTAAACTAATATCAACTTTAACATCATGTTATGTAATAAAATGCTATTCCAATGAGACATTTTTGCTAGTTAGGTTTGAAAATGTAAAAGTATGGACAACATATTAACTGGATAGACTATAACGTGGGCATCATTATTTGTCTTTTATAGAAGTGAAGAAATTGTGCCACTCATATGATTGTTTACTTCATTTTTTTCACCTACAGGTAATAATTCCCTAAACTTGGCTATGTACAGTATTTTACTCTTTAGGACTGTGATGTAAATTCCTTGTGTGTGCAGATAAAGAAACAATTTAATAAAATTGAGCTAATTAGAGTCTTTGAGAACAGTCAGTCAATAAAGCATTCTTCCCCCTGTCCACTAGCTATTCCAGATTCCTCTTGTCCTTAGTTTACACTGGACTTGGTGTCCACTAACTGATCTGTGGTGACTCATTTCTTCCACCGTGAAGGGCTGTGTGCTGGGTATCTTGCTTCCATCTTTCTGTAGTTGCTGCATTTACCAGTGTTATCAACAGGTATAGAAACATCAAGATGCATCAGAATAAATCTCCGATGGTCCAGACATATTTGTTGTTGCCTCTATCATATAAAAGCAACCCTGGGTAAATGTTTCAGCCCCCACATTATCCAATGAGTCATCAGCGTCAAATTCAAGTTCCAGTAGGACCCTTATCAGGTCCTTCCTGGAAAGCAGGGTGTCTAATGGAACAAACACTGAAGTTGAGGGATAAGAATTACACATTCCGCAAATAGCTTGCTGAACATGAAGGGTTAGGGCCAGAGCAGACATCCTGGGTGCACTTCTCACATCCTCTCAGATTCCTCTTTCCCTCGGTGCACCCCTGTTTGGAGTGTGTCTCGCTCTGTGACCGAACACCTGCAAGCTTGTCAATGGCTATGATCTTAGTTTGCTTGGGCTACAATAAAAATATTTCACAGGCTGAATCAAACAGCAAAAATTTATTTTCTCACAGCTCTACTTTGTTTTGTGAAAGGATAGCAGTCTTCTTTTTCCTGAGAACCATGTCAAAGCTTCAACTCAGATGGATTCCTTGGAAGATGATATTTTTCTTCTTGTGTATACGATTCCACTTCCTTTCCTATCTTCCAGTCCTGTAACTTGGTCAGCATGGAACAATTGAAGAAGGAAGAAAGGAATTATTTAGCAAAGGAACTTAAAGTTGTGGTTAATTTTAGCAAACGGAACGAAGACAGTATAATAGAAAGTAATCTTGATAGTGCTGGGCTGGGGTGAAGGTTGGGGATAGTGAAAGATAAATTTGATACAGTAGAATTTGTCAGTAAGAGATTATTCTCCCATGACTGAAAAAGTCTTTGGTGCCAGTACCTGAAAATACTTATAATACTCTGCTTAGATGATTCCTGGAAACTTGGGGAGGGGAGAGAATGTCTCATATTTAATTAAGTAGAAATGACAGAGCTGCCTTGGCTTACTGATAAGGAAGGAATCGGAAGACTCACGGAAATGAGCGTGCTAGAATGATTGCATCATGTAACATGGAGAGCCTACCGCCAGCTATGTTCACTGGGAGGGCCAGAGAACACCCTCCTCTCTAAGCGGACACGGTAACGTGCTAGTGAGGAAGGGCAGCATCTGTGAGAAGACAGTAGGCAATGTTGTTAGAGGACCGGGTTCCCTCATCCGTGGGAATGGTGGGATTCCAGAACAGCGTGGGTCAGGTGGCAGCACTCACCCATTAAAGTTCTGTGGTGATGACTGCTCACCAAGTTGTTTTCTAAAGGAAAAATAGAAAGATGAGGAGCATAGCTTGAAACACATAATAAAAATGGTTAATACTTGTTCAGCAGAAGCTTTGTGTCATCACTGCCCATGAAATAAGTTTAAAAAGCTAAACTAATCCTCAGACCCACAGAAAGACCCCACCCAGAATGCTGCAATGCGGATGTCCATATGTATCACTCTACATATTTGGCGTATCGTTTAATACTGTATCAGCAAGTACACCGGAGATATTCTATTTTATTTATGTTGGCTAAGTTTGCTTCTCATATCTGAAAGAACTTTTATACCTTCCTTCTGTGTGAGTGCTGGCCTAAGATTTCAGGGAAGCCTCCATCAGTGACCTCCATCTCTTGGTAGTCACCCCTTCCTCCAAAGAGTGATCCCATTTGCTTAACATTTATTTAACCTTGAACAGTTGTTATTTCCAAATAGAAATTTCAGTTTTTCTAAACAGATTTTTAGACCTTTGCAAACAAGATTAATATCTTACACCTTATAACATAGTACAATGATTTATGATTATCAAATTATTAATTAGATTTTCCCCTTAACACTTTTAATTTCTTCCTTTTATTGAACTTAAATCATACCTGCTTGTTACTGATTATCAAAATGCAAGCATTGTGACACTTATATATTTATCTTAGATTCTTAATTGACTGTATTACTTGAAATCCTTGAGATAATCTTAAGTAATTTGGAGGCTTAACAAGGAACGATTAACAAATTAATCACACAGATATACACATATATATGAATAGATATATAAAAGTCAATTTTTTAAAAGCTGGAATCATAATTCTTCAATACCAAGTAAGTGAAAAGAAAATCAGTTTCCACTAAAGAACAGTCTTGCAATTTAGGCCTTTTGTTGCCATCTATTGTTTTGTAAAGAATAAAAAGCCACAGTTGCTATCACAGGACTTTTCCATCAGTCATTATGTCAAAATGAGAAATGTGACTGGCTGCTTCTACAAAATTTATGAGACTGTCGTGACCTAGATAAACTGAAGAAAAGGCTGTTGAGATTTCTCTACCAGATAACAAATTTATTATTACAGTTTAGAAATCAAAATATTGCTTTCCAAATTATCAGTAAGCAGAAAGAGCAAAAGATAGATGAAATGGAATACTGAGAATAGAAATATGTAAATGTATATTTATTTCCATGTTCATAAACATATGTATAATATAAATCACTAAAAAGAAAAAAATCAAAGTGAACTTGGTGTTTGAGATTTTCAAGCTGATGATCCAGGGGAAATACTAAAAACAAAAAGCTTTTATTTATAGGGTGTCATCACTCTTTCAAAGATATACTTATCTTCATTTTCATGATTAAAATCAGGCACTCTCCCCCTTGAAAGGGGCATTATTTCCTGTGTTTTATTTCTTAGCATTAGTTGATTACTCTGAGGCCTACCATGAAGAACACTCACGCAACTCTTTTACTGTATTTTATTGTATTGAAATGCAATTTTTGGTTCAATGATAAAATCCTTGCAACTAAGTTTCCTATTTAAATAATGATGCTTCTGTTTTAAATTTTATCTCCTTTTTTTTTTTTTTTTGATTCTGTAGCTATCACAGCGAACACACAAAGATAACAGCCTTTCTGTTTTAACACTCGTCTGCTTCTGATTTTCAGAGCTGTGTAGTATAATTATTTCTATAGCAACTGAGGAGGCACTGCCTTGACAGCACGGACTCAGAAGGAAAACACGCTTTGCAGACTCAAAGCTCAGCCACGGGGCTCCCTGGCGTGCCGTTTCCAGCGCTGCTCAGTACAGCTGCAGAAGTCCATGCCGCTGTTCTTCCGCCTCCTTGGTTTCTAGTATTAATACTATTTCGAATCTTACATCAATTGTCGTCATTTTTTTCTTACAGGCTGCTTTCCTTTTACTGCCCAGTTTTTGTTTTTGTTTTTGTTTTTTATAGCAACACCTTTCTGTCATTCCTGCTTTAAAATGTATGCAAGTGGCCCTTTGTATCTGCAGGTTCCACTTCCAGAGGTTCAGATAACTGTGGATCCAAAATGTCTGGAAAAAATGTGTCTGTACTGAACCTGCACATAATTCTTCTTATTTTGCAGACAATAGGTATATAACAGTGATTTACCTACCACTTATATTTCATTAGGCATTAGAAGTATTCTAGAGATGATTTAAAGTGTACGAGAGGATGTGTGTGGGTTCTATGTCAATCTCACACCAATTTATACAAGGGAGTTCAGCAGCTGCGGATGGGAGTTCCTGTGAAATGTCCCGGAATCCATGCCCCATAGATACCAAGGGTCAGCTTCTGACAATAAAATGATAAACATTTTGCTTTTTCTCAAAGGTAATTTAAAAACACAATAAAAATGGAATCATAAATAATTTATTTGTTTCCTTTCAGCTTTTTAAAGTATCTTCTAATCTATTTTCCTTAAGGGCTAACTCTTAGGGAAATTGAATTATGCCTTTTTTTAAAAACACAAACAGAATTGCAGAGAACATCAATGAAGTGCAAACAAAATCTCTTCCCCAACATAACTCCATTTTCATCAGGAAAAATGCAAAATTGTTAAATAATCTTTTTCAAAACAATATCCAAATATCTAGTTTTAAAACTCACCATTATCTTAGAAAAATATTTTCCTTACTGTGGTCTAATTAGGGATATTTAAATTAGAGACCAGTATCTTTCTTATTTTAGAGTTCAGCCTACTTCATTTTTTGGGAGAAAACAAAATGGCAACAAAAACCCCCAAATCTTTATTGAGGAATGTGTATATACTATTTATCATGCTGAGTTTTATACACAGATTTTTTTTTCATAAAATCCACTAGCAATTATATGGAATGCCAATTGTTTTGCATATTTTCCACACAGTAAATTCAGGCACAGGGAAACTGCTAAAATCTATTTAATTAGAAAGGAGTGAAATAAGATTTTTTTCTTCAGGAATTAATTGTAGAAATTCTGCTATTAGCTCATTTATTATATTATTTTACATCATTTTATTATCCTTAAAATACATACCATCATTTTTCACATCTTTCCATGGGTTCAAGAAAGTGACATCATCCTTGTGATAAATGCAGGGACAAACATAAAGCCACTCACTCAAGGATTTCTGCAGTAAATTATCAAAAACAACCCCCAACCAACAAACCATGTGTGTCTGAGTGTGTGTGTGTGTGTATGTGTGTGTGTGCATCTGTGTGTGTAATGTGTAATTTTATTTCCCTGGTTTACTTCACTTTGCCAAATTAATAAATTTTGAAGACTACCTACTAATAAACTGAAAAAAGAAATGAGATAGACTTGAAGTTGAAATAAAGTTCTGTAGGAAAGAAGCCAGTACTTGTATTAGGTAAGGCGTAGCTTTTCAAGTGTAGTCTATAGAGAATAACTGCTCTGATTTTAAGCCGTTGTTCCCTCACTTAGCAGCATGAGATGTTCAGAAATTACATAACCCACATGAGCCTGGTGCAAAGCAGGGTAATAGTGGTAATCAGTTTACAAAGCTGTTACAAGACTTATATTTGGAAATGCATGTTATGAACCTTTGCCTAATATTCTACAACGTTCGAGCAATAATTGCTATCTTTTGCCTTTATTACTTCAGATGGGATAAAGCAAAATTGGATGACAGAAAAACTATGAAAGTTGATCGCTGATAGAGAAAATTATTTCTTTGTGGAAAGTATTCAGGTTTTACATATAAGCCATGCAGCGAATAGAGTGAGGAATATATGGATTGATTGGGAACAGTTTAATTCTAGCTTTAAATCTTCATCCAATGTCATTGGTTTATTTTGTAAATTATAGATTTATTTTATAATGACTGGCTCTGTAAAATTGGGTTATAATATTAATTTTGTTAAAGATTAATTTAGTCTTCCTAACTATGCCTAATTTTTATCCAATGTTTTAAATTATAATTTAAAAAGTCATAGTTCAGTTTATTTACACTGGAGTTCAGGTAAAGTAAGTTTCTGGATGAATAAGTTCCCCTGTACCTTCCTGTGAACAAAGTAAAGGAGTGGAGTAGTCTTTATATTTAAAACCCTATGGACAACATATAAAACTGACTTATTATCTACAAAAATGAGCTACCCATGAGCATTTGTGATTCACATGTACATGCCACAGTGAGCCAAGATAGTCTTTCCTTAATAAGATATTTGAGATCCTGGCCAATAGATGACTTGCATTTTGTGTGTGCTTTGGTTTTTCCTTGATTGACTAGACTGGCCCCACCCCGATGAGCCAGTTGAAACAAGTCCCAGTTTCTGTACCTAGAGTATGTTCCACCTCTTGCTCACCAAAGCCACCCGCAGGGTTCATGACAGCTGAGGTAACTGTCCACAATCCAGCTACATCCAGAGAGTACTTTCGGGCTGACACTCCCTGTTTCCACACTGGTTTTGCCATATACTCAGGAAGAACTCTTGACATCCTAACAGGAACCGTGATTCTGTCCAATGGCACAGGTTATTTCCAGAAATGTGTGCTGATTGCATTTCTCCTCTATTTGAAACTGTGCTGAAATATGAGCCAGTGACCACATTCAGGGAAAAAAAAAATCTTCCAATGGCCAATCAAAAATGTTCTAATCTCACTTCATCTGGAAACTTAGAACTCTTGGAAGATTTTGTTGTTGTTTTCTTTCTCAAATTTATTATCTTCAAAAGAAATACAGTGATCATTAGATTTTTGCTCATTTTTTTCTTTTTTAAGCAATTACAAGATTTATTTAGACAGAACCTACAAAAATTATAAGGGTTTTTTTTTTTTTACAGAGAAATCATCTTGAGTTTTATAAACATCTAAGGTAAATAGCTTAAAAAAGATGAGAGGCAATTTATTTTTTGCTATTCAATAGTTAGCAAGATTTTTAAGAGGAAATTCTTAATATTTTTTCAAAATTATATCTTTCTTCTCATTGATGTAAGTAAAACATTACATCATAAAGTTGTCTAAATTTCTAGAAAGATAAATAAAGCATGTATTCATTCCAAACAATATCATCAATTATTTAAATACATTTAGATACAGAGTGGCAATGCACTTAGAAGCTCATTGAATTTGATTACTCTCTAAAATATGTGAGATAATAATAAACGATGTTTGTGTAGCTGGCATAATCCATGCTTTAATATTTTTCTGATTGTTTTATTTTAAAGATGGAATAATGATATTTTGCTTTAAATTTGCCATAATCAATATAATTTGTGCCTGACAATTTTGAAGGACTTATACATTATTTTAAACAAAAAGTATAAATAAAGGAGCCTGGGCAGTCAGCTTATTTATTTTTCTGAGGGAAGAAAATTGGAATCTAACCATTTATTTATCATAAACAATTTCAGTGCATAAAATCAAAGAAGTTACAATAGATTTTTTGACACAGGAACTAAAGGGTAAAAGCTAATTCAATGAAGGAAAGAATTTCAGAAATGAAACCAAAGAAAATTACAAAAGGTAGCAGAGTTCAAGAACAAATAACTCAGAGGAAAGATGGGGAATGGGCAAAAATTAGGCAACTCTATGCTTTTGTTTTGCTTTCCTTTCATTTTAAGGACAATGAGTAAATCAAACCGTCTCATTATTTCATCACCTAGCTTTGCTTCGACTGTCAGGTATGAAAAATTACCAAGAACAAAAGACTTCAGAAGGAAAGAAACTTTTGAGAAGTATGAACAGACTGAGCATTAATTCCAGAATAGCTGGTTTTTCAAGAATTACACAGGAAATTGAGTAATGATAAAGTGAGAAGGAAAAGTGTATTTTTGAGGTTCTCACACCCATCTACAGAGGAGATCAAAGTGGATTCCTGTGGTTTTAGATCCTGTGACTGTGGAACTATAGGTACAGGAGCTCAACAGATTATTTTTCTGAGTTAAAAAGTAGCTACCTATAGGCTCAAGGTCACAAAAGTCCTTATATTTTGGTCTCATTATTTTGGCTTCATTGTCAATCTATAAATTTATTTTCTAGATAGACACTTCAGATAATTTTATACCTTCAAATAACTAAACTAAAGTTGGCAGCATGGACCAGTGTACAGAACTCTGCAGTCAAAGGCAGAAGAACTGTATTCAAGTCTTAACTCCCATATTTACTAAGTATTTATTTCAGCTAATCTCAGTTCATTGGGTTTCAATTTTGAAACATGTGCAATGATTGTATCACCTTTCCCAATTGTGGGATTGTGAGGATGGAATAAATATAAGTGACAGATTTTTTTTCCCTCACAATCCCACAGTACTGGGGTTTGACTCCAGAGTCTCCCACATGTTAGACAAGCGCTCCACCACTGCATCCCACCAGCCCCATCCCCAAAGTTTTTTGAAACAGGATCGCACTCAGTTACTTACTCTGGCCTTGAACTTTCAATCCTCCAACTTAACCTTCTGAGTAGCTGGAATTCCAGTAAATGTTTTGTGAGCAACAGCATATGAAACCAGCAGGAAGTTTCACTTTTGAGTGATGTAGAAAATAGAATTTCACCTCTTTACCTTTGATTTAAAAGGCGTTCTAGTTGCCAAGGGCTGTGGCACATGCCTATAATCCCAGCTACTTGTAAATCTGAGGTAAGAGGATCATAAGTTCAAGGCCAGCCTGGACAACTTAGTGAAACCCTGTCTTAAAATGAAAAATAAACACGGCTGGGGATGTAGCAGAGTGATAGGGTGCCCCTGAGTTCAATTCCCAGCACTGAAAAAGCAAAAAAGACTGTAGTTAAGTGTTAGAGGAGAAAACAACCTGAGTGTTTCTGTTCTCAGTGTGATTATGTAGCAGTTCATGAGTCAGGTAGTGAGAACATCAAGATTCAGGTGATTAATGGTAGGGCACAGTGATGTCATTCTCAGCTGAAAAACAAGCACACATTTGTAAGTACATAAAATTCATTCAAGAAAGCAGTTTCAAGCACTTTTTGAGATGTCATAACTACAGTGAGTTGTTAATAAACAGTCGTTCTATTAAATGCAGTTTTAATGTTGTATTTTCCTAATTATGTGACTTTCAGTTGAACAGTAGCCATGAGTAGATGAAATTGCCTGAGTCAGTATTTGCTTTATTGAATGGCTATTTTCAAGAAATCAACCATAAACAAGTGCTGGCGGGCCTGTGGGGAAAAAGGAAACCTTTCCCACTGTTAGTGGGAGTGTAGATCGGTACAACCACTGTGGAAATCAGCGTGGAGATTCCTCAAAAACACAGGACTAGAGGTCCCATTTGACCCCGATATTTCTCTTCTTGGTATCTTCCCAAAAGAATTAAAAGCATCATACCACAGTGATATATGTGTACCCCTTTTTATAGCAGCACAGTTTGTAATAGCTAAATCTTGGAAACAACCCAAATCCCATCAACTGATGAGCAAATGAAAAAGATGCTGTTTTCTTATACAATGGAATACTACTCAGCCATAAAGAAAAATAAGCTTGAGACATTTATGGCTAAATGGATAGACCTTAAGACCGTACTCCTAAGTGAAATAAATAGGACATACACGTATAATGCTAAATATAGCATTGTCACTCTGGTGTGAGAAACTAACTGAAAGTGTAAATAAGAACCAAAATATATAATAGATATTGTCAAATAGGAAGAAATTGCTCAAAAGGAAAGGGAACTGGGGGGGGGGGAGAAAAGAAGGAAGGGAAAAGAAAACAATGAAAAAAGAAAGATAAAGTGGAAACAAAGCTTTGTAAATAAGGGGGGGAAAGGGGTTGAATGGAGAGGAGGGGACTGGGGAAAAAAGGGAATCAAGATATATCATGTGCAGGCACAGTGATATATGATCCCTACAATGAATGTGATCATTATGGATATCTAGGTTGCACCAATAAACTTCATTAAAAATTTTGCTTTATTTTTCTTGGAAGTATCTCCATAATGTCGTTCAGCAAAATGCTAAGGAAGCTTCTACGCAAGAATCCTATAAGTGAACATAATGGGATAACCGTGGTCCCTCTAATCCAGACCCAGTGACAGAGGCGGCTGCTTCAATGTGTTTAAACATAGTCAAAATCACACGCTGCCAATTATCATAGAGTCAAAAGCTTGAGAAATCCGAGGTGTTGCTACGTAGAAACCTCAACACCGGGTGAATGCTAACTGCACACACACACACACACACACACACACACACACACACGCACGCACACACACACACACACACACACATGTGCCTGTTCTACAGCAGAACAGATCGAGTTCAGTTGTGCAACTTACACGACCAAACCTGTCACAGGAAGTGCAGTGTGTCTTCTCCAGCAGAGGGGATCGCTCCTGTCGGAACCTTACAGAATGAGACTCGCCTACACCCTGAGAGTTCCCAGCAGTGGTCCTGGGACTGTTTCTCTTTGCCCTTTCCTGAGAAGTTCAAGCTTGTCTGCGGGATTTCGGTGTTTTTCTAGTAAGTATACACTAGAGGGTGGGTGGGACCTGTTGGGTTTCAGTCTTAAACCACAAAAAGCAGCTAGTCAACCATAAATAAGTAGTATTACATCATTCCTGTATTACCTGCCTACTTGGACACAATGCCCTGCAGTTTTATGTCTCAGAGTTTCAGTGTCATGGGTACAGAAAGGCTGTTGATTGACTGGGGATGTATTTTACATTGGCAGTAGCTAAAGAATTAAAGAAACAAAGAGAGTTAATTCAGTTTACCAGGAAGACTGAATTCCCTCCTCACTAATCTGATTTCAAATAACCCTGGAAAGTCCCATATAAAGTACTTAGTAACATGTCCACATCAGGGCTGCTTTTGTTTGTTTTGAGACAGGGTCTTCCAGGGTAGCCTTGAACTCATGGCAATCCTCCTGCCTCAGCCTCCCAAGTGCTGGGATTACAGGCATGCACCACCATGCTTGGCTTAGCAGGGCTTCTTTTATCTTTGGTGTCCTAAATTAGCTTCACATTCAATATGCTCCTCACTGCAAACCACCACCTTTTAGTTAGTTTTTAAAATTATACTCAAGTAATACTTATTTTTCCTCACAATGAGATCATTGTAAATTCCATTCTTTTCACTCAAAATGTTTGTTAATAACGTGTACAACAGCTTCTTAAACAAGAAATCTATTCATCATTATTGTCATTATATCATTATCTGTGAAGGATTCAGATTTCAGTTGAAGAAAGAGTGGGAGTGGAACATTAGAATGCAGAAATTGAAACTAGAATTGATTTCCCAGGTATACATTTCCAATAACTGTTGCCCAACCATGGGTCTTGTGCTGAATTATGGAAAAGGTCAGCAGCACCTCACCTTTACCTGTAAGGGCAGTCCTAGAATACCTTCCAGGAAATGTAATCAGCTTCCTAAGTATGAGGGTACACCAGAGTGTCCTGTCTGATTACTTATGATCAAAATACTCCTGTACAAATAAGCTCACTCTACTATGTAGACACATCATCACTATTTATTTAACAAATATTTATTAATTGCCTACTATAAGCCAGGCACTGTACTAGGAAATGGGACTAATAAAATATGAGTGAAGTGATATGCAGTGATATGCAGTCCGTTGGGGGAGATAATATCAAACGCATATAGAGCTAAGCACACGTGACTATACTCATACTAAAGTCACCACATAGAACTTCAGTGCAGCCTTCCTCTTAAGTCATACTTACATGTTTAAATTTCAGTTTTCTAATTCTGGCTAGGAACGCATGAATAACGATTAGTTTAAATACCTATTATGCATTAAAATCAGTGGCAAACAAACTGGCCTGAGTTCAAATACTGTCATCTGATTCACTCTTCTTTCAGGAAAAACAAGCCTGAAATTCTGGGAATTTCATTTCCGTTTTGTCATCAATGGCAATTTTGTTAATGAAAGTTCTGAGGTTTAAACTAAAAAGGGATTAGAAAGAGTGAATGATCTGAAGGAACTTTTAAGGCCCTGGAAGCATAAACAACCCCCTCCCCCAGAGATTGTTAAAGGACTGAATCAGAACATTAGAGAGTACATAGTGCAGGTTACTCTTGGGCTTTAAAGAGCAAGGACTAATGGAAAATGGCGGGGACTATTTTTACTGGGCATGGGGTGAACAAATTGTACAAGTTGGAATCTGAAGTATTTGTAGAGAAATGGATCTCTCTAGGCTAACAATGCATGTAGAGCTCAGCACATAAAATGGGAGAGAGAGAGGAAGCCGTGTCAGTAGCTCTTAACTGCAAATCGAGAAAGGAAAAGGAAAAAATATTATTTAAGTAATGTGTTGTCATCCTATTTTTATATCTTTTAAGACTTTAAGGCAAGAGATAAAACTCACATTCTCACTTCATAAACTTTGTATTCTGTTCGCTTCTTCGGAAATAAAATTGAGAAAAGTTTCTCCCTGAAATATGATTTTACTTGAAGATAGTTACAGAATTAGGACAATAGGCTCTTAACGAACATTGTGGTTGTTAAATTGGTCATTTAGAAGTAGGAATTACTTGCTTGTTTCACTATACATATGTTTCCTTGTATTTCAGCCCAGACGGGATACACGCATACACAGAAACATATAACCACATATGTATTTTTCCATATATGGTTTTTTCCTGCAATTATACATTTCCTTTGTATCTGTGTGATGAATGCACAAGAAAGAGAATAAGTATTTATGGCAGCAAAGAAATAATGAGAAAAAATCAATTATTAGAAGAACAGGAAATTTTTCATCTGGGGGCTATTGAATAATAGTCTCAGTTAATATATGAAAATAAAAAGGCAAGGAAGTAGACTTCATAGAAAGACTGCATTGTTTTTAATAGAATAATGTTTTCTTTATTTCTTAAAACCAAGTAAATGCTTTTGGTTTATATTTTACTTTCCTTTAAAAGGATATCTAAATGCGATATGTATATCAATCTTCCGAGACTTTGGGCAGTTGCTTTCTATTCTCTAGGAGGTGGTCTAAGCTTTCTTTTAAGTCTTCAATGATACATATATTCTTTAAAGTTATAACCGCAAATGATTCAGTAAATATGGCATTGATTTAGGTGTGGATTCCAAGAACTCAACAAAACATAAATCTCAGATTCCAATGAGAAGTGATCCTTTTCTAAAGTGTAAAATGATGGAAAATCCTCAGTACTTGTGGTCTTTATCATTATTATGAGCCTTCTAGAAATTTGGGCAGATAATAAACTTTTTTTCAGTGCTAAGAATCAAAGATTATAAACTTTAAGTGTAACTGCTTTTCCCTGTCAATATAAACTGACCTTTAAGCAATAAGAAGAATCCTCAAACCAGTCATGAAATTCAGAAAAAAATGATGTTTTTAATAGTTCTTATAATCTCAATTCAGTACCTTCCAGGGCCTGTCCAGTTGAAGGTCCATGTTATGGAAGACCATAAAAATTTGTCATCTTCATTTCTGACTCTTTGTAGCTCTACTTATATAACTAATCACACCTTATGCAAAGTCAACCAGTCTAGGCCAGAGTATGTTTATATTATGCTATTACACACAGAAGTCTGCCATGATATACTTGGAAAATTACATAATAGAAATGTATAAGTAATGAAGTAATATACAAATGGAAAGGATTGTGATCAGATTAACAAAAACGAAAGAATCACAAAAAGATCACATTGACGGTCACACAGTAGTATGGGGTAGACTGTTTCTCCATCCTTGTGATATTTCACTAAGACAAAGAATAAATGAAACAAAATGAGGTTCTCTGATAATTGTAAAAACACAATGCTGTAGACTTTACTTATATAATTTTTAAATGTCATATCTGTTCGTAACGAGTGGTTACATGATTTATAACTTTTGCAAAAATATCAAATACATAAATGCTAAATCCATTAACTTTAATGCTAAAATAATTTGAGATAATATTTACTCTGAAAGCATATTTTCTGATTAACTTAGTACCTGTGGAAGAATTTATTATTTCTGCTCTGACTTATGAGAGTAGCATACTAAATTTAAACCTCATGCTAAAATTCTATACTAAGCATAAGTTGCTGCATAAATTGTACAAGAATTCTTTTCAGCCAGGCATTCCTGCCTGATATTATGAATAATGCTATTTTCTTTTGAGTAAAAACCAACCAAATTGTTCTAGTGAGGTCTTCTAATCACCACATGTCCACTCTGTCCAAAATGGATTATTTTAGATATAAGCCACTGACCTAAGCAAAGCCAATCAAAATACTCCCCCCAAATTTTTACTTTTGTTCTTTCAGACAGGGGAAGAACAAAGAAGAAAATAAAGGCAATTTTAGACAGAAGCTAATGGATTTGTAACCTTTTCAGATGACAAAATTTGAGATACCAAAGAAGACACTGGATTCCATTTCTGAAAGAATTTTGTAGACATCCATTACTTTGTCTAAGAGGCATTTCTGCCTGATATGAATAATGCTATTGCTTTTTTTAGAAAAAAAACAACCAAATGGTCCTAGTGAGGTCTTCTAATCATCGTAAGTCAAATCCGTCCAAAATGGATTGCTTTAGACATAGGCCACTGACCTAAGTGAAGCCAATCAAAACACTCCCACAAAATTTTTATTTTTATTCTTTCAGACAGGGGAAGAAAAATTCTTCTCTAATAGTGTGGCTGTGAGATTCAAAAACAGGAATACCGTTTGTCATGATCCCTGGTATGAGCCCAAAACCTAGTTTGATAAATGGAGAGACAAGGGACAGTAACAACATTTAAATTTCTGGTTCCAAAAGAGTCTAAGGTTTATACCTTGAGTTTAAAATGTACCCCAGGGGCTGGAGATGTAACTCTGTGGTATAGCACCTGCCTGGCAAATGTAAGGCCCTGGGTTCGATTCCCAGTATCAAAAAAAAAAAAAAAACAAAAAAAACAAACAAAAAACCCTAAAATGTACTCTAGTGATTTTCTAAAATATTTCCCCTAAGATTTGTAATACCGATTCTGCACTAGCCACCCTGAAAACCAAGGGATCTTACATTTAAAAATAGAAATCAATAATACTACAGATATGCTTTATATTACAGAGAGGTGAATTATTTTATTACAATTCTGACAAGCTAGTTTTAAATTGCCCCCTTGCTAAATACTTCTCATCCATCTTCCATGGAGATCCCTGTGTTCTATAACTCGCAAGATCATCCAGACCCCTCTGGATCCTTTTGCTCCCACTCTCCTCCCTAGTTGAGACTTCCTGTCACTGCCCAGCCTATTGTGATAACACAATAAATATTCATAATTGATTATTACCGCTCCTCTTGTCTTACGTGTTTATGCAGCATGTGAAGAGCCAGGCCTCCAGCCTGATCCTGTTGAAAGCTACTCTGCTGCCTTGACTTATCTCCTGTCCCCAGGTCCGTGCCCCTGCATTTATCCCCACGGGATGAACGAGTTGTTTCTTCTCACTTTGACCTTCTCTCCTGGGCTCAGTGCTCACACTGCTTTCCCAGGTCTCCCTTTTTCACGGCCCTTTTCTTCCCCACACTATGGATGGATGAATACGGTATCTTCGCAGCATGAAAGCAACAGGCAGATAACTAAATCTGGATGCCTTCGCAGCTCTGATTATTTTTGTCTTTATGGTGTCAACCTGTGTTTGTTTTTTTCTAAAACTGAAAATATTGATCATGGCTTACTGAGCTAAGCCATGAAACAATCTTCTATTTGTGATTTGTTGGTTGTAATTAAACATGGGGCAAAAGCCCAATTTTAAAGCATACACTATTAATCAGCAGAGTATAGAAATCCCATAGGAAGAAAAAAAAAAGTAAATTTACTTTTCTGACATATTGCAATAACTTGCATCATTAAAATGTAAGTTGTGGGAGAGTAATAGATATTTTTGTCTTGTTTATCACAGAGTCCCTGGTGCCCGGAATAATACACAATATGTGTGATTGCTAACAATTTTTGGAGATTCAATGCATAGTTATGGAGTACAGTTGAATCCCTTCGTTAAATAAGTGAATAGATGTTGATTTGTTTGTGTGTGCACCTACAATGCACAACACCTTGTGAATAGTTTGGGCATAAATAAGAATGAATTGTAAAGCAACCTAGTCTAGTATGGAAGAAAGATAAGATAAAAAAGATAAACTACAAATTCCAGTGAAATTACTGTATGTTCAAAAGCTAACCAATGTGCCATTTTCTTTTTAGAGGAGCAGCATTTCTTTCTAAAAAGATCTGAAATTATACTATACAAAACTGGATTTTGAGCTGGGTTTTAAAATTTGTAAAGATCTCAGCTGACAGAGCTCCAACTCAGAGGGGTCCTGCCCTAAAAGTCAGTTTTAAAGTCTTTTCTAAGCCTCTACAAGACTTGCACGAATAAAGAATACTATGTCTCAATAGGCAAAATAACTTTACTGTAATTTATTAAGCACTACAGCTTCTTCAAGACACAAGTAGTTTAAGGAATTCTGCTTGACCTCTTGGGGGAAAGTGTGGCTTTTCCACTACTTCTCTTTAGGATAGAATAAATAGTTTGGAAAAATAACTTGTTTTTCAAGATTTCCTATTTCAGTTTTAAGAATCTGCCATGTTATGGTTGAACTATTAAATAAATATATGGGTGTTTCTGGAGAAGAAATGTATTATTTTCCCTTTACTTAGGTTTGGATAGAACTCTGTAACCCCTCCCAAATCTCCCTTCCCTTCTCCCCTGCCTCAGGGCAATTTTTGAAGTCATGATTCATGAAACCACAGTTAGATATTCAGAAGTTTTGTAACTCCTTGTGCAAAGCAAGTTTCTTCACAAAACGATTTCATCATTGTTTTTTCAGAAGGCTTTTTTAATGGTAGTGACATTCATTATTTAATAATTCTTTTAAAAGTAGTATTTTCTTTCAACAAAGCCCACCTATAGAATTTTAACAATATCTCATAGTTACATTAAACTTAGTGTATGTCAGCTGCATAGAAATGTAACTTAGATGTTTCAGTTTAAAGAAGTTTAGGAGACACTAAGATTTAAGTAGTTCACAGGGCAGTTCCTCTGATCTGCATTTTATTTCCATATTGCAAATATCAAATGCCATAAAATATTTGCTTAACCCATCATTTCTAATCCCAGTGAGTTTTTTTTACGTTCCCTCTTTACTCTAGTAAGCCTTTATTCTCTTTACACCTAGAGTACTTTGAGCAAATTTACCTTGTCTACAGCAAATAAGCCTCAGCTCCAGGCAGCTGACTTCTTGTTCATCCAGATGGAAATTAAACACTGGTGTGCATATTGCAAGCACCTGCCACAGCCTTTTAAAAATGCAAAACCTGAACCAGGCCTGGGGACACAGTTTCAAGTGGGAAGAGGAGCTTCTGACGAAGCCTAAGGATCTTTAATGCCGTGGATTGCCTAACATAAACCTATTAGCTAAATTGGGATTTCTCGAGGTTCTTCTGAACCTGGCTACCACACGTGGAATTTAGAATTCTTTCTTTTTCGTATTTTGCTTATTTTTAGTCTCTCCAAAAGACTTCTGGTTATGTATCAGATTTAGGGAAAATGTTAGAATTTGCATGTTTGGCTTTGAGCTTAAAGATGATCAAAGTTATAAAAGTGTGCAACGCCCCCAGCTTCTTATGTTATATTTTGATGCTCATTTTATGACAGTTTTGTGATCCTCCATATTTATATGGATATATAAAAAATATCAATACCTAAAAAAGTTAGGAAAATGAGTGTTATGTACTACATAGCAGGCCCTTCCAATATGTCTGTATGATTATCACAATAATGCAAGGCATTTTGAATTATTTGGCTGTTAATATTGGTCTTATGTCCATTGCCTTCCTTTACTTGTTGAAAGAGCTGTGGTGTGTTGTGAAACTCAAGCCTCACGGGCTTCCCTTAAATTTCTGTTGTCTGTCTTGCAACATAAAAATGAAATCAGTTGCCTTAGAGGCTTGTCACAATCAAGGATAAATGGGCACCCTAGGCAAAGTCTCTTAAAAGTCTCTATAATAATCAGTTTTTCAGGACATTGAGAAACAAAGATCAGCCAAAGGGTTATTCTGCTGTTCACTTATTCTTTATCCAAGACTGTGTAAAAAAATGTGTCTTTTGCTCTCCATGAGTGAGAGAAACTTCCTTTTCAACTGTGAGCAGTGCAGGACTGGTGCGCTCCTGAGGGCTCACACCGGGGAGGCGACAAGCGTCTTCAGCCACACTTCTGCAGCATGGAGAGATGACATTCTGACCTGTCCATCGCCTCCCTTAGGTCTCGCCTTAATTCTGCAACTGACAGACGTGCATTGCCTCACTGCTCCGGAGCGTGAAGTTCATTTTAGGGAGTAGGCAGGTTCGGTTCCCTCTGGAGGCTGCAAGGAAAGGACCTGTCCCAGGCCTCTTCTTGGCTTGTGGCTGATTGTCTTCTTCCTGTTTCTTTCCATCATATTTCTTTGGAAACTCTCGCTAGATCTACTTCTCAGTCTCCATCCCTCCGCGTTACTACATTTGTCACATTGGAGGACTAAGTGCTGGTCTCCTTCTTCACTTCATGTCTTCAACTAGGAAAGGAGAGTATGAGAGGGCTCTCAGTGGAACAGGCGTCCCTCATTTCTGAAGGACAGAGAAGACTCTCTGTACCGGTTCTTCTGCGCTCCCAAACCTTCTGGAAACTTGTTCCATCAACTATGCTGTTGTTTTTCCTCACTTTACTAGCTCTTAAACTGCACTGCAGAGCAATTGGTGTGCCTCCCATTGCTGCTCTTTGTTCTCTCAGTACTTCTAAAAGTGTAAGTGCATCTAAAGTGATCTCTGCTTAATTCCACATCCTGTGTTTTCGCAAACTTCTTTCTCTCCACTCTGCTCTTAACCCAAAGGTCATCCTCTTCCTTTTAATCTCCTAATGCAAGGCCTATTTTAAAGCCTCTTTCTAAACAATCTCTCAGAATCTCCTTCACACTTCGTGTTGTGCTTGCTTGCATGGAGTTACTTTCCTTTGGCTTGCTACTTGCAAGAATTATCCTTTTCTCTGTGTATTTTATTTTAATAGCTCTTTTCGAATAAGGAAGCCCTGACAATGCTGGTGATCAAACCCAATGCCTCGCAAATGCTGGGCAAGTGGCCCACTGTTACCTATCCTTTCTCCAGCCTTAGAACATCCTTCTCTATCAGCCTTGCAGGAAAGATAGCAAGGGAAGCTTTGGTTATCATCCGTGTGCTAGGTGTTTATCCGCGGTCTATTGGTTCTTCAAACTGTGTTTCCTTCATTACTGTAAATTTGAACAGCTTTCCTGTTTGGTCGTTTGGGGTCCATCTCTGAATATTCATGTTTTACTTATGTTTGTTGTTATTTGAATCCTTTGCTTTTCTTTCCCTCAACAATTCGTAAGAGCTCCTGGTATATTTTGATAATTACCCTTTGTTAATAGACAAAAAGGAGTGTTCGTGTTTTACAGAGAACCGGGTTTTATTTATGTTTTTCTGCACGAGAATTTTTATTATTCCATATTAACAACATCTCTTAATTCTTTTATCTTAGGCTTCCAGCAATGGATAACAGTCTCTTAACCCAGAAATTATATATTATTTCCATAAAATATTTCCATTAAATGTATAACATGTAAACATTATGTTATACACAAACATATACATATACATACTGTAATTTTAAACTTAGATCCATATAATTCATAGTGTGTAACATGGGAACCTATAATTAAAAATTATTATGGCTAAAATTATTTGAAATTGCTTTTTAAATTATTGAATTAAAGTAAAAATTGAAACAGATGTGTTCCTGAATTGAAGGATGTGAATCTCTTGCTTGTGTCATGAGCCCATGGATTTGACAATGATTATGAGAAGACTTGCTGTACTGTACCATACATGTGACCTGCTTTGGGGGGTTGGATTCCATAATGATTTTTGAATGATTGTATTAGGGATTTTATATAGGAATCTTAGTTAAATGAATTTTCTTTTATTTATTAATAGACTTTAGCTTTTAAATAAACTAGGATTACAGAAAAATTGAGTAAGTACAGAGAGCTCAGACACTCCATTTTCCCCTGCTGCTTCTCCTCTTATTAATATCTTGCGATGGTGTTGTGCATTAATTATATTTGTGAAACAATATTGGTGCATTATTATTAACCAATGGTTCAGGTTACAAGAGTGCTTGCTCTCCATGTTTTACAGTTCTGTGAGTTCTGCCGCATGTGTAAAGCATGCATATGCCAGCGTATTACCTTCGGAATAGTGCTAGTCCCAGACATCCCTGCGCTCCCCTGTATTCCTGTCCCCTGCTCCTGCCTCTTACTAACCACTGACTTTTTTACCTTGTAGTTGCTTTTTCAGGAAGTCCAGTAGTGTCGGAGTCACATATCCCATACCTACAGCGTTTTTATACTGACTTCCCCCTTTAGCGATATGTACCTACAGTAGTGTCTTCTTCCTGGTTTGATAATATTTCTTTTTATCTTTAAACAATATTCCATTGTATGACTGTACCATAGTTTCTTCTTTCACCTCTTTTAAAACACATGATAGTCGCTTCTAATTCTTGGTAATTATGAATAAACTGCTATAAACATTCTTGTGTGTTTTTGTGTGGACATAAGTTTTCCAACTCATTTGGGTAAAATCTGGGAACCAAATTGCTGCTTTAAGTGGTAAGATTATTTTTAACTTTGTAAAAAATTGCCAGATTATCTTCCAAATGTCCGTGTCCCTTTACATTCTTCCTAGCGACACACGAGAACTCGTGACAACTGGGCTTTTGAACAAATAATACCTGTTTTTCTAATCTTTCATTTCTTATTTCCTATTGCCTTTCAGCTACCTGTTCTTTAATTTAGCTTTTCCAAGCCAAACTAAACATAGAAATTTCCTATTGACAAATATATAAAATACAATATTATATAATACCTGTTGATAAAACAAATATAATGCAAAAAATTCATGCTATGAATTTATGTATTTGGTTTTTTTTTTTTTCTCATCAAAGGTTTTGGGTTGAAGTGCTAGAAGAATAAAATCACTCCAAAAGCATAGATTACTACTCATGTACCAAATATGTGGCACTTAAACTGGCATTAAGAAACTCGAAATTTCACGAGTTTGGATTTAAACAACCCCTTGCTCTCCTTGAAATAAACAATAGTTTGACCTCTTGACCTTAACACACATCTTTATTTTCCTCCTCCAAATTGTTCTGCAAATTTATTGGAATAAAATCTGTTGTAATAGTGAATGTAACATTTCTCATTTTCTGTCTTTGTGACAGTATGGGAAAGAATGGGGATATCATATTCAGATATAAAAAAAAAGACATATGAAAAAGACAAAATTATTTAATTTTGCATGATTCTGCCCACAGATATATAATAATTAAGCTACCAAATCATTTACTGACATTTTCTATGTCACCCAGTAATAAATAATAAGCCATCATCAAATTTGATTTATCTTCTCTAAGATTATTTTACTCACTAACGGAAATTTACAGAGGAAACAGATAAGATCTTAGCAAAATTCTGTTAGTAGTTTCTATTTGGTGGCCATTTCAATAATGACATTAAGTAAAAAAAAAAGACACTGCTGCTTATATATCAAATTAAAATTCACCTCAAAACTCCCACACTGAGAAGAGCAATAAATTTCAATGTGAATGAATATTCAGCATTTTTCCTCTTATTTTGAATGATACCACTACACAAGATTTCAGAAAATTTAATGAAATGGGGAAGAACCAGATCTTGTTCCTGGAGTAGGGTGCTCTCAGCTGCTGAAGACCAGCACAGCAGTGGGACCTGCTTTAAGGCCTGAGAACCTAGCAGTTGGTGTCAGCTGCTGCCGTGCCCCACCACGTGACTATGCTGACACGAAGACATTTGAGCAGATTCATACATGTGGTACCTAACCTGCAGTGCTCGTCCTTCTCCTGGGCCCAAGCTGCAATCACCACTTTAGATCTGTGCAATTGCACCTGGTGGGGGGGGGAGTGTATGTGCAAGTAAATTTACTTAAGAAGAAATCATGGAAAAATAGAAAATTGTCACTGCTTGCTGAAAGTAGAAGGCATAAAAATAAATATCAGAGAAATTAATTTCTGTTAGATAATATCTACCTTGAAGCATGTCTGTTTTTTTCTTTTTATTTTAATATCAACAATATTGAAGGATAGAGTACAGAAAGTAAGGTGCAAAAAACATAATTCTACAGGTTAGAAGATTTTCGTGAAATGAGTATGCTCATTTAAATAGCACCTGTTTTAGAAGCCAGAACACTACCAGCACCACAAAATTACCTTCCTGTCAACCATAGCTAATTCCTAATTTTAAACACTATAAATAAGTTTTGGTTCTTCATGGAATATTAGATAAAGAAACTAGTATATATAAGTAACTCCAGTAAACTAACAAGATACATAATCCATACGAAAATGGGCTAAAAATTTCAGCTGGCAGTTCGCGAAAGTGCATATCCAATAACCAACATACCTTTAAAAAGGTAGCCAGGTTCATCAGTCATTGGAGAAAGGCAAAGTAAAACTATAGTGTAATACTACTTCACTACACTGCAACTGCTGACACATTCAGGAAAGGAAAGACAGTTTATCAGAGTTAATCTGTTATGTTTTAAAGCAATCACCAGATAGGCCATCTATATCAGATATATGTGGAAATAACATATTTCTACATCAGGTATATTTAAGAAAATGAATTTTCTTTCCTGAATTTGTTCATACACAGGTAAGTTTGTCTTTTCTGTTTTTCTGAAGTGAGATCCAGCAAAGTTGCATCCCTGTGGCTAACTATCCATGGAAATGCTTCAGAGCTTGAGTGAAATTTGATAAAAAAAGTTTCTGTATTTTCTGTGATGTCGGTAATGACTAAGGAATAATAGTGATGGTAATAATAATAACCCTATAAAATAAGACTGTGTGCTATTTATAGCACCATTAGTTCTCATTAGAAAGGAAAACCATGATTTTCATTGGCTATCGATAGTGGGTGTGAGCGTGTAAGGAAGTTGTGGAGAGATTTTGGGATTCCAGTATATGGCTGCTCTTCAAGATTCTGAATATATCCATCTTCCATATGAGCAGAAATGGTCAGAGAGAGCTTAACAGTAAAAGGTTGCAGGGACACTTCACTGAAATCATGTATTTTGCTAGAGTCTTACAGGAATTCTTGACTCCTTTATGTGGTCGTACATGTGATAGCCTTTATGTTTTGTTTCATTGTTTTGTTTTATTATCAGATTTTTTACACTAAAGGCGTAGAAATATGCTGTGAAAATGTGACAGAGAATGGTTGCTTATAATTGTCTTCCTTTTCTCCTCTTCCTTTACTCTGTGTGCTCTGTTTGTAAAGTATGTGGAGCTGATGAATCATCCTCTTCTAGAAGCAGGAAGTGGTGAGTCACTTCCCTGGAGCAATGGTGGGATGCGCCATTCCTCTCCCACACTGTGTTTAACCCATGCCTCTCCCTTGGCTGCTAAGGAGAACATATGCGAACATTCTTCAATTTCCACAAACCCACTTGGCATTATTACTGTGTGGGAAAAAAAGATCCTAACATACTTCTCACAGCAATATTCCTATGTGACTGACTTTCTTATCTTTTTATGATTGGGACTTTCCCTTGTCTGTAAGAGTTATAGCTGGAAGTTTATTTGGAAAACTGTACCTTAAACTTTTTTCTTAATTATACCACAAGCTTTATGTTTATCGTTGTTATTATAGGTTTACTGAAGCATTAAAATCCACACACACAATGCAATCCCACTTGACTCATGCTACTGGGATCAACAGAGACGAAACAAAATGAGACTGTATATTTCTTGTGGGTAGCTGTATTTTATTTTAAAAAACATGGACTTCTTTTCATTTCACGGAGTGTCACTTGGCAGATACGTTCCAACATTCCCATTGCCAAAGTTAGGAATATGAATGCAAATAGAAAACAAAAGAAAACAAACCAGATTTTGTATAATTACCTTTTCCCTTCTCAGCTGACAATACAAATATGGTATTAGAATCCTAGTCTACATCTGTTGAGATCAATTTGCAATGATGTCAGTCAAATTAATTAGTAGCTAATTAGTTGTTTTTATTTTTAGCACATACATGAGACAAGTGCTAAATATACAGACACGAATTTTCTCATATTCAGATTAGATGATCATCCTACTGCAAGATGCACTGCTTTCACTGAAATGGACATTGAGAATATAGAGTGTGTTACAAATATTGCCTACCTTAAAAAGGTATTTTCATTGTTTTTCTAAACTTGATATATATAACTACCTGAGATATCTATGAAGAAAAGAGGAAAAAGAACAAACCACTAGAATAAATAGAGCCATAATGGTCTGAGAGAGATCACACTTGTGCATAGTTTAATGAAAACATCATATACTATTTTGTAAGGTTTCATGAAGAACAAAAATGAATCACTTCCTGTACCTCCTTACACCAAGTAGGAAATTTCTTAGGACCTGTTCTGTGACAGCTGCTCCTCTATTAATCCTTTCAATTTATAGTTCTAGTTCCTTGTTTTACTGTTCAACTACTCTAAAATGTCAAGGACCTATTTGTATCAGTTCATATATAACTTATTCTATTAAAAATTAATGTAGATAGGCCTTCTCTAACACCAATGCTTTTATTGAATGTCTTAATGATCAAATTTTTTAGTGCTAACTTTGTTCAAAATTTTGAACCAATCTGGATATTTATCTGTATTTGTTATTTACATGCAGATACAAAAAAAATTTTCATTTTGAAGGTAAGAAAAATGCTTGTGAAATATAAACAGAAAAATATTAATCACTGCATAATATTACAGTTTATAAATAATATGTATTGTGATTGAAAACTACAAAGAATCTTATCTTTTAAATTTATAACAGTAAAAAATATATGGCCATTAATCCCCCTCACAATACTCCCTGTGGCATGGGACAAACATCCCATCATTCCTGCAACTTTTTTTTTTTTTTTTAACATTTTTAAAAATTAGTACAAGTTTGCAATACACAATAATTACATTCACTGTGGGGGGTTGGTTTTGGTACAGGTATATAACACATCTTAATCTTTTTTCATTGTCTTCCCCACCACCCAACTACCTACTAAGTGAAGTAAATCAGACACACAAGCTTAAATATCACATGGTTTCTCTTATATAAGAAACTCAAATTAAATTTAAAAGCAAAACAAAAGGTAGACAAGGAAACAGGGAGATAGAATTTTTGCAAAAGGAAAGAGTATCTTTCCACTTTCTGAAGCAGCTCTGGATGTCCTCTTGTGATTGATCGTCTTCACTTGAACCATTGTGGCTATCTCCCTGTGCTGAACCAATTCAATTGTTTATCTTTTATGATCATTTTGACTTTGGGGAAAGAGTGAGAGGTCACACAGTTCCAGATCTGGAGAATAAAGTGGATGAGGAAACACCATAAAGTTTTTATTTGACAGAAATTGTTGTAAATATTTTGAATCAATTTCAGGATATCCAGGTAGCAATGACTGCAACTAAAGACACACATGAGAGGGAAATCCACAGCTGCTTCAGAAAGTGGCGAGAGCAGTGGGGTATGTGTATTTGAGGCCAGGGAAAATATTGTGAGGGAAATTAATGACAATGTGTTTTTTAATTTAATTTTTTTTTTTTTGTGGGTACCGGGGATGGACCTCAGCACCTCGTGTGCCAGCAGGCGCCCGTGCCGCTGAGCGATATCACCGGCCCTTTTTTCGTATGTGGGTTCCAGGAGTCGAACTCAGGCCCTCGCGCTTGCCAGGCAGGTGCTTATGCCACTGAGCTATGTCACCGGCCCTTAATTTAATTTAAAAAAAAATTTAAATATTCAATAATGTATTTTGATGATACCACATATATTATTTTTCAATTGTAACAAGAATTCTAGTAAATAGGAGGCCTTGGGGATAATACTCCTCTGTACAAAAGTAGTAACAAGTTCAGGGAAATGAAATATATCCGCAAGGTCACATACTAATAAGGAATGGAGCTGCAATGCAAACCTAAGTTTTTTCCTTTTTTTTTTTTGTTCTTTAAGTCACTATACATTTTATTCTATATACTACTTAGTTGAAAAAGCACATCAATGATTATGTTAGAATTGGGGCTGATAGCATCACGTACTTTGAAACTCTGCTGCATTTTACTCCTGGAGGAGGGGGATGAAAAAGAAAGAAGGGAAACAATCTACCCTTCCAATTTTCTTTCCCTTTATGCTATCAGCTGATTGGTTTAATGAATAGTTTTGCAAGACTTGTTTCACTTTGCTTTTGGACAAAGCTGAGCCTTGTGTTTCAAACAAAAGACAGCCAATTACTAACTTCTGGTTGCTAGGCGTGGCCTCTGTTCAAACCCTATAAAGTCAGGAGTCCAGAGCTTCACTTGTAGACTGAAACCTTCAGAGAAGGGCCTCTCTTGAGTTCTTTGGAAGAAGGTAGAAAAAAGGGTAAGCCTTGGTTTTCTTTCTATGTAGTTTTTGTTGCTTTGAAAACTTTTCAAACACTAGTAAAAATTTCTTTGGATTTGCTTTGTGGTTTACTCAGGAGTTTTGTGACCATTAAATGTTACTGTTTCTACAGGATTTATGGCTACTTGCATTTAATATACTTGGAAAAACCGTATTTTAAAAATTACAAATTGCAATGTTTTGCTTTACTTAGTTAAGAAATACAATTTATACGATATGGTAAATATAACTTTATTTTGCTGTTAAGTTACCATGGTAAAGAAGGAAAGAATGTGCTTAACCTCTTGTAACTTCTAAAGAATGTGCTTTTTTCCTTTCCCCCACTGTGGAATGTGCATTTTTATCTTACAAGGAAATCAGTCTGTGGGTGCCTGTAAGGGTCCAGAAAAAACAAAACTGGGAGAGGTATGTTGCAAGGAACTACAAAATAGCAGCACTTTTGTAATTTATTTTCTGCTTTTGTAAGGAAAACTAAATAGATTCAGATCTCAGCGTGGCAACTGTGGCCTTTGTAATTAACGTTTTTAAAATTAATGTTATGTTTACCCATGTAAGTTAAGAAGGTCCACTTATTTATTACTCATTTCATTTAAACAGGGTGTGGCCGCATTCTTTTTCCTGTGGTCTGTGTCCTAAGACAGGCTTTTTAAGTGCTGGTTTGAAAACCTAAGGAGAAAGGAAACATTTCCTGGGTGGTGTCAGATAAAGTATCCCATAAGAATGCCAGGGGTAGGCTCTGAAAACTATTCTAACAGCATTTGGTTTTTGAATGAGCTAGTGGTCATAAAACTTCTTAAAGGAGCGCAAAGTAAATCTGAGAGTTTTAGTGGTTTTTTTACATACTTGCAAAAGTGAAAGATTATGAATCACAGTTAGATACTTGGCTACTGCTTATTAAAAATATTTCTTCAAGTATTTTGCTCTTCACCTATTAATGTTAATTAAACGACTTGGTTTCTAATTTGTGATCCTGGCTAATTAAGAGAGATGCGCTTTTTCTTGACTTGGTTATGCCTAAAATTGTGCTCGAACTTTGAAAAAGCAATGATCCCCTTTATCCACAGGAATGTATCTTGTGAGCTATAAAAGAAGGCATTTTGCAACTGATTCAAATGTGGCAAAATGCTGGTTCCATAATGTTGAAATGGCCTCTTCTCCAGAAGTTATTACCATGCTAGCTCTAGGCTCAACCACATCTGGCAGTTTCCAACATATGACTGATGTTGACAAAATAATAATAACATTATTAAGGAACCAGCTATAGTTTCATGCTTATTAAGTACTTTTTCAATCAAAACATCTGCAAAGATTGATTTCTGTATATATTATCTGTCTAAGCTGATTGTTCTTAATTATCTTTAGGCCCATTAACTTGCAATGTATTTAAACTCAGCGCAAAACTAATGAGCCTGTTACCTTTTAGTGACAAACTACAGTTTTTGAAGTAAACTGTTTCTTTTTCCTTTTTTTTTGTGGGTACCGGGGGGACGACCTCAGGACCTCGCGCGCCAACAGGCACCCGTGCTGCTGAGCGATATCACCGGCCCCTTTTCCGTATGTGGGATCCGGGAGTCGAACTCGGGCCCTCGCGCTTGCAAGGCAGGCGCTTACGCCTCTGAGCCATCTCACCGGCCCCTCTTTTTCCTTTAAAATTAGATAAATTTTATCCAGACAATCAAAATAAATCCAATTTACATCATGCCCTCATTCATCAGTTAATTTTCTTCACCATCATGTACTTGAGGTGGAATTTCACGTTGTCACTTCAGACCTATCATGGTCTTATGTACTATTTATTCTAATTTTCTTGTTTTATAAATGAAGGCCATCTGGAGAAGCTTTCTGTTTTCTTGAGGTCAGATTGTCAGAGAAGCAAAGCAAAGTCCAGAAGACCTCAGCACTGTGTTTTTGTCCTGTAGTTGTGAGACCTCTGTGACCCTAGTGCAGATGTTTCCTAAAATACCTGTAAAGACACATATTAATTTAATAAGACTTATGAACATACAGTACTAAGTACTCGGCCTTGAAAGTGCACAGCGAATAGCATATCTGCGTCGCTCTGGTGAGAGGCTGCTGGGGATATAACTAAGTGGAGCGCGGTAATAGGGGCCATCGTATAGGTAAAGGCAGAATGTTTAGGAGTACGTGGGAGGTCACCCAGTCCAGTGCTGAGGACTGATTAAGGCTTTCTGGAAGATAGGATGGGTCCGCTCTGAGTCTTCATTTAGAAGTAGCAGTTACTCAAAAGGAAGAAAGAACATTCCAGGTAAGGAAACTCCCTATCCCAAAGCCCAGAAGCAAAATGTGTATAAGCCAACATTTCATCAGGTGTTTGTTCAGAGTCACGCTACTGTATAGTCAAATTTGCTTCTTTCGGCGGGTAGGTGTGAGGTCCACTTGTGAAGTATATGTTCAAGGAAAACCTATGCACAAGGCAAAAATAAACCACCTAGGGCTGGGGTGAAACCTAACACAGTCTCCGAGGGTTGACTGTTAATGAACTTGATTCTCAGGTGTGTTATTAAAAATAATATTGGCCTTGCCATTGTCATTTTGTTTATTAATTTAAAGGAATAAATAACAATTTGGAATCAGAAGGCATGGATTGACGTCATGATTCTTGCCACGGGGAGCTGGACAACTGCCTGAAAATGACGCTGTTGCCTAGATAGATAATGATGATAAGGTTTCTGTTCCAAGCGTAGGTTACTTGCTACTACTGTCCTAGAACTTGGATAGTTCTTGCATGTAACCAAGATATAAGTGGCAATCCTATCTCCTCTAGGCAGATTTCTTTCATATCACATGAAATATTCAACTCTGTTATTTTGCTTTGTGTGAGTTATGCAATTAATATAGTAATATAATTCTTGCAATCGAAAAGGTATGTTAAAATAGTACTCAGCTTCTCCTGACCCACACTCTAGAAGCAGTCTTTCATGAGAATGAGAAGGATTGAAAAATAAAGGGGATTCTCTTGGGACACATAATTGTACAAAATTGTTAATCTTCAGATAGCTACATATTTTGTACACAGATAAACTCAGGTTAGTAGATAGTTTGTGTTCACAAAAAGATGATTATGCAGAAGAAATATGGAATAAGGTACTCTTAACACATATGTGTGTGTGTATATATATATCAGTCTGCAGAAAAGGCTAATTTCATCTTCAAATGAGTTGATGTTAATCACGGAGATAAACTTGGTTTCAGAGTTCATTGGTAGCTAATTAAAATATTTATTGAGCTAAAATATTTAATAAGCTAAAATATTTATTATAGACTTTTAAAAACCTACTGGTAGTACAAGTTTTAAGTATTACAATCAAAAGGACAGAAAAAAGAGAAAACTCACAGGATTAATCTGATTTTCATATAACATGCTTTCGAGATGAAATTTGGCCAGAGTATTACTTGATGTGGTATTTGTAAATTAGGCAAATTTTCTGTTAATCTATGCAATTGAGTTTGGACAGTAACTAGCAGGATGTGTTAAAATCCATTTCCTTTGGAGCAATTTCTTACATCCTGCCATGAACCTGGTGTCTTCTAGAGCTAGATGTTCTTTCGCTGACACCAGATTCCGTTTGTCTCTACTGGCTTTCCTAAAGATGCTTCTATTCCAAATGCTTTTCTTTTCCAGACCGTCCTTCTAGGTTGTCCAAACGATTTAGACTAAAATATAGGAACACAGAACACATAAAACACAGAACGGTCTCCTCTAGGGACACTGTCTTGTATCACATCAGTTACTCAAACCCCTCACTTTTGTCACTTTATGTTACATAATTAATATAGCAATATCGTTATTTCCCTAGGTTTTCTCTTTTAAAAAAAGAAATCAACGCATTATGCAATTATTTTTAGAAATGAAAGACATAGTGAAGTACTGTAGTTTTCAAAAATTTTATTTGAAATTGTCAGACTTGCTTCAATTTATATTTGAAAATACCTTTAGTCTTTGCTTTGCTCTCTTTTGAAGTTTATCTTTTCTAATTCAAAAGAATAGAATAAACATGTTTTATGAGTGATGGAAAAGTTTTTTGCCAAGTGACCAATCATATCATTCATTTTGAGGATCCTCCTTTATTAAAAGCTGAGATGAGGTGATGAAAATAGAAATTTTAAAGATGTGAAACTTCGCTAGAATTGCTATGAAGTTTTAGGTGTGCCAGTTAAACAGCTGGAATGTGCAATTCCATGCGGCAACAATGATTGCACCAGATTAGATTGTGAAGAGAGGTAAAATCTTGTGCAAAATCGCACATCGTGACTTTACCTTAGGAAACAACTTTAAATTGATTGATTGCTGGAGCAAAGAGAATGCATTAAATGAATGCAAAATATATTGGTTCTTCACACAGATGAGAAAATAATTTGCACAATCCACAATAATTAAGTGGAGATTGTTTCTGCTTTGGAAAGTATTTCCCTCAGGTATTCAATATCATGACTTGGAACTGCAGTCTTTTGTCAGCAGGCGTGGGTTGAATACTCTGAACATGCTGTTAAGTACCCAGCTTATGAATTTTACTTCTCATGAGTCATTTAGCTTCATATCATAAATTTACAATGACAGATTATCTTTCTAACTTCCCGCGCAAGTATTCCTCATACCAGTTTCTAGAGGGATAAAGCAAAAGGGTGTGGAGAGATTACTTAGTTGAGACCTTCAGCAAGGACACCTAAAAATGCAGCTCTGGACAACAAGGATCACTGATGGCTTTTTTTGTGTGTGTGCAGACAAAACACGGAACTCACGAAATTTTAATATAGTTCATAATTTTAAAAATACATATTCCACTAAACAAAACTAACTACAAAAACAAAAGCACGATAGCCATTTAAGAAACTTCCTTTAAGATAGACTTTGTCAACAGGTCATGTATGTTGCAATTTCACCCACTCCTTGTTAAAAAAAAAAAAAAGTATAAAATAACGCTTTTCCTGGTGTTTTGCATTTGGGAGAAAAACATGTAGAGTTAGTGTTTACACAGCTCAGACAGGAGAAAATACGAAAACATCAATTACTTCATGTACTGAAATAGTTTAATATAAAGAAATGGATGAAGAAGCTGGGTTATTTGGGAAGAAATACATGGATTTTGTTTTGGGTCAATTCACTCCTGCAGATTGTCCCAGTTTATTTTATTTTATAAATGTAAATATTGTGGTTGTTCTCTGGGCATTCCTTTGCTACAGGCCCTACTTAATCCCATATAGATTCTCTAATGGCCTACTAAATGGTCTCTAATCTTTATTTTACCTATCTCTTAGCCACTCTCCATGGTACAGGATAAATAATTTTTCTAAGACACAATTAGAATCATGCTGCTTTCTTTGACCGGACCTATCGGTGCTTTCCTAAAGCTTTGGACATACATTTAGACATCTTTGCTCCAGCTTCTGTTAGCATTTCTTGCTCCAGCAGACTTTTTGTTTTCAGTTCCCAAATGTGACAAGCTTCTCTCTGTTTTATTCTCTTCACCCTTCTGCTACATTACTTTTGACTCATTTCAAGAGAGACTCTGCCCAGCCAATACTTCCTCTAAAAAGTTTCTTAGCCTTTGTGGTTTTCCTGGCAGAGAACACACTAGCTCTGGGTTCCGTGAGGCGAAGGTTAGTATTTCCGTGCTTTTGCATCCTGAGTGCTTGGCTGACAGCGACTGAGTATTGACTCATGAATTTGTGAATTGAGTACATGAAGTCCATCACTGCTCTTCTCTTCAGCAAACATGCTCACTTGTGGTAGTCGCTTGATCCCTAGGGATTAGGGCTGAATATACCAAGAAAGAGCCCAGTTTCTGCTTAGAGGCTAGGGACAATTTTTAAAGTATATGATCATTTTAAAAATGCTTATACCCCACATTTTATTATGTTTCTAAATGTAATTCTAGCAAGACAGGACAAGATTGTCAGTAACACTATGTCATGTGTCTTTAAGGGGGAGTGTTTAGGGTGGTTTGTTTTCTAAAGTATCTGTTATTTTCATTCTAGACACTTCTTCAAAATGGCAATGGTATCAGAATTCCTCAAGCAGGCCTACTTTATTGACAATCAAGAACAGGAATATGTTGTAAGTAGAATGATAATAAAGTGACATAGTGACAGTATTAAATTTTGATACTACCGTGAGTGAATGGATATTAATTTATGAGTCTTTGCTCCATAGCAAACTGTGAAATCGTCCAAAGGCGGTCCTGGGTCAGCCGTAAGCCCCTACCCCAGCTTCGATCCCTCCTCTGATGTTGCTGCTTTGCACAAAGCCATCACAGTAAAAGGTGAGTATGTTTCCTGAAAACGTGCCTGTCCTGGACATTTCAGAGCAGCTCTTTGAATGATGATCAGAAAACAGACAGGAACAATGGAAAAAAGCTTTCAATTTGATGTAAGAGTCCTATCAAATGAGGATCTATTTCCTTCTCAGTACTTAGAAAACTGTTGTCAAATCCATGGACCGTCTACTGCTACGGCAATTATCTTTACCAGTTCGCTCTTAGAAACTCAGCATCAAAATTCAGACGCAACATAGTCGATGCATTTAGGTTTGAACTAAGATCAAACACTTCAACACCTAGGTCCAGGGGCAATTTATTGGCTCTTCATTTCTCATTCAAATGAATAAATTGTCATCTTAAGACTTCCAGGTTGGTAAGAAGTGTAGTGTTTAATTCCTAGGCTGATATCATTTATATTTTTTAGTTTGCTAAGAACTGCATTTGGAACATCTTGATAATGAATTATTTTGTGTCAAGCAAATTGAGTTTAAAACCTGGAGACTTTATTTCCAGGTGTGGACGAAGCAACCATCATTGACATTCTGACTAAGAGAAATAATTCTCAGCGTCAACAGATCAAAGCAGCCTACCTGCAGGAAAAAGGGAAGGTAGGTTACAGTGGTCAAGGTACATATTTGATTTGGCTCAAATTTATGCAGAAACCTGGATTCTGAAGCACATTTATCTAGTTCTTTCAGTTTGTAGCCATTATTTCCCCATTACATCTCAGACATGCAGTATTTATCCACTTTGTTGCAACTGAATCAATTCTAACCAATTTACTGCTTCATACACTCATCATTTTAATGTAAATTCCTTCCAGATGTGATGTTTTGTATTGGAGACAGGTCATCAATTTGAATCTAACAAGCATCAAAATTACTATTGGCTATAAGTAATATTTTTTCATTGAACCGTAACTTTGGCTAAAATTCAAAATGCGCTGCAATACTGAAGTTTAAAGTTTGTATGTAATCTTCCTTTAGAAGTAAACTTTATATCTTACAGCAAACGTAGGTAACTTTTTAAAAAATCAGTGCAATTAGAAAGCTGTAAAATGTCAATTACTGATTAGAATGCTTACTTGAGCAATGAAATCTCAAAGCTTAGAAAAATTAATACACCCTTTTTAGATTATTACTACAGTTCCTGTTGACATACAGCTTCTTCTCTGTGAAAAATATTGAGAATCCTATCATGTAAGAAGTTACCAATGGAGTCAGCAAATTTCATGTAATCCTACTAGATCTAAAAGGTTAAGATGACATTCTTAATATCTAGTGTGCTTTTCAGTATGAAAAAAAGGTGTTCTGAAAAATTATTCAGTTTAGGGGTCTGTTGTCATACCATGCTGTTGCATAAACTAAGACTTTAGAAACCCTAGTTCTAAACTTTTTTTTTTTTTTTTTTTTTTTTACAGCCACTGGACGAAGCTCTGAAGAAAGCCCTCACAGGTCATCTAGAGGAAGTGGTTTTGGCTCTGCTGAAAACCCCAGCCCAGTTTGATGCAGATGAGCTCCATGCTGCCATGAAGGTAAATCACTGATATAGTCAAAGCTCCTGTTCTAAGCACAGTGTATAAAGTCTGCGTATTCCTAAGTATTTCTGCATATTCTGTTTTATCTTCAATATCTACTATAGTACTTTTCCATTAATGGGAATTTAATGAGCGAGTACATTAATAATTCAAAGAATGAATCCATAGATATTTAAAGGAATAAGTGTTGGCATTACTATCCTCCTTATAATGTCACCATGTAAGTGAAATATCTGTATTTTTAGTATCTCTACCCCAAACTGGCTGCATATCCATTTTGCTTTAAAGCAATATAATAAACAGAGCTTATTGTAATTATTAAATATTATGGGCAAAATTGACTAAATGGCAAACTCAATACATTTTGTGATGCAAAAACTAGTTGATACTTTTGAATAAAGATTTTTCCTATATATCCTTTCTTGCCTTTTCTTTTAATTCAGGGACTTGGAACTGATGAAGACACCCTCATTGAAATTTTGGCATCAAGAAAGAACAGAGAAATTAGAGAAATTAATCGAGTCTACAGAGATGGTAAGTTGTAATGTCTAACAGTTCAGTACCTTAACTGGAACAGAAATCTGATGCACTTTCCTAAGCTGTAATGTATATGTTACTTGGGGACTTTGGAAAGTCTGCATATTAAAATGTTTCGTTACTGTTGGACACATGTCCACTGACTGTGAACACTGCTACCAGGCAACGTTCAGCTTGCTAAGGTGCTAATGAAGTAACCCGTGACACAAGCTACATGGAGCTTGCACTTTAACGGAAGAGGTCCACCCAGAATTAATGGATACATGTTATCATGGAAACTCGATCCATAGCACTGAGCTTGAGGAACGTTCTAAGAGCATTTTCTATTATTCTGAGATTTATTTCATTAAAGTGTTTCACTGTCTTCTATTTTGAGGAGTTATGTAATTTGAAAACATCTTCAAACAAAATATGTATTCTCCATTTTGTCTTTGAGAAGGCAAAGAATTAGGTAGTTTTCATTGCTGGACACCTTCACATTGCTATTACAGTATAAATGAGTGAATTGCTTTTATCTCTGGTTGGATTCATGAGGATGAAAGATCAGATATGTGTCATTTTATGTATTCAGTGAAATATCTCATCTAAATGACAAATGACAAATGTCTCAATACTGGAAAAAGGTGCAAGTCCTTTGCCATTATTCATTTTCTCTTTCTTTCTTTCTCTCTTTTTATTTTCCTTCCTTCCTCCTTTCCTTACTCTCTCCCTCCTCCCTTCCTTCCTTTCTTCCTTCCCTCCTTCCTTCCTTTCTTTTTTGTGTATTGGTGATTGAACCCAGGGTCTTCACACTAAGCTATGTCCCCAGCCCTTTTTAATTTTGAGACAGGGTTTCAATAAGTCACTAAATTGCCCAGGCTAGGCTTGACTTGTGATGCTCCTGCCTCAGCCTCCCAGAGTGCTGGGTTTACAGGATCACATGCGTGTGTCATCATAGCTGATTGCTATTTTGCCTTTTCTAGTTTCCCCGAGCTGCTGGCTTTCCTGTTTTCCCAAACCAAAATGTGGCTCCATTCACTGAGAGTACGATTCTTGCATATTGTTTTCAGAGCTATTTATAAAGGAAGCAAAATAAGGAAGCTTTTAACTTCATTTTCTGTGATTTCTATGTCTTTACCAATGTTTATCTTAGATCCATTTATCAGTGACAATAAAAAAGGGCATTATTAATTTAAATTTGATAAAACATAGTTTATAAAGGTAAATTTCCATATTTCCCTACTATATCAAAGACACAGTCTAATGACTGTATTAAATTACTGTTTCTGGTCAATTATAAATTCAGTTAATTTTTTGCTATTAAGGATTATTTTATATAGGTAAGCAGGGATGTATAGACAATTTTAGATATATACATATATCATTGAATGTATTATGTATAAAATAAAATATTTAAAGTAGAGAGTTTATGTTCAAGCAATTATCTCCATTTTATCCTTTTAAATAACTTTCTATTCATCCTACTGATGAAAGTTTGGCATACTGTATGTCAGAATTAATGATTTGATAATGTACAAATAAACAATTTTCTCCTTAGCAAAGCTTGACAAATGAGTTTTCATGCCCAGTATTATTCAAATACTTTTGTTGCCCTATAGGAAATAAATTTGGTATTATAATATTTTATCTGCTCTAATTTCTCTATTTCTATAAAAACGTGATAATATTATGAAATGCATCCCATGAATTGAACATTGTAGCACTGTAAATTCTAAGCTAATACTGACAGGTTAGATATTGCTATTCTATTATTGACATCACTACTTTTCAAGAGTTTAATGAAAATACTTTTTTTCCTTATTGCTCAGAACTGAAAAGGGATTTGGCCAAAGACATCACCTCAGACACGTCTGGAGATTTCCGGAAGGCTCTGCTTTCTCTTGCTAAGGTATAATTAAAATACTTCAGGAAATGCCTCTGCTCTTATGAAAAATAAAACCTTAGCTCTGAGCTCTCTCTAAGAATGAGAAATTAATACTTTTTAAATTTTAATTGGTAAATCATAATTATATATGTTATGGATACAGTGTGATGTTTTCATATGTGAATATGATGTAGAATTAATAAAAGGATAAATAACATATCCTTATTACTTACCAATTCTTTATAAGTTAGACATTTAAGATTTCATCTTAGTCACTTAGAAATATACAATACATTATGTTGACTATAGTACCCATGCTGTACAATAAGTTCCAAAATTTGTTCTTCCTACCTATCTGTCAGAAACTTTGTACCCCATGACCAACATCTTCCCATCCCTTCTTCCCCTCTTCATCCTCTCTAAGATTCATCAATCTACTCTCTACCACTATGAGGTCAACCTTTTCAAATTCCACATAGAAGTGAGTCTATGGTATATTTGTCTTTCTTTGCCTGCCTTATCTCATTTGGTACACTGTCCTTCCGGTTCTTCCATGATGTCACAAATGATAAGATTTCCTTTTAATCCTCTGTTTTTCAAAGAATATTATTTATCTGGCTTAAGAGAAGTTAGGTAAATCATATGGTTATGTAGTAAAGAAAAGCTTATAACAAGATGGATTTTTTTCAGGGTGACCGATGTGAGGATTTCGGTGTGAATGACGACTTGGCTGATACAGATGCCAGGGTAAGCAAGGGCAGAAAACATCACTGGAATCAACCCGCCTAGCTTACACTGGGTCACCGCTTGATGCTCTTGGCCTGAAATCTAATCTCAGATCTCCTGAGATGCCAGAGGTTCTGTAATGCTCATTCCCTGAATGAGATCCAGGTTCTTGTAGCCCAAGACTGAAAAACGCAGGCTTTAAATTTTCAGTAGAGCCCATAAAGCCGGAGAGGATTGAAAGAGAACAGCGAAAATTTGATTTGTCTTTCCCAAATTTTATTTGTCTTTACAAGTATAAGTAAGGCAAAACAATTTATAAAGTGAAATGGAAACAGTAAGTAATCTAACATTCTTTTAACAGTGACGGTTAGGATAGTTCATAGATATAAATTTATGGTATAAAATGATATTGTGATTTACATATTAATTAATATTAATTAAAATTTAAATTAATAAAATATATTTATTATATCATTCTTACATACTATATATTGTTGCATATATATATTGCAAGAATATATATATATACTCTTACATACTATATATTGTTGCATATCGTTTCAGTGGGGTTTCCAGTTATTCATGCACTAAACCACTAGAAAAAAATGACAGGACATGAAATTTTGATTTTTAAAAACACTGAGAAATGTTATTTGCATTATGCTTTCCTCACAGAATAGTATTCTGTATGTAAAATTCTCCACACTGAGCCAGTAAGAATAGAAACTTATTTGTCCACCCACATCAGCCTCACTCCACAGGTACATCATGCACACATAATGTGCACTAATTAAGTTTTTGTTAAGTACATGCATGGCAGATGAATTGGCTTGAAATGTGAAAAATAAATTTTTGTAACCATTGGAATCTTGAGCATCTTAATAGAAATTGTGCAAGCATATCTAAAATGAGTTATTATTTGAATAATTGCCCATAAGAAAAATTATTATTTGCTTGTGACATCTCTAAGTATGGTTTCTATTTTAAGACTAGCAGAGCTCCAAAATGTGTATTTATGAACACTGCATGGATTAGTGTGACCCAGAGTGATGATAATAATTAACATTTCAAAGTTAACAGAGTGTACTTGTGATAATAAGGGAATAATTATCTTTTTCATTTAAAAAAAAAGAAGAAAGTGGTGGTTACTAAGGTTAAACTATTTGTCTAAGATCACACAACTTTTAAATTTCAGAGCCAGAATTTGAATCTAGAAATTGTAATGCCAAAGTGCAAGATCTATGTCATGGCTGAATTATTACTTTACAAGTACCATTTGCTGATAAATCACTTCGAACAATAAGGAGTAAAGAAAATCTTCAGGGGTCCTTTGGAGTTGTCTCAATAGAGTATAATTGTAAAGCAATTCAATTCAGCAAACACATTCCATAAACACACAGTGAGAGATACTGTGCAAGACATCTGACAACAAAACAAGGCCCCTGTCCTTCAGGAACATACACACTTAGTATTGCCCACTCGGATTGCATCGAGCACGAAGCAATCGCCTGTAAAATATTTGAAGAGATCTGACATTCTCGTGCCGGTATCAATGCAGCAGAGTCAAGCGTTTATTTTCGTGCTTCCTGACAGGCCTTATTTGAAGCAGGAGAAAGGAGAAAGGGGACAGATCTGAATGTGTTCATCACCATCCTGACCACCCGAAGTGATCTCCATCTTCGCAGAGGTAACAGAAACAATTCTGGAACCTGGCTATGGGACATTCAGGTTTCCTTAAGGAGGACACATAAGAGAAAGGAAGGAGAGAAGTCCTAATCAATATCTCTCTTGTATCTCATGGGTGCACTGCTCCCGGCCTGTTATTACTCTTTGTCCCTCTGTGCCATCATTTCACAGTATTGCAAATGTGTTTTTGACTTTGGTGTACCATTTCTTTATTTCCACTGTTTCTATTTTCCCAAAAGATTTGGAATAGTTGTAACAGCAGTCACATACTACAGAGCAAATGAAATTCCAGTGAAGGAAAACAAAACAAAACAAACGAAACTTAAGAGTTCTGGCCTTTGTGCACAACCTTTAGCCCTGAACCTCCTGGAAGCCAGGGTAAGGGTAAAATTATCACGACCACCTAAATTTCATTATTTGATAATAACACTCTGACTTCTCATTGTAAACCAGAGTGTTTATTGTGCAGATCTTTACATCAGGTACGACCCATTTGCTGTGGCACATGGTACTATTGTAGTGTTATAGTTGTCACTAACATGTCATTTGTAATAAATGTTAGCACTTGGAAACCTTTCCTCCAAAATATACTGAACGATCAAAATGTCCATGTGATTTACATTCCTAGGAGAAACGAAGTTTCCATATTATGTTAACATGTGTGAATAGCTTTTTAAAATGTGGCTGAAAAGGAATTCCTTGAGTCAGTAACCCCGATTTTGTGAAAGTTTGCTGAAGAGTGACAGGATCCAATCTTAGTTTAAATTTAATGTTCAGTGTTTCAGAAATACACCAAGTACAGTGAGCACGACATGAACAAAGCTCTGGATCTGGAGCTGAAAGGTGACATTGAGAAGTGCCTCACAGCCATCGGTACGTACTCCCGGATGGGAAGAGCTTTTTAACTAGAAATTGTATTTTCAGTGATATCCTATACTTTTTTATTAAAGAAAAAATAGCAGAATAAAACAAACACAAACAAACCTTCGGAAATGATACATCGATGCTTCACACAGAGGCAATGGGTAGACTGGCAAACAATTAAGGTACCTTCTTTTTAGCAACAGATATTATTTCTCCTTTACTGTGCTAACGGATGGATCTGCAGGGAATAGTGTTAGCGTGCAGATAATAATTCAGTAGGTCTGGGCTAGGGCCTGGGCTCTGCATTTCTAACAAGCTTCTGTTGGATACGGGTGTTACTGGTTCACTGATGCCACTTTGTGTAGCAAGACAGATTAAAAAAAAGAACCCTACGTATTGACTTACACTAGTATTTTGTTTGGGCAGCTGCTTTATATTTAAAGCTTATCCTGTCCTGGGGTTTTTTATTAATTTATTTTTAGTGTTCTTATTAAAGTATCGATCAAATATTTACTTTTATGGTCTTTAAGACCTGTAAGTCCAAGAGCAGTTTATTCAGGATAGCAGGAACTTTGAAGTTGCTAATGGGGTTGATTTAAGGTAATTAAAATCTAAATGATGCTGTCTGGGAAGTGAATATACAAAACCACCATCTAGATGGTCATGATGTCTTCCTGTTAGCCAAATATCCCATATAGGGAGAAGGAAGAGGAATAATGATCTGTGACAAAATCTTGGTGGCAAAACTCTCTGTTTCTTTTCTTTCATGTGCATTTTTATTTCTTTTGTGGTAAATACATCTAAACAATTAAAATTTACTTTTCTTCCAGTGAAATGTGCCACAAGCACACCAGCTTTCTTTGCTGAGAAGCTTCATCAGGCCATGAAGGTATCATTCTACTTATAAGCTTTGCTTAGAGGAAAAATAATTTGTAGATAGAACAGAAATTCCAATAGTCTTTGAAAATCACATTTTGTATTTTTGCATTAAAGAAAATCATTGTTCTATTCAGTGCAAAAGGTAATACACTACCTTATTAAAATTAACTTCTGTTAGATTTGGTGCACTTTAAAAATAATAGATGCTATTATAAAGAGCTTGTCAAGAATTTATGGTTGACTTGTGATTTGCTTAAAATCTGAGCTACCAAGGGAAGGATGATTTGATTAACCTATTTGCACTAAGGTTGTGAGTTTTAAAATCTTTCACTTTCTCAGTTTCATTTGCCTGTTTTATTATGTTGTATTTCATATCATGGATTAATATTGAATCTTTAAAAATATCATTTCATGTTTTTCAAAGTAGAAGGTAGTATTAAGATGTATGTGAAATACTCCAACTATTTTACTTTAACTTTATAACATGCATGGCATTATATAAGGTACAACTTGGATACTTATATTTTGAGCTCTCAAATGAATAATGATGAAATTATCTTTGTTATTCTTCCAAAATAAGAAGGAGGGAGGGAGGGAGGGAGAGAAGGAGGGGAGGAAGGAAGAACGACAGAGAGAGAGGGAGAGAGAGACAGAGAGACAGAGAGAGAGGGAGGGAATGAGAGAGAACAAATCATTTAATATTAAGGGACCTCTGTGAAATGACATGTTAGGCATGCCTAATATAAAATGACAGGCATGGCAGAAAGCACAGAGTTACATATGCCCTTGGCTTGAGAAGTTTATGTAGCCTTCCTGTCAGTTAATCTAAGATCTAAGTTTGAATAGGAATGAGCCAGATGAAGGAGAGGGTGGAAAAGAAGGCAAGATAAAGCAATGGTGGTTCAAGAAAAGGAAACACAGGATTGAACACAGAGGGAACTACAACTCTTCCAAGATAGTAAATATAATTAGGGTAACGGTGCACCACAGAAGAAGTTGTAGAATTAAGCAGGGTGTTGTAAGCCCTGTTAAAGTGGTTGGTTTTCTTCCGCAGAGCAATAGGAGAATGTCAAAGTGATTTGAAAAGATGAACTCAATGATCAAATTTGCAGTTTCAGAAAAAGTTTTACTGTAATTGTAATTATCGGATGGCTCATAGAAAAGCTTAGCTGATGGAAGTCCAGTTAGGAGGTTGTAAAAGCTCTTTGCACTGACTGCTAAGTTAGCAGCTAGTATCTTTTCCCTTCCTTACTACTTGTGTACCTTTGTGTGTGTGTGTGTGTGTGTATGTGTGAATATGAAGGTAATTTCTCTTATAGAGATTCTACAGTGGGATAAATGGACTTCAACTTAAAATCTGTGTTCTTCAATGAGAGTATTTTTGTGAGAGACACTGATGTGTTTTGGACAGGGTGCTGGAACTCGTCATAAGGCATTGATCAGGATTATGGTGTCTCGCTCTGAAATCGACATGAATGATATCAAAGTATACTATCAGAAGATGTATGGTATCTCTCTTTGCCAAGCCATTCTGGTATGTTGTGATATGCACAAGGCCACTTACACAAAATGAAAGTTCATGCAGTATCATCAAAGAGAAGATTTACTGATTTACTGTGTCTATACATTTCATATATAAGATTAATTCAACGTTATGTGACTAATTTATAAATAAACTGTCATTGAAAATTTACTAGTAAGTTCTATACCAGAGAACTAGGTAAATTTTTCAACCAGAGTTATGGAAATGTTTAGTTTTCTATTTTCTATTTTTTACAGTGTAGGTAGACTTTATGGTTTATTTTGCAAATAATAATATTAGAGGATGAGGGGCTTACTTAAAATTTTTTTTTAATTTTATCATATGTAAAATGTTTCAAGTATATGTTCGCAGACTGAGGCCCAAGGAGCACAGATTTGAGTCTTGCCCTGGAAAATTAGCAAGACCCTGTTTGAAAATAAAAAATAAAGAAAAGGCTGGGGATGTAGCTCAGTGTGAAGCCCCTGTGTTCAATTTTCACTACCAAAAAAAAAGTTTGTTAACTCATTAGAGCATTGAAAAATAAGACAGAAAAGTCAAGGGTGTTGAGCTTATTGAAAGATAGGTAACTACTTATATGCACATCATTATTTGTATTTCATAAAATCTACCAAGAATAGGTAAGAAAATTACAGGCTTATAACTTTGTCTCTAATGAGTGAATCAGTTATTTTCTCGTGTATGATATGAGATTACATAGTATTATATTTTATTCAAATCTGTGTGATACTATATTTCGTTCTTTGAAAGTAATGCCTCTAACATCATTAATGTAGAGAAGTCTGTACTTGAAAATTTTTGCTTTTTGTACAACAATCCAGATCTAGTAGTTATCTGCTTTACATATTATCTAATTAAATGAACAATATTTTGATCAATGGTATCAGATAATTATGTACAGAAATGTATGTTCTGACCTACACCTAAGTCTAAAAAGACAATAGTTCTCTATAATTAGAATATATTGATTATGACTTTCATAGCTTTAAGTGTACTCTATTTCTGAATCAACAGGATGAAACCAAGGGAGATTACGAAAAAATTCTGGTGGCTCTTTGTGGAGGAAACTAAACATTCCTTTGAAGTTCTCAAGTATCCTTAACAGATGACTTCTTAGTCACAGTTTTTCATTCTGCAACATTGGCTTAACTAGGAAGGTTTGTTGGACAGGTTTGCAGTGTAAGTACCTGCTTTCTGAAGACAATATAGCCATAAATCCTTTTTTATATCACAACTCTGTATAATGAAGATAAGTTTGTTTTTAAAATATGTTTTCCAGAAATTGTGAGACCCCATACACAAGTTGTTTTATTGCCTGAGAAAGATGTTTATGTAACTGAAAATAAAAACGATGTGATAATTGTGTCATTGGCTCTTCATTCTGATCTTCAATTGTGATCCAGTGGTAGTTTGGTATGGGGAGACTGGAGCCTGAATCTTAAATTACAATTCTTTAATGAAATAGATTGCATATGCTGATTTGAAAAATATGAAAAAGTTTTTAAATGGACTTTTTAACATATTATCCTATGGATGCAAATTATTGAAATTAGCTTAATGAAACAAAAGATTAAAAAACTGGAAAATCTGCTATATACAGAAGACCACAAGATAAATATGATATGACATACTTATTCATCTTTTTGAATGAGTGAATGAATAAATTTTGTATTAAGAACCTACCATAGATTAGGAACTATTCTTAGATATTTTTTAAAAATTATTAGTCTTCACACCTTGAAAGGAGGTGTTATCTGCTTTATACGAATAAAGAATTAAAAATATCAGTGGACAAAAAGAAACCCAAAATTAATGGGTGTGTGATTTTAAAGGACATTCATAGACATAAAACACATGCACAAACACAGGATACTTTTAAATTTTGGCATGGAAACGTAGAAACTAAATAAAGATAAATTTCTTAAACAAAATAGTTATTATATTTGTAACAGTGTACATAAATTTAGAATAGGATAAAAGAGAAAAAGTTTAACATTGTAAAATCATGGCTCCCCAATATATTTATAACTGGCATTTTGTCCATTTCTGGCTAGGATCAGCATGCAAGAGCTTTACATACTTCATCTATGTCTAAAATATCTTACGAGCTATTTGTTTCTTTATTTTATCAATTTCCGTTTATATTTTCTTATTATTAAATACTAAAGCAGATATGCATTACTGACCCACCTCTGCTCTTTGTACCCGGTGATACCTTTCTCCCCAGAGTTGCTAGGTGAATTCTTTCAAGCAGCACCCCCTTTTGACTCCCTCCCTCCTCAACTCTCCTTGTTCCTCTACGCCTGATAAGGAATGAAGAGGGACAGTTTGTACAAATGTATCAGTTAAGTTTGCGGTTCTCTGTGTAAAAGATGTTGAATAATGGCTAAGTAAACAGGATTTTTACACACACACACACACACACACACACACACACCCAGGAAAAGACTTCTACTTGGATTAGGTCAAGACTGAATCATAGAGGGAAATCCTGTGATATTTTTGTTTTGTTTTGTTTTGTTTTTTTGGTTTTTCCCTTATGGTGGTTGTCTCACGGTTTCAAAGTGGCAGCCAGGGTTCCAGGCAATGTGTCTGTACTCAAGGCAAGAAAAAAGAGAAAGAGAAAAGGAGAATAAAGAAGAATGGACCAACTTCATTTTCTTTTTTTCTCTTTTTCTTTCTTCCCAGAAATGTTTCCATAAACCCTGGCCCTAGTATATTAAACATCCTTATCAGATTGCGAACAGTGGTTTTCAGTCAGGGGCAACTTTGGCCCCCAGAAGACATTTGAGAAAGACTAGAGACACTAGCAGTTGCATCTGAGAGGCAGGGATCACCATCATTTAGTGGACAGAAGCGAGTCACGCTGATAAATATCTTACAAAGTACAGGAAGACCCCAAAGCAAAACATCACCCTGTCTAAATTGTCAATAATGTCGAGGTCATGAAGCTCTATTCTAAGTTAATCCCAAGGTGCTGGACACAGTGCCTCTCAAACCGCACTGCGGTTTATAACAAAGGACCGAGTGATTCATGGAAAACTTAGTGTTTTCCGTCATACATCCAGATCTTCGGATGCATTCAAAGCATTGCTCAAGCTTGGAGTCAGTTTCAAGCAGAGTGTTAGAAAACTCTGGTCCAGATTTTTAGGTGGTCCATAATTTTAATTAGGCAAAAAATGTTTGGAATAGATTTAATAACTATTCATCTCAGCCTCTGTATTTACTTTATATTTCTTAAAGGAAACCATTATTAATATTTTATCTTGCACATGTATGGGATAAGCACTGGAATTATATTTTTAATAATTAGAAAAGTTACTTCCCAGTCTCAATCATTACTTTTTTCAAGGCTCAACGCCTATTTGCTTAGTTGTACAAAGCTATGTCTTCTCCTCCTAATCAATCTGTGTGACTGTGTGTTTCAATGCTAAATAGACAATGAAGATATTAAATACAATTTTGAAAAATTACGCACTCTTGAGTCTCTTGGAAAACTGCATTTTCAAAGCATTTCAAGTGTTGTCTCTGGAAATCCTAGAGGTGGGGAGAGGTTATTATCCCTGTTTTATATTTGAGGTAGCAGGCAGAGGATTTAAATGGTTTCTTAAGTTTTAAGGTTAGAAAGTACCCAAGATTTCTGACTCAAAGTTAGGGGATATAATAGTTTCACTTATTTTGTGTTCTGGATTATTCAGTGATGGAAAATCTAACAACATATTACAGTTACTCTCTTCAAGCGATCTAGAGAGCTAACCCTAGAGAGCTAACACTACTATAAAAATATTACTAATTACTTTTAAGTTAATTATAGGATCTTATATATTTATGTTTCTTTATTCCTAACTCTGTACCTTACTCCCTTTTTGCTTTACCACCATAAGCAAGCAACTGTTGTCTTGTATTTAACGTTTATCTCTAATTACATATTTTTGCGTGTATTCTTTAATGTTATGTTTATCATCATTCTTGAATACTGAAACTACCACCTTAATTCAACAAGAGTGAAGGTGAACTCAAAGTTGTGGTAATTTCGACTAAGTAAAGGATTTCTATTTCCAATAGAATAAGTTAGGAAATCTATGCTTCTGCTAGAATGTACATTTCAATTTTGCCACTCCGCACTCCTTTTCATTAAATAATAAAGGCTTAATTAGATGCAATATTAAACATTGCAAAAATGTAAGAATAAACATGATTACCTTATCAAAATGTAAGTCCGATCATCACCAACACTACTAACATCACATGTAAACACACACACACACACATTCAATACCCTTTCACACAGAGTTAAAACTTTGATGGCTTTCCATTGATTTTAGGTTGAAGAAATGTCTCTTACAGAGGCAAATATGGTGTGGTATTATCTGTTTACTGCACTGTTTTCTATTTCCCCTGGGCAGCATACTTTCTGGCACTTTCTGTATTTCACATACACTGGCCTTCTACAACCCCTATTTCTTGTTATGGTCCTTCTAACTCGAGGCTTTTTCACATGAGCATTATTTTATTTTATCTCATCCTTAGTAACTTTATTAACTTACAGATATCATCTCAAACACTTCAACAGTTATTTTAATTCTATACAACTCTGTACTATCATATAAGTCTGAGCTTCATTTTTATGTTCAATTTATTGGTATAACTACTTCATAGTTCATGAGATTATACTCAGTAATCAAGGCTTGAGATGAATCATGCTATTTTTCTTCATGACCATCATGAAACATTGCTAGCCAAGAGAAAGGAGATGACATTTGTAATATTTGCTGAGAGTTTGTTATGCTATAGTAGAGTAGATTAGAAGATAGGGACTTGGAAGCCAGAAAGATCTGAGTTCCAATCAAGCTTCCACCACTTATTAGTTCAGAGGCCCCAAGAGAGTAATTACATTTTGTAGGCTATTGTTTTAATTTTCATCAGTAAACTACTACTAACACTACAATCACCCTTTGTTTGGCGTTAGTCTAAGAATTAGGTATAATAGAGCAAAAATGACTGACAACAGGTGCATAAGAAATTAGAGAAACAGCTAATGTCAAGCTAAGAGAAAGTGAAAAAAATCAATTCTTCCAAACACTAATGTGCTTCATAATGATAAGCCACTTAGAATAATTGATCAATTTTTATTTTTCATCTACCTCTGTTACTTTAGATGGTGTTTAAATTTGGGTTAAGCTAACCCTTAACTCTGAACTGAAATGACTTTAGAAGATTGAATGGTTTGAGGAGAAATTCTTACACTGGAGTTGTAGATCTGCTAAAGGCTGAACCAGCAGTACAGGAACACAAAGAGCTGCCGTGTAGTAACTGGAAACCTAAAACACAGGCATGTGGAAATGATCCTTTTTCTTTAGTTTCAACAGTAGAGATTTGGGAATGTTGACCGAGAGGCCAAAGAAACCCACCTTCCAAATCTTTTCTTTGGTTTTGATGAGTAAACAATGCACCTTCTTGCAATTATCACTGTTCATTTTTAACTCTGAAAGGTGACTCGGAGGAGGTTAGAGTCTTCACAACTACAGCTCAGAGTTAGGCTGCTTGACTCACATCCCAGCCTCACCACTCACTCACTGGAAGACTTGGCCAAGGTCTTTACCTTCTCTGAACCACGATTTGCTGGACGATAGAATCAGGATTTGGATGATTATGTTAAAATCTAAATGTTATCATCAGCGTCCAGCACAGAGAAAAAACTCAGTAAAAATTTGCTCATAATAGCTGCTCCAGTAGGAGGGGCTTGTGATGCTTTTCTAATAAAGAAATATTCTTTTAATGTGATAATATATTATAAAATATCCTACAGTACCAGAATCATTAGTTCATTTACATCTACTCTAAAGATAAATGTACGTGATTTCTCACATGTACTGAACTAAGTTATGAGCTAATTCTTGTCTCACTATAGATAAATATGGAAACATAAATGGATCCAGTGTGGAAACAGGGTAAGTATGAAAAGGAACAGAGTAGAATGGGACACATTAGACACAAGAAAGAGGAAAGGGAATGGAAATGAAAATATCTTGGCGATATCTTCAGAGGAAGAATTGAAAAGGTGGTTCACGTTGCATCCAGAACCATAGGGACAGGAGGACGGGAAACGAATGTGGATCAGGCCTGGAGATTTCCCTGGAGAAGGAAGAGGAGACTTCAGTGGATCCCCTAACAACAGAGAGAGCCATGTGAGCAGCTGCAGAGATTGCAAAGGCGCGGACAGGTAGAGCTCTGCACTGGCCATGTATCACCTGGGTCAGCCTTCTAGAAGAGCGTTGCACAGAGGAGCTCTTTGACTTCAGGGTGCTGCTTCTTTAACAACTGGAGTGAATGGGAAGACTCATTCTCTCCAGCTTTCACTACCTGGGTATCAGGATATATCCTTGTGGTTTAGAACATGACATTTGTTTTTAATTTGTGTTACTATAAATTAATGTGAAATGTGAACATCATGGATTTTGGCTTGGGCGAGTAGGTTTTGTGTAATTAGCAGTGATTCCAGTTTTTAAAAGTCTTGTGATTGGCAAAAAAAAAAAAAAAAAAGTATTGTATTCCTTTTTCTTTTGTTTTAGTTTTAGTTTATAGTAGAGGGATCCATAGAAACTCAGGGTTAGTCCCAACCTGAGTCATCAACCCAACAGCCATCTGGAAAAATGACTGGTTTTCTCATCACCATAATGGAAACAAACCTGTAGGCTTTTCTTCTAACTAGAATCTATTACAGTGGCTCCATTTTCATGGAGTTCGTGACCCCTGGAAAGTTTGTTGGCAGAATGCAAACCAGTTGTTGATTTCAAATGGCTCAATTTTTATAATTTAAATATCTTTATCCTGCATCTGCTCATATTCCTTTTAGATTCTCCACATTTAGAACATTTTTTTCAAAAATTTTTCTTTTTACTTTTTTAAAAGTTTTTGTTGAGTTGGGGTTGGAACCCAGGTTCTCAAACATGCTGGGCAAGCACTCTACCACAGAGCTACAATCCCCAGCCTCTAAATCTCTACTTTGATCTTTCTAAAACTATTATTAGGGAAGAAAACCACCAAAGAAGTACTCACGAAGCATAGCTACATAGTCAGAGAAAATAATCTTTCACGTTTAACTTCAAAAAGAAAAAATACAGGAAGGAAGAAAGGGGAAGTAAAGAGAAAGAAGAAAAAAAGAAGGAAGCAAGAAAGGAGGAAATTATTCACTCTTCTGTATTGGAAAAACAAATTGAAGTAACATCACAGTTTGGAAGGACAAAGCGAATATAGTCAAGGATGACTACATAACTTGTGGGGCCAGTGTGAAATGGAAATATGGCGAGTTCTTGTATAGAAAGCCCTAAAAATTTCAAGAAGACCAGAGCAGACTAATAACCAACACAGGTTCTTTTGATCACAGAGCCCTGTGTAACTGCACAGGCTGCCCACCCCTGAAACCAGCCTTCACTATAGTGTCTTTATTTTGTTTTAAAATAACTCATTCCTCAAGAGCTCTCATACACAGCTTAGGGAGGTCAGATGTGAACTTTTGTGCCTACTGTGATTCTTGGTCTGACCTGGTAATTTATGTGTATATATTCTCCCGTTTGGTTAGATAAAAGAGCTCACTTTCTCAGTTTCTTTTTCATCTCTTCCTCCTCTGGCTATGTTCTAAGAACTTTTAGAGTGTATTGAAGGGTCTCTGGAGTAGTCCCCTGGTCCTTTTGTTTCCTAGATAACATGTCTTTCCCATCTGGGAGTATTAGAGGAGTATTAGAGGAGTATTAGAGGCCAAAGTCTGTAGTTGATTAACTTCAGATGCGAGATCTCCTGTCCTTCAAAAGGACTATCATCGTTGGATTTTAAATGAAATTGGACACAGAATTAAGTTTTTCTTCAAGTGCATGGAAACTTGGCAGAAAGATGGATAAACCACAATCAAAATATTTTCTCTATAATAAGTTGTGATTCATGGAATCACATGATACTTTTTCTAATATTTTTTTCAAAATATTTACAATTGAAAAAGTCAGATTTCTATGTCTAAGAAAATCAACTTAAAAGAGGAAAGATTTATTTTGGATCAGGGTGTCAGCAGTTCCCTTTCCATGGCTGGCCTGCTCCATTGTTGGTCTGGGGAAGGCAGAGGGTCAGGACGTGAGGACATGGGTGGAGCAAAGCTGCCCACCTCATGGTAGCCTAGGAGCAGGAAGACCGAGAGAGAGATAGGGTCTAGGGAGAAATTATACCCGTCAAAGGCGTGGCCCAGTGACCAGCCCTCCCTCCCAGACCCCGCCTTCCGAAGTTGCCACAGCCTTTCAACAGGAGCAGCAGCAGCTCAAGGCTTAGCCTTCAACGCATGAGCCTTTGGAGCACATTCCAGATCCAAACTACAGCAATCTCGATTCTTCTATTCAGTGAATTTTGTAAGAATATCTGAGAGAAATCAAACAAACAAATAAAATCCCACCTAAAATTAAAATCACAAAATTGACTTCCTGTTCAAGGAACTCTGCAGTAAATCTATTCAGGGAAGCTTTTGTTTTGTTTTGTTTTTAAAGTGGATACATTTGGCTCATTGTTTCCTCTTCTTTCTGTGTTTTATTATAAATTCAGTGGAAAATGACAATTATGAGGTCCATTATGTTCATATGTACTTTACTGGTTCTTTTCCATCCTTATACAAAAATTCAAGAATTTTTCAGAGAGAGAGAGAGAGAGAGAGAGAGAGAGAGAGAGAGAGAAACTAGTATAAACCCAGTTTCTGGTGCCACCATGGGGAAGACAGATTTATCTACTTCAAGTAAGTAACGGGTGAACCATCAAGGGCCATTTAATGAAAAACCCCGAAAGAGAGCTGAGAGGAAGAATTTCTGATTCACTGAGCCACTCACTGAATTACCCTACTCCTGTGGCTCTTCCTTGAAGGTGAACCTGTCCTTGGGACATTACAGGCTCCCTGAGTTCTGATGCAGGGCACGAGTGGCAATATTCAGAAAGCAGAGACAACTGTGTACCGTAACACAATGGATAGCAAACAGCACTATACCCTTCCTAACATACAAAGGTGACAAATGAGAAACTGTGATATTATTTTTAAATATAAAAACTCTGCTATAAAACATATTCAACATATACTTCAATATAAAGTATTCAATATAAGATTCATTGTATTGAATATATGTAGAATCATTATATATAACATCTTAATATTGGTTTTTTTTTTCCAGTTGTTTCAGAAAATGAAATTTGTAAAATGAAGAATGGTAAAATATTAAATGAAGAAACATGCATACTTTTACTTGTTTGGGGGAACTTCATGTTTTCTAAAAGAAATCATAGAATTGAACAGTGATATTTTAGTCACGATTCTCACAGACCATAAAGAGCTTGTAAATTTCTCTCTAGAGAGTTGTGGAGGGCACAGTTGTCTGTAAACAGGCGTATTGTTATTAGATTTTGATTTTTTAATCCTTTATCTTCAATATTTCCATTCTTTTCCTCAAAAGAATCTACTTTGCAAGCACTAATAGTATGTCAACATATTTTTCAGATATATATTGGTAAAGAATTTGACATCGTACATTTTATATTGATTTAAATGTACAATTTCATATTATATTTCCAAATGAGATTTTGCCCCTGGTTTCATTCAATTTTTGATTTTTACTGCCATCTCGTGGTAACATATAAAAGTTCCTCTTAAGTGTACACAGGCATGAAGCGGGAGTACCAAGTCTGAGGTGTGCTCTTTCAGGAATTATGAGAAAAGAGCACAAAACGATTTCTGTGTGTTTAAATATAAAGAACTGTATAAAATGTAATAGACCTAGAAAGCATGTATAGGGTTTATGGTTAAACCCAGGACCCCTACATTGTGTCTGTACAAAGTCTGAAAAAAATTTTAAGGACTATGAATGAACAAAAATTATCAACGATGGGTAAAAACTACATGTATTATGGAAACACAGAACAACGATTTCATATATTTATTACATTTATTTTGAATAAAGCTTTGGAAAACAAATATTCATTTTCCTCTAATTCAATTTTTCATTGCATAAGATTAATGGAGCATAAACTTTTAGAAATCACAGACCGTCCTTGTCCCTCTTACCCATGATTTCTGACACGGCAACCTCGGGGACTGTTTCCTCGCCTTCACTCGTGTTGATTCGTCACTGCTCTGCAGATGGAGCGACCTGGACCCCCATCAGTGATTTTATCAGTAAGGATTAAGCACTCTAGTCCTTGCTTCCCCCCCATTTGTTTTTTGTTTTGTTTTGTTTTGTTTGCATTCGATGGTTCTCTTACCTCTCCTTTCACGACTTCAGGCCTCCGATTTGCTCACAGTTCTCTTCCATTCCTCCTTTTTATTCTCACTGTTTTCTTAGTCACTTGACTACTTTCCATGCGTTATTTCTATTACTCAAGGTGGTCTACTTGGAGTACTAATGATTACGTGCTAACTTCCATGTGTATTTTTTAATTTTACACTTGCATCTCGATGCCCTTCAACTCTAACGTGTGGGCACTGACCTCCCAAACCCCTCACCTTGCGCATCCAGTGACCTGTGGAACGCTTGGATGATCCGGGGGAAATAGCGCTTTCCACGTCCACCTTTTCCACCGGAACTCGGGGCCTGCTGAAGAAGAGAACAGACCTGTGAGGAATGGATAAGATATGGCAGCCATTTACCAAGGATCATCCTTGCACTGCAAACAGAAATATATAGAGGACACCACTTATTACCAGTGATTACAATTGGAGATAGAAAAGGACATTTAATAGCAGAAGCACTTGTGTGGGTTTTAACAGCCAAAACCATCAGTGAGAGTTAAGGACTTAGGGGCTGGGGGTATAGCTGAGCGGTAGGGCGCCTGCCTGGCAAATGCGAGGTCCTGAGTTCGATTCCTGGCTCCAAAAAAAGAATTAATAACTCCATTTAGAGCTGAACAATTTGAAAACAGAAGTTTTCCTCGCAAGAATGATTTTTGCTTTTAAATACTCTTTGCTTCTTGTCTCCTGGCTCTGTACAAGTTGACTCTTGGATTTATTATAAATTGTCTAAAGCTGGTTCATACACCAAAGGGTCATTTTCAAATGCTTAAGACCATCCATACCTATTGAACTGACAGTGTGTATTTTGACACAATGGAAAGAAATAAACAGGGGTTTTTGAAAATAAAAGTGTAAGTGAAAAAGCCCATGTTGATGTGGTATGAGATCAAATAATCAGTTCCAGTACTTCCTTCCAGAGATCTTTAAAATTAAAAAATCTACCTTAAATACTAATTCTTTTGTTTACATTGGGAACAGTTTATTTTAGCTGTGTGAAGAAAAAAGGAAAAAATATTTTACTTTCTTCAGAATTATTTTTAAGTTCTTTAGAGAAAAAGAATACTGAGAAACACACTGAATAATTGTACTAACTTCTTTATGTACTTTTTATCTGTATAGGTAAATGTGGGCATGTTATTAAATTAAGAAAATGATTTATCATCCAATATGGTATCTTTCCTCATTTCATGTTCTCAACATATGTCATTTTGCATTACTTTTATTTGAAATTCATTTAAATCACCTAAGTCACTTTTCGTAATTTAATTTTTACATTGTCAAGGAAAATGCAGTGTTGCACAGGTAAACGCATCTGACACATCCACATTCTTCTTCAGGGAGCTATCCACAGTGTTTCCTACTAGAAACACACAGATTTACTTCTTTAATTAACATTAGAAAGTCTATGTCGATGTGCCTAGCACTGAAAATGAAAATAGTATCTTATTCAACCTCTGTGGCATCATCTACTCTTACAAATGCTTTTTTTCAATTGTGTTACTATTTTGAGGTTTTTTTTATAATTTCATTTACACATTTAAATGTTGGCTTTTGTTTGGAATGGTTTTGGCTCCAGATGAGATAAGACCTGGTAAGTGTTACTATGGCCTAAATAAGTAAAGATCTACTTCCTGCTCCTAACAAGAAGCCTAGAGGTGCATGGTTGTAGGGTTGGCCAAGAGGCTCAGGAACATCAGTTCCCCAGGACGACCTGACAAGCTCATGGCCATCTTTCCCATGGTGGGATAGATATCCATAAGGTTACCTTTTCCTTTTGTGCCATTATTTGGGGTATATATTGCAGTCAGTTGCAAATATGGAGGCTCAGCCATTCCATACATAGCCTTTTACTAACTCTGACAGAATCACCTGTCCTTTTTACACTCTGTCTCTGTCCAATCTGAGAGTGATCACACTGGTGTTTAATGGAGAGAAACAGTAGCCATCTTTTCCTCAGCTACCTCTCATATGTGTTTTCCATTGCTTTCTGTATTGTAATTTGTTATCCATAGGATCTTTTTATTAATCAGTACATGTTTGTAGTACACAATGATTACATTTATTTTGGAGGATTGGTGCATTCCATACCACATGCTAATTCTTTTTGTCCCCTGCCCTTCCATCCCTCCCTGCTTTTCCAACACTTGGTCCCTTTCCCATCTGGAAAAGCTGTATTTGCAGTTTTTCCTTCAATTCTTTTTTTTCCCATCCTCTTTCTCTCTCCTTCTACCCTCTCCCTCAATCTCTTGATCTTATCAATTTTCTGTATTATAGAAATTCAATATTAATATGACAGATTGATGATATCTTTTCTTTACAATTGTAAGTAATGCAATCTTTTTGAGCATATTTATTAAAGTAAAATTTTGTGAGCATCATTTTAAAGTGTGACTGTGAACACAAAATATACAGATATTTTGTTTTACTTTGTAAATTAAAGGTTCTCATGAATAAAATTTAAATGGCAAACATTTAATTTGTCATATCAATGATTAATTCAGAGGTTTGTTGAAAAACAATTTATTCTAAGCTTGATATTTCTGAAGATTGTAGTGCTGTAACAGAAAACACCTCCTCCCCCCAGCCAGTATACTTCAGTTTCTTAATTGCCCAATAATAGTTCCTGTTACAGTTTCATTTGCTTCTGTCTGTTAGAAACAGCTGATCACTGTGATGCATAGCTGGTCACTATGATGCATATTGTATAAACCAATCCCCAATGGACAAGTCATTCTGCCTCTGTACTTCCTTCTTGCCTATTCCATATAAGCCCTAGACCACCAGAGATCAGGGCCTGATATTCTGGGAATGATCCTGATTGCTGCCTGTCAACATAAATAAATCTACCTCCAAATCCTGGGTGTCATTTTGGTATTTCTGCTTGCCGTTGCATCTGGTGTGTCAGCTGGGAAGACTGACCATGCTGACCTCTTTGGTCACAGGTCATGGCCCTTGTGGATGTAGCAAGGACCTCTCCAGGTCCCTACAGGAGGGCACACCCTCAAGATTTCTCGAGTCCCCTTAGAGGTCTGGAGGAGGATCCCTGGCTCCCTGTGCCAAAGGGAGGACCCCAAAGCAAGGAGGATATAATCTGGCTGTCTGTCTGCCTGCCAGCCTGATTCCGAGAAGATCCCAGTTGGTCAGTTGGTCAGTCCTGCTCAGTTCAAGCAGAAGAATAGCTTGATCAGCTCTTGTTAAAGCCACCCTCAAGGGAAAGGGGTTGGAATGTTTAACCTCTGAGTGCCTGCTGAATGAACGTGTGAGTGGAATGGGCAGCATAAACAATAGGCTGCTCTGTCTGTGCACCAAGACTGGGAAGCAATGGTTGCAGTGACTGATTGGGCTCTCACCTGAGGTTCCATGGCAAAGAACATACAGCATAACGGAGGCCTTGCACCCTCCTTAGCTAAGTTGTGCCTAAGTCCCCACAAGGGGCATGGCCAGGCAAGCATCTGAATGGTCTCTCTCTGAGGGGCACCCGCCCTTTGTCTGTTGCACCATTGTTCAAAGGTACACAACATACAAGATAGGGAGCTAGAATGGGAACTAATTAGTTAAAACCCACAGTCCCTGACTGCAGGAAAAGGAGCTTTTACAGAGTTAAAAATGAAATCAAACTGCTCCCTGCATCTCAAAGAAAAAAAAAGGAAAAAGAGGCCCATTCTTCCTGAGAATTCTGCCTTGGCACCCTCATTGGCTGTTGCAGTTGCTGCCAACATCTGTACTTCATTCCCCACTCAGCCAACTGAACTGGTTCCAGTTAGTCATTGCCTGCATTTGGCCACAGAGGCCCTCCCTCCAGAGCCTTCTGCTCACATGCCTATCCTGGTCAGATGGTGTCATCTAACACCCACCTGAATCAATAATTCCTTCTGAGTTCCACATTTTGATTGAGGAAAAATTGGACTGTGAGCCCTGACAAATGAGTTGCACCCTGTCAGGCCTGAATAGATAGGACAGACTGAGCTCTATCAAATTGGGCTCCTGAGAGCCCATGGTCATTGCAAAAGTCAGGGGTAAACCTGTGACTTACCTGGTAGACAACGGAATAGAACTCTCTGCCTTCAAAAGTTCTCCTGTCAAATAGTTACCATCATCAGGGCAACTGGGACTCTTGCCTCTTGTCCCTTCTGCCAGGCACAAACTTACAGCCTGGGAGGACATCTCCTTTGCACCAAGCCAGTCAGCCTCCCTCTCATTTAACCCTGTACTTTCAACTTTGACAGTTCCCTGAGAGAAAGATGACACCTGCATCAGCCTGAGACAGATAACCACAGTCCTGAAGTTCTGAAAACTCTCCTCCCAGAGGTATAAACTAAAATTACCTCTGGGCCTGGCCATCAACCATGCTGCCTCACCACAACCCCTGTTGCTGTCAGATGTAGCAAGAAACACAAACAGGCATCCAGCCACACACCAACCTGATAGACTGTTAATCATCTTGGGCAAGATTTCTGTGCCATCAACAACGCAGCCATCACCTTACATTGTGCAGTCCCCAACCCATGCACACTTTTGAGCTGTTACTCAATTGCCACAAGGGTTTGGGAACTTTCCCACTATTTTCAGGGAGGCTGTGACAAGAGATTTTGCCACTCTGAGACAGCCTGTTTCTGTGTCCCATCCAGCTCCACAATTCTGTCACTGTAAACTCCATCCTGGGTCAATCCCCATCTACATCAAACAGTATTCCATGCCATAAGAGACTCAGCTAGAAATTCAACCACACATCCAGAGGTTTCAAAACTGCAAAATGTTTATGGACTGTTAAACTGCTGAAATACACCCTTCCTGCCTGTAAAGCCAATTCAAGATCTCTGAGTTGCCAGTGCTGCCTCAATTGCCCTCTGTATACATTGCCTCTGCCTTCTGCCACCCACAGCCTGCTGGCATACCTGCCTTGACCTAAAAGGTGCCTTCTTCTGTCTTTTGTTGGCTCCTGTCAGCCAGCCCTTCTTTGCAAAGACTCCAGTTCTGGACTCAAAGGTTAACCTACCTGGACTCCACCTCCCAGAGGTTCAAAAACTTGTTTCCTCTTCACTGTACTTCCAATTGGTGACACCCAAGCTGCCTGCTGGAAAGGCACAAAAGTTCTGCTACAATATCTGGCAGAAACTGATTACAAGAAAAAAAAGACTCCATAAATTTCTTAGAGCTGTTGGCTTCTATAAAATCTGGATCCTTGAGTTCACAAAAACAATGATGCTTACTCAGACTGTCAGCCCTTGAGAGTGCCCAGGGGCCTACCTGTGCAAATCTTGGATTCATTCGCTAAGGGCTGCCTCCTCCCTTTGCCTCCATGCTCTAACAGCTACTGTCCTTCTGATCAAGAAAGCTTACAAACTCACCTTAGACCAAGACCTAACTGTCCAGGTACCACATGCTGTACTGGGATGAACTGTTCTAAAAAGTGGACCCCCTGACAAATCCTGAGTACACCCTGTTTACAGATGGAAGTAGCTCTGTTAGGAATGAAGTCCAACAGGCTAGATATGCTGTGGTCACCTTGGACAAAACTATTTTGGCAAAAACTCTCCTACAGGGATGATCTGCACAATAAACTGCTTCCTGCTGCTGTTTGGAAACCTGCCACAAAGGAGGCAAAAAAATCCAACCCAGAGGCCAGATCCCCTCTGGGGATCCAACTGACAGAAACATCAACCCCAGCCAGAAAAACTTTACCTGGTATTCCTGGAAGATCAAAGTCAGACCTACCCCCACCATATGTTCTGCAAGCTGAAGCCACAACGCTGGCACCTGTACCCCTGCAGCCAGCTCAGGCTTCAGCATCTGTGTCACTGGCCCTGACCTCATGCAATATAGTGGACTCTATCCAGAAATAAATGCATGGCATTCCTTATCTGAGCTGAGCGGGCAATAAAAGTTCGTAGGGTCTTGCTGTAAAAAGTCATCCCTAGATATGGCCTACCCTTGATCATTGGCAGCAAAAATGGGCCTGCATTTGTAGCAGAGGTAACTCAAAAACTAGATTAAATAAAAACTACATACAGCATGCAGGCCACGAAGCTCTAGAAAAGTTAAAAACAGCTTGTAACCAGTTAAAAAGCCAGTTATATCTGTAGACATTCCTACACACATACATAACCCAGGTACATATTAACTACCTCTACAAGTTTCAGAAATCCAGCTTTAGATCGCTGAAAAATTGACCTATACAGCTCCTCTGAGGCTTCTTCTGAAGAGACAATGCACTCAAAGCCCTGCTCTGGTCACTCTGGATGCTGACCAGTCCATGCACGTCGAAAACCTGAGAACATCGTTCGCATGACTGCTCCATACCTATTCCCCTTGATTTTTGTGTCTTTTCAGACTGCTTACCTCAGTCCTTGCTTCCTTCCCCCTGCTAGCTGTTTTTTGTTTTTTTTTGCCTTAAACAAAATAGAATAATCAATCAAACAGTTGACCAAGATTTGATGAGTGTCCAAGACACGTTAGACACTCTCCTACATCAGATTAAGTCCCTCACTCCCTTGCCAGAGTAATGTTACAGAACAGACAGGCCTAAATTATGTCTCTTCCTAAAACAACTTAGAAAACACTCTATAATAAGATAATATTGGGGACTTTGGCTAGGTCCCATCCTAAGATCACTGACAACCTAAGTGAGTGTTACTGCTTCTAGTTGGGCCTTGTCTCAAAGATCACATGTAACATGCCCAGCAAAGATTTGCTGAGGAAACTAAATGAGGAGGGAAATGTAAAGAAAATGCTCCCCATGCAGCCAGTATACTTCAGTTTCTTAGTTGCCCAGGTAAGAGTTCCTGTTCTGGTTCCAGTTGCTCCTGTCTCTTAGAAATGCCTGGTCATTGTGATGCATAGCTGGTCACTATGGTGCACATTGTATAAAACAATCCCCAATTGACAAGCCATTCTGCCTCCGTATTTCCTGCTTGTTTTTCCAATATAAGCCCTAGACCACCAGAGATCAGGGCCTGATATTCTGGGAATGATCCCGGTCAGTGCCCATTGACGTAAATAAATCTGCCTCCAAATCCTGGGTGTCATTTCGGTATTTCTGCTTGCCATTGCAGTGCCAGGAAGTATATTTGTAAAACACTGAATTTATAATTTTTATTTTAAAAGATTGTAAGCTTACAATAAAATCATAAGAAGAATGTACCTTCATTTCAGATCCCCTGTTTTTGACATTTATCCCCTTTCTGCCCTTTTTTTTTACACTAACACACACATTCACACACACACATTTTTGGAGCCGTTAGAAAACAGCTTTAAACAGAAGCTCCTTTATCACTAAATACATCAGCTCGTGTTTCCTGAAAACTAGCATATTTTCTTACAAAATCTCAGTAAAATGATTAAAATCAAAAAATTAACATGAACACAATCTTATCTAATTTACATACCTGTTTCGTAGTAGAATCATGAGTGCTTAATTCTGTCATTGTCTAGGTGAGAGGGCACAGAAAGTGTCTTTTTTTTTTTGTACAAGAAATCGAACTTAGGACTTTGTGCTTGCTGAGCAGGCGCTTGTGCCCCGGAGCTATATCCCCGGCATGGGAAGTGTTCCTTTCTTTCTCGTAACATTATTAAGATTACCAGTTTGAGCTTTTCATTTTGGTTTTGTATCAATATAAGACTTGAATGAACACACTCAAAAAAGTTGAGCCTTGGGCTGGTGAGATAGCTCAGCAGCATTAGCGCCTGCCTGGCAAGCACGAGGGTCCGAGTTCGACTCCTGGAACCCACATACAAAAAAAGGGCCGGTGATATTGCTCTGCGGCACGGGCAACTGCTGGCGTGTGAGGTCCTGAGTTCGATCCCCGGTACCCACAAAAAAAAAAAAAAATTGAGCCTCCCAAGGGCTTAAATTTATTCTTAGAACCATGTTAAAAGCATTTTAATAGCTCATTAGCTTCTCATTGCTTTAGACCCCTGGTTCCCAACAATGAATCATCCTGTTCTTATATTCTCCTGTTTCTTGAAATTCTCAGAACTTGGCAATTACTGAAATTAAAGATAACTTATTAATATGTCTTCTGTATTAGAATGCCAGCAGTATTTCTCAAAAGTTAACTTCTAGGGCCGGTGAGATGGCTCAGCGGCTTAAGCGCCTGCCCAGCAAGTGCGAGGGCCCGAGTTCGACTCCCGGAACCCACATACGAAAAATGGGCCGGTGATATCGCTCAGCGGCACGGGCACCTACTGGCGCTTGAGGTCCTGAGGTCGACCCCCCGGTACCCACAAATAAAAAAAAAAAAAAGTTAACTTCTAGAATCTAATGTAGTTGCTAGAAGGTAAAAAGAGCTCTAAAAATGTTATTGAATGATTACACTGAACATGAACATTCCTGGTCCAGAGAAAATTGTAGCTTTGTCTACCTAAGAAACATTGATCTTCACTCATTTATTAATATATACAGTGAATATTTATTTAACAGGTATGCACCAGACACTGCGTTCTCAGGGTAAGAAAATCCACGTACTCTTTAGATAATGTTGTCATATGATTTTTTATCATACATGTCAAATTTCAAAAGTTTACATTGGACAATCTGACTGTCCCTAATAAAAATGCAAGTTGGGTGATGATTTGGAAAATATTGTTTTTATTAACTGAGGAATATTTATATAACATAAAATTAAAATTTGTATTTTAATATTGTACTTATTCTTAAGTATTAGAGGTCCAGAAAATAAATGGAAGCCTTGATTATTCTAAAGCTGTGACTCTTTTTTAAAAAAAACTTTAGAATTTTAACTTCAAGAGAAAAAATGGAATTCTATCATTCATTGTTAGTGTTGGTTTCAAACCGATTCAATCTATGTTCCTCTTTTACCATTATTTCAAATACCCCTACATTTGTCATGTTTCCTGTTTATTTTTGGATATCATATCAGTAGTGAGTTTGGGCACCATAGGGGTAAAATTTTATGAAGTAATAAAGTTATGAACAGTTTAGATTACTTAAAATTAGCAAAATGATTGTGTTGAACATTATATAATTTCTGAAGTGACTAGAAATATGTTTTTAAAATACGCAAAACTTTTCTTCTTAACATATGATGTTTCCACACATATAGACATTAGGTACAGATAGATGTAGGAAAAATCCCAGCAACTTAAAATTAAAGTAGGAATTAACATGTAATGGGTGAGATTCATGATCTACATGCCTTTGAATATGTCACTGGAGAGCCTGTGGATATTTTGTCCAGGAAGATTCTAGTTCAGGGAAGTGTAGTTTAATGTATTTTATTTAAGGTGACCAAAACCTATTCTCTGCAGAATGTGAAGAAAGACTAAGGGCAATGCAAACAGAAAGAATGTAACATGTAAGAAAAGCTATAATGTACAAGAAGTCTAAAAGAGTGGAGCTCGAAAACAGCTCAGAAAGCAAGACAGTAGATCCTAGGCACACAGTTGCTTTATAATCTACACACGTGCATATAACAACAATGAAATCAAGAACATTTGTAAAAGCCAACCTTATCTTATTGGCTTCATACTACAAGATTTGTTCAACTGAGGTTGCAATAAGCTAGGAAATAGAAAAACAAAACAAAACAAAAAAATCCTCTACCTCCTGCGTTAGCCTGTATTCCTTGAAAGGAAAATGTTATTTGCTTATCTTTGTATAATAAACACTTGTGTAATAGCCATGAAATTGATGGAAGATCATTTTATGGAAGATAAATAATTTTGGGGGCAATTCAGTTCTTAGAAAAAATAATTTCATATAAAATTAACTCAGTTTGTGATTTTATTACACTTTCTAACTGCCTCTTTCCCAATGCCCTGTAAAAAAAATGTGGAAAATATTATTCTGAAAGACAAACTGTGCATCCAGATATTGGTGACAGAGGAAAAACTCCTCTGAAGTCAGTAGCAATGTTTGTCCCTGGCGAAGATGGAGGGGTGGGGTCCGATGTGACTAGGTGAACACCTGTTCTTCTTAGGAAAACACTGATACTGCAAAGGCAAAACGGAGACAAATTTGTAAATCCCACTTTTCCCCACCTGGTGGTAAAGTACAAGGTAAGGACATGATGAAGGCCCTATTCACCACTAGATGGAGATATTGCCATTTATAGGCGAGAGACTGTCTCCGTTACATTTCCCCCCCAGAATCAGAGAAATTATGTTTGTCCTCTGTGACCCACGGTATGCATTTACTACCACCCGCCCTCCCCCTAACACACGCACACACGCAAGCACACACACACGCACCCCCCCACACACGCATTAGTGAGCTGGTCTGCAAGGCACAGGGCAAGACTGAAAGACAACCCCCCATCTCATGAGTTAATCATGGATTGGCCACAGCGGAGCTACGGAGTAAATTCGGAGAGAAATGTCTAGCTATGAGCCTGACATTGTAATTGCAGGAGCGGAGCGCAGGTTTCTCTTGAAGCATCAGTGCCTTTTACATGGGTAGGATAGAGCCGTAATCCGATCAGCCGCATCTGCTACCCTAAAAATAGGCCCCCTCTGCTCATCTGTCTGGATTAGTAAATTCAGTGACGGCTTGGCAACAAATCAGGGAAATGTTTGCGGAAAAGGATTTAAATATATCCTGAAGTTCTATATGCATTAGGGAGAAACCCACACGGGCCCCAAGTCAGAGCTCCTACTCCAGGGCTGCTTCCAAACAACCGAGCTCATTTTGTCAAAACATCACCTTTCTGTCCTGCCTTTTGCAATTTAATCATCTTAAATCCATTAGTGGGGGAAGGGAGGAAAAAGGGATTTCAAAGCCAGCCTGATGTCTGGTGCCTCAATTGTACATCGCTGAGTTTTATAAGGACCATTTTACTTCGTTAGTGGTGGCAGAAAAAATTAATCGGGAAATAAAATAGATTTTTGTAAACACAGAATTTGAAATGGATGAAAGTAAAGTTTTTTAATTGAATAAAGATGTGTGTGACACACTCACAGGCGTATACACAGGAAAAACAATGTTCTAAGGGTTACCGACGGGACAGAAAAATATTTGTGTTGATCGTGAATTCAGATTCAGGATTTAAAATAAAGCAACTACTTCTGGTGTACAAATATCAACATTTGGGTTTAATTATTTTGTTTCAGTTTTCTAACAAGTCAGGAAATCCCACATAGGCTTTTTGGGTCTGTAGCCCCGCATTCCCTTTGTGCATCTAGAAAAGGTCACGAAGGTTTCCTTTGCTCAGGCTTCTGAAATTTAGAATGCTTCTCTTCTTTCATATTGGTACTAACATTCTCCCATATCCTCAGGACCTCTTTTCTCTATCCTAAGCTGGATTATTTTCCCATTCTGTCATTCTGGTCATCCTCGCAAACAATCTTTTAGCCTTTGAATTCTTCATGGAAAATCTCTTCCAGGAATTTAGGGAGTGAATAAGTAAGAAATATGGAATGCTTTAGAGAGTGCAGGCAAGATTTCCCTTCTAAACCTTCAATCTGCCTCTGACATTATTGAGTTAGAATACTAGAATCTTTAAAAATCTTAATTAAAAAAAATAAAGAGGAACTGGTAAAAATTTGGCAATTATTCTGGAATGTATTTTCTATATCCTTAACACTTAAGTAACAAACTGAAAATACTTCCTATTTTTCCTAAGCTTATAATAAAGTGCTAGCTTTTATGAAAGCCAAAATTACCACTCAAATGTTTAAAATTAATCACATTGATTCAGTTATATTTGCCAAATACGCTTGTTATTCTCTCACATCAAATTAAATCATATGTACAATTTGAACAATTGGACTGGAAATTTATCATTGTATGTTAGATGAATGGATATTTTATTTTAAAAATACCAAAATAGGGCCCAGGGATATAGCTCAGTGGCACGGCGCCTGACTGGCAAGTGCAAGATCCTGAGTTCGATTCCCAGTCCCCCCCCCAAAATAAATAAATAAAAATACCAAGAGAAACACACATACACATGCAAATTGTAATCACTTAAAATTGCTCTATTACTTCCTAAGCCACCTAGGTGACACATGGTAATATTAATTTTACGTAGGATGATATTCTTCAGAAATTTATAAAATGCGGGGAACTCTGGACCACTGACTCAAGTTAGCATTTTTAAAGCGTATCTATTTTAAAGTCTTTTTTTTTTTTTTTTTTTGAGAAGGCTAGTTGCTCCTTTATTCATCAAGGATCTGATATTCAGTGATTATAATTACTTTTGCTTTAGCAAGCTCACCTAGGTCTTATTAATATTGAAAATTGTGATACCAGCCAATAAGAGTAGACTCATCATTGATATGAAATTATGCACATGTGAAATAAGATAATAAAAGATTGTAAGCAGGACAAATTATAATGAATCTGTAGCAAATTTTCTTAAACCCTATGATTTTTAACATAGCAAAATGTTAAAAGCCTTTGACATAATCATAATAATATTTTAAAAAATGAAGAGGTTTTATAGCTCAAAAAATTTATGGATAGTAATAACAAAACATCTGAGCATCTGTATGACTATTAAATCTTCCTGCTCCATATATGTATATAACATAAAATTACAAAGTTCTGAATTTATTATAAAAGCAGATCTATATGCAGAGGACTAGAGTTTTCTGGTGAATCTCTTTAAAAATATTTGTTACTTGATACATTACTATTATTAATACCAGTGAACACCAAAATTATATAGCTATTGTTTAGGAATAGCAACTTTTTTTTTTTTTTTTTTGTGGGTACCAGGGGTTGAACTCAGGACTTCAGGGGTCCAACTCAGGACTTCATGCACCAGCAGGCGCCTGTGCCGCTGAGCAATATCACGGACCCTTTTTTCATATGTGGGTACCGGGAGTCAAACTCAGGACTTCACGCTTGCCAGGCAGGCGCTTATGCCGCTGAGCCATCTCATCGCCCTGCAATTTTGTATTTGTTCTCTTCCTCTTTCCATTTGGTTCCTTGAATAATTGAAAATTATTTTCTATTGATACATTGAATATTAAATTCAATATTTCTTGGTTTCTTGGTTTCATTTGTTTTAAATAACATGCATTTTGTCCAAATAGATGTTTTTCTATTTTGGGTACAAAGAGAAACTTGTAAGATTCAAGTTAAAAAACATTGGCTGAGCAATATACAGTACATGCATTTTAATGTATGCATTATGTACAACAAGATGTGCAAATATGAAGCCTCAGTTTAGTTTATTTGATAATTACACAACATTTTCTAAGTGAAAGATACTGGCAGTATCTTTGTTATTATTTAAAAGGATTGCAAATTCTGATATATATCTAACATCTTTCCTCAGTCCTTAGGCTCTTTGGTCTCTCAACATGACGTTTGTTAAATCTCAGTTTTTAAAACACTCTTTACACTTTTAAACTATATTTTTCTTCCTCCTATCAAATTATTCTTTGCTCATTTTCTTTCCTTTCTCTTTAACTGAAGTTCTTTCCCAAGATGGCTTAGCTCATTTTACTGAAGCTCCACATAGATTGTTCACGAGAATACCATTGGCATGACTGTCTTTCGAAGTTTACACCCCATATTGCCCACAGTCTTTAGAATATTTTAACCAAATTAATTTCACTTCTACTTATAGACACGTGCTCATGTTGGAATAAGCTGACCTTCTGGCTACAAGAAGATATAAGATTATATTTGAAACTTTAAAATTAAAAAATATATCTATCAAGCTGCCCCTCTTGGTGAGTAAAAGAGTGTGCTAGGCATTGTGTAGAATCCAACAATAAGGTACAATTTTTGCATTTAAAGTACTTAAGATGAGCTAAGATGAATAAAGCAAGCACACAATGGCTACATTAGAGCAAAAGAAAATTTTACTAAAATTGTATAAATTAGAACAAGAACAGTATTTAAGCACATCTTCAAGGAAGTATTGTTTCTTCAAAACAGGTCTTGAAATATTGGATGTATTTTCATAGACAAAGAAATAATGAATAGAGGTAAAGAATATAGTCCATATAGAGAAATGCCATAAATGGTTGCTGACTGAGGGTTAGTGGACTGTACATAGAAGGCTATTTTTTTTTTTTTTTTTAGCTTATTGCATACATGCTTGGGACATCCAAGCAGCGAGAGAGCTGCAAATAGATTCAAACATAGAAAATTGAGAGTCAATCTATAGATGTGGAATCTATGTTCATAAAAGTAAAAATTAAAATATATGGTAGTAAGATTCCTTAATAGAGGGCCGGTGAGATGGCTCAGTGGCATAAGCGCCTGCCTTGCAAGCGCGAGGGCCCGAGTTCGACTCCCGGATCCCACATATGGAAAAGGGGCCGGTGATATCGCTCAGCGGCACGGGCGCCTGTTGGCGCGCGAGGTCCTGAGGTCGACCCCCCGGTACCCACAAAAAAAAAAAAAAAAGATTCCTTAATAGAAAATATATAAAGAAGTAAAGAAAATCAGGCACAAGATTTTGAGGATATTTTAGTAAAATAATTTTCCTTCATCTCTTGTAACTGAAGAAAATAACTCTCGGTTTACCTGTATATCCTCCCAGGTATAAAATATAAGTACTTTATAAATTTACTCATGAATTGTCTACAATACAACTTCAAAAGAATCCCTTCAGATAGTTGAAGGTGAAGTCCTCAGAATAATGCGCATGCAAATGACCTGGGTCGTATTTTCTCTGCCCTCTTCTGAAATGTCCTCCTAGAGCTACTATTTGCCATAATCCTTTTTGTCTTTACAGAAAACAAACTTAGGAGCAGTTGACTTGGATAACTCTTCTATCATTTGCAAAATTGAGGTTAATTATACCTTGGAGTGAGGGAAACTCAAACCAATGTCTTTTTAAAGGAACCCGCTGTGATAAATTTATGCCTGAGGTTAGTCCACGACAACATGTTGTTCTCTGCCTTTTGTTGGTAGTTGTTGATCTGAAAATAAAAAACTAGGCACTTCTGTGTGTTTTCTCTTGATGGTGAAAATTCTTGGATTTAGAATCACTGACTGATTGTACTAAGGTACTCTTTTCTGATACCTGGGGTTATCTGAGCATTCTGTTGCTTTGACAACTAGCTTTTCATGAAAACGAACCATCCAAAACTTAGTGACTTAAAAATATTTTTTTAGCTCATGATTTTGTGGATTGGTGTTTGAGTGATGTTTAGCGAGGCAGGTCCTCTTTTGGTGATATTTGCCTTCCTCCTGTAGCTACAGTCAGCTAGTGGGACACCTGGGACCAGTTGGTTCTAGATGGCACCACGTGTGCTGGGATTGGCTGAGATGATGATCAGTACCAAGCCACGTGTCTCCAGCATCCGGTCTACTGATCCTCTTCAGTTGGCAACTGGTTTCCGAAAGTGGTTATATATATATTTTTAAAGGCAAGCCCTTAGGTCCAAGAAATTTTCAAATCTTTGTTTATATTTGCTAATATCCCAAAGGCCAGCGCAAGTCACAAAGCCAGCCTAAATTCAGTGGATGGAGAAGGAAACTGGCTCTGCCTCTTGAATGGAAAGATCTACAAAGAATTTGTGGCCTTATTTTATTATCTGTCATCTCTGCTTTATTTTGATGACTTCAACTTCATTTTTATTTTGCCTTGAATTTTGTTTATTCTTTTCCTCTATATATTGTAATATATATCCTGAAAGGAAGTAAAACATGAATTTACAGCTCACTGAATAATTATAAAGCTGAATGCCTGTAGTACCGCCACTCAAACTGAGAAATAATGAGGTTAATAATAATCTTAGGAATCTCCTAGGGTGCAGCCTCATTCCCTCCATGCAGAGAAAACCATCATCTTGACTCTATAGTAAACCATTCCTTTGCTTTTCTGTATGTTTTTACTATGCCCATAATTAAAATTTGTTTCATCTATTGCTGTATTTTTTGAATGAAATAATGTTATAGTTCTTAGACTTTTCTTGCAATAAAATTTTCCACTCACATTACATTTTGATGAACAGTTGGGTTGTTTCTATATTTTATTATTATGAACTATGTTGATAAAAGTTCGTAAAACCTTAGTGAGAGATACTTAAAAATTGGAAAATCTAATTAAATAGAGCAATCCGTCACATTCTTGATTGGAAGCATATTAAAGATGTCAGCTTCTCCAGATTTCTTTATAAATTCAACATAATCTCAAAAGAATTTCTCATTTTTTCCCAAACTTCCTTAAACATTGTCGCCAAATTAATCTACCTAGAACTTGGTGTTTGTCTTGTCCATCTCTTAAAACTTATGTAAGATATCCTATTCTCTAGAGCTGTGTTGTTTAATACTGATACCACGGGCCTCATGTGGCCATGTATATTTAAATTTTAATTAATTAAAATTAAATAAAGTTAAGATCGCTTTCTTAATTGCACTAGCCACATTGCAAATGTTCCATAGCCAAGTGTGCCTATAATGTTGGACAGGACAGATGTACAACATTTATTTCATCACAGAAACTTCAGTGGGCAGCAAAATGTTTTAATGATGAGGATCTATAATGTAATGCTTCATTCAGTCTACTCAAAGTCTCTCCATGATCATTCCTGCCTGTAACTACTTTCACCACTCAACTCAGGTGCTCCTTTTTCATGTTGAAATTCAATTGGCCAATTATTGGAATACTTCTCTTATGAATGCTAAGCTCATTTTCAAAGCAATAATGATAATTATCTTCACCAGTTTTGGTAAGCAATGTCTGTGTATACTGCTATGGATTGTGGGTGCTTCAGGCGGGCTAGACGCTTCTTGATGGAAGGACTACGGTTGCTAGTGTGTGTATTCTTTCCCTGCTGTCCTTGCTGAGCTGCTGTCCACTGATAATAACCACTTCTAGTAGATGACAATGCAACTGCTCCCTCAACAATGTTACTCAAGGACTTTTGACTTGCCTTTCCAGTGAGAACGTATTTCTTGGCAGTAACACAGCTCTATAGTTTCTTTGCCTCCACCATCTTTATTCCTATGTTACCTTGACCTTTAATATCAAATCCCTTAGAAGTCTCCAGTCCAACACTACCCTCAGCTCCAAAAAGTGCACCTCTTCTTCCTTTGCTGTAAATTCCCACAATGCCATGACAATGATGGTGGTCAAACCTGTCCGCAACGGTGCCACACCTAATTACTCACGCATTGTTGCTACGATAGAATAATAAAAATTATTAATGGGTTAGTATGCCTTTCGTCTCTAATTTCCTAAGTTAAATTTGTATCCATTGTTGTTGCCCCTATGTCACACGATGATACATGTCATATGTAATATTTTTAGAAAGCTTTGTTAAATATTAGTTTAAAAAGAATTGGTATACTCAGTACACTTCTCAGGGACTGAAGTGTCTATGTCACTGGCAACTTTACCAGAGTTGATTTTAATGTAGCTCGACTTTCTCTTTTACCACCCCAGCAGAGAAGCCAAAGACTAACTACATTTAAAGGCTCACAATATACTCTCTGCAAACTCTCTCCATTTTATTTCTGTTCATTGTAATGTAGTTGGTACCAGAACATTGAAGTGTTGATGGTTCTGTAATATTGATGAAGAAAATGATGAAAATGTGAGTTGTTATTGTGTTTGTCAGGTATTGTTGTATCTCTGTAAAGAAAAAAAAACAGCCACTCGACTAAGTTCTGTGAGCTGAAAAATCAGGATGCCCATTCTAGGTGAAGAACAGTTTCTAAATATTTATGAGACTGAGCTAGGCACTGTGCCACTTGTGTCTTTGTGTTGGCCTGGATGCTGTGTAGGATTTTTGAAAATAAAATTAAAATGATAAATGATCAAAGTGAGAAAAATTTTGTAGTTTAATATATATATGAGATATATATATATCTCAAAACAAATGCATAGGTTTCCCTAACTGGAAACTAATGAATAGAAGTTGAATGAAGCTAAAAGGAGGAACTGCTTTTATATGAGTTTGAATGTTATTTTTATAGAATTATTGGTAATTATCTTCCATCATTCTGATAACAATGTTTACTATCCCTACCTGTCAAAGAAAGGTCTTCATGTACTGTTTTCTTTAACTAGGAACTGTTGTTTTCCAGATTTTAAAGATTATCTTCCTCTGTAACACAAATGTCCTGGGAAAGGAAGACATCAGACCCTTATTTCTTGGCATTTGCCTGCAGTCTGATCCCTAGTTTGAATAGCAGAATGTTGTTTTGTTTTTTGTTTTTTGTTTTTTTTAACGTGGGTACCGGGAGTCGACCTCAGGGCTTTGCACTTGCCAGCAAATGCTTGTGCCGCTGAGCGGTATCACTGGCCCTTTTTTTCCTTAATATGGGTACCGGGAGTTGAACTCAGGACCTCGCACTTGCCAGGAGGGCGCTTATGCCACTGAACTATCTCACCTGCCCCAGAATGTTGTTTTTAAAGCTGTTTTCTTAATTCTATTCTTATCTCTGCCCTACCTTGAATCAATTCATTGGCATTGGACTTAAGTTTTTGTCTGTTTGTTTGTTTAATGTCTCTAATGTTGTGACTTTCACATATTAAAACAAAAATGTATTTAAAATAATTATCTGCGAGTTACAAGTCTATTTTTCTTGTTATTTTGGTCTGTTTTAGAGGGATCATGTAAGTGTGATCTTTTTTTTTTTTGAGGAGTTCTACTTTTCAAGTATGTCTGTGTATAGAAGACTACTAGCACTTCTTTTACCCAGTCAATATCTTATCAGAATTGTGAATGGGTAGCGTTTATTGTAACGAAACATTTGTTTTAGGCTTGCTGTGTAAACAGCTACAAACTTTTGCACTATTAGTTTTCTAGCTATGGGAGCCCATGGCTTGATTTTATCATGTAAACAAGTTTGTTGGGGTTGTCTTTAATTAGTTTATGTAAATTGTACTTTGAAATATTCCCTTAAAACAATTGATATACTATCAATTGTGACTCATTCTTATTTAGATTCTTGTTTAGTAAAGTAGTTTCTCTAATGACTGCTTCTAGGCAGCATTTTATTTCCTAGCATGAGGTACTGAGGGCGCTCAGGAGGGAGAAAGATAGCATTCACTTCAGCCTAGTCATTAATTCGGGCTACTTCCCTTTATCTTAGTGCCAAATAGGGGAGTTGGCTAAACATCATTTTTGTCCCTCTTGCTTCAATACACATGATTAAATCCATAGAGTTACACAAACAGAAGCAATTTTAAATTTCTTTCCTTTTAAAAATACTACTAGAAAATACTACCAAACAGAAAATATATAGTGTTTATGAGCTTGGTATATTGAGTATAAGAAATGAGTAGGGCCGGTGAGATGGCTCAGCAGCTTAAGCGCCTGCCCGGCAAGCGCGAGGGCCTGAGTTCGACTCCCGGAACCCACATACGAAAAAAGGGGCCGGTGATATCGCTCAGCGGCACGGGCGCCTGCTGGCGCGCGAGGTCCTGAGGTCGACCCCCTGGTACCCACCAAAAAAAAAAAAAAAGAAATGAGTAAATGTGATATTTACTTTATTACTACTTTATAAAAGTTCATTACAATTAATTAAAAAAATTAAAACGTACTTTTCTAAGGTAATACCTGCCCTTTTATCTATGGCAATGATACATAGAAGTAGATTATACTGCAATATAAACTTCATCTTAATTCAACAATGTCCTGGATTTGACCAGTGACTGACTTTGTTTATTGTTTTGTTTTATTCTTTGTTTTTTGAGACAGGGTCTAAGCTATGTAGTCCAGTATGATGCTGAACTCGTGATCCTCCTACTTCAGCCTCCTGGGTGCCAGGATTCTGACTTTGAGAAGTAGGCATCACATTTGGCTTTGCACAGGGGTTTAAAGCGCTCTTGCCTGTTTTTGTGTGTGTATGTCTACTTGTGTGTGTGTGTGTGAACTTGTGCATGACAGTAAACAACTTAATTTTTTTGCTGTCCAAAGCTGAATTACGTGGCACAAAAGCAATTAGTTTCATGTTATGCACATGGTACCCATAATCATACACGTACATACCAGTCCTTCTGAAAGTCTCATTCAAGTGATATGCTGGTTCTGTTTTAAATTTCTTCTCCTCAATCCTTCAACATTAGAGACACAAATTATAGGCTACATCTGACCAACAGAGTTCAGTATAACATGTTCAAGGAATATAGGATATTCCTTTCAAACCAGCTTTGCCTTTGCCTTTTGTCCTGGCTCCTAGAAATATTTGATGTCCTAAAATTATAATCATAGACACATTATTAATAGCCTTGTGATAGTCATAATATTAGAATTATTTTCCTTCTACTCTGACAATACCTATCATAGAGCTTTAGTGAAAACATAACTAAATTGGAAAAAACTCTTAATTTTTTTTTTTCTTTTGTGGGTACCGGGGGTCGACCTCAGGACCTCGCGCGCCAGCAGGCGCCCGTGCCACTGAGCGATATCACCAGCCCTTTTTTCGTATGTGGGTTCCGGGAGTTGAACTCGGGCCCTCGCGCTTGCCAGGCAGGCGCGTATGCTGCTGAGCCATCTCACCAGCCCAAACTCTTAATTTTTTAAAGTAATTCAATGTTTTTTTTGTTATTAACAATAGGCAAGAAATTATGAATTCATCCTATAACCTCAAGATATATTTCTCTATCTATCTATTTATCTATCTTTCAATCTAATTATTTGACTGAATTCCACCTGAGCAAGCATGACTAATTTGGCAAGAGAATACTGATTTTAATGCACATAGACTTAGATAAAATTTTCCTGATTTCTGATTGCTGAAGAGGACTTTTCCTAGGGGTCTTTATTATTCATAAGTGGAAATAAGTTAGAAAATAAGGCAACTTTCCATATCATTCCTTCCAGGAATCAATCTCCTTTACTACTAAGTGTTATGTTTTTACCTCACTGTGAGTGGAGCATCGATGTTAAACTTTTTGCTTAGCAGTGGTGATGGATCTGTGCTAATTTTTTTCATGTTCTCTTCTCCATACGTCTGCCCAAGATGAGACTTACGATCTTGGAGTCATAATGTACTGATGCTAAACAGATGAGCCAGATGGTGCTATTCTCATTGCAGAGACCATCCATAAAAATAGCCTCAACGTGTGACATAAGACCTGTGTACAGACAGTTATGGTGGTGCACGTCTGTACTCCCGTCACTTTGGGAAACTGAGGTAGAAGGATCACAGTTTCAAGCCCAGTCTGGGCAATTTAGTGATTTAGCAAGATCTTGCCTTCAATCAATTAATCAGTCAATCAATCACAGCGATAGGGATGGAATTCAGTATGAAGGCCCTGGGTTCAATCCCCAGTTTTGAGAATTAAAAAAAAAAAAAAGACCTGTATCCACTACTTTTGCTGTATTCTAGCAATTCTCTGTAAAGTGATAAAGAAGAGCATAAGGAAAAAGGTAAAGACAGTTGTGGGAACAAGAAGTATGCCAATTTATTTGGGTATTTCAAAACTGTTTATTGAAGGCTTTGAAACATTTACTGTATAACATTAGTCAACCACCAGTTCACAAGCTTTTACCTTTTAGAGACTGTGCACTTTAAATACAAGGATTATATACTGTATTATATTGTTCTTTTTGGCACAGTACATCTAACACATGAGGGACTTCTGCATAATTCACTAATTTGTGAAGTCTGTAAAAGCTTATCATAGAAGTGCAGAGTAGCACAGTGGTTACTGGAGGATGTGGAGTATGGAGGTGAGGGAGATGGGAATAGTTCGGTTAATGGATGCAAAATTACAGTTTATAGGTGTGTCTTAGTTACTTTCCTCCTCCTTCCTAAGACAAATACCCAACACCCACAAGTTATGGGAGAAAAGGTTTATTTAGTTCATAGTTTGTAGAGGTTTCAATTCATACTTTGCTGGCTCCAAAACAGGTTGGCATGGCACAGGGGCATTGCAGAGGAGAAACAGTTCATGGCAGGCAGAAGACAGCAAAAGCAAGCAAGTCACAAGTGACTCTTTCTGCACCTTATATTCTTTCAGGCTACCCAACCTTAGGGCAGCTAGCACTCACACCCTTAATCCTCATGCTGTTATTCCTAGCCAGAACTATGCCAAACCAGTCAGTGAACTACACCCTTAATCCCAGTGCCACACACTCTAGATCCAGCCACCTCTGCAAAAGCCCCAGTCTGCAAAAGCCCATTCTGACTGCATGAGGCTTTGGGTGGACATCTAGACACAAGCCAAGGCAAGGAGAAATCAGTTCTGGTGCTCTACTGCACAGCAGGCAGGCTGACTATAATATTGTATTAAATATTTCAAAATAATTGGAGAAAGGACTTTAAATGTCCTCACCACAAAAAAGATAAGTGTTAGAAGTAAAGAGCATGCTAAACACTCTGATCTGAACATTATGCAATGTGTATATTTATCAGAATATCACACTCTATCCCATATATGTACAATTAAAATAAAACTTAAAAATACATGTGTATCATTAAAAATGGTAGCTTGATGCATTTTAATTGACTGAAGAATGGTGGGACACCATGTGAATACAATGATTGGTTCCGTGGCAATTGTATAAATAGCAGCCCTAGTTAGCACTGGTTATTAGAAGCAAAGGAAAGAATGAAAAGCTAAAAGATGACTAGAACATGATGCATGGCTGATGACTAATTCATTTGTCTGAGTTTGATCTCTTCCCAGAGAAAAGCCTAAGACAGAATTCACTGGTGTACTGACTAGGACATGATTCTAGGAGACATTAGAAAGAGTAGGCAAAGCTAAACACAAAAGGGAAAGCATCCAGTAAAAGGGTGTGCGATAAAGCAAGAGCTCACCATGGGTAACTGGAACTCAATTCCAGTGGGGAACTCTCGGAGACAGACAAGAACAAACATCTCAGATTTATATCACCTAAAACAGCCATGGTTATTTCCTGTTTAAGTATGTTCAGACTGGTCGGAGACAGTACGTAAACTGGATACCTTATCAATCACAGAGATTTATTTATCACCGTTCTGTAGGCTGGGAAGTCCAAGATCAAGGCACCAGCAAATCTGCTGTCTGCTGGAAGGCCCACTTCCTGGTTCACAGATGTCCCTCTTTGCACTGTAACTTCACATGGGGGAAGGGGTGCGAGATCTCTTAGGCCTCTCTTACATGACAGTAGTATCACTCATGAGAGCTCTGCCTTCACGAACTAACAACCTCCCAAAGGGCCTACGCCATCACTTTGGGGTTAGGTTTTCAACATCTGAGTTCTTGTGGAACAAAAACACTCATACAATAGCACGTACAACACTTTTTAGTGGTTAGTTGAGGGTATTCCTGGGAATATTGATTTCCTGGGACTTTTCTCCGCTGCTGTGCAGGTGAGCAACAAGAAATCCGGAGGCCAGACATAGATCTAAAGGAATGAAAGTGTTGACAGTTGGAAGTGGGATTAGCATGCATTCCCAGAGAGAGCAGATCCCATTATATTATTTAATAAATAAATAAAATAGTATCCTTCCTTAAATCTGCATCTATAATTATTTTTTCAGTGGTCACTGAGTTTTTAGAACCTAAGTGCTTTTTTTAGGGAATAAATGGAAATGTAGGGTATTGATTTTGGTTGAAGTGCTCTGGAACTCTTATTAAACATTAAAAGTGCCATGGGCCAAGAAACTAAGAAATCCTAACCTACTTCCTTTAAAATTTGCATGTGCTAACGTAAGAACATCCTTTCCATGGATAATGCCTATGGATTGAAAAAGCTTGTAAGAACAGAGCTCCTTTCTGCTGATTAAAGTTATTTGAAATTTCAGAAGCCAGAGAAAGCTCATGCACACCCTGCATTTGTGTCTAATTCACAACCACATACTATATGTTGATATACTTTATATGTCTGATAACAGAATATAATTTTTATTGCAAAGGTGACCAAAATTATTTTCATATTACCTTTGGCCCTCAAATGATCCCAGCCTTTTGGCTTCAGAAGAGGTCCCCAGTTCTCTCTTTGGTATTTTTGCTCAGATTAAATAAGCAACTATATCTTTGTTAAAATTTTGCTATTTACACAGTCAAGAAAAATGTATAGAATGCTATGAAATATGTTTCTCATTCATTGGCCTTAATATGGTTCCAATTGTATGTCTGTCTATTTTCCACATTTTTAATTTTATATATTTTATTATAAGCCATTACAAATTTCTGGAATAGTCAACTAGTCCATTAGAAAGCACAAAATGATTATTTTATTCTCTTAGAACAAAATTAAATACACAACAAACTAATAAAACAAATATTATCCTAATCATACCACTCATACGCATAACATAACAAAGCCTACCATACATGGGACACTGTGTGGCTTGTATGTTTGTATCCACTTCACCTTAAGAGAAATCTGATAAGGTAGCTTCGATTATTATCCTATTAGGATTTCATTCATCCTGCAGTAGAAAGTGTGGTTCCCAGAAACTTTCCCTAATGTCTTAACATCTAATGAGTTTTAGCCACCAGATTCTGCATCTCTTTGTCCAGTGATTTATTTTTAATTGCAAGAGCCAGATTTGGTCCCTTGCACAGCCTGCTGAAAATACAGGAGAACTAATATAACTTGTTACTCATTCCCCTTCAATGATGTTTCCTGGGATAACATCCCAAATAACTGTGTAAAGAAAAATCACACATCCTATGCCTAGATCTACATGCAGTTACCCTTATCCAAAGTTTTACTTCCAATGGGTTCAGTTATCCATGGTTGACCATCGCCTGAAAATATTAAACTGAAGATTCCAGAAATAAAAATCTGTGTTTCAACTTGCACACTATTTGGAGTAAAGTGATGAAATTAAGTGCTGTCCCACCCTACTTCACAGGGACATGAACCATTCACTCTGTCATACACTACCTGCCCATCAGTCCCTTAGTAACCATCTTGGTTACCAGATTGATTGTCATAGCATCACAGTGCTTCTGTTCAAGTAAATCTTATTTTACTCAACAATGGCCCTAAAATGCCACACTAGTGGTGTTGGAAATTTTGCTTTATTTGTTCTTTGTTATTCATTATTGCTGTTAATCTCCTATTATGGCTAACTTATCACAAATATGTTTATGTAGAAGACAGGGGGTCTTGAAATATCCTTTGCTGATTAGGGGAGGTGAAGATAAACTATCTGCACTCTTATCTCATGGTTGTCTTGTAGAGAAACCCAAACTAAAACATGTCTGAAAAAATTTTTTTACATCAGGGCATGCATAAATATACCTGAAATTGGGAAAATAAACACAAAGTATATACTTTGGAACTGAGAAAGTATTGTCTCACTCTTGCATAATAGGAGTTCTATAGAAGGAGGGATAAAAGAATAGTGTTAATTTCATCTTAAGAAAGGGTTCTAGGATCTCTACATGCCGAAGACTAAAACTAGAGCCATGTCTATCACCATGCATTAAACTAAAGTAAAAAATGTGTCAAAGATCTCAATATTAAAACAGAAACACTAAATCTACTAGAAGAGAAAGCAAGTAGAAATCTTGAAGACATAGGTGTAGGTAGAAACTTCATGAACAAAACCCAAACTGCATGGGAAATACTTCAAAGGATCAACAACTGGGATGTCATCTTGTTAAAAAACTTTTGCACAGCAAAAGAAATCACCAACAAAGTGAAAAGAAAACCCACAGAGTGGGAAAAAGTTTTAGCCAATTTTCCCTCAGATGAAGGACTCCTATCTAGAACATATTAAGAACTAAAAAAAATCAGATCCCCCAAATTCAGAGACCCTATCAAAAAAAATGGGCATCTGAGATGAATACATACTTCTCAGATGAAGAAATACAAATGGCAAATACATATATGAAAAAATGTTCAACATCACTGGGCATTCGAGAGGTGCAAATTAAAACAACACTGAGATTCCATCTCACCCCAGAAAGAATGGCTGCCATCAAAAAATCAACCAATAACAAATGCTGACTGGGCTGTGGGGAAAAAGGAACACTTTCCCACTGTTAGTGGGAGTATAGACTGGTGCAACCACTACGGAAATCAGTGTTGAGGTGCCTCAGAAAACTAAGATTGGGGTCGCATTTGACCCAGCTATTTCCCTTCTGGGTATCTTCCCAAAATAAATAAAAATGTTATACTGGGCCAGCGATTTAGCTCAGTGGTGCAGTGCTTGCCTGGCAAGCATGAGGTCCTGAGTTAAATTCCAGGTATAAAGAAAAAAAAATCATAGCACAGCAATACATGTGCACTCATGTTTATAGCAGCACAATTTGTAATAGCTAAATCTTGGAAATAACCCAAATGCCCATCAACGGAGGAATGGATAAGAAATATGTGATATTTTTATACAATGGAGTACTACTCAGCCATAAAGAAGGATAAACTTGAGATTTTATAGGTAAATGGATGCAATTTGAGACCATACTCATAAGTTAAATAAATCAGACTCACATGTATAAACATCATATTGTCTCCTTGGTGTGAGAAACTGAAAGAGTAAATAAGTTCTAAAATGTACAATAGATATTGTGAAATGGGAAGAAATTGCTCAAAAGGAAAAAGGAACTAGGATGGGTGAAAGTTTAAAGGATAGTAGGGAAAAGGGAAAAAATGCAAATCAGTTATACTATGAGTGTCTCTTAGTTCATTAAAAGGAAAGTTTGCGCTACTATCAATTGGAGAAATTTTTATGCCCATATCTTGTACCCTGAGCAACTACTTTAAAGATAACAACATGTAATGTATTAACTATCGTTATTCTCCTATCATTTTGTTATGAAATTTTCTTTTACCTTTTTTCCATAAAATAAAAAAACGTTAAAAAGAAGAAAAGAAGAAAGGGTTCTAATAGTACATACTTAAATTATAACAAGTAACCAAAATCATTTTGGTCTTGAAGAAAAAAAGTGGAAGAAGAGAAGCATGGCCACAGTGCACAAAGGCTTGCTTACCCCAATCTGCAGCGGCAGCCAAAAAGAAAGGGGCTGAGGATAACAGTCAGCGGCCAGGGATGTAGCTCAGCGGCACGAGTGTTTGCTCTGCAAGTGCAAGATCCTGAGTTCGATTCCTGGTACCAAAAAAACCAAATAAACAAACAAAAATACCAGTGGCCAGCTGACTCTGGTTTTCCCCCATGAGTGGTCAAAAAGGATGTGTAGAGACAGTAAGTTAAGCCTGCTGTACTCAGATCTGAGTTATTATGGGGAGATAAGAGCAGGGACGGGAATGGAAAGCGTGTTCACACATATGTAAAACACACCCACACTCAAACGTGCTCATACTGACAAGAAGATAAAATACCGGTTTTGAGAAAGTGTGAAGAGGTCTATCTTGTGCTTAATATCACTACAATTATTTTTTATTGATAGTCCACCTTCTCTGGCACTGGCATTTCTAAGAATTGTGATTGACAGGGAATTGGAATGAGAACGAGTTTTCATTCAGATTCCTAATTTATTTTGATTTGCCTAACCTTTAAAAATATTTTTTGTCAATTTCACAATTTCCTTTAAAGATTCTTATCTCTTTCTGATCATATTTCTATTTTATTGTAATATAAAATATCACCTTATGATCGTAGTAAGCATGTGTGTGTTTTAAAGTAAAGCTCAGGGCGGTAAAGTGTTATTTAATGTATGGTTGCTGAAACGAGGTAAGCTCGCACGTGGCGGCCTGTTCAGAGCTGAATGGAAGCTACGTGCTTCTCCATTGCAGTGCTTACGGTGCACGTTGGGAGGGAGAGTGTTTGTTGGCATATTATGGATCTGTAATTTCTGCTTTAAAAACAAAAAAAAAAAACAGTTTGCAAAGCAATTACCCACCATGGTAGGAGCTCTGTTTTCAATTTCAACCTCTTATCTGGTTTCTTTCCTCTTGTTTGTTTGTTTGTTTGTAGTACTGTGGATTGAACCCAGGGCCCTCACACTGCATCAGCCCCTTTCTTGTTTCATTTTGAGACAGGGTCTTGCTAAATTGCCCAGGCTGGGCTTGGATTTGCAATCCTCCTGCTGCAGGCTTGCAGAGTGCCAGGACTACAAACCTGGGCCATTGCATGTGGCTTCCCTTCCTTCTTTTTAGCTTACTTTCTCAATATCTCTAGATACTTGTTCTTAACTACACAGAAAGGTGGGATAGTTGAAGATCTCTCATACTGGGTCATTTTACAGAGCTGACTCATTCTGACCAGAATGACGAAGGGGCTAGATGAAGCTGAAGCCACTGCGGATTATCTGATTTCCTGTTAAATGGTGAAAGGAAACACAGGCTGTGGCAAAGCTTTCCTCTCTGCCATTTTCATGTTGTGTGACTTTGGGACAATCAGCGTCTCGAGCTCTGTGGAGTCTTTTGGCGGGTTCATAAGGTCCACCTTGCAGAGCGGCTGTGTGTAGAAAAGAATCCGGTGCATGGGCAACAGCGTTGTAAAGCATTCAGAGTTGTACAAATACAAAGTTATTGCCCTCGTTACTTGCTACACAGGTGGCCACCTACAAATTGCTTCATTTGGCTGTCAGAAGTTTCCTGTGGAATAGAAGGGGAAACTCCCTCCTGCACAGGTGAGAACACGGAGGCCTTTCATGATCGGCTGGGCCAGGTAGGACGAACTTTCCAAATTAACACACTTAATAGAAATACTAGACCCCGGAATTTGGGGTTTGAATTCAAATTCTCATTTAATTAGTTGTACTTAATAAGTAAATATACACAGGCATGTACACATACATACATAAGTGGGGGGGTGAGATCAGTCTGTAACGGGTCTCATCCGGAGGCCACTGCACCAGTGAAGGTCATCTCAGGCTTTTGTCTCAAATTCTGCCCTGTCCAAGACTTCTGTGATTCCCCTATGCCTAATACTCACTCTGCCAGCTCTGCTACACTTTCTAGCCTTTGCTGAATGCCAGTTCTCTAAGCCTGGTAGCTGCTCCCTGTGGGTGGTGGATTTTTTAGGTTTTTCTTACGTGCTGGTGAGGTCTCTACACAAAGAACTGCCCACAGGACAGGCTTACATCATGTTAGCCAATCTAGCTTTTTGGTATTATTTTCAGGCATTTTCATTGTCCCAGGCTTCAGTTTCTTACTTCATTTCTTGTTTTTTTTTTTTTTTTTCCTCTTAAAGTTCTACTTGCTTTAATGCTCTTCCCCAACCCCTTACCTTGAGCACATTATGAATCTCTCTCTCTGTCTCTCCATCTCTCCTTCTCTCCCTCTCTCTCTCTCTCTCCTGGGGATTGAAGCCAGAGCCTTTACAGTGAGCTGCATCCTCTGTCCTTTTTTCAATTTTTTTCTTTACATTTCGACTCACGGTCTCCCCAAGTCTCTAAATTGTCCAGAGTGGACTACTTGCAGCCCTCCTGCCCCAATCTTTCCAACTGCTGGGATTACAGGACTGTGACATCATCCCGGCCTCTCTTTCTCTTCTTTTCCCACCCAGGCCCACTGTACTTCACTTTCTCCTCCAGCGGCCTGAGGCGAGGAGCTCCTGCTAGAATGGAGGCTCTGCGTGGGGAGGGACAGTGCCAGTCATTTTAGTCCTCACCTCCAGTGTCTGAAGAGGCAATGCGTGAGCAGCTGGCCAACAGGTAGGACATTAATAATAAGTTTATATTTGACAAATATTTCAGAATATTCCCTGAGAGGAAATTTAATCCCAATCAGAAAAACAATATTTATCATACATCTATTACTTTCACCCCTCTACCTACTTAAATTGGATTTAGGAAATTCTAAGAGATAGATTCCTAAGTAGACAGAGATATTCTATCGAAGCCATATTTCAAATCTATTACATATTCTTTGACATTTCTATTACTTCCTTTAAACGAAGTACTCACTACAAATTCACTTATTTTTTTCCCATTGCTTTTCATTTTTTTCTTTGCCTTGGAGACTGCAATTGTGCTGGATGTAGGCATATTCTTGAAACTTCATCTAAAAATTAATAAATGTGTTTAATTGGAAAATAAGAACTGCTATGTTTTCATGGGCACTGGGCAGACATTTCCCTGCTAACCTTTATCCTTGGATTCTTTTTCTTTAATGTCACTCTGTAGAATTGCTTGATCAACAAAAGCCGTGTCTCTTGATGAAAACAGACTGTTCCTCAAAGAACAAATTGAGGACTTTTAGTCCTGGAGGTAAAACACTGTGAGTTCATCATGCAGCGCTGTAAAACAAATGTGTTATGTGCCTGGCAACTCTGTCACACAATCAACAGGAAACCTGAAAGGCAGAGACGGGTTGATTTGCACATTTTCATCAGGTACTTGCAAATGCAATCAAAATAAACCAACAGGAGTGAAGGCTTCTTGTCATGACTCAGCCTCTTCAGTTCCCCCACCCCATTTAGCTAATCATTTATTTGACATTAAATGAATGTGTTGAATTTTTGAAAGCCATTTCAAATTCCAACTTTTGAGGGGACAATGTATTTTAATAAAAGTCACCTTTGAAGGAGCAGCCCGTTGCAATGAGAACAGGGGGATTATAGTCTTTTCTTAAACTTCTTTTCTGTCCTTTTTCTTGTCATGTTTACTACCACTCTGTCTTCATCCTTTCTCCTTTCTTCATTCTCTTTCTTAGTCTCCAGCTCAAATTTTAATCATAGCAAATGAATGCTTGTAGAAAAAACAAAAAACCAGAACAGATATTGATTTCTTGGTATATTATTTTTTTCCATTCAGCCAACATTTTTGGTTAGCATCTGTGTTCTAAGCACTCTGTTAGGCACAAACATGACTTTCAGAAAAACATAGTCCACAGTGGAGATGTGGTCCAATAAGACATATTTATTATTTAAATAACTTTCCCACATAAAGCTCTTTTCATATAGGTAAAATGCATACCAAAACTTCAAAAAATCACTTGTCACTAACTTCTGTGTGTCAGTGTGAATGGTGAGGACCAGCATCTTTAAATTTTAAAGACTATACAGTGACTGCATAAGGAAATGAAAATTTACCTCAAGCTCCATCTTTCGTGAAGTACAGATCAGAAGATTCAACATCTTATTAATTTATCTGAATTTGTGTTAACGTAGTCACAATTTTATAGCTCGGTTTAGACCTTCATTTATGAGGTAGTCTAGACTTTTTATGCAGACTCAAGTGCCTTATTGTTTTGTCAATTGATGCTGTATTGAGAACCTTAATGCTTTGTGTATGTTTTAGAATCATTTAGGTGTCATGCAGTATTTACATTTTTCAGCAGCTACTGTGCTGAAAAGAAAAATACTACTCCCATTTGCACAATTGGGTTATAATTAATATGTATCATTTCTGTGCTCCTCTGGGTGCTTCAGGTGACTTAGCACCCTTTGAAATCTGAAGGAGTCCTCTTGAGTAAATCTCTGAGACCCATCTAAAATTAGCCTCTTATAGGGCCAGTGATATAGCTCAGTGGCATAAGCGCCTGCCTGGCAAGCGTGAGGTCCTGAGTTCGACTCCCGGTACCCACATATAAACAAAACAAAAAACAAACAAACAAAAAATAAAATAAAATTAGCCTCTTATAAAAGACTAGGTCTTGGAATAAAGTAACAGATTCACAAATGAAGTTATAAGTGCAATTGTATTATGTATTGATTTGTGATCTTTCCCCCCAATTTGTATGTTGCAATCCTGGTCTTTAGCACCGTAGAATGTGACTTTATCTGGAAAAAGAATCTTTGCAGATGCAATTAGTTAAGAGAAAGTCATATTGGAACAGGGTGAAACTCTAATCCAGTGTGATTGGTGCCCTTACAAAAAAAGGGAATATTTGAATACAGAAACATTCAAACAGGAGGGAAAGGCCGGTGAATATTCAAATCTTAACTCTTCAAGCCAAAGAACTACCAGAAATAAGAAGAAAAGCTTCAAACTGGGCTTTCTCTAGCACCTTCTCTAACAGCACAGCCCTTTGAACACATTTATCTAAGGCTTCTGCATCTAGAATTGCACCACAATACATTTTGTTGTTTAAACTGCACATTTTGTAGTACTTTTACATCTGTCCTAGCAAACAATATAGTATTGGTTGGAGTCACCTAGTTTCTTAAATCAAAAAGTCGAAATAATTCAGTGAGAAGTTTGCACTGCCAATCAGGAAAGTTCCATCTATTTGCACCTTCTCAAAAGTACTGCTCAAAAACAGGGATGAGATTAGAATTTGAACCTACAAAGTTAACAGGAAATCATAATAGTAACAGTGATGTCTTGAGGGGATTTAGAATGACAATGTATCTTCAACAGATGAAAAATGACAAAAGCATTCAGAATTGACCCATTAACTCTGAATCCCAAATCCCTCAACAAAATTTATGAATATTTCCAAAATTCCTGAGCACTCTAATCTCCATTTATGCTGCAGAGATAGTTATAAGTAAAATTTCAAGTAACCAGGTCCTTACTGATTATACATCGGCAAAGACTGGAACATTTTCTTTGTTTTCCCAAGTAGATTATGAAAGCCTCATTCTAACAACATATCCATGCATAGCTAAACTTTTAGAAAAGTTAATGATACAAAAAAGAAATGCAATTCTACATCTAAGGCTTTGAGAATAGCACACTTTTGAAATGAAATAGGACAAAAGCCTAGCCCACCAACACTGATCCACCACTGTGCAGGGCAACAATACAAGCAACTACAGGATCTTTTTTTCTTTTTTTTTTTTTGGTGGGTACCAGGGGTCGACCTCAGGACCTCGCGCGCCAGCAGGCTCCCGTGCTGCTGAGCGATACCACCAGCCCTTTTTTCGTATGTGGGTTCCAGGAGTCGAACTCGGGCCCTCGCGCTTGCCAGGCAGGCGCTTAAGCCGCTGAGCCATCTCACCGGCCCCAGGAACTTAAAAGAAGATAATAGAAAATGAATGGAGCAAAATGAAAAAAATGGGAAAATTTAATGAATGACATTAATAAAAGGATTACTAGGCTGGAAATTTTGACATTTCCAGATTTTAACTACTGGAATATGTACCCATCAAATTAAAGTAATAACAATGTGTTTAATTTTAAACATATCAGTTGCTTTTCCAAGCACTTAGAAAGTTATTTAATGTTTATACAAAACTTTATATTGGGGTTTTCTTAATATTTCATTTTTCAGATGAATAATCTGAAGCTTAAAAAGGTGTTACTCCTTGGGTGCAGTACCTAACTAACTGGAGTTAGAATTGATCCGCAATATGCCTCCTAATCCACTGGTCTTTACTCCAGCTCTATTAACTGAATGTTCCTTTCTAAAGTTGGCAATTTTTCAGTGGAACAGTAACAAAAAAGAAAATGCTTATTATCTATAGTAAATTCTTTAGCTCTACCCATGAATCGATATAATAGTAATATGCAAAAGAATTTATATTTTGTAAGGGTCAAATATTTAATATCTACTTGGTATAATTTGAAGAACATATGTATTAATGTTATTATCTATTACCATTTGAGAAACAAGGATATTTTCTAATCCATAGGAGTAGTAACTAGGAAGAATGCTTTGAAACATTTTTTATGGTGTTATTTCCATAGGTCAAAGCTTTGAATTACCTATCTCCTTGGAAGGAAGGAAAATAAGGTCTGAAGATAATACTTCATAAATCATTTCTTATGTATACATGATGAAGCTTTATTTTTGGTTACCAAAAGCTAAATGATCTTTAGTTTTAGTGTCTCTAGTATTATTAAAAATTGGTGATATAACCAATCTGTTTTAGCAATGGTTGTAGCAAATAACTTTTGCTAAGACCTCCCCACTCCAGGTCCTAATAAGCCATACATAATTGTGAACATTCAAAATGCCATCAAAAATAAGCAGAAAGGAAAGCACATGTGAAAATCAAATATATGCATGAGACAGCAAATTAGAAAGCCAAATGTCTTCCATGCATTGTCTATTCATGGATTATCTTGTACAAGTTTGCTATTCCTGTGTACTACAAATACTATGCATCCCAGTGTATTTTATTTGAATTTATTACTTTTTCCCCTTAAATATGCTAGGCAAAAATATTTTTAGATCCACCTGCTTTTACATACACGTTACAGGAATTAAATTAAATTTTAATTCCACTCAGATCCCTACCTCATACTACAACCTCAGTTGGAAAACAAACTAAAATAAGATTAGTTCTAGAACTCAGATTTCTTAAATACATGCTCAGTTATTTCTACTCACTGAGATCCTTACAGTCTTAATTTTCCAACATTCTAAGGAGAATGCTTCTGTTCTCACTAGGACAATCTCCAAATATCTGATCACCACTGTAGCTGTGTCTCTGCTAGTCTATTAGTCTTTCTACAAATACTGAAAGAAAAATGAAAAGGGACATTGATGTTGTTTACATATAAAATGTCATCCAAAAGTCTCATGAGTTCAGAGGTAGGGCCTTGTTAGAAGAGGTGGATCATTGAGGGTGTGACAGGGAAGGGTGTATTCTTGTTCCTGTATCTTCTCTCATGTTCTTCTGACTGCCAGAATAGCTTTCCCCGTTATGCCCTTCTGCTGTCCCATTTCTAACCTGGAGCCAGCTGACCATGGACTGAACCTTCTGAAATGGTGAGCCACATAAACTTCTCTTCCTTTAAAATGTATTTTTAGGTGTCGTATATTTTGTTCTAGTAATGGGAAAGCTGACAGACACAGACATATTCTTCCCCTGTTCCCCAAACAGTTTCTCTCAATGGGATAAAAGTGTCCCATGTCAGTACAACTACCTGCACCTTGATACTGATATTTTTACCTAGTTGAAACTGCGTCAACCCAAATAAGGTATTGTATTAGTCAGCGTTCCATTGCTAGACAAAATACCTGACACCTGCAACTTAAAGAGGAGAAGTTTAATTGGCTCATGACTTCAGAAGGGTTCAGTTCATGATCACTTGTCTCCAAGGCAGTAACATTATGGTGGAGGGGCATGGTGGAGCGAAGACACCATGTTTGGGAAGTGGAGCTCAGGGAAAGAGCAGCAGTGAGAGGTATACCTTCTAAAGGCGCACCTTCATTGATCCACCTCCAACTAGACCCTACCCCCAATGGCAAGTTCAGCTATGAAAATCAGTGGAGCAAGCCCTGATGAGTACCGTGACCCCATGATACAATCACCTTTACGGGGGTCTCTTAATCCAGTCAATTCGACAATTTAGTTTAAACACCGTAGAAACTGTTCTTTGGGTCAAAAATTATAATTTTTCTCAGGTTCCATTTGTGCTGCCAATGTTTGTGATGGGTGATAGTTTCTCACGGAAATCAGATCAACTTTTTATGTCTTATGTGTCTAGGTTCATATCTCAGTTACTTGAAATTTTAATGAACAAGAGGAAAGGCATTAAAAAATAACAAAATAAATCCATAAGGACAAAATCTGAGAAGGGAGAGCAGAGGAGTGGGTGCTAGCAGAGGGACGAGATGAACCTGGTCTGGTAGAACACACACACACACACACACACACACACACAGTGGAGAAGTTGGCTAGAAAAGAAGCCAAGTGTCAATCATATTTATGATGTAAAACTTGAGACAAGCTTTGGAATTGAGAGCCCTGGAAAGGGCGTATCTTTTACAAGGCCTGGAGCCAAGTCTGGCTAAGTAGCCATGAAGCCTCTATATCTTTGCCCCCACTTTTTAGCAGTTGGGCGATTGCCTTGATCTATTATATCATGCCAAAGACAGAAGAAGTCTAGACAAGAAGAACTGAAGCCAAGAAGAAGAAGAAAAAAAATCTCAACTGCTTAGTGATGAGACCTTTGTTATCAGCCTTCCAATGTCTGACTACAGACTCTTCAGCTGCACTCACATATCCCAGACGGGAGACTGGAGGATTCGTCTGTTGTATATTGATTGTATTAGTTAGGGCTCTCTAGAGGAAAAAAACCATAGAAAATATATGTGTAATTGTGGGAGGGGATTTACTGGGTAGGCTTGGAGGATCAGAGGTGGAAGAATCCACAGTGGCTGTTTGTGTGCTAGAGAGCCAGAGGATTCAGTAATTTCTCAGCCTAAGAGCATGGAAGCTGTAGAACAAGAGTGATCAAAGATGCAGTATCAGCTGAAGGTTGAAGGCCTGGAAGATCCCTGTGCAGTCTGCATTGGAGGGCAGAAGAAACTGGCAACCAGTGTCCAAAGGCAATGGCAAAGCCTGGAGCTCCTCCAAAGTGGACACACTTCACCTTTCTTCCTGTTTTTATTCTGTCCAGGCAAGAAGCTTATTGTTTGTTTCCACCCACATCTGGAGTAGGTCTTCCCACCTCTGTTTGCTGGCCTACGTGTCACTTATGCACAGACACGCCCAGTACAGTCCTTTACTGGTATTCTAGGTGGTTGTTACTCAAGTCAAGTTGAAATGTCATGATGAACGGTCACGGTGACTGTTCCAATGAACAGGATTCTTAGAATGAAATTGCCCCATCAGATCCCATACAATGAAACCCTAAAGCTGACAGACAAATCAAGTTCAGGGAAGTAAAGAGTGTGATTATGCTCTGTGTACTCTCAGGTCTAAACAGTCAGATTAGGCCAGTATTTGTAGGAGATACCAGTGTTGAAGACTGAGACCAAACAGACAAACGAAAATAAATATGAAGAATTTCTGGGAAAAACACATACACAAGCAGCAGAAGACAATATTAAAGCATTTTAAAACCTATGATTAATATTCTCAGGAATAAGACACTGTGTTTTTCAAAATAACAGAATGCTATTTTTAGTGAAGCAACATTTAGAGTCAATGAGTGTGTGCAGAGAATTTTAAAAAACATATAGAGTAGCAGAAAAGCAAAAACAAATCAATAGAAGGGATGGAGGATAGGCTGGTGAGAACAGTGAGAAACTAGTATCTCAGCTAAAAGTAAAAACTGGAATGAGAAAATCATGAAAATGGTGTCATTTTGTTAGCTTCATATGGAGATGTTTTTGGCAAGCTGTATTATGTTTTTCTTCCATTAAAATTTGTGTTTTCTGAAAAATGCCTTCAATCACTTCTTCAAATAGAATTATGGAGGAGACTCTGCTCAAGTAAAGCATTGTTGAATATAGACACTACTATTTAGATAGACAATTCTTTAATGTCCTTCGAATTTATGCAATTTCTGTTTCTAAAGTAAAGTGACATTTCACCAATATATGCTAAGATATTGGTGCTATTGGTCAAAGTACTGTTGGGAAGTATTGTAGCAAAAAATAATACACCTTGTAAATATAAAGGCTTAAGCCAACAAAGGTTTGATTTTCTCTTGATTTTGATTTAGGTTGTGAGATTCTCTAAAACAATTATCTTCTACCTACCTGTCCAGGAATTCCATCTTCCTAAAACTAGTAATGCTGCCAGTTTGACAAATGTTCTCCAGGCTCTCTACACCCATGGGAAAACAGATTTTGAAAATTCAAATTAGGGTCAACAGATAGAACAGAGTTTGAATTAAATTTGAATTTCAGATTAATTAGGAATAAGTATTTTTATTGTAAGTATTCTCTATGTAATGTTGTAAATATTGGATGGAACAGACTATACTAAAATATGTTGTTTATCTAAATTAAAATTTAGCTGGTGCCCTCTATTTTTATCTGCTAAATTTGGCAATCCTGAATCAGACCTGCTTTTAGATATCTAAATCTACTGATAACATATATCTTTTTTGCTCACAGCCCTTTGACTAGACTCATCATGAGATATTAACCCAAGTCCAAACAAGGCTAGGAAATTTAGAGAAACTTATGGAACATTTGATGAATATTTATACATTCATTCAATGTCTTAAGGAAGAAATTATATAAGATTTAAAGTCAAAGGAATTTCTGACACATTTAGCCATTCACATTTAGTATTACACATACAGAATCTAAACCCAGAGGAAAGTCATGTGAGCTGCTTGGGTTTTTATTGCTGTAATAAAATGCTTAAGGAGACAAATTTAGAAGAGGAAAGGTTTATTTTGTCTTACGGTTTTGAAGGTTTCAGCTCATGGTTCAGCGCTTTTTGGTGCTATGCTTTTTTTCATTCTGTAATGAGGCAGCACATCATGGCTAGAGTGTAAAGTGGAGGAAACTGCTTACTAATGGCAATCAGGATGCAAAGAGAGAGATGGCGACACTCGGGTTCCAAGATGCCCTTCGAGAGTATAACCCAACGACATAACCTCCTGCTGTTAGGCCTGGCCTCTTACAGGTCCCACCACCTCCCAAAGCACCGTGGACTGGTGACCGAACACATAGGCCTTTGGGAGACACTTATCTGAAACATAGCAGCATGTCCATTTCACACAGCGAGTTAGGAGCTGATTGAAGTTTCCAGATGTATTGAACATCTCTTTCAATGTATTGAACATTTGGGTTCTCTCCATTACACCAAACAGTCTCGAAATCCTTTCTTGGAGATTAGCACATAACTCGTTACTATAATAAATTTTAAGTCATTTAAGTGCAGGAAAACTTGTTAGATTTAGTTTTCCTGCGTGACTGGGAAGTCAATCACAATGTATGCAAAGCCTTACTCTAATGTTGAATCCAGAATATATCTTGTCAACATAATTAGAAGCAACATATTGGTGGTGTGAAGTTATAGCGTATAGAAAAATGGAGGGAAATCTTTTGGTTCATACTAAAACATTCAACATTTTCCTTGTTCCTTTTGCCCTTTTTTTCTAGTAAATCAGAGTTCCAGCTACAATGCATTAAGTGATGGATTAATCAGCAGCTAGAGATGGCCTGAAGCTTGCTTCAGTGAGTGAGAAGCTGGCACTAAAGGCATTTAAGCATCTTCCAGCCATTTCACTCAGTTGATTGTAATGATTGTTGATTGTAATGATTTTTGAGCCATTCTATATTATAGGAAATGTCAAAATCGGTATTGTCCGAGAACTCACACATTTGAAAAAAGAGTGTATGGGATGTGGAAGCTGTGGACAGTTGCTAATCTAATAGCTGCATTTTTTTCTGTTAGATTGAAGTGGCTCTTTGCTACCAACCACTCCTTACTGCTCTTGCCTGTCCCCCTTTCTTACCCACCTCATCACTTTATACTGATCATTTGACTGCAGGGTCTTATTTGTGAAGTGCTTTGTCATTTGTACTAGCAGAAAGGTCACCATTTGAAACATTTCCAAAGTAGAACATCCCCTTACTGGAGTTATGCAAATCGCTCTTCACTCATAATGCACGAGGCAGAGGTTATCAAAACATTTACCAGGTAAACACAGTAAAAACACCTCTATCTGTCTCCTCACATATGTATTTCTGAAACAAAAGTGTGTTTTTGAAACACCTCCATTGGTTTGGAAGATATGCTGGCATTATTTCTCCTAAATTACTATTTTCTGTTCTCTTCCATTCCATTAAAATGCACCCAGTGTACCACATTAATTTCATAACTCAATAAGGGCCTTGTTAATTCATATTTTCCAAAAAATTGATGTAGGCATACTTGTCTGACTGCCTTTTTTTTAATACTCCATAAAGTCATTGTTGCGTATGATCAACTTAACCAGGTTTAGAGGTGAAGTTGTACATGTTCCCCTTGAACTTATATACAGTATTTTTAAATATTGCAATAAATTTAGGTGTGGACTTGGTAATCTTTGCTGCTACTAAAATCGTGTTTTAATGTTTTTCATTTTTCATTTCTTCACTCCATCATGTACTTAATTTCTAAAAACATACTTTTTATTTTCAGATGATATGAAATCACCTGAGGAGTTTTATATAGCATAACTCTATGCTATATAAACAGATGATCAACAAAAAGTTATTTTGTTTTTGACACGTATTCTTCTGCTAAATGAGTATACTTTCCTTGTGCATCCAGTCCTTCTAAAATACATTATAAGCTTTTTGATCTATACCAAATCCAGATCAAATATATAATAATATTACATATTACATAATAAACATTTAAAATTTAAAAATAAATAATCTAGATTTTAAAACATATTTAATAGTAAAAGGTGATCATCTCAGAAGAGCTACAAAGCCATCAACTGGTTTAGTACAGACAGAGTATATGGCATACAGCAGTATATGTGATTCAGGGAGATGACAAGTGTGAGTCTTAAACCTTTTTAACATCTGTTAGGAAGCTAAAGACATGATTTGTTTGGTTCTTTTTCTTATGATTCTTTATGGGTCTTGGTTTAGACTTTTAATTCATCTTATAGTAAACTCTTGCATTCCTAAGCTTTCTGTTGTTCTAAATCCATTTCCTTTAGGTACCCATAACGGAAATACCTGTTTCTGTATCTGTATCTACTTTCTGTTGCTTTCTCTCTCTTTCGCTATTAGAGATTTTAATGTATTACAGTATCCACACCACCCCTTGCTCTCCTACCTCACCACACATTCGTATTATTTTCTTCCACACAGAATTCTAAGAGGCTCTCCGCCATGGGAAGAAAAGCATAATCAAATTGATCCCTTGCCAATTCGCTAAGAGTATGATCTTGAATGCATGGAAATGTATGAGCTCATTCTTAGAATGCAATTGGGATTCAGGCATTTTACGATTTCACATGGGTCTAGAAATAGTTCAAAATATGATACACAAAGCAACTATTTTCATATGCTGAGCCTTGGGGAAGAAAAGACTTGTGGGGCAAAGATTGCATTACCCTGATGATGGAGGATGCAGTGGGTGGGAAGATAGCATGGCTGTCCAGGCCACCAGTTGATCTCCACAAGATTTGTGCCCAAGTCCTAGACACAAAGGATGCAGGTGGAAATAGAAGTAATTCATTCTAGGGATGGAAGACCCTATTTTTCTGAAGAAAATAAATAAATAAAGTCTTGATTACAGAAAGTAAAATACATCACAGGATGAGCCTGGGTGGTAACTTCTGCATGAGCGATCCTTGTGGGGGTGTGAGGCTACTTCGGCTTCTCCATGGTTATCCTTGGAACACTGAGAGTTCCACATTCTCACAGCCAGGGCTGCAGGCAATAGAGACAGCTGACATTAAATTTGGCAAGAGCTTGGGCAACACTTAATTAGTGAAGATATGAAGAGAGATTTGGAGAAAGGGATTTTAGATGTTAGAAGTCCATCACTGTAGGGAGAAGTCTAACTGCCAATGAGATTCTTTTAGTCCATATAAACCAATCGGTACCTACAAGCCAGAAAGATTGGGCAAACTCTGGATACAAGTGAAGGACAAGCCCTGGCTATGTGGCTGGCAAGAGAATACAGGCAAGGACTGAGTGTGTCCTCTGACCAATAGCACACTGCCCAGTGACCTCTCAGTATCCAACACAGCAGGATGAAGACAAGCTCAGGCGTGTATGAAGCTGTCTTCTGGAACCTTCCTCTCCTTCTGTGAGATTCTCTGACTTCAGTCTCCATCTGGACAGTCACACACTCTCTGGGTTCTGGGAGCTCAGATTTTCAACTAAAACCAGCTCAAATGAAACAAAGGAAACAAAAGAAACACGGGCTCACAGCGAGCCACAGTGAACTAACCCATGAATATAGGTGGGGCAGAAAGGACACCAGCAGGTGTTCACCAGTACTTTGAGGCTGTTATGCAAATGAATGAAAAAATCGTAAGTATAATTTTTGTTTTGTTTTCTTATGTTCATTAAATTAGATACCTAATTTCTATTGATTCTTCATTTCATATATAACCATCCAAAGTACAGGAAAAATACCAAATTTGGACAGGAAAATGAAGCCCAGGACAGAAATTCTGTTGGAAAGTGGCTCTGTGTTCTCCCCTCTTCAGGGTCAGGGCCAGATGAAAACCTCAGGGAAAGAGCTGATGAGAAGCACACGGGAGGCCGGAGGCAGGGCAGTGACTGCCAGGCACTGGTGTGGAGCTCAGAGCACCAGCTCCTGCTGGGTCCCTGTCTGGAGGGATTATGTTCATCCATGGCAGTTAGCCTAGTTTGCCCTTTTTTCTTTCTGCTCTCTTCACCCACTTGAACATATTTTCTTTCCTTTTTCCTTTTCCTCTCTTCCCAAAACTTTTCTTGGCCCACTCTTTTCTCTTTCCTTTGATTTTCTGTCTTTCCTTTTCTACCTCACTCCTCTCTTTTTCTTCTGTTTTCTTCTTTTCTTTCATCACCAAATGGCTTTCCAAAGTGAATATTTACACTCATACTAGCGTTTATAAGCATGTACTTGTTTCCTTATGTCTTACAAAATTGCAAATCAAAAAAAATACTCTTCTTAACGGTATCTCTTATGTATTAAAGTGTATTTAATATATTTATATACTTTGAAAAGAGATGCAGTATTCCAAGCAGATTACTCTCTAGAAGACTAATAATGGTTGGGCCTCTGAACTAGATTCTTCCCATTATTATCAATTCACATCAACACTGCAAAGATTCTCTTTCTACCTTAATGAGAAGTGAAGAACTGGAAGAGTACACAGCTTCCACACAGAAGGAAAATTCAGATCTATGATCAAATGGTATGAATTTGTGTTATGAAAATTACATGTCAGGTGTTTTCTTATGGACAGATCATACAAATATATCCCAGGAAAAACGGATTTAAAGAATACAGAAAGAAACACTTGTATGTAATCATCAAAATGGTTCCTATCACTTGCAGGAACATGGATGGAACTGGAGCTTATTATGTTAAGTGAAATAGCCAGTCACAGAAATACAAATATGGTATGAATTTACTTATATGCAGAGCACAGAAAAGTTGAACTTTTAGAAGTTGGGAGTAGAGTGGCGGCTACCGGAGGCTGCTAGAGTCGGGGGAGATGGACCAATGAGTACTTAATTGTGGTTAGAGAAAAGTAAAAGGCTCAGCTGTGCTGCTGCCCATGAGGGTGACCACAGGTAATAATAATATACTGGATATTTCCAAAGCTAGAAGAAAGAATTTTGGATGTTTTCACCGTAAAGAAATGATAGAAGTTTGAGGATAACGATGTTTGGTTTGACATAAACTTTACTGTGTATGTACCAAAGTATCATAGCAATTTGTATGTTTTTATATATAGTTAAAAATAAAATAAATTTACAAGTTTGAATTTATTTATTTATTTTTTTGTGGGTACCGGGGGTCGACCTCAAGACCTCGCGCACCAGCAGGCGCCCATGCCGCTGAGCGATATCACCGGCCCCTTTTTTTGTATGTGGGTTCCGGGAGTCGAACTCGGGCCCTCGCGCTTGCCAGGCAGGTGCTTACGCCGCTGAGCCATCTCACCGGCCCTACAATTTTAAATTTAAAAATGATTCAACATGGTGGCTTTTTCTGTATTTGTGACAATATTAGTCCTTAGGTATCACACACTGTAGGTAAGTAGAAAACAAATGATTGTTTTTCCCCTTAAAGAGCTTACAAATTATAATAATTGAAGATAACAGTGGAGAAAGTTGAGAGATAACAACTGCTCAAGAAAGTTTCTAGGATTGAAAGTGAACACATGTAAGAGGGAGAATATGGCCATACCTAGATGTGCAAAAGCAGAATTCAAAGTAATTTGTTAATTGAAGAACATGTAGCTAGGGTCTTACAAGATTGTAAATGTGCATTTTCCAACTGTTTTAAACACTGGAGATGATTGGAAGTATAAAGACAAATATATACTTCCTGGATTAAGTCTTCCACATTGGGAGGGTATCCTAGAAGTTGGTAGATAGTAAAGATGAGGTTAAAGAAAAGGAGAAAAAAAAAAAAAAAAAAAGAAAAGGAGCAAAGAAATAGGGAATTTTTTATTTCTTTATTTCTGGATGCTAATAGTCTTGAACACATTAGATACTAATTTATTTCTATGTCACATGTCTGATACCTGGATTATTTCATGTATATAATAGCTATCAAATTGGTATGGGTTCCTAGGGAGTTTATGTGTGTGAATTGATTTTAAAAAGATTTTTTTTTATAGTGGACTAAATGTGGAAGACTAAAAGTTAGTAATGGAACACTAGTTCGGAGGTAGCAAGGTAAAGGGGTGGATCCAGAGACATAATTAAATTGTGTCGTTCAACAGGGAAAAGGAACAAGAGATGAGGGTGGGGGGAGGGAAGGAAGGGAAAAGGGATTTAAAGAAAAAAAAAAAAGAATTGAAAGAAAAAATGTGAATAAAGCTTTTGTAAATGTGGAGGTGAAGAAGGGCTGGAAGGAGGGAAGAGGAGGATAAGGGGACAAAAGAACTAAGAAGGGTTATGTAGACCTACACATACCCGTGATGAATGTAATCATTATGTATTGCAAACATGTACTAATAAAAAAGATAAAAAATGAAGTTTTGGTCCTTCTCCAGCTGTCTAATGTCTGTGGCCTAGCAAAGAAATAAAAAAAACCTGATGATTTTCTTAGTGACGTTGCCATGAGACACAGCCCACCGCAGAACTGTGTAAGGATCCAAGCGACTGAGCGACCAGAGAACAAGAATACGGGTGTTCTCTCTGTTACTGCGCAGAACATGACCAACTATGATGCTGGAAAGTTCTGAGCCTGAAAGTCCAGTAGGCTTTAGCATGGAGATTTACATTTAAAATAATTAGAATAAAAGTTCCAGCCCTTAGTCGCAATAGGAACATTTGAGCTCAGTAGCTGCCTTCAGCTAATGGCTACCATATTGGACAGCTCAGCACCACGCATTTTCATGATCATAGGAGATTCTTTTGGATGGCAGTGGAGCAAGACTGCGATACTTGGTGACCCATTGAAAGGGAGACAGGCATAAAGCACAGCAGGGAAGCCTAGACAAACGCTCCGTGAGGACTCAAGGCTGCTTGAGTGCATTTCCTCTAGGACCTGGCCGACAGAAGCAGGTGGGCAGAAGAGCCAGCGAAATTCACTCCACTGCTCCCGTCCCATCCCTGCTTGTGTCATTGCACAGCTTAAGTTCCACGAGGAAGGTTGACTAAATATGAGATCATATTTTACACCCTGACATTGTGTAGATACAAAAGAGGAAACAAACCTAGCCTGAGTCAACAATAATGGGCAATACTTCTACCTAACAAATATTAGACACTTACGAAGTGCTTTCTTAGTTTGCTTTGCAAAACTTTTGAATAAGGTGAAATCCCAGTTGTTGTTTCTTTGTGATAATTCCTGTACGATTGAGGTTATGTTCATAAAGTCTTTGCCTACTCCTATGTCTTCCAGACTCCCATGTATTCTATCTTCCAGCAGATTTAGTGTTTCTGTTTTAATATTTAGATCTTTGATCCATTTTGATTTTAGTTTAGTGCATGGTGCTAGACATGGATCTAGTTTTAATCTTCGCCATGTGGAAAGCCAGTTTTTCCTGCACCATTTATTAAAGAAGCTTTCTTCAAGTGAACGTGTTTGGCCCTTTCTCAAAAATCAGGTGGCTGAGTGCATTTGGAGTTGTTTCTGCATCTTCTAGTCTGTTCCATGGGCCCTAAGGTCAGTTTTTTTTTTTTTCCAGTATCATCATGTTTTTATCACAGTAGCTCTATAATATAATTTCAAGTCAGAGATTGTGATGCCCCCTGACTTGACTTTATTGCCCAGAATTGCTTTTACTATTCTTGGTCTCTTTTGGTTCCAAATAAATTTTAGGAATATTTTCTCTAGTTCTGTGAGATATGCTACTGGGACTTTGATTGGGATTGCATTAAATCTGTATAACAGGTTGGGGAGTATGGCCATTTTCACTATGTTGGTTCTTTCTACCTAAGAGCAAGGGATGTCTTTCTATTTTCTGATACCCTCCTCAATCTCCTTTTTTAGAGTACTGTAGTTTTCAATATAGAGATCTTTTCCTTCCTTTGTTAGACTGATTCCTAAGTATTTCATTTTTTTAATGCTATTGAAGACAACCCACAGAGTGGGAGAAAATATTGCCAGCTGTTCTTCAGACAAAGGACTAATATCTAGAATATATAAAGAACTGAAAAAACCAAATCCTCCAAACACAAAGACCCAGTCCAAAAATGGGCATCTGAGATGAATAGACACTTCTCAGAAGAAGTACAAACAGCAAATAAATATATGAAAAAATGCTCAATATCACTGGTCATTTGAGAAATGCAAATCAAAACAATGCTGAGATTCCATCTCACTCCAGAGAGAATGGCTATTATTGAGAAAAATAACAAATGCTGGTGTGGCTGTGGGGAAAAAGGAACCCTTTTCTACTGTTGATGGGAGTGTAGACTGGTGCAACCACTGTGGAGATCAGTGTGGAGATTCCTAAAAAATCTAGTGTTAGATGTCCCATTTGACCCAGCTATTCCCCTTCTGGGTATCTTTCCTGAAGAATTAAAAGCATCATACCACAGCAATATATGCACACCGATATTTATAGCAGCACAGTTTTTAATAGCTAAATCTTGGAAGCAACCTACATGCCCATCAACCAATGAATGGATAAAAAAGATGTGTTTTTCTAGTATAATGAAGTGTTACTCAGCCATAAAGAAGGACAAAATTGATACATTTATAGCTAGATGTGTGGACTTTGAGAACAAAATCATAAATGAAATAAATCAGATACACATGTATAAATATCACATTATCTCTCTGGTGTAAGGAACTGAAAATGTAAATAAGAACCAAAATGTACAATAGATGTGAAGTAGAAAGAAACTGGTCAAAATGAAAAGGGAATTAGGGAGGGGTGAGAGGGGAAGGAAGGAAGGGAAAGAAGAAAATCAGAAAGGAAGGATAAAATGAAAATAGAGCTTTGTGAGCAGGGAGGGGAAGGGGATTTGAAAGGAGGGGATGGAATGGGGAAAAAAAGGAGGAATCAAGACATATCATGTACCAATATAAATTCTGTACAATGAACGTGATCCTTATGTATACCTAAATTGTACCTATAAACTTAAACAAAATTTTAAAAAATGATTGCATCATAATGGCAGAAGTAAAGACATTCTGAAATGAATGAAAATAAATTAAGGACAAGTATTAATACTGGGATACATTTGTTCTGTACCTTGGTTAAATGCTGAAAAACATGTAAAACTAACAAAAGACATAAAATTAAAGTCAGAAAAGTGGAATTGAAGGAAAAACCTATTTCATACAAATTTGATGACAACGCAGTGAGTTCACAACTTGGACCAAAATAAAATGAACTTCAAACTGCCGTTTCTGCAGTTACCTAGGCAGGGACAACAAAGATGTTTCGATTTTCCCAGCCAACTCTGCTCATTAATTGTGGTGCCGGAGTGGATCTGTGTTCAGAAGGATTGTAAGACACAATAGACGTGATTATAATAATTAATTAGTCAAAGTTTGTCATAATTGAAGGGAGATATATGTATATACCATGCCTGATTTAGAGAGATAGGGAGCAAAGTGCTTCAAACAAAACTGTTTTTTAAGTTTATTTTTTATTAGTGTATGTTTGCCATACATAATTATCACATTCATCATGGGGAATTTGTACCTGTATGTAAAATCTTTTCATTTTTTCCCATTCCCCTCACCTCTCTCCAACCCTCCTTCTCTTCTCCCTTTACAAAAGCTCTGTTTTCATCATATTTTCCTATCTTACTTTCCTTCAATTCTCTCTTACTAATCAGAGGCAAAACAGTTTTTTTTTTAAATAACTAGTTAGTATCTCTATGCATAATTCTGTATGTTAAGAAATGACAAATTTTGCAGAAACAATATATATTATAAAGTCACAAAAGAACAGCATAGTCAATGCTCAGAATGGACGTTATATAGAAATGTAACAACTCAATTATCTCTAGGAATATTTGGATTCACTTGTCATTGAATTAAAAAATTTCAATTGGATTTAATTCTTATTACTTAATGAATATTTGGAAGAGATGCTACCCTCTTTTACTGAGGTGATGAAGGAAAGCAGGAACTAGCAGGATGGCAGCTCACAATGTGTCACTGCTCTGCCCTAAGAGATGTGGTAGGCCTTGATGGGCCTTTTGTTCCCGTCCCTACTCATCTTTTTCATTCTGCCAGCGATGAGAGTGTAGGTGGGTGAGTACCGAGGCCAAATAAAAGGCACTATTCTCGCTCCACTCTGCTTTCATAGAGACTTGGCCTGATTTAGGGGCCCCCTTCCAGGCCACTTGAAACACTCCTCTTTTTCGCATCAGCTGACAACATTTATATAATACTTTTTAGTAAAGAGCAGTAAAATATCATGTTACTCAATAGGAAAGATAACAGTAGAAATAAAAAATGTTGATTAGATTTTGCTCATTCTCTATCCTGACTGTGAAAAGTGTAACACCTGAACGGGTAAAATTATTCCCAGAAGAGCAACACTTTTTCTTCTCTTAGGACATTTGTGGGAGGATCTGTGTGCACCCTTGTGTCTCATCAATACCTTTTCTAGGTCTCATCTGTAGCATCAGTCTTCATGGATATTAGTCCTTGGTGAACTGGGTTAATGGATGATTTTGTTGTTGAAAACTCAGTTTATGGACGCTCATGGTGACACACACTTTTAATCCCAATTACTTGGGAGAGTGAGGTAGGAAGATCTTAATTTCAAGGCTATCCCAGGCAATTTAGCAATTTAGTATAACACTGTCACAAAATAAAAAAGAAAAATATGGCTGGGGATTTAGTTTAGTGGTAGACTACCCCTGGGTTCAATCCCCAATATAAATAAATAAATGAATAAATTAAAAAAATTGGCTTACATAGGCTTGGTGTGTACTAAATATTCAATGTATGTTTGCTGCCTTGATCTGAAAGCATCATTTACACTTTTACACTTGTATCATGTATGCCACTGAAGCAATTTACCAAGTGCCTATTGCCTGGAGAATATGAATGGTGCTATTGAGAAAATGTCATGGCATAGCTATAATGGAAAATCAATTTTTATTTTGAATTCCAGTGAGGAAGTGTTTTGTTGCCTTTAAAATCATCGTGCCCAACCTTGTATACCAAAGCAAAACCAAACCAACCAACCAAGCCATAAGCAAAACACAGATGTCCCTACAGAGAATAGAGATTATCTCTATAGAGGCATAGAAAACATTAACTAAGAAAGAATCAAAGCTGAAATAATGTTCTTTCAGGAGGTTTTCAAACAATAGCTAGGACTGAAGAAAAGTCCTACAGCTGGGATCATATGTCCAGGCCCGAGGAACTGGTGTGGCACTGGGAGAGGGACCATAGAACAGCTGCCAGAGAAGATCCAGGTAAGAGCTGTGTAGACATACCTTTTCAGAATTACTACCAGTTCCTAGTAGGAAGGGACACAATGATTTAAAAATAAATCAACTTACTGTCAACCTCCTCCTATCTTTAGATATGCATAGTAAAGTGTATATAGTTAAAAAGCAAGGAAGCAATGTAGAACCTAGCTCACAGGAGTCTCTATAGCTCATGGGAATTGAAATTAAGTTGGTCTGGGATAGTTTTCATTGTGAAAATAGATTTTTTTCTCTGTCTGCTCAGAGACTTTGCATTTTTATTTTATTTATTTTTTGTTGGTACCAGCGGTCGACCTCAGGACCTCGTGCGCCAGCAGGCGCCCGTGCCGCTGAGCGATATCACCAGCCCTTTTTTCGTATGTGGATTCCGGGAGTCGAACTCGGGCCTTCGCGCTTGCCAGGCAGGCACTTATGCCGCTGAGCCATCTCACCACCCCGAGACTTTGCATTTTTAAAAGAGCAGTGAACCAATTTAACAATGAGTATGTGTCATTATAAAGACACAAATTACAAAGACCACACACACATGCGCACACACACATTTCTTGCAGTGACTATAACATAACATAATGCGTAACATTAATTTTACAGTGAGGTCAAGGCAGTAGTGTTATCAGCAATAAAAGAAGGCAAACAGATTTTCAACACAGTCAGGATTAACCATTAATAACGTCTCCTTTTTATGTCTTAATTGGATGTGATTTGCCTCTGATAGTACCTTTCATTACCAGTACAGCAGGGCATCTATGTGTTCTATTTGAGGTGTCCATTGTTCTAATTATTCTTACATGCCAGCCACCCTCAACGCATGTTAAATAACACCAGTAATGCATTTTGAAAAGAAGCAGTATGCTCAAATACATTATAGATACTGTCACCTTGGGATTGCATTTTCCTCTCTGGATTGTAGAATGTTGTGACTATTTTACATTGATAGACATTTGTATTGATTGGAGGGAGGGGGATACAGTGCTCATTATGGAGCTGCTAGCAGTGTAATTATAGAGTGGCCCCCGTGCTGGGTGTACTAGCAAGCACACTCCTTTTTAGCACTGTGTAGCATCCAATGCCGCAGCTCCGTGGAATATATCCTTTGTACATGTAATTGCTTACAATTAGACAAGGGTGGCAGCTATCTTCTCTTTTTTACCCATCTGAATTCTGATGTTGGGATATTATGCAGTGGATTTGCTTACCATTCATAAAATTATTTAATCATGGGAAGTCCGTATAGTAGGATTTGCTTCTTTTTAGACTTTGGCCTAATGTGTAAAGGCATGAATTTTAATCTGTCTTATACTAGGGTCTGTCTTATGCTAGTTCTATGAACTTTGAGAAATTTCTTCATCTTTTCAAACTTCAGTCTTCCTATCTGAAAAATAGGGTTAATAATATACTTCCAGAAACATTTATGAAAAAAATAAATCCTGGATGCAAAGTAATTGGTATGTAAAAAATGGTAGCTGAAATAATCATGGTAATTATGGCACATGAAATCAGTCCATTCTGAATATAATTTATTTTTCATTAAAATATGCTATCATTTCACTGCTAATCTAAGATTCTACTAAATTTTTCTGAAACATTCATAGAAATCACTATGGAAGTAAGTATAGACTCTCCTAAAGATGTAAGATTCCTTCTGTCTGACTTCACCTTCTTACAAGTACTCCAGGCGCTGCCCGTTGTGGAACTCCTCTTCACCCATGATTGTGTTTCCTATTTATTTTTCAAATTGCCTGAGTTTCATGCTGCTTAAAACAAATTTGGATGTGGATGCAGCACAACTTGAGATTCTTGGCCACTTGACAAGTGAACTGCTCACAGGTTTTCTACAGAAATGCAGAAGGTGGAAGAGGGAAGAATTCGCTTGCCTCTGAGTGCACAGATCCAGGACTTGGACTCCTGTGGTTTATCTCCTGCATCTCACAGGAACTCTGATTCTGGAATTAAGGAGAGCATCAGTAGTATTAACACGTCCTCTCTTACAGTCTCTTTTTAGCATGATTTTGTGTTCTAACAGAGGTACTTGGGTTCTCCTTTTTCCTCTGAAACATAGCATTTAAGGGACACTATGGGAGTGAGTGGATCTGATCCTAGTTCTAGCTCTGTTTCTCCTTAGCTCTGTGAGCTACAGCCAGTTGGTTTCTTAGAGACTCAATACTTTTCATTTATGCAATGTCTGTAATCATAGCTACTTTTTGGCTTTTTTGGGTGAAAAGTAAATGGAAAAATAAGAAGCCAAGAGTATATTTATATAAGAAGCCAATAGTATATTTATATAAGGAGGTCTCCTTGTTTTCTCCGGGTGATAGTATGGACTATACCTGAGAATGAGGGAGCTATGCGTAATTAAAATCATTTCAGCTCTAGCACATATCTGGCAAAACATTATATTCTCTACTCGAATGCAATGCTTATTGTACATACTGACAAAATTCTTATAAACACGTTAGTGGCAAAAGACAACATTTTAAGACATTTCCCTTCGCTCACATTGCACAGTAAATAATGTAGGGCAAGTCACTTAAATTCACTCGCTTAAACAGAATCATCTTTCTCTTCATCTGAAAATATTTCACCATACCTTGCCAGAGTTAGAAGGTTTTAGTTCCCTTCTGTGGATTCTGCGTTCCCAAAGTGTACCAGAGCAATCCATAGGTAGAACAGAATCTCGAGTCAGGAATTAGTATTTGAAGGCTGGTTTAATATATGCAGACATTTGATTAGGATTGGAAAAGAATGATCATATTAAGGCATAGGAGTAGTGGATCAAACCAGATGTTTTGAGGCAAGATGTTCAGAAACTTTAAAGTGGCATTTGATGCTTCTACTGAAGAGGTGATAAGTCTTTCAGGAATTTCCAGGAATAAGAAGTAAAGTTCTTTACAACTTTTATCTTCCTGAGCAAGAATTCCCTGGAAAGATAAAGTTATTTTTTGAAAAAGAAAATGGAAGAGTAAAATAATGTAAAGTAAATAATACAAGACTGAGGCATTAATTACTTTTGTTCATGGGATGCTACAAGGTGCACTCTTATATACTGGAAAAGTGCAATGCTACAAGTTTTTAAATAGGGAAATACAGAAAAATAGAAGAGATGACTAATGCAAGGGAGTATTAACTTCCTACAGGTTTAAAGCTGAAAAGGTATCCAGTTTTACATATTAAAACATATTTATATGTTGTTTACGGTAGCAAAAATTGAAAGGGAAGTGAAAATGCTCATTAATAGGGAGACATTATGGTATATTCAAATAATAGAATTTTATATAGCCATTAAAAATAAGGAATTGGATTAAATCTACACTCATTATATTTGAATTGCTATTGAGGTAAATAAATATAATATGGCTCCATTTCTTAGAAATAAAAAATATCTGTGTGTGTAAAAAATATCTGTGTGTGTGTGCTGTGTGTGCTGTGTGTGTGTGTATTGTAGAAGAAAAAATATATTATGAAATTAAAGAGTTATTTTATAATTCATGGTATTAGAATAAGGGACTGGTTATCAATGAGAAACATAAACCCCATAAAAGAAAGATAACAGGAAGGTATTCTGGGTTTCGTAGAGATACATAAAGAAGAAGATAATAATGAGCCTTGAGCTCAGAGGAAGCATTGGGATAGGTCATTTTTCATAATATGGTGGCGCAGGGTGCTTCTTTGAAGTTCCAAAAGGGATACGTGGGAGAGTGCTTTCCACCACTGTCTTCTGGGAATAGAAGACTGCCAGAAATTGACAGTCAGTATGTGTATATGGATTTATGGTTTTTTTGTGTGTGTGTGGGTACCGGGAGTTGAACTGAGGACCTCACGCTTGTCAGGCAGGCGCTCATGCCACTGAACTAACTCATCGGCCCCTGGATGGATTTATGGATTTATGGCCCCCTTATGGATTTATGTTTATGTTTGTAATTATATATAGGTGTGTGTACAGTCATGCATTACCTAATGAAAGGTATATATTCTGAGGAGTATGTTATTAATTGGTTTTATGGTTGTGTGAGTGCATAGAGTATACTTACATAAACTAATGCTAGTACACTATGTCCGTAGGCACTACAGTGTTACGGAACCACGTCATATGTGGTACGTCACTGGTGGAAATTTTGCTACCTGACTATATATAGAATAAGTTAAATAAATGGTCAGTAATATGGGAGTCAGGTGGAGGAATCCAGGAAAAATAGAAAACAATAACCAATCTAAAAAAAACCCACATATGATCACATTACTCACTTGTGTATGCATAGATGAAATCGATCTATAAATATGTGTAAAGAATATTTGCATAGTAGCAGTATAAACAACAACTATATTTAGTTATATATGTGTATTTTTCTGAGCACAATACTAATACATAGAACAATTGGATGATGTACAAAACATCTGTAGGTGTAGTAGCTTTTCTAGATCAATCTACACAGGCACTCTTATGTTCTAATTATCTCATCAGATGCACAATAAAGGCACTCATTTTCAGGAATATAGTAGTGCTATATTTAAACGAATTTTGTCTTTATCATGACACTACAAAAATTCCACGGGCATGGAATTTATTAATATACATGCATGCAACAATTTGTCAAATATTCATAGGTTTAGCGGCATTTATAATCTTTAACATGAGTGTCTTTTTCAATGAAAATTTTTTCACAGTCAATAACTCCAAGGAAGGGATGCTACTATAATACCATACAGATCTGGTAACAAAGAGATTTGCTAACTTGGAAACAATCTCTTTTCCATGTTTATTTCAGCAACATATACAGCTACATTTTTAAAACTAAAACTAAATGAGGTGAAAAGATAATGCACTAGGTCTAAAAATCTGAGTCTTAACAGGGCATAAGGATAGAAACTTCCAAATAAATGAGATACTATCTGCCTCATGGTTTAATTGTTCTGTGTCCCCTTGTTCATCATTCTCATTCCATTTTCCCATGTTATTCAAGAGTTCCTCCTACTGCTGGGCTGACTCATTTTATTTCCCAGATGAAATGGTGAACAAGAAAAGAAAGCACAGGGATAAGACCCTTGTCCACTGAATGTGTCCTCCACATCGGTGCTGCCACACAAGGCAGAAAAGAAGAGAGGATAGCTCACAATGTAAAATCCTACTTTATGCAGTTGAGGTTTTGGAGGTAGGACTGATTAAATAAAGAAATTGAAATAAAACTTTTTTTTTTGTGGGTACCGGGGGTAGAACTCAGTACCTCGCGTGCCAGCAGGCGCCCGTGCCCCTGAGCGATATCACCGGCCCTTTTTTCCTGTGTGGGTTCCAGGAGTCGAACTCAGGACCTCACTCTTGCCAGGCAGGCGCTTATGCCCCTGAGCTATCTCACTGGCCCTAAACATTTTCAAAACAATGGAAACTGAAGGGTTTAAGTAACAAAAACAATTAAGGATGTCTAGAGTGTTCCATTCTCCAAGATAGCCACTTTATCTTTCAAATAGAGTTGCTTTTCCGACATCGAGCCTATAATCAGTAATTTTTCAATACATGTATTATCAGGGTTCTCTAGAGGAATAAAACTAATAGTGTGTATGTAATGTTAAGAGGGGATTTATTAGATTAGCTTACCTGCTCACAGGCTCAATTCATCCCACAATGGTCATTTGCAGGCTGGAGAGCGGAGGAAATAGTGGCTACTCAGTCCAAAGGCTAGAAGCCACAGAACAAAAGGGACCGAGCTTAAAGCCCTAGCCACTGATGGCAAATATTTTAGACCTTTCAGTGATACAAACAGCCCACTGTGGCACATGTGCCATATGCCCCTTAGAGAGTTACTGCTGTAAGTCCATATTTAAAGGCAGAAGAATCTGCAGTATGATATCTGCAGGTGATGGAAGCAGCAAAAAAAGAAGTACCACTCAAGAATAATCAAGCTTGTGCATGTGACAACTTGCCCTTTCTTCCACTTTCTGTTTCATCCAGGCCCCCAAACTATTGGAGGTTGCTGCCATATTCAAGGCAGTCCTTCCCTTCCCCATTTGCTACCTGTGTGACAGTTATCTCTCAAAGCATCTCCACAGACACACTCAGACGTGTGCTTTACTGATTTTCTAGGCATCTCTCAATCTAATCCAGTTGACAACCAAGATTAGCCATCACAAAACATAAATCCTTAATATTGTGGGGCCTTATTTTTTACCTTTAAAAATGATATCACAGTAAAACAGTTGTTTTACAATAGAGAATTTCTTTGAGGTCCTATTTTTACTTAAATATTTGTAAAAATGAGAAAACAAACCACCCAAATGATCACTTGGAGAGCAGTTGTTATCCTCAAAATGTTATTAACTGAGAACAAAAATTGCAATTACTTGGCTTCCTATTAAACAAAGCTAGTTCCCACCTGCCTTCTCTCCTTACTTCTTCCTCCCTTATTTACAGTACAGTGGGACTTTTGAGTGAAGGAATGGCAAACAGTTAATAAAACCTTTGATGGGTATTAATTACTTTCCACTTAATTACCTGCCATGTGGATCTTGTTGAGCTATTGATTACTGGCAAACATACATCCCACTGGGGATAAGTGTGATTTAACTTCATCCAAAGAGTCAATTAGCCCAAGTAACATAGGGAGAGCTGGTGCTTCGCCTCAATAGCTGGGCTTTCTTGCCAAGAAGAGTAGATAAGCCATTTATTTGTTCATTAAAACACAGTGCTACTATCAACAGGAGCCACTTACCAGGTGTTACTGAGATTGGTAAAATGTCACTGTGTCATCAAAGATTAGCTGCATGGTGTAGAAGCAATATGGGCAAAGGGAGGCTCGCTTACTTGAGAACCCTAGAACTGAGGAGGGGTTAGAGTTAACCTTAGAAGTACAGTCCTGGTACAGTCCTCTATCTCACATAGTTATAACCAAACTACTTGACTTCTACATCTTAACACATCTGTCATTTATAATGATAATGTTACCTTTTGCAGCATGATTCTGGGATCCCAGATTATGTTAGGTCAAAAAAGCAAGATGTTTTCTGAAATTTCACTTGATAACTTACTGAACTCCATGTGTCTTTCTGTCAGAAAGTCAATAGATGTGTTGGGAGGGAGAAAGGAGGAGGAGAGAGAACTGTTCCATTGATCAAACCTTGGAATGACTTTGTACCTGGAAAATTTGTGAAGTTGATACTCTTCTAACTTTATTCATTAAACTTCAAAGTAGAATTTTAAAGACTCCAAATTATATAGTTTTCCACAGTATCCTTATATAGTAACTTAATCCTGTAAAATATGTTCAACTCTAGACGTTAGAGGCAAGAAATTGAAGAATACACTAAATTGTAGGTTAGTGTTAGAACTGTGTTCAATAAATGACTTAAAGTAGATTTTTTATTGGGAAAAGTTGCACTAATACTGAAACCCAAAATAAATGATCTGTGAATTGGAAATTTAATAATTTGCTTTCAGCCGGGTGTGGTGGTGCACGCCTATAATCCCAGCCCTCGGCAGGCTGAGGCAGAAAGATCGCTGTGAGTTCGAGGCCAGCCTGGACTACATAAAGAGTTTAGAGCCGGCCTGAACTATAAAGCGAGACCCCATCTCAAAAAAAAAAAAAAAGAAAAACATTGCTTTGATGTGGAATTCAGTATGTGTTCAATCTAATAATGCTAATACCTTAAGTTCAGTGTTACCTATGTGTAAGTAAGAATTATCATTTTTCTATTAAGAAGAGTTACTAAGATTTTATTATTTATTATTAAATAGCTATTATCATATTTCATTTCACAGACTCTTTGTAATATCCATGTGAAATACAATTATTGTACAGCCACTTTAAGCAACTGGGGACAGAGGATTAGATGTTTAGAGAAGTTGGTTAAGGACATTCAAGTTCTCAAATATGGACTTGATGTCAAGTCTGTTAGACTTCAAATCCTCCCCATACTACCTCTGAGTGGTCCTTTAGCATGGTCTTGCAGTGTGGACTCTGAAGACAGAAAAATAGCATTTCAGAGTACAGGTGAATAGCAAGCTCTGGCAGCGGTTGCAATGGAAGTGTGATGTATGCATTTTAACTTCTGTTTCCCAAAGCCTTTTTGACTTTACAGCTCTCTCTCTCTCTCTCTTTCTCTCTCTCTCTCTCATTCTCTGCGTGTCTCTCTCTCTCTTTCTCATTACATTTTTCCTTAGGATGTTTTTTGTGTGTGTGTGATGATGCTATATATATATATATATTTTTTTTTTTTTTTTTTTTTTGGTGGGTACCGGGGGGTCAACCTCAGGACCTCATGCGCCAGCAGGCGCCCGTGCCGCTGAGCGATATCACCGGCCCTTTTCTCGTATGTGGGTTCTGGGAGTCGAACTCGGGCCCTCGCGCTTGCCAGGCGGGTGCTTACGCCGCTGAGCCATCTCACTGGCCCAATATTTTCTAGAGTGAACAGATTCATTTGTATCATGAGTCTGATGATTAAAACATCAGCATTGCCCGCAGTCATTTAAAGGTAACTCCTTCTGAGTGAAGGAAGGGGTTCAAGTAAGGAAGAGGAGGAGAAAATCATGGATGATATTTGGGTGTAATCGCTCCAAAGGGCATTTTTGCTAAATGATATATAGTAGACATGTCACTTCTACCCATTAGGTCAGAAGATCTTGCCAACAACAATATTAATATTGGATGCCCAACTGGACTCCCTGCTTACAATGGACATTCTTGTAGGAGGCACTGCAGTATGAGCTAGATATCCCTATGCTGGGACATCCCTTAGTGGTGAGTCAAGACATGCTACAGCTTCCAAGAGGGTTTATCCTGTATCCCCTGATGGAGCAGGTCCTATACAATTTGGATATTACACTTATTTTGTTTTTAGAACAAAATATATTGGGCTAATGGCTGTTAGAGAAACTCATATTTAAGGCACATTAAAATATAAGTGAGAGGTAAAGATAACTGCAATATTTTCCATTTTCTCCCAAAGACCTTGAAAAATAGATTTTGCCCCAATATGCTGACAAGACAGGCACAGAGATGTAAAAAAGAAAAAAAAATCTAAAGTGACATACTTAGTAAATAGCTTAACCTCATGTTCGTCTGACTCAAAAACAAAACAAAAACCTACTTCACTGCTTTCCTAGGAAATATTTTCTAAGCCCAGGAAATGGTTCTTTGCTCATTCCTCACAAGATGTGTGGTAAATAGAAAAGATGTAGAATAAATGAAAATTGACTCTTAAGCTTTGTTACATGTGTAGCATTTTCTTATTCATGCCTTTTGTGTCAAGGAAATCTCAAGGCTCAAAATTCATAGTAGCCTAGCTGGCACTTTCTTACTATCTTTTTCATCAACAAAGGAAATCAATATTAGAAATAAATTATTTTCCTTAGTTATGCAATGGATATAGGGTGTACTGCAATATAATATAATTTTTAATTATATTAATTATATGTAACAGCAGGATATTAATAAATATTATACAAAATTTAAAAGGCAGCCTATGCAGGTAAATTTGACAAGAAATTAAGCTTTATTTTAAAATCAAGGTTGCCTCCTATAAACAAACATTTTAATAACAGTACATTGCATTTTATTAAGAGATTATAAAGAGATAACTACTAGCCTGGTATTGGTAGTGTTTATTTTAGAAACATTTAAATGTTTATAGATAATTTATTATTCTTTAAATGTTTCAAAACAAATCGATTTTTGATTCCAGTCATGAAGCGATATTACATATTGAATTTAATCTTCCATCATAAAAACTGATACTGAACAAACATACAAGATGTTTATTCGGGGGGATGAGCAGCAGCTAATGCAGGGATATGGTCCTTGAGAAAAGGTAAACGATATGCGGAATTCAGCATTCATCAAAGCTTCCTGACTTTTCTTTCTTGCTAGTCTGGAAAGCAGGGCCCAGTGTCTGTCCCAAGCAAAGAGAAGTCAGAGCTTGTGCCTGCTGAGTCAGCTGGAAATTTCAACGCGTGCTAATAGAAAGGAGGATCTAGTACACACAGGGTTTGTAGCGTGTACCCCTGAATCCGGCCAAATTATTACGCTCTATGCACAGGGCAAGAGGATTAAGGTCTTGGCAAAGAATAGTTATTTTGGGGCTGGGGCTTAACAGAGATTCTGTTTAAAAAACAAACAATCAAAAAACAAACGAACAAACAAACAAATTACACAATGGTAGGAGACGCTGGATTTCTTGCCAGTCAAAAATAAAGACAGCGGGCAGGTGAGATGGCTCAGTGGCATAAGCGCCTGCCTGGCAAGCGCGAGGTCCTGAGTTTGACTCCCAGTACCCACATATGAGAAAAAGGCAGGTGATATCGCTCAGGGGCAGGGCGCCTGCTGGCGCGCGAGGTCCTGAGTTTGACCCCCGGTACCCACAACAAAATAAAAAAATAAAGACAGTGAGAAAAAAATACATAAATAGAGCCGACTTTCCTTCTTGTCTTGAATTTTCTAAACTGTGCTTGATGGTTCAAACAAAAATTATAACATGTTCTAAGTATATGTTGAGGAAAAATTTAAGAAAACTTGAAAAGGGAGAGAACAAGAGATGAAAGGAAGTAATATTTTTATATTTATTTAAACTAGTAAATTAAGGACACAGATAGATTATGGTAAATAATATATAACAATGCCTAGAATAATCACTAAAACAGTTATGTAAAAAAGCAGAAATGAAATTCAAGAAATCAAATAATAACACATGCAGTGAGGCTAGTGGGGAGAAGGAACACTTCTACATGGTTTGTGGGAAAGTAAACTAGTACAACCACTGTAGAAATCAGTACAGAGATTCTTCAAAAGACGAAAAATAGAAACTCCATTTGACCCAGCTATTCCTCTTCTAGGTATTTTCCTGAAAGAGTTAACCTCATGTTACAGTGATACATAAATACTCATGTTTATAGCAGCAGCATGTACAATAGCCAAACCTTGGGAATGGCCCATATGCCCATTAGCAGATGAATAAATAAAGAAAACATGATATTTGTACATAATAGAGTACTGTTCTGGTATAAAAGTGATAAACATGAGGCCTTTGTAGGTAAATGGATGCACCTCGAGGCCATAATATTTAGTGAAATAAATCAGACACACAACCCTAAATATTGCAAGGTTCCTCTTGAGAAAGCTGTTATACAAATAAAGAGCAAAACAAAGGTAAATAATAACAAGTAGGGGGATCTTTTTTCAAATGGGAAGGGAAACAAAAGACAGAGGGAGTAAGGAGGAAGATGAGAAAAGGGGGATTAAAAAATATAATTGAAGAAAAAAAATGGAAATAAAGTTTTTGCAAATGTGATGGGGACCAAGAGTTGGAAGGAGCAGGGAAGAATGGGAGAGGTAGGAGACAAAAAAAAAAAAAAAAAAAAAAAAAGGAATTAAGATGTGTTATGTACAGTACATGTACCAACTCTGCAGGATAAACAATCATTATGTACTACAAACACATACTAATAAAAAAAAGGAAAAAAAGAAACCCAGTCAAATATAGCAGTACCAATGTTCTCCTACTCACAGTAGTTCAAGCTACAATTTTAACTTTAGGATAGTACAAAGCTGATAGGCATTCAGTGGAAATTGTACACTGAATTCTGATCACTTCCCAGTCTAGCAGTGTGTGATATCATATCCTGTTGTAATGTTGAGAGAGGGCCACAGCTCTTAGCCAGGCAAACACAAGGATAAAAATCTGATATTCTATAGAGGATTGTGTTGCTAAACTATCGTGTTTGGTAGATTAGGTTTATAAATACATTTTTGTCTTATATTTTCACCCTACAACAGATTAATCAGGATGCAACCTAATTATAAGTTGAGGAATGTTTGTATAGATTGTTTGAAAGTTAAAAGATAGAAATGATATTTAATGTAAACTTTGTTCAGAAAGAAAGAAGTAATGCCTAAATTAATATCATATAAAGTAAATTTAGGAGAAATGAAAATTACTGAAGACAGACATGAATATTATATAATAAGAAAAGTTTGAATTCATTCAAACACAGAAATTCTAAATGTGTATATACATCAAAAGAGAGATTAGCAAAATACGTGAAGCAAGAAATTACCAAACTGAAAGGAGAAATTCATAAATTTACAATAATATAATATGGCTTTATTGTTTTTGTGCTTGTGATCAGGCAGAATATCATTTTGGGGAGCATTTGATTGACAAAAGTGAAGAGAGGGAGAGAGGGAGAGAGAGAAGGGGAGGGGAGGGGTGGGGAAAGGAGAGAAGAGAGGAGAAGAAGGGAAGGGAAGGGAGGGGAAGGGAAGGGAAGGGAAGGGAAGAGCAGGGGTTGGGGATAAGGGGATAGGTATACCCTCAAAGGGCATGTTCTAACGAACTGCCTGAGTCAACTAAGTTCCACCTTTTATGTTTCTATCCCCTCTCTCCCAGTAGCCTATCAAATTATGAACCCATCCATGGATTAATTGATTGATGAGAGCAGAGTGTTCATGGTTGGATCCCTTACCAAAAGATCCCACACTGAATATTGCTGCACTGGGAATGGATCAGGCCTTCAGTGTACAAGACCTTGGGGGTCATTTCGGATTCAAATCATAACAATGACCAAGTGGGATTTGTTACATTGGTTGCTTCAGTAATCTAAAAGCGGTCTGTGTAATCCAACACAACAACATGCTCATCAAGAATGATCTCATTCTTGTGTCAATTAATACTCTAAGGTAATTTGGCAAAATTGAACACCTGTCCATGATAAAAACACACAGAAAAATGCAAGTAGAAAGAAAGTTCTTCTACTGATTATAGCACATCTATACAAAACCTACAGTGGCCTGGTGTGGTGGTACATGCCTATGATCCCAGCACACAGGAGGCTGAGACAGGAAGATTGCCATGAGCTTGAGGCCAACCTAGGCTACATAATGAGTTCAAGTCCAGTCTGAGCTATGTATTGAGGCTTTGTCTCAAAAGCAAAACAAAACAAAACAAAACAAACTATAGTGAATATTATGCATGCTAGAGAAAGATAAAGTGCATTTCTCCCAAGATCAGAACACAGAAAGGACATCTGCTTTCATTTTTCTTATTTTACAGAAAGGTGGAAGTGTTAGACAATGAAGTAAAACAGGAAAAGAAATTCTAAGAATTTTTTAAAAACTGCCCCCATTTGGAGATTACATGATCATGTATATAATAAATCCTAAGGAAATCTACAAGAAATCTGAACTAAAGTCTCTGAAATCAAAATCCAAAATAGATTCTTCTTCCTTTATTTTTTTAATCAGGTATATTGTCATAGTCACAGTAATCCCAGGTTTAATACATGAGTTCAGAAAGATTATAAGTTATAAAAATTATAAAAAATCAATTTTATTCTCATATACGCCAATAACAACATGAGTACCAAAATTAAAACAATAAACAATTAAAATTGAGGTGTGTGTGTGTAACACAATACACATCAAAATTTCAAGAATGGGCCGGTGACATAGCTCAGCAGCATAAGCATCTGCCTGGCAAGCACGAGGTCCTGAGTTTGACTCCCGGTACCCGCATTAAAAAAAAAAAAAAAATTCAAGAAGATGTAAACAAGACTATTCTAAAATTTACATGAAATGTGAAAGGAATCAAAATAGCTAAAACTATTTTAAAAGAGAAGACTAAGGAGAAAGAATCTGCACAAAAATAGCTACAGTAATCTAAATTTGGTGGTATTGCTGGAGAGATACCTTGAACTGGATCAAAGAATCTAGAAACAGATCAACATAAGTATTATGGTTTGGATTTAAAATGTCTCCCAAAGGCTCATGTGTTCAGATGATGGGCTTTTGGGAAGTGTTTGAATCATGAAGGCTCTGACTTCATCAGGGGCTTAACCTACTGATGGATCCATAATTTGATGGCTTTTTGGAAAATGGCAGAGACTTAGGAGTTATGGCCTCATTGAAGGGAGTGGCATTATGTTGGGGACTGTAACTGATCACTTGATTCTCCTTTTCTGGCTCTCTTTCTCTCCTGGCCTCTCGCTGTTCAGTTGGGCTGTATTACTCTACCACATGTTCCCAACACGATGGTTCTTCACGGCCCCAAAAGCAATGGAGTCAAGTGACCATGGACTAAAGTCTCTGAAATCATAATCCAAAATAAACTTTTCTTCCCTTATTTTTTTAAATCAGGTATATTGTCATAGTCTCAGTAAGCCAACTAACAGGGCATACATGCCTAACTGAATTTGACAACGGTACAAAAACAATTCGATACAGGAAAGATAACCTTTTCAAAAATGGTTGCTGCAGTAATTGTCCATCCACAGATGAAAGGTCCAAGGAATTTCACCTAAGTCTTATATCTTATATAAAAATTATCTCAAAATGGATCACAGATTAAATATAAAATTTAAAACTAAAAATTCTTAAAAAATGGGGAAGCAATTCAGAATTTATATAGTTGATATCAAAGGTATAATGTAAAGATATACTGGAAAAATGTTAAATTTTACTATACAAAATTTGAAAGTTTTTTCTTTGCAAAAAACTTGCTAAGATGATGTAAAGACAACCCAGTACATGGGAAAAATATTTTCAAATCATATATCCAACAAAGCACTAACACTTAGAATATACAAAGCAAACTCAATGTTCAACAGTTAAAAAGCAAAAGATTCAATGGGAAGGGAATCAGGAGATGGAGGGAGAGGAGAAGGGGGAGAGGAATTGGAAGTAAAAAAAAATCGAGGTGTGTTATAGGCTTGTACTAATCCCCATGAATGTAAGCATACTGTGATTGTTTATATTAATAATGATCTAGGCTATTGATTAAAAGTGAAACCATTTTGGGAGCAAAATAACAAATGTAAGACTGATTCTATTATTGAAAAATATCAGAGCAAATGATACCAATTTTCTATCACAGCCATTCCTGAAATCCCTCTATAGTAGTCTCAGAAGTCATGTGATTATAAAACCGTGGTGTATTAGTCAGCTTTCTTGTCACCTCGACACAGTACCCAACACCCACAATTTAAAGGAGGAGAAGTTGAATTTGCTCATGATTCCAATCCATGATTGCCTGGGTCCAAGGCAGAGACATCATGGTAGAAGCCATAAGACAGCGAAGCTTCTTAGTTTATGAGGCCATCTAAGGGGAAGCAGAGCAATGGAAGAGTTTCAGAGTGGAACGAACCTAAGACCAGACATAGGTACCAAGGCCACACTTATATGACCCACCTATATGTCTTTTGGGTAAAGACATACCAAAGTACGTTCTACCAATCGCCAGGAGGGAACCTAAAGCCAATCAAGTTGAAACTGCACCCTAGCCACCACACCTCAACCCTTCTCAACTTCAAACCCAAGCCCATCTCCTTAAACCATACTTAATCTCAAGTAAAGACAATAGCAAGTTCATAATAATTCTACCAAAAATAATACAAGAATCCTAAATATAACCAGAAGATCAATAGTCCCTTCCCCAATGTCTCAACAGTTCCAGCATTTTTCAAGAGTCCAAGTCTTTCCTGAGAGTCATGACAAACTCCTAGCTGTGAACCTCCATAAAAATCAAAAATAAGGTCCGGTGAGATAGCTCAGTGGCATAAGCACCTGCCTGGCAAGCGTGAGATCCTGAGTTCGACTCCCGGAACCCACATACGAAAAAGGGGCCGGTGATATTGCTCAGTGGCACGGGCGCCTGCTGGCGTGTGAGGTTCTGAGTTCTACCCCCGGCACCCACACAAAAAATAAATAAATAAATAAATAAATAAAAATCAAAAATAAGTTGGACAATCCTGAGCACAATGGCATGGGGTAAATTCACTGTCAAAAGGGATAATAATGGGGTAGAAAAGAATCAGAACAAAGAAGGACTGAAATTCAACAGGGCAAACATTAAGTCCTGTAGCTCCATATCTGGCTTCTGGGCATGCGGTGAGATGTGAGCTCCAAGGGGCTTGGGTGGCCCCACTCGTTGGGCTTTGCTGGTTGCAGCCTCTCTCTTGGGTTGGGTCTACCCTCAGCCTGCAGGTTTCCTGGAAAGACATTACATGTTCCCGGCATCTCCAATTTCCTGGGGTCTTTCCTGGATCTTTGGTTTCATTCCCACAGCTTCACACATTTTCCTCTCAGGGCCTTCTTCCCTGGCCTCCCAAGGCTTCTGCTGAAATCTGTACTCATGCCACAGTCTAAATATTAGGGCATCTAGAAATTTCTTCCACTATATTATTTATCCCACCTTCCTTAATCTCGGTCTTCTGCAAGGTCTCAGGACATAGACAAAATATAGACAAATTTTTCTGCCAGAGAGTGACACATATGCCTCTAGTGCAACTGCCAATGGAGTCTGCTCCCAACTGAAATCTCCTGATCCTGCCATTTACTGTCCGCAGTCCTATCAGCATCTTGGTTCTTCTGAGCTCTACCAGAATCATCCAAGAAGCTCTGCCTACAGCAGTCAAGGGCTTTATCCTGCTTACCCAAGGTTTCCAGAGTCTTCCTGTAAACTACTTTTAAAAGGTTCTAAATAAATCAGACACACAAGCTTATATACCATATTATATCTCTCATTTGAGTAAGGCAAAGTACAAAGGTCAAAATAAATGATGGATAGATGGAAACAAGAGGATAGATCTTTGCAAATGGGAAGGGGTCCAGAACACAGAGGACAAGGAAAGAAGGGGAAGGGAATGGGAAGATTTAAGATATGTCAGGTACAGGTACCAAATCCCCACAATGAATGTAACCAATATATGTCATAAACATGAGATAAGTAAGATAATAATAATGATGACAATAAGAATGAAAATAGGGAATGGGAATTTAGGGACAGAGGGAGAGAGATGAGTGGGAAGGGGATTGAAAAAGAAACAAGCTGTGTTACGTACTTGCACCTCCTCCCCAAGATGAATGTAAACATCATGTACTGCAAACAGGTATAATAAAATTTAAAAAATAATAATAAAATAAAAATAAAGGCTCTAAGCCACACGGTCAGGTACAATCACAGCAATGACCAAACTCTCGGAAACAATTTTTCTGTGTTTGTATGCTTTACAATTACTGAGCAAAAACACTTAATACTAACAACTCCAAAGGAGGCAAGTTTTAATTTGCTCACAGTTTCAGTCCATGATCGGCAGAGACATCGGTGAAGAACAGCTTCGCAGAACAAAGCTTCTTTTTTTTTTTTTTTTGTGGGTACCAGGGGGTCGACCTCAGGACCTCGTGCGCCAGCAGGCGCCCGTGCCGCTGAGCGATATCACCGGCCCCTTTTTCGTATGTGGGTTCCGGGAGTCGAACTCGGGCCCTCACGCTTGCCGGGCAGGCGCTTACGCTGCTGAGCCATCTCACCGGCCCCCAGAACAAAGCTTCTTAGTTCAAGGTGGCAAAGGGCCACAGCAGGGAAGAGCGCCAGAGTGGAAGCAGTGTGCGACCAGGCATAAGCCCCAAAGCTACAGCTCCACGAGCCACCCAGACACACGTAGAAGTGTGTGCCATGGATCCCCAGGGTGGATTCCAAAGCCAGTCAAATGGAAACTCCACCCTAACTGCCATAACTGCATCTTGATATGTTTATAAATATATTACTGACATGATTCAAAATAGTACTGACAACATTAGAACCAACTTCCCCCTTGCATGGGATTGGTTAATATTAACCACTTAAATATTGGAGAATTACTTAGTTGGGCTAAAATAATAAGTACCGATGTCATCATAATTAATGTTAATTTCCTATTCTTGATTGATAACTACCAAGTTCATAAATCTTCGAAGGTCTGTCACAATCCATGATAATAAAACCATGACCTTATTGCAGAGAAGGATCATTATTTTCCTCTTCACTCTTGCAAGTGGGCAATGATCCAGTATCTTTTAAAAGAATATAAAAATATCTAGATGACAGTAAAAAGTTCCAAAACTAATTTTTCTCTTATACATTTAAATTGATATCTTGCTTGATTCTGGCAGTGATACCACGGATGTAGATTTTATAAGCATATTAATAACTGGAGACTTATCTTCAACTCACAGAGATTAGAAAACATATCCATAGAATCAAAGCAAAATGTAAAGTTAATCAAAGCGCTGAAGAGTGCTGCTATGTTCAGCAGAGTTTTTTTCAATGAGATTAAAAAGAGTTGGGTAATAATCAATAGTTCAAGAGTAAAATCTAAAACCTCCTTGCTCCTCACATAAAGAATTCCAATACGATCCCAAGCCTTCACCGGCTCGTGTTTATAGATGTCAAAGATTTGAGGTCATAGTAAGTGCACAGGTGGGCCTTTATTTTTCAGAGTGGTGGTTTTCCCTTTCTAAGGTGTGGAAAACTTCATGCTGAACATTTTCAAATGGAATTGCAACTGAGAGATTTATGGAAATAAATGACTTTATTCCAAATGGGACCTTCTCTTAGGATGAAATTTTAAACTCATTTACTTCATTACTCTTGCATTGGATGATCATTTTAATCCTCCCAATATGTGTTAGTCATCTTTCCCTTGCCGTAAAAAGTACCTGAAATAAACAACATATAAGAAGAAAAGGTTTATTCTGGTTCATAGTTTCAGAGGCATAAGTCCATGGTCAGTTGCCTCTGTTGCTTTTGAGCTTGCGACAAGGAAAATCATCACCTCAGGGGCCATGTGGTGAAGCTAAGCCGATAATTTCTTGGTGGCCAGCAAACAGAGAAAGACATAAGCGGGGTTAGGGGTCCAGGATCTTTTGAAGGGACTAACACCCATCAACTAGGCCCTGCCCTCTAGAGATTCCATCTCCTTTCACCATTGACATAGGCTGGAGACCAGGCCTTCAAAACATGAGCCATTAGGGGACATTAGTGAACATCATAGCCTCCTAGAAAGGCCTTGTAACCCCTTTGGACTTATACTCTCATTGTGAGCTTGTTTTAAGTTTTAAGTTATATTTATGTTTATCAGTGATACTCTGATAGAAGTGATTTTCTCCACACTCTTCCAGTGAATATTAGACAATACTTGTAGACATTTTTAAACTTGTCACAATAAAAAGACATGCTAAAGAATTATGCAGACCAAAATGTCAGTATCGCTAAGGTTGAGAAACACTGACATGTGTGACTCAAAATACATCTAATCCAAATCAAACTGATTGTAATGATTTGCATTTAATTCTTTCCAGTAATATGAATAATCAAATATTTACCACAATATGTATGGCATTCAGTACCTAATAGATTGTTGACTAATCTATTACCTAAGTAGATTTTCGACTAAGGATTTTCTTATACTTAAGCCAGTGGTGGTGAACCTCTGGCACACGTGCTCTTTTTCTTTTAAGACAAAGATGTTAATACATGAGTTATTTTTCTAAACTAAAACCTCGGTATTCAGGTTTAATTGTAATGTCGGCACTGTGCAATAAATAAGTGGGTTTTGGGTTGCAGTTTGGGCACTCAGTCTCTAAAAGTTTAGCCTTTTAAAATAAGCTAAGACAGACCAGTTGTTCTTATTGTTCTGCCCAATTAAACATTTATTCAGCTAAATCAATATGCAAAATAAGTATTTCCCCAACTCAGAAAACAGGATGATGTGTAAATGAGTTATTCAATGTATTTAATTGAAATAAATTTTCCTTCATATAATTTTCTGATGAGTGTTACATATTTATTCATTGGTGTATTTACTTATGGTTTGAGATTAGAAAAAATGATGCTGGCATGCTAAGATTTTAACTTAAGTGATATTTTCTAAGAATAATACCCCAAGTGTTGTGCAAAATGGGTCTCTAGGATTATACAGACAGAATGTCATGGAGATGTCTGGCTGATATGTCGGAGATATAAATATAAGCTCAAAATCAAGAAATAGGTGTTAAAATTTTATTTCATGTCAGTCCTATACTTTAGTTTATGATTTCTCAAAATATTGCAGAAGGTATTGAGAATAAAAAGCCTCTTTTCTGTACTCTTATTTTTAAAAGCTATGTTATTTTTTAAAAGATTTTGTGTTCCAAATTTATGCACAATTTTATTTGTTATAATTGGGATCCAAAATATCTCTCCCCCCCAGTCTCACTGTATTGGAGTCTTGATTGCAAGCTGATAGGCTTTTTGGGAAGTGATTGGATCATGAAGCCTCTAACTTCACCAAGAAAATTAATCTATTGCTGAGTTCATTAGCTGAATGGGCTGTTAGGTAGGGCCTCCTTGGAGGACATAGATACTGGGGGAGTGACTTCAAAGGGTATACCTTGCCCTGGCCCCTTTCTTTCTTGTGTTATTCCTCTTTCCCCCGTCTACCATCAGGTAAGCTGAGTCACTGCATCACATGCTCCCCCATGATATTCTGGCTCACTGTGGGCCCAGAAGCAAAAGAAATTATATAACCATGTACTGAAACCTCTGAAACCATGAGCCAAATAAACTTTTCTTCCATTAAGTTGATATCTCTTGGGAATTTTGTCACGGCAATGCAAAAGTGACTAACATTGCACACAGATATAAAAGAAACTAAATACTCTTTAAGTATTTACATGCTGGTTACAACCAAAACATTAAAGTGCATGGGACAATCTTTGAGTAATATGGGATAGCAATACCAATACCAAACTTCATAACTGACTTCAAACTTGTTATTGAAGAAAATGAAATAAGTGAGATACAATATGTGGAATAATAAAGAATATGTCAGAGTTAGAGTTGACCTTGGATATCAAGACATGAAAAAGATTTCTATAATATTAAAGATAAGACATAAATCAAGACAAAAATAAAGGGATGAAAAAAGAGGAGAAATAATGTTTTTCTAATGTTTACTTTGTCTTTCAAATAAGATATTCTATATGACTCTTTAGTCCTCCTCTGTAGTAGAGAGATAGCTAATATGTAGACAGATAATTATTTTAGTAATTACATCAGCTTGTCAACATAAAGACGTTTATTACATTGATGATTTTGAGGGGCTATTATCGTACTGATTTTTGTAAGTAATCACTATCAGTTTATGTACCATTCTTAGAGCTCTATATTCTACTATATACTTCAAAGTGCTATATCCAATATCATGTTGTCATGGAATATAGTGTGATAAATTAGTTTGTGTAATAAATAAAATTAAAATTGTATGTCTGCAACGTAATGTGTATCAAGTATCTATTTGATTATATATGTTAAATCTTATCATCTTGATAATTCTTACATAACTGCATTTTGTTACTAATTTGTTACCAATTTGTTAACAGCTATTAAGGGTAAATGTAGGGTTATACACTATGGGTGACCACTGTACGTGTCATCGAAGAAAAAAATGTTTGCTATTGAAAAACATGGCCACCTTATAAAGACAGTGGCTTATGCAAACATAAAGACTTTTGTTTCCTTTGAGACTTTCTGATAAGAATGAATTTTTAAAGATGATCTGTGCTGAGTTTACAGTAGTTGGCCTGTTTTTCTTGCAAAAAGGCAAAGGAGACCCTGGAGTTTTGGGAAGTGGTAAGGAAAATTATGAGAAGAAAATCTGAGCAATTAAGAAGGAAGCTGGAGGATGTGTTCTGGAATTGGTCAAGAAGTCCTAATTATAAAATATCTACTATTTAAAGCACTTTTGCCCTGTGGTCTATCTATCTTATCACCATCTGTATATCCAGTTTCCTCCAATTTCTCCAAACATGTGTTCTAGCCCTAAAGTACATCAAATAATCACAAATTCCCCATGGGAATGTACATTACTTCCATGGGGGAAAAAAATGAAAATTGAAAAAAAAGGGAAGAAGCTTAATTCCACATCTTGAGCTGAAAGCATAAAATAAGAGTCCCAGTGAACTAGAAAATTAGAGGCAGAAGCTGAGAGTCGAGGCTGACGAGGAGATGATAACTGGGTGGGAATTTGCAGAAATTATGGAGGCGCTATTGGACTTCTGACAATTTATAAGATGGAAATTTACACTACACTAATCTAGATATTGTGAAGTAATAGCCAAAAAAATCACTAGACTGAACATGTATAATCTTATGTAAATTCACCTTTGAAATGAAGCTGATACTAATAATGTGAAATAAGATACCTGAGATACTCACCCTAAAGATCCAGCTCCAGTGAAATTTTCTCAATACAATATTCTTTAAGCACCTATTTCCTTTCCTGTCACCTGGAAAGGACTGCATCATCTGTCTTGTAGTTGTGACGATTACCAGTGAGTTTGATAGAAGAGGCTTACACATCTGCCTTCCTGTGCAAATGCACCTCAGCTTCTCTTCAGGGCCAGGCACATGAACACTGTTTGGCAATGTGTATGCATGGAAACAATTAATTCCCTAGCACTACAGAGGAGAGGAGTGACAGTCCTCTTCTGTTGCTATTCTCATGACATTCAGCAAAATATCTTCACATAGCATGTGCTCAATAAATCTGTATACTATCTGGCTAGCATCGGACACATGAGGGTCTGATAAAGTTCCTTCTAACTTTTATTTTTCTGGGAAAAGATGCAGTGAAAGTAGCAGTCCATTCAGCAGGATTTGAAAGTTTCTAAATGCTCACTTTCATCCAACTATTTTCTCAAAGGTTTTGCCAATTGGTGTGGTTTAAAAAAATAGTGCCACATTTTATCAAGATTGAACACATATGACATGCCTGACTTTGGGAAAACCATTTGCATGTTATTGCTAATTGGGGTGTAAATATTTAGAAGACGGTTGTGGGTTTGAGTCAGACAAAATATATTTCATTGCTTGACAGAATTCCTGGCACATGGAAAGGATGGTGACAAAAGTATAAATCCCTTTTTCTTTTTCCAAATTTCATCGTAGAGCTCTTGGAATAAATGTGAAGACACTTTGAAAATTCCCCATGAGATTTCAGTGTATTTCATATCCAGTATATCCACTAACAAAGTTTGAAAACATTTATATTAGCCAGCTGTCAGCTTACCAGGATATAGCTGTAAGGAATAGGACATAGGCACAACCAGGATTTATGGTAAGGTTTTGAAAAGCCTGAAGAAATCTGGATGCATTGTTTAGTACAGCAATAGGTGATCCATGGTTTTCAGAGATTAGCATGTAGAAACTGGCACCAAGCAAAGAAAAACAATGGATAAGGTAGCGAAGACAGGTGAGTAGGAACATTTGGTGATCAAATATCAGAAAAAAAACTTAATTTAGAGCAAAATAGTACATTAATCAAAATATCAAAATGAGGTAGGATAGAAGAAATATGAATAAGGTAGAAAAGAGAGAGGAAAATTGTAATTTTAAAGTCGTACTTTTAAGAAAACTGCAGCTTTAGGACACAAAGTTACCCAAGGTTACTACGCCCTTTTCCTTCTTTTCTAGGCTACTCACCCTAAAATTCCTAAGAGTTAAAAAAGATGCAGTCCGCTTGTAAATTGGGCCATGCTTTTCCTTCCCATGCTATGTTATAGATGCACAAATTTCACAGATTTCCACCCCCAAGAACACATAAATAACCCCAGCTACAGACCATAGTATGCCTCACCCTGGAGTGCCTGCACTTCTTTCAGAGTGTATACTGCTTTGATTCTGCTTAATAAATCTGTTTTATGCCTCTCACTGAGATATCCTGAAGTGATTTTCTATGAGGAAAGATGGCAAACCTATTCCGAGGTGGTGGAGAGTGGACCGAAGTCCCCATCTCCTCTTGTTGGACCCTGTTGTGGTTTAACTTTACAAAAGGGATAGAAGTACATGTGTTGTTAAGTTTGTTTATTTTTTGTGTTTTGCATCTCTATAAGCCATCCCCACCCCACCCCTTTTTTTCTGGTCTACTTATCAATCCTTGTGCATTAGCAGTCATTAACTAGGTTTAAAATTTTTTTTTCCTAGTGCTGGGAATTGAACTCATGACCTCGTGCTTGCCAGGCCGGAGCTGTGCCGTTGTGATATATCGCCGGCTCCATTAAGTAAGTTTATTGTGAGACTTTTATGGACTTCCAAGGAAGACACATGAACGAACTGCTCCCTGTCATCTTTGCATCTGCAGTAGAAGGAAAGGGAAAGGGAGATTCTGGGGTGGGGAAGGTGCTGGAAGCTACCATTTGTCTTCTCCGGTCCTGTCTCCACTTTAAATAACTTCCTGCCATAAGGTGGAGCTATATCCTATCCAAAGAAAAGTATTGCCTATAAGATCTGGCAAAAGTCCATTTAAATCACTTTTCATTTCACTTGTGGTTTGGGATTTCAAAAAGTTAAAATGCATGGCAGCCACCCCCAAGCCCACCACCAACCAAGGTAGAGTTGTTATTTTGGTGCGGCTTGGATTTTAATGCGGTGAAAAGGTGTGTGAAAGCAAGCAGGACCTTGTTTTTTAGCTCAGACTGTAAATACAGCTTCAGGGGAAACTCTTTGAAGTGCTGAGATCTGAGGTGGTGGGAGTGGAAGCCCCCCTGAGGTGGTACAGAGAAACCACGGGTATCTGATCGTGTTTGCTCTGGAGTAAATCACAGCAGCATCCAACAGTGGGTGTTGACAAACAAAAAATTTTAAAACACTTTATTTAAAAGAGTATATTGTCCAGATACCTTTATGCTAAATAAGAGATTGCTGCAATGTATGATGCTAGATTATGTTAGCTGCAAGAGATTTTGTTTCTCAGTTTGCGATTGTAAGAGGTATGGCCATGAAAACCCCCAACTGAGTTATCTGTAAAACCCTAGCATCTCCACCCAAAGGAAAAAATGATCCCCTGAAGAGAGAGAGCTCTTTGGGTTTCCTGATAACACATCAAGGGTAATCGAGATAAAGGAGAATGGCTCAATAGGAGTGTGTGTTGCACGACTCCCCGGGCAGTGCTCTCTATCTGGAAATCAATTAAAGGGCAGGGTACACCAGCTCATAGCTGGTTTGGGATTTCCTCAGCAGAGATTTGCAAAGAAACCTTTCAAACAACTAAAATCTATTGTAAAAGCCAAAGATAGGGTTGATCTTGGAGGAGAAAAAAATCTCTGTCCAATGCAGACTGATTAATATTGGTAGATATTTATTACCAGAACATTCGTCTAAAGTGCATAACTGTTTTCTGCCTTTTGATACATAAAGTAGGCATTCAATCAATGTGTTTATATTCCTGTGCTGCTTTTCATAGGCTAGCTACTCCTTTTGCTTCTAAAATCTCACCTCCTGTGTCTGAGTCATTTCTGGTTCTTCCTAGAGTCTTGCACATTACGGTTACACAACAAACATTTTCTGAATATGTAACCCTAAATCCAACTGGGAAATCTGTACATACGATGACTCACTCCTTTAATTTATATAATAGTCCTCCCCTCCTACCTCTTTGCTTTCTTTTGTATCTTCATTTTACCCTGATGAACGCATGTTGATTTTTCGTATGTGCTTGAGTTATTGAAATAGGGCTCCACCCATTCCCCTGGGCCTCTGGTTTTACACTTTTGAAGATCTTTGTGCTTTCTTTGCTGCAAAATGCATCTCACAGGCTTTGCCTCTTGCCACTCCCCTGAGTCTAAGATACACAGCTTCAAACTGTCAGGGACTGTCCATCCATCTCGAGCACCTGGGGTTTAAGGTGTAAGCAATTTGACTGTAATTGCTTCTTCCCAGCAGTTACTCCTTGAAGTGGTGAAGGGGGACATTTGGTTGGTTCTCTTTTCCATCTACATAAATAGGTTTTGGAACCAAATCCAAAGAGCACAGGGTATTTATCTAGAAACAAATGTTACCCCCTACAATGAGAATTCTTAGCCACGCTTTTGTCTTATTCTTTTCTTGGCATATTTGTTAACTGAAAATTCACTCTATTTACATGTGATCCCTTCATTTCTCTAGATGAACTTGAACATAGGTTTTATACCATACTTCCTAAACAAATCACATGCATTTTTCCCCTTAGATCTCAACGTTGAATTGATCTCCCGATGAATACTTGCTGTATTGGATTCAGCTACTATTTTTTTAAGTTGCAAGTAGAAAAGCATTTCAGATAGCATATTTTATTACAAGTATTTTAGCTTTCTCAAGCTTCTTTACTGGTTTTGCTAGAGAGGAACAGGTATGGTTTTCATGACGGAATAGATGGGCATGTGAGTAATTTAATACTTTTTGTTGAACGCTGTGCTTCATTTCAGTTTTAAGCATAGGATTGCACTAGTGTGGTTTTATTAAACTGATAAGAACAGATACTACACTTGATCTTAACCAAAAGGCCAAGAAGTGATACTAATGTGGTTTTAGTTCTCAACAAAATCTTACATGAGTAACAAGATACCTTGTCACTTTTATGCAGCATTACAAAATTTAGAAGACGAAAGCCAAGTATGATTATAAAAAGGTAATCAATGAAGTGGACTACAATGTTTTCATCTTCCATGGTTATTTGCTTTGCATGCCCCTGTATTCCAGCAAATCCATTCAGGCATCCTGGAGTGAGGAAGGTTAGCACACTCCGTACTAACCTGCCCTGGGGTAAGAGGTCACACCTGCCTCCCTTGCCATGTATTGGTACACTACGAGAGTATCTTTTACCTTGAGTGGAAAAAAAGTCAACCTGTATAGAAATCGGTGGCACAATATAACTGTGACATGATCCAGATTGGCTTGATATGTTTCATCTCCCTGCCTGCTGGGGAAACTTTATTACTGTCACAAAGTAAGAGGGAAATTTTATCTCTTATATATAATTTATAATAGGCCATATCAATTTTTTAATCCAATGTCTCTCCATTGTGGTATTCATATTTTCTGCCAACCAGTGTATAGAGACAATATAAACACACTAATTAGATTTAATGTTATTCCTTTGAAGTCAATGATTTATTCAAAAAGTATACTTTCCCAGTAAGCTCTTCTTTTACTACCCCTCTTGATATGTTGACTATAAACAAACATACTTTGAGAAATGAAAGTGAATTCTGTTACTAACAACACCGAGGCAATAGAAATAAATAAAGACTGTTTCAAGAAAACCAAGACATATGATCTCTGTTCTTATGGCGCAGCCAAGTAATCAGGTCCCACCTAAAGTTAAGGTGTCAATTTCTAAGGTCTTGTTGACTTTAGATCAGCCTCCCGTTACTTTGGTGTCTAAGACACAACTTTCAGAAGCTGAAAATGTCGTATGTCATAACAAGTCCAATCTGTATGCGTTAGTTTTTTCTTATTCTTTTAAGGTTAAAAGCAATGTATTAAGTAATAGAGTAAGAAGTGTGTAACACTAGTGGGAATCTGGATGCAACCAGAATGGAGAGGACAGGGAGCTGTGTGGGAGAGAAGCGGTTTCTTATCTGACTCTAGGAGGTCACACTTCTAGCCTCCTCTGAGAAGTCATGCAAGAACAGGGAACAATGTAAGCTCTTGGATAGTTTTGCTATTCCCTAAACAGAATCTCGGAATCCTTTAGTCACCTGTGTTTCGTGCTATGCCCTTGGTGATCCCTAGGTATTCCAGTTAATTGCGTGCCATTTCATCCTTGTTTAGTAATTATCCTTGTGCATAGTTATGAGTGACGTGATTTTCCTAAATATGCATCCAAGTTACATTTTACTCCTGAGGTTTAGTGCATGTTCCTTCTAGTGGCATCAATAAAGAGCATGTGTGCTTCATCCTGCCATGTGTGAGAGAAGAATATGGTCAATTATGATAGTGAAATTTACTAAATGTGATGATAAACACTTTTAAAAGCAGCTCAACAAATGATTATGGATTTCACACTTTTACTAATTGCTTCAATTTCTGACTGAACAGAAAAATCTTCCACTTGCTTTAGTATTGTGGATATAGATCTCCAGGATATATTCAAACATCCTCAAAGTATGTCTCACCGTGCACCTTACCCTTTTATTCTGGCCTTTATTCCTATACATTAACAAATTGTTTATCATTTTTAAATTTTCCCATAGAAAACTTATATGTAGATGTGTATATATGCATACGTGTGTGTGTGTGTGTGTATATATATATATATATATATATATACATATAGACTGAGATGTCAGTTATCAAATGACATTTTAAGAGCAAGCGTTTCATTATCCTGCTTTTCTCATCAATTTTGTCCATATACAAACAAAATGCTACATTTTCTGTGTTCTTAGTTTCATTCCTATTTCTTGGTTTTCCTCCATCCTCTTCACCAGTTCCTTCCCATATCTCGGGTATCTATAGGTTCATAGAGAGCCAGCAATGTGTGGGGTGAGAACATTAAAAGCATTAAACATATTGTTCAATACGATTATAGAACTGATGATATTTTCTCTCCTGACTTGTATCTGTGAATGGCCTCCTACTAATCCAATAAGCTATTGAGGAAAATTGCTATGCTATGTTTCTGCTGGTACCTTCCTTTAGTTCCTCCAATCCAATTTCTATCTTTTCTACTTGGCTCTGTGTTCCAGAAAGTGTCTGCTTGGGTTCAACTGATAGGAGGTACTAGCTTATTACAAGGTAGGGACAGAATGGACTGAGATTGGTTCCCTGGCTGGAAAGGTGACTCATTCCCCAGAGTGCTGGCTGCACTCTTACAAATGCTCCCTTGTTTTGCCCATTGGTCCTGGGGCTGGATCAAGCTCCCCACAATTTCTAGCTATGGGGTACTACGTCATCTCTCCTTAGTGTCTTCTCTTTGGTCCAGTTTGAATGTTCTATTTTAGCTTTCTTGTTTGTTTCCAAGAGGCCAGCACAAGCTTTATATTGAATGAACAAATACAATTTATTCAAAATTATATTTAATAAACATGATTCCTGCTTAACTTTCTAAATTTTAGAAACTGCAAGGGTCAAAAATGGAAGGTAGATCAGTAATTTCTACCGATTCTGTCAAAAACAGCAGAATATTAGTGTTCTTACAATTGTTTCTTTAAATATAAATAAATGTTAGTCTGTTCCCAGACCACTTCCTGATTTTGGCCTTAGAAAAGATACAACTTCTCAGAGCCCAAATTTTTTCAATTATTTTTCAGACACTGGAATTTACTATATCATTTAAATTGGTCTACTGCTAGAAATAAAATAGAATTGTCAACATATTCATCCTGAATTTTATTAAGGTATTTTGGAAAGAATATGCAAATAAATGAAGAAAATAATAGGATGGTCATTTGAACTTTTGTATGTAGAGTTTTCTTAGGTGTAGTGTTGTGTTTGGTGATACTGAATATATTTTTCAACTCTTTTTGTCTGTAAATCTTTCCCAATTTGTTGTTGTTTATATGCTCCTACTGTGAATATAATTTTTATTCTATTCTGTTTACTTTTGAAAAAAATAATCTGGACACTGATTTTCTTCACATATATATACGTATGTTTGGGTGTACAGCTTATTAGGTGTTTGTCATAGTTTGTATTTCTGACAAACTGCAAAAATTTTCCTTTTCCTTTTACTGCTTCTATAGGTGATTACATGTATTCAAACACTGTCAAGCATTCATTGTTTTAGGACAGAACAGTACTGATGAACACATGATAATGCTCTGTTCTGGTTCCTAGGTGCTCCAAGACAGGAAATGACTTCCTGGTGATTTTATAGCTTATCTAAAAATGTAGTGTGTGCAGCAATGTGGACTGAGTATGCACAGCCTTCTTTGGTTTTATTTATAAGTAGCACAACTCTTACATTTTATTACTCTATAGAAGACAATATGTCATATACATTCCTTACATAGTTGTGTTTAAGTTAAAATGTAGGACCTGCCATTAATTTGGGGCCTGTTTTCTCATCAGTAAAAAATGCATGAAATTAATATTTACTAATAGGGTTGTTTTAATAATTAAAGGAATTATTGTTTGGTACTTAGAAAGTACTTCAAATATGTTAGATGTTTTGGTTCTGAGATCCCACAGAATTTTTCTGTACTTTTAAAAATGCATAGGTGTTACTGCTTTCCATTTTAATTATATTTGTAAAGACCCTTCTATCATAATAAGTATTAAAAAGGAAAATTTCACATCTGATTTATATCTTCCATATAGTTTGTATCTCCCATCATAATCATTCTTAGTTTAAAATTATGCAATAAACATTTGTGCATGTATGAAGAATGCATTTTAATGAGTACAAATAACCTTTACTGTACAAAAAAAATCAATAGCTTTGAAATTCTCTATTGCTTCTTACTAAAATAAAATAATTTTATCATTTTTTTCTAAAAAGATGTAATACAAGCTGTAGAGCTTCAATTAGCCCTTGGAAAGCATGGCTATTTTCATGAAGTGTGAATGTTGCCTGAGAATGGAAACTTTAAAAACAGGAACTTAACTGAAAGTTACCATTATAAAAGAGAAACAGGAATAAGAAAAGAATCATCAAATTACACCTCCCAAGTTTCTTCAAGATGTTTGCTACTTTGCATAGACTTAGCATCAGAGTAGAACATGGCAAAGGAAGGGTCAATTAACTACCAGGGTGCTCTTCCTGTGGTTAGATAAAAGGGAGGGAAAAAGAATGAGTAAAAAAAAGATGCAGGTCATAAAGTTCCTGTGAGAATTTTGCTCAAAGTAATAAAAAGAAAACTGGATTTCCTATAGACTTTTTATGCCACAGTGGGTGTTACTTCCCCCTTCTCAGTAGGTTGGAAACTTAAGAAAATGTAAAAGTGCTTCCAAACAGAGCAATTTGTTAGATTCTTAACAAATCTAACAAGTGTTAATTTTCATCACTATATTTTTGTTTATTGAGGAGTGACTGCTTTCACATTATTTTTTGTTCTGTATAAAGACTAGACAGTGGATAAAAAATCAGGCATTTTTTATCGTAACTTCAGTCCTATTCTATCATTTGTGCATGACCGAGGGCAGTGTGACTGGAATTAATGGACATTGCCGCATATTTCCATATTGTTCTGAAGACACAGTGTTTTGTAGAAAAGAATTCTTTCAAGGAGTTTGGTGAGCTTAGAAAAAGTATATGTATATATTTTGACTAATGCAAATGGATCTAAAAGTGTGATCCCCGAGTTCAGCTGTTCAGCTCACAATATGTTAGCACAGAATTTACACTTCGATTGAAAACGTTGAAGGATTGAAAGTTAAAGCTTTTATATGAACCCTTCCTTTTCTTTAAGTATTTTTTTTTTGTATTGTATAGCCTAATTGATTTGTTTCTTTTCAAAGTATTAACTGAAGTCTTTTGATTTCTGGTAGGATAAAAATATTATTTTAATTTTTCTTCAACAAGATATAAAAAAGCATCACTTCTCTTCTGAAAATGTACTTAGAAGTGTATATCCCAAATTCAAAGATGAGGAGAGTATGCAAGGATTAAAAACAACTTTGTTAGTCCACAGATATGAAATATCTAAAAAAAAAAAACAGTGTACGATCCCAGCCTGCTGTACTTCATTTTCATTTCTAGAACAATTATTAAGAAAAGTCTGCTTTTTCTTTTATTTGTGCCCCATATTTTACTCATTCTTCTTTAAACTACTGTGAGCAATCAAGTTCCTACAATCAAACCCTTCCAACATTTCCATCTGCAATCTCTGTAAATATGCTAACTTATGCTCCATCCTCCATAGCACCAATGAACAGGCTTAATAGAGATCACATAAAAATGCCATCCTCTCCTGTTTACACCTTTCCAAGAGTGGAGCGTTGTTTCCAAGTCAAGACACCTGGTACAAGGGTGCAGGTATTGAAGAACAACCCTGTCATGGCACAGCTCCTTAAGATGTGCTGCCCTAGCCCAATTCCCATTTTGATTTATTTAAGTTTGGAAATAGCAGTATTAAATTAGCAAAGACAAGCAATGAACAAAGCCCTGGAGATGAATTAGCCATTGTCTCTGGTCCATTAATCTCCTCTTCAATTCTAGAGAACTGTGGCTCACCCAGACCTGAAGATCAAATAAAATGCCTAATTGAGAAAACCCTAAACAAGTGTGTCCTGGGGAGCTTGGATTTATTTGTCACCCGCTCAAACAACTGTGTTGTTTATATAAGTCTTTAAAACCCTGATACTTTTCCACTCCTATATCTTAATCCCTGGTTTTTTATGCTCAGGAGGGCAATTTAGAGTTGTTTTCAATTAACTAGAATGGAGAGGGGCACTTATTCCAAAAACAGATAGCTGTGTTGTGAGTATTTTGCCAAACATGCTGAGTGGTTTAGATGTAAGTATCAGATTTGGGAGATGCTTTGGGATCTCCTTAAACATAATGATAGCTGCTCTTTGGTGCTTTTAATATCATTAATAAATGGTTGAGCATAATCACAATTAAAGACATAAGTATGGCAAGCAAGGTTGAGATGTTAAGGCTAAATAGAAATGTGAATTGAAGAGCTGAGATAATTACCTAGGACGCCAATGCAGATTGGGCAATACTTTCATTAAAAATATGCAGATAATTGAGATCAAACTTTTTATTTAACACAGAACAGAATAGAATGAAAATCAGTAGGCTGAATTTTGTTCACCCAGAGATGGAACATGCATTTCCACAAACTAAAATGCACTAATACTTTATGTTCTGTAGAAAAAGTCAACGATCCGGAAACTGGAAATCAACTAACAGCATAGTGACTACCCACAGTGTTAATACTGACTCTGTTTCAGCAATAATTTAAATGTGATACTTATGCTGCATGGTCTTTTACAATAGTTACGCCACTTATTGCCCATAGTGAAAGAGGCGATAATACCGTTAGCTTTATTTTATAGATGAACACACGGCCATATCTAGAGGTCAGAGACTCATACACAGTGATTTAGCAAGAAAGTACTAAGACCAAAATTCCCGCTCAACTTTGTTGTTCTTGGTACCTACCTGCATGGCTGTTGTCACAAAAACTGCAGAATTACTAGTAGCGTTTGTTAAAGGAACTGGTTAAATACAATAAAAGTCAAAATTCTGTTGAGCTTAGGTGAGACACAAGTGAGTTAGATCTGAGGAATTTGTAAAGGAATTCTCTTCTTAACAATACCTATGCATTAGAGAAAAGCCACTTAGGTCTTCACTTTAAATTTAGCGGAAGTGATCACCAGCAGGGTATTGCCTTGTATTGTCACCTTTCAGTTTACTGCCTATTTTCAGGTGTGTAAGGCTTCACTGAAGCAAATTAATGTGCTTAGGACATTTGAATATGGATCAAGTCAATTTGTGTGTTACACAAATTTCATTTTCTCTGTTGTCAACCAGCTGCACATCAATTGGTTTTAAAGAGATATTCGTTGGAACAGGACAGACTATATTTAACATAAAGCATAGTGTAAAGTATAGAGGCTATTTTGTACAATAACTAGCTTGAGAATTTAGGCGTAATATTTTTGAATGTTGTTTTCATGTAGGCTTTTTCGTAGATTTTTATTGGATAGTTACATATCAAATTGATCATTTAAAATATTTTAATTTTTAATAATCACACTGCTATTGACAGAACACTTTTCATTTAAAGGACTTTTAAGTAAAGCATATTAATTGATTCCCAGGATAGCCTCATGGTTTATGTATTTTTACTATTCCCAGAAGTAAAGACAGAGAGATGAAGTGGTCAGGTTAGCCATAGCATGGAAATAGTTGCCTAAAAATAATCTGAGTAAGAGAAAAAAAAATCGGGGAGGATGTAAAATTTTTATACTCTAACACTGAGACTTTTTGTTTACTCTACTTTGCACTAGAAAAACCCATGCATTTTCAAACCGCCTCCCCCCCTCATTTTGGTGGATTGAATCCAGGGCCCTCATGCACACCAGGCAAGCACTCTACTGCTGAGCTATATCCCCGACCGGTCCTTTCCTCTTTCCTTTCCTTTCCTCTCCTCTCTTCTCCTCTCCTCTCCTCTCCTCCCCTCCCTTTTTCTCTTCTCTCCTTTCCTCTTCTCTTCTTTCTTTTCTCCTTCCCCTCCCCTCCTTTCATTCCTTCCTTTTTTTCTTTCATTTTATTTTGAGACACATTTTATGTTGCCCAGTCCTTGAACTCAGGATCCTCCCAATTCAGCTTTTAAGCTGTGATTATAGGCATGAGCCTATGTGGCTAGCCTATTCTCACTCTTAAAAAGGTAAAAGTTAGAGAAAGACAATACTCTCAACAAAGGGCAGAAAATGATACTGATAACCAGACTGAAACTAATGTAAAAACTTCAATCTAAACCAAAAATTTTTAGAGATCATTTGAAAAGAACTTGAATTTTTGAGAATTAAAAAATAATTTCAAGTCAAATTCTAAAAATTTCACATCGATTTTTTTTTTAAGGATTTCAACCTTAAAAGCAATCCCCGTTTTGACTCCAAAATATATATGGTTTGTTTATGCATTAATGATTAGACATTAAGACCAATAGATGCCTGGAAATGTGTACGTCTTTGGTCAGCAACTTTAAATTTAATCTGTCTCTTTTCTCCTCTTTTCTGTCCAAACAGTGTGATCTTCATGTATGTTAATTAATAGAAGCTAGCGTGGAAGAGTAACCCTTATCTGATACTGGAAGTTCCTACGGTACTGAGACAATGCCTGCCACGGTGTAACCAGGCAGTGCAGGCAGATGATGTAGTGATTATTTATTTGTGCACACAGAATAAATTATACTTTCACTTTCCGCATGTTTGGTCTGGTCATTTTAGCAATATGTGGCTGCCATCTGCCTTTTTGGAAACGTTCTATAAAGGAAGCAATATTAATCACAGCCGCTATTAATTCATTTCTCCTGTAAGATAACAAAAATGTATCGATTACTTTATGCCATGCGCTGCTAGAATCTGAGGATATAAATGTAAGCAAAGATGGATACAATCTCTTTTCTTATAAAATTTGTATTGAAATATAGAAGACAGGTATTATTCAAATAAAGTAAAGTAAAAACGTATGAAAAATGCTCCTTTCCTGAGGATCATGAAAGATAGGTGTCTTGTATATTATGGGAAGATGAGGTCTGAGAAGCTAGTCTGCAGGGTCTGGAATGGTTTCCTTGTGGAAGCTGTAAAAGAATGAATGGTGAATAGGAGTTAGGTGAACAGGGTAGGAAAGAGCATCTGTACTATCGATAGAGAACATTCAAATGCTGCTTCACGAGAAGAAACAGTGCCGGATCGGTGACTGGGGAGAAGAGAGTGAGGGGTCATACGACGGAGGGTGGTGCAGTTCTTATTAGACACAAATGACATTGCTCTGTGCTATGGTTAATTTTGTGTGTCCCCTTGGCTGGACGCAATGCCCAGATATTTGGCAAGCATTGTAGGTGTTGCTGCGTTGGTATTTTTTCTGGGTGAAATTACATTTAAATTGATGGGCTTTGAGTAAAACACATTCCCTTACAGCGTATGAGTGAGTCTCATCCAATCAGTTGAAGGCTTCAAAAGAAGGAAGACTGATCACCCCTGAAGCAAGAAGGGATTCTGCTAGGTGACTGCCCCTGCGCTCAAGAGGCAATTCTTCAGTGGTCTCCAGCCTGTCAGACTACCCTGCAGATTTTGGATTTACTAAGGCTTTACAAACACATGAACTAATTCCTTAAGATAAATCCCCCCATATCCCATTACTTTCTCTTTCTACACACACACACACACACGCACGCACACACACACACATACACACACACAGAGTGGAGGTGGCGAGAGTTGTCTCTCTGGGGGACTGTCTCCAGGACACCCCTGCAACCTCTGCAGATACTAAAATCCATGCATATTTAAGTCGTTATGTAAGATGGCATAGTATTTCCGTATATCACAGACACACCGTCATGCATACTTTAAATCATGTCTGGATTACTTATACTAGTAATACAATCTAAATGCTCTGTAAGCAGTTGTATTATTTAGGGGTTAATGACAAGGAAAAATCTGTAGATGTTTAGCACAAACACAAATTTGTTTAACATTTTTGATTCACTGTTGAATTTGTGAATGTGGAACCTGGAGCTATGGAAGCCCAAATGTAGACCTATGTATACATACTATGTTTTCCCGAAAAATAAGCCCTAATTGAAAAAAAAAAAAAAGAGAAAATAATCAGCCTCGAACACCAGTGATCAAAAATGCCAGCCCCAATCAGCCTGTCCTTCCCTTACCTGCGTTACAGAGTAGCCGCTGACTAGAATAGTGATGGCAGGGAAGGCAAAGAGAGGCTAATTAGGGTTGGCATTGTTGATCTCTAGATTTCAAGGCTGATTATTTTCTTGCTAGGTCTTATTTTGGGGAAAGAGAGTAGATAGATAAATGGATCATGATGGTTCTGTTTTTCTGGAGAATGGACTAATAGTCTAGATTATTGGAATGTTTGAGTGCATAGCTATTTGGCTACTAAAGGAGAGTTAAAACTAGTAACATGGAGATAATAAATACAGCATGGCAACACGAAATGACAACAAATAGGTGAGTTATAGAGATCACTCTAAAAGGTAGGCGAGGTAGTGAGTGGGTTGGGTCAGGGTGCTCAGGCAGACCGAAAGAATTAGTAGGACTCAAGCTGAGCAGATGAGACAGAGAGAGTAGCTCCAGTACAACCTGAGCAACGGAGGGGCCAGAAATAAGTGAGATGACTGTAGGGCTCTGAGTGGCACACCTGACTGAATTAGAGGCTTCTGGGAACAAACTTGGAAGCCTGGCATCCATCTTTGATTAAGTCAAGAGGAGAATCAGAACCCAGAGCTCCTGAGTTTACTGAAGAAAGACACAGTATGAAGGAAAATGGATGTGAGGAAACCTCATGAAAGGGCAAGTTGGTAAGATCTCCTTTATGAATTATTCAGAAAGGGAAAATTAAATCATGAGTCCTGTATGGCAGTCTAGTTCTTTCTGGATTGTTTTCACCTCACAGGGGGATACAGAATAAGATGAGTAGAGCAAAAAGAAAGTGAAAGAACCAGTCAGCCAAATATAGCCAGGGAAACAGTGCCTTGGTCTCACAGCATGAGGACTCCTGCAAGCCTGCTCTGGAGGGAGCCATAAAGCAAACCTGCGAGAGTGCCGCATCACCAGTCTTTACTGCTCTTTATGCAACTGGGTTAATCTTTTCTGTTGTTTCTTTTCTTCCTTCTTTCTGGTGAAAAGTGAGAGAGAATTTTCTTGTAGGTAAGATCTGGGAAAAGTTCTTTCTTTTACGTGCACTGTGGAGCTGACTGCAATAAAGCCAGTGAATTAGGCAACTTTGAAGTCCTCAGTTCTGAGTTGTCACTCGGTTTAAAGGGATTCAGTTTAAGGGAGCAAAGAACCAAGCTGTCCCATTCTGGGGAGGTACAGAAGGCATTGCTTACCAGCTGCTATAGACAGAGGTTTGTCTGTTCCATTGGTCCCAAATGTTCTAAATAACAGATTAGCACATTTATACAATTGAAATTTAACCCTGGGCATTAATTAAAAGCGATGTGCTTCGTCGTTTGGTCAAGTGTGGGTAGAATAAGGTAACGACAGTACCTTAGGGAGTAGAAATATGTTCATTTCAATGACACTGACATGATTTGGGGACAAAAGAAATAGCATATCTCAAAAACTGGAGCAGAATGTTGCATTCAGTTGCTGAGGGGGTGAGAGAAGGTAGGGAATAGTTACCTTTATTCAAAATGTGTATTAACTGTATAAAATGTGCCAGGTACTGTGTTCAGCAGTGCACATGCCTTCTTTCATTATTATTTTTACAATATGTACTTATGCTTTAATAAATTTTACTAAACACTTTGTGCCTATTGCCGGGAATATAGCTGTGGATAGAGTTGATGCGGTTCCTGCTTTCATGGCGGTTGTATTCTGGTCAGCTAGTGTGTTGTTTTGCATTCCATTACAAGACACCTAACACCTATAACTTAGAAGAGGAGCTTTTTATTTTTGGTTCATGGTTTCAATCCCTGGTGGCTGGCTCCAAGACAGAAATATCATGGTGGAAGGGCCTGGCTGAGGAAAGCTGCTCTACTCATGAAGGACAAGAAGCAGAGAGCAAGGGAAGAACCAGAGATGAAGGTGCCAGGGACCAGGTACTGTTGCCGAGGTCGAGGTCCCATGACCCACTTCCTCTACCCAGGTCCTGCCTCCTAATAGTCAGTTCCACTATGACTTCATCAATGGATTAGTCCAATGATAAAGTCAGTGCCTTCATACTACAATCATCTTTCCAAAAATCTCTTCATCCAGTCAAATTGGTAATCAAAATTAAACAGCACAGTTAGAGAGACAATAATGAAAAGAACAGCTTAAGTTCCATGGAAACCAGGCTTCTGTCTATTTTAGCTATTGTAGTAGCTTTACCAACTGATGCAGTACTGGGAAAATAGTGTGTTTTCAATATTGTTTGCAAATGCATAAAGGTGAAAAGATGGAAATTGACTTTCTTATCAAAAGATCTCTATGCCTATAAGATATGTAAGCCTTCTAGTCATTATTTCTATTTTTTAAAATATTCTACTTGTACACTGGTCTCCAAATAATGAAAATTCTAATTTTAAAGTTCAAATCTTTCCCTGATCTTCCCTTGTCTGAATATTAGGGTTTTGTGTTGTTGCTGCTGCTGCTGCTGTTTTGAGTATAGCTATCTTACAGTCCCACTAAAACTGCCATTTCTAGCTGGTTAAAATTTTTCTGGAATCAAAAACAACTGCTAAACATCTGAATATATAACACACAATCTTTTACCAGAGATATAAAAATTAATACAGAAGGCAGTTCTTAATTCTCACAAGAACTCAAGAAGATTTTCCATGGGGCAGACTAGACTTGAGTGGGTGAGTGATACAAAAGGACAAACCACATTGAGCTTTTGCTTTTCTCTCTTCCATGGTGGCCCACCCTCATACTGTATGGTGTACATCTTTTCCTCCTTTTACTTGGCCCAAACTTTCTCTACAGAGCTTGCTTCTTTTCCTATCTTTAACAAAACTTTGGTACTGTTTGGAGTTGTCTTGACCAAGTCTTTGCTCAAGACAGAAAAAACCTAGAAACCACCTCCAGAGGGAGACCCCAGCACCCCAAATCCTGGTAACATATTTGCCTTTGCTGGGCAGGAGAAAAGGTAAGGCTCTTTGGACACATTTTTTTTTCTTTCTCTCTCTCACCTGGGCTGGGGGAACCTGGGAAATTTCTCATGGTGCCAGGAACTGTTTTGTAGAATTCCTAGCATGTGTGGTGGGGGGAGAATGTATGGTCTCTGTTTTTCTTCCAGCCATAGGAAGCCTACACACTCACTTGAAGTTTATCTCCCCTTTTCTTTTTTTCCCTGTTTTTGGTCACTCATTGCAGATACAAGTCAGTAAGGAACAAAGAGCTTGTTATTAATCCAGTTGCAGAACAGAACCTTCAGGTACCATGTGTGCAACCTAGAGTTCAGTGTGCCTTTTTGACCTCATGTTTCTGTTCTCTGCTCATCTTTCTCACTCTTCATGTGTGTGGGGGCATTGGTAACTTGGTAGCCGACCTGAGTAACCACCTACCCAGTTTACTCCTTTTGAGCTCAAAAGCTCTCATCTGTGCTTTTCCCTTAGATGTCCATTTCTTTTTCAGGGTTGTCATTTTGTCTCATCATATGACTGGCTACCATCTTATCTTGTCACATGACTGGCTGCCCATTTTGAATCATTCGTGTGGATTCCACCATGTTTGATTTCAAGTGACCTCATGGTCACTGGAAAATCTCACCCTTGTAGATTGGAGCTAAGCCTCTGATTTTAGAAAACACGTTGGCTTCTTCCTTCTTTTCTTTTGACTTAGGCTACATCCCTTCCTTGTTTTTTCTAACAAAATGCAGGTAATTTAGAAACATATGCCTGATGATTTAAGCAGAACAAAAGAACAGCCTGTAAAGCTTAACTCAAGTGAAAATGAGTCAAAGGTAGAGCCACCTCATTCTTAGGATTTTTAAAGGTTTTTTCTTTCTTCCTTAAGAAAAAAAAAAGGATTTCTGTCTCTACTGCCTTAAACAAAATACCCAAGTTTTTACTGCCAGGGCAAATGCAATAGATACTGTTTCTCAAGTGGCTCCACCCTGCTTAAGTAGAGCTATCAAGCGGCTCAACATGACTAAGGGAGTGGCGGAGGTGGTGGTGGTTGGTTTCCACCCTGATATCATGGGAGTTTTAAAGGACTAGATAAAGCCAACAAGTGGCTCAACCCCCTCTCCCTAAGATAGGTGGACCCCCATGTGGAGACAAAAAGCCCTCAGTAGGGCTTTCTTCTATGCGTCTATGAAATATGCCGGTGCTTTGGACAGAGGCATGTGTCCAGTGAATACTTGAGTCTCACAAGTGATGTTTTGTGGGTTCTGATTGGGTCTTTTCCTTCTGCGTGGGATGCTTTCTTAAGGACCCGAGACCTACTCAGCTCGTAGGAGAGCCATCAAGTGGCTCAAAATGATGTGTCTGTGAAAAACAGCAGCATCATTGTTGCTTTGGACAGATACGTCTCACTAGTGAATACTTGAGCCTCACAAGAGGTGCTGTGTGGGCTCATCAGGCCTCCTCCTTCTGCATGGGATGCCACCTGAAGTACCTAAGACCTAGTTGTCTCTTTGTATAGGGCCCAAGATAAGCGGTGGGAAACCGCATGAATCACGCCCCGCAGATTCTGCTAACTTCACCACTAGGCCATATCCTGAATCAGCAGGAAAGATTGATGCTGCCGATTCAAAAAGGAACAGCTTATCTTTACCTATGATTGCGACATGGTTTGGGGTCAGTGTGAAGTAGGAAATGGCAGAAGATGGGTATGGGATGGCAGTTAAATTATGAGACTATTTTTCAGTTAAATTGTTTCTGCTTATGTTTAGGTTTTTGTGACTCTTTGTCTCAGCCCAAAATCTATGGTATTTAAAGTGACCCCAGAGGAAGAGAAAGGTATCTTTGATGATCTTGTCCTTGGGATCCCCACCTGCCTTTCAGGGGATATGTGTCTCTCCCAGCTGTTTAATAAAGAAACTTCAGAACGGTAGACACCTGTGACCCAAATGCTGGACACAACCCTTTTGGCATTTAGTAATGAGGAACTGGAGGAAGGTCAAAAGAGAAAAATTAAAACTGTAGCTGTTGCAATTGGCAATGCTTTACACTCATCCAAATTCAGATTATCTAAGGGAAAACCCAAGGATGATTGAATGCAAGAAGTCTGGACACTGAGCACACAACTACATCGAGCCACTCCCTGGGCCCTGCTCCAAGTGTGAAGCAGCCAATATGCCTGACTCATGGCCCTGGAAAGTTGACTGTCTGCTCCCAGAGAGGGGCCATGCCAGCTGAAACTCTAATTTCCTATATTGAAGAAGCCCAAGGGAACCTACATTGCCCCTGTCCATGGATATTGCCATCTTTTTTGAGGAACTCTGGGTAACACGGACTGTCATGTGTGAGCCAAATCAATCACTTCATTCTGTTTCAGCTTATTTCTCTGGAAAACCCTCTTCTAGTTCCTTAGCTATAGTTGGAGTTGAGGGGGCCCCTTAGTCGGATATTCTTCACTCCTGCTCTGACATGTGACTTTGAAGGCCTAATGCTTAACTATGAGTTTCTATTTGTCTCAGAGTCTCCTACTTCCTTGCTAAGAAGAAATTTACTAGCAAAACTGGGGGTAATTCTCAAATTCCAGCAAAGGCCAAAATGGATTTTACCTGTTGGGACTATGCCAGGTCTCCCTGACCTAATTAGCCAACAGGTGGATCCTGCTGCAAGGTATAATGGAATACCTGACTTAAGAAAACCCTTCTTCCTCTACATATCAGAAAATAGAGGAATTTCTTTTGGTGTCTTGACCCAAAGGCTAGGACAAGAACTCTGCCCAGTGGCATACTTTTCAAAAAGTTAGATGGGGTGGCTGTTGGATGGCCACCCTGCCTGAGTGCAATAGTAGCTACAGCCACACTACAGAGGAAGACTTTAGGACAGAACCTAGAAGTCCTGATTCCCCATAAGGTCAAAGCAATCCCTGAGACCAAAGGTTACTTGGGGTTAATAGGGTAATGGCTTGCCAAGTATCATGCTATGCTCTTAGACACCACTGAGGTTATTATAAAATTTACAGCACTCCTAGTCCTGCCTCTCTGATGCCTACAGCCCAAGAAGTTAGCCTCTCTTGTGAACAGGTGATCTTCCAGAGCTAAGAAGCAGTCAGGGCATCAGTGACCTGTCCCTGCAAAACCCTGAGGAGGTATGGTTCACTGATAGAAATAGCTTTGTCCAGGACAGACATCAAAATGCAGGTTATACAGTTGTCAGTTCACAGCAGGTCACTGAGTACACCTTCCCCCAGGGACTTCTGCTCAAAAGGGCAGAGGTAATAGCTGTTACTTGGGCATTGTTATTAGGAAAAGCAAGCAGCTATATATCTATACAGACTCCAAATATCCCTTTCTTGTGCTGCATGCCCATGCAGCAATCTGGAAAGAAGGAGCTTGCTGACTAATAACCAATCATCTATTAAAAAATAAAACAGGAAATTTTACAACTATTAGAGGCAGTCTGTGTTCCCAAGCAGGTTTCTGTCATTTATTGCAAAGGATCCCAAAGAGACAGGTCTAAAATATTCTTGGGAAATTAAAAAGCCGATAGGTAGGCAAGAAGGGTAGCCCTACAGACCCTCAGGACCCTAGCCTTATTCCCAGTTTCTGAAGAGCCATTCTGGTCCTTCCTCAAGGGATGCAGTGGCAAACTGTGAAAATCCTACATGGGAAATGGTCACTAGAATTTTCACAGGACTAAGAAGAAAGCTATTCCTGAGAACCTCTGGAAGACCTGAGGCTTCTTTTCAGAAAGCAAGACTCCAGTATTACTCCAGGTGCAGATAAGTTGTGTGTCCTTAGTGATCCTAATTCACCACAGCTTACATGGGCACCTGTGTTGAGACTTCTGTTTTTAATTAAATCCTTTATATGGGTAATCTTGCTAAGGCTATGGGTCTCAGGCTCTCAATAATTTATCTAACCTCCCTCTTTGCCATACTTTGTCCTCCACAAGAAGCATGGAAATCTGACCTGCTCCTCATATTTTGGTTCTACATCCCCAACATAATAGTAAAGTTACTTTCTTTCTCCCATTGAACAAACACTTCAATAGTCACTAACTCTTTTCTCATTGCCTGCTGACAGGTTTTCTTTCTTCAACCCAGCCATTGAGCTACAACATTCCAAGGCAGTTGGAGAGCACATACTCTCCAGTAGGTAGGGTCTACAGCCCCTTCCAGCTGGAAGAAGCTGTAGAAGACAGAGACCTCCACTCTCTCAGCATCCCAAAAAGAATTATGAGGGTATGTGTGTCTCAGGGGGAATTGAGACAGGAGATTAGGGCATGGTAGAGCTGGCTGAGGAAGTAGGTGTGACCTGTCAATTACAAAATCCAAGGATATGTGAGCAGAACAGTTACCAAAATCCTTTATGTGGACTTCTTACCGAAACTTGAGCAGGCTTTCGATAGGATGCCCTGGACCTGATGTCAGCCTGAGGAGTGAGTGACACAAAAAGGACAGTCCACACTGGATTTTTAGCTACTGTGTTCTCACTTGCATGATGGTTGCCCTCATGATATAGGGGGTACTTCTTTTCCTACTTTTACATAGCCCAAACTTGCTTTGCAGAGCCTGTTTTTTTTCCTACTTTGAATAAAATTTGTGCTTGTCTTGACCAATTCTTTGCTCAGGACAGAAAGAATCTAAAACCACCTCCAGGAAGAGATTCCAGCACCCCAAAACTCAGTAACAGAAGGAGGCAGGGAAAACAGCCAAAGGCTTCAGTTTAAAAAGCTTATAGATAAGTCAAGGGTCTAGCAACTGAAACTGCAGTGTCCATGGGGGTAGAATAAAAACCTCCAGAGTGTCCATAGAGGTAGGTTGGAGGTAGAGTAAAAAAGAATGTGCTAGAAAATATCAGCAGGACTTATTCATTATATTGATTGATTGATTGATATAGATAGATTTTATTCGGCAAAGCTACTGAAGTATACACTCAGAAAATAGAGTGTGGGATTCCGGAGATATGGCGTATGATCTGCGCTTGGTTGTATGTGTGTATATGTGTGTGTGTGTATGTGTGTGTGTTTGGAAGTATACTGTAATATGAGTGATCCAAAGTGTTTTGCCTATAAACATTCTTTGAATATTTTAAATCTGTTTCTTCATATTAAGGTCAGATTTCTGCCCTTTACTTTATAAACTAGGTTAATTTATAGACTGAGAATGTCTTTAAGGGATTTTGGTGTGGTAGGCCTGGAAGAAAAAAAAAAAAAAAAAAACACAAATAAGGTTAGGGAGTACAAACAAGCCTTGGGACTAAAGATAAGGAAAACACAGAGGAGTAAACTTGGCTAACTTTATGTCCTGATGTGGCAGTTTTTTTGAGTGCAATTATTATAGTTATGGTTTTATCTTATTTCTACTACCTTTATTTCTTGTCTACTATTGCATGCCCCCTACCTCCCAAGACTTTTAACCTCTTTTTCTTAAGAGTTGCAGAGGGCTGAGTGACTTTCTCATTTTAGCATAAGAAAGTGAGACTTCCAGGTATGTTAGTATAATTGGTGAAGAAAGAAAAATAGAAGTATTAGGTAGGTCTTCTCTAAGAAAATTAGATTGTTGTTTAACAGGTAGACTTATGAGAGATTTGAGGATAGAGAAGACAATGTGAAATAGGATAAAGACTGTGAATGAGCAAGGATATGACAGTAAAACTGTCAAAGTTTGGATTATTCATTTGAAATTTTTGGTCATAAATTTGAAGGAAAATCCATCATCAGAATTGCTCGTTTTTCCTAGGAATACATTTTGTAACTTTAGGATAGAGGCAGAGTAAATAGATTTTTATGCTTAATCTGAGTTGGAAATTTTTCAAGTATTAGAATAAAGAAAAGAAAGGTGAAGTGATTAAGTATACTTTCCAGGAAGTAAATGTAATGTTGGACTGTAGAAACAGTGTAGGCAGGGAGGGAAATACAATCAGGAACAGGACGATAGAGAGTGAACAAGTGATCCACTTTTTGCAGTGGTCAAAAGTTATATAATTTTGGAATTGGGATAGTAGAGTAAGTAAGCTGAAAGAATAAAAGTGCACTGGGATGTTTGAAATTAATTTGCAGCTGATAGGTGTTATCAACAGTTTCTATTTTGACATCTGATCATGTGAGTGGGAAGCTAATGTGGAATTGAAGAAAAGGGCAGTGGAGAAAAAGATGTCAAAGAACTTGGAATTCAAGGTGTTGCAATTAGGGTAGGAGTGGTGCAGGAGGGGAAGGCAGTCAGAGAGCTACTGAAATCACTAATGGCATCATTGTGGAAGGAGAAGGGGTTTTAAGAGAAAAACTAGGAGAATTAAAGAGTGGTAGAAAAGTAACATACGCATCAAAGAAAGTGAAACTGTGAAAGACAGAAGGTGATATAGCTTGGAAGTGGCAATAGTTCATGATTTTCTAGAGAAGTCCTGTTGCCCTGTTGCCCTGGGACATTATTTCTTTTATTTAGAAAAGTGTTCCTTTTACTTAAATGTGTAGTCAAGTACAACGGTATCTCTATTCTTTATGGAGTGTACGGTATGTGAATGAAGGCAAAGAGAAGCTTTTCCTCAATGCTCATTTCCTCAGTGGACTGCAACATTTCTGTTACAATCAGAGGGGAAAGGAACTATGCGGAAGACACAGTGTGAACATAGGTGTGCTTGCTGGTGATAGTTTGAGAGCTCTGAAAGACAGACAAGAGCCATGGTTGTGAGGGAAGAAATGCCTGATGAGGTCACACTGATGCATTCATGGACTGGGGTGAAGAGTATCTGTGAGGTTTGGAGAATTCATAATGACCAATTCTAGACATCAAAAGAAGCTGAGGGCCGGTGAGATGGCTCAGCAGTGCAAGAGACTGCCTGGCAAGGGCGAGGTCCTGAGTTCGACTCCTGGAACCCACATAAAGGAAGAAAAGGGCCAGTGATATTGCTCAGCGGCACAAGTGCCTGCTGGCAAGAGCAAGGTCCTGAGGTCGACTCCCGGTACCCACATTTAAAAAAAAAAAAAAAGGAAGCTGAGATTGGATACTTCAGAGTGAAATGACTTCTCTTACACAAAAATATAGATTTCGTGGCAACTGGGATTATGCAGTGATTAGAGACAGTGAATGTTTTGGTGATTAGTCATGCTTAGGGCCAGTGGTCACCTCATCAGTGACCAATAGAATTAATTTCCATTATTTTGAGTCGGATGGTAGTATACAGAAAAGCAACCTTATATTCTTTTGATTCATTCATTCATGGATTTATTCAAAAAACAACCATTTATTTACTGATATTTTAAAAACCCTGTGATCATGGACACATATTTATATATTCCGAGATAGCACAAATTCACAAAAAGAAGCTCAGATGATAAAACTTCAAGAAAAGTTAAGAGATAAATAAAGTCTATTAATTCATCCCAGAATAGAGTAAGGAGAGGATTTGGAGAATGGTTGATACATCTCAATCAAATTCATGAAGGGAAAAATTGTACTTTTGGACAAAAATAAATCCCATACCCCCAGCCGAGTGGAAGAGGGAGGTTAGGAGGAAGGTAGAGGCGTGTACGCGGACCACTGCCAGCTGTGTCCGGGAAAGTCCTCAACCCCAGAGGGAAAGCTCAACCTCTGTTAAAGCATCTAGAGGCAACAGGTCCTGCTAGAGGGGCACCCTAACAGGAAAAGCGAAGTTGGCCTAACAAGTAAATGAACAGAAAAGGAACATCTATCTTAAAGATGCTTTGGCTCTATGATTAGAGATGGTGACAGGAGACTTAATGTCTAAGTGTCTTCTCGCCTTTGCCAAGGAAAAGACCTCAGGTAGGGGTAGAATGCAATGCTGGTGCGAAGAAGGGGATGAAAGCCACAAAAGGCTGATACCCCAGTTTCCCACATGCCTAGCATGAGGGCAGGGGCTTGAGTATAATTTAAGTCATAGAAGATCAAGTTATAGAAAATGAAGTCATGTTTCTTAAACATCTTAACTTGGGGGCTGCTTCAGATTATTCAAGCTGTATTTATTAGGCTAGCCTAGAATGCGGCAAGGAATAAATCCAGAAATCTCAAGTACTTAACATGACACATGTATTTTCCTCCCTGAATTGTCCGATGTGGTTCAGTACTCCTTCCACGTCTTGGCAGGGGCTACTGGAATCCATAGTTCTTGCTTTCTGAACTTTCACAGTGTTGCTTGAGGTCCAGGTTTGTGTTTAAGATGATGTTTTAATTCTTTTTTCTCTCTCCTTGTAACCCTGTCCTCCCATAAAAAATTGCAACACTATCGAGACAGAGTTAATTATATGATATGAAGGAAACTTCATTGACTGCATTTCAGAATTAGTTGTAAATATAAACTCCAGAGTTATTTAGTAATTGTCCTAATAACTCAGTGACATGTAGTTTTTAATCTATCATTTGGGCCAACAATTGAACTGAATTTCAGCAATCCATTTTTCTTTTTTTTCTCTCTTTCTCTGTGTTGGATTTTTGTGACCTTTTGACTTCTACTGGAAAATATCTTTGCAGTGACTATACTAAGGGTGGCATTTAGGTCCTTTGAGGAGCAAAGCGAGAGCAGGCCATTTGAGAGACTATGAAAATAGGACATTGTCTTGGTATCTGCAATTTACTATCATGCTTTGCAAACATCTTCTGCAATCACAGAAGTACACGCGAGAATGTCGAGGGGCTGGGATGCAGCTCAGTAGCTGGGAGAACACGTTCCTTGCATGTGTGAGACTCTGGGTTAGATCCTGAAGAGTAAAAATCAAAAAATAGGATTAAAGTCTGGACCTAACTAGGGTTAAATTTCTAAATGACTAATTGACTTGTCAGTGGTTCAGTGTGATGATCCTCACGGATTCTTTTTCTTTTAAATTGACAATATAGTTCTTACTTAAGCATATGGTTAGGAAGATATTGCATTGATTTGTCAATCTGGTAGTAGAATTCTTCCTGAACCATGTAAATATAGGTAGATGAATCTCTAAATTCTACCCTTCACATATAGTTGTTTTAGACTGAAGGTATAAAACAGAATAAAAGGATGCAAGAAGTGAGGTGAAGAATGAATGAAAGAAATAATAAAAATGGAGGAGAAGACTATAGATAGTTACACGTTTTGTCTTCTTTGATTGTCCAAGCTATCATCCTTGGTTTAAAAAGATCTTCAGGTGAACTCTACTAAATGATTGTCATTTATCATATTAGAGAATCTGGCACATGGGTTTAAATGGTTTATTGTGTTGTATCCTGCCGATAAATCTACACGCACAGCAACTGTCACTATCTCTTTCAAGTTAATTTTCTATACGCTTAGTGGTAATTTTTAAAAACTTATTTTTCTACTATATTTTTACCTGGCTAAGTTAGGTTTGTTTGAATATTAAGTTTTGAGAAAGAGAAGGAATAAGCTATTTAAAAAGGTACCCTGGGATATCAGTTTGAATTTCTCTAGATCATGGGCATCATTTTTTGGCAATACAGAATTATTGTACCTTTTTGTACAGTGAGAGGGTGTTGAGGATTTGAAGAATTGATATTGAAGCTGGGATATTGGCCCAGGTTGTTTTGTTCTTTTGCGACCTACAGATGCCAGCAAGCTTATCTGCGTTGATATTCTTCAGAACTGAATTGATCTGAGGAGTAGCATATTTGGAAGAGATTTTCTTTTGGATCACTTAGCCATCTGATCAGTAGTTTGGATTACTTAGTCACAGATGTTCAGCTGCTGCCTGGCTCTCTCGGAGATTGTTGAGCGTTCTAATTCCAGCAGGTGAATGATTGGCTACAGTTTCTTGACCCTGAGGACCACACACACTTTCTAAATTGTTTATCGTCTTAGCAACTTCATTCATTCCTGTGACAGTTTAGCTTTTCTTCTCTGAGATTATTTCCTGGAGGGAGGAGTATTATTTGCACTAGACTCATCTTTTTTTTTTTTTTTAACTAGATTTTACAACTTGTGTTAGGATAGTTTTCATTTAATGTAATATTGCCACATTTTAAAGAAAAGACATGGTTTGAAATAATAGGTTTCTACTTCTTTTGTCTACTGGCATCTACAAAGTTTAAAACACATTTAAATTTTGGTTTCACCCTGCTAATAAAACCCTCAAGTCCAAGATAATGGGTTAACTAAACTCCACAAAACTTGGTAAACATTGCGTAGCTATCTTCCTTTATATGTGTTTGCCAAGTAACTGATATTTTATAGCTCTCTAATTGATAGCTTGATCTTTGTCTCATCTTAATTTTCAACATGTATTTTATGGCACATTTAAGAATATAGATATCAAAGTTACATTGCTATACCCTAATGTCTTCAATTAAGTCGTTTAGTTTATGTTAATGTACTTTATGGCATGATTTTATTGTATTAAATTTGGTTTCCTTTTAAATTATTTATTTCTATCAAGGGCTACATTTCTCTGAGTTGTAAAATTTTAAAATCATATTTCAACACCATTTATAAATGCCCAAGGCTTGTCAGTTTCCTTACTGAACTATCATGCTAATATGAGTTTATCGAAAAAAAGAAAACAGATATAGGTATGTAAAGCTTCTAAATTAGATTCGGAGATCTTTTTGTTTCTTTTAAATTGTAATAATGACTAACAAAGAAAAACATGCATTGGGTATCTATAAATTGTTCATTTTATTATCAATATTAAAATTTTCTTTTAACATTTCTGAATCTTATTTTTAAAAATGTAAATCCAACAACTTATATCCTTTAAGTATTTTCAAATACCAAAGAGTTCTTTAGGAAGCATAATACATGAAAATGTCAAAGGTATGAGAGAGTAAAAGACTTTATTTTAAATTTTAACTCTATAATGTTACAGTTCTAAAATATTAGCATTAGAAAATAAATTAGGTTTTTTCCTCACACAATTCTTCTTTTCCCATCAGATTTGTTCTATTTAATAATTTTTGTTTGATTTCTTAGCTATAGGACAGAAATTCCAATGGTGTGCTGATAGTCGTTTAATCACCCGAGCATGGTAGTGCACACCTCTAATCCCAGCACACTGGGAGCACGAGGAAGAGGATTAAAAATTCAAGCCCAGCCTGGGCATCTTCATGACTTAGAGATGCCTTGTTTCAAAATAAAAATATAAAAAAAGATTCGAGATGTGCTCAGTGCCAAGGTCCTGGGTTCAATCCCTAGTACTGAAGAAAAAATAAAAGGTTGTATACTATTTTTCAGGGAGCAAAACCCTGATTTATGGAGTTATTCCTTTCTGTGTTACAAATACTCCTCCCCCAGCCAATTAGATGCTACCAACGTGATATCCCTGAAGGAGTTGGGGACAGATCCTCACAATCCTCTTTCAGACACTGAGGTGTTGGCAGGACTTTGCAGTAGAATTCTGGAAAAAAAAAATCAGGTTGCTGCAACTATTGGTAATAGAGGGAAAAAGTAAATCAGGCTGTTAGTTAAGTAAGAAATCCACCTTATTCCTTGAGATATGTGGGCAACCTGTAGGAGACTGCTACAAGTAAAGATGGTGACAGATCAGAGCAAGAACTGGCCCTAAGCTTCCAAACTGGTGCCTATGCGGTAATTGCACTCCACCCAGCCCAGATACCCAACTCGTTCATGAAAAAGACCCATGGATAATTAATGACAGTCCTTCAAGACCCCACAAAAATAAAATGCATCCTTTATTCTGGGCTGCTGTGCTATGGAGTAGCCAGTTCTGCTTTCCTTTCCCTGGGATCCTCTGCCCACAGAGCAGCTTGCTTTGCTTCTTAACTTACCTACACTGGCTCTGGGCTTATCTGCTGTGCTTCTTTCCTGTAATTAACTTTCACTTTAGTTCAATCAAAACTACGTCTTAGATTATTTCTGTCTTACACGAAGCAACTACTTACCCACTGTAGCCGGTGACAGTGCAGGCTGGCAGAGGGAACTATATACCACACCACCAGTGCTTAGCACAGAAACATCATCTCTCTATTCTTCCAGAGTCTTCTGCAGGTAAATAAAAGGAGAGATGATGGAGAAGACTTAATTGAGCTGTGAAAACTTAAGCAAAATAAAGAGGAGATGGCATATGTGTTCCACGTGCAGTGATGTAGAAAGAGCAGAAAATTTGGATTTTGAAGTCTTAACATCTTCATTAATGGCCACTCATCCACTGTTTGTTTTATGCAGATCCTGTTCTAGGTGGTATGTGGTTCTGAATTAATAAAAATAGAGTTTTGTCCCTTCTTTTATAATCTTTAATAGGAGAAAGATTTTAATAATGCAAATAAATAAAAGCAAAAAGTATAAATTATAATGTTCGGCAAAGTAAGAGTTGTCAGCTGTACCCTTTCTAAGAATAATTTTTTTTTCTAGAAACTATCCAGAAAGAAAGGAATTTATTTTGTACTTCTAGAGAACACATGTTAATTCTTCTCCATAACCCTCACTACACCGTGTCTCACTACAATGCGCTCATTTTGCTGTCTGTCTGCCTCCCTCTCCTCAATTCAGTCACTTGTGCCAAAGGCAGGGTGTGAGCCTGAGCCACCCCTCTTCAGTTCTGAACAAGACAGTGACAATATATACCTCAGCTTGACTATATTCTAAGAAGATATCTTCCTATGTGCTCCTGACTTTCCTTTTATCAAAGCATTTACTTTAGAAAACTCTCAATTACCTATTTTTCTTGTACCTTTGAGATGTAAATCTATAACTGAAGATTTCTCAAAGACTGGGAAGTCTTCCCCTTGGACTATAGTCAACAGCAAAGATAGCACCAGGATCACCCAGGATCTGGAGGAAAATAGTAGGTTAACTTCTTTGACAAATGACAACTATCCAATACTGATGTCCTAATCATCGTTGGCAAACCTCATCTCTAACAACCTCATTCCTAACTGACACCCTCTAGTAGTTTCTACCAGCCTACTGTAACTTTAAAAATCTGCCTTTTGTTTTAATGAAGGTGAGTTCAATCTCTTTTCCCTTGCAATAGTTTTGATTAACATATTCCTTGCCTGTTTAACTGGTCCAGTGCAATTTTTCTTTTACGCTGCCTATTGATTTTTTTTCTCTACAAAAGCACAACTGAAGCAGAGTATAAATAAAACTCAAATGATCACAAACAAAAAAGGCAATATGAAAGGAGAATTTCAAAGTAGATCCTAAATGGAATCTTCTCAGTAAGTTAAGTAAAAGATAAGTTCATAACCTCAATAAATATCCTCAGTACCCAAGTCATTTTTTTTCAGGTACACATTTCAAAAACAACAATGACAATGACAACAAAATACAGCAAAATATCTACCTACCCCTTTTTTTTTTTCCACCAGATTTGTATGAAATATCAAGGCTTGAATCTATAACAGGAAAATGGTATTCTATGGACAGCATCATTCCAAATGAATCTGTTAAACACAGTAGTTTTCCAAATATCTCTCTGTAGATTTTTATATCATTATAGACTTGTTACTGTATGCATACCATTGTTACTATATATGATAAATTTGGGATTCCAGAACTGGTTTGGTGAATAGAGGACTTATTCTCAAGAAATTGATATTTTTCTATTATTCACTATTTGTGTGTGTGTGTGTGTGTGTGTGTGTGTGTGTGTGTATGTTTGCCTTGTGATTTCTTTAGTGAATATTAATAAGCACTGGTAAAACTGACCAAAGAACTATAGGTGAATGAGCAAGGTTTATGTGGCTTTCTTTGTTTCTACAAAATGGGAATACTATGACAGGAATTTTATCTAAATAATAAGCTTTATTTTTGAATGGAAACTTAACTCTTTATCCAACTGTGCATATTTCAAGAAAGTGTAATGTAAGTATCACATTTTATTTCTGGCTTCTGATGACAATATTTGGTTGTTTGTGGAATGTACCCAGTTCAGGTTTGGGTAGCCTGTCTTATTCAGAATATTGTAATCTAAATAATTTTGTGATGCTAACACAAAGGAAACCCAAGTCCTTATCATAATTACCTAATTTAGCTTCCAGGTAAAACAAAATTTCTATAATCTTCTAAACACTTAAAAGCCTGCATTATCTCTATGAATTATAGTATTTATCTGCTCTTCTCGGGAGACTGTATGGTTAGTATAAAGATTATTGGGCTGGATAGGACTCAATTAGTCATCTAGGACAGTGTTTAGCTTTAGGATATACAGAAGACTTTTCTAATAGAAGCAAAAGCATAGTCTTTAAATAACCCATAAGAGAAGTTTATTAATTTATTTCAGTATAATTATTACCTGTGCTTGTGGTGACTGTTTTCATATGATACCTATAAGGTATCATAATCTCGAATAATCTTCATTTCCAGAAAAAAATATTCACTTTGGATTCTTGCTTTAATATCCCAGTTAAAAATAATGCAAGAGTGTTCTCAGCTACTATCAAACCAGGTTAAGAGCCATAATTTTCAAGACAGTCTAATTTATGAAATCAGTAGTGAACAATGTGATGAACTCATCTCTGCTATTTGCTAACCTTGAAGTCTTAGTTTGGATCTCATTTTGGTTAGCCAGAAAATGAAAGTACTGGATTAATTTGGTAAGCATTCCTATTGCCTTCTCATATTTCTGCTTTTTTCCCATTTGGGGCAACAATTATGGTCTCTTGAAGTTTGAAATTGTCCTCTAACCTCTTTGAGAGCTGACACAAGAGCTGAAGTGATGTGTGTCAATTGCGGCCCACAGTATTCTTCCCCTCCACAGGGTCTTGGAGGCCTGTATGAAGGTAGAGGGGTAGCAAGACAGAATGCACCTGAAACACTGGTGGAAGCTGCCTTTGGAAGATGCCTAGGCTTTGCCTGAAATGATACACTTTCACTGTAATTCTTCTGTAATTTGTTGCCACGATGTTATGAATACTATTCTTATTATTACAGATGACTTTGAGTGTTTTTTATTTTTATGAATTTGTGAACAATGATAAAATGTGCTTACCTGAAACTGCAACAAAATAAAGAATATTGGCTAACAAGGCATATAGTATCAAGCACATTATTAGCTACAGAGTTTAAATATTCAGAAAGAGCTGTCACATATACCATAGATGTCCTCGTGATACGCCTACCTAGTACACTGGCTTGCTATTTCACTTTATGTCTTGAAATTGTTTTATAATCTTACGTATGTGTTTTTCTCTAGCAAACACTTACTTGAATTAGCACAAGCTTAAAATGGATGAACAGCATTCAAGGAATTTAGTGTGGACTAGGGGATTCAGTCAAGCTTGAACAATTCAGGACATGTGAATGTCATAATGACTATTAATTTGCAGCAATGGATTTGGTTTTGGTCTCATGAAAGATGAATATGATATGGAATGGAGAAAGCTGGTGGCCTCATGGTGAAGATGTCACTTCCCTGATCTGCTATTCATCAATACTTCAAGCTTGCCAAGACTTTAGGCCTTGTCATATTTCTTTCAAAATACAATGAAAGAATAAAATCTAACCGCCAGGTATGGTGGAGCATGCCTGTAATCCCAGCACTCAGGAGGCTGAGGCAGGAGGGTTGCTGTGAGCTCGAGGCCAAACCTGGGCTACAAAGTGAGTTCTAGGTAGCCTGAACTGCATAGTAAAACCCATCTCAAAAGATTTAAAAAAAAAAAAAAAAAGAGTGAAATCTAACTCAAGCTTTTGTTAAAATAGTTTTTGAAGCTGTTTAATTTTATGTTTATAAGTATTGCACCTTGATCTACCGATTATTTTCTAATAAAATATACATTTGACTTTTGCAATGAGATATTCCTTGTTACAGTTTTTTTTTTTTTTGTGGGTACCAGGGGTCGACCTCAGGACCTTGTGCGCCAGCAGGTGCCCAGTCGCTGAGCGATATCACCAGCCCTTTTTTCATATGTGGGTTCCCGGAGTCAAACTTGGGCCCTTGTGCTTGCCAGGCAGGCGCTTACGCCGCTGAGCCATCTCACCAGCTCCCTTGTTACAGTTTTTGAACTGTAATCTTTTCGAAAAAAGTGAAAAACACTAGTGTTTAAGTATATTAATGTATTTAGTATTTTTTGCCCCATGGAAATTTCTTTTTTTTTTTTTGTGAGTACTGGGGATCGACCTCAGGACCTCTCGCGCCAGCAGGTGCCCGTGCTGCTGAGCGATATCACCGGCCCTTTTTTTGTATGTGGGTTCCGGGAATCAAACTCAGGACCTCGCGCTTGCCAGGCAGGCGCTTATGCCGCTGAGCCATCTCACTGATCCTTTTTTTTTTTGAGACAGGGTCTTGCTGTATAGTTCAGGCTGCCCCAGAAGTCACTATTTAGCCCAGGCTGGCCTTGAACTTGCGGCGATCCTCCTGCCTTAGCCTCCCCAGTGCTGGGATTACAGGTGTGCATCACCACGCCCGGTGGAAATTTCGTTCTTTAGGTTTGTGGACTATATTTCTCAATATTTGTCTCAAAGAATACATTTATATAAATTCAGAATATATATATGTATATATATGTATATATATCAGAAATAAAAATATTTTAATAAGATACTTCGTTTTGCTCAAATGCTATTTTACTTCAGTGAAGATGCAGTTAGTTTTCGCATCACTAGTATATAACAATTTAAAGAAAAATTAATGTTAATTCCATCCTAGTGCCTCTGTTTTTTTTTTTCCTTTCACCTTCATTTCTTGAATAATTGTTAATGCTGTTACTAATAATTTTCTCTATATAAAGATCATACCACTAAGGTTCAAATATTTATTGAATGATTATTTTACACCAAGACTGTCCACCTCATTTTTATTTTCTTATTTGTTAGTGTAAATATATGGAATTTAAAAAATCACGTTGTATCAATTCCATTTAAAATCCAAGTAAGCCCTTCTTTTTCTACCAATTTCCAATGTTTCCTCTATTGTACATTTAAGGCCTGGGTTAAAACTGAGTTTTTAACAATTTATTTTCCAATATTTTCAGTTCACTGAGAAGGAAAGTGATATAAATGATTGAACACTTTTTCCAAGCTCATAGGACTTGTAAGTAGATGAAAGGCTATTTTTAAACAAACTAAGTTGTACCTTAAATTATCTTTAAGTGCCTTCCCTCAGACATCCATGCAAAATGAGAGACTGTCAGAGTCATTCCTATTTCCTGGACAAAACTGGAAGAGTTAGGGTTAGCATGCTATGACCTGGGCAACAAAAGGGGTGAATTGTTCCCAAGAAAATTGTCGGAAAAAAAACACAAAAAACAACTTTTGTTCCTTTTTAAGTCAAAGACATTAGTTGCAACTCTTTCCCCAACAAAGACTGGAGTGAGGGAGGGAGAGAGACTCAGTACAGTCGCCTCCATTTTGTTTATAGTAATGAACAAATTAGTGAGTGTAGAATAGTCAGACTTGGCCCTAGTTGAGAATGAGGCACAGAATTTCCTATGAAAATACTCATGAGTGAAATTAACCAGACGCACATGTGCAAACATCGTATTGTCTCCCTAGTGTGAGAAACTGAAAGAGTAAATAAGATCCAAAATGTACAATAGATATGATGAATCAGAAAGAAACTGGTCAAAAGGAAAGAGAGTCTGGGATGGGGGAATGGGGAAAGGAAAGAAGGGAAGAGAAAAAAATTGTATTTATATGTACGATGGTTAAGATAGCTCCACTACTAATTTTGCTTAGTTCATTGAAGAGAAAGGTTTATGCCAGTAATGTTTAGACAACTGAATGCTGATACCTTGTACCCTGAGTAACTAATTTCAAGATAACAATACATAATGTATTAACCATTGTTACCCTCCTATTATGTTGTTTTGAAATTTTGTTCTTTTTTGTTTTATTTTGGTTTTTTTTTTCCTTTTTCTTCTCTTTAAAACAACAGCAAAAAAGAATTTCCTATGAAAAAGCTAAATATTTAATGAAAAAGGAACTGAGGAGAAGCTGAGGGTTATAGGTTGATAAAGTCTCAAATCAACTGTATTTTCTGAGCATAGCTCACAGTCCCCTTGTGTTCAGAAAAGGACCCTCTGGAGCCACTGCCAGTGTTCAATGTGTGCAGCGCATCAAACACTGAGCTAACGGGCCTGACAAGACCAGAGGTAACTGGACTGTTACAAATTACAGGATAAACTTATGATTTGTCATTCCAGAACGAAAGGCTGTGAGAATCATGCCAGGTGCACATCATAGATCAGTGTCAATATTCATAATTACACCTGTGAATAAATCTCTCATTTTTCTGTGCATCCAACAAATTGTGTATCTAGACAGGAGATTTATCCACAATTAGGTAATGATGGCTGTTACAGGAGTAATTTTTTTCTGTATTTTTTTCCAGTGACGACACTGTTTCAGTAATGAAGATCAAGAAAACAATGTTGGAAGAATGCATTTGACATGTGGGTTATTGCTTTATTCAAATATCATCATATTTTAGATTAGTAGAGAAAATGAATAGAATAATATTATAAATGAAAAAGCAAATGAGACTTCTTCCTATCTTTGTCTTTTTATCCTGTGTAAGGGACTTATGCCCTACTAGTTTCAGATATTTTTCTTTCTGTATCTGGAGCCATCTGCTGGCCCTTTTTCATTTCTAATTGCTGCTTCCTTTTACATTTCGAAAGACAGTAAATTTCTGTCAGCCTTAGTTCATTGTCCATACTGTAGGACAATTATCTTCTAAAGAAGGTCCATTCATTTTGGAGCCCAAGAAATATTTTCTATCTCCCTAGAGTTACACTTTTCAGTCCACATTTATTGTCCAATTAACTTAAGTCCTTCCACTAATTATTGTATCTGGAAACAAGTGAGACATGTTATTTTACTGTTGTATACAGCTCAAAGAATATCCGGGTCAAGTAATTAGGTAGGTGACATTGTCGTTATCTTTTACTAGTTCTTCCATTTAAAACTCCCTAAATAATTTTAGATTAAGATACGTATTTTTCCCTGAGTAACTAATTTAAAGATAACAATGCGCAATGTATTACCATTGTTACCCTCTATTATGTGGTTTTGAAATTTTGTTCTATTTTTTTCTCTTTAAAAAAAAAGATACATATTTTCTAAATACCACCCATGGGGATTCATTTTGTATGTACACTACTCTACATGGGAGTATATATAATATGAATGTGGGGAATGGAGAATGAAGTCGGATCATGTGTTTAATTGTTAAAATCTTATCATTAAAATAATTTAAAAAATTAATCAGTTAACCTTTCCTTCTTCCTTTCTTCTTTCTTTCCTTCCTTCTTTTCCTCTTCCTCTTCCCCTTCCTCTTCTTCCTCTGCTTCCTCCTCCCTTTCTTCTCTTCCTCCTCTTTCTCCTCCTCCTCCTCCTTCTTCCTCTTCTTTTTTTCTTCTTCTTTTTGTAAATGTGAACATTCATATGTTCATTCCCTCAAGATAACTGACATTTTTGGAGGGGGGAAGTTCACTAATGTCTCACCACATACCTGAGGCTGGCCTTGAACTAGCTACCTAAGTAGCCAGTCTGTCCTCAGCTCTCAGTTACTCCTGCCTCAGCCTCTTCATTGCTGGTATTACAGGTGTGTGACACCACATCCAGATATAAGTTCTTATGGCAGTGCATCCAGGAGTAAGAGAAAATAGCACTGTCCTATTCCTACAGAATATACTGATTTCTTTCTTTAGGTCTCAGACAGACTCATGTCAGTAGAAAGAGTCATGTTAATGACTATTGTGTGGTTTGTAGAGCTTGTCCAACCAAATTTAGGAAAACAACCTTTTCTTCTCAGCTTGAACATGAAGGTGTTCCTCATTAGAGACAAGGATTGAGAGTCTATGGAGAATCATTCCGACTTGAAACTTTGAAGTCCCTGGATTTCTACCCTTTGCCTCCTGCCCTCCTCTTCACACCTCTATCTAGTGAAGTATTAAGTTCATTGAGCCTTTGACATTTCCTTTGCTGTCATATTTGGGCAGAAACTTTTGTTTCCTTCCCGGATATTCATGGTAACAGCATAGCTTGGAGAAGGCAGCATGAACTCTGGCTACAGCACTGCATTTTCTGATACGTTGGAGAGCGGCAAATTGAAGGACCACCCCCCTCCACGAGCCTCAGAAACTCTGCGCCACTGCTAAAGGTCTGCTAGCTTCAGTCTTTCTCTCTGAGGTCATGCTAGTATTTTACTCTTTATCATCTGTAATCCCAGCTCCTCACTTAGGCATTTTTCCTGTCATTCCCAGACATCCTTCGCTATTACTCTTAATGCTACTCTGTCTCATGTTTAGGCCTGTGTGTTCAGGACATTCTTCTTATTTGGACAGCTTCATACATGATCATTTATGTTTACTCCTGCAAAAGTCAGCTAATATAACTTCTCCTAGAAAAACTCGCTAATCATTCAAGCAAGAAAATTTTTTTCCCCTGAACTCTTGAACTTTTTTACCACTTATGTTTTTAACATTTGGTGATGAATTCTAAGTGCCTTGAGTTCATGGACTACACCACTTATATTTTTATTCCTTACAATGTCTAGTAGATTGTTTAACACATAGCATGCATTTAGTAGATGTTGTTAAATGTGTGAATTAACACTGGTATGGTTTAGCAGCAACCAGACGTGTCTCTAAATGTTTCCCTAAATGTGAGTTCTAATTGTTAGTCCAGTGTTTAACATTTTTTATATAGTCGTCCTTTTAAAGAACATTTTCTGACACTTTTTTCTAATTGAACATCTATGAAATGATAGTATCACAGATATACTGTATTTATGTTCAAAGTGTACGTATGGTGTATAGCTGCTTCACATACAGAGGAATAAGATTATTTTCCCTGATGAAATTCAACCGTGCCCTTTCTAAAAGAAATATTGCGTCCTATAAGAATGTGCAATTTAGTATTTTCATTGAACGCTATTACCAGTTGAAAGTAGAAACTCTTAACTATTTTGAGATGCTGCAGAGGAATGATGAGACTGAAATGCGCTCAGGAAGAAGAGATAGACGGACTGATTGTTTATTATCTATCAATTTGCCAAACACCAGGCTATGCAGATTGCATGTATTTTCATAAAGTCACCTAAAAATCCTACAAAGTGAATATCACTATTCTGCTCAACATGCCACAACCTGTCCATTTTTCTTATAATTTCTGCCTCTGTGAGTACTCACTATCTGCTATTTTCCTTCTGTGTGCCAGTGCACCATTGGGCCAGCAGCCCAGGTCTCTCCTTCTTGAAGCCATAGGCAGTGTCTGTTTATCTGAATTGTGTTTCTAAGATTCAAGTTAAGTTTTGTGCTTAAAACTAAGTTCTAGGGTCGGTGAGATGGCTCAGCAGCATAAGCACCTGCCTGGCAAGCGTGAGGGCCCGAGTTCGACTCCTGGAACCCACATACAAAAAAAGGGGCCAGTGATATCGCTCAGCGGCACGGGCGCCTGCTGGTGCGCGAGGTCCTGAGGTCGACCCCTGGTACCCACAAAAAAAAAAAAAAAAAAAAACTAAGTTCTATTTCTTTGACAGAATTGAAAACCTGCTCTTCCATTATATTTCACCCCCTGCCCGATTTTATAGATGACCACCCGAGGCTCTGCGTGGTTGGACCTCTTGTCTCATTGCAAAATACAAGTAGATTCCAACTTCTTCTTACTCAGGAGACCAATTAATTACCTAAAAAAGAGAATCTATGTTTTCTGTATGGTATTTTGTTAACTTTATTTAGGTCTTATGACAATTGCTCTAGCATATCTTTGCATTTTGATTATAAAAAATCATTCGACATATATAGTCATTTTATTAATAAGATTTAGTACGTCTTCCAAAGTGAAATACATTCCTGGATTCACTGTGATGAGGAATTGTTTTTTATCACAAGAAAATCACCCAGCTAATGACAATGTTTTGCACAGCACATAATGGTAATAAACCATCATTTTGATATTTTTTACTACACACTAGTATTTTATGAAAATACCATTGATAAAATTAACTGATGTATTCAGTGGAAATATATATATATATATATATATATATAAATAAAGTATAGCTTATATAACATATTTTATTTTGGAGTATGTATGCATAGGTACAGAGTTTTAAAGATTATTTTATATTTGCTAAATCTAGCTATTGCATGAAATGATTATTGTTCTGTCTCGAAGGGTCATACAGAATGAAAAAATGTCTCAGGAAATCCTACATTTTTAATGTTAAGAAGCCCAAAATTAATAATTTGAGATATACATTCAAGCTAGCATATCAAATCAGTCTGCACAGATTTTTGATTACCTGAGTTTAATAATGTCAAGAACAGGAATTCATGGGTTGAATTAATTGGTGGTTTATGAGATAAATGACTAGAAATGGACTTTTTGATTTAATTTTGTGTTCCCCCTTGACTTTTCCAATTGCTTAAAACGCCCACCTCCTCACAAATACACCCTTCTCTCCTCTGAGTGCTGGACAGAGGATTTAACTTATTTTCTTTCCTGGTCCATACATCCATTTCCTTATTCCGTAGCTGTTGTGCACTTGTTTTACTTCTCCTGCTAGATTATAAACCATGCAAAAACAAAACCTGCAGCCATTTCAATTTTTGCTCCCACTTTCTTTCATGTGGCCCAAGATGTAATAAATTAATGGATGGATGCAGACTTAATGAGGCGACGTCCTTCATTTGTTGGATTTCTGTTGCTTTCAGAATAGCAAATGTCACATTCTCCTTTCCTTACTTTTCTCCAGCTAGTGAGGCTGAGAAGGAAAAGATGCCATTTGAACAACGTTCTGCCAATGCTGCTAAAGAGGACACCGATTAACTCTAATCACAGTGGAAGCTTTAACGATGTTGACTGTTCTTTATTAAGATTATAACCAACGAATTAGACCACACAAATCGCTACATAGCTGTCAGATGGCTGCAAATTCTAATCAACATCCACCTGGATTAGATTCAACCTTATCAATCCCTTGAGTCATCATCTCCTCAAGAAAAGAATATTTATTTTCTTCCTAATTCAGACATTTATGTTTGCTTTTAATACTCCCTCAGAGGCGCCAGGGTTAAGAACTGAAATTTCATATGCAAATTTTCACTTGAATCTTACACTTATTCATGTTTTTTAAAAAGCATATAATGTATATTGTCTTCTACAAAGTGTATCTGAATAGGTAGGAAAGAGTATTTTTCACTGTACTATGTGCAGTATGCACATTTCATGATTAAATAGATGTGCCAGTGTCAAACTGAGCATTTTAAAGTTCTGAAGAAATAAAATGAAACTTTTCATAGTGAAATACAATCTCTTTAGCGTAACGCTCTCAGTCATGGTTTTAAATAAAATTAACTAGAATGGATAGAATGATACTGAGCAAAATGAATAAGCAAAGAATTAAATATTTGACTCATTGAAAATAGGATGGGTTAAAAAAATCAGTTTTAACTTCTGATTGCATTTTATTATAAAATTATAAATTTTAAAAATTTATATACATCATTAGAAAAAAATCTCTGTATTATTTTGTACATTCATGAATATATTTAAGGGTTTTCTTAAAAGATTGTTTTTCCATATACCAGCAATGTACGTTTGCTTACAGTACATTTATTTAAGGCATAGATAATACCCATATTGACCTTCTCATTGCAATATATAGGGCTAGCATCTATCTGCCTTTATGAGGAGTCATATCTACCATTATGTGATCAGAATATAGATGCCATCCATAAAGGAGATTAACAGGATTATGGAAAATGGAAAGCTTAGAGATAAGTAATTTGAGGAGACAGTCTGTGTTATCTTTGCATTACTGTAACAAAATAATTGAGAAAATTAATATAAGAAGGAAACATTTATTTTGGATCACAGTTTTGGAGGTTTCAGTCCATGGTAAGTGGGTCCTGTTGCTTTTGGGCCTGTGATGAGGCAGAACACCATTGGTGACAGTGAGTGGTGGAAGAAGCTACTCTTCTCCCAGTGTCAGAAGCAAAGAGACTCAGCTTTTTCCTATGAGCCTCCACTTGCTGAAGATGCAACCTCTTGCCAGCAGCGCCATGGGGTGGAGACCAATCTTTCAACACATGGGCTATTGGGGGACCTTCAGAGTCCAAGCTATAGCAGAGCCCTTATGCAAGGTTGAAAAAGAATTGCTACAGGAATTAAGAGAATATGATAAATGCACACACACACACACACATTCAGATAGCTTGTAGTAATAGAAAAGAGAACTAAGAACTTTGAGCATATTTGTGAATTTATTATATAATGAGGTGATAACACAAAGCAATAGTAAAAATAAATCTCTAAATGAATATTTTGAGACAAATGGCTCTATGAAGATTAAAGCAAACAAATAAAACCAAAATTGACCAAGAGGAGAGGGGGGATTCAGTCCTCTCCCTTTCTCTTTACTTGAAACAATGCCAGATTAAATACAGATTAACTCCAACAATGAAATCAGAAAACCATAAGAAAAGAATGTAAATGTCTTTCAATGTAAATCCAGGGTAATAATATAATGGCATAAAATTCATATAATAGAATTAAAATAAAAGCACAAGACTGCATATTAATTCAAATCTGAATTAGATAAAAAGGGAAGACAAAATGAAAAAACAAAAACAATAATAATAAATTAAAAAGTTCGTCATGAACAAGTTTATAAGAATATCATTTCTTGCATAAAGAGCTCTAGACATCAACAAGGATTGCCCAGAATTTGCTAAAAGTATCAATAGGCAATTCAAAAATGAAAAATGATGCATAGTTATACAATAATATGTAGAAACTCATATGAAACCAGTTAAATAAAATGTTTATTGCCACCAATTTCTTTCAAGGGAAAGTAAAATTTTATGTGATACTTCTTATTTTTAAAATATTGACTAAATTTTATAAAACTGTATTATATTAAAAAATAAAAAAAAGCAAAAAAGTAAATTTGACATTTGAGAGGTGCGAGTTTCTTTCTTTGTTTCCTATAAATTTTGAAATTAGAGCATTTGACAGAGTGGAATTTTGGTAAATACTGAAAGCAATTACATTTCTTACTATTAATATAACTACCAAATATACATGATTAAAATATAGTACGTTATGTATATTCATATAATTTCTCAGTTTTAGTTTTTCAGGACAAAAGGATAAAGATATTGTAGAATTATTGAAAACGTTATATTTAATGAAATATGCTAGGTACTGTAGGACAAATAGTGTATGACTGCTTATATAAGTAGAATATGCAGACTCATAGAAATACAAAGTAGAATAGAGGTTACCAAAGGGCAGTGGGAGGAATGGAATTACTATTTAATGGTACCTGGTTTTTGTTGAAAGTGATGAAAAAATTTTGAATACAGATGATGGTGATAACAACATTTTGTGAATATATCTAACAGTACTAATGAATAATTAAAACTCTTGAATGCTCAAAATGGTAAATAGTATGCATATTTTACCATAATAAGAATGGGTTAAAATAAAGTATGCAACAGTCATATTCTGTTTGCCCATCAGATTAGAAAACTAATGAGAGGAAGGAAGAAGAAGAAGAGGAGAACGTGGAAGAGAAGAGGGATGGCAGAACGGTAACCCCATGCTCATCCCCTCTTAGCATCAGTAAAAATTTATACATAATTTAGGGAAAGTATTCAGCATATCTACAAAATTTAAAGTGTATAATTTCTGACAAAATATTCATGTTTTATGGGTCTGTACTATAGAAATAGGAATACAAATGCATATGCAAATATTCAAGCAGATGTAGATAGCTGGATGGATATATAGATGTATACTCATAACAGAATTCTTACTGAAAACCTGGAAATAATGTAAACTTAAAATAGAAGCTGGTTGAATAAACCCTAGGATAATCTTATGGTCGAATACTAAGAGAATTGATTAATTTTAAATTTATACCTTATTGTATATTCAAAAATTTTAGCGCTAACCACCAAAAATAGCAAAAGAATTGTAACTTCTTTCTAGTAGAAAGACAAACTAAGAGAATTTTCAAAGCTATCACTCCACAAAAGGTGGGAAAAGGAATAACCTTTGTCAGTTAAAAACACAAAATTGGGGCCAGTGAGATAGCTCAGCGTCATAAGCGCCTGCCTGGCAAGCATGAGGTCCTGAGTTCAACTCCCAATACCCACATAAAGGAAAAATAGGGCCGATGATATCGCCCAGCAGCACAAGCACCTGCTGGTAAGCGTGAGGTCTGTGTTCGACTCCCAGTACCCACATTAAAAACAACAACAACAACAACAAAAAACAAGTAAAACCCCACAAAATTGCATTGTAAAAATACATCCAATGATATCAAAAATTCTAAAAATATTTAACATTTAAAATAAAATGGACATATACTAATATTTTTTGGTTTTAAATAGGTCTTATTTTAAGTCTAATCAAGGATTATACAAGAGTAATTGTGTTGGAATACAAAAAAATAGAATTACATGGATAAAAGAACAACTATGCGTTTACCATCAAAGCATATGTCATTAGGCCTATTTCATTACTTTTCAGAACCTTTTTCTTCCTCAGCTGTACACTAGAGATAATAGGTACTTCACAGGTACTGGGGACAATTATTTACAGAGAATTAACTATGGCTGGCACTGTACCTCATCCATATAGACCAAAAATACATTTTTAACATTATAACTAAAACTGGTAGTGACCTATGAATGCAACCCAAACTAATGACTAACAACTTTCCAATTAATAGATCGAATCCTTAGTTATGTTTTAGGCATAGCATACATTTTTAAATACTGTCTTCATCTCCACAATAAAAAGAAAGGTTAGTACTACATGAGCAAGTATGAGATGTATTTGTATAGCAATTGGACTGAGAAGATTCTTTTCTATTGGTGTCATTTCTAGAAAATAATTAAGGTGATAAAACACCCATTTGGATGTACTAGTAATAAGTTGGGAGAATTAGATATATAGTTGATCTGGGGTTAGGGGGTTTTATCCCATTCCATGTATATTATAGTACCTAGCATATTTCTGATACCAATGAATATTAATAATGAGAGCAGTGATAATTCCAATTTAGTTTCCTAAGTAGAATACAGATGTAGCAGAAATTTTTGCTGAACTTTTTCTCCTAATGCAAATTTTGAGTATTACTCCCAATTTATTCCTGCTATTGACTAAATCTATGTTCTTCAGCAAATTATTTAATATCTTTGTACCTATGATTCCATCTATAAAATGGGGATAATAATACACACCTATTTAATTATTCAGTTCTCCGGAATGCTGAGATGTTAGATTCCAGTTAATTATATGAAAGGTATTTCAAGTTGAGTCTATTAGATATTAAATGTATGTATGATTTTGTGCAACATGATCTACCTATTACACATGGAAATTCACTGAACACAGATGATAAAAGTACAATGAATTCAAGATATCTATAGAGCAGTGGGACAGTAGCAAGAGAGGCATAAGTTCATTAACATAATAGAGAGAATATTCGGAACTGTTGGGTGTATTTAAATATGAAAAATTCTCTCAAAATTATTATCCTCTCCTTGATATTTAGTTTCAGACTAACTGAAATAAAAATGCTTCCTTTTAAAATGTAGACATTATATGTTCATTGAAATTTGTAATTTAAATGTCGTAGGATATTTGTTACAGTTATTGTTCTGACTTACAAAACAAGGTGGAAGAATCATGCAGCATCTTTCTTAAACTCATCTAAAGAGAAAGTTGAAAGCATTGTGTGCTCTTTCCTTTATGTTTTGGCTTTGTGCTTCTAGTAAAGTGGATTCTGTCTTATGAGCCATAACAGTAAGAAAACAGAAACTGGAGCAGCAGGACAGAAGGAACCCGGGTTCCTGACACGGTAGTCAAACAACATTAATGTGGGCAGGACTGGTTACGTAAGGTGCAGGCCCTGTGTAAAATAAAATATGAGACCTCCTTGCTAAAAACACCAAAACAAAACAACTGTCATATATCAAAATGTGTCTTTGTTTGTTTGTATCTAGATTTATTTCAATAGTTTTTATTTACTATTTAATGTCATTCCAAGAAAACCATTTTAAATTATTAGTGTGAATTTTATTATTTACCTTTGTGTTCTTCACCTGTTTTAAATAAAAATACAAAGGAATTTAACTCATGATAATTACTAAAATTATACAACTTACATTTCATTTCTAATGAATGCTTTCCAAAAGAGCAGAAATGTTGAATAAAACTAATGCAACTTGTTGTAGTCACTTTCTTTGTCACTGAGACCCAGCACCCACAATGTAAAGAAGGAGAGGTTTGTTTTGGCTCACATTTCAGTCCATGGTCACCTGGGTCCGATGCAGGACAGCACAGCAGAGGGGCAGAGTGGAGCCCAGCTTCTCGCAGCCTGGTAGATAAGAGGCAGAGAAAGTCAGAAGAGTCAAGGGAGGAGCCAGGAAGAGAAACAAACCGTCCCCAGTCACATCTCCAGTGACCTGCCTCTTCCAGCAAGGCCCTGTCCCCTCACAGCAAGGCAGCTACGACGGCCCCATATTCCAGTCGCCTTCCAAATACGTGAGGCTTTGGGGCCATTTTAGATCTCTTTTTAGTAAATCCACATTCTACTGGCACTCTGGCTTACAGAGAGGTAGGGAAGGACAGAAAAGAAGAGAAACAACACATTACCATGCCCTGCCTTCTCCTCTGTTCCATCCTTATCAATGGGAGAGATGCGCCAACAGGTAAGGAACATGGGTGGGAAAGAATACCATACGGCTGCTTGGTAGTTTGGATTTCTTAGAAGGTCATTGCCTTTCTTTCTGCATTGGAAGCAAGTTTTTGTTTGAACAGAAAGTATGACCTTTCTTGGGCTGTCAGCACCCTCCACTTATTCAGTGTTAGAGATGACACACTTAATTGTACTTGCTTTGCGTTTCATTAACTCAAACTTATGGTGGCTTTACATGGGTTCTGTGCTCATTGGGTACTCATAAGGTTATATGCAAATAGAATGGCAAAGAATGGCAGTGTATACAGATACACATTTATGTACCAAACAGGAATTGAAAAGTAAAGTGATTAAGTATTTCATCGTGGCTACTGAAAAGTGTTAAACCAAATGGGGGCTTGTGTGCGTCCTCAGGTCAAGTAAGCATGAATCTCGCTGTCCCTGACTCCGGTCTGCTTTATGGACTTGTTAGTTTCAGATTGATGTTTACAGTTCTGCTTTTTGAGCTAAATGTTCTCAGTTAGGTAAAACACCTACCTCAGATTCAAACATATGTTAGATACCTTATAATAGTTGTGATTATTAATAGTAGCAGTAATATTATATAACACTTTCTCATGAAAGGCTATAGTTATTGTGCTGTCAGTATTATAAATATATACTCAAATCACATGCCAAAATTTCATATGCACAAACACACCTCTTGAACATTGTTTGGTTGACTGTAGAAGCCTCCAATCCAAGACATTTGCATTTCATTTTTATTTAGCTTAAATCTCAAAGTAAATGTGAAATCAATTTCTCTAAATGCTTTTAACAGAGAAAAAATTTAATGATAAAATTTTTTGTGGTTTTTTTTTCCTCATCAATCTGATGAAATTACCTTATATAAATCAAGATTCAGAGAGAGTTCCTGATGACATTAAGTTTAATACAAAAAATGGTGGCAACGAGCCCATTAGTGTCCTAAGTATTACATTAGACGGCATTAATATTTTTGCTAAATTAGGATCCTGCCTACAAGATAGTGCATCAAATATGCCAGCAGACATAGTAAGAATGAAGTACTTTAAAAAAAGTCAAAAAGTCTTATTCATCCCAAGATAAAAAGAGTGAATTTAAAATGAGAGAATGGAGTGATTGGTAGTAGATGAAAGAGTGGAAATGCTTAAAACAGAGAAGAGAGTTAATCCAAAGCTATGGGTCAATTTCTCACACTGTCTAAGAAATGCTAATAAATTACATGTTTCTGTATTTGTCTGAGTTTTTTAAGGGCAGCAAACAAGCATTATATTGTCCTCGAGTGCTTACAGTGCCTTGCATCCTGTTGGCACTCTACCCGTGTTGGCTTTACTCTTTCCATAGGAAACGCAAGACAAGATCAGGTAAAAGTGAAGTGAATTGAGAACATACTGACACCCTCAAATAGCTGTCAAGGATTTAGAGGCCATGTCTTAAACGGTTTGGACATCTGGTGAAGTAACACAAAAATAGAAACCCCAGTAGGATTTTTTTAAACTGAAGTAGAAAGCAAGAGATGTAGAAGCAGCTCTTGAAATCCCTGTAGAAACATAATAAAGAAAAGACTTTAAATAGAAACTTTGAACAGAAAACTTCACACACTAGAGGAGTTTAAAAAAGGTGGAAGGAGTTGGTGTCTCTGATTATACGATGAAATTCTTTATTCTATAAAGATATAGGAATTGCAAGATTCATGGGAATAAGTATCCACTTGCAAATATATTCAGTAAAACCTTGTCCACTTAGAAACTATTTCCCACATCTCCGCCAGTATTTTCACACATGTCTATGGGTAGCATTGTGTGCTTAAGTAATTCTGCAACTCTATTCTTGAGGCAGTTCAGAAGTTAAGATTTTCGGTGAAAAATGCCATCAGAAAACATAAGTAATATACGTTAAAAGTAGTATCTACTGTATTATATAGGTATCAGTTAACTCACAAAAATCACAGTGGTATCTGAGCAAAGTCCTCAAAGCAATAGCTTTGTCAGGGAACATAAACATAAAAGTGAATTCTATTAAGGTTTAGTTTAGTCCACCTCTCTGCAATGCATTAATTTGGTAATTCTTCAATGCTTTAAAACATATAGATGCTATATTTTAAGGTACTGAGATTATATTAGAATTTAATTAATCATGAACCATGATATTTGTAACTCATGGATGAGAATTAGCAAAGACATTTTGCTTGTTTCTTCATCTCTGTATAAAGAAATGCGAAATTGAAAGAAGGAACAAAACAAAAACTTGAATCGTCAGAAAATTTGAGGAATGCAGAAAAAGTCTGAAAGTCATTGACTTGGCCAGAACATGCCTACCAATTTGGCTGTAACTTCAGAAAATTTTTTATTTTTACTCATCCCATTTGTGTTATCTTTGCCTTCTCAGTAAATCCCTGCAGTGAGATAAGATGTGAGACACTATGTGAGGAAGGCTGAACAGAGATCAGCAAACTGAAGAGAGTAGATTCTGCTGTTTTCTCCTATGATGGCACCCTCATGTGTGAGAGACTTCATGGTCTGTTTGCATAGGCATTTTGACAACTGTATCTTCTAATATACAATATATTTTATGCGCTGGTTTGGATCTTAAATGTCCCTTACAGGCCCATAAGCTAAAATCTTGATTGCTGGCCTGTGGCACCAGTGGGAGGGGATAGAACCTTTAGGAAGGGGGCCCAATGGGAGAAAGCTCGATCATTAGGGGTGTGTTCTTGAAGGAGATATTGGGACCCGAGCCCTTGTTCCATTCTCTTTTTGGCTTCCCGGTCACCATGTGATCAAGTTTTGTTCTACCATATATTCCCCACCATGATGTCTTGTCTTAGAGACCAATGACAGAAGATAGAATATATATTCTTTAGGCAGTTTGAGCTGCTATAACAAATTATCATAAACTAACTGGTTCAAACAACAAGCATTTATTTCTCACAGTTCTAGAGTTTGGAAAGTCCACGTTCAAAGTTTCTACATATCTGGGGCCTCTAAGTGCACTCTGTGGGTTTACAGATGTTCATTTGCTTGTTGTAGCTTGTCATGGCAAAGAATAGAGAATAATCATTTCTTTCATGTCTTAACCCCAATACAATGGTTCGACAAGATACTAAAAAAGAAAAAATACAACCCAATATTTCTGATGAACGTAGATGAAATAATATCCTCAACAAAATAAAAATAAACCAGATTAGCATAGCATTGAAAGGATTATATGCTGTGATCAATAGAATTTTATCATTAGGGTACAAAGATGGTTCAGCATACACAATCAATAAAGGTGATACACTACACGAATAGAATGAAGAATAAAAACCACATCATCACCATAGATGCAGAAAACGTATTTGATAAAATTCAGTATTCTTTCATGATAGAAAATACCAAGAAATTTGGTAGAGAAAGAAGATATCTCAACACAGAAAGGTCATATATAACAAGGTCACAGCTAATATAATACTCAACAATGAAAACTTGAAATATTTCATCTAAGATAAGGAAAACAAAGAGGCTCATGCTTTCCATTTCTTCTCAACATAGAAAATAAGTAAAGTTGTCCATATTTTGCCGATATGACATAGGAAAACCATAGCGTCTACCTCAGAAAAACCTTACAAATGGTAAATGAATTCAATAAAGTTTCAGGGTACAAAATGAAAATACAAAAATTAGTTGTATTCTTTTCTTTCTAAAATCATATTTATTTTTAATTAACACATAAAACCATGAAAGGGATACATATTGGTGGGGCATTATCTGATGTTTCAATACACATCGACATTGTGTAATGTTTAAATAGGTTAAATAAATCAATCTCTTCAAGCAGTAATCATTCCTTTATGTAGGAATATTCCCCCTTCAATTTTTTGAAAAAAAAGTGTTGTTTTTTAAGCATCCAATTCCTTTATGTCTTTTGATTTGAGAGTTAACCCATTTATGACAATTACCCCATAAGTCTTTTTATTTATTTATTTTTTGTGGGTACCGGGGGTTGACCTCAGGACCTCGTGTGCCAGCAGGCGCCCATGCCGCTGAGCGATATCACTGGCCCTTTTTTCGGATGTGGGTTCCGGGAGTCGAACTCAGGCCCTCGTGCTTGCCAGGCAGGCACTTACGCCACTGAGCCATCTCACCGGCCCAATCTTCTGGCTCCTTATAAGGATACTAACTTCATTCATTAAGAACCTAGTCTCTCATGAACTGATTACTTCCCAAAGGCTCCTTCTCCAAAAAGCATTACATGGGGAATCTGGGCTGGAATCTACTTACTGTTGGGGATACAAATATTCAGTCAATAGCAGAATACAAGCCATTTTCATGAGAAATACTCTTTTAAGGTCTTGGATATTGGAGCTCATACCTAATTAACATATTACTTAATATTTACTACTATAATGTTTTTTCATGCCCAAAGCAAAAAGCAAAAAAGAAGGAAAGAAACTTTTTATTATTTATTATAAATAAGGTCTTTGGACATTTTTAAAGTAATCCTTCAATATTTGAATCTCTACTTGGGAAGTAAAGCACAAATATTTGCCATTTTTTCTAGAATGACTTTTTTTTTTTAACACACATTCACTGAATATTATGTGCAAAGATTTCTGCTGAGTACTGCAGCAAGATAGATTGTGAATAATGCTCGTTCTCTGAAGGAGTTTACTATCAACTGGAAGAAAGCAGGAGCATAAATTCCAACATAAAATACAAAAGTTCATGAAAACATATAATTCAGGACATAGTGAGTTCAGAGGATGAGAAAGCTCTTGGGATTTTAAATTTTGTGCTTTAGCACCCCACCCAAACATAAGGTGGCTTTCACTGTGCTGGATGGGTTGGTGTACATTGCCTGTGATGTCAAAGGTGAGGGCCAAGGCAAGGATTATTTTGGAATGGGAAATGAATTGATTTCAATTTAAATCATCTTGTACAAGAAATTATCAGTATTTTATTATGCCTTTATTCTGTGAAAACCATTGCACTGGAAAATATAAGTATAAGAATACACACAAGACCCCACACTCCCTCAAACAGCATCTTTTTCTTAACATACTCTTTGGTTTGAACAAAATACTGTATTTCATTTTTGAAAGGCTTAATGCTTTCTAAGGGTATAACTTAAGTAAAACAAAATGCATTATAGAAGCATAAGAGGCAAGCTGTAAAGAGAAATATGGGTTTAGTCATCCAAAAGTTCCTAACAAATAATGTGAACTTAGCCTTAATGTTAGACTGCAAGTGGAGAGTAAGAAGGATCCAACTTTGAGAAACTGTAGATTTTGTTAAGGTTTTATTTTTCCGCATCTAGTTTCTTGATAGAAGACTGTATAATACTTCTGCTTCCATTGCCCTGTAATATTAAAGCTATATTATTAAAGCTCAGACTTTCTATCAAGAATTGGCTATGAGGAAATTAGAAACAGAGGTGGAATTAAAACCATCTGCCTTAGAGATCACATTGCTGACATTCACTGGGTTCGAACATAATTACAAAGTACTTTGTGACAACACAGAAAAACAGAAAAACAACAACCACAACAAAATTTGTTCCCCTTGGAGAAAAATGACTTCTAAAAAGAAACATATAGTGATGTTCAGTTCATCCTAGTATTTTCCCCTAGCAAATTTTTCAACACTGTTGTATAAAATCACTTTCATTTTTGAAATTACTACAATGCAAATGACAGAGACATAACAAAGCATTTAAATTTTTAGTAATTATTTTGCAATAATTGTGTAGTTATATATTAAATTACATCGTTCAACTAATTTTTTTTTTTGTGTGTGTGTGTGTGTACTGGGGGTCAACCTCAGGACCTCGCGTGCCAGCAGGCGCCCGTGCCACTGAGCGACATCACCGGCCCTTTTTTCGTATGTGGGTTCCGGGAGTTGAACTCGGGCCTTCGCGCTTGCCAGGCAGGCGCTTAAGCCGCTGAGCCATCTCACCGGCCGGCCGGTTCAACTAATTTTTATTATGCAAATTTATCAAATACATTGAAATGATCTGGAATTGTTTTTTTTCTAACTTAATTTTGACATTTGCTGAACTCAAAAGTACGTGAGGATTTTTGTCACTATTATACAAAATGTTTATTTTCTTCAGCTCCAAAAATAGAGAATAATTTCAAAGTTGTTTAATCAGCCAGCCCTGACACTCAGACTAGAGTCCCTTCCTGACAGCTGATAGGATGCATTTCATTGCTGGTGCCTTCTTGAAAATGAGTTAAGATACTTGTGGATACTTCAAACTATTTATTTGTTCACTCTTTTATTTCAATCCTTCAAATCAGTGAGAAATTGAACATCATTCCTGGTTATCTTTTTAGTTTACAGTATTTCTCTGCAGTTTACCAGTAAATCATATTCCCGTTTAGTAATTTGTGATAAATAGCAAAGTTACCAGGAATCCTATCCAAAGCTAAGACCAAAAAGACTTGTAAGTAGAGTGGAAGGAAAATCTCCACCAGAGCAAAGAAATTGGGTGGATCACAATGATTATATAAGAACCAGCACACACACACACACACACACACATCAACCAGATATCCTAGTATTTTTTTGTTGTTTTGTACTTAGTTGGATCAGTGTGACTACTTCTCAAGAAGTATGACTATATTTTTGTACTACCAATTAACATCCTCCTGTATACTTTAAATCCTTTCTAGATTATTTATATCTATTACAATGTAAATGTTATGTACATAGTTTTCATACTATGCTATTTAGAGAACAAAGACTAGAAAAAAGTCTGTCCATGATCAATACATGTACAAACTTTTTTCAATGTTTTTCATCAGGGGTCTGTTGAAACTAGGGATATAAAACCCATGGAGGGCCACATTCACACACATATAAATGTATATGCATATATATGTGTATACAGTGTATATTAGTAAGTGCAGTGCTACCTCAGTTCATGAACTTAATTCTTTCCATGGTTCTGTGCACAAATTGAATTGGATGAGAATGAACCAAATTTCCCCATAAGGTCAACATTGAACCTAACCATTGAATTTGATTTGGTTCATGTACAACTCAGTTTGGGACTAGAATCATGGAAAGAACTAAGTTTGTGAACCAAGGTGCCACTTTATACAAATATGTGTTCATATATCACATACATACAACAGAATTTATATATAACTCACAAAGCCTATATTATTTACTAATTATTTATTTTGTACCAGTACTTACACATAGAAACAAAACACATGGAGTACCATGAGCATATGCTGATGTTTCTGAATCCAACCTGATACGAAAACAAGATTTGTTTTAGCCTCCCAACTTTTCAACTTTCTCTGATTTATAACTTCCTTTTCCAACTAGAAAAATCTTTCAGAATCTACAATTGATTCACTAAATTTTCAAATCTAGTGATCACATAGCTTCAGAATTGCTAGCCCATTCTTTTGTGAAAAACAATTTGTGATTGTTTTACACACACAACTTGATTGATTACAACTTGTCTTCCAAAAACCTACTCTAGAGTATTTTTCACTGGCTTTTATTTTATTTTTTATTGTTATTTTCATTCTCTTGGTTCTGCTTTTGGTTTCTATTTACTAAATTTTCATTTTTTTGTGTATTTCTCATATAATACTGTTCATTATTGAGATAATTTTGTCATTTTCTCCATTTCCTTCCTGATTGCAATCAACTACTGTTTTTTAATTCTCCATTTTTCTTGCTTATTTCAGTTCATAGTTTTTGAGTTTCTGACTTGCCATGTTTTTGCTATATTCTCAGTTGTTTGAGCATATGTAATTCTGTTTGGAGTAGACACAGTTTTCTGCTGCTTCAAGATTTTTTTATCGGGGGGTATTTCTCTATTAATTTATATGAAAATTAATTTACTTGGTTTTTTCCCAGAGATGTGGATGATTTTATTTTCCTCTTATTCATTTTTGTCATATTGGGGTATTTTAATAGTTTTTATCTTAATTACGTCCTTTTTTGTCAATACAGTAATTTTAAGGGGTTGGCTTGTTTCGGGGAAGGGTTCTTTCTAGTGTTTTGGTTCCTTTTGGTTTGTTGAGAACCTAAAAATTTCCCCTATTTTTTTCTTTTCCTTTGCCACCCAATTGCTCAGGAAGCCTTCTTCCTTCCTTTTTCCCTTTTTCTTTTTTCAAAAGCTGTACATTTGAATTACAGACTGCCCCCTTAAAGTCACCCTGGTGTTATAAGACACAATTAAATTGGTGATGTTGTTTAAGAGGTAATACAAGTGAAGATACTGATTTTTGGATTGGAATGGATCATAGTTTCAGCAAATACAGGGTGGGAAAAAGATTGGATTTTGCATTTACATAGATTTGGAACATAATCAGACTTCAGTTATTAGCTCTGTAACTTGGAATAAAAAAACTAACATTGTGTAGTCTCATTTTGTTTACTCATACAATGGTGCTAACAAAGATCACCTAAAAATGTGATCATGATATATAAGTAACACATAACACCATTACATTCTTGGATCTTGCTTTATATTTAGTAAATGACAACTTTCATTACCATTAAAAGTGGGTAAACAGAAAAGTTTATTACCAGTTAATTTACTGCAATATTATGTAAATGCTAACTATATTTTTAAAAAGCATACTATTTATTTATGGGTCTGTCACCTAAATTTGCCTTTTTAGTATATTTGTGATTATGGCTCTTACTATCAGATGTTAGTGGAATAGTTTTCCACTGAACAATCCCAAGTAAGAACACACAAGAAACTCAGGTTAAAGTCAGATTCAGATCATATGAGCTCTGAAGGTGAACATCCTACCCACGGATTTTCACACCCGAAGCAGAAGTCCCACAGCTTCACAAGAATTTCCACCTATATTTTATTTCTACCACAATACCCACTGCGAATACAAAGATGGGTGGGTGGAGCCACTTGTTCATATTTTACTGATGAAGCAAAGTGAGGAGTGAAGAGACAAGTGCCTTACACACGGTTACCAGGACACGTTCATGAAAATCTGACTTTCCAAAATTTCTTTTGTACTAGACTCTGTCCTCTCTGTGCCATTTTTCAATCATCTTAAAGAAACTGAATGAGTATGTTCACAAGATCTAGGTAAACTTCTGAATAATGCATGTTTCTAATACAAGCAATGTATACCTAAGTGAAACAGAATAAAAAGAGATCAGGCAGAAAGAACTAAAATAAAAATATTCACACATAATTGACAGTCTCTATACCTATGTCTCCGGGGTAAGAATAGTCTTCTTTGTATTTTTTTATACACTACTAATTCATGTGCTGGACCATATTGTATATAGATACTATATAATTATTTCTACAATATGCAGCACATTATACATTCTAGTCTGTATTTTTTGTTTATTTTAATATATATTTCAAATCTTTGATTAAGAGGACATATAGCACATTATGTTTTCAAATCTCATAGTGGTCTCTGTACAAGTGTAACATATTACTTGGTCCCTAGTATATGGATAGGTTATTTCCACTTATTTCCCCCCAAAGTTCCTTTTATGGAGTGTTATTTACTTAAGTAAATTAAATAGAGAGCACTTCTTCATGAAATTTAGGTTTATTACACTTTATCACACTTTATTTCTAAAGTGTGTGTAAGATAACGATAGAAAGACAAAGGTAGAAAAGCCTGAATTTGGCAGGTAATACAGATTTTTAACTGATGTAGGTTTGCAAATAAAACCTAAAATCAAATGTATTTTCATCTTTCAGTACATGGACAACAGAAAGAACAGAAAAAGTTTCAATACATCGTTGTCTTTGTTCTAACAGGCTTCCCACTCCATCATTTGTTAGGAGCCAAATGATTTCTTGAGTTGTGAGGGGAAACCCAGACGCAAAGCTGTTGGCTGACACACCAGCATCTTCTCATATGATCTAAAAAACGACCTGGACATGAAAACTGGGGTGGAGATTGTGTTAAGGAAAGGAAAGGGCAGGATGAAAATCTTCCCAGAGTTGTTGCTTAGAAATGTTAATATGTACAGATTTGAACTGTTTGGATGGATGGATATGACTGAAAAAAAGTGGTGATTAGGTAAAACTGCACTGGGAGTAAAGTGGCCATGCGTGGATCACAGGAAGAACAAAATAAACTGTTATTCAGTGCGAGGAGAGAGGTCTCTAATGCATCCAAGAGCTCCTATTTTCATGGTTCCTTGGGAGGGAGGAGAGCATTAGCGGACTAAAAACCTCGTCCTGATTATCTGCAATTTCACAGCACCAGGCTGCTCATAGAGCTGTACTCTTTTGGGATTTTAGCTTCCATATGAGGTTCACATTGGCTTTTTAAAAAAATTGTTTTAGCTTTAATCTGTCAGTTCTTATAACCCAGTGGTCTTCTAGTCAAAGCTGAAGTTTCTAGAAATACGCACCCTTTGACAGCCATCAACCACCTACCCAGCAACATCAGTACACTTCAAGTAGCACAATTTCCCTTCATAATATTTTCTTTCTTTATTTTGAAACTCTGTGACTGTGTTTATGAATATTAGACATATCTTCTTGCCAGATATCACTCAGGGACTTGAATCAGCACTTCACTAAATGCATACTTTACTAAAAAGTAATATAAGCTACAATGGTACAGATGTAATTAAATATCAAGTAAATTGAATACTGACAGGAATTTCAAAGTAAACCTATTTTGTATCTTGGACCTCTCATTTATTTTATACTATGAACTATTAAAACTCAGGCTTTTTTTTTTTTTTCCAAATAGTTATTGCTGGTTGTTGAGTTGTCTTGGCAACATTAAGCTTATTTATTTTATATGTTTGCAAACATTTGCTGCCTTGAATTGTATAACTTTTAATCAAACTAGAAACTTGCTCTATTTTGATGTGTATATTAATTAAAACAGTCTTTCTGTAAATAAAACTTTAGAAATAATAAATAAGATCTTTCTCCTATATTGTGCTCATCTTATCAGAAACTTCGTTAGGACTCTACTACTTTTAATATTTCCAGGTCTGCCCAATACTCTATTTTAGGGCTGGGCCTGTTCCATTGTCACTCAGCAATTGTAAGGAAAAGAAATAAAGAAAATATATTAGAACAATTTAAAAATAAAAAATCCAACTGATTCAGATTAGACATCCCTATTGACAAATAACTTTTATTCAGAGTTTTTTAAAGTTAAGATTTAAAGATTCTGTTAAACTAGGATTCATTGCTCTGTGCTTCTTGGACACACAATGTGTGTCTCATTCCTGCTGGTCATGGGAATGTCAAATATAGGATGCTTTAATCGTCAAGATTGAAATTGTGGGTAAATTGTGAAAAAATGAATCCATCTGCATATGCTTCCATTTTGGCCAAACTAGGAATATAGGAAAGGGTTGGTCCTAAAGGTGGGGAAGGGGAAAGGGAAGGTCATTAAGAAAATGGATTGGTCCAACCAGGCTACCCAGAGAGACAATGGATTTATTGTTATCATATGATCATCTTCATCTGCTTGAAGCGGACTTGTGACAAAGGATTTTCCTCAAAAAGGCTCAGAATTAACAAAATCGGTTCTCTTCCGCCGTGCTTGACAGCTTTCTACCTCTCTCCGTTTCCTGGCCTCTTTTGTGATTTTTCCCTCTCTTCGGGGAGCCTTGCCTTTAATTTGCATCGTTCATATGGACGGACTCTCCTGCTAACTTCTGAACTATGCCCGTATTCCTTTGCTACTTTTACCAACTCCTGGTAAAGAGATGGCTACAGCAAAACCACTGAAAAATGGCTTTTCATTCCTGATCCTTAAAAACTCTCACCCTGAAACATTGTTCTGGAAACTGTCATTTACCCGAGAGAGGTTAACAGTTAACATTTCTTTTCTACTCACTTGTTTCTAGTGTAGCACTTCTCATGTGGTCGAAAAATAATTTTTAAAATCACATTTATTCTGTTAACATGTACACTTAAAGGCAATCACTTGTTCCTTTTCTTTCTTTTGTCTTTTTAGAAAAATCGTTGGCTTTAAGATGGGCTACATTAATGTAATTGTTTCAATTTACAGTTTATCAAATCAGCAAAAGCAAGCTTTAAATCAGTGTCATTTTTAAGCCTTAAAATAAGTTGTTCTCTGAATTTGGGCAGCTTATTTCTGGCAGTTTGCAGATGGACAGCCTCATGGCATTACTGAATGTATGCATTAGAACATAATTAGCTACATATAAAGATAGGTTTAGCTCTTTCTAAATGGGTTAATCAGTTCTCACTGAATTCAGGAAAATATAAGGGAAACTCAGTGCTCAATGTCTTCTGATACATCGGCATAGATGTTAGGTAAGTTGTATATAAATAAATATGCACCCCAGTGAGAACTAGTTCTGCCATGTTTAGCCTTTCTATTAAGTTATCAAACCACATATATTTTCTGGTCATGTTCAGGGGTATCTTTGTTTTGATTTTGGTTTGATTTTTATTTGAAATGAAAATCTTTACATTTGCAGCATTAAATTGACATTCTGTGTGGTGCACTGCTTTGCCAAGCAGGTTTGGAAAAGGCAGGGTTCATTTGTTCATTAGTAAACAGAGTTGTTAGAATACTTTCTATAAATGAATTGTGAAATACAGCAAACAAGAAAACTGGGTTGCATCACTGTCTGAAATTCTGAATCCTAGCTGCCCATTCCCTGGTTCTTTTGTTCTTTTTGCTTTATAGGGAGTCTAATGCTGCTGGCCCTCAGGGCTGTGTTCTAACTTTCCTTCGTTTCCTTCCTCACCGTAGGTTTCATCCCTAGTCCCGTTCTATACCCCACCTAGTCTTATATCTCACCTATATGTTGATGGCTCCTTAGCTCCTGTCTCAAGGACTGATTTCTCCCTTGTGTCGCTCTTCATCTGGATGTGTAATAGATTTCTTAAACTTAAAATGCCCCGAACAGAAATCTTGATTATCTCTTACCTCAAATTTCCATGTGACTTCCTCATGTCCTGGTCTTCTCCATCTTAGCAGAAGACATCTCGGTCTACCCATATCTCCCACAGAGATCTCAGGAACTATCCTCTTTTTTATAATTAAATTTATTTTTAAACTGATTAAACATAAGAGTTGCACGTATTTATGAAGTACTAGGTATGTGAGATTTCAGTATAGGTATACATCATGTAATATTTAAATCAGATTAAATATATCTATCTCAAACATTTATCATTGCTTTATGGTGAATACATTCAAAATCATTTCTTCTGTTTTTTATACATATAGTATATTATTGTTATCTACAGCACACCAGAAGTACTTACTCATATCTAGGTATAATTTAGTACTCACTGATCAAACCTTACTGATCCCTTCTTTCTTACTATCCCTAGTCTATGATAGCGCTATTCTCTTAATTTCCATGAGGGCCATTTTTTCAGATTTCACATATGAGTGAGATCATGTAGTAGCTGTTGTTTTGGTGTCTGGTTTATTTCATCCAACATGATGATCTCCAGGCCCATTCATATTGTTACAAACAACAGGGCTTTATCCTTTTTGTGGCTGAGAGATTATATACATTTCATTTGTCTTTATCCATTCATCAGTAGATGGACACTTAAGCTGTATCCAGTTTGGAGGGCCTGGAGATTGTGGATAGCGCTGCAATAGATATGTGAGTGTAGATGTCCCTTCAAAATATTGATTTCATTTCCTATCAGTATATACTCGGTAGTGGGATTGCTGGATCATATGGTAGTTCTATTTTCAATTTTTTGCGGAATTTCCATACTGTTCTCCATACTGCCTCTGATTTACATTCCCACCAATAGTGTGCACATGTTCCTTTTGTCTGCATCCTGACCAGCACTTGTTATCACTGGTCTTTTTGATAGTAGCAGTTATTACCAGGCGACATTCTCATAGACTTTAACACAGTCCGATCAAGTAAAAATACAGGTGACTCTATCTGAACTAAATATATCCAATCCTTTCAGTTTTCAGTCTTCCGTGCCACTCTCGCAATCATCAAAACCACCTTCATCCTTTTCCTGCCTCACAGAAGTAACCTCCTATGGGTTATTTTGTTTTCACCTATGCCTTCCGAAATTTTCTAAAGGTAAGCAAAATCTTCAAATGCCCATTATATTTTTCCCTTTCAAAATGTCATTATGGAAAATTTCAAACGTATATAAAAGTAAAGCAAATAGGAACTGAATCCCTATGTACTCGTCTACCATATTGAATAAGAACACCTTCATGTGCCCTCCTCCCCAGACCCGTCCTCACCCATGTGCATCACAGACGTCATACTACTTTATCTGTGTGACTGTGTTAGTATAAATTGTTGAAAGATAAAGACTGTGGTTGTTGTTTTTGAGACAGGGTCTCACTTTGTAGTTCAGGCTGGCCTTGATCTCACTATGTAGTCCAGCCTGGCCTCAAACTCATTCCAATCCTTCTGCCTCAGCCTCTCGAGTGCTGGGATTACAAGCCTGAACCACCTGGCAGTGACTAATTTTTCACTCTCCTATCATAGCTAGTATGTAGTCAGTGTTCAAATTTCCATGACTGTCTAAAAATTATTTCATAACTATATTTAACACTTGTATTGATTTCTCAAGTCTCTTTAAGTTATATATTTCATCTTTCTCCTCTTTTTTTTCCTTCCAACTTATCTGTTGAAGATACCTAGCATTTGATCTGTACAGTATCACTCACTCTGAATTTTTCTAATTGCATGTCCTCTAGCATGATTATTTTAACACATTTTTGACTGATGTTTTCTCCAACTTGATAGTTAGATAAGGGAATAGATAAGACGTGCTCATATTGTAGCAAGAATAGTTCATTGGCAATGTTTACATTTCCTAGTATGCCACATGAAAAGTACATAATTTTTATCATATTTATGGAGTTTTTAATCAAATCCATAGGTTAGCATGTTGTTAACCTGATGTATTTATGATAATATTCCCCACCCAAAATTCAGTTAGTAGTTTTAGCTCTTGTTGATATTTTCAGTCTATATCCATATGTTGAAGGTTGTAAATTGGTTGTATTCTAACTTTACATTCTTTTTTCACTTATTTCCTGGAGTATCTCAATAAAAAGCAAACTTTCTTTTGTAGCTATGAATAGTGAGGTGAATTTGCACTGGAAATACATGATAAATAGAAAAATTTACATATTTTAGAAGAATGGATTGGTTTCCTAGGATCCTTCAATATATTTACGATTGTTTACATTTTGGTATAATTGTAAAATCATAGATTTTCATAAAGTATTTTAAACATGTATCTATTGCAGATGTTATTATTTCTTTTGTTCAAATTATACCTTTTTGACAAGTTGAACTAATTCAAATTGGTTCCTGAGCTTTGCTTTCTCTTTTTCTGTTGAGATTTATACTCTTCTTGTACTTTTGTCCATGGTTTGGAAGCAGCCACTTTTCTCTCTCTCTCTTTTTTTTTTTTTTTTTTTTTTTGTACCAGGAATCAAGCTCAGGGCCTTGTGCTTGCCAGGCAGGCACTTTTGAAGATCTTAACTCAAATTCTAGAAATCCTCATGGCTACTGTGTTAGGCTCTCTTCTAGACTTTCTCATTAGATAGAGCTTGGAAAAGAAATGAAGATACAGTATACCATGAATTCATAGTCAAATCCTGAATTCTAACATTTATTTTATTTCTTACATGTACTTTCATATCTAGTAAAAATCTTAAATGCTAACAATACTGTTATATATACTTTTTGCTCATGCCCTATGAGCAAATATCTATGTATTTGTGTGCAAATGATTGTCAATTATAGGCTAACACAGATATACACACACACACACACACACACACATAGTTTCAGAACAACGACATGGTTACTAAAAGCAGTTTGAGCTCTATGCAATGTTTTTGTATTTAAACTATACACATTGGAGATGCATGAATTACTTTATTTTAAAATCATTTGACATAACTGATGCCTGTTTGTGTAATTTAGTCCTCTGATAAACAGTTTGCTATAGTTTGTACCTGGAATGACCACCAAAGGCTTATATGTTAAAGGCTTGCTTGTGAGCTTGTAGCACCAGTAGAAAGTAATGGAACCTTTTTGGAAGTCAGGTCCAGAGAGTGAAGTAACTGCGGACGTGCCCTAGAAGATTATTGGGGGACGAATCTTCCTCTCGTTCTCTTTGTTTTCTGTCTGCCGTGAGGTGCTCATCCTCCTCCACCATGCAGTCTGCCATTATGTACTGTGCTAGTACTGGCCACAAAGATGACACCAAGTGACCATGGACTGTAAACTCTGAAATTGTGAGTGAAAATAAACCTTTCCTTTCTTTAAGTTGATTTACCTCAAGTGTTTGTCACAGCAAAGGAAGACTAACAGTTGATTTGCTTTATTTTAGTTTCAATTCTTAAGAATTTCTTTACATTTAATTCAATTTTGTTGTATGATTGTAAAAACATTTACGTGATTCTGAAATCAAAACTACAAGACCAGGAGCAGAGAAATCTCATTTTTCTACCCCAATCTCTTTCACATTAGACCCTTCCTCCCTTTCCAGGTAACCCATCATTTAAATTAGGTTTCAGTTTCTCCTCTTTTTTCAGTATAAGCATATTTGTCTGCAGGAATGTGAATTTGTGACTTTGTCCTTCTTGAAGGTGAATGCTATCAGGCTGTGTACAGGTTTCTCCACACTATTACTTTGCTTCACAGTATATGCAGTCATAGAGAGGTATCTCATTCCTTTTACAGCTACACAGTACCCATTCCATAGATATATCATCACTAACTGAAACAGTCACCTATTTATGGACCTTTGGATGGCTTCTATTTTTTCTTTATAAATACTGCTATTCTTAATACCCATCCATGCAATGACTTCCCATCATTTTCGGGTAAGAATTCAAACAACTTTCCATATTTGTTCTTTATTATTCCAACATCAAATCATACCATTCTCTTCCTGCTTAGCTATATTCCAACTTCACTGCGGTTCTTTCCATTTGTCAAAAATACCAAGCCTTATCTGTCTGAAAAGTTTTGCAATTTTTATTCCCAATTAAAAACACTTTCTCAGCACCTATTTTCAGGGCTGACATACTTCACTCTTCAGATTAAGGGAGTTAAATGGTAGTAGCTTAGAAATACCTCTCTGAGCAGCCCTACCTAAAGTGATGCTACCAGTTATTTACCAGGTGATCATATCTTTATTTTCTTCACAACCTGTACTTGCAATCTGCTATGGTGTATGATATATCATAGTTATGCTATTGCTCTATAATATTGTAATATGCTAGATTATTCATTTCATACTTGTCTTTGTCACCTGAATGTTTTTACAAACATTGAATCTTTGACATCCAAGATAGTATCTGACAAATAGTACAGATTCAAAAAACACTTGTTGATTGAATAAATCAATTAATAGCAAACATAAAATATCCTAGTATGGAAAATTTGTATAAAGGATTAGCAACTTAAAAATCAAAGTAAGTACCACCTTGACTCTTTTCGTACATTACCATAATGTACCCAAAAGTTTATATCTTTCACATAAGGCCATGTATCATGGGATTAGCATGTTGGTAAACTGACTTTAGTGCTACTAGACCAGACCACAATATCTAATTTTTTATTGCTTTAGAAACCTTTGCAATAACATTTATCTGTATAAGTAACTCCATTAAACTGTGAGGTCTTTACATTTACTTTGAGATTCTAGATAAAGTTTTAATTATAATTCTTAGATCATCATCCACAAATTTAAGAGGATATCAGATGTATGGCTGTCTCAACAGGAGTGGTGCAATTTTGTCCATTTTAGAGATAAGACTGTGTCTCAGAATTTATGCATGATCTTACAAGTGTCACATATTAAAAGACTTTGCTGGAACTCAATCTTGAGTTTTCTTGATTCTAAATTGCATGTTTTATGTCTGGATATACTAAATATGAAGAAATAACAAAAGAAGATTTTCATGGATTCAGTGATTTATAAATTTATAGCTTAACAAATGTTCAAAAATTTATATAAAGTATTTGAACAGAGAAAAATCTGCATATTTTAAATGTATTTTCAGCTGCCTCTATTTACCCAGCCAGAAATTTTCACAGGCTCTGTGATTCAGACACACAAAATTTAATCAAGTAATAAATTTTTAACAGTCTATGTTGTTAAAAGAACTCATAAATACTCCTAAGGTTTTGCCCTAGTTAAGTCGCATGACTAACTTAACTAATTTTGAGATGTTCTCTTTTCCAGTTACAAAATGGCCTACTCAGCATTACACCATCTTCACACTGATACATCTGTCAATTTTCTTCCAGAGCTTCCTGCCAGACTGCGATTTCCCTCCATGTCTTCTGTTGTACTGCCCCCTGAATTGCACAGATGTGACCTAAAATTCTCAACTGACAGAACCTTTAGTTATGTATGTATTTTTCATCATAGCAGTCATAGCAGAATATCCACAGTACAAAACACATTTTGACAAATGACTAGGAAATGTACATCAAATTGATTTTTGTCATAAGACCCTTGATTTCTGCATAAGAAAACAATATATTTACCATTACTTGTTAATTTCATGATAGTACTTGGGTTTTTGTTTTTGGTTTGTTGTTTTGTTTTGTTTTTTTGTTAGGGCTTTTGATGGGGCAAATGTTGAAAAATTTCACTCTATTTTACTTTATTTCTGATTGTTAGAACTGCTTTGAATGTATCATAAGCAAACCAGTGCCCAAGTTTCATCCACAGAGAAGCTGATTGGCTAGAGTTAAGTGGTGGTCTGGAAATCTACATTTATAAGTAAATGATCATGTGAGTATGATGCAAATTGTACTCTAATCCAACTTGATATTATTGCAGGTATAAATGCTCTATTACTTACATTAAGAATTTCTTAAAGTCAGAAAGTGTTTCTTGGTTGATGAAACGATATTTTAATGCTTACCTGTGCATTTGAACCACCTGGCGAAAATGCTAAGAGGTAGATTCTACTTCTGCAGAAATGAGCCAAACCTGAGGTTCTGTGTTTCAGATAAACTTTCAATTGGTGGTGCCAGTGTTACTGGTCTCTGGAACACAATTTGAGTGGTCCTCAAACTTATACAATCTTTAGAATTACCTGGGGATTAAAAAATGTAAAAAATAAAGAAAAGCACAATGGTTGAAGTAAATCAGAACCTTCAGTTAAAATAACACTATAGTTTGGATGGCTGTATGCCCAAGTGCCATGCATTAAAGGTTTAGCCAACAGCCAATCTTTACTGGGAGCCAGTGGAGCTGTAGGAGGTGGGGCTTAGTGAAAGGAAGTTAGGTCATCGTGGAGGGCCACAAAGCGGATACCGGGACGCTGGCCCTGTCCTGTCCTCTCTCTTTGCTTTCTGAGCACCACGAGGTGTGCGGCTTCCTCTGCCCTGCACTCCCACCATAACATACCATCTTACCACGGGCCCCAAAGCAACAGGTCAGTGCGTTATGCAGTGAAACCTTAAAACTGAATTAGTACAAACCTTCCCCATTTTTAGATCTGATTTGTTTGAAATATTTCTTGCATCAATGAAAATTTTACTAAGAGGTTCGGATGAAAGAATGTCTAAGAAGTTCAGCAAGTGTTTCTAAACATCGTTCAGGTACAAAATCAAAACTCAAGTGAAAAAGAAAATCAAAATTTTCCATTTGTAGCTTTCAAGCTTACAGAACCCATATCACTTATATTCCAAGGGCAGACAAAGAAAACAAATTAACTGAAGAGGTAATTTTTCTATAAAGTACAAATTTATGCTGGTTCTTCTCTATTTTAAATTCACATTGCAGTATCTAATATATCAACATAATTTACTATTTTTAAGTGACCTCACACATTATAGTTATTATAATGTTTCTTTTTATAAGCCACAAGTGCTGATTAGTGGGTCAGACATCTAGGGGATACACTCAGTATTTAATTTCTGTGACTACACTTCTTGGGACAGGTGAATAACAAAAACTGGAATACTTTTCCATGGCTCTAGTGTTTCACTCATTTATTTTCCACAAATTTTGTTGTTACAGGTTGTCAAAGACCTCCTCAATTTATTGGCTCTTTCTCCATACCCATCCTCTATATCTTTATGAACTAAGAGATGACTATATTCTTTTTTTTTTTTTTTTGTGGGTACCGGGGGGTCGACCTCAGGACCTCGCGCGCCAACAGGCGCCTGTGCTGCTGAGCGATATCACCGGCCCCTTTTTCGTATGTGGGATCCGGGAGTCGAACTCGGGCCCTCGCGCTTGCAAGGCAGGCGCTTACACCGCTGAGCCATCTCAACGGCCCGAGACGACTATATTCTTTAAAGTACTCAGAAAAGAAGAGAGAGCTAGAACAACCAGGATACCGTGAAGTGTTGTTGAAAATAAAGATAAAGTAGTTTTATTATTTCTCCCCATCAGCAGAACATTTCCTTTGCTGGAAAATTTTGGTCACACAAGTAAACTTGAACATGTAACTGCATATTTTATTTTTCGTAAGATCATCCATAAATACTAACAGGTTTTTTGTAGCTACCACTGTTTAGCATTTGTATACAAAAAATTGTAGTTTTACTTCTATTTTATTTCTGTTAAAAATAGGTACTTAAAAAGTAATTCTGAATTCCATTTCTGGCTATGAAAATAAGTGGTCCTTGACATATCCTCTAACCACAAACAGCTAGAGAACAATTCAAAATATGAAAAAGAGCTATTTTCATGTATAGGAAACAGGCAGTCTAGGACTGCTATCCAAGAGAAAAGGAAATGAACACGACAGACAGTGTGATTTTTCCCAGATTTCTGCCTGGAGTCATACTCTGGGCCATGACCCAGGAAGGGAATATTCAAGCAGAGCACATCAGTTTTGCTGAAACGAGATGACAAAAGTCACAGCTTGGGGAGGGTACGGTGGTCGGAATTTGTAAGACAGACTATGACAAGAGATGAGAGATGTCCGGAGAAGGAGCTCCAGGAATCAGTATGGGACCCACCTTGAGTCCATCACTGAATATTAATCTGCACAGTAATATCACAATCCCATCAGGCTGGTGAAGAATTGCCAAGCACATATGAGTTGAACAAGCACCAGAACTTACACATGCTTGGGAAATATACGAGTTACAACCAAGTAGATTGGGGATACTTTGTGAATACTGAAGGCACATACTCTTAATGCATGCGCTCCTGAAGGGTCATAAAATAATGTGCAGGAGAGTCCTGCAGCTCTATCATCATACAGCTAATAACAGACATTAAAAATATCAGACCGCTGCATAAATAACTCCCTTCCTCCTCAAAAAAAGAAAGAAAAAGAAAAGGAAAAAGGAAATTGGTGTTGATGAAAAAATTTAAAATACAGTAGTTTTTCTGTAACTAATCTTCTCCACTGGTTATAGCTCTTCTATTCTGAGCCTGAAAATAACACATGTTTAAAATGGAATTTCCAGAGTGCTTCTCAGTAGGAAACTTATTGGTACTTCACTATTGAAATAGTTTTAGATTCATTGGCCTTATTTTATTTTAAGCAATGTTTTGTTATGTTGCTATGTTAGTGGATATTTGTTTTGAACATGGAAATTATGGATTATAATTTAAAATAAAAATTTATAATGTTTTTGGTAAACTGGTTCATACAGTATTTCTAAAATACAGCAGGTCAAATATAAACATTTACATAGTTTATTTAGTTATTTTCCAAAATAATTAGTTAAAACAGAATTAAATGTCTAATTTGTGGTTTATTGCACATAAAGCATAGGTTAAAATGTACGGATTGATAGGGCTGAAACAAAAAAATCTTTAAAGAACCAAAATATTTTAAAAGGAAGAATTGGAGTTGAAATTATTTTGATGTACACAAAATTTATTGCTATGTAAATAATACACAGAAACTTCAGTTTCAGAAAAGATTCTTTAAATATTCCACTGAATAATAAGGCATACAATACTTATTTTTTTTTTTTTTTGTGAGTACCGGGGGTCGACCTCAGGACTTCGTGCACCAGCAGGCGCCCGTGCTGCTGAGCGATATCACCGGCCCCTTTTTCGTATGTGGGTTTCGGGAGTCGAACTCGGGCCCTCGCGCTTGCCAGGCAGGCGCTTATGCCACTGAGCCATCTCACCGGCCCTACAATACTTATTTGTAAAATGAGTTTAAGATCAAATAAAGTAGAGCAAACTGTAGGAGATAAAGGTAAAAAAAATTAAAAAGTCAAGCCATGTACATGCTTAAATTGTTATACAATGGTTCAGTGATTCACAACATTAATACTAATATAAAAAACTAAATTTTTCAACTCATTGTTTTTAATACTATATCATTTTAATCAAGTAATTTTGACCATTTTTGTCTTTATTGTTTGCTTTGAAAATTCTCCATAATATTTTTCCCCGGAGGAATTTTAATGATTTTACATTTCTGTTCTTTTTTAAAATTAAATTCTACATAAATGAGGTAATAATATATAAATCATAATATACATAAATTATTCAGAACATGTACATTTTAGGAAAATGTTATGAACACATATTCCTCATTTGCCAATGTTTAACTTCATCTCGAATTACTGTTTTTTTTTCTTTCACATAGGAAGTACTGCATTGTCTTCTTACCTTTCCAGAGGAGTAGTTATCTAACTTTAAAAGTAGGAAGTTTCCTGCACTATTTGAGATTCTATTGTATTACTCTGATCAATGGTCTTAAATGACTATATTGCCTAATTAATGTAATGCATTTTCTTTTATGAGGTCCACCAAATTTCCTTAAGATTGATTTGTAGAAGCTGCTTTATATGAATTATTTTTTCTCTTTAAAAAAAAAGACTAGTTCCAGGAGGGGAAAAGAATGACTGATTTTGCAGAAATTTCACGATTATCATCTGCTAAACATAGTAACATATCCTCATTAGTTCTTAGGTATTTTTAAAGTAACATTATACATGTTAACTCTACTTCTCCTGAATTTACAACTTTATATCATAGGATTATTTATAAAGAGTTGAGGACACCGAATAAACAGGTGTTCCATATTTCTGCAGTAAATCACAAGAATGAGCTTTCTTTAGTAATGGTAATGTACAAAATGCCCAAATTTTTGAACTGATTTATGAACATTATTCTATGAATCCTCCATATTTAACAATAAACCTAGGCAAAGTGAGCTAGCTACTTTGTGCAGTCAGCTAGCTACTTGAGTCAAATGAAAGAAAACATACGAAAATAGGCTATTTTTTTGTTTCGTTATAAAGTGGCTGCAACCAGTAGTTAAATGTAAGCCTATAAAGCCAGTTATTATCTGTGTCTAAAAATATTCCTGACACACTAATATTACAGGATGAATTAAAAAATGTGAGTGTACTGTGGGATAATTGAGTCAGTCTTTCCCGACCTTTGGGGCAGCCTTCTGTCTCCTACATCGTTATCAAGTAGTGCATCTCCATCCTCACCCATTTCCCTACTGATCAGGGCACACTGCCTCACTGACCAGCTGGCTCACAGCGCTGGCTCTTGTTCAGAGCTTGGAATAACGCTCAAAGGCCATATTTATTTCTTATTTTATATATTTAAAGTGGTATTTTAATGTTTGTTATTTTCTGCTTTTACTCACTTGTTGAAACTTATATTTCAGAATCTGGAAAGAAAAGTAGATTTACAAAATACATTATAGGGTGTGATGTCCAAAATAACAAGTCTTGATGCTAATTCTTTTCATATAAGAGCTATATATAATGCTGCCTAAGCCATTTATAGTTAATAAACATCATTGTGTGACTTCAAAGAGAGTAAATTTTTTTTTTTTTTCCTCTATGCGGGTACCAGGAACCCAACTCAGGACCTCGCGCTTGCTAGGCAGGCGCTTATGCCGCTGAGCTATACCACCGGCCCGAGAGTAAATTTTTGTAAGAAATGGTGTAGAGTAATATCTATGACAAAAGATATATCTACTTTTTATTTATTTTGTAGTGGTTGAGATTAGTCTTTTACCAGAAGAGGTATTATTTCAAAATATATTCATTCAAACTATGTTCCATAGGCTTAATTACTCCTATTTTGTTTAAAGCACCTGAAAATAATTTTGGATCAGAGTTGTAGAATAATATTGAAATGCTCTATCAAACTTTGTAACTTGGATGTAATAATTTATGGAGATTTGTGTTAGAGTATGTTAGAATTCCTAAAAACAAGGGCTGGATCTTTTTTTTTTTTAATTACTAAAATGTAACATTCAGCCTTAAAACATTGTCAAGTCTTGTTTTTCCAGTTATAATTAATTAAGCATTTATTTTCCTGCTAGCTACAAGTTGTCGCTGAAGTTTCACAGCAAGTGTTTTCATTTATTAAAGGAAGTTCATATTAGTGTCTCTTGAATATTTATTTATTTAGTTATATTTATTCATTTATAAATATTTATAGTTAAATATTTATCCAGTTTTAAAATGTTCACTTAATAGCAATTTAATGTCTCTCTGCTTCTCTTTTTCCCATAAAGGGAATTTCTGTGTAATTAATAGTTTTTAAGATACAAGGACTTAGGAGACCATGGGGGTTGGCCAGTAGACTTGTACTAAGTTCTCCTTGTACATTTCCAAATATGTATTCTGAGCAATCTCCTACCATACCTGTCCATTCACCCTCCCCCAGAGTTATTTATCTTTCCACTCCCACACCTTTTCTCACTGGCATCTTATCTATTCTTACACCACCAAGTGCCATCTGTTGACATCTCCCTAATCTGTTTCTTCAAAATAGACTTCTATTTCAGACTTGTGCAATTTAATGGGGAACAGATGTCTCATAGATACCTCAAATTCAATGTCTTGTTCCCACCCTCTCATTTTCTCTTCCTCTTCTTTCTGTACACCATCCTGTTCCTTTGCATCTCAGTACCATTTACTCAAAGTCTTCCAATGTCCATGTTTAGTAAACACTACAAGACCCTTTAATGTCTCTCAATGGCCACATCTAAATAGTCACTGGGTTTTGTTTAACTACATATCCTAGAAATATTTCTGTTTCTATTTTATGCAGTTTTGGATCAAATTCTTATTTTCTGTTGCATGAACTAAAGCAGGATTCCTCTGTTATCAACACTATTGGTATTTTGGACAGAGTGTCTTGTGCATGGTAGTATTTTCAAAGCATCCATGACCTCTACCCAGTAGATGCCAGTAGCACCTTCGCACATTCCAGTTGTGGAAAAAAAATCTCTAAGAAGAGGGGAAAGGGATGAAAAAAGAATTAAGATGTATTATTTACATTTACCAACTCCTCACAATGAATATAATGATGTACTAATAAAAATTTAAGGAAAAGAAGCTCTTAAAAGTAAAAAAGTACTATGCCCCAACTCATTTGAATTATCTGAGACCAATTAAAATCTTGACCAAATGTTTACTTAATTCAATGAAACATAAATATTTTAATATTAAACAGTCCTAGATTTTGATAATTGTCTGCTGAAGGGCAAAATCACTTTCCACTGAGAAAAACCAGAGTAACAAAATTGCATCGTAAGTTGTTCCCATGTGTTTAGCCTCAATTTTGTTCAGTCCATCTTCCACCAAAGTTAATTTTCCAAAATTAACTTATGAACAAACCTCCCCTGTTAAAAACCCTTCTTCACTGGCAAGCATGAGGTCCTGAGTTTGATTCCTGGCACAAAAAAAATAAAAAATAAAAAATAAAAACCCTTCTTCAGCTTCACATTGCTTTAAAGTGAAAAACCTTTCAAGCCATTTATTGCCTTGTTGATCCATTTCCTTCTGACTTGAGAAAAAAGTTAACTGCCAAAGGCTACTTTTAATATTCACACTGTAGACAGGTGCATTCTAGCATTTTTAATGTTAATATTTAATCCTAACTTCTAGGTAGCTTTGAGAAAATTTGGAAGAATACTTATTTACCTTCAATCTTCCTGTCCTTGATTTCATGGATCTTATTTCTGTATAGTTGGCCTATATGGAAAACTATAGTTCAGTAAGAAGGCAGCATATTCATTTTAATTTATTGTTAATGAAGATGCTTACTCAGCTGAAAGAAATCAAACTATGGAGTGCAAGTGTACATTTTAAATCCTATTCTTCTTCCCAAATTACATAGAGAAAACAGAAACAAAAACAATGGCCTTACAGAAAGAACAGCATATATTTCAATGCACAGTTCAGAGGCACCTGCGTCAGTCAGAGATGTCCTGACAATTACATGACCTATTGTTAGAAATCTAGCAAGTACATTTTTCATTGTTTCCCAGTGGGACTTTTTGCCAACTAGTATTGATTGTAGGAGCTTCAAACTTCTCTTAGGCTCTATTTGTCTGTGAGTTGATAATTGTTCCAGCTGAACAATAAGATGATGTAGAATTGAGGATATAAATTGATAGAGGCTATAAACCTGGGTCAAACCGGTACTTGGGCACACCTCATCTTAGTATTGTTTTCACTGGATAACAGGGAATAAAATCTTCTCAAAATACGTATTCCTGCAAGACTTTTACATTGTTAACCTCTAACTGGTTTTGGAAATCATTGTTTTAACTTTTAAAAGAAGTGTTATATGTTCAGTTTACCCTCAGGAATTAATATAATTACATATAATTCAGAGTAATGTCTAGAGTTCATACCAATGAAAACATTTTGTGATATGTAGTAGAATTTAAGGAGGATAGAAAAAAGAAGCAAAGTTTGACAAAGAGAAATAAGGAGGGATGAAAATAAGGTGCTACTTCATCCTAACAGCATATAGGTTTGCTTCTTTAAAATAGAGACTAGTGGAGATACTTCGTTTTAGCAAATTTCTTCTAATGCAGCATCAGCCTCCAGAAAACCATTTGTTTCTTGAGTTCTCAGCAACTTCATTTGCAGCTTTCAGTATACTGTGGTAGTTAAAAAGATGTGCCCTAGACAGAATGTTTAGGCACAAATTCCAGCTGTACAACTTGCTAATCATGTGGTATTGATCAAGCCACTTAACTTCTCCTTGCCTATGTTTCTTGTATAAAACATTATGTGAGTATTAATGCCACTTTCCTCTTGAGGCCAAGATATTGAATTAACAACCCATGTAAAGTGTTTAGAACAAAGGCCACCATAAATAGCTATCTAATAAATGGTGTCTATTTTTAGCCAGCCCAACATCATTAAAAACTAAAAATTAAGACAAAAACAAAAGCAACTAGCACCTGAATATGTAACAAATCTCAGAAGCTATGGCAAACACTCTCTAACTCAAGCTTAGACGACTTGCCTTACAGAACTGTTTTCCTTCCATGTGTTTTATGTTTTTAGAGGTGTGTTTCTTCATGCTATGAAATAGTCCAGTACTCACTTCCCAAACTGTTTACCTCATAGTTATGATGCTTTTAACATATGGCCTAAATTCAGAATTTGAAATAAGTCCGTTACATCTTTTATCATTAATTTTAAATAGACTTACATGATAGCTTTTCAGTATTACTATGTAATGTGTCAATTTGTCCATACAAGTTTGCCCAAAGGAGTGTGGATTTGTCTGCTGTTTTTGCTAGCTCTTAATATACAAGTTCTCTTTTTGCCTTTTCCATTTTCTTTTGTTGGAAATAATCTCTTTCTTCATTGTTTCCTGTCACAAGGTAACACCTTATTCTTTTTATCACTCATTTGACATTTTACAACGGCTATTAAATGAATGCTGTTCATAGAATTTGGAAGCTTTTTGCCTGCTGTCCTAAAGACCAGAAGAAAGGGACATAGGAACCGTATTCCTAGAGTTACTATTAATTGCAATATTAATGGTACACTGAAGCTGAGCAAGAACTGGAATGTACATTGGAGTGCTTTTGCAGATGTTTTAGTTGCGCAGCAAAAGTATAGAAATTGGTCTCCTGTATTTTGGCCAAACCAAACCTGTTTCTAGATTTATGTTAATTGTGTCTGAAAAACCAGTCCCATGGGCCTTGGTCTTTTCATACCCTCATTTCGAATTCATTCTTTTTCACTGGCTAGTAATTAGTGTGCAATGTCCTGGCTACCCAGCTGCGCTGCGATGATGCTACCCAGCTTCATCGATCCCATCTTCTGCTGAGGTGAGCACTCTTCCCCCCAGCTTAGTGACCATTAAATCACCCCCACAAACATGCAAATACCCTGCTCCACAGTGCACAAAGAACTGGCAATATAAGTTGCCTTTTTTCATGATGCAAGTAAAACTCAGATATGAGTAGGAAATGAATTACATTTCTCCAGATGCTTATTTCTCTAGGTTGTATTTAAAGGTTCATATCATATGGCCAGGGAAGACATTTCTGTAGCTTTCCACAAATGATTCTACATAATCCTCCAAACAAGTGCTAAATGGCTAAGGGGAAAGATTTCATCTTCCATAAAAAAAAGGTTTGATGGGAAATAAAAGCCAAATATATGTCACTTTTAGTCATTTAGTCTGCAGTTCTATCTTTGAAGTGACACCTTTGCTTCATTCTACCATCTGCAACTTATGCACAAGAAGATGGTCACTATTTTGGAGCCAACAAACTATTAACTTTACCATAACCTATTGACTCTATTTATAGTCGCAAAGTAGTCCAAAGACTGAGATGATTTTTAAAGGCTTTATCTTCTTAATTTTTATCTTTCTCGTCTTCAATCCCTTCCTACAGGAGAAGTTAGTCTTCAGCTAGCCACATGATTAAGATTTTAGATGAATGATTAAGTTCATATAGAGCAAGAAATAAATGACTAAAAATAAAGCTTAGGTATTCACAGTTTGACATGGGTTAGAACCACTTTCCTATCTTGAAAAAACGTTTGGCACTGATAGGAGTTGTCAGTTTTGACACACTCGTGGCTAAAAATTTTGGGTAGCAAAAACTTTATATTCTTTAAAGAAAATCGCAAAGTGTTCTCGCTGCTTCTCATAGCTAAGCTTTCTCTGCTGTATGGCTCTGGAAGTCTTATCTTTAATATACTAATGTTAATTGCAGATATCAAAGGCAATGAGCTAAGAATGAAAAAGTGAAGTACGCATTTATCTAAAGAGTGAAAGTTAGATTATGTAGTAATAATCTACTGTTATTTTCAAAGAAATTGCTCAGCTCTTTTTTAACCTACATAAATTGTGGTCTTCATGAAATAAAGAAAATTATTTTAGCATTTGCCTAAGTGCAATGGGGTTCGATGCTCTTTAGAGTTACATTGCTTAGTGCAGTAGCAGTAGCTGTGTATGGCTATTCTGCTTTGCAATGTGACTAGTCTGAGTTGAGATTTGTTATAAGCATAAAATAGATACCGAATTTCAAAGATATAATGCAAGATGTAAAGTATTAACAATATTACATTGATTATATTATGAATAAATACTCTGAATATAATAGATTCAATGGAATTTGTCAAACTTTCATTGGTTTCTTTTGTATTTTTAGAGAAAAAGTTGAAATTTAAATTGCATATCTGACTCATATTTCAATTAGATTGTGTTGTTTCAAAGAATTAAACGTTATTAGCAGAGGAGAATCAATGAAGAAAGAAACATAAAATGAAGAGGAGAGTATAAGTCTTCAAATCCATGCTTCTATCCTGATACTAAAGTGGTATGTAGAGAGAGCTACTGATAGGAATAGAAAGAAGAGTTTACATGGGAAAGTTTGAGGTTCACTCAATCGTGCCTTCTTGAGGGTCACTATCCCAGCATGCGATACAATGGACAAAATAGCTTCAGCGGGTTTTTGAGACCATACTTTCAACTATTGAGCATCTTCGCCACCTGTGACTTCATTCAGGTATTTTGTGCAGCTTTTGGGAAGCCCATGGGATAAGGCTTGATGCTTGGAGGACAATGGGCAGAGGCAGTGGCTCAACAATGTCCACTACATTACAGGTAGAGAAGCCACAGCACCTGGTAAAATCTGACTTTGCACATATACGTGAGGGGCCACAGAAGAACTTCCAACTTTGTGGGGGGCCCAGGGAATAATTTGGGAAGATGTATCAAGAGGCAAATCCTTATTGCCATTAAATTTCCCCATTTGCACCTATCAACTAATGAACCCTGGAACAACTGGAGTCCCAGATTCATTCTTAGTGCCAAATGAAAGGGGAACTATTGAGGAGTCTTTTTTATCTGGTTACTTTGTAGAGTGAATTTCATTGCTACCTACTTATAAATTTTCCTTTCAACAATAATTTCTCAATTACTGTGGTGATGTTTTTCTTTTTATTTTTTGTTTCTTTCTTTTTGTTTTTTGGTTACTGGCTTCTAAAACATTACTTTTGGAATAAGTGTCATTTCAACACTTGGAATTTATTTTTTTATAAAGTGTTTATGAAAATATATTTCATTCTCCAGTGCTGGGGCTAGTTAATGGATTTTTCTTTAATCTTTTTTGGACATTTATTTCCCTTAATTCCTCCTATAATTATATAAAGTCCACTCTTATAATAAATTCCATGTTCTAAAATACTGATAGAAGTTCTATTTCCATCATTGAACTCTAGCTCATGCAAAAAGCTCAGTAAAATTTACCGCATGCTCCTCCCTACTGGGGACAGGGAATTGCTGGAGGAGACCTCTGTGTCTGTGAATGAGGTGGGGAGAAATAAAAAAATAAGAATGTGGCCAAATATTTGTTAGGCCTCTAACTTGGGTGATAATTGATGAATGATTGGTTTTACTCTAATTGATAGATGATTGGTCTTACTCAGACAGGAGACTTCAAGCTTTCAACTGTGGCTGAAAATTTGAAGACCACCATGGAAGTTAGTTTTTCAAGAGCAGACGTTAAAGATTAAACTGAATTTAATCACTATGGATAAGACAACCAAGTAAATTACTGAAGAATACAAGTGTCTACTGTGTTTTTCTTACTTTTGTGTTGGTGATTTAATTATTTGAAAATTGACTCCTCTATGACATTCCATTCTGTTGGTTTTTTTGTTAAAGGAGCAGAAATGATTAATGACTTTACTGAAATTATGGATTTTTATTGTTACTAGGTAATATAGTAAGAACCAACGAAATCTTATAATGTATGATACACATATGTGTACTATTCTTTAGAACATAAATGTGTAAATTCTGATGCTATGGAGTTTACTTTCTGGCTTTAATCAACATCAGCTCAATATATACATATTTATATATATTAATTTGAATAAAAAGGAATTTTATTACTTTTCTACAAAAGTACATGAAAAACACATAACAATATAAATTGAGGAGCACAATTTCATTTAGAGTAAAATTCCTGTATTTTAAAAATGAATATAATATTGCTTTGATTTATCATCATCTATTGACAAGAAATAGTTATTGCATAATCTTTTAAACTTTTCAAAAGGCTTTTTATAACAGACATATTAATATTGGGGGCCTATATTATTCATATATTAGTGAAATAATAACTAACAAATATATATTCCTCACTCTGTACCTGATGTTGGACTTAGTATTGAACCTATGCACTGAATAATATTCTTACCCTGATTTCACAAATGGAGAAACTGAAGTATAAGGAAATTAAATAACTTGTCCAAGATGGCAGGGTTAATGCAATAAGGAGCCAGAATTTAAATGTAAGCAGAGTAGCTCCTATTATCCCATACCAGCAGGTTATCTTAAACTAGACCTCTGGAAACTGAGTGACAGTTGCTGTTCTGAGTGACAGTTGCTGTTTTAGATGCCTTGTTTCCTGTTCCCAGTCATCTGGTAAGAGTTCCTTGGGAAACGATCTTCTGTTGAGTGAAATCAAAGTAGCACTGTCAAGCCAGATAATTTTCTGTCTTCTCTAAGAATAAATGATGCTGATGGTAGAATGTTCTTTCTTTCACGAATACAAATATTAAGCAGAATGACACAAGGAAGGAGAGTGATTGACTATGAAGTACTTCCATGTGGTTCTTTGAAAAAACCCCTCCATGACTTCCCAGTATATGTCCTTGTAAAGGCTTTTGGGATTCCTATTTCCTAAGCATAATTTTTAACTTTTTAAAAATATATTTGCTCTAAAATTTTAATTCAATTTAATTGTTTGTTTATTTTTGCTTTATTTAGTTAAGTCTTGGTTTAGCGAATGAGGAATTCTGACAAGACATAGGAATGTATAATTTTGTATATTCCAGAATACTTCTGATCTAAATATTCCTATATACCTGAAATTGTACTTGTCCTGATATATTCCTGTGTACCTGAAATCCAGATATTTGAATTTCAGCAACTAGATATTCAAATTTTCATTCTTTTTTTTTTTTTTTTTGTGGGTACTGGGGGTCGACCTAAGGACCTCGCGCGCCAGCAGGCGCCCGTGTGGCTGAGCGATATCACCGGCCCTTTTTTCATATGTGGGTACAGGGAGTCGAACTCAGGACCTCACACTTGCCAGGCAGGTGCTTATGCCGCTGAGCCATTTCACCAGCCCTCCAATTTTATTTTCAACATTGTTTTGTACATAAAGAACCAAACCTGGGCCGGTGAGATGGCTCAGCGGCTTAAGCACCTGCCCGGCAAGCGCAAGGGCCCGAGTTCGACTCCCAGAACCCACATATGAAAAAGGGGCCGGTGATATCGCTCAGCGGCACGGGCACCTGCTGGCGCGCGAGGTCCTGAGGTCGACCCCCCAGTACCCACAAAAAAAAAAAAAAAAAGAACCAAACCAATCACTCTACCTTTTCAGCCTTCTTGTCCATTTTCGCTGTTGCTTTGGAAAATGTGGTCACTCTGAAGAGACTGTCCTTGAATAGCTTCAGATTGTGTTCTTCCAATGTATTGGGCTTTGTGAACTCAATTCATCCATAGAAAAGTTTTCTTTAATGATCCCAACTCTAAACTACTGAACTGTAATCCTACCCTTTATATCTGAAGGTTCTGAAACAGTGAATATTTTCCCACTGTATTTTTAATTGTGATATAATTCACATAGTTTACCTAAAGTTTACCATATTAAAATATACAATTCAGTGTTTGTTATATTCTTTAGGTTTTGCAGCAGTCACCACTGTATAATTCCATAATGTTCCCATCTCTCTGAAAAGAAACTCCTTCCAATTAGCAATCGCTTCCCATTTTCCTTTGTCCTCAGCCTCTGGAAATTACTAATTTACTTGTAACGTACTTGTGCTGCTTCTATATCATAAGAGTATCCTTTTCACAAGATAGATTTTCCTTTATTCATTCCATTTATATTCAATATTTAATTTTTATCTACTGATAAAAAACAAAATATGTTTTTGTTTTAATATTGAGAAAAACATAACTCTAAGATATTCAATCCTATATGTTTGTTTATGACTTTCTTAATTCCCTTTTTTAAAATTATTATTTCTGAGTTTGGGAAATGGGTAGTGGTGTTGTTGTTATTGTTGTCATCACTGATATTTTCTCTCTGTGTGTATGCATGTGTACTGCTCTCTTAAGCTTCCCTGAAAGGAAGTTATGAGAAGTCCAAAAGATAAGACCAACATCTGAGATCACCTTAACAAATTTCAAGGTCAAAAAAAATTATTTATATGCATTTCCGAAGTACTAATAAAGTGAGTAGAAATTGCTTTAACAGGTGAAATTTTGGAAATGAAGGAAACAAAGACATAAAAGAAAATAAAGAATGTGCAAAACAGTTTTCTCAGCCACTCTGAAGTATGCTTTCTTTCAGTATAAAATAAAAATACAAAACAACTTAAAGAGTTGATGAGAAAAAAAAGTAATAGACATCCTAACCTCAGCACAGAATTGATAACTTAGGGTTGTTACTACAATCCCAATTTTAATGCTATGGGTTTCTTTCACTAACTTGAAGTGGAGCTGTATTTGAATATTCTTTATTTAAACTATTGCCGTGTCAATAATCGAGCTGGTGAGCTGAGGAAGGATAGCTCTAATTCACAACAATTTCTAGCTTTAACGAGGCCTTGGAAGTAAGAACTTATATTTTCAGCATTTGCCATGGGACTGCTGGTAGGATTGCTAAGATCTTCATAAAATATTAAGTCTGTTTCTATCAGCTTCTCTGCTAGCCAGGGATCTCCAGAGAAACAGCCAATAGAATCTGTATAATTATAAGAAGGGATTTATTAGATTCATTCACACAGTCACAGAGCCTGAAAGGTCCTATGATGGCCTTCTGTAGACTGAAGAGCCAGGTGAACTCGCAGCTGCTCAGTTCACGATGGCGGAAGCCTTGGAATAAGAGAGTGGCTAACGATGGGTAACTCCGGTTTGAGGTCAAGTCCCAAAACCAACCTGAAATGCTGCTGACATAACCGTAAGTACACATTCAAAGGCTGAAAAGCCTAAAGACTGCTGTCCGCTGGTGATAACAGCAGGAGTGCCGTCCCCTCACAGAGAGGGAACATGACTAAGTGAGCTACTTAGCTCTCTCCCCTTTTTCCTATGTTTTTGTTTCCTCTGGGCCTCCCAACCTATTGGATGGTGCCTCTCATGTTCAGGATGGGTCTTCCCCACTCTGGCCATGGATACACATGTGAATAAACTCTGGAAATGCCTCCTTAGGCACACCAGAATTATGCCTTACCAATTTTCTGGGCATCCCTCTATCTAGTTGACAACCCATATTCACCATCATAACTCACCTCTGTCAACTTGCCAACAATACACACATCTTTAAACTATACACAGTTAATCTCTAATTAAGGACAATAGCAAGATCATAATTGCATCTACATGATAGAACAATCCTGTGTACACCATTTACTTCCCCAGAGAAAGAGGTAAATAAAGCATTTTGAGTGATACTTACTTTTTTCCTGACATCCATAATCTAAAAGCTATCATATAAATTTGGCAACACTTCAACACTGATATAAAATCAGTCAATCTTGGGCTGGTGAGTTGGCTCAGCTGCTTCAGTGCCTGCCTGGCAAGCGCAAGGGCCCGAGTTCAACACCCGGAACCTGCATACGAAAAAAGGGCCGGTGAGATGGCTCAGCGGCATGGGCGCCTGCTGGCGTGCGAGGTCCTGAATTTGACCCCCGGTACCCACACACACGCACACACAAAAATCAGTCAATCTTATCTTACACGATAAAGGAATAAGAAAGGAATGAAAGCAATGACATTTGCTTAATATATGTGTAAATATACACAAATGTATTTTTGACAACATGGGGAAGACATACTGATAGTTATACTGCTTGATTTTTGAACTGGTCACATGTTTGTAGTTGGTACTTATTAACTACTTGCTTCCACTCAACAGGTCTCGATTCTTTACCTGGGGAAGTGACCCGCACCTTCATTCCTGAAGGCTCTGGGCCATTTGTAAGTTCTGCTTGGATTGGGTTGTAGTTTCCTACTGACCTTAGTCACTGAGCGTGGTAATAATAGGAGACACTGAGCATGGTAGTAGCAGGAGATGCACTAGGGAAATACTTGTATTCCAGATGCTCTTTTCATATCTCCACTGTGTACTAGTGATTCAGTGTCCCTTCCTAGGCTGGATTAATCCTCTCCACCAACACTTTTTACTCTGTTCACTCAGAGGCATGAGGGGCTCAAAGTGACCAGAAAAGCTTTAGCTTCCAGTTCAATAGAATCATTGATGTGTCTCTTGGTAGGAGTAATCCTCCCTCAGGGTCTCTCTCATTAGATACTGTAATAAAATTGAATGAACAATGCAAAATGCTCTTAGGTAAAAATATGCAATTATTCTAAAGTTGTCACAAGCCTGGTTTTCTCCTTTCCTTCAACTCCCCCTTTTATTTTCCCAGCATCAGATAAATTTCTTTAAGACATTATAAATTTCATTATCATATACACAGATTTAAAAAAACAGACTAATAGGCTAAAGAACATACAAAATGTGTAAGACAGTTATAATAGCTCGAAGTACACTTTTAGCTACATTGTCCATGCAGGATTACAGTGCCTTTTTTAATGAGAAATTTGGGTAATGAGAGACATTGTTTTAAGGTGTACTTGAAATTAGTCAATGGAAAGACTTGGCTTCGTAATCTTTATAATTTATTCAATAAATCATTTCTTTCTGTCTGACATTGAGAAGTTAAGATTCCTTCTCTCATTTTTGTATTTCAACTATAATCGGAAAACAAACCCATCTCCTGGATCGATGCTGGATACCAGTAAGATGGTATATATTTTGCAATTCTTAATTAATTTGTGGTAAACACAGAATAGTCTCCACGGCCAGCTTCATCTACATACAGCAGCATAATCATTTTTTCCTTATAATAGAGTTTTGTTTATGAGTCATACATCTTCTCCAGGGGGTGTGGTTATCATCTGACGATCACACCCTTGGGAGATTAAAAACACTTATCTTTGGGTTATGACTTGCAATGCCCCAGAGGGGTGATTGTCTCGGGGAACTCACACTCACTGTCATGCCTAATTGCTTAATTATTATAGCTGCGAGTTCATTCCAGCGTACAGGAACTAAAGTTGTGTCAGCATTTCCACTATAAATTCCGTATCCGAGAAGTCTATATAACTTAGCCATTAAAAAAAAGGCTATATTCTTTTGAAGCTCTGCACAAAAGGTATTATTCTGGGAAACATTATTCTTTGATAGACTATTTTCATCTAAAATTTGGGTCCCTATGCCCATAGTGAGGTGACCAAAAGGAAAAGTAGTAATTTAATCTCTTTAAGTCGTATATTCTTCTGACCAACTGAAAAAAATAATACATATTCAATATAAATCTAACCAGTAAAAATGGCTCATAGAATTTCTAGTTTTCTTAGAAATACACTTACACTTTTTACGGCCACTCATAAAAGATTATGTAAGTAGAATAAGCTAAACCATAATTGGAGCTCCTCGTCACATACATGTCAGTTCCAAACCTCAGCCACGTATTTTCTTAGCTTATATACTGTTCACTTCTTAAAGAGGATTGAATAAAGAATAGTAAAGTAGAAAAAAATGGAAACAAAGAGACACAGTCAAAACACTGCTATGTTTCTTTTTTTTTTTTTTTTTGTGGGTACCAGGGGGTTGACCTCAGGACCTCGCGCGCCAGCAGGCGCCCGTGCCGCTGAGCGATATCACCGGCCCCTTTTTCGTATGTGGGTTCCGGGAGTTGAACTCGGGCCCTCGCGTTTGCCGGGCAGGCGCTTAAGCCGCTGAGCCAACTCACCAGCCCACTGCTATGTTTCTTATGACGAGTTTTATCAATTTTTTTAAGGTGAAAAGTTTCTCAAAGCCTAGAAAAACCCATTCATGTAGATCAATTTACATGGGCCAGAGATTAAACTACTCTGCCAATGCATCAATGTAAAACAGGTATATTCAATTTAGTAACTCTAATTCATCCAAGGTAACACATATAACAACATTACTGAGATGTTAATAAAATTCTTTTCTGTAAATATGGAATTTGAACAAATAGAAGGCAATATTAAATGATATTTCATATAAAATGTGCTGAAGGCTGAATTTTCTGTTATTTGCATTAGAGGATAACTTTGTTCAATTATTTAAGCCTTTGTTGTACATCTTTTCTTGAAGCATCGTCCCCGAATTTGACCTTCAGTTTTCTATGCCCCGTGATATCATGTCTAAATATACGTATTTGGAAAATGAATGCCTTGGGTGGAAATCCTCCAAAAAAATAGAAGAAAAAATTATCAGTAATTATCTAATTCCTCCTCTAATCTTTCATTTTATTTTCATAAATGTCTTAAACATTTTCTTCAAGAGATGCTACCATTTCTCATTTAAATGTCAGAGCTGATGAATAACAGTCGCTCCTGTGGAGAGATACTTTGAGTAACAGTCCTGTATTAAATTGTTTATTCTTAAAAAAAATAACATTTTTTAGAGTTTAGAATATAATACAAATATCATATTTAAAAAAAATATCTCCAGATAATGAAAATGTGTGTCTACTTACCCTTATACCAAATAAAAATGGCTCACCTCATTTGTGATTGGAACATTTTGCCTTGTTAGATTAGAGACTAACAAATGCAAGTGCATTTCCTGCTTTTTTTCTTCCTTAGGAAGTTGAGATATTAAATAACATCCTGCTTTTCATAGAGTGTTAACGTGCTTCAAGTGTTTTCTTTTTGATAGTCAATAATGAGGCACTAAGCAATCTGTTGGAAATATAGGAATAAAAAAGAAAATCAAATCAGACACTAAAACCTTTTATTTTGAATTATTATTTCCTGTATAATTTTGCTGTAACTCCCACCTGAAAAGTCTGCAATCACATTTGGCAGCAGACACTCTAGTTGTCAGTGGTAACAGTAGACAAAAACATCTGGAATTTTGAGAAGACTGAGATCATGATGGTTCATTAAAAGAAAGAGCAGTAGTTGCTAGAATGATAGTCAATCTAGGAGCTAATGTGTACATATTGTTTTGTTTTAATGTGTTACTTTATAAGTTGTTAAAATAAAAATGAAAAAGTGTAGATTAACAAGTATTTGAAGATGATGTAGAGATGTACAAATGTGGAAAATGAACTAAGAGGAAAAAATACACTTTAGAGAGTTACAGAATGATTCTGAAACAAAGAAAGTTATGACTTTTTACACATGTTCAGTATTCTTGTTTATACATATCAACCTATCTAGGTTGGTTAATAAGCATTTATTAGGTTAAGTAAGAAACAACACATTGTTAGTTGCTGTTATCCTATGAAGTTATTACCAGCGGGAGAGATTTTGTAACAATGTGTGGGGAAATAAAAGAAGCCAGGATTTTTAAAATATGGGGAATAATATTTCTAAGTTTTTGGAGGTCGGGTCCTTCTTGGAGAACATAAATATATAAATGTTCATACACGGAATTTAGCATATTATTTTAGAGGTTTACGGACTCCCTAAAGTCCATGCAAGACAAGTTAAGAATCTCAACTACACAGAGAAGGCATATAGTAAGTAATAATTTCTGATTATTTATAATATGTAAAATAACCCATAAAGGGTTCAGAAAGATCATGCCTCTTTGAGTTCTGACAGATTATATAGCTATTCAACTGCCAGCTCAAACGTGATATTCAACATCTCCATCACTTCCCAGATTTCCATCATTCTCTTTTGCAAGCAATCCCCACCTACCAGCCCTCCACACCCAAGATCTACATCCTGTCATTGTGAAATTGACTCAGTTTTCTCTAGAGTTCATATAAGTGGATTCATATTGTTCTGTAAACTTCTCTTGCCCAACATAAATGTGTTTGTTATTGTGCATAATGTTAGATTGCTATTTCATTTTGCTAATAACTGTCAAATGTTTGGGTATACTGTGGATGGATACACATGTGGCATTCAACTTTTGGCTGTAATGAACACAGCCTGTATGAACATTTGTATGTAAGCCTTTGTGTGGACAGACATTGCCATTTTCCTGAGTAGATATTCAGAATTATAATTGTTAGGTCATATGATAAATGTAGATATAACTTTAGGTGAAGCTATCAAAATGATTTACATTGTGGCTGTGCCATTCTACATTTTCACCAGCAATGCACAATGATTTCAGTTAATCCACATAAATGTTAATACTAATTATTTCTAGACTGTAAAATTCTAATGGCTCAAGTTAATAGGGAATAGCCTGAATACTACAGCCCTGTGTGGTTTAACTTCATATTCCACTGAGGGCTAATGATATTGAACATCTCATTTGGTTGTTGGTCATCTAAATATGTATTTTTCATAAAGTGCCTTTTCAAATATTTTAAGCATTTAAAATACTGTATGTCTTAGTTTTGTGGTGTTGGAGTTTTTATATATTCTGGGAAAAATAATTGGAAGATATCTGTAACTATAGCTTCATATATATTTAATTATATAAAATTTTCTGCTAATTTGAGACTTGCTTTTTCATTTTGCTAATGGTAAAACTTGAAGAACAGTTTTTCATTTTATTTTATGAATTGAAAAGATCAATTAAATATTATCATTTTCTTAATTTTATGTTTTTGTGTTCTTCAGAAAATTTTAGCCTAACTTAAAGTCAGAGAGATTCACTCTTTGTTTAGGAGAGGGTAGGAGGGGTTGGGAAAGAAAGGAGCAGAGAGAGAAAAAACAGAAAGAAGGGGTAAGGAGCTGAAGGTTATCTTCCTCCTTCTGAATAGTCAACTGTTCCAGTTCAATTAGTTCTTGACCCCTTTGTCAAAACTAAAATTGACAAAATCTATGTGAATCTATGGTTCAACTCTGTAATGTCTGGCACTGATCTACATGTCTGAACTCATGTAAATATTTTAATTTTACTGTATTCTATCTTGATACTAAATCTTCAAGTCAGGCATTTTGTTTTTAAGGTATGCTCTCTTACAAAATTGTTTTAATTTCCATATGAACTTTAGCATCATCCGATTTTCCACATGAATGTTAGAATTATCCCATGACTTTTTGAGAAAAATGCCTGGAATTTGTTACATACTACAAAATTTTCTACAACCAACTGGAATATTGTTTATGATGTCACTGACTATAGATAAACATGTGTAGAGAAGATGTATTAATAATATTGATCTTCCAATTGATGGAGATCTTATATCTCACCATTTACTTAGTTCTTTAAATTTTTCCCAGGCTTGTTTCTTAGTTGGCAATGTTCGGATCTTTCAAGTAGTTTATTGAATGTATACTTCAGTATTTCTTTTTTGAAAAGTGCTACTGTAACTAGAATTAACTTCCTATTTCAATTTGTTTTGCTCATGTATAGAAATAATGTGTGATGTTTTATGTTGGTCATCTTGTGGCTCCAACTTAGTTACTTATTCTGATAACTTTTCTTTGGGTATTATTTACTACTTTTTATGTATAGAATTAAGTCAGTTTTTTGCTGTCTGTATGCTTTTTACTTATTTTTCTTGCTTTAGTGTAGTGGCTAGGATGTTACACACACACACACACACACACACACACACACACACACACACACACAAATTCTTTTTGAGACAAGCTCTTCAGGCTGACCTTGACCTCACTGTGTCTCCAGGGCTGCCTTGAATTTACTTCAATCCTCCTGCCTGAGCCTCCCAAGTATGGGATTCCAGCCATACACCACCACACCCCGCTACACACAAATTTTAAAGGAAATAGTAAAAGGGGACATCTTTGAACACTTCTTGATTTTGTTGGGAAGGGTATTATGAATTTTGTTATTGATGCTGATATTATACATATTTCATAGATTTTATGCATATTTCATATTTCAATATTCATTTTAGCATTTTTCCTTTGTTTCATAATTTGCTGAGTGACCGTTGAAATTTTCAAATGTTTTTGCATATATTGAGATAATCATGTTTTTCTTATTTTATTTAATATGATAAATTATATTTAATTTTGAACAGTAAACCAATCTTTGCATTTGGGGCTAAACCTCATTTTCAGAGTATGCGACTTCTTTCAGTCCATTTCTTTCCCGTATAACAATACCACAGGCAGATAATTTATAATCAAAAGAAATCTATCGGCTCATGGTTCCGGAGGCAGGGAAGACCCAGGGGTGGTAGATGCCGAGAGCGTTTTTGGTGCCTTCTCTCATGACAGAAGGTGAAAGACTGAAAGTGTCCTTTCTTCAACAACCCCCTGCTGCAGTATGAAAACTAATACATTCTCTTAGGGCAGGGGCTCCATGCCCCGAAAACCTGCTGGCGGCTCCACCTCTCACCAACGCCACGGTGAAAATTAAACTTCCGACTCATGAAGTTTGGAAAACACGCCCAAACCACAGCACTCCTCTTTTCATATATTGCCAGTACCGATGAATTCGATTTATTAAGACTTTTTTTCTGTTTTTAAGAAGAATAGTGTTTATTTTTTAAGGCTTACTAGGACGTTGGTTTGTTTTGTTTTGGGGGCGTTATGTTTTATTTTTTGAGAGGAGGAGGTGTTTGGTTTTATCAGGCTAAGGCTGGTCTCATAAAGGTAGTATATTTTCTTCCCTTTTCTATTTTCTACAAGAGTATATGTATGACATTTACTGTGTTGGCTTTAAGTTTATGATGCAGTTGTCTAAAGAAGGTATCTTTTGTTGAGATGATGCTTCATTGTGCATTTATTTAATTAAAATAGGAACAGTCATTTTTTATAAATTAGTTCTATTTATTTTTTTCAAGGAATTTTCCAATGTAATCTAAATTGTTGAATCTACTGGTCTAGAATATTTAACTCTTCTCATATTTTCATTTTATTTTATATAATAAGGATCAGCAAATTTGTCTGTGAAGAGCCACACACGATCTTTCCTGCCAGGCCTCACCTCTGCCACTGCTACACAAGCAATCCCAAGAAAACTATATTGCCAAATCGATTGCTGGGACATTTCACACAGGATCCAAAGTTTGTAATTCCTTAACCTATAGGATCTGTAGTATGTTACAATGCTTTAATTGCTGATATTGATAATTTCTGTCTACACTCTTTTCTTCTTGATTAGTCTAGGTAAGGCATTTACCAGTTTGAATGAGAAAAGCAAACTCTACATTATTTGATTTATTTTTCATTATTAATTTCATAATTATTTTAATTGTCCCATTTTAATTTTAGTGACTTCTGCTATTTATCATTTTCTGCTATTTACTTTGAGTTCCTTGGTTTCTCAAGGTTAAATCTTAGACCAGTTACCTTAAATATTTAATCTTTTCCAATACACCCAGTTGCCATTATACATGTAATTCTCAGCACTACTTCTGCATCTCCCAATTTTTTAAAATTAATTTTATTGGTACACTTTTGACACACATAATGATCATATTCATCATAGGGAATTTGTACCTATACATAATATATTTTGATTCTTCTTTTTCCCCCAGTCCCCTCCCCTCCTTTCAAAAGCTTTGTTTCTGTTTATTTTGCTTCTAGTCTCTTTTTATTTCTTTTCCCTTCATTCCCTCCCTCCCCCTCTTACTTGTTTCCCTCCCCATTTTTCTTCCCACTTCCTGATATCTTTTACTGAGACCATATAATCTAAAATCAGTCATTTTAAAGGGAAAAATTCAGTGGCATTTAGTAAATTCACAATGTAATGCAACACCACCTACCTAGTTCCAGCACATTTTCATCACAACAAAATAAACCCACAACTATTAAGCAAGCTATTCTCTATTTCATCTTCTTTCAACTCATCAAAACCATTAACTTGCTTTCTGTTTCAATGGACTTACCTATTATTGCTATTTGATTTAAATAACTGTATAATATATGACATTTTGGACATTTTATTTCTGGCTTCTTTTGCTCAGCATGTTTTTGAGATTCATTCACATTCTAGCAGACATCAGTACTACATTAAATTAATGGCAGAATAATATTCCATTGCAGATACAGGCCATCATTTGTTTTTTCATTCAACAATGTGACAGACATTTCCATCCTTTCACCCTTTAACTATTATGGACAGAGCTGTTATTCTTACTTAATTTTATTTATTTTTAAAGTTTTATTTTTATTAGTATAGGATTGCAATACATAATGATTATATTCACTGTGAGACATTGGTACCTGCACATAATACATCTTAATTCTTTTTTCACACCCTTCCCTTCCTCTCTGTCCCCTCTGCCTCCATCTCCTGCTCTCCTTTCCCTTCTGTAAAGATTTCTTTTCCAGTGCTACCATTAATGTAGTTGTACAAGTTGTTTTTCTTTCTTTCAGTATATTTTCAAGTCTTCTGTACATACATATAGAAGCGTAATTCTTGTTTTTATATGGTAATTTTATGATTAATTCTTAGAGGAGGGGCTGGTGAGATGGCTCAGCGGCGTAAGCGCCTGCCTTGCAAGTGCGAGGGCCCGAGTTCGACTCCCGGATCCCACATACGAAAAAGGGGCCTGTGATATCGCTCAGCGGCACGGGTACCTGTTGGCGCGCGAGGTCCTGAGGTCGACCCCCCGGTACCCACAAAAAAAAAAAATTCTTAGAGGAACTTCTGAACTCATTTCCATAGCAGCTGTACTGTGGTATCTTATTGCCAGCAACATATATTTTTGTGTATTTAAGAATATCTTAATGCTTCTTCATTTTTGTAAATTATAAATCCTTTAATGTCATTATTTTCTCTAGCACTTGAAGTTCTACATCTCACTGTTTTCTGTGTCTCCTTGTTTTCTGAAGAGAAATTGGTTGTTAATCTTATTGTGAATACCTTGTACGCGATGAGTTATTCTTTATCTTTTAATAGTTTGATTATAGTGTTTCTTAGTTTAGATTCCTTTGTGCTTTCAAAATTTGGAGTTAATTTAGCTTCTTGAAATTTTAGATTGATGTGTTTCATCAAATCTGAATTTTTGGTTTTTGTGTTTTGTTTTCCACAGTACTGGGGATTGAACCCAGGGCTTCACTCACTTTAGGCTAGTGCTCTACCACTGAGCTGCACCCTCGCTTTTAATCATTTCTTCAAGAATTCTTTTTGCTTCTTTCTTTCTTCTCTGACTCCTGTAGAGTATACATTGATTTATCTGATGCCATTGCACAAATTCTTAGGCCTCATTCACATCTTTTTGTATTTTTTTTTTCTATTTCTCAGATTGAGTAATTTCATTTTTTCCATTTTCAAGTTTCCTGATTCTTATTTTGCTTACTCAAATCCTCTAATGAATCTTTCATTTTAGGTATTGTAGTTTTTTATAGCTGCTGCATTTCCCTTCGCTTCCTTTTAATGATTTATTTCTTTTTATTGATATTACCTATTCATACATCATTCTCTTTGTTTCCTTATTTCTTTTAATGAATTTAAGACAATTGGTCTAAATTATTTAAGGAGGTCCAGTGTCTGAGCCTCCCCACACATGGCTTTTGTTAGTTAATTTTTGTCCTGTGAAGACGCCGTATTTTGCAATTTTTTCGTATGCTTGATAAGTTTTTTTGGATATTAGACATTTAGATACTGAAATTTGGTAACTCTGGACATTGGAGTCTGCCCACCCTGGTATTTGTTGTCACTGATTCTTGGTGTTTGCAGTTTCTATTCGTTTATTGATTTTCTAAATTCCGTATTTGTGCAAAACTATGTTTCTTTTGATAACAGTTTACTGTAGTTTCTGTTTAGTTATCTTGGCATTCACTCAGTAACCTGACAGTAACATCTTTAACTTCCTGGAGGTAAAAAGAGAAAAGTACTCTCCCACTCTTCACAGATTATATCTGATCTGGAAAGCTCTTTCAATACTGAGCATGCTAGGCTGTCTCCAAATCTGCCTTCACTTTCACTTCCTCCATATGTGGACTTCCAAGTTCAGCTACAAGTGCAAACAAAGTGTCTTCTAAGTTTTTTCAAAGTATGCATCTAGCATGCATATTGCAGTACATATTTTCCAGTATGCGTGGTAACATTTCTAAACTCTGATTTCCCCTAGAATATTCCTTCCATTTTCTTTTTACTGGTCTCTGTCTGCTGTTTGCTTGCCCATTGTTTCTTCTCCACCAAGCAATGTGAAATGCTCTTGAAATGCTTTTAACGAAGGTCACCCAGACATGCTCCTGACGGGTGTGAAAGAGAGTTCACCTTCACTGTATGAGCCTTTCTCTCAGGAAGTCACCAGCAGACCAAAACACACTTTCACTATTAATACAATCCATGTCATCATTTGTATCTCTATAGTTAAAGTTTTATTTAATAGACAACATATTTTGATTTTTTTGAATAGAATGTTACTCAGTTTACACTTAATGTGTTTACTGAAATGTTTGAGATTAAGTCTACTGTCTTACGAGCTGTTTTGTATTAGCTCTATTTGCTCCTTACCTTTTAAATTTCCTTCCTTTGGATTAATTGAATAATTTACAGCATGCTGTTTTATTATTGATAATGGAATATGCAGTAAGATACTACTAGATCATTTTGATTCTATCTAGGAATACTTTTATATTTGTTTGGGGCTATTGCCGAGTAATCATTATTCTAGTGAAAATTTAGTACTATTTCCAAGTCATGACCTTTCTTGGGGCTTTAGTGAGTGAGTACTCTTATCAATCAAGCTATTCACTGTGGCCATTTGGAATGGAATTGGGTGCTATCGCTGTGTGAGATTTTAGAATTATTCAGCTCATTTTTAGCTACTCTTTTTAGAACCTGAGGAGTTTTATTTTACACCAACTCCTTAGTATTCAGCAGAGGGTTAGGTATTCTGTGCAAGTTGCCGTTGCTAATTTTCTATATAGCTTGGTTCTTCCAGAACCCGTAAACTTCAGTCCCATCAGCCTCCCTGAATTCTGGTTTCTGTTTCCTCAAATTGATGAGACTCCCACCGCCTCCTTAGGATCTAAACCCCCCACCACACACACATGCACATGCACTCCTATTACCCAGAATATTCTTTCTGGTGAAAAGTCAAATCAGTTCCAGGGCTCATCTTATTTGATTGCTAGTTTCCCTTAACCCAGCCGCCACAGGCTTACACTGCCTGTTTCCAGTGTCTCCGAGTTTATATATTTTGCAGTTCTCTGCTTGACTGTGGCAGGATGTAAGCGTGATCTGCAATACTCCATTAAGGTTTGTATCCACTTGCTAGGGTTTCTATAACAAAGGACAACAAATAAGTGACTTAAGCCCCCAAAATTCATTATTTCTCTTTGCTGGAGACTAGAAGTATGAACTGAAGGCCGGGCTTCTTTCAAAGGCGCTAGTGAAGGATCTATTCCAGGGTTTTCTCCTCATCTGTGGTAGTTTCTTGGCTTCTGGAAGTAGACACCACTCTTTACAGGGCATTCTCCTCTCTGCAGGTCCTTGTGTCCATGTCTCCCTTTTTCAAGGACACCGGTCATACTGGATTGGTTATAAATTCACCCTATTACAGTATGACCTCACTTTAATTTAATCAGTAATATAATTATTTACATTTATCAACTCTGTTTCCAAATAAGGTCACCTTCTTAGGATGGAACTAGAATCCTCCACATGAGTCATTTATTCTGATATTCAGGAACTAAGAAATCCTGATATTCAGGAACAAAGAAACATACAGACTGATATTGAACATAACATGATATTCACTTGGGCTTGTTCACAACAGAAAAATTGCTTTTGCACAGAAAACAGACCTGCAGTTGACTGATCTGGGTATATGCTTAAGCATACAAGTTTCTGTAGTTATTGTTGGATGATTATAAATCTATGCTCCAGATTACTTTGACTTTGCGTTTCACTTCACTTCTCCATTTTATGTTTATTACCGTAACAGTCTGCTATGATAGAGATGGTTAAGAAATTTATTTAATCTGACCAAGACTTGTATACTATCCAGGATTAGTTCAGTGAATTTCAGTATTATTTTCCAAAATTACTCCTGGTATGTAATTCCAAACTTTGTTTACTAAAAAAAAAAAAAAACTAGTAATTCTGCTTAATAAGTATATGTGCAAAGGTTGTTAGTCTCTAAAACATTTTCTACTTTTGAAACACATTATGTGTCATAATTTTTGGTTGTTTTTCCCAATATAAAGATTTCTAGAACAAAAATATCTCACTAAAAGAGTCAGAACTCAATCTGTGTGTTTATGGATTACATGAACTCATTTAGGCATTTTCAGTGTGTTGCTACATTAACTTATACATAAAGAATGTCTTCTAAGAATCTAAAATTGAATTTAAAAGTTGGATCTAGATGACGACTGTGGAGAAAAAAAATGCTTTGTTCTTAGTATTGGGTGCTCTTTTAGTAATCTTAGTAAGAAATTTTTAAAAATTGCCCAGAATTTTAATTAGGAGTTTGGCCAAAATTTAGTTCTAGATAAATTCTTAAATTTATATTGCAATCACAATGGTCAAAAAATCACCAACACCATCCTGATGAGTGAACACACACACACACACGGGGGTGTGTGAATATGATAGGACCTGAATTATTGCAAAGAGGTTATTACAATTATCTGAGAAAACCAGGAAAGAAAAGACTTTTAAGGGATTTTTTTTTCATAAAAAAAAGTACAGTTAACACTTCATGTCCACAGATTATTCATCTGGGAATTTGACCAACTGTGTGTTGAAAATAATTGGAACAATAATTTTGTCTATACTGAAAATGTACAGAAATTTTTTTCTTGTGGTTATCTCCTCAAAAACACAGTATAATAACTATTTATACAGCACTTACATTGTATGGGGTATTACTGTGTAAGTAATCTAAGGATGATCTAAAGTACATAGGAAGATGTGCCTAGGTTTCATTGAAATATTACATCATTACATATAAAGAGCATTCATGGATTTGGGTATCTGTGGGAGCAGAAGTGCAAGCCCTAAAAACAATTCCCTTAAGATATGTAGGAATGACTAACAGCCTTTAGCCTTCTTTGAAAATTTAGTATGTGGTAGGTCTTGTTAGATTTATTAGCGCATTTCCTCTCCTCAATGATCATAAAACAAGTTTCCTTGTTTTAGAGGTAATGAGACCAAGACCCATAAAATGAGGAGCTGAGGGGCTGCAAAAGATTGGGTAGATTTTGAACATCTAAATTTTAGAGATTAAAATATTTATGCAGCTAAGAATGGCAAAATCTATTGCTTTTCCTCACAACTTGTTTTTCTTGTAACATGAATGTCAGAATGTTGATCCTGCAAGCTTCTCCTCAGCCTTATAATTTTGATAATTATTCAGAAAAAAAGCAAATTGGGCATAAAATTTGTAACTTTGTTAAAACTTTTTCTAAAGGGAATTTATTTTATATGATGACTGATTCTCATGGGACTGCACTTGACAGAATATGTTCAAATTCCAATTTTAGCCAATTCCAAACTTAGCCAATTCAAGTGAAAACTTTCCAGTTTGTTAATCACCCTCTTACTCTCCAGAAGCAACTGCCCAAGAGGTGCAAGAAAGTATACTAGTAACCAATCCAGTTTTATCTTGCTTCAAATGCATTTTATTATAAACAAAGTAATTTGTGTCCAATAAGAACAGTGATCCCACCCATTATTTTCAGAACAGTTTCATTTTCACTATGGGAAATTTAATCACGTACTTTATCAAAATTTGATGTCACCGGTACAGACCTTCTCTTCCTCTATAAACTCAGCCGTGAGACATTCTGCAAGTTTCACATGAGCTGAGTGCAGAGTGTACAATTGAATAAACTAATTTACGTTTTATTTATTTATTTATTTTTTTTTTTGTGGGTACCGGGGGGTCGACCTCAGGACCTCGCGCGCCAACAGGCACCCGTGCCTCTGAGCGATATCACCGGCCCCTTTTCCGTATGTGGCATCCGGGAGTCGAACTCGGGCCCTCGCGCTTGCAAGGCAGGCGCTTACGCCGCTGAGCCATCTCACCGGCCCCTAATTTACGTTTTAAAATGCACTTTTTGCTTATTTTAATTTTCTTCACGTTAATAATACGATATTCCCTTATGGCTAATCTGCCATAGGCAGTATGGAAATAAGTTTTATGAACATTTAACACAGAATGTCTTTTCATGGATGATGTTGCCTCTTTTTAATATAATAAATAAAGAACTATATTTGTATAAAGCTTTATTTTGACATAAAGATTTAAATAGATGTTTTACACTAATATAAATAATTTTCATGCTTGTAGAGATTATAAGAAATTACAGGTCCCTTGAGATTATAAATTATGATATTTTTCTCCATTTTTGAGAGGACTAGCCAGATAACACAGAGGTTAGATGACCAGCCCAAAGACATAAGAATTGTAAGTAACTGTGGGGAAATAGAAATTCAGGCTTTCCATTGCCGGTATGTTGATTTGTTATTTTTTTTCATGTGATAAACTTTAGTCTCAGTTATCTCGTATGTTTAAGAGTAAACAGAAAGAACGAATAACTGTAGCTATTTCCAGGTCATTTCTACCTAATAGCATATAGTAAGCACTACATATTTAATTTGGAGGCTGAATTAATGAGCTTTGGCTGATTAATATAGGTTACAATGTTTACCTGATTATCATGCTTTCAAATACTGAACATTTAATAAATAAGAAGATAACATTTCTGTACAAAACTTCTGGATCCATGTGTACATTGAAAGTCTTTCTAGAACAAAAATGATCTTAATTCACAATTATTACTATGATTCCATGTGTCCCTAAGACAGACACAAAGGTTTTATACAATATTCTTCAAGAAATTCTATTTGAAACTTTCTATGTCAAGCATTTTTACAACCATTTGGTCCTTAAAATAGTCTTTTAACAATAAGACAGGTATTATTGTTGTTTCCATTTCAACGATTAAAAAAGGAGTAAGGACAATTTGGTTAAAAATCACTTTTCAAAAGTCATATGTAGGGCCGGTGAGATGGCTCAGCGGCGTAAGCGCCTGCCTTGCAAGCGCGAGGGCCCGAGTTCGACTCCCGGAACCCACATACGAAAAAGGGGCCGGTGATATCGCTCAGTGGCACGGGTGCCTGTTGGCGCGCGAGGTCCTGAGGTCGTCCCCCTGGTACCCACAAAAAAAAAAAAAAAAAAAAATAGTCATATGTACAGGAAAGTGATATATTTGGTTCTCTTTCTAGGTCTTAACTGGGATTATGATCATATTACGCTATATTTTTAAACTGAGACACTTATTACACAGTGACTTGCTTCCAAATTAGCTATCCGTGACAGAGTTTCATTTACATTGCCAGTGAAGTAAAGGGAAATGAACTTACCCTCAAAACCCCGAACTTGGAATTTACTGAATTTCCAAAGTGCTGTCATTCCAAATAGTGAACCACTTGACTTGAAGCACACATAATATTCTAGTAATTGTCTAGAATTACTTATCTTCAGGCTGTGTAAAGTGAAAAGAATAGAATAAATAAGAAAAAAACTACTGTATACAAGTAAATGAGCAAATACATAAATAAATAGTGAATTCAGCATTAAGAAAGAATTGGTAAATACTATAATTAACTCATAATTACAGAGAAGAAAATGATGGTTTTAAATAATGTTTGGAGACCTTTAAAGAATTCTGATTTATATGGTATGCCTTGAAATAGCACAGTTATCTGATACAATTTTTTTGGATGTCATCTCACATTTTATAAAGGTAATAATACCACTTTTTCTTTTAAATAAGAATTTTAAAACTTTATTCAGACTTAGTGTGACTACTTGTCTACAAAGCAGTCTTCCTGGTTGTTTCCAACTGACTATTTGCCTTAGTCATTCTGAATTTAAGAGATTCTGAAGAGGCTAGAATAATTTTTATTTAAAAAAAAACAAATCATTATTCCGGCATTCAAGCACTGACTCACTTTTTTTTACTGTAATACCAATAAAGTCTTAGTATTTCATGCTTTCAAGATGTTTTGAAAATACTTCTTGAATACTTACTCAAATTAAAGGAAAAGAAAATAATTGCTGAAATCTCACTCAAAGCCTTTGATCTGCTCTTCTTCAGAAACTGTCCTCATATGTAAAATTTCTCTCCTACTTGCGTGCTTTAGGAAAGTAGAGAACACTTTATGTGTCACGATTTAAAAGACTTTGATTCCTTGAAGTTAGTGTTTTCAGTTATAAAAGCTAGGAGTTTACAATTTTGGATGCTGGATAAATCCTATTAATTTAATATCAAAGTCTGGAAACCTATTATGTTGGTGCCTTGCTAGCTTGTCTAAAGCACCAAGAAGTGACCATTTCCATGAGGTACAGCGACAATCTCCAGGGACATATTTCTCCTCTCCCTTGTTTTTCAATCCATATGAATTCAATTTTGCTCCCTCTTTAAAATTTTTACATGTTGAAATCCCAACACTTAAAATGATTACATTTGGAGATAGAGCTCATGCAAAACTAGTAAAAGAGGCCATAACAGTAGGACTCTAATCTCACAAACTGATATCATTATTAAAAAAGGAAGAGACACCAGAGAAATCTCCCTCCAGGAGCATGGAGGAAAGGTCTTCTGAGGACACAGAAAAAAGAGAGAGCTTAAGAGAAACCAGTGCTGAGATGTCTCGTTCTTGGACTTCTAGTCTCCCTTTCTACCGGCATTCTGGTCTTCTGAACTCCTACCAGAATCAACCATCAGGCTCTGCGTACAGTATTCTAGGTCTTCTCTATGCCCTATTTCCAATCCTTTCCCAACTCCTCCCACAAGCAAGTTCCAAAAGCTTCTGAACCATATAATCAGGGGGGGAGAGAGAGAGAGAGAGAGAGAAAGAGAGAAAGGAATTCTGACACGTGGTGCATGAACCTTGAGGTTATTTTACTAAGTGAAATAAGTGTCACAAAAATCAAAGTACTGTGTGATTCCACTTGTATTAAGTACTTAAAGTAGTCAAATTCAGAGAGGCAGGAAGTAGAATTATGGTTGTAGGGTATAGAGGGAGGTGCTAAAACAATATGTATAATACCACCTACAAATAAGGAGGAAAACTAAAACTAAAATATATTGCTGTTACTGCAGTGGAAATTAAAGCTGGTATTTTTTCACTTATAGATCAAATAAATAGACACTGTATCAATATTTAAAGGATTCCTATTTATGAAGTAAAAACAACTAAAATCATTAATTGGACTTTTTTAATGCAACTGCATGTTGACACAATGAATTAGACCCTATATTGAAAATAAGTCTGAATATATAGAATAAAATAAATGAAATAAAGATTTTGGAACTTAAATTATCTATTCAATCTTCTCATAGTGGGGCCTTTACATTGTTTGACATAGGATGAAAGTCAGACAACCATTTCTAGCTGGAAAATTACCTACATGATAGTGAGATCTAGAAATTTGATCCTTTAAATTTTGCTCTAACAACTCTTAAGGTAAATGAAAATCCTCTCTTCTCTCTCTCTCTCTCTGGAAGTTTGCTTGACTGTTTTAAGCTGCTGGAAGCTTATCCTTTTCATAGCCGTGTTTAAGGAAGTGCTGAAGGTCACAGCACTCAAAGCCAACTTTGGCAGGCGTCCTACCACGATAATCTCTGCAGAGAAAGACACAGAGAAGAGGCAAATCTTACCCATCCACAATCCAGTCCAAATAATTTCTCACTCTTTTCATCGGGGAACTGTTTTTGATAGAAAAGCAAGGGGTTCCACTAAGAAAACAATGGAATTCCTTCCATTTCATGTGTATATTTTTATGAGCTAAAAGTAATAAAGCATTTATTTTCTTAGTGTTTTAAGGAATAATATGATGTCGCATTGCATGTATAGCATTTATTAGGGGTTTATGGACTATGTATGGCATATCCCTCCAAACTTCACCTTTATTCAAACTTCAACATGAATTTATTTGGAGGGAGGATCTATAAGAAGATGAAAAAAGTGAAATGGATGAATAAGACTTGGTTCCTAATCCCACAGGCCTAATGTCCTTATAAGAAGAGAAAAGGACCCTAGAACTTCCCTTTGTCTACCATGTGGGGTGACAGTGAGAAGGGGCTGTCTGTAAGCCAGAAAAAGGGATCTAAGCAGAAACCAAACTCTCCCAAGCCTGGACTTTGAAATTACTAAGCCCTCTGAATTGTGAGAAAATAAACTTCTGTTATTTAAGCCAACCAGCCTATAGTGTTTTGCTATGGTAACCTGAAACAAAACCACTTGTACAGCAAGGGGTCAGCATGTTTCCTATTTCACTGTGATGGACTTCAGTTTTTTGATATCAAAGGAAGGTACTAAATATTCATTTGAGACACAAGTCCCACTATTATCATTTTTCTTGCTTAACAAGAGTACATTTATTGTGAGATTCACCATGCTGGGAAGCTCCTACGTTTTTACATTGCAGTTTATTTTCTTATAATTCAGTGAGTATTTGGAAAATAAGAATTTAGTGCTTTTACTTTTTCTACATAAAAATCCCATTTATACATTTTTTTTCCCAATGTGGAGCTTGAAATGATGATGAATTTAACTCTCCTTTATCCTTAAAGACAGATATTTAAAGCTTAGTTTCTGGTATTCAGTATTTTAAAATTGTAAGTAAAAATAGTTGAATATCAGTTCCAACATTTTATTTTACAATTCAAGACATTGGCTCAAGGGGATTCAAATGGCTTACCTTCAGTCGTACATTTTGTCAGTGACGAGAAAGGGGAAATTTTGCTGGCGAAGTGATGAAAGAATAAATGAGAAAGCATAACTTGCAAAATGTACCCTGAATCACAGGACATAAACAGTGCCAGAGAAAATCATGATGTTTATCACAGACCATCTTAACTCTCATCCTTTTACCACTAGTTTATTTAGCCCCACGTGTTTTTGGTAAGACCACACACACTGATCAACAGTTCCCCCATGAACTCATAAATCCTGGAGATAAAGACCTTAGCTGCAGTTAACTCCCGAGTTTCCTCAGTCAGACTTATTGCCCCCACGATCATCCTACAACTCCACCACCCAAAACCCTGTAAAAACTCTTCCCTAGTTTCACCCTCCTCCTTGAGATGGGCCCCATGATTTTTGTTTTGTTGTTGTTGCTTTGTTTGTTTGCTGAAACAAGTAATGATTTACCTCTGTTGATCGCAGGCTTGTCCTTGGTTGTCTTTGGTTAATAGGAAAAAAGACTCTCAAACCCCGAATTGTAGAATATGCCATTCCTTGGATTTTGTTCCAGAAACAATCCCTGCCTATCCCTAGTTTTTTTTTTTTTTTTTTTTTTTTTTACCAGGAATCGAACTCAGGACCTTTTGCTTGCTAGGCAGGCACTTGTGCCGCTAATCCCTAGGTTTTATACTGCCAAAAGTCTACTATCTTTTTTTCAGGTATTATTTCTATTCAAGAATCTTATCTTTCCTTTTGCCTTTTCTTATTTTCCAATTTCAGAATTACTATTAAATATGTCAGTTACAATGGGGAAACATCTTACAGGATATTTTAGTTTCTAAATTCAGAAACTATGGCAAAATTACGTATAGTTACGATATATAAGAAAAATTATTTTAAGTTCTTGATTAAAAACAGTATATATAAGGGTTGGAGATGTACCTCAGAGGTAGAGTATTTGGATAGCCTATGCAAGTCTCTGGGTTTGTGTAGGTATACCTATTAAAGAAAATTATAATTGATATAATTGTGAACCAATTATGCATTATACATATACATGTTATAATCTGGAAGGTCAATTTAAATTATTATTTGTTTTCAATTTGGTTTTCTAAGCTTCCATAGATGTATTCCTTTTAAGTGAAACTCAAAAGTGTTACAACTATTGTAATACAATGATGCTTCGGGTTATGAACTTAATTTGTTTTATGATTTTAGGGAAGGTGGCTACATTTGTGTTTGTGCGGGGAAAATGGTGATGGTTGTGTTTTCACCTGATGCAGAGTTTGTGAACAAAAACAAAATTTTGCCATATTCTTTCATTTGCGAACCAAATTGTTTGCAAACAAGCAATACTGAGGTATTACTGCGCTAATAAACTAGACTCTGTAATGTTAATTTATGTTTTTGTTTCATTTAAGTGCATATCTCCCAGGCATTTTATTTCACCATCATTTCCTAAAATATTTCATTCAGAACAATTTAAAATCCTTATTAAAAGGTCATGAAAGTGTTAGTGTGGAAGATCTGTAGAAGCTACTGTGGTGGGTAAGTCCAGCTACTACCATCAACTATCAAGTTAGCCTCAAAGAGTTTTAAACACAAATTTTCAAATTACTTCACATGAAATTTAGGAATAATTAAAATAAAGTACAGGATCATTCTGTAAGTGGGACATTGGAGTTTTCTCAGAATGTAAATATCGGAAGAATATTTTACTATGTATTAAATAATCCAGTGAATACATGCAATGACATAATAAGATCTGTTTGAATCTGAAAACAGGATTGAAAGTTTCCTATTGTGGATATTGCAGTATTATCTTGCAGTATTATCTCCAAATTCTTGGAGATAATGAGTGCTGATCATACTGATAGATGCCCCATCTTCTTTTCTGGTTATGGTGAAGTTCAATCGAAGTAAGGCAAACACTGAGTTATTTTGTAAGCTTTAATATACTAGGAAGCTAAGTACGTACACGTATTCACTTAAAATTAGAATTTATGTAATCATAGAACAAAGCAAGAACACAACTTCCAAAGTTAAATGTTTCATATTAGAAGTCTTTTTCTTCAAAATGAATTTGATAACCACGTGTTAACTCTTAGGTTAGATTACATACTGTGCGGAGCGATGTACTGAAAAACAAAGCCCTATCATGTTGTTGCACATCATCTTAGTAATATCACTTAGCGTTTCTGAACCTCAATCTACTAATTTGAATGTCTGTAATGAAGTGAGGAAATAGCCAATCAGAGGAGGCTACTGGATAGAGTAACTGATACGGCAAAATTATGCCTACCCTTCTGCAGCTCACTCTTCCCTTTCCTGGTCTGTCACCATTTTAACATTTCCCTATTTTGTTTCAGAGCCTCCTATCTCCTCCCCATGGATTGTCTTCCACCTTTCATAGTGACCCTGGAAAACAACACAAAACAATCAAGTTATTTCCTTGTTCTCTAGGCAGTCTCATTGCTCTTTCAATATAATTCAACCCAGGTAGACTAATTTGCTTATGACAGATTCTGCTCCACCTGATAAAGAATTATCCTCAGCTTTTTCTTGCTATGCAAACAAATGAAAAGACACAAGAACATAGGACATAAAGAGACAGTTTAACTTTTAAAAATATAATATTCCATAGATTTTAAATACATGCCTTCCTGCCAGATGTCCTTGTTTATTATTTGGAAGATTATAAGAAACTGTAACTATATATTTTCACAATAAACTTGTTAACCATTTTCATTCAAATTAGGCTTCCTAACAACTCAATATAATATTGATTCTTAGAAGTGGACAAGAGCAGTAAACCAGTGTTAGCACACATTATGCTTTCCCCTAGCCTGAGATTCAAATTAATCATCATATTGTTGTTGATATAATGAATGTACTTATAGTGCTATGTTTTACACAGAAGTCAGATTGCATTATTATCACATATGACAAAATATCCTCTGGTAAGATTCGATACTTAGTATGAACTTGCAAATGATAGGAGCATGCTTTTTAGGCACATTTTACCATGAATAAATTAATTTTGAATTTTCTTTAGTAAAATTTGGTAAGAAAAACTAATAAACATGTCTTAGTAACGTGAACATGCCTCTAATCTCAGGACTCGGGAGGCTGAGGCAGGAGGATTGCCATGAGTTTGAGGCCAGCCTGGGCTACAAAGTGAGTTCAAGCTCAGCCTGAACAGCATAGTGAAACCCTGTTTCAAAAAGACAGAAATTAAAAAAAAGAAGCATAAGCACTGAGTTGTCAGAAATAAGGCCAGAAAATATTTAATTATGTGATGAATTCAGATTACTTAGGCAGTATAGAAAATTATGGTAGAGAAATCTCAAAATATTTTTCTCTTTTTGGCAGTAGAACTTAATTTGTGAATTAAAAAGATTGTCTTTTTATCTTTCCAATTCTATTGTCTCATTTTTGAATCTCCACAAATCATGTATTTTTTAAGGCAAAATGAAGGAAATGACATTTTCAACAACTCATAACACAATAAAACAAACAAGTAAACCATATAATTGTATTCAGCCAGCAAAACTAGAAATTCTGATTTCTGTTTTGAGCAATACCCACATTTTCTTAGTAATTATAAAACAAAATGTAGTTACTACTCATAAATTATTTCCCTCAAGGATTTTGCAGGGATTTATATTCCTACAGACAAGGTAGAACTATAGTTCAGGTTTGTATTGGAAAAATACCTAGTCATACCAAATATTTTGATTGGGGATGGTTGATTGAATTTAAATAAATGTGGCTTATTTATATTTATATTTTATCTTTATTCTATATTTATGTCCAATTCTAATATTTCTTTAAGTTCATTTATTCCTTAACATCATATGAAGCCCCATATGTGTAGGTATATTTATTATTTTTGCATCTTAACAATAAGATGTGTCATGTTTTGGTACATACCTACAAGAAGGTAACCTTAGGTTCCACTAATTAAAAAAAAAAAACTGCATGAGGATTATAGATGTCATTTCCTTTTTTTTTTTTTATTGTGGGTACCGGGGGTCGACCTCAGGACCTCGTGCTCCAGCAGGCACCCGTGCTGCTGAGAGATATCACTGGCCATTTTTTCTTATGTGGGTACCAGGAGTTGAACTCAGGACCTCATGCTTGCCAGGCAGGTGATTATGCTGCTGAGCCATCTCACTGGCCCTAGATGTCATTTCTTAATCCAGGTTTCTGTGTCAGGAAGTGAAGTCTCAGGAGAAACCAGCCAATTTGATATTTTGATCTTATATTTCTAGCCTTTACCAGAAGGAGAAATACATAAAATCACACAGGGTTTGTTTTTGTATTATGGCAACTCCAACTGACTTACACCGGGATCTTTTGAGTTTTATTTTCTTTTCTTGCAACTACATTCATTTTAGTGTCTTTCAGATACAACCTTGCTTCTTACTCTCCTGCCCCAATTCACAGGCTAGAATTTTACTTAGAATTTAAAATCTATGTCATCACAGATGAAATTAAGGAAGAAATTAAACAATATCTACAACTAAATGAAAATGCAGATACAACATACTGGAACTTATGGGATGCAATGAAAACAGTCCTAAGAGGGAAATTTATAGCAGTCAATTCTCACATCAGGAAAACAGAACGAGCACAAATACACAAATTAATGTTGCACCTCAAGCTTCTAGAAAAAGAAGAGCAAGACAAACCTAAAGCCCATACAAGGAAGGTAATTATAAAGATCAGAGCAGAAATTAACACAATGGAGACTAAGAAAACAATACAAAGAATTAATGAATTGAAGAGTTGGTTCTTTGAAAGAATAAATAAAATTGATAAACCCTTAGCCAACTTTATAAAAAAAAAAAGGAAAGAAAAGACTCAGATTCATGCACTGAGGAATGAAAAGGGTGAAATCACTACAGATGCTGTGGAAATTCAGAAGATCATCAATACCTACTTTCAAAATCTTTACTCACATAACATAGAAAACACAGAAGAAATGGATAGATTCCTAGATATGTATGAATTACCAAAGCTGAATCAAGAAGACATAAAAATTCTGAATAACCTAATATCAGTGAATGAGATTGAAAATGTATTTAAAAACTTACCAACAAAGAAAAGCCCATGTCATGATGGATTCATGGCTACAAGAAATTTAGAGAAGATTCAATGTCAATACTCCTCAAACTCTTTAATGAAATTGAAAGGGAAGGAGTATTCTCTAACTCATTCCTGGAGGCAAATATTACCCTGATACCAAAACCAGAGAAAGATGCAACCAAAAAGAGAACTACAGGCCAATCTGCCTAATGAACATAGATGCAAAAATCCTCATACTAGCAAACAGAGTGTTTTCTTCTCATCAAGAACATTATACACTATGACCAAGTGGGATTCATCCCAGGAATGCGGGGATGGTTCAACATATGCAAATCAATAAATGTAATACACCGTATCAACAGAGCCAAAGACAAAAATCACATGATGATTTCAATAAATGCAGAAAAAGCTTTTGACAAAATCCAATGCTCATTCATGATAAAAACCCAATGGAAAATTGGAATGGATGGACTTTACCTCAATCTGATGAAAGCTGTCTATGACAAATCAACAGCCAACATCATACTAAATGGGCAAAAACTGAAAGTTTTCACTCTAAAATCAGGAACAAGACAAGGATGTCCACTATCACCACTCCTATTCAATATAGTTCTGGAAACATTAGCCAGAGGAATTAGACAAGAGAGAGAAATAAAAGGAATAAGGATAGGAAGGGAAGAAGTTAAATTATCTTTATTTGCATGTGACATGAGACTCTACTTAGAAGATCCCAAAAAACTCCACCAAAAGACTTGAACTAATAACAAATGCTGGAGGGGCTGTGGGGAAAAAGGAACCCTTCTTCACTTGGTGGGAGTGTAGACTGGTGCAACCACTGTGGAAATCAGTGTGGAGATTCCTCAAAGAACTGGGAATAGAGGTCCCATTCAACCCAGCTATTCCCCTCTGTGTACCTTCCCAGAAGAATTAAAAACATTATGCCACAGCGATATACATGTACCCATGTTTATAGCAACATCATTTGTAACAGCTAAATCTTGGAAACAACCCAAATGCCCATCAATTGAGGAATGGATAAAATGATGTGGTCTTTTTATACAATAGAGTACTACTCAGCTATAAACTTGTCATTAATACATTCACTGCAGGTAGTTGGTCCATGTATATGACACATCTTATTTCTTTTTCCATCCCCTTCCCCTCCATCCTTCCTCCATCTCTTAGTCTCCCTCACATTTGCAAATATCTATCTCCCTATTTGTCTGTTTTATTTTGTTCCCTTCTAAGTATCTTCCCCAAAGGGTTACAAAGCATTCTTTCTCATAACTGTAAACAATAGTATCTCATCATCACTGGAGTTTTTCAAGCAAGAAGTTGCAAAGGAATAACAGGATCAGACTACATATACATTTCTTTACTACTACTGTGTAGAGTATTTTTGAATAATGAAAGTATTTAATTCTATTTATTTGAGCTGGTTGTGTATCAACAAAGGTAATTATCATAATCCACATGCAATTATCATCAAATAGCAAGATACATAGCTAAACAAAGCTAAGCCATGCAAACTATGTTATATTCTACTGCACAGTATGGCTAGAATCCATTAGGCTACAATCCTTTATGTGGGTTTCACATGAGCTCACTACTGAATTTGTAGGGATAGGAATCAATTTACTTATTTAGAAAGAAGCAGCTATGTAAAATTTTGCCCCAGATTCTTTACTTAAAATAGTTCCCAGTAGAGAACATTTTCTTTCTAATTTTTCTTCTCACTCCAGCTGCCTAAAAATCCTCCCCCCACTACCATTCTATGAATTATTCTGTCTTTGCCCTTAATGTAAAATTTTATGAAACAATGGGATATATAGATATCTTTAGGGATCTCTCTGTCTCTATGGATATATCCACATTTCAATGGAGATTTAGGAATGCAAAGTAAAATATTAGTAGGTAGTAAAGGACTGGCCCCGGAGATAACTTTCATGATATTTATATAAAAAGAATTAAACTGATAACTAACATAAGTTTGAGTGACCTATTTGATACTTGAAGTTAATTACAGGTTATTTTAATATTTTTTAACAAGTGTGAAAAGTTTCACAGTGTTACATCAAACCACTTTTTGCCTGGATGGGTTTTGCATCTTAAACATGAAATGTACTTTAACACATTCTTTATTTCAGCATATTTACTAAATGAATTTGGTTTTCTTTCAAATCAATGTAGAGTTTGAGAATTTTCTGATTATTTCACAATGAAAAAAATTACATTTATTCAGGTAGTCCTTGGAATGGTACATAGCTATGGCTTTGCTTCATGATTTGTCTGCCTCTGCTGACAGGAATATACCTCTCCATCCAATTGGTTGAGTTTGGCCATGTGACTTGCTTAGGCCCCTTCGAAATAAGTAAGACAGTGTGCCAGTACTAAAACACGTTAATAGTCATTGAACATATCCATTGGTTTCTTATTGTTGTGTTTACCATGAAAAATAGTCTATATAGGAAAAGTTGCTTATTTAGCTCTGGTTCAGAATGAGAGAACAAGTGGGACAGATTCACAGTCTTGCATCAGAAAACCTGAGTCTGACACATAGATATAATTGGACCCTTAGCTGACCTGAAGATCATCTAGTAGGAAACAAAAATTATTGTTGCAAGTCTCTGAGATTTGGGATTGTTTGACTAAAACAAATAATTTTGACACTACCCACAATAATATCTGCCAAAATCAATCTTTTCTATGGAAGATCTGACAAATAAGATTCAAGAGACATCCAAGTCTGGCCTATAGTAATGAGTTTTTCCCTCTGGTTAGAATATTTAAAATTTAAACAAAATTTTTATGCTATAATCATTCGAAATACAACCCCAAGATTTCTACTTCTTGGTAGGTAGACATATTTTCTCTATTATTTCTACAAGTACAGCTGAAACGCTGATGTAAAACAAACACAAGCAGACTCTGAAAGACAGAGAGAAGATGAAATCCTGACCAAAGACCTCAAGGACTAAGGACAGACTGTGGTGAGTATACGCGATTTTCTTTATGCCACACATGTAACACATTAAATCTGAAGAAACTAGTAACACAGAAATATCAATCAATATAGCAAAAATTCTCTTTCTCTAATCAAAGGAATATGAAGGGGACAGCCTACCAGAACAAAAATATTTTAGACAACATTCTACCTAAATAGAGTAGGATGGGGATGGGATAGGGAGGATACACACATCCCATCCTAACTCTACTGACAAAGGCTGAGTAGGGGAACTAGACCCCTCAAGACTGTTATGAAGCAATTCAGCACTTCCTCTGGAATGTTGTCAGAGAAGGTCAAATAAGAGTTAGAATTTATATCCCTGCTAAATAGTAACAAGTACACCTTGACCATCTCCACTAGAATTGCAAGGTCTAGCAAGACCTTAGTAGAGAATCATAATATTTACCATTGCCTACTTGTAATCAGACCATATCTATTACACTGACAGTGGAGATCAGCAAAACTTGGATTTCCCACACTGCCCAGCAATAAAGAAGAACTTTCAGTACTTTTTGGTGTCAATGGACACTCAATTGGTGTCAGCTGAGTGAAGAGAATAGAGTTCTACCCCATTGTGTCAGTAATGAGTCAGTATTCATGCTTCTCTTCTTTCCTTGCTGAAGCAGTATCAGGAAAAGGAAGCTAAAACCTCAAGTTTAAATAGGATCTAGAGTTCATATAAAATATGAATAGATAAATGTCCTAGTTTATATAAAAAAATCACTCAACATACCAAGAACCAGGAAGATGGTAAATAAATGCAAAACACAATCAGTTGATGCCAACATTTAGAGGATGGAGAAGTTACACTTATCTGACAAATATTTTAAATCTGTTCCAATAAGTGTGCTTCAATGTTCAATTACAAACACACTTTAAACAGATTAAAATAAATGGTAAAAAAGCTGCAACAAAAAAAGTAAGTCTCAGAGAAAAGAAAAGTTATAAAGAAAAAGATGGATATTTTAGAATTAAAAAATAAAATAACCGAAAAGACCAGAGGATGGGTTCAGTAGCAAGACAGGATGAACACAGAAAAGAATCAGTGAACTGGAATACAGCATTGTAGAAATGATACAGTCTGGAAAACAGAGAGAAGATAAGAATAGGCAAAAAAGAATAGAACCTCAGAAATCTATGAAATTAACAAAATATTGGCATTCATGTCATTGAAGTCTTGAAGAAAAGAGCAGCTAAAAAACAAATGTCTGAAAGGATTTTCAGATTTGGCAAGAGAGATGCACTCCGAGAAATTATACACATGTATATTCAAAGAAATATATGTCAAGAAAAAAAAAAACCTCTAAAATATATGGAAAGTAAAATCTTGAAAGTATGTGGAGAAAAATCATCCCTTATATTTTGGAGAGAAAAATGTGACATAAATTTTCTTATGAGAAACCAAGAAGAATGGAAGGAAGCAGCCCAATACTTTTGAAGTGTTAAAGGAAAAAATAAATGAACCTGGAATGCTGTATCAGTAAAAACATCATATATGAATGAAAAGAAAATCAATTGTGAGATGAGGAAAAACTAAAATAATTTGCTGTCAGCATACATGCCTTGAAATAATGGCTAAAGGAAGTAGTCAAAAAAGAAAGAAAATTATAAAAAATGAAACCTTGATTGATCAGGAAAGAAAAAAAGCATATTGTTAGCAAAGTATAGGTAAATAGGCTTCCCTTCTTTTGAATTTTCTAAATTATGCTTAATAACTGATGCAATAATTACAAATCCTGTCTCATGTATTTCTCAATATATATACATTATCTAAGAAAATTATATTACGAATGGAATAATGTAAAATAACATTAAGGGAGATAATTTTGCTATACTTCACTGAAACTGGTAAAATTTTGACACCGATAGACTACAGCAAATTGTGGAGATGAAATGTATAATCTACGCAGGCCCTAAAGCAAAAAAAGTAAGCTCAAAAACACTACAGATAAGTCAGCCTTTTAGTCATAAAAATATTCAAGTAATTTACAAATAGAAAAAAAACAAGCAATAACAAAGAATAAAATAATAACTCATTCCTAACATAATAATAATTACATTTAATTTAAGTGGCCAAATGCATCATGTAAGGACAGAGATTATCAGAATAAGTTTAGAAACATGACCCAGCAGTATGCTTTACACAAGAAACTCACTTCAAATATAACGTTACAGGCTAATTGAAAGTAAAATTGTGGGAAAATGACACTTCATGCAAACATTTTTCAAAAAAGAAGAGAGGCTGGTATATTAGTAACAGATGAAATAGACTTAAAAGAAAATTTCAAGAGACAAAGAGAAACATTGCTTAATGATCAAAAGGTTAATCTACCCTACAGTGAAGACACAGTATTCCCACCAGTGTGTAAACCAAACAACAAAGTACAAAATATGCTAAAACAAAAACCGAGAATGTGGAAAGGTAAAAGAAATAGTCATAATTATATTTGAAGACTTCAATACTCCTTTCTCAAATAAAAGTAAAAAATATAAAAAAACAATTTGGAACTCAATGCCACTTATTAACAATATTTAATTGACTTTACATTGAGCATTCCACCCAACACCCCCCAAAATATTATAGCCATAGAAATATAACAAGGTGAACCATATCTTGGGCCATAAAACTAAACTCAATAAATTTTAAGAATTTAAAATCATACATGATGGACACAATGAAATGAAACTAGAAACAAATCACAGAAAAATAAAAATTTCAAATACTAGAAAACTAAACTATAGACTTAAATAATCTGCGAATCAAAAATAAATCTTAAATAAATAAATATTAACAAACATAAAAATAAATCAAAATTTATGGGTCACAATAAAAATTATTGAGAGGGAAATTTATAACACTAAATGTATACATTTGAAAAGAGCAAGGGTCTTGTTTGTTTGTTTGTTTGTTTTTGTGGGTACTGGGGGTTGAACTCAGGACCTCGCGCTTGTGAGCAGGCGCTTATGCTGCTAAGCTATCTCACCCGCCCAAGAACAAAGGTTTTAATTTAATAATCTAATTGGTTGATTCAAAAAACTAAAAAAACTAATAAAATAAATTTGGTAAAAACAGAAGAAACCATACCGAGAAGAGAAAAAATCAAACTGAAAACAAGAAAAAATAGGAAAACTCAAGGAAGTCCAATAAAATTAATAAAAGTTTTCAATACTGACAAAGAAAAAAGACATAAGACAAATTATGATATCAAAAATAAAATTGGATATTACCTCAGGCACTGTAGATTTCAAAATGATAATAAGGACATATGACAAAGATACATACTTACATAAATATGACAATTTTTGCAAAATAGACCAATTAAAATACAGATTACAGCAGTCTACATGATCTATATTAGACAAAGTTAATATTCCTATAATAATCAAGCAAATTGAATTTGTAATTTAAAGACTCACAGAATAGGAATCTCAAGGCCCTCAAGGTCATTTGGAAAATTATTCTAAATGTTTACAGAACAATTAATATCACAATCTCTTCCAGGAAGCAGAAGAAGCGATAACATTTCCCTATTCATATTATGAAGTTAGTCCTAGGCTGATATCCACCAAGAAAGTACCAAAAGTAGCAACATCAACAAAAAAAAAGTAAAGACCAGCAACACATGAATATAGACAAGTCCTTAAAACTTCAGCGAACAATGAAGCAGCATTAAAATAATTAAACATGACCAAACATGATTTATTCCTGTGATGCAAGTCTAGCGTAATATTTGAAAATCAATCAGTGTAATGCACTAGACTAACAGCAAGAAGAAAATAATCACGTGTTCATATCATTTAAACTAGGGAAAACAAATTGAAAAAGCTCAATATTCATTCATGATAAAAGTTCCAGAAATGAGGACTAGAGGAGAAATTCCTCAACTGATCTAAAAACAACAACAAATATTCTGTCATCATACTTGGTGGAGAAAGACTGAAGATTTTCCCCTAAGCATCAGAACAAAGCAAGCGTGTGTGCTGCTGCTACTCACAGTTATCACAGCTCTGGAAGCTCTAACTAGTAGGGTAAGACAAGGAATGGAAATAAAAGGCATAAAACTAAAAAGAACAAATAAAACTGACTGTCCTTGCTGATGACAGGATTGTCCACATAGAAATTCTAAGACATCTCAAACTTGCCTCAGATTGAACAGTTTATTACCATCTTATTGGTCTTGTCCCAATGGATTTATGAGAACATGGCTTGAATGTGTAAGCAAAAGATGGGCATATCAAAATTTAAATCATCTTTGCCTGTTGTGTTCTTACCATATTCAACTCTATGTGAAATAGGATGAGTACTGTTACATGCTTTGAAGTTCTAAGTGGAGGTGTTTAGACCCCTTCAGTGTTAGGATACTTAGGAGATCGCAGGGTTAAGCCTCAAGGCAGATTCCCTGGTTTAAATCTGCAAAAGGGTGGCCCACTAGATAGTTGCTCATGGGAGGTGGGATGGAGCAGGAGGAAGGGAGATGGAGTCTAAAGAAGCTTCAGAGAAATTTCAAAGGCAAATTCTTAAGAATGGAAAGGTCGCCCAGTGAAGAGACTAAGGAGAGGTGGTACCATCTTCTGGAATCGGGAACCTTTGAAATCCAACCCTGTGTTTAACCAGCTATAAATTTCACCCGATATGGACTATCACTATGTACCCTGTAGATGCTGGTGAGCATAATGAGTGGTTATAGAATAAAACTTTAAGAAACATTTAAATGGGATAAAGGTAGATTGTGCTGCCTCCTACTTTTTCATTGAAAGAACGCTGCTGCCATGGCTTTAGGCAAGCCTACAGTGAGTCAAAGGTGTGCTGTACTCAGCTTTTCTGTGGCCAAATACAAATTCGTAGCACACACCTACTCACTTCCTCAATGAGACCCCGCTGCCTAGCAGCACATTCAACTATGAACTCGTTGATGGATGAATCCACAATGAATACACAGCCCCCATGATCCAGTGACCTACTGGATCCCCTACCTGCGCACACATGAGACTTTTGAGGGACATTTTAGATCTGAACCATAACACTGAGTAAATAAAATAAATCTTTACTTGCAACATGGAAAGATAATTTTATAGAAAACTATTCTGCTAAATCTGGAATGTCCATTTTCTCACTTACTGCACATTTGCATCTAGTCAGCAACTTAGATCCTTGGTGTGATTTGGATGTATTTATAAATCCCATTTTAAATCCTCACTGTAATTTATATGCCCATTGAATTAGTGTAAATCCAAGCTGGGAAACAATTAGTATGCTACATCAATTATCTAAGGCATATAAAAATATACGTTTGCATTAGATTATGTTCAAAGTAACTGGAAAATTCTGTCTTGATAACCAAAGTCATCTCAGGGTCTTTAAAAATCCTCTTCATTGATGAAGTATTTTGGATATATATATCTAATATGTATTAAGATATTTAAGGAACTTTTCTACAGATATTCCTTCTGCTATATTTCAACTTTAAATTTAAATTTTAAGTTTAAAATAATTTCCAAATTTTTAAGAAGTTCTAATTTGAAAAATGAAACTTTATGAAAAGTCTCACAAATGGAGATTTATTCATGGGCTAAGGTAATGGTATAATCCTTGGTGTACAAATATATAAGAATTATGCTCATCTTCATACTTACTGACATTTAAAGATACTTTCAAGGAGATTAAAATTTTAAGCATTGCAATGGTAGGGAAAATCATATAGATTATAGCAACAGCAGAATTAATTAATAGAGTGGACACAATACTAATGATTTAAATGTAAAGTGAAATACATGTAGCAATGTTTGTATTGCACCGTTTCATTTTTCTACACCCATCCAAGAATAGAGGACCCACAAATCACTTTGACACAGCCTCGCGTCTTTTTATTTTTTGCAGTGACTTTCTTATGTTAACATGAAGACTACTGTTTCCGAGCAGAGAAAATAGATACTATGCTAAATAAACATTGGGTTGTAAAATGCTTAATACATAACTGACATTGATTTAAAATAACTTGATCTCATTAGCATTTATCTTGAAACTGAGAAAGTTTGTTTCCTAAAAAAAAATTGGGGAAATTAAAAATAGAAAAATGATTAACTCAGATTTTTGTCCATTTATTTATTTATTTATTTATTTATTTATTTATTTATTTATTTATTTTGAGACAAGGTCTCCAAAGCTATGTAGCCTAGGCTGGCCTTGAACTCTCAGGGATCTTCCTGCCTCAACCTCCTCCCAAACCCACCCAGCACTGGGATGACAGGTGTGTGCTACCATGCCCAGCTTTTTGGGCCATTTTAAATTCTAAATATGAGCCAAACAAGGTAAAAGTAAGATTTAAGGGTTGGGTTTTCTTAGTAGACTCTGAGTCTTAAAGAAAATATATGAACTAGTAAATGAATGAATTTAGATGTTGTTTTCCCAACCTGAATATAAAACCAGCAAGTTTATTTTGGGGTGGAGAATGATCTTTTAAGAAATGAAGGAAATGTATTTTATTTACTTTTGTTGTTTCAGTTTTTATCACAATTCCCTACAGCACTCAGGAAATTAAAAGCGTTAAATTTTGAGAAGTCTAAAAGTTATTAAAATTAAATGAATTATCAGATTTAAATAAATATGTTCCATAGAGCAGATACTCATGTTGTAAGGCTTAGATTTTGAAAGGAGCTGATAGAAATTCACACTGAAATCTGTAAGAATCATTTTAATGGTGTTTCAGCTTCTTATTTACTGATTTTGGAGATGTTAGTGTCATATTTTACAATTTTTATCTTTTTCTACAATTTCCCTTACTATCTATTAAATCTCTGTTTATTTTTATCAAACACCATTTCTGTTAAACACATTATTTTTATTCAAGTGTTTGATTCTAATATCTACTTTTATACCAAGCTTAAAATTTTTCTGACCTGAAGCAAACTGGACCACCACCCTAGCCTTAACTTATTTTAAAAGACATATAAAAAAATTTGCATCTGGTACCCTTAAAGTCTGTAATTAGTAGTTGAACCACACAAAGAATCAACATGATGTCATGTCTAGACAACATGTAAATTAATATGAAAGCAATTGATTTAGAAACTCTATACTAATACAAATTAATCTGAATTAAGTTTAATCTCCAGTTATAAACTGATTAAGTGTGCTGTTGGTAGCTACAGAGTGGTGATTTCCATCTGTGATTTTTAGAGACACAACTTAACCATTGATTTTTGTATGGAGACACAGTTCAAACACATACCATACACAGGGGTACTCCATGTCTTCTCTCTTCACCAAAGGTCTAGAGCAGCAAAACTGAAATACACAATTTAAAAACATGTAGGGAGCTCTTCTAAGTCTCTTAATTAACTTTTTGCAAAGGGGATGTTTCAGGCATGTTGACCCTGGCTGTGACTGTCACGCCATCTCTCTTAGAAAGTGTGTTCATCAGTTTAGAAGGAGAACTTGCTCTTGCTTTGAGCAAACATGAAATAAAAATTGCCAATATGTTCTCTCTTTTTTAAGAAGAATTATTACAACTTACTGTGGACAGAAGAACACGTTGGTATTGGGTACTAATCCCTGTGAAATATGCTTTGACTTTGGGCTGACGGTACTCCCGTCTTCAGGGGAAACCAACAGGTGATTAATCCATACTCAGAGTAGGTAATTATCTCGCCATTTCCTGAGGAATGAGTGCTAGAAATGTGTTATATTTGTTTGTATTTAAATATTATGAGTCCTTCCTCAAGTATTTTTTAAGTTTTGTTTTGTTACTTAGAAATGTTTTGCCTCAGGGGAATGTTCAAGTAAAATTAGCTTATACCACTTTAGAGTGCTAAAATCTCACCATGGGTATCTTCAAACTGTAACACAAATGTTGATTTTATTTCCACTAGCCAGTTCCCATAATTGCATTAATAGTATTTTCAGATAGGAACCAAGAACAATTGCAGCAAATTATGCAAAATGTTTAATTCTTTGTGATTCGATGGTCATGTTAGTTCAGTTTGTCAGAAAAGTCTATAGCTTATGTTGGAGCAAAATTAAAGAATGTTTTATAACCGTAATATACATAGGTTTGATAATTAAAAAGCAACGATGTGATATCAAAACGAGGGTTACTGTATTTATATGGACTCTTTTATAGACATCCTACTCATTGTCATAATAACTGAGGCTGTCATGACCATGGTCTGTGCCTCGTTGCAGCCCTAAACAATTCTGACAGGCTGCAGCTCATTAAGGGACAGTCATTTTGTTGAAATGTCTATCAGCTCGCAGGGATGCACCAAGATGAATAGGTACAAAACAATAGGCCCATTTGTTAGAGCAGTAGCTTCTCTAATACATGATGAGACAATCAAGCCAAGCTGCCTTCGGCACAAAGACATAATTAATCAAATGGACAAATGGTTCAAAAATTGCTCTAGTATATTCTGTAGTGGACAGTGGTTTCCATGGAAACATTGGCGTTTGCATCACAGTTAATGACCATTCTGTACAATGAAGTCTCCCCCTTCATGCACACTTCTTCTCTCCCTCTCCACTGCAACTCTTCTCCCCACCCCTCCAACCTTTAAAAAACACAACCTGGAGAAAAACAAACAAAACAGGGAGAGTGAGGAAGTAGAAAGAAGAATCTTGCGCATATGCATTCTCTTATCAGGAAATCTAATACTTCTATTTAAGCATTTATGCAACTAATTATGAATTTTTTCTTATATTTTCAATACCTAAAAGTACATATGCAGAAAATGAGCCTAAAATTGTGAATATTAATTCTATTAAATGAGTACAGTGATTTCACTGAAGTGTTTACAGAAACAGCTTATATTATTGCAATGAATTAAAATGTATTTGAAAATGATTAAATTGCAACTTGTCTAAAATATTAAGTGAAAATTTAGTGAAGTTTTTAAGAAGGGAGCCTTCAAACTTAACTTTAGTTTCTGGGGATGGATCTATAAAAATTAAGTATGACTTCTTTTAACCTTGTGTTCTGAAGTATGTTTAATATTTCATCTAGTTAAAGGTAATTCCTACTTTGGTGCTTAATAAAACATACTCCCCACAGGTAAGCGAGCCTCTACTCCTTTGAAAGTATTCCTTAGTTACTGTACAATGGCGTACCATGTTTTAATCATTGCCCTCCATCTTTCCCCGAAAAATAACGTACCAAAATATTCTTGCTAAATCATAAAATGAACACTTTATCAGAGATATCAGTGATGTCTCTCTTGGTATTTAGATCTTTACTTTTTAAAGCCTGTGCAGGTAGAGAGAGGGTGGTGCATGGAGAACGATCTGAGGCTTTGGAGTAAAGGTAAGTTGGGAACAAAAGCAGCAAGGGAACTGGAGGTATTTTCAAAGACCTGAAATGAAAGAGAAGGTTGCTGCTACTTCTGCGCAAATGAAGGTCCCAGGTCGCTGTATTGGGCAACACCCAAAGAACACTTCCAAAGTCAGAGCAGATTGGCTACATGGTACACTCAGGAAGGTAGGGAGCAAAGCTCTCCCCTCTTTTCTCACAGCAAGTTTCTCACCTATTTTCATTTTAGGAGCCTGCTTTCAATGACCTAGGCAAGACTGAACTACGAGCATGTTTGCAGCCACTAAGACGAATGGAAGTGCACAGATCCCCGTGTCATTCATCTGGATTAAATTGGTATTCCACTTTCGTATGCCATCCTAAAGCCAACTGAAATTGAATTTGATACTTTACTTAAGCATTTTAAAAAAATGTATTTTTTGCATGCCTGAATATGTTCAGTATAATTATTGTCTCAAAGCTTTGCTGTAGGGAAGAAATAATGGGAACACCTTTCTTCCAGAAAGGTCAAGGGAAGACCATGAACACAGACCAATGTTCACTGAAACTATCTGGTAGGGACTTAATCTATGGCATATTTTTATTAAAAATATTTATGAAGTATAATATGCATAAGAAAAAACATGCACAGTACTAAATATAGACTAAAACCAACAATCAGCTCACAAAGCAGAATGTTACCAGGATCACAGAAGCTCCCTAATTCACTCTGCCTGTTGGAGCTTGGGCAAGGGAAGCCACTATCTGAAATCCAGTTTTCAATGTATCTGTTTTAAATTCTGGATTCTAAATTTTGTGATGATTTTACTCTAAGTAGCTATTCAAGCTGGGATAACTAAATATACAAATTTTGAAATTAATAACAGAAATAAATAAGAATAAGAGTAAAGTAGAATGATTATTTCATACTAAATGGAGTCAATCATGTTTATTAAGCAATTTGTATAAAGTTCTCTCCGGTGCAGCAGTAGTCTGATTCACTTTATCTGAAGAAGACATAGCCCCTTTGGGACTAAAGTTTTTCTGTTGTAGGAGGAATGATAATATCATAATGCTGTGAGAAAATTAAGGAAATAACGCATATTATGAGAGCACTTTGAAAACTTTAAGAGCCCCAAAGTGAAGCTGTGGGGAAATTGGTACTTACTATATTGTTGGTAGGAGTGAATAATGATCCTACGATTGTGCACAGGGAGGCAGAAATATCTACCATAATTATAGCAGCATTTTCTTTTCAATTCAGCAGCCCTAATTCCAGAAGTCTATCCCACATACACACATGCTCATGTATGATATAACTTATGTGTAGTGTACAAAGCAACTCAAAAGATATTATTTGCATTACCCAAGGATTAGAAGCACCTAAGAATGCAACTTTACAGTGCAGTTGTGAGAATGAACAGGGACTACCTCAACGAAAAATTTTCTAGGATATATTTTAAGTGAATAAATCAACATGCAGGGTAAGTATGCTGGTATGCTGTGGACATGTAAGAACAGGGATAAATAAGAGTGCATATCCACATTTCATTTTATTTTTGTATGCAGTCTCTGAAAGAATAAGCTTTCCCTATCTTAATACTGTATGTAACACAAAATTAAAGTTGGTAAATACTATTAATTAAACTCCAGATTTTATTCAGATAACACCAGTTTTTCTAATAATGCTCATTTTTTTGCTTTTGAATCCAATCAAGTGTTCCCTTGGATTTTATTTGTTGTGACTTCTTCGTGTCCTCTAATCTATAAGTGAATCTCCTTTTCTCCTTGAGTTTATGACTGATTACATATTTCAGTACTGGTCAGGTATTTTGTAGAACATACTTTAGTTTGGGATTGTCTTGTGTTTCTTACAATACGCTTGAAAACTTGCATATTTGGGAAGAGTACCACACATACAGTGTGCGTTCTTAATGCGTCACATTAGGAGCAGATGTTCAAGATGTGTCTCATTACTAGCGATGTAATTTTTCATTACTAAACTAAGATGGTTGTGTGCAGGTTTATCCACCATAGAGTTAAGATTAGCTCTTTTTAAATACTATTTTAAGAAATATTTTATAAGATAAAATTATGTTAAATGTGTTCTTATAATTTGTCAACAAGTTTTAGCATTCATCAATGGATTTTCATGATAGCAATTAATACCGTGATGTTCTAATGGTGGTTTTCTCTTCTCTCATTCACCTTAAATTTATTAATTTAAAAACTTTTCTTAAAAGGAGCTGGTCCTTCCCAGTCAACAGTTTATTTAAATAATCCAATTTTATATCATTATAAGCTCATGGATGTTTTCATGTCACTATTTTACTTCCCTTTCAGTGCCACATTTACCTTTACAAAAAAACTAAATCACAAAGTGATTTTCCTAGGTTTTACAGTATTCACTTAAAATTATTCAAGTACATTTTAAAATAATGACTAACTGTATTGTGTGTAGCATAAACACATGGCAATCTGGTATACAAATTCTTCTTTTTCTTGTGGCATTGTTGATCATTTATTTTACTTATCCATAGCTACCAACTTCCAAAATATTGCTGTTATTGCTCCAACTAGATAACTGTCTTTAGGATCAAGTAGAGAAAATTTTTAAAACTACCTTTGCGTATTCCTCCTTAGATACTCTCTTCTCCTTTTCTTTATATAAATTTAAGTGTCTTATCAATACGATTTTTCTTTTGCCTAAAATTTTTTTTTTTTTTGTGGGTAGCGGGGGGTCGACCTCAGGACCTCGCGCGCCAGCAGGTGCCCGTGCCTCTGAGCGATATCACCGGCCCCTTTTTCATATGTGGGTTCCGGGAGTTGAACTCGGGCCCTCGCGTTTGCCGGGCAGGCGCTTAAGCCGCTGAGCCATCTCACCGGCCCAAATTTTTCTTTTAATATTTCTTGCAGGGCAACTTGGCTGGCTGGGAAGTTTTACAGTTTTCGTTTTTTTTTTTTTTTTTTTTTTTTTTTTTTTGGTGGGTACCGGCGGTCGCCTCAGGACCTCGCACACCAGCAGGCGCCTGTGCCGCTGAGCGATATCACCGGCCCTTTCTTCGTATGTGGGTTCCGGGAGTCAAACTAGGGCCCTCGCGCTTGCCAGGTAGGCACTTATGCCGCTGAGCCATCTCACCGGCCCCTACAGTTTTCGTTTGTCTGAGAAAATCTTTATTTATTCACTTTTGAAGATTAACTTAACTGGATGTAGAATTCATGGCTACAGTCTTTCAGCACTTTGTAGATTTCATTCCACTCTCTTGCATGGACGGTTTTTCATGAGATGTCTGCCATAATTCTTAAGCTTGTACAATCTGTTGTAAATATTTTCCAACCACTGATTCTGCCAAGGTTTCCTCTTATCTTTGGTTTTCTACCGTTTGAATATTACATGTCTATGTGTGTTGTTTTGGATATTTACTCCATCAATGCACTCTAAACTTCCTAGATCTGTGGTTTGATGACCTTATGTTAGGAAACTACTCAATAATCATTTTTACAATATTTCTATCATTTTTCTGATATTTCAATTAATGCATATTGCAAATTTTGCTATCGCTTCAGTTCTTGGGTATTCGATTTCAATTTTTAAATTTTCTTCTCTTTACATTTTATTTTTGAGAGGTGTCACCTTTGTTCAAAATCACTGATTCTTTCCTCAGCCATCTCAAACATACTGATGAACCCATCAAAAGCAGTTTTTGTTTTTCAAATTTCATATTTTAAGTCTTTCTCTTTGATCTTTTCTTATAGTATCTACCTCTTTGCTAGCATTCTATTTTATCTTGTTGGTAGTTTTTTTTTTTTTTTTTCAGGAAAGCCTTTTTTTGTACAGGTTAATCCAGTAATAATAGTAATCTGGGTTATTTTAAATTTCTTGTGAAGTAATTTCAATATTTTTTTTACTTCTGAGTCTGATTCTGATGTTTGCTTTGTTTCTTCAGTCAATGGTCATTCTTGTTTTTTTGCATAACTTGCCAATGTTCTTGAAACCAGATTATTGGTTACCAATGTTATAAGCAATAGTAGAAATGAATAGGGCTTAAGCATGAGGATTTATGTTAATCTGATTAAGAGTTAGAGCCCATTTAATGTTTATTTTAGCTATAGTCACCAGAGACTTAAAAGTACTGTAGTGAGCTTGCTCCGCCTCCTACCTGGCTTTCTGTTCACTTTTGTAGAGCTCTTTAGAGAGAGCCCCATCTTCCAGCTCCTTAGACTGTGTTATCTTCTACTTCGGATGCTTGTTAGTCCCGCGTTAGGCAATGGGTAGGAGGAACTGTGCTCTCACCTTCTGGCTAAGCCTCAGTGTTCTAAACAGCTCGTGTCTGGGGTGGTCTGTGAAATGCTTCTTGCCTCTCCTTTCTCTTATCTCTTCTCCATGGCCTATGTTTTCCTCTTTCAGTCAGATGGGAAGGCAGAAGAAGCTAAGGTGGAGTGGGTTTCCTTTCCTCTAACTCAGACGAGGTTTCAGAATTATCGTCTCGTGAAGGCCTTCATCTTGAAGATGAGGAATTTGTTAGAGAAGAGTCCGAAAAGGTTTCCTAGTGGCTTTCTTAACTTCTCCCTGCTAGAGCCACTAGGGAGCTTTCTTGGATCCCTAACGAAAATTTGACAGTGTTTCTGGAAGACAAAACCTGTAAAAATGTAGCAATCTCTTCTGAGAGCTGTCCCTACCATCTTCTCGTCCTTCCTGGTCCATACACAACCTGTAGGAATTCATGACACTTGCTAGTTAAATTATCCTTAACTGGTGGTTCCTGCCCCAGGTAGGCAAAGCTAAGGTGACTTATTTTAGAGGATGCACGTGATTCTCCAGATCTGGGGAATGTACTTTATCCCGTGACCTCAGGTCTCTCATGGGACCATGAAAAGTCACAAGATTTTAGCTTGTCTAGATTTTTTCCCATTATAAGGACAAGTTTAATGACATTCAACAACTTCGTGTGTTGACGTAGAAACCAAAAATCCTCACTCATATATACTTTTTATTCCTTGAGGTACAGTCCACTGCTCTTATTATTTATTATGTTACTTAAATTGCTTTAATCTTGATCATTGGGAGCTCTTTTTAAACTTGGTCTGTATATTGTTTCAACATGTTCTCCTTCTTACTCAAAAGGTGTGAAATCTGACTCTCATTATCAGTTTATTTATATATTCAAGTCCAGAACACATTCAATGTAATTTGAGAATACAGTATTTGTCTCATACCCGTGTGAAAAAATTGGCCATCAATTGACTACAGCGTTCCTCTACAGTTTCCCTCTCTCTCATAGGTTTTTTTTGGTACCAGGAATCGAACTCAGGACCTCGTGCTTGCCAGGCTGGTGCTGTGCTGCTGAGCTATATCCCCGGCCCTTTCTCTCTCATAGTTGTGTTTGGTTCCCATGCTGGCTCTGTTTCTAGGACTGCGCTCTGTTAGTCTTGACTTTTTGTAAGCTTTCTAATTTATTCTTGGGAAGAGGACATCTCGTTCATGACAGAAGAGATGAAAGCAAACAGTTTTCATGCCTAGAAATGAGCATGCACTTCTTAGGTCTGGGGGCGGAGGGCTTTTTAAGTTGTTAACCTGGTTTTCAGGCCTGTAATTGCAGTAGTCATCTTTAGCGCATTATCATTTCAAATTATTCTAATTATACTTTATATTGAGGGTAGGGGCTTTCAGAGGGCGGCTATTTCAGTGCTTGCTCCTTCCGTGTAGCTTGGTCTTCCCTCTGTTTTTGCGAAGTATTTGTTAGTTGATGTTTTTTATTCTGAAGGGAGGGTAAGGAGGAGGAGAAGGAAAAGAGGAAGAGGAAAGGAAAGGGGAAGAAGGAGGGGCAGGGGGAGGAAGGGGAGGGGGAAGGGGAGGAGAAGGAGAAGAAGGGTTGCTTTTATTGTCCTGGTTGCCTGTCAAGCTCCTTCAGCTTACAGGTGCCATCCTCCCATTTACAGCTCAAGGTTTTAGCTGGGTAGGGAAGCTGGAGAAAACCTCGTCCTCAGTTGAACTTTGTGCGCCTCTCATGGCAACTCCTATTTCCTTCTCCCAGTTCTGCACACAGAGAGGTTCTCGGGAATCTATCAAAATTTTCTGAGCCCTCAGCCGGCAGTCTCCTCCGTACGTGTCACTGTCAGACCTCACTCTGTGTTGCCAGCGCACAGTCGTTCTCTACCAATTTTCCAATAAACCCTAGCTGCACTTTTGCCGGTGTCCATCTGCATCCTGCCCTCCTGAGCAACAGCTTATTTTCTGCGTTTTCTTTCAGGGTTGGGGCTTTGGACCCAGTGGCTGTGCTGCCACCTCAGCATTCCACAGGATGTGAGAAAAGCTGTTAATGTTCTTTCGGCTGTTTGCCTTTTCACATTACTGTGAATTTTGAACCCTGTAAATGTTTTACCTATACACATTTTTTTTTATATATAGGAAAGAGATTTAGGACAGTATGGTATCTACTCAAAATTCTTGCATGTGAGAAGCAAATCTGTTCCAGAAAGGATAATAATAATAGATCTTGGTAGATTATTAATTTATGTGGCTTTTTACTTAACTCAGTGGGAAAAGCTAACACTAAAATTAGTCATGATCAACTTAAACTCTTGAAACCAACCTCTTGCAAAAAAAAAAAAAAAAGAATAATGAGTAGAGTGCATTTTCAGATGAAAAGAGATGCAGGATACATGGTTTCTATGTGCTAATGGAATTTCATGATGTCCAATGCTTTCAAGGTTTGAATTAAGCTACACTTCTGTACTGAAATTTTATTTTTATTTATGACATACCCGTGTATTAACAGCCTTCCTGCCAGTGGTGCTACTCATTCATCTGGCCATATAAATTGTTCTGCTTACTTTTTATTTTCATTACTTCAAAAATTCCATCATGGAACTTATTACTGTTTTATTTATAACAAACTTTTTTCCTACTAGGAATTCATTCTTATCTATATGCATTCACAAACAGGGGTGCTTTTATTGAGAACAGTTTTATTGCTAGTATTTGTATGTGTATATATATTTTCTGCTTGTGATACAACTCATCTACTCCATCAATGACATGAATGACATATATATATATATATACACACACACAATAAGATGCATCATATGTACAGCCTCATTGTAGATGCTGGAATTTGGCAGATTCTCTTGTTTTACAAGTGAAAAAAACTCTATCACTAAATCTAGACATAAAGGAAGTGATTCTTTTCCACATTTACTCATTTGATTGGTTGACAGCTAAAACTAGAGTGTAAACATTTGCTGATAGACTTTTCTGCCACTTTCCTCTGGACAAGGACCATGTAATGTGTACCTGGAAAAGGACCCTTCTCTCAGTTCTACCTAATGCTCTGTCTTAGACTAATGTATTTAATTAGGGATAGAAAAAAAGTTTTTATTATTGCAAAACCTGGGATACTGTTTGGTTCCTGAAATCTATAAATGCATAGGATAGACTAATGTAGTACCTGCCTAGCAAGACCTTGCAATCACATGGGTCAAGCTTGGAATAGCAATATCCTGTGAATCAGACACCTACTCACGATTCTTTATGATTTTCCTACTACTGAAATTTAACTGTATTGAGTAGAATGGTTAGGTTAAGCTTTTCAGTGTACAATGGGAATAAGTGACTTAGGAAAAGTGAACATATGAAAATACTTTGTGAATGCACCCTAAACAAATATTTTATTTTAAACACTGGATAAAGCATGCTTGCTTATGTTATCTCAGTTAATGATTCAAATTGGAGAAAATAAGGCACATATCAAATGACAAATGTGCAGTTTTTTCATTCAAACTTTTGTCCCATTTTGTGGGTTTTTTTAAGGATAAAATGCAGACAAACTCAGGATATTTTTAGGTAATCTTTATTTTCACAAAATGGGACACAAAAATGTGTTCCATTTGCGGGAACATGGGATACAGTGCTTCGTCTTCGGGCTTAAGATCGTTTATGGGTTGTCCTATGGTTCTCCTGTGTACAGAATCTTTCATTTTATTGAATAAAAAAAGATTTTATCTTGAAAAACATAAGGTAAAAAAGATTACATAGGATATCAATTTCAAGGGAGAAAAATGAAAATATTCTTTGCAGATCTTTACTTTTAACTTGGACACATCTTTATAACCACATAAACCCCTGAGACAGACTAGAAACACTGGATCAGATGTGGGTATACATAATGTGTTGAATTTTGGTTGCAGAAATGAGGGGTAAAATATTTGTCTCCATGGGGACAGATCCATTACTGCACTTTTCAAAATGTCAAGGGTACATTTGAAAAGTAGTAGCAATTTTCTCCCATTTTATGAAGATAATTCCCTGTTTGTACTTCACACATAAAAATCTGTGACTTCATGAAAATTTGTCTTCACACTATTAGACTATAATCCCAACTTAACATGTCTTGGGATATCTATCTGTCTATCTATCATCTATTTATCTATCTTTCTATCTATCTATCCATCTATCCACATTCCAGGGAAGCAAAAACATACTGCTGTTAATTGTTTAGTGATGTCTTGTCATTTTGACTTCCTTACTCTTGTAGGAAGTTATAGTTTGGTCCCGAAGTCAAATAAAAAATCTCTTTTGGAAGTGTTAATTCACAGAAAAACCAAAGCATGTCCCCATATATTTGCTTTAATAGCTCAGAAAACATTTTGTTTCTTATGTTAAAATAAAACAAAATATTGGTATCGAGCTATCCCTACTAAGCTTAAGATAAAGCAGATATATGTGTATGTATTTGACATGCTTTCAGTAAATTCTGATGACATATGTAATGGAAGTAGACTAAACATTGTAATAAACCTGCTAAAACTGTTAGATCATCTAGTTTTATTATGGTACAAAGGTCAAAAATAACAGTAACTATTTTCAGGTACAGGTAATTGTAGAGATATTTTAAGAGCCAAAATGATACATACAAATAAAATTCTTATGTGTGAAAAAATTATGTAATGTCAACTTATTTTTCACAAATATTAACAACTAATTTAAAAAGTTGTTTCATTTAAGGAATCTATAATAGATGGCCATTTGTAACAGCTCAATAGCTACTTACATTAAATTAAAATTTCCATCAGCATGATAAGAAACAAAAAGTTATAGGAATAAGATCTAAATTGCTTTGCAAATGTCAACAAGGTGTTTGTTTTTACTAGTGGCATTTCTTTATAGTCCAGTAGACATATGTATGCAAAGCCAGTGTATCACATATGATATATTCTTACAGAAATCAAAATACATACCTTTATTCTTTATGAAGAAATAGGTATACATTAAAATCTCTTGAATAAATATTTGTATTCAATTACATATTATAATACATCTTCTATATGTCAAAACCCAGACATTTCACATGGGTTGTCTATGTAGCCTTTTTAGCAACCTGGTGGAATAATTATTCAGTTTTAAAGAGAATATGAGACTTCTAGAGACTGAAGAACTTATTCACAAGCACCCAACTGGTTGATAGTGGATGCAAACTTTTTTTTTTTTTTTTTGTGGGTACCAAGGGTCAAACTCAGGACCTCGTGCGCCAGCAGGCGCCCGTGCCACTGAACGATATCACCGGCCCTTTTTTCATACGTGGGTTCCAGGAGTCGAACTCAGGACCTCGCACTTGCCAGGCAGGTGCTTATGCCGCTGAGCTATCTCACCGGCCCCGTGGATGCAAACTTTAAATAAAACCTTTTTTACCCTAAGTCTGATGCTGGTCATATTACCTATGCTGACTCAGCAAGTATATTTTGTTTGCTTTGGACATCTCAGTGCGTATTTTACTTGTTCTATAAATATTTACAAAGTACCTAATATATCTTAAGCTCTATACTGCAAGTTTCTGATTTTGAAAAAGTTACATTTTTTTGTTTGTTCTGTTCTATTTGTGCCTTCTTCATCCAATTTAAGAAAACTTTGCCTACCAGAATGCCTATAAGATCCTCGTACTGTCTTTTAAAAAGCTTACGGTTTTCACTTTTACATTTCTTTAGATGTCTGATCTATTTGAGTTACTTTTTGTGTATGACATAATGTAAGATTGCAGTTCATTTATTATGCGTATGTGGTTACCCATATTTCAACACAATTTGTTGAAGACATTAGTTTTATCCCACTGAAATGCCTTATTAACTGTCAAAAGTTCACTGTCCATGGGTGTGCGGTTCTATTCTGAGCTACTTTGTTCCATTCACTTATATGCCTACCTTTAAGCCAAATCAATACTACCATAATAATTGACCTTTATAAAAAAAACTTCAAAACAAACGGTGAGATCCTCCTATTTTGTTCTTCTATTTGAAATGTTTTTGCTGTTCTAAATCCTTTATTTTTTCACATATATTTAGAATGCTCTTCTCAGTTAGTAAAAAATGTCTTCAAAGAATGTGATTCAAATGGATTTAATATGGAGTCTGGAATAAAGGCTTAAGTATAATTTTTAACCTCAAATACCATAATCCATTTGATTCATCTTTGTAAGCTTTGTTAGGGCAGGTCTGGAATGACCTGTAGGCTAGTTCAGCCCTGCCTCTATCCTGCTTCATGCCTTTTGTGTGTCCTCCTGAATAATTCAATGTCAAGATTCTTCCAGGTTGAGTGGTTGGGACTCAAATGATCTCAAGCCTTTGTGATGTCTGAATTTATTTAGATTTGAGCTCCTCAGTCTTTCTTTTCTACTTAGCCTGATAGAATTTAATCCTATGTCTGCACAGTTTAATATGTCGCGAAAAATCTAAAGGTGTCCCTATTCAAAATATTGTAACTCTAGTCACTGAAGTAATCTGCTTGCATAAAACAGCAGGTGTAGGCATTCCTGACAATCATTTCTGTTTCTCAATCCCAGGCTTCTGTTCTCTGTGGGTTACTGTTCTGGGCATCACAATCTGCGAAGCACTTTTAAACAGAAAAAAAAAATATCCATTGTTATAATCTTATTTTCTTGTCTCAGATACCACAGCCCAGTGGTGCTACTTTTCCAATTACTCAGAAATCTGTTTCATTTAGCTCATCCAGTTTTCATTTTGTTTAAGCACGAGACAATATCTGATACCAATTTTTTTCACACACCTAGAATTTAGGCCAGTAAATTTTAAAAATCATACCTTTTCTCAACTCTTTTCCAAACAATAATACACACAAACATTGTTTTCCATAGTGGCTCTCTAAAGTTTGCATATGCAGATCATTTTTCTCATGCACCATGTTTAAAATTGTTTTCCTCATTGAATAGGAATTTTGTTTAATTCTATTATTTATTTTATCGGACACCATCATCACTGTGTTGGAGTGAATACTGCTAGCCTTTATAACAACAAAACATCTCATTAGTTTAAGAGCCTAAATGATAAATCGTCTTCCGTGTCATAGTACAGTTATATAAGCCAGGCAGGCTCTAGTTGGTGGCTTTTCTTTAACTGAGGACTCGGGTATCCAGAATCTTTTCATTTTATCTTGTGGCTGAATTCATAAAATGGAAACAGAACAACAGGACGGTCACGCATGAGGTGCAATGATAAGGTGTGGAAGTATCATGTTTACTCCCACCACATTGCCCCAATACAGTCTCTGGAGTCCCATGGTGTTGGGAATATAGTTTCCTTGTGTCCAGTAAGAGGAAATGGTATTGATGAATAAGTATATCTTGACCACAAACGAAACGCAAGAATGATTATCATTTTATGTCATTTCTCCCTTTTATTTTTGATTTCTAGGGCCATTTCTAACCCATCATCATACTTTCTTTTTATAAGTATTACAAAACACTGACTGATTTACATATATTTAAATTCGTTTAGCATATATTGTGCCTAAGATTTGCTGTAGCTTGATTATTTATGTCTGTTTTTCTATGTATCTTATTAGAGTACTAAAAACTTCAATGTTTTAATTAATTAGTATCATGAACTGAAATACTGATTCAGTATTTGTAGAGTAAAATATAAACACCCAATAGAAAAAATAAAGAAAAACCCCCAGGAATTAGAATCTTTAAAAAATCAAAATAAGCAATATTAAAAAGAAAGCAATTGTAATAATAACAACAAAACTTTGGTAGTAGCTGATGCATGCCCATGGTTGAAGATTATTGATCTGGCTATCACAAATAAGTTATAGGAATCTACATTAAGATTTGTCATTGTAGTAATCTCCAGGGCTCAATATTCTGTTAATTTTTTCCATTTGCATCTTCCTCTTAAATTATTATATCGAAATATATCTGATCAAGCCAGAGTTTGATATTCTATGTCGGAAATATCTTACAGTTTGTATTCTTTTTTTTTGAATTATCAGATCAGTAATTAATTTATATATTTATTTTATTTTAAAGAGAAGAAAAAAAGAACAAAATTTCAAAACAATATAATAGGAGGGTAACAATGGTTAATAACTTATGTATTGTTATCTTTAAATTAGTTACTCAGGGTACTAATACAAGGACAAGATATCAGCATTCAATTGCCCAAACATTACTGGCACAAACCTTTCTCTTCAATGAACTAATCAAAATTAGTAGTATATGTATCTTAACTATCTTATATATAGTTAGAATTTTTTTCTTTTCCCTTCTTTGTTTTCCCCATTCCCTTCTTTGTTTCCCCCATCCCAGTCTCTCTTTCCTTTTGACCAGTTTCTTCCTGATTTACTATATCTATTGTACATTTTGGGTCTTATTTACTCTTTCAGTTTTTCACACTAGGGAGACAATACGATGTTTGCACATGTGCATGTGGTTTATTTCACTTACAAGTATGGTCTCGAGTTGCATCTATTTACCTATAAAAGTCTCCAGTTTATCCTTCTTTGTGGCTGAATAGTTCTCCATTGTATAAAAAGACCACATCTTTTTTATCCATTCCTCAGTTGATGGGCATTTGGGTTGTTTCCAAGATCTGGCTATTACACACCTAAAATAATCTAAAAATAAAACTGAAGTTTCTTCTAAACAGCATTCTGTTGAATGACAATTTGTTTATCTATTCCATGGTGGATAAACATGAGTTCACTACTAGTACAAAGAATAATAATAGGAACATATATAAATATACATAGAAAAATATTTATGTATAAACTTAGTTAACATTTGAACACTTTTATGCTTAGAAAGAGAGTTTTATAACAGAGAGTGTATGTAGTTGATAGATGTGATTAGTGCATGATTAAGGATACCTTACAAAATGTGGCATTGGGTTTCGTCTGGAACTAATTTTTCTGATTCTTAGTTCACAGCTATGGCCTGACCTGTTATCCTTTTTCCTAACTGGACTGTTGCTTCTCAGACATGTTCATCCTAATGACAAAATTTTTATCTAGGTTATCATGGTTTTATTACTTATCTAATCAAGTCCCTTTAACACACATTATCTCTTCTACTCTCATTTCCTCTCCCTCTCTCTCCCTCCTTCTTGTTCTCCCTCCATCTTTCCCTGTCTCACTATCCCATAAAACAATTATTATATGACATTGCTAGTCCCAGTCCTTCTCATTTTCCCGTGGACAATATCTCTTTCATTTTTCTTACCACCTTAAGAGTTCTATGTAATCTTAAAAATCCATCTTATTTTAATCGTGGCTAGGTCGTTTTGCTTCGCTTTTGTGTGTGCACTGGCTAGAATATCAGTTCCTCATATCCAGGACTATAACTAATTCATTTTAGTATTTCAGTAGCAGTTAAGTGGAATACATGAAATACACCAGATGATAAATGCTGCTTAACAAATACATGAATAATTGAACAAATAACAAATTAATTTAGCAGTGTGTATTATTTAGCATTGAGGGTCCAGTTCCTATTTATTATAACTGAATATTTTTTTGTTTTCCATTTATTCCCTGCTGTATGTAAGGTCCACTATTTTATCGTTATGCAAAAAGTATTCTGTTGATTAGCTTTTTAGTGTATGTGTGATTGAGAAGGTTTTAGTATTACTGTATACACTTTTTGAGATTCATGCATGAGATAAAATGATTCTTTCCATTTCCTGGTGTATGGCCTTGGCTAAGCTGCATCAAACGCTCATTCATTCAGATATTGATTTTTCATCATTTGATTTATTACTACTATCTAAGCCATCTTTATCAGATATATTATCAAGATTTCTATACCATGATTTTGATACAGTGAAGATATTAGCACCCATTTTCAACTGAATTTAGTCCTGTATTTATTTTGGTTAAAATCTCTGGCAAATGTGTGCTATCAGGGATAGATCTGAAACTGACAGGAGTGGATTTAAATTCTCCCATGTCTCCTGAGTCCCAGAGAGGAGTAAAAAAAAAAAAAAACTGTGAAAGTCTCAAATTAACTGCAAATGCATAAATAGTCCAATGTCTCTGGCTGATTATGAAGTTAAGAATAAGTAAATAATCAATTATTAAATGGGCATAAGCTCCATGGTTATGGAAACAAGTGCATGTGCAAAAAGCTAGGATTTTTATTCTGTAATTATTTTCAGAATAAATCAATATTTTGGTAGGTATTTACAAGTTTAGGGGAAAGGAGTATTCTAACCTTAGATTTTCTGTAAAAAATATTAGTTGCTTTAATTGAGAAATAAGGCAACTTTAAAATTTGTTTTTGAAAGTGACAATCTGATACAACTTTTTTCCTAAATGACACATTTATGAGTTTGATGCCTTTTTTTATGTTAATTTGAACATTGGTAAAGAGTCTTTTTCTGTACTGATTTGTTTTTATTGTTTCAGGCATTATTTTGACATCTGTAAATGCCAAAGATTTTGAGAAAAGCACTTTTTCATGATCTGTTGAAAATAAAAATGGATCCATTATCACCTAAAGCAAATTCTAAACTTCAAGTTTCAAGACCCTTCACCGATTTGTGCCTTGATTTTTTTTTTTTTTTTTGTGGGTACCGGGGGGTTGACCTCAGGACCTCGTGCGCCAGCAGGCGCCCATGCCGCTGAGCGATATCAGTGGCCCCTTTTTCGTATGTGGGATCCGGGAGTCGAACTCGGGCCCTCGCACTTGCAAGGCAGGTGCTTACGCCACTGAGCCATCTCACCGGCCCTTGATTTTTTTAATTAGATTCCTCAAAATACTGATAACACTTCCTATCTGTCAACTTTACAGAGCTGTTCTAAAATGACTCAAGTGAGATGGGTATGAGAGCACTTTGAAAAATAAGTTTGAAATTAAGATCTCTCATGCTCTAATAGTCTTCTAAAAGTTTATGTATCTAAAGCAAGCACTTAATTTTCTACATCATGGTAGTACCCATATGAGAATTTTCACAATGATTAACCTTCAGTGATGAAATTCTACAGAGAACTGGAATAAAAGGTCACAGTTTTATATGATATCCTATCTATAAGCTTCAGTTTCATTCTAACATGTTGAAACCAATTAGTATCTACATACTGTTTTGATTGGACTTTTTTTTTTTTTGATCCAACTATATATTATTTGAGTTGGATTTTTTGTGTTGGGGAAGTTTCTTATATTTAATGAATTATTTGTAATTTGGATATATTTCCCTTTATGAACTTTGCTGATAAAGTTAGAAAACCCAGGTGACTTTACTGGATGAATATAATTCACTTAACAAGTGATACATATATATATTTTAAAGTACATTTGCTTAACTTGTCTGCACCTCAATATTTAAGGCCCACTTTTTTTTTTCATTTTACTAGTACAGTTCTTGTGGGAAGCTGGTATATGTACATAACACATCTTAATTCCTTTTCTCAAACCCTTTGCTCTTTCTCTCTCCTCCCTCCCCGTCCTCCTTTGAGAGCAATCTATCTCCCTACTTCCTATTATCTATCTTTTATTTTGCTCTTACTTTTACTCTGGATTTCTCATATAAGAGAAAGAATGTGATAATTAAGCTAGTGTGTCTCATTAATTTTACTTAATATCATGGTCTCAAGGTTCATCTATTTTCTTACAGATTACTGAAGTTTATCTTCATGGCATAGTAGTACTCCATGATATATAAATACCACATTTTCTTTATCCATTCTTTATCCACTGTTTTAAGACTCATTAAGCTAACTCTGACAATGCTGATTAATACACAAAGCTTACAAACTTTTTACCTACCTCTGTTCCATGGACAGTTAGGCATAGTAGGTACAATAGATGTTTAGACATTTCTACTTGTTAATATAGTGTCAGAACTAAGTCAGAAAAAAATTAAAATTTCCTTGTGGAAATATATTTTTAAAACTATACAGCTAATTCATGGTCAATAACATAAACCCCAGTGGCTTTCTCTTATCATTTTACTGAGTAGTGGAAATATTGACCTAGCATAGATTTTATCATTTGGTTGAGTCTAGGTTTGTCATTCTACCTTTTATTGGCATGGATAGCTAAATATGTGCTTTTCTTGGCCTGAGTTAAGCCTTTGAAAGTACATTACTGGTTTCTATGGTGGATGTACAACACATCCAATGTGAAACTTTTGGAATAGCAAAGAGAATCTTACTTGTAGTTACAAACATTTCAAATTCTTTTTCCTTTCTTTGAAATTATTAGAGTAACATGGCATAGCTGAAGGAACATGAGTAGATATATAGATTTGTGTGTACTCCAGTTTGAATATCTGCTTATTATTTACCTATACAAATAAAGATTATAAATATTGATCTATAGTTTTTGTGAAAACAAGCAATCAAACTGATCCAGAATTCTTATTCTGAAGATGTTATCTTCTGATAGCCCAAGATATTGGCATGGTCAAATCAGAGTATAGTGATTTACCTTTTATCCTTAAACAGAAAAACCTCATGATCTTACATTTCAAAATATATGCCAGATATTTGCTTCTGTGTGTCTGAATTTCCAGGACAGCAAAACCCTACCACGGAGTTTGTGATCTTTAAATGTTTTTCAATAACCCACATTCTCTTTCATTTTATAATTCCTGATAGAATTTCTTAAGAATCCCTCACACGTCAGTGAAAACTCACTCAAAAATATTAATTTTATTTTTTCCACGTTCATATTTTTAAAATTGTTATCAGTACATGTTTGCAGTACATACTGCTTCCATTCTTTGTGTGGAGTTGGTACGTGTGCATAACACATCTTCATTCCTTTTTCATTCCCTTTCCCTCCTCTCCCTCCCTCAGGTTTGGAGTTTTCAGGAAGAGTCTGCCTTATTTTGCCACCATCACAGAGAACTCTAGGGCTTCATTTTTTCCCTAAGGTGCAGTGACTGCAGCACTTATCATCTATTTTTCAAGTTTATTTCAGAACACTCAAAAAAGACTTTATATAGGGCTCCCTTTATGAGTCAGAAATTGAGATGAAATCTCTCCATAAGACAGAGAACAGGATGGCCACAGTTCTGCATATAGCATCTTACCTACGATATGATAGTTCTAGTTTCAAGTTATAATGAATTTACATATTGAAAGAGGTCCACTCACAAATTTAAAATTTATTTGTGTGTGTGTGTGTGTTTTATTTTGAAGTTCTATATGGCTTTCCCAAGACTTAAATGTCACCATCTTATGCTCTATTCCTTGAGCTAGGCACTTCTTGATTATCCAAGATAATTTTGTATTTGTATTCTATCCCAATTTTAACACACTTCTCTAGTTTTAAAAAGCTGTTTTACAAAAATTATTTTAATCTTCTGCATAATAACCTTTGAAGATATAAATGATATTCACAAGACCTTATAATGGATCTCAACAACCATAAAAATACAGATCTCGATGAATAAATTTGTATTGTTGGCAAGCTAAAGCAAATGTTTGCAACACAAAGAATAACCTCTGGGTGGCCCAGACGCCTTCTGTGAATTGGTTCAAATTTTGGATACAGAAGAAGAAAAAAATCCTGATTTCCCCCTAGGAGAATATCTGGTTTCCACATTGATCTGTTGGCATTGAAAGTAAGTGAATACCACTAAAGCTGGAATACCACACGTTAGCCATTTTGCAACTTTAAATATATTAAACACTGTATTATTTAAATCATAATAAAGATTTAGCATTGCAAATTACATGCCCTGAGTGGTAATGTACTCTTGTAGCCTGAGATATTAGGGAGGATGAACCAGTTCAAGACGAGCCTGTGCAACACAAGAAGACCTCAACTGAATAAACAAAATTGTCTATTAGAAGCTAAAAGACTACTAAACTCATCAGAAATTACATCACCTGTTTAGTATTCCAAGGAGATATTGTTTAATGATATTTAATTCCATTTTGGGCTTTTAGATTTATAACCCCTGTGGTATTATTCTCTATGGCACGGATCACTGTTTGGAAAGAATAGCGCGTTGCTCTGGCCTGACCTTGGGAAAGATCTGAGGACACAGGGTCTTTTCTTTCAATTTCCACACCTTTCTCTATTTTTGAATTTTCAAATCATGTGTGTATACTTTTATGACAATTTAAATTAGATTCTCTAATAGGGTTATCTGATTCTGGAATATTTGGTTTGCTTATTTATATATTTGGTTTTAAATAGAAAATAACACACAATGTGTGTATTTTTTACTGCACATAGGGAATTTTTAAAAGAAAAAGCTGAGTTACCCTCTTTCTTTCTTTTAAGACAGTGGTTTTGTTCTTTTTTCATTTTATTCTTTTGCAGTGCTATGGATGTCACCCAAGGCCTTGTGCATGCTAGCTTTCTGCACAAATAACATTTACATTTTTGGAAGTTTTAGTCTTTTAAAAGAAACATTTTGGTTTATCTGTTAAAGTATAACAATGTTTTTAGAATATATTCTCAGAATTGGTGTTGACTGAATGCCACCTTTGTCCAAGTAGCAGTGTGTAAAGTCATTCTTATAATCAGACACATCTAGATTACATTTGCTAATCAGCCCCTCTTTCTCTGCACCTTTCTTGCAATATCATCCTATTTTTGATCTCATTTTATCACTTTTTATAATACAGAGATTCATATTATTTTAGAGTGTTTGAGAAACAAGTTGAAGCATTATGTTAATATGATTACAGAGAATAGCAAACTTTTTATTAAAAAGCAATATCAAAATTGATGAACACTAATTGACTCCATTCATAAAAACTTATTCATTCTGTGCTGGAATGCTTACTCTTTTTTTTTTCTTACTTGCTACCAAAATCCACGAACATAGCTGCTTAAAGCAATGAATGGTCTGTCTGGCGATTTTCATGGGCGTGAGATCAGACACTGGTGAGGCTGATCAACTTGCCAGGGTCAGCAAGGCTGCGGGGAAGGTGAAGGCCAGGCCATTCTCCTGAGGTTCAGCAGAGGAAGAACTACTTCTCAGCACACGGGGACATTGGTAGAGGCGTGGCTGTCTTATCAAGGCTCCTGCCTCTGCTGGTAGTCATCTGGGAGACACTCTCTGGTCCTAGAGGTACTCAAGGTTCCTAGATACTATTAACATTACTCATCACATGGCTTCAACATAGCTATACTTTCATTAAGTCCACAGGGAAGAACTTGCTTTTTGGTCTGCTAAGACAGAATAAGATATAACATAATCACAAGAGCGCCACGCCATCACCTTTCCCCTGTTCTACCAGTTAGAATTACATCGAAGGTCTCTGTCACTTTTAAGGTGAGTTCATCAGACAGGGTTTTCCTGGGAAACCAAACTAGTAAGATATATAGGTAGGTAGATATATGATAGATAGATAAAGATATATAATTTATAAAGATATATAATTATTTTAAAGAATTAGCTCACATAATTGTAGGGGCTGAAAAATCAGAAACATACAGAGTAAGTCAGACAGCTGGAGAGTCAGGCAGGAGGTGAAGCTTTAGTCATAAGATAGGAATTCCTTTTGTCTTTTAAAAAAATCTCAGGATTTTTGTTGCTGTTTTTCTCAACACCTTCAACTAATTGTATTAGGCCCACCTATATTGCCGGACGTAATCTCTTTTATTCAAAACCAACTTTTATTACATGGTGGTGCCCTCCTGTAATCCTAGCACTAGGGAGGCTGAGGCAGGAGGATCACCTCAAGTTTGAGGCCAGCCTAGGGTACACAGTACAGAAACAAAAACAAAAACAAAAACAAACCCACAATTGATCATAGATGTTAACCACAGCTACGAAATACCTTTACAATAATATCTAGATTTATGTTCAATTAAACTATAAGGTACTACATCATGGGCAAGTTTACATATAAATCCAGCCATCATGGGGAGGGAATTTCACCAAAGAAATAAACAAAAGAACACAGGAAATTAGTGAGATCTTCCTGGAGTCTGCTCACAAAGGAGGTTGTTTACATTTTCAGTTTATTTGTTTTTAAATAGTTTTTCACCAGGTTAAAAAATGTGTGGAATCTATTGATGGTCAATGTTTAGGATGTACCACTTCTGGATAATAAACTGGTAATTCTGTGGCTGAACTGCAAATCCATGGATAAGCTCTTCATTTTAACAGTCAGATTTTGAATCAGAGTGTTAGTAGTCTAGAAGTCTAATTTTGTACCACCATTTCTCAGGCCAAAGATCAAAAGCAAAAAATTTACCAAGGTAGATTGCTTCATATGGCAGCTCTTCCCTAAGAATTTTATTAATTCTCTGCTAAGAATGATCTAGGTATATTTTCATCTACGTGTGTGTGTGTGTGTGTGTGTGTGTGTGTGTGTTCATGAAAGAAAAGGGACTTACAGCACAGCAGAAGGTAAGATGATTCACATCATTGTGTCAGCCTGAAGTCAGAGTCAGTGAGGGAATCTTCGAATCCCGGTCTTAGTCCAATGTCAGAGCCTGCAGCCCGAGGTCACAGCACATTGAGAAGGATTGCAAGACTTTCCTGAGATTAATGGCTGGCCTGAGCCAGAGATGACTGAAGGGGCACCCTCTGGCATGCTCATTTATCAGGGATTTACTTGTTGGGTAATGATCGTAATAACAGTTTGTATCTGACAGACACACTGGATATGTGCAGTGAGGAGCTCTATATTTGAAGTTGGATTATACTGGATCTATACAATTTCCTCTTCCGTGACCAAGGCTGTCATCACTATATGTCAGCGAAGTTTGTGCTTTTATTTTACAAAGGGAAAACAACTATTTTTTGAGGTAAAATTGGTTACGCACAATTTAAAACTTTATAAACAGAGCTATTAATTTGTATACATTCTATGGAATATATTTTTCATATGCACATGAAGTTTATGGATTGCTGCAGTTGTAGCAGGGATAAAATTAATTTTTTCACTTAAACTCTTGCTGCTAACACTATTCTGTTATGAATTTCCTAATTATATTGTTCTATATTTTTGTTACTATAACAAATTTATTCTCATGAGAATTTATAAAATTCATAAAAAATAAAATGTCAATCTTGCCACTGCACTATAATAAATGGGAACATTTTTCATATGATCATATACTCTAAACATGTATATACATATATATGCACCTATACATGTATTTGCACAAACACATCCAATAAAGTTACACTAAGTATCTCCTTTTTTTCTTAATGTTGTTTCTATGAAAATAGTTATTATATTAATTATCTCTTAAAATATCATTTTAAATGACTACATATGACTTCTTTGCACAGTGTTATTTAATCAACTATCTGATACTGGATATTTAAATGTTTGTTCCATTTTTTTAATCCTATTGAACAGTATTGTGAGGAAAATTTTATTGCATCTTTGTTTCTACTCCTAAAAATAAATTATTAATCAAAATATTGCTGGACCTAACATACACATTTTGTAATTTAATCATCTATATTCAAGCATATTCATTAAAATAAAAGATACAGACTATTTATAAATTTTAAACAATTGAAGAAAAATATAATAACAAAAATCAACCATAATAGTTAAGAATTAAGATTCAAGCAAACTGGAACATGTATACTAACACACAAACACACACACATGAACAGGAATGCATGAGCTTAGGTATATTAAAAATTACATTGCAGGTAGAAGGCCTAAATTCTCTGGTTAAATGATAAGATTGGCAGAAATAAATATGTACTATTCATGTGAAACATTTAAGAGAATGGTTGAAAGTAAAAGCATACCATATAAGCACTAATAAAATAATGCAAGTCAGATATTTTAATACGGTATCAAACACAAATTCATGCAAATAAATCCTACAGGTAAAAGGGTTTCTTCCTAAGGCATTTAATGGCTTGCTTGAAATACAAAAATAAAAAGTCATGTTACTTCTTACAGAAGCTGAGGAAGTGAGGTAGTTTGGATATTGAATGCCTCCCAAAAAACATTTTGTTAAAGACTGGGTTCCCAGGGGGACCCCATTGGGAAGTGGTAAAGACATTGAAAGTTGGGGTCCAGTGGGCAGTCCCCAGGTCATTGGAGGTGGCCCTTGAAGGAGATTTTATGACCCTGAGCCCTTCCTCTCGCTCTATGCTTTCTGGTGCATAAGCTTTGCCCTACCCTACACATCTGCCCTGATGTGTTGCCTCTCCGATTTAAAACTAAGCACAGGCTAGGAGTAGCCACTCTGTGAAAGAGGTGTAAAGTTGACAAATAAGATGTTCAGTATTAATAGTCACTAGGGAAATGCAAAACAAAGCCATGATGAGATCCCACTATACATCTAATAAAATGGTTCATGTAAAAAGCAAACAAAAAATACCCTGAAAAACATAAAATGCTAGCAAGGGTCCAGAGTGATTTGAACTCTCAGAGTATTGCTGATAGAAATGCAAAATCCTACAACCTTTTAGGAAAAAGTTTTGGTAGTTTTATTGGCTGGCAGCCATATACTTGCAGTACAATCCAGCAATCCTTCTCCTGGGTATTTACACTAAGAATTGAACAATTGGGTGCAGATGTAACTCAGCATAGAATGCTTACCTAGCATGTAGGAGGCCCTCAATTTGATCTCTAGTACTGAAAAAAAATGTAAAGCACGGTGTTTACACACAAAACTTTGCATAAATAACCATAGTTTTTCATTCTATAGTTACTAAAAACTAGAAACAACTAAAAAGTCCCACAAGAATAAATAAGCAAACTGTGATTCTGTCTTCGCATATGGAGTACTACTCAACAGAAAAGAGAATGAAGTTTTGAAATATGCAAGACGTTGGATGAATCTGAAAGGTATTCCATATAAATGAAGTTAATTTTGAAAGGTTACACACTATATGATTCTCTTTATGTGATATTCTAAAATAAGTCATATTTAAAGTAATACAGAAGCACTCTGTGGTTTTTGTCAGGATTACAAGAGATCAGAGTGTGACCTTACAGATAGTTCAAAGGAGATATTTTAGGAGAAGATGGAACAATATTTTATACTTCATTATGATGGTAGTGACCTGTTGCAGTGCATAGAACTGCAAGTTACTAGAGAAGAAAAAAGTCAATTCCATTGCCAGATGATTTTAAATACAATTGAAATATTTATTTCTCAATCTTCAAATATATTGGGATGTTTTTAGTTAACTATTATTCATTGCATTAATTGAATTGTGATCAGAAGACATATTTTATAATGAATTCAGTTTATTAGGTTTGATGGAGAATTGCTTTATGGACATATTATTAATTAACAATTTTTGTATATTCAAGGAGTGTATATTTGCACATGTTTTATATGGGGATCCAGGATTTTAATTAGATCAGTGTTAATTATGTTGATTAATATCCTTAGGATTTTTTGTTTTTGTTTTTGCCCCTTGTGTTAGCCAGCTTTCTGTCACTGTAACAAATTAGCTGAGGTAATTAACTTATAATTAACAAATTTATTTTGGCTCAGAATTGTGGAGGGCCCAGTCCATGATCAATTAGCTCCGTTGTGTTAGGTCTGTGGAGAGGCAACGCATCATGGTGGGGGAACCAGGCGAGCAAATCCACATCCATAGTTAATAATACTCATGGATGTTGTTCTTCAGGACAGCCACAACAAGAACATGATTGTGCTATAACCGTTTAAATTCCATATTTTATTAGGAGTTAAAGTAGGTCAGAAAAAAACGTGTAAATTATACAAAGAAACAAAATTTCATTATTCACAGACGATACAGTTAAATATTAAAATACTAAATAATGTATAACAAACGAATGAAAATTAATGTGTTTGCCAAGGTTCCTGGGTGCTAAAATCAACATATAATAAAGCAAGTTTTTCCATATACCAGAAACAGAACATCAAATTTAAAAGTTAATATGATTTACAATTACGTTAAAATTTTCAACTACCTGGGAATCAATCTAACAATAGACACGTGAAAAATAATGAAATTTATTATGAGGTAATAAAGACTACCTAAAGAAATAAAACTTTAGTCATACAAGGCAATAAGCTACACAGAGTCAGCATTACCAGAAAATTTGTTAGAAATACATCTTAGGTCTTACTTCTAGCTAAAGAAACAGAAATTATGAGGGTAGGGTCCAGCCAGAAATAAGTTACATCTTCCTGGTGACTGTAATATGTACAGGGGCTTGAGAGCTATGGATCTAGAAGTTTGAATACTTGTGTGCATCAAGATACAAGCAGCATTTCTTATCATCCCAAAATGAAAACCACACAAATGTCAGTAAACAATGAGCTGTAGCTACAATGGCAGGCTATAGAGCAATGCAAACAAATGAACAATAGATGCACCCAAAAATGTGGATTAATATTACATACATTTCAAGAAAATAAAGAGAGACATAAATAATACACTTATCTTGTTTCCACTTATATACAGTGCAAAAATATGCAGGCCTAAGATATATTGTTTAGAGATGCATGCATAGAGATAGAATTTAAAACAAAAGTAAGGACATGGGGCTGGTGAGATGGCTCAGCGGCTTAAGCGCCTGCCCGGCAAGCGTGAGGGCCCGAGTTCGACTCCCGGAACCCACATACGAAAAAGGGGCCGGTGATATCGCTCAGCGGCGCGGGCGCCTGCTGGCGCGCGAGGTCCTGAGGTCGACCCCCCGGCACCCACAAAAAAAAAAAAAAAAAAAAGTAAGGACGTAGGTTTTTCTTACTTTTTCTAATATGCTAGGTTGAACAGTAAAAATGTAGAGAAGCCATGATAAGAGATATTGATGTAATATGAGGAAAAATCTGACACAGAAGAGGCATTCTAAAAGGAGTGACCAAAAATAATGGAAGAGAGACAATACTATCAGAAATAGTATAGTACATAATACTATGTACTATGTAGTGTAATAGAATGGGAGAAAGTAACCTGAATCTTTATTCTGAAGCTACTTACTAGTACCTAAAGGGAAAAAAAGTTTCATTGATAGAAAAAATTAAACTGAAGAATATGATAAAGAGATGTACAAAATTCTAAAAGTTCCAGAAAGAGGGAAAAAAGTACCTAAAAATAGACAGCAGTTTTGCTGATATACCAGACTTATAACTCAGTGTAAAAACAATGGCCAACTATTTATATAGCATTTACATTGTATCGGATATTATATAGTAACTTGTAACTACAAATTTATTTTGCTTATAAAAAGCCTGCATATTTTATTGCTTCATTATTTTTGTCATTAGTTTATTTTGGGGTAGGATGGATTATTTTCATAATCTTTAAAGGCAAGAATTCTACCCTGTATAGCCGTTTAGTGAATCAGTAATGTGGAAGTGTTATGTGTCATTGCATATACACATGCATAAGAATACATAGAAAGGACATTTGTATCAATTCATTTACATGTATGTATTCATGGTTAGATATAGACAGATACATTTGTGAAAATAATTTAAAGTTAAATATAGTATTGCCACAAAGAGTATTAATGGGAAATACTTGGAGACTGTGTTTATGATACTGTGTGTATCAGCGTTAACTAAAGGGTAAAACCAGATTCACTCAAATCTGATTCCTCATCCATAGAAGGTTTAACCATGACAACAGACAACGGACGATCTCTGGTTGAAGCGTTTGCTAAGAACATTTCTCTTTCAGATACAGAATTCCAGACAAGGTCGTTGATTGTGTTCTGCGACATCCATTCTATTATGTATGGTTTCTGCATTTTTGCCTTGAGCTGCGTTTTACTTACGCTAACGCTTATCATTCATCTATCTGTAACACTGTAGAATATCTTATTTTGCCATTGAACAGATCAAGATAAACAACTGTTTTATTAGATAGTAAATAAGACTTGAATTTTTCTTGTCATAAGGTAATTATTATTTGGTTCAAACTTATTAAAAGACACTGTAAGTTAGGAAAGAACCTTAGGTTTAGGTCCAAGTTCTTCTGATGCTATTATATGCTTAGTTAATTTGCATGTATATATATATATATATATATATATATATATATATATTCACACACATCTCTCTATATATAAATCTACATATATATTTCAAGGCTATCAAGCAAAACTCATAGACTAGCTAATGAAATTACCATACTTAGCTGAAAATAATTTCAATACACTTTTTGAGCTTGCATGCTTCATCAAAAAGGATAGTGAATTATTTTTATATCTTACTGACATGCTTTTTCTTTATAGAAAGTGAAGAAATGCCAAAATATCAAATAATTATCTTTATTTCATTAAATAATCCACAAGTCTTTTGTCACAAGGAAAACACTAGAAGGAAATCTATTTAGAGTTAGTCAAATTGAAATACATGTCGTTGAAATATTAAGGTCTCTGTATCATCGGAGGTATTCACATGCAATTTAGATAACTACATATTGATTCAATAGTAGACAGAAATCAAGTATCAGATGAGTGGAGAACACAGGATGGGTTAGAGTAGCGAAGTCATTTAAGATACTTTTGTGTGTGTGTGTGTGTGTGTACCAGGGATCAGACTCAGGACCTCGCGTACCAGCAGGCGCCCATGCCGCTGAGTGATACCACCGGCCCTTTTTTCTTTTTTTGTATGTGGGTTCTGGGAGTCAAACTTGGGCCCTTGCACTTGCCAGGCAGGCACTTACGCCGCTGAGCCATCTCACCATCCCTGAGATACTTCTAATATCTCTTATCTCTTTGGTATCTGAAACTGTCTCCTTTTTCTACCTTTCTACCAATACAAGCTTGAACAATTGGGTATCCCTTATACCGAAGTAGTGTAACTGTTTGTCAATCATATAATTGCATCATCTGCCTTAATAATATTAGACTAGAGTCTGAAGGAAAAAAGCTTACTCTGAAGGAAAACACAGTGGAATGGTAACCAAACTCATTTCCAGCATTAGAAACTCTTATGGTGCTGGCAAAACTACTAACCTTCAGCCTCCTTTATACCAAGTAATGACTGTTTTTGTGATCTTTAAGTTTCCTATAAGCTCTAAAAGTATATGATTTTTATATCTGCTCTCTATCTCAATTATCCCTATAATGTAAGATGGGTTATACTTTCTCAACTTAACTCTTGTCACTATCAAAACTTGCATAAAGAAAAATATTTCCCAGGTGAATCTCATTTGCTGCATTTTAGGTTGAAGTTAGAAAATCTGTGTTTATTGATTTGGTCCACTACCCAATTTGAGGACTAGAATTACCTTCCTGGAAAAGACAGCCAAGGAAATCTTAAAATCCAAGTATGTCTAACTAATTTGTTTTACAATGTATTAGAAACGTAGTTGCAGGGAAAATATTTTGTGGATTGTGTGATCCATCCTGTCTATTCTGTTGATGTCACACTGAGATGTCAATTAAAGATGATATGTGCAAATCATTTAAAGCCCTAAGGAGAAAAAAGAAAAGGTTACAAAATGTAAGGTCATGCCCAGGCAATTAAGGAAGCAATAAATGGAAATTATGAATGACAGGCAAACCAAGCCTATGAGAGATGGTGTGGGCTTCAGATCTCTAGATTCTTCTTCAGGTAGGCTGCCTGAATCCTCCCTTCATACAAAACATGTCGTGCATTGAGGAAAAAACCTTTTAGGAACACAAGCAATGGATTCTGTGGGGGTTCCTTGCTGTATCATTTGTATTAATAATGCTTATTAGTCTAGAAGAATCATTTGAAGAATAACATACTAAAAAAATATGAGACTTTTAATAGAATCTTTTTCAAAAGAATCAAGCATAATGAATACAGGATATGTAGTAAGCGTGAATACATACTTCTTTAAGTGGACTTTTACTGCTTGTAAGAAGCATTGCCTCTGAGTTAAATTATTATCAATACCAAAACCCAGTGCATTATGTATGTTTAAGGGAATATCAGAATACACTTTCATGTTTTGCAAAGTGAAACGTCATCTTCTATCATATTATAAAAATCTCAGGGCCAGTGAAATGGCTCAGCGGCATAAGTGCCTGCCTGGCAAGTGCGAGGTCCTGAGTTTGACTCCTGGTACCCACATTAAAAAAAAAAAATCTCAGATCTTTTTAAGGTTAATTTGATGGTTTTATGGTCTCTTTGTAGCTACATATGAAAAAGACAGGTGGGTGAAAAGCATCAGGAATATTACTTTCAGGGAGCCAGAGGAAAATCAGAATCACAGAGAGTAATCAGCCTCTACATGTATTAAGTTTTACTTTATTAGTAGTAGCTTCATGTAGTTTTGTCAGAGTGTCAGAGTCCTAATGATGTCATGATTTTAGTGTGCTATTCTTGCCATACTTGTCACCTCTGCCTAAAATACAGAATGACACCTGACGGTTCTCAGAACATTAGGCCAATGCAGAAGCCTTGCCTGCAATGTAATGGTGAGTGGCAAGCAGTGAAAGGGGAAGCAGCTTACCGTCACTGCAGCAAGACAGACCTTCAGAGCAGGTAGCACCCCAGTGGACAAGAGCCAAGCAGAATTTCATAGTGGTTTTATTAAAGGCGCAATCATTTGGAGGAATTTTAACTTTACCAGACATTTCTTCTGCCAGAACATGCTCCTTTTCATTTCTTCACAGGTCATCCTTCCCTTCTCAGCTTTTACTTCACTTTGCTAACTTTTCTACTTCTCTGGTCTAGGCAGGTTACTTCTCTTATCCAAACTTTCTTCCAAAGTTCCTTTTCTTTCCTGCCATACTGTTTATAACACTGTGTAACTGTATATCTAACTACTTTTTGATTTCCCTACTTAAATAACTTTCCAAGATGCATCATCTTGGTCCATGTGTCTCTTGTGCTTGATAAAATGCCTATCTACCATAGGTATGGTGCAAATTTCTATCACTGCTTCCCTCCCTAAACTCCAAATGAACGGATGAGAATACATGTTTGTTAGCATACACGGGGCATCATCAGATACCATCCTACAAGTAACTAGAGTAGAGGTCCTAGGAAAGAAGGAGTATTACAATTAATATAAGCTGATTTTAAATCCCAGATTTGGAACTACAGAAACACAGGCTATATTGACCATGATGACCTATATTTGTGTATATTTTGCATCTTATGGAGCACATGCATGAATGGTGGGGATTTCAAACATGTACATACCATTCTCGGGAGCCATGTGGGAGGGTGAGAGGATGACAAGGGAGGAGCTCGTCTCCCGATTGCTGTGACTGGAGTGTAGCTGACTCATGTAACTCCTTTCAACAACAGCTTATGTCTTTATTGCAATTCAAGAATTTAGAAAGACATGAGTGTAACTGAGATTAATTAAATTCACACTGAGATGAAATATACACAATAAAATATACAGTTAAGTATATAAATATGTAGATATAAAACTGAATTCATTAATTTGAGTGTAATGTTCAGTTCATTTCATAGTAACATTCTGGAAAAAATAATGTAAAGATTATGGAGGATCATTAGTAAAGGCAGTAATTAACCCCGTAACATGTTCATGGTGTTGCTTTTTTAATTTGTACAATAGCCTGAAAATAGTCCATTTTTTCAAGTGATTTCATTACCTTTTCTGAAACCAGTCTCTCTGTGCTGGCCGGGTACTCTGGGTACTCAAGTGATTCTACTTCAGCCTCCTGAGTGGCTGGGCCTAAGGGTGCGTGCCACAGGGCACACAAATCTTACTGTCTTTTGAAAACTTGCCAGTGGAGGTTGCTATCTTTGATTTTCAGTTGCGTTAAGGGGTGCTAATTTTGTTATTAACATTCTACCTTATAGAGTACTTTAACTTGAAAAAACACCAAGATATTGCCTTCTATCATGTTAGGAGAGATTAGATGAGAGATTCTTGTTGGACTATAATGTGAATGCTTCCCTAAACAATTTCCCAAATTCTTCACACTGCTTTTACAAGGCTTCTTAAAAGAAATTTAAACAATATATTAAACACTTTTTTCTCAGAAAATTCTGCCTACCAGTATAACCAAATATGAAGATTCAGTGCATACTGGGAGAAGTTAGAATTGGCCCTGGCCTATTGGAGACCCCTATAGTGGGTTCCAATCCCCTGACCGGGTTATAGCACATGGCAGGAAAGAAAAGAAAGAGCAAGAGACAAAAATGGAGGGGTGCATAGCAGGCATCTGAGGGGTGCATAGCAGGCATCTGGGATGACCAGTTGCTCTCTAGGAACAAAAGGCCAACAAGGCATCCAGACTCTAGGCATTTATTCATTACATCTGAGTCAAGGACAATGGGTGATGGGCAGTGGGAGTTTCCAGGAGCAGTAATGGGAACTAAACTACAGTGGGTTAGGACGACCCAAACATTCTTGCAAGGACAAGAACAAGGATGACATGGGGGCAATAAGGAAACTGTAGTTTCCCTGGGTGCCTTGTCCTGTTTAGAGGTCTTATCTTGCCCTGTGAGTGCTGCAGCAGTCATTAGCCCTACGGGTTCCAGCTGTGACCAGAAAAGAGTGGGGAGTTTCCGTGTTCCAATCTGGCCCAAAAATGCAGAACAAGGACAAGCTTGGACATCCCCTAGACTCAGTTTATAATATGATGTTCCCAGCAGTGGCCAATAGAACTCTTTACATTTGCTTGAAGACATTTGAGGCTTTCATTAGGCAGCATTACGTTCAATTAAAAAAAAATTGGTTTTTGTTGTTGTTGCTTGCACTTTTAATCCCACTATGTGCACTAAGGTGGCTCAGATGCTTAGTGTGTTTCAGTCACTTCTATGGTTTTGAACATCTTCAGTGGATTGCAGAACTCTGAAGGGCTTATTGTAAGCCTTCAGTATATGAAAAGGCAGTTGTTTCTAGTCAATGTCAGAAGTAGGCCCAGTCCTGGCTCTTCCCCTTGCTGCTTTGGACCAGTCATTTCCCCTCTGGATAGTCTGTTTTTTCTTCTGCAAAGTGGACACAAAAATGGCTGCTGCATGGACACAATCAAGCACCTCATGTATTAAAGTGCTTTGGATGTTACAAGTGTGAAACATACTTAAGGCTGATTAATGTCATTATTTCCATGAAAAAGTAGAAAACTGAACAAAGAACAAAGGAAGAGGGAAAAATAAAAGTAAAGAGAGCAGCTGACCATGTATGCAGGAAGCTCTATGGGCATGCAACCTGGAGAATTACATAAAGTGAATGTCAAAGTCTTCAAAGCAAAGGCTATGAGATCCCTTGGCCTGCCTCAGACCATCAGGTGTGTCTGCACAGTGGCCAAAGGGCTCATCATATTAAAATATGGAACACAAAGACAGAGAGTGTGACAGTCTCGTGAAGTCACTAGGTTATGCTCTGGATCATGCCAGCCTCAGCAATATCGGTTCATGGCAGGAAGAAACAACTATATATATAAATAAGGCAAGATTTGCCACCGTTTAATTTCAACACCAAAATTCCCACTCCAAACATACTCAGCCACCTTATCTTTGACAAAAGGGTCAAACACCTTCTCAGGAAGAAAGTTAGCCTCTTTAATAAATGGTGCTGGAAAAACTGGCTGTCTACATGCTGAAGATTAAAACTAGACCCATATCTCTCACCATGCACTAAACTAAAATTGAAATAGGTCAAACATCTATATATTAAAACAGAGACCCTGGGGCTGGCGATGTAGGTCAGTGGTAGACTGCTTGCCTAGCATGCACAAGGCCCTGAGTTCAATCCCCAGTACCACACACACAAAAAAATAAATAAATACATAGATAAAACAGAGACACTAAATCTTCTGGAATATAAAATAGGTAGAACTCTTGAAGACATAGATGTAGGCAAAGACTTTATGAACAAAACCCTGATCATACAGGAAAAATTACGAACAATCAACCACTGAGACAGCATCATATTAAAAAGCTTTGGCACAGCAAAAGAAACCACCTAAAGAATGAAGAGACAACTCACAGAATGGGAAACAATTTTTACAGCTGTTCCTCAGACAAAGGACTAATATCAAGAATACATAAAGAAGTCAAAAATTAGACCACTCCAAATTTAAAGACCCAATCCAAAAATGGGCATCTGAAATGAATACACATTTCTCAGATGAAACAGTACAAACAGCAAATAAATATATGAAAAAAATGTCCAACATGACTGGTCATTTGAGAGATGCAAATTAAAACAACACTGAGATTCCATCTCACCCCAGAAAGAATGGCTATTATCTAGAAATCAACCAATAACAAATGTTGGCGGGGTTGTGGGGAAAAAGGAACCCTTCTCCACTCTTGGTGGGAGTGTAGACTGGTGCAACCACTGTGTATATCAGTATTGAAATTCCTCAAACAACTAAAACTAAAGGTTCCATTTGATCTAGTTATTCTCCTGCTTGATATCTTCCCAAAAGAACTAAAAACATCATACCACTGCGATATATGCACACCTATGTTTATAGTGGTAAAATTTTTAATAGCTAAATCTTAGAAACAGCCCAAATGGGTGAATGGATAAAGAAGATGTGGGTTTTTTTTATACAATGGAGTATATTTGCCATAACGAAGAATAAACTTGAGACATTTCTAAGTAAATAAATGCCCCCAAGACCATACTCTTAAGTAAAATAAATTAGACACACATGTCTAAATAGCATATTGTTTCTCTGGTATGAAAAACCAAAAGAGTAAATAAGGACCAAAATACATAATAGATATTGGGAAACAAGAAGAAAATGTCCAAATGGGAAGGGGAATAAGAGAGGAAAGAGGGGGAAAGGAAATAAGGGAAAAGAAAAAAAGAATAGAAAGAAAGAATGGAAACAAAGCTTTTACAAATAAGGAAGGAAAGAGATGTTGACAGGAAGGGAAGGGACTGGGGAAAAAGAAGAATCAAGCTTTATCATGTATAGGTACAAATTCCCCATGATGAATGTGATCATTATGTATATCTAAGGTGTATCAATAAAATTAATTTAAAAATGGAAAATGGAAAGATTGCTTTTTATTCAGATCTGGCTGAATGATTTTGGACAAATTATATAATTCTAGTATCAATTTCTTAAATTTTAAATAAATCTAATATCCATCTTTAGAGAACTGATGGGCGATGAGATGATCCACCTAGTTCCCAGCATATTAAGTACTTTGTTTTGTATTTCTTCCTTTCGCAAACTCCCATTACTATTCTCATGGCCACTCTCTTTTCCCCTTATACCACAATCCTTCTTCCATTGCCCTTTTATTTAATTCTGTCTGTCTCCCTGGTGAATATTCCTCTAGTAAATCTTCCACATCAGTCAGTGAGACCATAGACTAGTTATTGGTGAACAGGAGAAGAATATTCAAACTCACAGAATCAATGAAGCATTTAACTTAGTATTTGCAAAGTAGATTGGCTTTTAAGCCCTGACTTAAAGATTTATAAGGAAACTTCCCATGCAAACAAAGAACCCAAGACACAAAATCCACTGTTTTAGGGCCGGTGAGATGGCTCAGCGACATAAGCGCCTGCCTTGCAAGCGTGAGAGCCCGAGTTCGACTCCTGGATCCCACATACGAAAAAGGGGCTGGTGATATCGCTCAGCAGCACAGGTGCCTGTTGGCGCGCGAGGTCCTGAGGTCAACCCCCCCGGTACCCACACACAAAAAAAAAATCCAAGTTTTAATTGGTTATTAAATTGCTGCCTGCAAACCAAATGTATACCTTCTTCTACAAAGCCCTTCAGACTACAAACAAAATCAAATAAACAAAACAAAACAAAGAATATCTGTTTCTTCCTCAATAGATAGTTCACTCTTTTCCGCAGAAAAGTTTTGCGAAGTGAAAATCAATTGTGTTACAACTGATCTGGAATCTTCCTCTATCAAGATCTTTAACCTTGTGGACCTGAATGCTGAAGACAAAGTTACTGAATAGCAATAGCTTGAAACATTTACATAATACTGGAAGACTATGCCATGGACAAATAAATGATTTGTGCCTCTCAGAAAGACATTCCAGAGTGCAGGGATTGATTTATTAACATAGCATTCTGAAGCTTGTGATTTACAGTGGGAAGATGGGTCACTAATTTATATAATGTAACTGTCATCATCAGATAATGTTCAGCATTCTCTCTGCAGAATAAAAAGAAAAAAAAAACATGTATTTGCTCCTCTCCAACATACTACATGGGTAGTAATTATTAAGCTGCATTTTTTATATTTTACGAAATTAGGGTTAGTATTTTCATTTGTTTTTCTCCTTGCTTTTCATACACGTATGTCTCATTCACTTGGTCACCGAAATTTTCATTCATTCAATATTTATTTATTGAGATCTGTGTTATCTATTAATATAGCCCTGTTATTAGATACAGCAGGTTATCTAATACTATAGCCCTGTGCCTGCATCCAGAAAGAAGAGACTACTAATTAAGGGGCAAGTTATCTGTGGGACAGAGGAAATATGCCTTCTCTTTTGAGACTACAATATCAGTACCCAGAAACCTAAATTCCCTGTCTAAGCAGTTGTGAACTCCCTTTGAGAACCTGAACAGTTGGTTTTGTTCTTCTGAGGTCTGAGAGGCCAGGAGCATGGGGCCTGAGGCATTGCCAGGTCCTTCCTTTTTAGGAAAGACAATTACCACACCAAATCTTGGACATGCTTGCTGTGTCCAAAGTCCCTACACATACAGATAAGGTGGTGAGGGATGGAGACCAAGGAGGAAAGAGAAGAGATTCAAGGTGGTGGCCAGAAATTTCCATTTGTGCCCCTCCAATCCTTCCTACATCAGAAATACGGCACATTTATAATAGGGAACAGACACTAGTAATTCAAAGGTGGGTTGAACACCTTTTTCTTTTCTTTTTTTTCTGGACACCTTCTTCTGTGTTCATGAATTTAAAATGTGAAATATCCCACTCTTTTTCACATCTTAATGTAAGAAGGATGTTGTACAGATGAGCCAAAGATGTCCTCTACGTTGGCTTTATGTTGTTTCTTTCTTCAAGCAGACTACAATTCTGAGACCCATTAGCTTAAAAGGCTGCCTGAGTCAAACTGAAATCTTTATACATTCACATGTTTTAAATTCAGCCCAAACATACACATTTTTAGCCACGTAGAATCTTCATACTTCGCCTATTCTTGAAAACTGCACTGAACATCGGTTAGTTTTGGATAAAAGTTGAAGCTATAGAAAAACAATACCCAAAGATGCTGGGGCTCTGCAGCGTGTCTAACCCAGTGAGTTCCTGTGGTGTTGTCAAGTAATGTTATCTACAGAGAGGTTACACTCTTCAGTCCCCCTTCCCCATGGATTTCCTTGGCCCTCTACCCCTTGTAGAGGAGATGCCCATACTGCCAGGGGTGTCCTCTATCTGCAAATCAATTATGGTGTAATACAAATAAAGCTAGGGTACCCTAGTGCCACCTCATGCTGTAACTCTTCCCTATCGGGAAAATACTTTTTTTTTTTTTTTTTTTCCTGGTGTAGAATAGTGATTGGCAAACTTTGACCTAGGAGTCAAATCTGCCAACAACCTGATTTTGTATGATTTTGTATGATTTTGTAGAATGGTTTTATGCATTTTAAATAGTTTTAAAAAAAAGAACATTTTGGAACCTATGAGAATTACATGAAATTCAAATTTCAGTGTTTACAAATATGTGGATCGTAGCTGCATGTATTCATTTAAGTGCCATCTATGGCTGCCCTGGTGCTACCACGGCAGAGCTGAGCAGTTGTAATGAGACTACACGGTATGCAAACCCTACGCATCTATTATCTTGCCCTTTACAGAAAAAATATTTGAAATCTTAAAACGAGGTGATTCGTGGGTCTCTGTTTTCTCCTCTGACACACACAATTTCGGTAGGAAGAAGAAGGAAAAGGAGGGCAAAGAGGACAATGTTGTATATCTTTGTGAATATTTGTTAAGTGATTCATAGTACCATGTGAAATTTCCAAACAAAAAATGATCTATACTTGGTTAAACAGTTTTCAAATGATTTAAATCTATTAATATTTCCACAACACTCAGGAAAAAATGAGAAAAGTCCATTGTAGTTGCAACTTTTAGAGAAGCATGTGATATGCCCCATGCACCTACACAATTGTCAGAAAAAGGTGATTCAACTTCTATTTAAATTTTTGGAATAGAATTCTAGCCAGGTAGAATTCAAATCTTACTTCCGAAGAAGAAAAGTAAATCATAGCTGTATGGATAGAGTGTTGCTAAAATTGTTTAATTTTCCCTAAGAAAAAACAATCTAGATGAATCTGGGTTACTTGTAACTTTAACTCTTATTCTGGGTTGATACATATTAACTTTAAGAACTATATTTTAATTCACATCACATTTGTACAAATAAAGGAATATTTTAACCAGATTAATACCTCTACATACAAAAGTATCACAACTGGAGAACTGAATAGGCAAAATGGAAATTATATAAAAAATTTATTAGATTATTTATAGAGGAAATAAACTCAAAAATCCTCCTTGCAGCTGGGCATGGTGGTGCACACCTGTAATCCCAGCATTCGGGGAGGTTGAGGCAGGAGGATTACTTCGACTTCGAGACCAGCCTGGGCTACATAGTGAACCTAAGGCCAGCCTGAACTATACAGCAAGATCTTGTCTCAAAAACAAAACAAAACAAAACGAAACAAAACAAAACAAAATGAAACAAAACAATCTTCCCTGTACAAATGCTTTGAAGCAGATGTGCTCTGATGCCCTTGAACTTTCGTTTTTCCTCTTAAACTTTGGCTTTGACTCACTGTGAAACACTAGAGGAAACAGTTTCTGTATACTTCAGGGTGAAAGAGCACTGTTGTTTTTTCTTTTTTGTCTGGAAATAGCCATATATTTCACGCCTATGACTCATTCTTAGGATTTACCTTTCAATTATTTATCTTGTTAATAATCTTTGATGGATCCCCTGTTTTAACCGAGAACTCAGTAGAAGTGGAGAATATAAGAAAAAGGAAGATTATTATGATCGTTGACGATCTGGTAGTCTTCCCAAAGTGTGTGTGTGTGTGTGTGTGTGTGTGTGTGTGTGTTTCTTCCTTGGTGTAATGTATTTCAGTCTTCTTGCAATATGCTTGATTTATTTCATCAGAAGTACTTTCCCTTCTGTCCACACTATATGGAAGAAAAACTGCTAACTGGGTTTTGTAACATGCTCTTCCCTTCCTGGGCACCGGAAGTCTTGTTGACCCCCACTAGATACTCTTGTAAAATGCCATAACCTAGTGAATTCTTATCCAAGGATGCTTTATCAGGCTATACCTGGTCCAATTAGGATGCATAGTACAAATGGGAATTTATAGAATTATAAAATACAACTGGCTAGGGAGAAGAAGCTAATAGTATAAATTTTGCATGTACATAATAATGGTAGTATAAAAATTAACAAACTTCAAACCTAAAGGGTTTCCTTGGAACTGACATTTAATTCCAACTCTGCAAGCAGTCCTCTGTTTCTCCAAAACCAAAGTATGTTCCAATAGGAAAAGGCCCAGGCAAGATCCACTTCTATTTTATTTTTTTTAACTTATCTTTTTCCCCTATTAATATCTGCACTTTTTAATAAATTTAAAATAAATAGTGGTTTCCACATGTAAGTGTTGTGAACCTCTTCTCTCAAACTGTGTCCTTTAGTTTTAATGTACTTTTGATTAACAGAAGTTCTTAATTTTAATATAATCGAATTCATGAAATTAAACTATTTTTTAAAATTTTATTTTAAAGAGAAAAACAATAAAAACAATGATACAGAATTTCAAAACTAGCTAATAGGGGATTAACAGTGGTTAATATATTGAGTATTGTTATCTTCAAAGTAGTTGCTCAGATTACAGGATATAGGCATGAAAAATTGATCAAACAATATAAGCACAAACTGTTCTTTTCAATGAACTAATAGAAATTAGTAGTATAATTTTCTTAGCTATCTTGCATATATATATATATTCTTTTCCCTTCCTTCTTTTCTCCTTTCTCTTATCCCACTTGTTTTTCTTTCTGAGCAGTTTCTTCCCCCTTCACCATATCTATTGTACATTATGGATCTTATTTACTCTTTCAGTTTCTTACACTAGGGAGACAATACAATGTTTACACATGCAAGTCTGATTTATTTCACTTATGAGTATGGTCTCAAGTTGCATCCATTTACTGATAAAAGCCTCGAGTTTATCCTTCTTTATACCTCAGTAGTACTCCATTGCATAAAAATACATCTTTTTTATCCATTCTTTGGTTGATGGGCATTTGGGTTGTTTCCAAGATGTAGCAATTATAAATTGTGCTGGTGTAAACATGGGTGCACATATATTACTATGGTATGATGTTTTTAATTCTTCTGGGAAGACACATGGAATGGGAATAGCTGGGTCAAATGGGGCCCCTAATCCTAGTTTTTTGAGGAATCTCCACACTGAATTCCACAGTGATTGTACCAGTCTACACTCCCACCAAGAGTAGCAAAGTGTTCCTTTTTCCCCACAGCCCCACCAGCATTTGTTATTAGTTGATTTCTTGATGATAGCCATTCTTCTGGAATGCGATGGAATCTCAGTGTTGTTTTAATTTGCATCTCTCGAAGAACCAGTGATGTTGAACATTTTTTCATATATTTATTTGCCATTTATATTTTTCATATGAGAAGTGCATATTCATCTCTGATGATCATTTTTGGATTGCGTCTTTGAATTAGGGGACCCTGTTTTTTTTCAATTCTTTATATGTTCTAGATAGAACTCCTTTGTCTGAGGGACAGTTGGCTAAAATTTTTTCCCACTCTGTGGGTTTTCTTTTCCCTCTGTTGATGATTTTTTTTGATGTGCAAAAACTTTTTAATAAGATGAGATCCCAGCTCTTGATTCTTTGAAGTACTTCCTGTGCAGTTTGGGTTTTGTTCATGAACTCTCTGCCTAACCCTATGTCTTCAAGATTTCTACCTACTTTCTCCTCCAGTAGATTTAGTGTTTCTCTTATAATATTTCGGTCTTTAGGGCCTGTGAGATAGCTTAGCAGCATAAGCACCTGCCTGGCAAGCGCAAGGTCCTGAGTTAGACTCCTGGTACCCACATATGAAAAAAGGGCCAGTGATATCACTCAGCAGCATGGGCATCTGCTGGTGTGCAAGGTTCTGAGTTCAACCCCCAGTACCCACAAAAAAAATTTCGATCTTTGATACATTTTGACTTTAGTTTAGTTCATGGTGATACACATGGGTCTAGTTTAAGTCTTCGGCACATAGAGAGCCAGTTTTTCCAGCACAATTTATTAAAGAGTCTATCTTTCTTCCAGTGTACATGTTTGGCCCCTTTGTCAAAGATACGGTGGCCGAGTGTGTTTTTAGTTGTGTCTGCACCTTCTAATCTGTTCCACTGATCCTCAGATCTGTTTTTTGCAGCACCATGCTGATTTTATCACAGTAGATTTGTAGAATAATTTGAATCAGGGGTTGTGATGCCTCTTGCCTTCCCTTTGTTGACCAGGATTGCCTTTGTTAATTTAGGTCTCTTCTGGTTCCAAATGAATTTTAGGAACATTTTCTCTAGTTCTGTGAGGTATGCTAATGGTACTTTGATTGAGATTGCATTAAATCTGTATAACAGTTTTGGGAGTATAGCCATTTTCACAATGTTGGTTCTTCCTGTCCATGAGCAAGGGATAGCTTTCCATTTTCTGATATCCTTTTTGATCTCTTTTTTTCAGAGTGCCATAATTTTCAATGTATAGACCTCTTGCTTCCTTGTTAGATTGATTCCTAAGTATTTCATTTTTTTTGGATGCTATTGTGAAGGGTATGGTTTCATTATTTCCCTCAAAGTGTTTGTTGTTTGTGTACAGGAATGCTATTGATTTTTGAGTGTTGACTTTGTATCCAGCTATGCTACTGAATTTGGTTATTAATTCGAGCAGTCTTTTGGTGGTGTTTGGGGGATCTTCTGTGTAAAGTATCATGTGAACTGCAAATAATGATATTTTAACTTCTTCCTTTCTTATCCTTACTCCTTTTATTTCTCTCTCTTGTCTAATTCCTTTGGCTAATGTTTCCAGAACTATATTGGATAGGAGTGATGATAGTTGACATCCTGGTTTTGTTCCTGATTTTAGAGTGAAAGCTTTCAGTTTTTGCCCATTTAGTATGATGTTGGCTGTTGATTTGTCATGGATGGCTTTCATCAGATTGAGGTAAAGTCCATCCATTCCAATGTTCTGTAAGGTTTTTTTTTATGAATGAGTGTTGGGCTTTGTCAAAAGCTTTTTCTGCATCTATTGAAATGATCAAGTGATATTTGTCTTTGGCTCTGTTGATGTGGTGTATTACATTTTTTGATTTACATATGTTGAACCATCCCTGCATTCCTGGGATGAATCCTACTTGGTCTTGGTGTATAATCTTCTTGATGATTAACTGCATTCTGTTTGCTAGCATATTATTGAGGATTTTTGCATCTATGTTCATTAGGCAGATTGGCCTGTAGTTCTCTTTTCTGGTTGAATCTTTCTCTGGTTTTGGTATCAGGGTAATACTTGCTTCCATGAATGAGTTAGTATTGTTTCCCTTTCAATTTCATTAAAGAGTTTAAGGAGTATTGGCATTTAATCTTCTCTAAATTTCTTGTAGAATTCAGCCATGAATCCATCAGGACATGGGCTTTTCTTTGTTCATAAGCTTTTAATTACATTTTCAATCTCATTAACTGATATTGAGTTATTCAGAATTTTTATTTCTTCTTGATTCAGCTTTGCTAATTCATACATATCTGGGAATCTGTTCATTTGTTTTCCATCCTATGAGAGTAAAGATTTTCTTTTCTTTTCTTTTTTTTTTGTGGGTACTGGGGGTCTAACTCAGGACTTTGCGTGCCAGCAGGCACCTGTGCCACTGAGTAATATCACCAGCCCTTTTTTTTGTATGTCGGTTCCGGGAGTCGAACTCAGGACCTCGTGCTTGCCAGGCAGGCGCTTATGCTGCTGAGCTATCTCACTGGCCCTAAGAGCAAAGATTTTCAAAGTAGGTATTGATGATCTTCTGAATTTCCACAGGATCTGTAGTGATTTCACCCCTTTTATTCCTCAATGCATGAATTTGAGTCTTTTCTTTCCTTTTTGTGATAAGGTTGGCTAAGGGTTTATCAATTTTATTTATCTTTTTGAAGAACCAACTCTTCAATTCACTAATTCTTTGTATTGTTTTCTTAGTCTCCCTTGCATTAATTTATGCTCTGATAATTATAATTACCTCCCTTGTATGGGCTTTGAGTTTGTCTTGCTCTTCTTTTTCTAGAAGCTTGCTGTGCAACATTAGTTTGTTTATTTGTGTTCCTTCTGTAGATACTGTTTAGCTTCTTCCTTTATTTCACCTGAGACACATTGGTTTTTTAGGAGAGTGTTATTTAATTCCATGTGCTTATGGAGTTTTTGTGGTTTCTTTTGCCATTAATTTCCAATGTCATTGCACTATGGTCAGATAATATGCATGGGGTAATTTCAATTCCTTTGCATTAACTTAAGCATGTTCTACAGGCTAGTATGTGTTCTATTTTAGAGGACATTCCATGTGCAGCTGAGAAGAATGTGTATTCTGATGGCGTTGGTTGGAACACTCTGAAAACATATACTAAGTCCATTTTTTCATAGTTTGGTTCGGTTCTGATATTTCTGTGCTGATTTTGTGTCTAGTTGTTCTATCTCTTTGTGACAATGGGGTATTAAGGTCTCCTGTTACAATGTGTTATTTCTTATTTGATTTTTCATGTCCATTAATGATTGTCTTATATAGTTGGGTGCTCCTGTAATTGGTGCATACATATTTATGATTGTTATCTCTTCCTCTTTAAGTTTTCTCCTAACAAATGTATAGTGACCTTCTTCATCTCTTTTGATCATTCTTGGCTTGAAGTTTATGTTGTCCGCAAACAGAATAGCTACCCTTGCATTTTTCTGGGTTCTTGTTACAAGAAGATTATTTTCCATCCTTGGACTTTCATTCTATGAGCTTGTTTTTGAGTTAAATGTGTTTCTTGTATGCAGCATATTGTTGGATCTTGTTTCTTGATCCATTCCACCAGTCTGTTTCTTTTGATTGGTGAGTTGAGGCCATTTACATTGATGGTTATAACTGATGTGTATTGTCTTATCTTTGTTATGTTATTTTCCCGATGTTGGTTCCCTGCTTTTTCCCTCTGTTTAATTGCTTGCCCTGCCTGGTGGTTTCTTTCTGTTGTTATTCTTGGAATTGTGGTCATTTTTATCTCTGTCTAGAATATCTTTCAGTACTCTTTGTAGGGTAGGTTTGGTGGTCATGAATTTGTTCTTTGTCATGGAAATATATTATTTCTCCATTAATTTTGAAAGATAGTTTTGCAGGATATATCAATCTGGGTTGGAAGTTGTTTTCTTTCAGGACTTGAAATACTTCACTCTGAGATCTTCTTGACTTCAGGGCTTGTGTTGAGAAGTCTGCCATGATTCAGATGGGCTTTCCTTTATAGGTGATCTGTTTCTTTTCTCCAACAGCTTTTAATATTCTGTTCTTGTGCTGAATTTCTGGGATCTTGATTATTCTACGTCTGCATGTAGATTTATTTTGGTTATAGCTAATTGGAGTTCTATATGCTTCATTTATCTGTATGTCAGGTTCTTTTCCCATGCTTGGGAAATTTTCTGCCATTGCTTCTGCAAATAAATTTTTTATGTTTTTTGTGTTGGCTCCTGCTTTTTCATTGATCAATTATCCTTATATTATTTTTCTTTGTGTCATCTTGCAGCTGTTGAATTGTTATTTCCTGATCTTTTGTTATTTTCAAGAGACATTTCCTTTCATGATCACTAGCCAAGATCCTGTCTTCAGTTTCTTTCAAGCAGTTTTTCCAGCTTTCAACAGAATTTTTAATTTCCTGGATATCTGTTTGAATCTGTTTCATGCATTCTATTTATTTCATATATTGATCATTCACTGTTTCCCTCCTTTTCTTATCATTGTCTATTTTTTTATCTATCTCTAGATTTGCTGAGCAATTCCTTTATTTATTTATTTTTTTTCCTGAGAGATTATTTCTGATCTGATTTCCTCTATAGCTTCATGAATTTGTTTCTTTACTTCAGTTCCTATCATTTCAGAAATGTCAGGTGTATGTCTTCCATTTACCTGTACCTCATTGTCTCCTGGACTTGTTCTGGATGGGCTGGAGGTCTGAGGTTGCATGTTGCTTCTGCGTCTTATCATTTTCCATTGCAAAAGTTTTTATTTTGTTTTTTCCATTGAACTTTGTAAGTTTTTGCAGTAGTTTTGTAGTAAGATTTTGTAGCTTTATCACTAGTATCAAGGCTTCTCTAGGCAAGGTTTGTTTTTCAAGATGTCTTCTGTGTGTAGGAAGTTCTTGGTTTGTGTCTGTTCCAAGATCCTACTTTTCCAATTAATTAAGAGTGAGATGTTGGTATCTGTTTGGCTCAATCCCCAGTCCTCTGGTGCTGGGGTGTGGTGAGGTTATTACCCCAGAACTTCCCAGTATTGTTACAGAAGTGAGAACAATTGATTAAAGCAGATACAACATCCCCACTAAAGTAGTAAAATTAACACTGACAATAGTACCGAGCACAGTTTAGAAGATGACAAACTGCTATGACTATGAATTTTGTACCTTTAACCATAGAAGCAAAATCTACAGTTATATAACAGAGCTGATTGTAAGTTGGGAGCTTGTATGCAAAATGTTTCTCCTTGGTAGAGTGCTTTTATCCTGTGGTGGGGAAATTTAAGAGGGATAGTGGATAGAACAGAGATAACTGAAAAGAAATAAAATAGAAGCTAGGCTGGAGGACAAAGGATGATCACAAAGCTTTGGGAAACTACGAGAGAGGGCAGAAGAGAAAGAAGGAGTAGGCAAGGGACTATTGAAGTTGACCAGAAAAATTAGGGAGACTATTCACTCATATGACAATATGATTAAGTTTAGAGAGGTAAATTGAGGAAAGGGGAAAAGAAGATGAATCAATTAGAACAAAAATATTGGTAAAAGACAAAAAAAAAAAAAAGAAAAGGAACAGGAAACAAACCACAAACCAGTAAAAAAAAAAAAAAAAAAAAAAAGAAGAATAAATTTAAAATAAAATAAAAAAAATTCCTCTGGTGTCCACTGAGAGTCTAAAACTACTGGATAACACTGCCAAGCCTGCAGTAGAGTTTGTACTGGATTTGAGGTTGATCTTGGCCTCCAAATGTGGAGGCCAGTACTTTCTGTATGTCCCTTAGTAGCCTCCCTCTCCTTACTCTGTTTCTCTTGGTGGTGGCATCTCTCTCCCAGTTGCTGTGCTGTTTTCAGACAGAGACAGAGGGGCTGCTTCCCAGTCCAGTGCACCTTCGGCTCCTCCTGGTCCTTGCTCAGCCTTCTGTGTTCCTCTTCCCCTGGCGAGTCTCTGTCCTCTCAGGCATTTGTTGCAGGGTGGGCTGGGATGCTGTGATATGATCTGTTCCTCTGCTCCTGCTGTTGCAGTCCAAGGCTGCTCTGTCCCAATTCTTACTCCTCTCCTGAGGCGGGGTGCTAACTTCCCCATCATTGCTTTACAAGTTCAGCTGCCACTGTCACCTGCCTCTGCTGTAGTCTGTAACTTCCTCAGGTGAGACGGGGTGTGCTGTGGGGGCCTTTCTGCTCCCGCCCTTGGCAGCGTGGGACAGCCCTGGGCTGCACAGTCTGGAGGTGCAAGGCTGTTCAATTCCCCACACCTCTCTAACCACAGGACATGGGGGAGGGATTAGCTGTTCCATTTACTACGCACTTCTGTAGTCTTTAATCTTGTTCCTGGATGTTCCAGGAATAATCCTGCTCCTAGTGCTCTGGTTCACAAAAGGAACAGGAAGAAAAAAAGAAAAGAAAGAAAAAAAGGAAAGAAAAAAAAGGAAAACTGGCCGATCGTCAGGGAGGGAGCAGTTCGTGTTGGCAGAATTCACTGCTGGACAGTAGAGTCTTCTGTTTGGAGGAAGGCAGAAGAGGCAGGGGACCTTATATCCCAAGTATATCCCATATGGCTTGATTTAGCTGCATTATTTTAGTATGTCCTTTTTTTTTTTTTTTTTCTGTCTTTTTTTCTCTCTACTGGCAGCTGGGTGGGCTGGCCAGCCATTTATTAAGTCCTTTTTCTATGTTTGGCTTGCTCTGTTAGCCTCTTTTGTCAGATTGATTTTAGTTTCAGGGTGTATGTCCCTTCCCTTTCTTCCAATTACCTGTGTTTTATTTGAATTTCTCTGAGTAGCTCTGAACGAGGCTCCTCCTCTATTCAGCCATGTTGAATCCCTCATTAATCTATATATTATCTATAACATTTTCATTTGTGATGCTATAATCCCATATTACATTCTAAGACTGTTAAAGTTTTACTTTCTTTTCCTTCAAGTTTTTATTTTGGAAACTCATATCTACAAAAATGTGAATAAAGTAACATAAGGCTATCCATAAACACTTGCCATAAATACACCAATTGACTATCTCCTTAGATGTTTGTGGGTGTATATGTATGTCTGTGTGTTTGAGTACACATACATATGCATATTTCTATAGACATATTCATCTATTTGTTTATTTAAATCAATATATAAAAGATATCTATATAGACATAAACATGGATAGATAAATCCATAAATAGGTAGATTGTCTTTCTATCTATAAAAATCTTTCAACCTCTTTTTGGATCATATGAAGGTTCATCCATTGCTCATTTCATATTCTCTTATGTAGCCATCCAAGAAAATTGACAGACACAATGATATTATTTATAGACATGCTATATTAAGATGTTTAAATGTTCTCAAATATGTTCTTTACAGCTATTTTAAAATCCAGAATTGCTTCAAGTTTAAGTTGCTTTTACTTATATTGTCTCCTTATCACATCTAATGTAGAAAATGAGCTTGACAAACATTTTTCATAAGGGAAAAATAGTAAGTATTTTAGAATTGAAGGGCCCAGTTGTCTCTATCGCAACCACTAGGCTCTAATACTGTAATGCTAAAGTAGTAAAAAATTATGTGTAAATGAAGGAACATAATTGTGTTCCAGTAAGACTTCACTTTTGAGTAAGTTTTGCCACAACTTGCTCATACCTGATTTAGAACATTCACAGAATACTTCTTGTTTTTCATTCATTGGCATTTTTGAAGATCCCACCCAGCTTTCTCCTAGTACCTACCGCAAGTCAAGTATACCTCACGGGCCTTAATATTCTTGCATCATACCCAGAGTCACATGTTGCCCATCAAGGATGTCAACTTTATTGTTTGGCTGGCTCTGATCTCTAAATTCTGCCCTTCACACTTCTTAATGACTAAATAAACTTTAGTAATTTTAAACAACGTAAATATCTTGTTCCCCAACAACATTCCCTCCCAGAAGTTGGGGTATTCAATCAATTATTAGATTTGTTTTCGCAAAATGCTGGTTTCTAATTCTATAATTTCTTCTTCATTTATTCAGTGGCAATGTACTCAAATGACAATCCGTTCCCTTTCCATCTCTCTCCAGTTTGTATAACACTGCAACAAACTCAAAATGTTTTAAAATTCAATATAGTATAATTTACTAGGACCATCATCCCTTTAATTGGTCAAACATCCCAAATGTAATCAGTGGAATCCCTTTCAAGTTGGGTTCTGAATTCTTTTGATGTGTTAGTCTTATTTTTTTGTTGCATAAAAAAAATGTATCAGGCTCATTTGCACTCCCTTTGCCTCAGATTTAAAAGACGATGTTTATTTTCTTTTGTTAATTAGTGGCATTTAGATACAAATAACATGGGTATCAGGTGTACTCATTGTATCACTGATTCTAAGCCCTTTTGGTGAGAAGACCAGGACATTTTTTAAACTAAAATAGAATTCCTTTGGTGATAAACTCCAATAATCTGCCTATTGATATTCACACTTTTGTGAAGTTTCTCTTCCTTCACATGAGCTGGATTGACTGATTTGCTTCTGGTAAATCATATGTGATAGAAGCAATGTGATGTCACTTCAATGGGTAGCTTATGAAAAGTTGTGGCCAGGGCTTCTGACCTGGGTGCTCTTTATTATTCTCTAGCTTGATGTCCTGAGGTAAGCCAGCTAGCATATTGTGAGCTACCCAATGCAGAGCCAACGTCCTCAGAGAGAGTGGAGACCTTCAGCCAACAGCCAGTGAGTAACTCGAACCTCTGGGAAAATATTTTGTGAGGAGCCATTTATGAGATTTGAAGCACTTTCTCTCTTAGTCAAAACTCCACATGAGACTGCTTCTTGCTAATAGTTTTTCTTTTACTTGTGAGAGATTTTAAGCCAGTGGCATCAACTCAATTGCCTCTGGAGTACACATAGGCTGTGAAATAAATATTTTACACTGCAACACATTCATATAAGAATTTCTGCATTCTCATGAGATACTAGTGAAATCTCTTCATATGTTCTCTAAAACAAAATAAAATATCCCTCTCGAAAAACAAAACAAAGTGAACATATTAAATAAAACCATACAAAACCTGATTTTATAACTAAGAATCAAGAAATACTACAAACATCAGATTTCATCTAAGTAGAAAAATGGACCCTCATTGCACTGCAATCATCTACAGAGCTCACAGTGGCAGAAAGACTTAGAGGAAGGTTATACACAAAGAGTCAGGGAGAAGCGTTATTCGTGATGGAAGGTGAACACAAATACGCCAAGAAAAAGAGTGTATGATTCTAGCAACAAAATACAAAATTACTTGCTCCTTACAAATTGAAAAAAATTGTGCACTGGATTCGACAGTGCATGGGAACAAAAAGGGAGTTCTTGGAGACACAACAACTCTGAGAGACAAATCATTGTCTCTGAGGGTTGAAGTTACTTCTAGAGACATTTTGGTAAAGTTGTATGGGTTGGGGATGGTTGAGAGCAAAATGTAGAAATTAAGGATTAGCGTAAACAAAAGACAGTCAAAGAACTAAAAGGTTCTCTAGCATTTAATCCATGAAAAGCAGCATTGTCGATTAAAAAATTACTATTCAGTATACGGAGAAAGTAATTGCACAGCACGCAACTATAGGAGATATAAGAGACAATTTAAAGAAGTATGCTAATATGGGAAATTCTTTTTTTTTTTTTTGTGGGTACCGGGGGTCGACCTCAGGACCTTGCGCACCAGCAGGCGCCCATGCCACTGAGTGATATCACCTGCCCTTTTTTCGTATGTGGGTTCCGGGAGTCGAACTCGGGCCTTCACGCTTGCCTGGCAGGCACTTACGTCACTGAGCCTTCTCACTGGCCCCCAATATAGGAAATTCTATCACCCAAAACATAACCAAAAAGTTCACACCATCAAAATAAATCAGAATATACAGAACTAAAAAGGAGATATACAATAATGAAGGGTGACGTATTTTGAACACTAGTTCTATGATAGAAAATAAGCTTTTGATTAAATGCAGAACAAGATTAACAAAAATTGCTCACATATTAGTTACAAGGAAAATATCTATGATTTCTCTCTAGTAGAAATTCTGCAAACAAAGCTCTGATCATAAAGAAACCAAGTAAGACATTAACAAAATCAAAAATGACTTCCTCTGGGAATTTTAAAAACTCTAATAAACAACTTTTTGATGACAGGAAAGATACAAATCAAAAATTTTAAAACAAAATTAAAAATACAATCATAAAGATAACATTCCAAAATAAAATGGGATGCATTTAAGGCAGTGATTAGAAGATGACTAAAGTCACTACTATTTTACAAATAAAGGTCAAAATATCTCATTTAAAATGAGTTAAAAGATACTATAAAATAATAATTCAGAAAGCAGAAACAGGAATGATACAAAGCAGAATAAACAAAAAAAGGAAGTAAATGAAAAAACAATTACCAAAATATATAGGTAACTAATGATGTATTTTTTTTTTTTTTTTTTTTTGGTGGGTACCGGGGGTCGACCTCAGGACCTCGCGCGCCAGCAGGCGCCCGTGCCGCTGAGCGATATCACCGGCCCCTTTTTCGTATGTGGGATCTGGGAGTCGAACTCGGGCCCTCGCGCTTGCCGGGCAGGCGCTTAAGCCGCTGAGCCATCTCACCGGCCCTGATGTATCTTAAATAAAGAAAAAATGTGAGAAAACACAAAATGTTAAATTTTTATGATACCTAATGCTGAAGGTAAAATAATGAGTGAAATAAATAGAATTTGCTTTTAAAAACATGAAATTTTTTTTGATACCAGGAATCAAACTCAGGACCTCACGCTTGCCAGGCAGGTGCCATGCTACTGAGCTATATCCCTGGCCCTAAACATGAATATTTTTAAAAACTATCAAGTAATGTACACGATAATAAAATTTACTAAGGTATCCCCATTTGGAATAGAAATCATAAACTCATCAATATCAAAAAAATCTTTAAAATGTTAACTACAGAATTTACCCACAAAATAAGAGCTTTTGTAACTTTGTAAGTTATTTTTTAAGATTTCCAAGAAGACAGGACCAAAATAATATGCAGGTGTTCTAAAACATGGAAAATAAAATGAAATATTTAGATAATTTTTATCAGACAAATATTACAACTGATTAATGTATTGCACATACACTCATGCATACAAAAACAAACTCAATGAGAAACAATATTAAAATGTTGATCATCTTAACAAATAGGGCTGAGAGACAAATACTTCACAGCAAAATTGAATGTGTTCAATGACTGTAACAATGGATCAATCTTGAGAAAATCATTACCTTTATTCACCTCTGATAAACCTGAACAAAAAAAAAATCATATAATTATCTTCATAAGTGTTGAAAAGTGCTGTGGAAAAACTTAATAATCAATCATTATTTTCAAAACTCACAACAATTAATAGATATTTTCTTAAAACAGTGAAATATAGACATTTTTCAATGTAAGTCTAGCATTCTAGTTAGAGGGAAAGAAGAAACAAAACCTAGAGATACTTCCACTTATGTCATTAAGACTAGTCTAAATTTTCTCCATGGTCTCATGTCACAGGGCAAACAGATACTGGGTCAAACAGATGTAAATTTGTACTCAGAACTTCTAAGATAGCTGGACTTTTCAGGGCAGGATACTGGAGAGGAACTCCCAGAGAAATAGCTAGAGAAATGTGCTTTGAGTTCTCAAGAATTTGACTCCATCTTAAACTCTGTTATGAACAGAGAGAAGTAAAGAGAGCTGGGAGAAAAGAACCGAAACTACAGCAGAGAACACAGAGGTCATGTCATCCTGGATAGATGCAGGTCATCACTGCAGCCACAGTGGAGAGCTCTTGGTGAACTAACCGAAGATTCATTTCAGAAGTGAGACAGTCTACCACTTAGGGACTAGAATTATCCTATGAGGGCTAAAAAGAATACAGAAATGGGCCTAATTTGAGAAAACCTAAAACCTAAAATCTGGCCTTGACCAGATTGCAATGATTTGCCAATAAATTTAATGTTGACAAGAATACAACCCAGAACACTTTGAGAAAAAAAAGGAATGAAAACCCATTATGTGTCATATGAGAAATCATACATAAAGTGAATAAAACAAAAACAGGGATGTGGAGAAATAATAGAATACATGTTCCAGAAAATACAGTCATCCACAGAAGGAAACCCATGTAACTCAGGTGGGATTAGCAGAAAAAACTTTTGTACTAAATATTATGAATATGTTAAAAGCTCTGTTGGTAAAGATGTAAATGTTATGGTAATTTAAATAGGGAAATCAAATCTTTATGAAGAATGACGTGCAAATTCTAGAACTAAAACATATAATATCTTAAAGATGTCATTAGAAATACCTTGTCATGCACAAGTCCTGAAAGAACTGATTGTGAACTCAAGAAAGGGTAATAAAATTGAGACTTCATTAAAATTTGAAACTTAACAATTATCAAAAGAAACTGCTTAGAAAGTCAAGGAGAAATAGAACCTCCTTAAGATAACTATACATCTTTATCTTGTTTTGGATTATCATTACAACGTTCTATGCATGCATCAAAATTCTTAAAACTGTATACTTACATTTTAAAAACTTCTTACTAAGTTGTAATTCAAGAAAGTACTAAAAGAAAAAGATAAATTTTAAAATATCCTTGACACTAAATTAACCCTGTTTTTAGACATAATGGTGGAGAAAATCTGATTGTCAATGGTATTTTTAAAATGAAATTAATTAACGAAAATATGCAAAATATACTTTATGAAATATTGCTTAGTAAACAGAAGTAGTACAGTTCTAAGGCTTTCTCAATCATTAAGGGTCTGTTTGTCTCTAAATTAATTTATAAATATTATGAAAGCTCAATAAATATTCTACTTTAAAGAAAGGTGAAATAGATGAGTTATTTTAAGTCCATAAAAATAAAATTCAGAATTTTTATAAAAATAATGATATTAACATGGTTTGTGGGAATACTAAAATTGGAAAAGATTAATTCTACTACATATTTAAAAATAGTAATAAAAATGTCACATTTGGGTATAACAACGTAACCAATGAACAAAAGGGAGAATAACAGCTCAAGAAATAGATTTGAATACATAAATAAATTAATTGTATTATAAAACAACTACAATAATTATGAAGAACACAGCATTTAAAAATAAATAGCATTTATTGCTGGAGGGGCTGTGGAGAAAAAGGAACTCTTCTCCACTGTTGGTGGGAGTGCCGACTGGTGCAACCACTGTGGAAATCAGTGTGGAGATTCCTCAAAAAACTAGGATTGGAGGTTCCATTTGACCCAGCTATTCCCCTGCTCGATATCTTCCCAGAAGAATTAAAAACATTGTACCACAGCGATATATGTTCACCCATGTTTATAGCAGCACAATTTGTAATAGCCAGATCTTGGAAACAACACAAATGCCCATCAACCGAGGAATGGATAAAAAAGATGTGGTATTTTTATACAATGGAGTACTACTCAGCCGTAAAGAAGGAAAAACTGGAGACTTTTATAGGTAAATGGATACAACTAGAGAAAATATTCATAAATGAAATTAACTGGATACACATGTGTAAACATCGAATTGTGTCCCTAGTGTGAGAAACTGAAAGAGTAAATAAGATCGAAAATGTACAATAGATATGATGAATTAGAAAGAAACTGGTCAAAAGGAAAGAGAGTCTGGGATGGGGGAATGGGGAAAAGAAAGAAGGGAAAAGAAAAAAAATGTATTTATATATAAGATAGTTAAGATAGATACACTACTAATTTTGCTCAGTTCAATGAAGAGAAAGGTTTCTGCCAATAATATTTGGACAATTGAATGCTGATATCTTGTACCCTGAGTAACTAACATAATGTATAATGTATGAACCATTGTTACCCTCCTACTATGTTGTTTTGAAATTTTGTTCTTTTTTGTTTTGTTTTGTTTTTTCTTCTCTTAAAAAAAAAAGAAAAAATAAATAGCATTTGAATAACTTAGTGTTCACCTGGAAAAATTAAGATGTTAATTCACGAATAACATTCAATTCCAAATATAAGATATATAGTTAAAAAATTCAAGTACTGGAAAAAACAATGTATAAAGTAATTTATACCTGTAGCATTGAGAAGGTTTGCCAACTATTGTTTTAGCTGCACACAGAATTGATACTGATAAATCTCATTATCTAAAAATAAATTTAGATGGGAAAGACATAGAAGCACAGTTAAAAGACAAGCAAGAATAAACTACTAACAGAAAAATTATCAAAATAAAGGACTAATTCCACAAACATTTTAAAAATCATAAAATTTTTAAAAAATAACACTACTAATTGGAAAAATGTTTAAGAATATTTATATACACATTCTTTTTAATTGTACATAGCATATGCTAGGCCTTGAACAATGGGGATGTGACAGTCCATATTTTCTTTCTTGAAAAACAATAAAATTGATAAACATCTACCTCATTCATCAAACATCAATAAACCTACGATGACTGAAGTCATAGAAACTATGTTTTCTAATGGCAACAGAATTAAATTATAACCAATAGCATAAGCCATCAAAGAAAACACCAAGTATTTAGAAATTAATAACTGTCCTAAATAGGATATGGGCCAATGAAGGAACCACTAAGGAAATATTCCATCTGAATGGTAGTAAGACAATATCAAAATAAATTTTGTAGGATGAAACAAAAAAATTGCTTATAAAGTCTTCGCAATTTTACTTAGAATACAAGGAAAATATAATTTGAATGACTTGAGATAACATATCAAAAATCTTATTAAAAACAAACCCAAATCAAAAGAAAGATTGGAGCAAATATCAATGAGAAAAGAATAGAGACAAATAAGAGAAAGTTAGCAAGGCCAGAGAGTGGATCTTTAAAAAGAAATTTAAGCAATAAATCCTTGCTAACAAGACCAAGAAATAAAAAGAATACATCACCAATATTAGCCATAGAAAACGGTTAATAACTTCTCCTACTGCAAACATTAAAAAAGTTGATAAAAATATATCATGACCATTTTATGTCAGCAAATTTGACAATTTAGTTGAAATAAAGAAATTCCTTTAGACACAAGCTAACAAACATTAGAAAAAATAGCTCAAATTGTACTACAGCTATTAAATGTGTTCAATTTATAATTAAAAACTTCCAACAAAGAAAGAAATAGTGGATTTGATTATATTTTTAACAAAGAAACAACAGCAATTCCATGCAAAATATTTCTGAATATAGATAAGGAAAAAATAGTTCCTAAGTCAGTTTTTCAGACCAGCATTTTTAGCACAATAGGAATATAGTCTATGCATGCAAATTATATCTCAATTAAATCAATAAGGAAAGTATAATAATAGCATATATTAATCTAAATTTTTATACGTATATTTAATACTTAATAAATATATATTTAAAGGTTCTTCTCTTCCAGTATTTAATATAAATAGAAGTTTTAACATGAAATGCAAGATTACTTTATTCTAAGGTTTAATGTACTATGTAAAGGTCACAAGTAAAAAAGAGTGGCTCATTCTCCTTATCAAAATTTTCCTGTTCTCAATTAAAACCAGCCCTGCTAGCGTTACTGGCAGTATTTCTCATGGAACGCATTTCTCTACTGACCTTATGTAACCATATGTACAAGACAGACTGTATTCAAAGGATGGTCTTCTTGGAATGATACGAAAGTTCCGCATCAGTATTTGAAGCTTCTGTGATTAAAGAGATTCTTTCTGGTAGAAATACTAAAAATGTGAATAAGTTATTTGTTGAGGCTGCTACTTTAAAATATGGCCATCCAACCACAGAACTGTTATTTTAGATTCTGTAGAATGAAACACAAAGCAGGTCTGCTTGTATTGTGAATAGTTTGGGAAGAGCTCTTTCCTGGGTGAGTGCGGAGAGAGAGCCCTTCCTTGGACGTTTCTGAGAGCTGCTCCAGTCACTTGTTGGGCGATGTGTGGCCCGAGGACGAGAGCAGTCCGTGTCGCCACAAGGGGTTTCTTAGTCGCGCAGAACCTCAGCCCTGATCTAATGCAGTGAGAGCCTCATTTTAGCAAAATTTCCATGAAATGCACAGTGATTGTGAAAAGCGCTGATTTAGCACACCAGAGCAAAAAGACAAATTACAGCACAACCGAGGACCTCACTCCTGAAGGTCCTCAGTTGCCAAGGCCTGTTAGGCATCTTTAACACCAACTCTGCCACTCCGCCCCAGTTCCTCTTTGAAAGACAGCCTATATTAATTATTGCCAGTGATTTTGCAGTAGCTTCTTGCCTTTTCACTTTTTCACATCTTTTCCCACTCCTAATTTCGAATCAGGCAGTCTTGATTTATCATGTCTGGAAACAACGATGTTTAAAAAGAGAATGTGTCTGATTCATTCTGAAAAAATTTAGAATCTTGGAATGTGTTCATTGTTGCTATGGGAAAAATAAAAAGTAATTGATTCCGAAAGAAACCTAATATTTCTGAATATAAATTAACTATACTAGTGATGAACGTAAATATTGCCACTTCAGGGATGAATTATAGAAATAAAGAAAAACTATAGCAGCCAAGAAAAAAGATCAATGGAATGCAAGTTATAAAATCCATACAATGAGATAGATAAACCTTAGCGTGAAAAGGAAGCCTCAGAAAAAATATGAAAAGAAAAAGAAATGTTAATAATATCCAAAGGGGTTTCAAAGAAATAAATAGGGATTATATATATACTAATTAATGAGAATGTAATGAAATCCACAAAGACTTTGAAATGGTGAGGATATTGACCTGCTTTCTAAAATCATCTTTAACAAGAAGCAAGGAGAAAAGAAAAATAAGCTAAGGTAGAATTGGAAGCTGAAGTAATTAGCATATCTTATTAAAAATAAACAGGATATGTGCGTTTTAGAAAGTAAGCATTTTGCTTTTCTACAATTTACACCAGAATGTTAAAGAATAAAAATAATACATATGTATATTGATTTTGTGCCACAATTTTCAGACAGAATAGGAATATGCAATCTATTCAGTGAGCTTGGTTCCCAGTGATAAGCAGAGCTTTATTTATTTCTACAGGTAACTTGAGACTATAAAAGACAAAAGCTATAAGCAAATAAAGCTTTGTTTTCTTAAAAGGAGAGCACCAGTCATTTCAACTCTTCATAAAATAAGGAGACATATCCTAAGATAAATATTGGAAAACATCTAGAGGATAAATGAATTATGAAAAGCAAGCAGTATGATTTTACAAAGAAAAAAATCATGCCAGGCAAATTTAATTGCTTTTTTTCCTTGTGGATCAAGCCATGAGATTAATAGATGAAAGCAGCAGTAGATGTGGTGTATCTTGATTTCAGCAAAGCAGAAGGCTAGCATATCTTATAAAATTTTACTCAAAGAATTAGTTTAAATTAGCTTAGATATGAACACGTTTACATAGACTAAAAATTGGTTGAAGTATCACATAAAAGAACTAATAATAAATGGCATTTTTTTCTAGGAGGGTGAAAGTATCTAGAGGACCACCACAGGGGCTAGTGAAAGGACTATTAAAAAATACTCATTAATGATGGAAACAGGAAAGTAAACAAAATGCTAATTAAATTCCCAGGCTGCACTAAGTTAGGGAATTTGTACACTTTCCCAAGCTGGAGAAGCAATGATGAGATCTGAGGAGGTTTGATATGTGGTCAAAACTTCATGTTGCTTCATCCAACTTGAAAATTCACTGGGGAAAAAAATTCTAGGCCACGTAGGATGTACAAGAGCAAGACCTGCAGTTCCATACATTCAGTGACTCTCATTTCAAAATGCTTGGGCCTACAAGTGTTTCAGAATTCTGATTTTTTTTCAGAGTTTGGAATATTTGCGTATACGTACCTAGATATTTTAGGAGGTTACTTATGTTTCATATCCATCTTATACCCATATCCTGAAGGTAATTTTATTTTTTAATTAATTAAGTTTATTGGCACATTTTAGGTACACATAATGGTCACATTTATCACAAGGAATTTGTACGTGTACATGATATACCTTGATTCTGATTTTTTTCCCCATTCCCCTCCCTTTCCTTCAACCCTTCTTCTCCTTATTTAAAAAGCTTTGTTTCCGTTTTATCTTTCTTTTCTCATTTTTTTTCTTTTCTCTTCCTTCCTTCCTTCCTTTCCCGCTCCCTCCTCACTGGTCCCCCCCCCATTTGAACATTTTCTTCCTATTTCACAATGTCTATCACACATTTTGGTCTTTATCTACACTTTTGGTTTCCCACGCCAGAGAAACAATGCGATATTTACACGTGTCCAGTTTATCTGAAGTAACTTCGCACAAGTTCTGTGTGCCTCTGTTTTGAGGCCACCTATCACATGGGGTCAGGTGTGAACTTTTCCATGGTGGTGTCATGTCTGTGATCAAAATTGTTTTCATGATAGAGCATTTTGGATTTAGGATTTTCAGATGAAGAATGGACAATCTGCAATTGATATCTATTCAAGAAGCATCTGAAATTAAGAGAATCATTTTAGTTTTCACAAAGCCCAGCTGGTTTGGAAATATGATACCTAAATCTTATATATTCTTTTTTTTTTTTTGTGGGTACCGGGGGTCTACCTTAGGACCTCTCGCGCCAGCAGGCGCCCGTGCCGCTGAGCGACATCACCGGCCCTTTTTTCCTATGTGGGTTCCGGGAGTTGAACTCGGGCCCTCGCGCTTGCCAGGCAGGCGCTTATGCCTCTGAGCCATCTCACCAGCACATATATTCTTATATGCTTAAGATATGGTATGCAAGACTTTAATACAAGACTTGTTTTAGGCATTTTATTTCCTGGAAGGTTAAGGAAAAATAAAAATGATCCAGAATATAGCAACAAAGGCAGTGTTAAACAAAGGTTTAACCATGAAAAGTCCTGAGTTGGTTTATTTAGCACATGATCTGTATTTGTAAAAAAGTTTCATTTGTTGGTAAAGCCCCATCACTTTCAACTGATTTTTAAAAATCTTTTAAATTTTTATTAGTACATATTTCAGTACATAATGATTACATTCCTTGTGTGGAGTTGGAACATGCACATAACACGTGTTAGTTTCTTTTGCATCCCCTTTCCTCCCCTGACTCCCTTCACCACTTGATTCCCTTCCCATTTGAGAAAAATCTATTCCTCTACTTCCTGTTATCTATATTTTTATTTTGCTCTTTATTTATACTTTGGTTTTCTCAAATAAGAGAAACCATGTGCTACTTAAACTTGTGGGTGTGCTTTATTTCCCATAACATTGCAGCCTCAGATTGCCTTTATTTTCCCGCAAATGACTCAAGTTTATCTTTCTTTAGAATAGCCATCATCAAGAAATCAGATAATGACAAATGGCAAGGCTGCAAGGGTAAGAGAAGCCCTTGTACATTGTGGGTGGGAGTATAAACTGGAACAAACACTATGGAAGTCATGAAGATTCCTCAAAAAACTAAATCTAGAAATTCCATTTGACCCTGCTATTCCCCTTCTAGGTATCAACTAATTTCACATGCAGAAATATTCTTTAGGTAAATTGCTAAGTAATTGTCCTTAGTTAACTGGGAACATTTTTTGCATTTTCATATTTGTCTGAAATGTTCAAAAGCTGTTGTTTTAACTATTATAATGTTATAATCTATGAGTACAAGAGATAGTGAAAATTGAAAGATGTGAACATGTAAGTTAAAAAAAAAGGCAGCAAAAATCATACGGTAAATTAACCATGGAAACTAAGGCCATAAAGCTCCTCACCCTAGTTATTTTTAAACTACATTGAAATGAGAGAATGGAAAAGTGAATTCATTAGGAGTCCATTATGAGTATGTATGACCATTTGATGACATGCAAAAACATGCAGAAAAGGAATTTTAGGGTTTTCTGAATTTAGTGGGAAAAATCAGTAACTTCATATTAAAAAGTGCATAAAAGCTGATAAATTTGAGTTCAGAGTTATTTTTACATACCTTTAGAAATGTCACTAAAAATACAAAATTTCCTCTAATTTTTTTCCAAACACCTAATATTGTTTCTAGGCATGGCATTTAAAATGCATGAATATTTGCAAAATTAAAAAGGTTTACGACCAAGCTAATTGATACATTCTTACTTAATGTTGCAATCTAAATAGATTGTTCTAGTAAGAATTTCAAAATTTTTATTACATTTCAAGCTAAACATTAGCTTAAAGTAACAGTTAATTTCCATGGTTATACAAAGAATGTCCACTTAATCTGTATTTTTATTTCATGCTATTTATCTTTCAAAAGTGAGACAGTATTAAAGAGGAAATAAAAAACCTTAAGCCCCCAGACCCCTGTTTCCATCAGCTTTTATCAACTTCTGCCTCTTGCCTCTTCAAGCAAAAGGAAACATTCTGTGCTTGCCTTATAACCACAATGTATGTAACAACAAAATGTTCCTATTAACTTTTGCCTCATACTCAAAATCCCCAACCTCAAATCATACCACCTGCCAAACTTCTGCTTCTATAAAATTCCACTTTTGCTTAACCCAGCCCAACCAAAACCAGGGTATGAAGCCTCCCCTGCCCCACTCCTCGGGGCCCAGAATTTGGAATGCATAGCTCCTCTGGGTCAGTCAGCTTAATAAAAGAGCTTGGTTTTCTTCACCTCCTCGAGTGCTTGCTCAGTTTCTTGTGCCACCAGAGATCTGCAGTTCCTGCATTTGGTTCCCTGACCAGGAAACCAACTGTGCCGGGCCTTTGAGCCACTGGCTTGGAGTTGGCAGTGGCTGCTGGGAGCCCTCTCCAAGACCGAGGTGGCCTGCCACCCCTCCAGTTCAATGGTTCCTCCTTCATCAGGCAAGGGTGACCGACATCCGTGCCTGCTTCTCCTGACTGGACTCAGGAGAAGAGGTGGACAAAGCCCAACCAGGACTTCAGGACAAGGTAAGGCACCAGGGCTCAGTCCCAGTCAGGCCTGTCTCAGTGGACAGGAAAGGAGTTTGATCACTTCCCAAGGTCTCAGGCCAGAGACCTCAGTCAGGGATTTCTTGGAGGGAAGGAATGTTTAACCTGTGAATGACTGTTTCAGTGTGTGAGTGAGTGTAATGCGATGGTGGCTTGCGACGACTGATCTGTGCAGCTCTACAGCAAGGAAACCCAGATTCCCAGAGTCAGAGAGGGCCCTAACCTGTGTTTCTGTGGTGACATCATAGGCATAGTGATGACTCACCTCCCATAATAAGAGGTTGACCAGATCCAGGAATATGGGTGCACCTTAGCCAAGACACACCTAAGCTTCCATGAAGGATGCAGCCAAGCAGTCATCTGAATAATCTCCTCTGGGGACTCCCATCCTTTGTCTTTTGTGCCTCCATTCAAGGGACACCACATACACCATGGGCAAAGGACCCAGTAACTCTACTGACTTAGATTGTATGATTAAAAAGTTTTAAGAAGGGATTTGATGGAGATTATTGAGTAAAATTAAAGCCCTCAAAGTTGCAGGCTCTTTGTGAGGTAGATTGGCCCCAGTTCAATGCAAGGTGGCCTCCTGAAGGAACTCTAAATGTCCAGATGGTTCAGGCAGTCTGGAAAATTGTCACAGGTCAATCAGGCCACCCTGATCAGTTTCCTTATCTTGATTCCTGGCTGGAGATTTCTCAGAACCTCCCACCTTGGATCTGATTCTGCATTAATAGGAAGGGACAGAGTCAGGTTTCCATGGCCCAGGACTCCAGTTCACTCCCCAAAATCCTAAAGAAGGCCACCTACCAAAGCCTACCAGAGGGGGACTTTTGCCACCACCTTACCCTCCAGAGCCACCATCTGTACCACTGCCGCCTGCCCCTGCTCTTCCTGAAACACCACCACCCTCAAACCAGCCGCCATCACCTGTCCAGGCAACACCACCACCTCTATTGCTACCAGCATCTCTTGCCAGTCCGCTCCTGGGTCATCTGCCAGTCCAATCTCCTGCCAATCTTATTCTCTACCTGCCTGGGCTGGCTTCCCCTCCTTCTACCAATCCTTCACCACCACTGCCTCCCTCAACTGGAAACACCACACTCCTTCATGATCAGAAATGCCTCAGGCCCTCACTGACCTCATGGAGTCTCACCTCATGCTGACTCACCTGCCCACCTGGGATGACTACTGTCAACTAGTCCTCACCATCTTCAACACCGAAGGATGCTGCAGAATCCTGGCAGAGGCCAGAAAATACCTTCAGGCCCAAGCCCTGACGACCATGATCCAGCAGACTGGGCCAAAACAGCAGCCCCAGATGCCAAGCTGAACTGGGACTTCTGTACCTCTGACAGACGGTCCTCCCTTGCAAGATACAGGGAGGCCATCCTGATGGGGGTCTGTGCCAGTGTCAGAGAGCCTGTCAATATGTCCAAGTCAGCCTCAGTGATTCAAAAGTCCAACGAGTCACCTGGAGATCTCTATGAACAACTCTGTGAGGTGTTCCGAATTTTCATGACTATTGACCCAGAGGTCCTTGAGAACCAACAAACTGTCAATGCTGCCTTTGTGGCCCAGTCCACTCCTGACATTCAGTACAAACACCAAAATCTAGAAGGATTTGCTGGCATGAATGCCACCCAGCTGCTTGAGTTCGCTGTGAAGGTCTTCACCAACCAAGATTGCTATGCCCAACATGAGGCAGACAGAAAAATGAAACAAAAGGTCTCTCTCCTTGCTGCAACACTTGGGAAACCAGATCCTACTCAGAAACCAGGACCACTACACAAAGAGGGGAAACAAACCAGACCTCTTTCCCCCTGCTTCCCGACCAGTGTGCTTATTGCAAGGAGATTGGGCACTGGAAAAATGAGTGCCCAAATGAAAATGGGGAACACTCAACCAGAGGACCCCCGGTTATGCTCATTCTCCTTAGAGCCTGAGCCACCAACATCCAACCTGACTGAACTCAGTGAAGTGGACTCAGCCTAGGACAGACTGAGTTCCCTCAGTCTTGGCCCCCTGGAGCCTACAGTCCAAATGACAGTTGGAGGCCAACCAATGACTTTCGTGGTCAACACAGAAGCTGACCATTCAGTTGTAACCAACCCAGTAGAGTCCTTCATTGATAAGGTCACCATCGTGGAAGCCACTAGATCCCAAACAGCCTGTCCCTTCTGCCTACCCCAATCCTGCTGCCTGGGAGGATATGCGATAATTCATGAATTCCTCTACCTGCCTGACTGCCCCATACCCTCCTGGATAGAGACCTACTGACAAAATTCAGAGCTCAAATAACCTTCACACATGAGGGGCCTGGCAGCCTAATTCTCAACAGTCAAAGACATCTGATCTTATCCGTGACAGTCCCACAAGAAGAATAATGGAGACTATCCACTCCAAGTAAAAAAAAAAGTCAACCCTCCAGACCTGCTTGAGGCATATCCAGAAGTCTGGACTGAAAAAATTCCCATCAGGACTGGCTAAAACCAGGGGTAACACCTGTCAAGTCAGGGGTAACACCTGTCAGATTAAAACAGTATGCCATTTACAGAGAGGCACGAGTTGGGACCCAAGAACAGATCCACCTGCTACAGGAGACAGGAATCCTCAGAGAATGCCATTCCCCTTGGAACATTCCCCTGTTGCCTGTCAAGAAGCCTGGAGGAAGGCCGGTGAGATGGCTCAGTGGCATAAGCTCCTGCCTGGGAAGCACGAGGTCCTGAGTTTGACTCTCAGAACCCACATACAAAAAAGGGGCTGGTGATATCACTCAGCTGCACAGGCGCCTGCTGGCGTGCAAGGTCCTGAGGTCGACCCCCGGTATCCACACACACACACACACACACAAAAGAAGCCTGGAGGAAATGGATACTGACCAGTTCAAGACCTCCAAGCCATCAACAATGCTACTGTCACTCTGCATCCAGTTGTAACCAGTGCCTACACTCTGCTAATCCTGCTTCCACTCTGCTAAACCTGGCTCACCTTCCTGGATTTCAAAGACTCCTTCTTCTGCCTGAGGCTGGACCCCAGAGTCAACCACTCTTTGCCTTCAAATGGGAGGATCCTGATGCTGGACAAAAGACACAATTAACCTGACCTGGACTTCCCCAAGGTTTCAAAAACTCTCCCACAATGTTCAGAGAGGCCCTAGCTACTGGCCTGACTGCCTTCCCAGGGGACAAACTGAACTGCACACTGCTCCAGTATGTAGATGTCCTCTTACTGGCAAGTGAGACTGAACAGGACTGTTGGAAGGTAGCACAGGCCTTCCTGCAGCTGCTCATGGATACTGGCTGCAAGATATCCTGGAAAAAGGCACAGATATATCAGCCTTATGTTTGCTACCTGGGTTTCATTATAACTGAGAGACATTGCTCACTAGGGCCTGAAAGAAAAAAGGTCATTTGCTCCCTCCCCAGAACATACAAAAAAAGATAACTCCATGAGTTTCTGGGGGCAGCTGGGTTCTGCAGAATTTGGATTCCAGGATTTGCAGAAAAAGCCCTCTTTATGCTGCCCTCACCAGACCAGAAAACAAGCCCCTAGCATGGGGAGAAAAACAAGAATTAGCCTTCAATGAGATCTATTCATCAGCACCCTTGCCCTGGTGTTGCCAGACATAAGCCGAGAATTTAATCTCATTATTCATGAAAAGGACCATGTGGCCCTGGGAGTGCTGACCCAGACCTCGGGGCCCTGGCAGAGAACAGTGGTCTATTTATCCAAGCAATTGTACACTGTGGCTGCTGGATGGCCACCTTGCCTTCATGCTCTGGTGGCAATTGTCACTCTCATCAAGGAAGCAGACAAGCTGACATTGGAACAAAACTTTCAGGTAAAGTTTTCCCAATCAGTCATGACTCTGATGAGCAATCAAGGACACACGTCTCTTTCACACATGAGGATAGCTAAATACCAAGGATTACTCTGTGAAAACCCCAGAGTCACCCTGAAGATTACCCAAACATTAAGCCTAGCCACCTGCCTGCCAATGGAAGAGGGCCCCTCAGACCTTGACTGCGAAGAAGTCACCAATGAACTGTTCCCCATCAGACCTGGTCTCACCAAAAGGCTGATACCCCAACCAGATGCTACCTTGTTCACAGATGGCTGCAGTTTCATCCAGGTTGGGAAATACTGAGCAGGATATGCTGTCAACATAAGAGCAAAGTTATAGAATAGCAAACTTAGAGACATTTCATAGCAGAAATTATAAATCAATTAGTAGCCTCTGTCTAAGCTCATGTTGCCTGTCAAGTAGACTCAGCTCGCCTTGACCACCGCACCAGCTATAACTCAGAGATAGTTTCGCTCAGCCTTATCTGACTGAATTGAGCTGCATTGCCCGTACTTCCCAGCCTATAAACATATTCTGTTTTCCTTGCCTATTCCAGGAACTTTCCACCTAGGACAGAATAACCCAGTCAAGGACATGCTTGCCTGATTTCACCCATCCACTCGGACAGCCCCCTCCCTAGCAAAGCCTGCCCAGAAGAAATCTGCCTGACAACATATGCCTTAGCCAATGTAACCAATCATATAATAACCTGCAATCAGCTTTGTATTTCTGGTTTGCAAAAATGTATTTAAGCTAAACTCTAAGCTGACTCTGGGCTAGTGATTTGGACTTGGTTCCCACTAGCCCACTAGCATTGAAATAAAGTTGCCTTCCAATTCCTCAGGTGCAAAGAGTTTTCCATTCGGTTTGATATCAGATTTCTGCAACATCACTACCACAGACCAAGTCACTGAGGTGGGACCCTTTCTTAAAGGCTGGCCAGCACAAAGAACAAAACTCTGGATCCTCATCCATGCCCTCCAATAGATATCTACACCGATTCAAAGTATGCCTTTGCCACAGTCCATGTTCACAGGGCAATATATAAAGAAAGGGGACTTCCAACAGCACAAAGAAAAGAGATTAAAAATAAAAAGTAAATACTCCAACTCCTAGAAGGAATCTGGGAACCTAAAAAGGTGGCCATCATGTACTGTTGAGGGCATCAAACAGGACAGGACTTCATCATAAAAGGAAACTATCTGGCTGACCAGACAGCTAAAGAGGCTACCAGATAAGCTAGACCTGATATCCTCACACACTTACAAGTATACCAGGATGGCTGTATTGGATACCCAGAGGCCATGCCAACAGATAAACAGCTATACAAAACAGAACAGGCCTACAAGAAAGTCTATGAAGCCTTACCTGAAAACCTTTGTACTGCCAACCACTGGCCACCCACCCTGATGCAGAAGACAATCCCAGCGGTTGCTCTTCAGAGGAAAATCTCTGGGCCCAAGAACAAAAGGCCTTCAGAGATGGGTCAGGTTTTTATGTCTTACCCAACAAGGATATTCATTCCATCTCACAGTGCTTACCCCTTCATGCTGGAAGCCCATGAAAAGACACACATAGGAAAAACAAAACTAGAAAATCTTCTGAAAAGATATTACTACATTGCAAGACTCCCCTCGCTCTGTGAGAGTTTGTCAAAGATGCCAAGCCCGTGCCTGAAAAAACCTACCTTAAAGACCACAGCCACCCTCAGGAATTCAACACGGGGGCACCTCACTGTTTGAAGACCTGCAAATAGGCTTTACTGAAATGAAACCAATCTTCAGACATAAACACCTACTAGTCATAATCTTCACCTATTTGGGATAGGTAGAAGCCAAACCAACTGAAACAGAAAAGGTCCAAGAAGTTGTTTAGCTCCTTCTCAGAGAAATAATTCCCCAGTACGGACTCTCATTAACAATCAGAAGCAACGATGGGTCTGCGTTTGTGGCTAAGGATGTCCTGGGACTTTCTGATATGCTAAAGATCAAACGGAATCTACATACAGCCTATTGGCCACAAAGTTTAGGGAAAACAGAACACATGAATCGAACTCTAAAGGCTGCCCTGGCCAAATATTGCCAGGAAACAGGGGCAAATTGGCTAAAAATGTTGCCTCTAGCCCTGCTCAGAGTCAGATGCACACGCAGACCCTCAGGTTAATCGCTTTATGAGATAATATTTGGAAAACTTCCCCCAATTATCGGATTCTTTAGAGGGGATGGCAGACAGTTAGGAGACAATTGTGTGACCCCAGAATTACAAACCTTGGGAAAGTCTTTTCACAAATAAACAAAACTGTCCTTAAAAGGATCCCCAACCTTGTGGTTAATCACACACTCCTTCCAGCAAAATATTCAATGTGGGTCGAAGATTGGAAGAAAACACCTGTCCAGCACATCTGGATAGGACCTTATATTGTTGTGCTTTCCACTTCTACCTCTGTCAAAGTTACAGATATTACTCCATGGAGCCACCACACCAGTGTTTAAAAGGCCTACCCTCAAGCCCCTCTGACCTGGACTGCCTACCCAGACACCCAGAACCAGCTCCAGACCTGACTCCAAAGTAAGCCATCCCAATCCAACCACGACTTTGAACCTGATTCCCTGAACAACTACCCTGCCTTGGTCACTCTGGAATGGCTGAAGCTGAGGATGCCATTCACAGGATGGATGCCTCAGGCCACCCCGTGAACTGTTACCCCTGTTCCTTAGGTCTCCTCAGACTGCTTACCCTGATTTTTGCTGTTGGCCTTGCTATAGTCACCCCAGTATGGACAACTCCCCATAGAATCCTCCTAGCATTTACCTTCATCCTTGTCATATTGTGTTTTACCTGCTTTTCCTGTCTTTTATAGAGATAAGTCATTTACTCAATCTAGCCGAATGGCTGTCACCAGTAACCCTGATGCTGCTGTTGCTGGGACTTGATGACCCAGACCCACTACTCCCTTACCTCTCTAACACCCTAGAAAAGACCCATGCTTTGCAAATCCAGTCCCAACCCAGTCTAACAGAAGATTGCAGGCTCTGCATTTCTGCTTTAATGGTTTCCACCAAGGCCACTCCAGTTTTGTCCCAGGTCTGGTCACTATCCGCATCGGCCTCTCATCTCACTGTTGATTTTAAAAACGCTCCTTCTGCTGAGGTCACTACTTTACTCAAGAAAAACTTCTTTAGAAAAAGCCGGGCCACTCACACAGAGCCATATTAAGTCCCATCTCTACTAACATTAGACTCACCTTTCAGGCTCCCCTCAGTATAAAATGGCCTGATCCTCCAGGGGTCCTCCATTCCTCTGTCATCTCAGGAACTTCCCAGACACTGGGACTCCTACTGTCTACTGATCACAACTTTACCTTGGTCCTATTCCTCCCCTGCGAACATCTTAAAGTGCAGGTAGATTCAGGCGCATGCTAGCGCCACCTCACTGGCCAACCCAGACTAGATACCTCCAGACTAGTAGGTCAGTGTAGAATCCCACTTCCTGGGGCATGAGCTGCCATACCTAGGGGACTTCTTTTGGGGAAACACAGTGGCTGCAACCTCTTCCACCCAGCTCCTCTTACACAACCTTAGAATTCAACCGAATGGTTGTTAGTTGACACAAACAGGTTTCTTCTACACTGGGAAAACAAAACTGAGGGGCTACTCAACTGACCCATGCTAGACAAGTGCCCCCTCTCACAGCAGCAACACTGGCTTTCACGATCAGTGCCTGGGAGGGAAGTAGGGAAGCCATCATATACCACTATGATGTTTACAACCAATTTTGTCTGCCTTCCCCCGGGATTATGTGGCTCCGTGGAACCTCCGCTTATCTCTGCCTCCCTGACAACTGGACAGGGAAATGCACTCTTCTATCTCACTCCAAAGATAGACATTGCTCCCAGAGACACGGTCCCAAACACAGTTCAGGCCCACACCTGGCAATGCCAAGTCGCCTTCCTAATATCTCTAATAATTGGACTAGAAATAACCAGCGTTATTGGGACAGGGGTTGTGCAAATAACCACAGCAGCTCTCACCTACCAAACACTGTCCCAAGACCTAACTGTCAGCCTGGAGGATATCTCCAGATCTATAGTAGACCTACAAAGAGAAACAGACTCCTTAACTGCAGTCGTCCTTCAAAACCACCAAGCCTTAGACCTGTAGACTACAGAAAAGGCGGGTGCCTGTGTGTTCCTTGGCGAGTAGTGCTGCTTCTAGGATAATAGATCAGGGGTCATTTGTCAAGCTGCAAGGAGTCTCTGAGATTGGTCTGCCAAACTCTGAGAATATTCCAGAACCAGGAACTGGTGGAAGTTCTTTTGGGGCAATTAGACATCATGGGTTATTCTATTGTTTGGACCCATTATCCCAATTTTCCTTCTATTAATCTTTGGAGCGTGCCTGTTCCACTGTCGCACTGAGTGCCTCCAGAACAGGGTCCGAGCCCTGACTCAACAGTCAGGCCGTCAGCTGTTAGTACCTGTCCACTCAGGTTATAGTCCTGTGGGTACTAGTGATGTCCTACGAGACAATGCTTATAAGGGAATCAAAGGGGGGAATAAAGAGGAAATCAAACACCTTAAGCCCCTAGGCCCCTGTTTCCATCAGCTTCTATCAGCTTCTGCCTCTTGCCTCTGCATGCAGCAGAAATGTTCTGTGCTTGCCTTGTAACCACAATGTATGTAACCACAAAGTGACCCCATTAACTTCTGCCTCACACTCAAAACCCCCAACCTCAAATCATAATAACACCTGCTAAACTTCTGCTTCTATAAAATTCCACTTTACTTGACCCTGACCCAACCCAACCAAAACCAGAGTATAAAGCCTCCCCTGCCCCACTCCTTGGAGTCCAGAATTCAGAGTGCATAGCTCCTCTGCGTCAGCCAGCTTAATAAAAGAGCTTGGTTTTCTCCAGCTCAAGTTATACAAAACAAAGTTGTGCATCTTCTATAGGATGTTAGTATGCTCATCTTGTTTTCTTATTAAAGAGGCTCTGATTATGTCCCTTCTTTGTACCTATCTCTTATAAAAGTGTCAGCAGGAATTTTACTGTCTCTAGATTAATAAATAGGAAGTAGAACTATTACAATTGTTATATTACAACATGTTACTCTGCATGTGGTAATTATTTTTAAATACTGCAGTTTAGACACATCAAGTTTTACTGAAATTCCCACTGTACCAAACAATAAGACTATCTGCAAGACCTTATTAACTTTTCAAAAACAAAAAAAGAAAACAGCGAGACTTAGGGAAAATCACGGAAATTATTTTCCTTTTCTGGTTGCAATATTTTTTTTAGCTATCTTTTTTATATAAATTTCATTGTGTATGTTCAAGAAATATAAAATATTATGCCATACACATAAATAATAGAAATATTACTATAATGAAGTGAGTTAAGATACACACAATTTCATAGATACGTAGTATCCTCCAACCTCTGACCTCATCCTTCCCATTCTTAATAACCAGTTTCCTATCCCTGTACATTTGACTTCTTTGATTCTACATATACGTGAAGTCATGCAGCATTTTTTTTTTCTATGTCCGCCTTACTTCATCTAGCTTCCTATCCTCCAGAGTCCTTCACATTATAGCAAGAAGTATGATCCCATTCTTTTTAGGGTTGAATAATAATTCTTCATGTGTATCTATTACCATTTCTGTATCGATTCATCTACCCATGCACACTTGGGCTTCCATATTTTGGCCTTTGTGATTAATGGGGCAATGAATGTGGAAGTGTTGGTGACTCTATGAGGGGTGATACTCTTTTCTTTCAGGGATTCCTCAGTCAGGAAATGTGCAGCATACAGATTCGATAGCCACTCTTATATTTAGCATAGTTATATTTAATAGCCTCAGCCCCAACTATCTTGGAGTTACTTATTCCTTTTCTAGATTTTTCTTCAGATTTTTGATATTTTATTATCAAAGGACACCCTCACTTTATTTTCCGTTACTTACCAATTAACATCTGAGAAGCAGTTGATACATTTTTCAGGTACTGAGCTCAGAATCCTTTAGAAAACAACCAATATCATCTTGCGGTACAGGATTTCCCACACCCATCTGAAATTACTCATTTGCACCATTGATGCTACATAAAAAGTGTCCGTCTAGGCCTACAAAATGTTTTCCTTCATAGTTCTTTTTACTCGGTTTGTGCACATAAATCTGGTAATAAATTGGGTTAAACTCTGGCAATAGCTGAAGTGAATGAAGTAAATAAACTCATTCATATTTTTAGGCAGGTGATAAATGCATCTAGTAAAATTGCTCTTTATATTCTAAGTAAATGTTAAGACAGGGATAAATAGTATTTATAGCTTCTATTAATGATTGTCAATGATAATTCTTAAGTGTAGATGAAAATACACATATACAAATATACTTCTATATGTTTATCAAAGGATAACCACTACTTGAATCCTAAATTGGTGTCTGATATCTTATTCCAATGGAACACATTGTTTCTTTTCTTAAAACAGAGAGTTTTTCTTAGAATTCATTTCCAGCTGGATGTTTTAAATAGACATGGAAATGGAATGCATAATGAATAACTTCTACTTGTATAGTCTGCTATTTCCTAAACTCTCTCATGTCCTTTATGTAGTGAGGCCATGGTTTGAATAAATTTTAGCATTGTTATTTAACATCACCTTTTGTTTCATTAGTGCCAGCTCATTAACAAATTATATAATTTATATAATACATCCCATTTTTGAGTTAAATTCTTAATGTATATATACATCACAAATTATAAGGATACAATATCTGTGTGTGTGTTTTACTGAGGATTGAACCCTGAGGCATTCACACTAAGCTACACTCTTGGCCCATTTTTATTTTCTATTTTGTGACACAGTCTCACTATGTCACTCAATTGGGTCCAAACTTTTCATCTTCATGCCTTAGCCTCACAAGAATTCTGGTATTACAGGCTCATGCCACTATCCCCAGTTATAGTTTTCTCTGATGTAAAGCTGCTTTAGTAGAATGTCCTCTGTTTAGCAAAGTCCCTGGAAAGGATCACAATTTTGATCATCACCCTCAATATTTTCACTAATGCTTACTGAGTGTTTACTGCCTTCCAGAAATTGTCAAAACTATTTAAGATGTTTTTAATCTCATTTAATTCTCATAATAATATGTGAAGCAATTGCTCTGATTGTCTTCACTTACAATATAAAAAATAAAAACTACTTGATAATGATCAAATGAGATCAAATCAAGTCACTGATGACAATGACTATGTGTCATCAACGATTACAGTCAGGAAGAGAAAAATTTGTGGGCTAAGGCAAAAAATTTATCTATTAACAATAGTATCCTGAATTAGAATCAGATATTTTGTATCTGTTTCTTCAAAATAAAGGTATTAAATTAGATTATTAGAATGTACCAAATAGATGAACTTTATAAACATAACAAACTCTCTCCTACTCATATATTCAATAGAATGCTAGTTTTAGTCAGAAAAAGCCTAACATATTAATGGTATAAAAGGGTTTACACCCACACAATCATTAATTATGGCTTATGTGCAAAAGAGCAGAGAGTTTTGGAAGAAATGACAAACACTTTTTTTATATTTAAGAGCATGGCAATAATTATAATTATCTGAAACCTAAGAAAAAATAAAACTATTTTCTAATGAAATAATCCCTAGTCATTTTCAAATAAAACTTAAAATATTTCTTTATTATCATGACATTTAAGTAAATTTACATCTGGTTTGTGAGTAGTATTTTCTAATGGTACAAATGATATAATTAATATAAGTGTTATTATGTATGTTAAAAGTGGGCTTAATATTATACAAGATCAGGATACTTTTTTGAAAACTAAAATCTCTAAAATAGTTTGCTTGTAATTATTTAAGGGTAGTTACTCATGATCTATCCTTTTCCCCCTACACTTTAAACAGCACAGTTGTATTAGTTACTTTCCCATCTCTGGAACAAAATACCTGACACATACAACTTAAGGGAAAATATATTTGGCTCACAGTTTCAGAGGGTCCAGTCCATGGTTGGGTGGTTCCAAGGCAGAAATGATATGATGGAGGAAAGCTGCTCAACTCATGGCAGCCAGGAATCAGAGAAAGGAAGAGTCAGTGACAAGAATATACCCTTTCAGATCGTGTCCCTAGTGACCCACCTCTTCTGACCAGTACCCAACTAGTAACAGCACATTGAACTGTGAACTCACCATGGATTATTCTCCTGAGAAGTACAGTGTCCCATGATCCAATCACCTTCCAAAAGCCATATCTCTCAACACATGAGACTTTGGAAGGATATTTTAGATCTTAACCATAACAATAGTATGTAATTTAATTTCAATAGCTTTAGATTCAAATTTATCATTGTTTTAGAATAATGTAGAGTCAAAAAAGAAAATATGATTTATTTATGAGTATATAAATGTGATGTTTTTTATTTTAATTCAATTATGGATATAAAAATTGGCTGTTTCCTTAGGTATAAATAAATAAAATACAGAATACTGATATTTTATACTATAGATTATGAAGATAATGTATCAATAACAGATATATGAAGAAGGCATTGTACTAAAAGCATGTTTTCAGGTGCTTATTGATTGGAGAAAATAAGGTGTGATCAGAGATGAATATGTAATTGATCCAATGATGTTTGTGAATATTTGGTACACCTATATTTGAAATCTAGCGTATGCTAGCTGACATATTACTGGACCTTCATTTTTTTTTTTTTTTTTTGTGGGTACCGGGGGGTCGACCTCAGGACCTCGCGCGCCAGCAGGCGCCCATGCCGCTGAACGATATCACCGGCCCCTTTTTTGTATGTGGGTTCCGGGAGTCGAACTCGGGCCCTCGCGCTTGCTGGGCAGGCACTGAAGCCGCTGAGCCGTCTCACCAGCCCCTGGACCTTCATTTTATGTCTGCACAATATGTAATCAAAATAGAAGAGATGAGGGTCAATAAATCAATATTTAACATGCTTATATTTTTAAAAATATGTACATACCACATGAGGAATTTATTCTGTAGCTAGGCAGAAGCAAAGTATCTTTGCATTAAAGCACATGACCCAGTGCCGGTGAGATAGCTCAGCGAAATAAGCGTCTGCCTGGTAAGCGCGAGGTCCTCAGTTCAACTCCTGGTACCCACATACGAAAAAATGTACCAACTGTAGTGATAATCCATCCACCCACAATAAAATAGATTAATCCATTCATGTCAGTGGGGGACTTAGGACCTATCACCTCTTAAATTTTTCACATAGTCTCACCTGTTTACACAATAGGAATTAAATTTCAACATTAAAATCTTAACAAACTATTTAATACACAGTTTAACAAATACATTATCTTATCGGTAATTTCCTTAATTATGTTCATGGGAGCACTATAGAAATACTATTAGAAATTACAAATACTATTTTAAAAACATATTAGAGAAAAAATAACCAGGATTTATAAATAAAACGCTGAATCAAATATAAAATATCATAGGGGTATAGGTCTTCTATAAAAGAAATTTATAAAATTTATTTCATTGTAAAAGTCTATTTAACACTCACATTTATGTATGTGATTATTAGTGTTGAGTGTGCAACAATAGAAATATTAAAGAATGATTATTGGGAAAATACTATGAAGAAAAAAGGGTGATTGAAAAATGAATAGATAATATATCTTCACAAGTTGGACTTTTTTAATGGTCAGAAAAAGCCACAAATAGTTGAATATTGGTCCAACAGACTTACAAATTGTTCATCAAAAGCAATGTATTTGTCACAAAGAAATTAATCCAATAAATAATGTTACTAAGTTGAGGAAGACTTATTATGCAATCTATTTAAATACCTTGCACAGGTGCTATGCTTTGTTTATGGTTTAAGTGTGTCCCGCAGGGGTGCACATGTTAAATTTGGGTTGCTTTTGACTTAGTAGAGGGTGGACACTTAGTCGTAGTGTTTAGTTGTGAGGCCTTTGGAAATGACGAGACTTAGATAAACTCAACAGGGTGCTTCCCCTTAAGTGAATGTCTTCATAAGGAGAGAGTTGCACATACACATATGCCCTCCATCTCTCGTCATCTGATGTCCTGCACCATCTCCAAACTTTACAAGCAACAAGGCCGTTGCCAGACAGAGCCTTCTGACCATAGAACAGAAACAAGGGCCAAAATAAATCTCTTTTCATTAAAACTTGCCCAGTCTGATATTCTGTTGTTAGCAACAGAAAATGGACATGTTTAAAATAAATAGTTATATCAATATTTGCTACCACTGGGAGAGCAATTTTTCCTGAAAGCTGTGGTAGAGACTTGAGCTGATCTGCTGGCAGGTGTCCTCTTCCCTCTACTGTGCGGAAGTACTTGGTGATTCCCCCACCCTTTGTAGTTAAGCAGAGCACCTAAGAATGCCAGGCTGTGGGACACAAGAGGAACGCTGCCGAACTGGAACACGAGCTTCTGGGTCTAAGACATCCTGTTCCTGTCCCAGGAATTGGGAAAAACTAGGTTTGCATTGAGGTGACGTAAGAGCAGAGCAGTCTGTATTTCCAAACACACTAAGGACAGAAAGAAGCCTGGGAGAATTTCCTGGACCTCAACAGATTTCTTTAAGAAAGAACTATGCTGAGTTGTGCTCTGCAATTTAAGTAGGAATAGTACAGTCTTACCTCAATAGAATGATCAATTTAAAACTTTTCAAGCACTTTTGTAGAAAAGCCCTGATTTCAAGATAATAATGAAGCTTGAGGAAATCTGTGACTTAGCCGAAGCTGCTCTCAGAAGAATGTGATCTCTGCAAAGGCCTATGTTGTCATTAAATATAACTTTATACCTTTTGCGTTCTGTGTATTATAATTTCATGTTGTATATAAAAATAATGGCTTAAATAATCTATCATAGAATAAAATGGATGTTCTGTGCGTGATATGTATATTACCACCTGCTCACAGTTCAGTTATGAATTTAAACATTTAAACATGTTGAAGTGTGAACTTAGAGCCATTCTCTTAAACATGTTAGAGTAGCCAAGAGAAAAATACAGAGAAGATCACATCAAAAATAGCAGAAAGAAAAAGGCAAGTATTCTGTAATAGGAAAAAAAAAACCTGAGACAAATTAAGACAAGAGAGAAATAATAAAGAAGGAGAAGAGGAAGTAATTGTATGTGGGACAAATGCAATACAGAAAGAGATGGCAAACATAAACCCAAACTTTTAAGTAATCAACATCAACATAGTTTGAACTCTTTAGTGGTCTTCGGTGGTTTTCTCCGAGACAGTTCTCCAGACAAAATGATTAGTGGGCATTAATTTGAGAGCTGATGCCAAAGAGGCATGAGGAGATCGGCAGAGCTTTGGGCAATTGAGTTTCCATCCAACTGGGAATCTCTGGGATAGTAAGTGGAACTCCTTCAAGAGTTGTTCCAAGATGAAAGAGCTGCCACCACTGTATTCCCCGGCTTCTCCTCTTCACTGCCTGAGGGCCACTGCTAGGGATCTAGCTCAGGTACTTTGCAACGTGCTGGCTAATAGCTCCCAGAAGCCAGAAAAAGCTCTTAGACAAAGCATTACTGATTTTCTACAAAGGAAGAGCTGATATTCACAAAAACAGTAAGTGCCATGGTAATAAGGATGGCACACTCTCAGCATCTGCTACGTCACTTAAGAAGCAAAGATTATAGGATCAGATTTTCAAAAGTCAGATAAAATTCATTTATGGAGACACATACTAAAATATGACACAGAAAGGTAGAAAGTGAAAGAAGAAAACACAAGAAATATGTTCTTTATATTAGTATCAGTCAATGTAAGTTTTAAAATGTGATAAATTTGTGATCAAACTATCACAAACTGATAAAATGGTCATCTACTGCGGTATGCATAACAACATCTATTCTATCAATCACATACACCTACACGTAAAAGCAAAATATTTTATTTTATTTATTTATTTATTTATTTTTTGTGGGTACTGAGGGTCGACCTCAGGACCTCGCGTGCCAGCAGGTGCCCATGCCGCTGAGTGATACCACCGGCCCTTTTCTCATATGTGGGTACCAGGAGTCAAACTCGGGCCCTCGCGCTTGCCTGGCAGGTGCTTACGCCACTGAGCCATCTCACCAGCCCGCAAAAGATTTTAGATTGCCAAAGAAATCTAGACTACTGTACCTTTACATAAGGATATTTCCATGTAATTCTCCATAAACGATAGATAAAACAGGAGCAAAAATAAATAGAAATTTTAATATATGTTTGAATAGTATACATAGCTTTGCATCAGTGAAACTATATTCAATATTATACTCAGTTGGAGAATAAGTGTTATACTTAATATATTTTCTTTATAAAATTATTAAATAATCAAAAGTAATTTCCAGAATATTGATATGTTCCACAAACACATATACCACTCCGAGGATAAACATAGATCATATTTATTTGTGTATCTATATATCAATTCAGCAATATCTATATGTACAGAAAAAAGAATAGAGATATTTTACAGTTGGAGAAAGGATCATTTTGTATCAAATGACACAGTAAGATGGAAAAGATGTGTAGAGTTGGAGAGTGCGAGGGATTCTGAGAAGGATAAGGCGGTAACTCTTGTCAGAATAAAGACAGGGTTACATCCAACTATTGATTGCCTGAATTTCTGATGTCTACACAGCCTGAAATCCAGTTACACCATTCATTATCTTTTAGGAACAGTAACGTAGTTCATCATTGCTTCTAAAATGGGGTTATGAATTCAGGCAGCCTGCAAGTAGTTTTTCTCAGACATCCCTGACATGAAGGCACAGTGTAGAATGAAAGACCATTAACCAGCAGGTGCCGCATCATTCCAAGTCGCAGACTGCTTGGCTCCACCCCATGCTTTTATCATATTACAGACACCAGTAGCCAAACCAGACATGGCTGCTCTGATATTTTTGCACAGCTTCCCACACTTCTACCGAGGACTTCTGAAGTGTCTGAAGCTTCACTTAGGGCTGGGAAAAGCAACAGCCATAAGGCATTTTTTCATACTTTTTGGTGGATTTGAAAGTGGAGAGCTCAGCGAACACCTTTCCTACCTGCTTTCCCAGCCACACCCATCACTGCTCAGTTAGGCAATCCTTTAGGAAGGCCATTTTTGTTTTTTGATTGTGCATTTGGCCTGAGCCCTTTGTGTGAAAGTCTGGACCTGCTTCGCCACTAACTTAGCCACTTTAGGGGCAAACTACTGCATTAATGCACTTTCAGAGTTCTTTTCTTTTTGTTTTAGCTGTGACTGGGAAACTGGCTGAGAACAGTCACTGAGCACTATAACTTTTTCTTTTAGGAGCCTAGAAAGAATCTTGGATGCTTATAATATTAAAGCTATTACACCCAGAAGAAGTTGTGTTTGCTGTCCTTATGACCCTGCCCCAAAGTATTTGCAGCTAACATCTTAGCCTTTCACTCATGTGCTCTATGCCCTTGAGATGAGTATTCTCAAAAAATGTGTCTACCATCTTTATTGAACTACGACATTAAACTGAGCACTCTTAGAAACAAGCCCACCCGTAAGTGCTTTCTCACATGAATATGTGTAGGTTCCCTGAATAAATCCCCCATTCCTCCATTGGAGAAGCACTGCTTTGGACATAGGCCCAAACCCTTACCTGCTGCAGTCATAAATCTTTCTATGTTCCTTTATCTCCTGGTTGTGCTTTTTAGCTTTACAGTCGTTAAGATATGAGCCCAGGCAAGAGTGGTGATACACGTCTGTAATCTCAGCACTTTGGAGGCTGAAGGAGGAGGATTATGAGTTTGAGACAACCCTGGGCTATTTATCAAGACTGTTTCAAAACAACAAAACAAAACAAACAAACAAACAAATGAAGGAACCCATTGTGCCCTAAGGTACTAGAGAGCTACTGAGTGTTTAATATTAGCAGTGTAGGGACTCTAACTTTTTCCTATTCTAACTGCTTACATTTCTGCGGCTTCCCTCTTCATCTGTTTTACTAAATTTAGACCTATTTTTTCTAAATCTACTTTTTATATGTAAATATACCAATAATTAAAAATGAATAATATCATGTTATCAAAACCCAAGACTCGGCACTATGGTGAAAAAACTAGGTTGTAACCGTGAGTTACCAGTCAAATGATACACACCAGTCCCAAAAAGTCTTAAGGATTGAAAAATCAGTAAAATATTATCAGCTACTCGATTGATGATTTCTTTCACCTGAGTTCACTATTACATTGACAAAAAAATGTTTCAGAGAATATTAAAGAGGAGAATGTATGGGTGAGTGCAGTACCCTGCCCAGAAGTAGCTTAGGCTAGTACTAGTAGTGTTTCACGTAATGTCAGAAATCCACTGTTTTAGAAAAACGAACTCTGGACTTCTCACTCACATCTTAGACTCGAAGAAGAACTACATGAGATTCAAAGTTCAATTGTGGCTTTTTTACTGGGCCATGTTGCAAATGACTGTCTCCTATTCTTTTACATATCACTAGAGAAATCAGGCCCATCTTAGGCCTGCATAGCTACATTGTGGGCCACATTAAAATGAAACATTCACTTTCATTCCCTTTGTTTCTTGACTTGTAATCTATTCAAAATTATTCCATGTAAATAACCATCAGGGTAGTTAGGACAAGTAAAAAAGAAATGGTGGAATTCTAAATTTTTAAGCAGATGTTTACAATCCAAAGCAGAAACAATATCCTTGAAATCTGAAATACATTTCCAAGTGCTAGACAACTGAAAGAAGATAAGGTGTTTTGAATTTGAATACATTTGTTTTTATTTTTTAAAACAAAAATGCCTTCATATAACAAAAACAGAAGATAGAGTAACTGGACCTGCTTTTCAACAGTCTTAGGAAAACTCCTGTGTATTTCCGTGTGATTGGTAAAATTAATGTAAACCTCTTAGGCGTGACTTCAACTCTTGTCTTCTTTGCTTTCCTGCTCAGCACTGCTACAATGACAACTTCGAGCAGGTCCTAACCAGTTAAAGACAGTTGTAAAATGACAGCTCTTTCCTTAGGCTCAAGAATTGCCTCTCTTGCCCCAGGGCTGTCCCATGAGACAGATGTTTAGGGGCATCTAAGAACTCACAGATGTGCAACCTGCCTGCACATTTGACCAAGAAAGAGATGGGAACCAAAGGGTAAGTGTTTTATTCCTTCTCCTAGGATAGAAGGTCATGAGATCAATTTTTAGGAAGCCCTTAGGATTAAGCAATTAGTCAAACATAAGTGATTCCAAATAACACATCTTTTATTGGATTATCAGTTTGTTAGTTAAAAACCCACAATCATGGACTCTTGTTCTAAGAATCACATATTGTCTAACAAAGTACTTCTTTTAAGCCCTTTTCCAGTCAATAACATGACTCCTAAGATGTACATCTGTAGCTGAGTGGGAGGAAGTCTATTTGATTATAAAGTGACTGCAGCACCTGAATAACACAGAGAAAACACAATGATGAGAATTGATAATTTTTAGAAAACTTGCAAATGAAAATGACAGAGAGGAAAAAATATTTTCACTATACGAGGTTACCCAAATTAGGTGTTTATATAGAAAAATGAATCTTGTTTTCTGTAGCACACCATACATAAAAATCAGTTACAGATGTATTGGGCATTTAAACCCTCCAAAAGGAAATAGTACAAATTTCTGAAGAAAGCAGGAGACTGTCTCCATGACTTTCAGTATGTGTCAAAATTCATTAAACAGGACAGAAAATACAGTATGCATCGGGAGAGTAATGATAAATGTGACTCTATTAGGATTTATGGGCTGCAGGATAAGATGCATTTTGGGGTTTTAACTGAAACTGCATTCTTGCTTCCTTCATTTGCCCAACCAGCTTCTCCTACTCACTTGTTCCTCCTGGGTCACTCCCTCAATAAATCTCCCACACACAAATCCTTAGGTTGAAGCATGATGCTTTGACTCCTTGACCTAAGATAAGATGTGGAATGCATTTAAGTTCAAAATCTCATCAAGGACCTTCATTTTAAAACCACACTGAATTATCATACTTGTCCAAGAGAATAGGTAAACGAAAAGAATAAAGTAGGGGCTGGAGATGTTGCTCAGTGATTGAACCTGTGGTTTCGCTCCCAGCACTAAAACAAATAAGTAAATAAAAATTTAAAAAAGGAAGATAAAACCATCAAGTGTTGGTGAGAATGAGGACAAACCATCTGAATTCTAATTTCCATCACCAGGAGAAGTGTCCATTTACACAGCTATTTTGAATAAAGTTTTTCATTATCTTTTAAAGCTATATCTGGCAATATCTAATAACCCTGTAATCTCATATTTCATTTCTAGTTATTTGTCCTATGGACATACATACATATGCTTATTAAAATACATGTATAAAAATGTTCATGGCAGTGCTTTCTGATTAAGGATGGAAACTACTGAAGCACCCATCAATGACAGAGTAACTAACATGCTATTGAATAAAGGAAGTACCAAGGAATCCACACTGTGATGTTCTATTTATAGAGCTCAAAAACAGGGAAAATTATTAGCATTGCATGCCGTGATAATATCCTTTGCGTGGGTTACAGAGGTGAACAGAGTTCAGAGGAGCTTCTGAACGGCCAGTAAGATTCTGGATTTTGATCTTACTGTTAATTATACTGGGGTGTTTCCACTGCAAAGGTTTTTTAGGCTCTCAAGGGATACTGAATTATAGGATGGTTAGCAGAAATATGAAGTTAGGGGGGAGGATACAGTAATTCTGTGGTTCTGACAACTGGACATCATGACCAAGCCATTAGTGTTAAAAGTATATGCAGTCAAAACAAAGATCAAGATAGACAAGTTATTTTTGAAAAATGATCATGAAAACAGAGAATAGCATAGAGATCATATGTTACTCTACCTGAGTGGTCCAAATCCATCCCTACAATTTTAAATAATTATCAGAAGGGAATGTAACATTCATGGGATGAGACTGATTTGGCTCTTCGCATTTAAATGAAAAAGATGAAAACTTGTACTGAATAAGTTACTATAGACTTGTAAAATATAATTCTATAATTATTGGAACTTACTGTTAAAGAGCAAGATTAGTTACAGATAGATAACTGCTGTTTTAACTTCTACACAGGAGTTTATAAAATTATCCCAGTACTCAGGAGACTGAGGCAAGAGGATTGCTGAGAGTTTGAGGTCAGTCTGGGATACATAGTGAGTTCAAAGCCAGCCTAAACTATATAAAGAGATTCTGTTTCAAAAACCAAAACCAAACCAACCCCCCCACACACACAAAGGAGTGTTTGAAAATACAAAGTTTCAATTCACTAAAACTATAAACCTATATTAAGTGGTACATGTGTGGAGTATTTTAGTGTTCTAGAAAAAGATGTGTTACCAAAATGACATTGCATCAGCGTACATAACTTATTTCATGAGATGCACACTTACTGTTTCCTTTGTTTGGTCAGAGAAATGATCTACGCGTTCATCTGGGAAGTATGCAGAAGGATCTTGATCTCCCCTTTCTAGCTATATGAATATACAATTTTAACAGTGCATTTATGTTAATAGCCATTGAGAAGAAACCCTTTGGAAACTGCACTGTTGTTAACTTAGTTAAGCAGGAAACCAGTTTTTCTTTCTTTTTGGATAATGATTCGTGTACATTTTAGAGTTAAAATTGGCCAAATGGGTGACTTGTGTGAAATGTGGAAGATAGAGGGAACTAAAGGCTGCTATTATCGGGAGTTCGTAGAATATCTAAGTGACGAGGAAACACAGAAGTCCTCAAGGGTCCCAGCCTGGCCTTGAATTCTCTGCTCTATGAACAATTCGTCTGGCCTGATATGTCAGCGCCTCAGTCCTGCCAACTGATGCTCGCTTTAGGACCACAGAGGTGACAGCCACACTTAGGCCAGGCACACAGACATTCACGACCTTACAGCAAGCACTTATTTTGTTTATTGTTCATCAATGAGCAGTTCAGTTTTGAAGGCTAGATGTGCCTGGCCCCTCATAGTGGTCACCGTACCTCTGATTTGCTGAGTGTATCCTACTGCATACAACTCCAGTTTTATTCCCCGGGAAACTGACATTTGGAGGGTTCTTATCTTGACCCATGCCCTGGCTGCGTTAAGCACTGAAAATTCAAATGTCTTTTAAGATTGTTGTAAGTAACTTAATCATGATTAAATAGTAATTGTTTAAATAGGTGACTTTAACCCAATATTCATCTCGGAATTTAAAGCTTTGATCCCCCAAATCTTACCTAATCTCGGTAAGCATAATAATGTTCCTCGTTCACAGAAGCACCTTTCTCGAGTGAGTCAGCTCTCTAAGTCCACTGGACTGTGGCTTTGGAAGTACAAAGTGCGGTGGCCCTAAGTCTGAGCCTGGCTTTACTGGTAGAACAACTCGCACTATTTTATCTGCATCTGTTATGAAGAAAAATATATTACCATGGATCTTTTAAACCCAGACCAGACATTTGAACTGTCATTTTCACCTCTGATTTCCATCAAGGTTCACAAAGCTTTTAAAGGCACTCAGTAATGTATCCTGTATATCAAGATCCACAAAAGGCCCCGTTTCTGTTCTACCGGGGTGAGAGGCAGAGCGCCGGACTCTTTGTAGTGCGCGACCGGGGAGTTCAAAAGCACCAACAAAGCACTTTTATGCAGCCAAGGACTTTTTTCTATGACTTTTATTCTGAGCAAAATGTATTCAGCCAGGAAAGAATGGAAAATAGTGGTCTTAAAATAATTTCTGTGGCAGAAACTGGATTTCAAATGATATAATGAACTAATGTGCGGTAAAGGGATGGAAATAATTAGCTCAGATAAGGCATTTGATAGAGTTAGCAAAAAATGATCTACATTTTATGTGATTCTTATAAAAAGGACTTTATGGACAAATTAATAGCCTTTGATAGTTATATTTGAAAGTATACATACATGATAAATGTCAGCATAGTATCTTGTGATATATAGGCTGCTTTAGAATTCAAATATTTGTTCTCTTTATAAGTCCAAGACTATACAATTTTTCATAACAGAAATTTACATTTTTCCATTCAGATTTGAAATTCGATTATATAGATCTTGTACACAATTTCACAAAGATGTTGGCAAGACTGTAGAAACAATGAAATTGTAACATACATGAAACATTGGAACAAGAATTAAATTACCGTAAGACTAGAAAATGTGAAAGAATATGTTTACCTGTTCTATCAAAAATTGGAGTTATTTGGTCAGAGTTCATACACTTTAAGTCATTTGTTTAGCTGTGGTATGGAATTATGTCAATCTGTCCATACTCTTTAAGGACAACTGAATTTCATACTTATAAAATTTTGATTTCTTTGGCATTAAGTTGAATTACTTAACAGTGGATGAAAATCGTGTAGTTTAGCACTCTCATCGGATCACAGGCTACCTCTTAGGATGCAGGCCTTTCATTTAGACCATCAGTAGCTCTGGGCTACTATTTCTGCTTCAAACAGAAATCTATAAAAGAGAACCAAGCACTCTGCCAAAATATATATAAGGCAAGAAATAATTCAAGTTTGCCTACCAAGTCAATGTATTTCCTGTTTAGATTTAGGAAATGCTGGCATGATGTCTGCTGTTTCAGGAATATTTTTAAGGTTACAGGCATATAGGCTGGGCTGATCAGTTATTGATGACACTGGCTGTTCCTGGACACCTTCCTTCAGCCTTATAAGAAATAGCAAAAGAGCACATTCCATGACTGCAGTTAAATTCATTCATTAGCTGTTCACAGAGACATACAGACATAGCATCCAAAAGCATCTTTGGCCATTTCAAACACCTGTTTTTGAGAAATACTCAATTCGTGAAAAGTAATTCGATTTCATTTCCACTTTTTTTTTTTTTTTATGTGCGGGTACCAGAAGTCAAACTGAGGACCTTGTGCTTCCCAGGCAGGCACTTATGCCACTGAGCTATATCACCAGCCCTTATTTCCACTTTTAAAAAGCCAAAAAAACTTTGAGGACTAATATGTTACGTCCAAATAACATAACACTTAAGAAGTATGGTCACTTAAATAAGTCATTTTCAATGAACTTTGGCTGTATGAGATATTATCAGCATGGAAAGCGGGAGAAAGTATGCAAGGGAATTCTGATGAAGGTTAGTAAGTTATGAGTATTAAACTATTAAACAATAAATAAAACAGTGAGAAAATGAGAAAATTTATAAGAGATAATTTTTGCTAACTACTTAGTGCATATTAATTTTAAATTCAGATATATTCTTTCTAGGTCTTTACTAACTGACATGTCATTTACTAATTGCAATAGAATGAGATCTGCGATGGTAGTCTCATTTGTCCATGTAAAAGTGCAGGCTTTAGTGTCCATCACAATTTACAAGATAAGAGAAAAACTTTTTAAAAAAGAGCAATAAGCCTGAATAAAAGGAATCTTATCTGTAGGAGAAGATCATGAAAGAACCATGGAAAACATTGACATCTATACTAGGATTGTCTGAATTTGGTGAAAATCATAAAATCATTTTCCATGATTAACAAAAAACAATTCTTCCTCTGGTGGTGGGGATTGAACCCAGTGTCTCATGCATTTGCCTAACAAATGTTTATGAGTAACTATACCACATCATAAAAAAAAGTTTATAAAATATGGTTGGACTGAGATAATAGGAATGAAAGAAAGCATTTCTTTATTTTTTAATCATCATTTTCATCAACATTACTTTTCATCCCATTTGTCAAACATTTCCTTTTTGTACGGGACTGTGCTGGGTTAAAACACTTTATATTAGATTCCCTTAGATTGTAGCAAGAGCTACTCATGTTCAATAAAATATATCTTGTATTTTCTGACAAAAGAATAGAAACAACTAACTGGTTAATCATTAATATAGTTATTATCTGTAGTCTTTTAATTTATAAGTGATAGCTTTTGAAAATAATTGTATTTTTGTATTTATATCATAGTGTTAAAATGATATAAGAACACTAAAGCTTTCATTCATTTATTTTCGAGTTCTAACTATGTACTTTGTGTTCTACAAAAGTGCAGTGCTGATGAAATACATCTGCTGAGATCTATAGCTTAGTAGAAGCAAAAACGAACAGTCAAAACATAATTTAAACTAAGTACAGCTACAAAGTACAATGGGAATCATCAGTACACATTTTAAAGTTATCCAAGTCAAAAAAATTGGTTTCTATCCTGAGACTTAACATTAACTAGCACTGAAACATTTAGAAAATTAAAATCTCTTAATCCAACAATTTCTTGCCTGAAATTCCACTTTAAGTTTTGTACACATAAGCAGATTTATTAATAATTTTTTAATTTTTATAGTTATTTGAAAGAAAGATCTATTTTTGAATTTCATTATTTGGAAAAGACTAGAGTTACTGTTCACTATTAAATAACTTTTTTTCAGTATGGCCCAAAAAACAAACAATAGGACTTTCATATGTATCCAATTTTAAGGGCATATATTAAAGGAAAATGTGTTTATTAAAGTTTGTTCCAACAAATTATATTTTTTTTGCTGTATTTTTAAGGTCAAAACTCAATTTTTTCTTGGGTCTAAGATGACTTGTACTATTTGTAGGCTTTTAAAGTAAGAGTTCTTTATGTTATTACATGTACATAACCAGATCTTTAAAAAGTTTGCCTAAAACAAGCTTAATAGTAAATCTATCATTTTCAACAGGGTTATGAGTTCATAGCATATAGATGTACATATATAGATACATATAGATGTATACACACATATATCCTACATATAGATGTATATAGCATATATATGTAATCAATATCATATATTATACTTACAGATTGTATGTAACTTATATGTTTAAAATTATCTGCTTGTTATGGACACTACATTTGATTTTTTACGTAAATGTGCTAGGTGAAATAGACGCTGGTATGGATCCAACTAGGCGAAGTAACTGAGATTTTGTTGCTAACTGCCCTGCCCAAAATGTCAGAAATAAGGGGCAGACTAAGATTTGAATCCAGTCTGCCTCCAGATTGTATACACTTACAATCAGGCAAGTCTGCCTTTTTCGGTAAACCTCTAAGAATGACCTTAACATTTTGGATATAAACTTATGTAGATCTTCCCTTCACAAACCTGGTAGTTAAGTTTGGCAGGCACTTTTGACAGTTTTAATGTGTTAAAATGTACTGACCTGCCTTCCAGCATTTTATATACTATCCCCTTTTTTTAGTCTAAGAATGGAATTGTTCTGGACTTGTTAAAATGGCAGCAAAACCTATAGGTTTCTCTTAAAGAGCTGTGACCTAGTTTTTACATGTGCAATGTGCTGCTAACGTTTAAGGTTAACATAAGGGTTTCTTGCCTTATATTTGCAAGTCTCTATTAATGAACCTCAGCTACAAACTTCACTTGGTTGCTTTGCCATATATATCAGACCTTGAAGGAAGATCTTAGTTATCAAAAATTTGGAATTGGAATAATCTTTCATAATTTGACCCAATGCCCTGCTTCATAATGGAAGCATGAAATTGGGTTGAAATCCATTAATACAAGTAACTTGCCAACATAATTGCAATTTCAGATGCAATCTAGAGTGAAACGCACTAATAGAAAATATTATCCCTTAAAAAGAGTTGTTTTTTAAAGTTACTTTGAATTGTTAAGTTCTAGGCAGTGTTTGCTATAAATGCACTGTCTGACATATTAATTTCATAGAAAAGAAATTTAGACTAAATTCTGAAAAAAGAATGCTTTCAGTCTGTTAATATCTTACATACAAGTTTTTATTTAATATGTTGGTACAACGTGGTATGTTTGTAATTTTTCAATAAATTCATTTTACATATATTTAAGTAAAACCTTTTTAACTCTATTTTAGATAAATAAATTTTATCTTAAAATATTCAGTATAAAACAATTGCAGTCAACCTGTTCTCAGTCTTGGCTACCCAGAATGTTTAAGAGAAAACACAGATGCACAAGAAAAACTAATGCCATGATCCCAACCTAGGCAAAATAAATCAGCATCTCTGAAGTGAAAGTCAAATAATACTATTGCTTCAGTGCACTTCCTCCAAACCTGTATTATTTTAGTAATTTAAACTTTGTCCATTTTTTCCTGACCTCAAGCTGTGATATTTTTCTATGCCTGTAAGAAAACATCTGTGCTATACCATATATTTTTATCTTAAAGATATGTTTATTTCTAGTCAAAATAAATTTTCCTGAATTTGCATTTCCAGTCTTTTAAATCTTCTGTTTTACATGCTTTTTGTTCTCTGCCTTTGTGATTTAATCGTAAGGCCCCTAGGTGTAATTTCCAACTCAATCGCATATAATTTTCATTAATATGCAACTTTCATTTGTTTTCTTTAATTTTTATTTTATTAGTAAATATTTGCCGTACATAGTGATTGCATTCATCACAGGGAGCTGGTACATGTACATCACACATTTTAATTCTTTTTACATCCCTTTCTCCTTCCTTCCCTCCCCCCCCACGATCTCTCATATAGAACTTTTTTTTTTTTTTTTTTTGTGGGTACCGGGGGTCGACCTCAGGACCTCGCGCGCCAGCAGGCACCCGTGCCACTGAGCGATATCACCGGCCCCTTTTTCTTATGTGGGTTCCAGGAGTTGAACTCGGCCCTCGCGCTTTCCAGGCAGGCGCTTACACCGCTGAGCCATCTCACCGGCCCAGAACTTTCATTTTTATAAAACATTGAGCAGGTCATTAACATCTTCCTTCTCAATTTAATTTTGAAATTTACTAATTAATGTAATATGAAATATAATGTGGAATGCTCCATTTTCAAGGCATTCATTTAGATTGGAATGTTCCACTTATATCTCCCTTTTGTTGAAACTTGTTAAAGCTTACTTTTGAACTAACCTTTCGATTTCTTTTATTTGTATGTACATGTGGAATACAGCAAGAGTTTGATATATGTTTACAATGAATAGCAAAAAATCAAGATAATTAGCATTTCCATCTTTCAAACATCTATCATTACCATGCAGTAGAATGCTTCAAACTCCTCTTTCTAGTTTTTTATAATATATACAATAAATTATTATGAACTATAGTCAGCCTAATGTGCAGTAGAACACTAGAACTTATTCCTCTTATATAACTATATTTTCGTACCTATTATCCATTCTTTCTCTTTCCTCCTCCACTCTCCCTACCATTCATGGTCTCTATTCAACTCTTTTCTTTCATGATAGCAACTTTTTAAGTTTCTAAATATAAATAAAATATGTGGTATTTGTCTTATTTCACTTAATGTACTGCAGCTGTACCCACGCTGCCACAAATGACAGGATTATATTTTTTTATGGCTGAATACTATTTCACTGTGTATAAATACCACATTGTCTTTATTCATTCATTGGCTTACATATACTTCAATTGACTCCACATGTTGGCTTATGAATAATGCCGCTGTAAACACAGGAGTGAAGGCATCTCTTCTATACATTAATCTGAATATTTGTAAGTATACACATTTTTTGATGGTGAGTATCAGTCTTTTTGTACGAAAAGGCTTGAGATTCACCTTCTTTATGAAGCTTTTTCTAACCCTTTTATGTCTTCCTTTCATTTTTAGAAGAACTGGGCTCCTTCCCGCTCCCAGAACATGTACAAATTAGTCGCTTTTTATATTTTTAAACAGAGTGTTTGCTGCCAAAGAACAAGGAGTAGGCTTATTCTTCTTTGTAACACAGAAGCCTGCAACTTCATTGCCATAAAAAATTGTTTGACTAGTTGGGCGATAGACTCTGTGGCAAACAACCCATCTATATTGTCTATTTCACTCAATTTTATTGCATGTATATATATATTTTTTTTTCTCATGCATAGTCTAAAAAAAAAAAGAAACGATGCTTAGAAACCTGGTTTCATAAAGGAAGCCAATATGTATATAGGATAAATTATTTTAGAGAATGAAATCTCTCTTGTATTTTATTTTTACTTTATCTAATATTTTCTAGACACCAAATTAAGGTCTATGTTCCAGTTCTCATTCTAACTTTTCCTTTCTGCTTCTTTCTCCGTGATACAGATAAGCATATGTGCTTTCTATGTATTTTATTCAGAAACTGCAAAAATTTTTAATGCTTATTAACTATAAATAACTTATTTTGTTAGGGATTTATTTATCTCAAACTAAAATGTAATTTTTCTTTTACTTTTTAATAGTTCCACCTAAAGGATTGATACCAATACATGCAATTACTTTTAAATACAATTTTAAAAATCAGTCCATTTTTTTGCTACAGATTTTTCCTTCTTACCTGTTTGTCATATTCTTCAAAATCATTATGAGGAGGAAATCCTAGAGACAAAACTGAACTGCAAACTGTCTTTCACAGCTTCACAAACTCATCTTTTTATTATGTCTCGTGCTGTTGTGTAAAATTTGTCCCAGCATTTTGCTCAGCAAGATGGCAATTATTAACAATATATTTCTCTAAACTGTTGCTGCAAAGCTATTATTCATACAAGATTACAACAGAGTTAATTTTGGGAGAGAGCTTTTCAAAGGGGCCAAGAGCTGCGGCACTCATGAACACCGTTTTCTCTTATTTTTAATTAGTGTGAAATGGTTCCAAACAGAAGTCAGCCCTGTAGAAAGAACTCTGTGTAGCACAAAGTGAGGCTTGTTAACAGACACAGGAAACAATTTTGTTTTGCTGAATAAACAACCTCCTCAGAAAGCTTTCTCAGAAGGAACACAATCTGATTTACCACACTCCTTAAATGTTGAATGGAGTTTATGTCTCTGAGTCTTTCTTATTAAAATTTAAAAGTGCTATTATTAGACTCACTATAGATGATATGTTTCTAATGCCTCCCTGCAATACAACTATAGGCTTTCCTCACAATGTATTTCCCTTTTTTTTCTTAACTTATAAATGAATATTTTATCATTGGTTTTATATGTTTTTGATGCACAACTGCCATTCTAAATTTCACATTGTACTACTAAAATTTTCTGCTATAAAGTTACAGTTTTGTAAGAAAAATCTGTTTATCACCTTTTCTGCAAAACTTAGTTCATGTTGTATTACAGTACTGTTTCCTTCCAGTACAAATTCCTGGTCATGTTCCTGGTAATTCATATGTGTAAGTACTAAAACGTGATAAATATAGCTTTATCACACATATCCTTACCTAGAGTTTTCCCCAGGTTATTCAGCAATAATGTATAAAATTACACAAAATTTCTTTCTTCTTGGATAATTAACAATGCCCTAAGTATTTTTCTCTGTGTATGTGTGTGTGTGTTTGTGTGTGTGTGTCCTTTCAAGAAGTCTTCTATATTTTTAGTGCACATAGTTGGTTCTCAGTGAATGTGTTTTGAACAATACTTTTCGCCTCAAGTAAAGTAGTATGAAAAGCTAAATTTCCTTTAAAATATACTTAACTGAAGTCATGCCTGTATTACTATATTACATTTGATGTCTAGTTACAGAATGCCATTTATTATTATAAGATGCAGGGTTTTTTTTGTTTTTGTTTTTGTTTTTTTTAGTGCAGAGATTAGGAAATCCATGAGAGATGATAAAATCATAATCTCAATTACCTCGGTGTGAAATTGTGAATTTACATTTAGGCAGGAGTCATAAAATTTAATTCTATATGGGTTTTGTTTTTATTTTGAAATCAGAGAAGAAATTATTTAACTAATGAAAAGGTAACTGTTGTGACGAGTAAGATTGACTGAAATGATGTGGATAAAAGAAAAAAATACCCGTGAGAATATTCATTAATATGGACAGATAAAAATTAGCATTCCACAGCCAACGAGCAGGTTTGATACTTTTCATCCTCCTCTGCTTTGTTACATGACCCTTAATGCTAAGATATGTTCATTATCTATATTTGTCATCATTATAGTAGTGTTTTCCTTCCTGCATAGTCACAAAATATGAGATGCTTTGAATTAGATAGGAGATAGGTAGGTATGTAGCAATAGATAAATAATTAGCTATAGATATATTTGAATAAGATATGCATATACTCATACAAATATGTTCACACATAATTATATCATAATTTTGAATGTTGTTTTATATTAATTTGTAGTGATTATTTCCTTTAATAATTTTAATGCATAGATTATTATTCCTATTTTCCCACTGTATATACCAAACAGAGAAATAAAACCTTGTTTAAAGAGCATTGTATCACCAAGAACATGAGTGAGTTTTTTCACCTTTCACATTTTTTATAGTTATCTCTTGAGACAGAATCTCCTCGGTTTCTACAGTGTCCTGATTCTCTGTCGCTGAATTCTCACTAACTTCAATATTCTACTCAGATTTTTATAAAAGAATTTCCTCCTATTACAATTCCACGTTAAAGATAGGCAAATCAACCCTTTAAAAACTGAAAAAGAAAAAACTACATAAAATGAAAGTTTGAATGTAAACTAAGATGACTAAAAAGAAACAACACATTCTTTCCAGAATTTAAGTGTTCATGTATTTGTTTGAGACCAGCATCTCCACTAATTTCAGGTAAAGTTCTGCTTTCATCTAAACAGTTGAGGTGGATTTGCTGGTAGTTCTTTTATATTTTGCATCCAGGAATATATATTCCTCATGTGTGTGTGTGTGTGTGTGTGTGTGTGTTTGTGTGTGTGTTTTACCAAGGCTGGAAAAGTTTTATTATTTAGTGTTGCCCTTTTGAAGATTTTTATTATTGCTTCTTTACTAAAATCAGTGTATGAGAGGGGAAACAGAGAAGTTACAGTTTTTATCAAGTGTGCCTTTTCGAAACACCGAAAGTGGGGCAAATCAAGTAGAGTCGCAGCTGAACAACTATACATAAAGAAAAATGTAGTTATTCTTTCCATCTTCTGACTTCATCTTCGAGCGGCATTTTAAAGCTTAGTTCTTGACACTGCATGATTAATGTGTAGACCATCCTTTTTGCATCCACACAGAGCACCCAGAGTTTTGCATGACAGCAATTCAGTAAAGCAGAAATTAGACACAATTGTGGTATGATCTGGTGGTAAACTGGAAACATAACAAAGAGAACACGTAATATATTACCTCTTTTGCAGCACTGGGCTAGTCCTGAAGCTTACTTTCTAGTAGTGTGAAAGTGTTAATTCATTAAAATTCGACATTAAAAGGGCAATCCTAGGTGAAAGTCAAGCACTACATAGCTTTAACATTGTCACAGTGGAGGGGTCATAGATGAAAAAGATACAGTGAGAATTCACCACCTAATGCTCCTCCCCGTACCACAGGATTCCCTTACCTGTAGTTAGCCTAATTAAACCGGATAGGGGACTGTTCTTAATTGGTTCCCTGCTCTATTAAGTAATGCAGATTTTTTTTCCTGGTTGTATAAGGTATTTCTCTCTTTGGTCATACTCTGTATACTTGGAGATTATGCATTTCTGCAGTTCCATGCTTTCTTTATTCACTTCTTTGAACCTAATGAACATTTTCAATAGTTATATTTTACATTATATAATGTTTCATGTTCACATAAGTTAGATGAAATTTAAATTAATAAATTTTATGTAATTTGCCTGGGTGAAGAATATTATTTGTATTATTTAATTTCCAGATGGCTTTATTGTTAGCTTTTAAAAATGACAATTTTTAAATGATGAAGTTTTAATATTTATTAAGTGCCTCCTTTGAGCCATGTATTATGCTAAACCTTTTTTATCTATTTTCCCAATTGTTAACCTACTGTTTCTGGTGATGGATAGCATGACTCTCATTTTATCTCTGAGAAAACTGAGACCCAATGCAATTAGATAAGCAGTATTTTAACACAGGTCTATGGAACTCCATTAAATCTCTCTAACTCCATGTTGTTTAAAATATCTTTTCCACAGCGGTCAAGCCAGAGATTTATCCTGATTCACATACCAACAATTCACAAAAACAACAATTTCACATCCAATATTTATTCCTATTTATCGCACTTTTTAAAAATCATGCATTTTAACTTCTTTTTTTCTTTCTTTTGGTATTGGGGCCTGAACCCAAGGCCTTCCCACTAAGCAACACCCCCAGTCCTTCCTAGAGTTTTTATTTTGAGTCAGAAATCCACTAAGTCACTAAATTGTCACTTCTGAGGCTTGAACTTGGGATTCTTCTCCCTCAGACTTCTGAGTAGCTGGGGTTGTAGACATACACCAACACTTCGGCTTTAACTATTTTTTTTCATACATGTTGTTTGAGGGAGTTTTGTTTCTCTTGTTCATTAGAAACTGATTTTGTGTTGTTTTTCTTATTTGATGTTTCTTTGTTTTGCTCTTACATTTTTGTTTAGTTTTGGTAACCCAATCACTACAGTCAGGCTTATAATTAAATAATATGATTCTAGTAATACGACCTACAATATTTTTAACTTCTTCCTCTTTTTCTTCTCTCTCCCCTTGCCTCTTCTCTCCCTTTGTCTCTGCCTTCCATTTCTCTTCTTTCCCTTCCTCTTCCTTCTTTCCTTCCTTTCTTTGTTAAGTAATATCACAGATGACGATGTCTAGCAAACACACTGCGATGCTCCGATCCACTCTCTTGCTTCAGGTAGTAAATTGGCTTTCATCAAGAATGGCACAAGAACTAAGTCTTCTGGTTTAGGGGTAAGTAGTCACCCTAAACTGTTTTGTTGTTCTTTTTTTATTTACTTGTTTTGGTTATTGTAACGTTTTAAATTATCTTTTACTTATTTTTTATAACATAGAGATTACCTTTTAAAAATCAATTTATGCAGTGCTAAAAGTTGATATACATCATAAACTGTCTTTTCATGAAATCTAAATTCCCTTTTTTCCCAGACTTTAAAGAGATTACTGTGTTTTAGTGTCATTTTGTGGCTTGAGATAATTTTGAGCTCTCTCTCTATAGCTCCTGTAGAGCTATCTCTACAGGATTCGAGTAAGTAACATTTATCAACAATTTCTCTCTCACCTGTGAAAATCCAGTAGCTCACTCTACTTGTTGCTTATCAGGATCTACTGGTTTTGACATCCAATATTCTGGAAAGCTGACGATTTATAAATCCTCCCTTTCAGTGAATTGTTTGAATATATGAAGCAGCTCACTGTGACATACTATGGTTGTTTTTTATTGTTTATAATTTCAAAATAAGATTCCATTAACATAATTACTCCATTTTGTTTCCAAAGTATTTGTGTTTAAAGTACAGAGTCCCGTTTCCCTAAAAATAGTGACACAATAATTAGAAGTGGGCACAGACATTTCATCCTTGTAGTTTGACACAGTCACAATATTTGCAGTCTTAGTCACCTAGTTGCTTGGTACAGTGGCTGCCTGTCGTGCTCCTGGCTGTCTCTTTAAGCTTACTCTGTGGCAACAAGTCTGTTTGGGATGTGAGTTTTCACCCTTCCCCCCTAAAATCCCTGTTTATCTTAAAAATACCATTCTCCCTAAAGATTTAGATACCAAAACAGAAATACAACCAATTATTTTGGGTCATTGGCTGGATTATGGTGGGGAAACTACTTCAGTCTCTCCCTGAAGTTGGATTGACAGAGAACATTTCACTCAGCACTTAGCTAAAGAAGAAAATAAGACAAAACTTCCAAATTCAAGCAATGACCAGATATCAAAAATGACTGGAGCATTAAGTGGCAATGTGATGCAAAAAAATTCTAATAAATATTCCAATAAATATTTGAGTAAATATAACATAAACAGTACCTAATTACTTTATCTGGTATTCCATACTGATTTCTTAAAACATTACTATATATTTCTTACAGAAAGAAATTATAATTCTGAATTTAGGTAGTTCTGCCAATATCACCATGTACTTACATGACATTAATTACTTAAACATTAATTTAGTAGTTATTATGTATGAAGCAAACTTTTAAAATAATTTACTCAGAGAGATTTTTACTGTTGTTAAATGAAGCATACAAAATCACTACCAATCTGGAACCTTAGTTTTTCTAGAGTTACCAAATTTTTAGAAAGTTTTGCAACTTTACCTTGACATTTATTTAATGGTCACAAAATGATCATGTATGTTGTAAAGTATTAATATGAATAAAGTTTGCTAGTTTTCAATAAAATAAAGAATTCTTTCAAAAACTCAATAAAATAATTGCTAAAGTAAATTGCAAATTTGAATCAATCATGTGCTTTGTTTTCAGGATACTGTGTTATCTACTCACTTTATGAAAGGTAAGACAAGAAGTGTGTGTAAAATAGAGTACAAAATTGAAAACAGAAAACAACTAATGGAAAAATCTTGCTTTATTAGGACAATTTCTTTCCAATACTATTCAACTTACAGTTCAATGGCATTAATAAATTATAGTAAGGCATAAAGTGTAATCATGAATTTAATGTTTGATGACATTAAATGTGGTGACAAATCAACTCAAAACCAAAGGTAAAAAGAACCTTAATATTTTAAACAGCCTTCTAAATGGTTAATTGCTAATTATAGTTTATTCAGTCTTAAGTCACCTAATGTCACACATAAACAAGGGAAAACTTGTGGGTATGATTTTATTTGTTTGATACTTGGTTTTGAACTGGGCAACACTTTCAGACCTTCCAGTAAACTGTTAATTAAAGCTCATTTTCCATTGTGGCTGGAGCCAAAAATAGAAAGGGAAGGGATGTAACTTGTGAGTAATACAATATTAAAGTGTGGAATGTGACTTCAGAAAAAAAATTTGAAGGAACACAAGGAAATTTAATATAGTCAGTATTTCTAGACCTTTATTTCTACCCAGAACCTAATTATGCTCTGGTGGACCCAGAATCTGATTTTATATTTTGTTGTCCTGCAGGTATCTTGGGTTGAGATTACTCTAGATCAGTAAGAGCACACACTGTCTAAGTCAAATTTCTTCTGGATAGAACAGATCAATGTAACTTTCCATGCAGGTACTGTGTCGATATTACAGGTGAGAAAAGATGAGCCAATTGCATATTGCAACCTAAACTTACAATGCGAATGTCATGTGTTGGAGTGCAGTGAATATTTCCAATTGCTCAGGCCACAAAGGAATTATTGCAAGATATATGAAGGATAATGAAATAAATTAATATTTAACTTATTTCTCAAAATAAGCATGTATGTAATTATTTATTTAGAATAGTACCTTATGGCAAAGCAAAATTTGCCATGATATAAAAATTGGCATATATTCTGAAGGCATTGTTTATTACAGTAATACAGACTAAGAGTCATTTTATATGCTTGATCTATAGTGTCTCTTTCACCTTTCTCTCTTGAGAGCTTTTTATCCCTCCTTCTCCACTGTATTTCTTTAATTTACAATAATGCTGTGTGTGCAATCTTCAAGAAATAGAGCAAGAGGCTGTAACAGGGGAGGAAGGAAATCTAACATCTAAACAGATGCACATGGAAAATAAATAAAAAAATGAAAAATCAGGCCCCATGGGTAATATAAAAGGAGCATTTGCTGGATAACTAATTTGGTAGCCCTAGTGCCCTATGAATTATTGTTCTGATTTATCCAATTGCTGTGTCTAACAAACTAAAATTGCTTAACACTCTAATTGTTCTGTGTGCAACATGGGAAGAGAGCTATTTCTAATAGGCCAATTATTAAAGGAAAGAAGTGATTCTATTTTTCTTTATTTTTGTTAATTTCATTTTAGTTTCCCAATCTAATGCAGGAAATATTTAAGCTAACTAGTACTTGAATCATCCTGTATTTTTTAATGGTGCCAAATAATTAAGTGCAATGTGACAATTGATTAAAAGTTAGCTGGTTATTATTTATTTGATAACCATCAACATGCATTTTTTTATTCATTTATTAAAGATTAGTTGAGCACCACTATGTGTATCCCTATCTACTGTATATACCTATCGACTTTGATATTTGAATCCTAGCCATGTGAAAAATTTTGCAATACTGTATTCAACATCATTCTACATAACGTACTTTTGTTCTATATCCTGTGTTAGCACTTTATTATTCAGTTTCTCAAACCATAAAGTCTGAATAAAGCAAGTTAAGGACAATCCAACTCACTAATATAGATTACAACAAATGAAATATTCCAAAAGCTATATGAATTATGTGGCTGACTACTTAATAGATATTATCTAGTGATGTGGAAAAAAAAAAGGTTTAAACTTAAAAATATGTAGGGTTAAGTTCACAGTTACTCTCAAGTTTTGTGTAAGTACAGTCTGTCATTTAATTATTACAAACAATTAGTTATGTATTATTGTTATCCATACTTTAGAAACAATGAAATGGAGTTCAGAAAAAACCCTGCCTAATGTTATACCTGTAGGATAGGCATTCATGTTAAGTCATAATTAAGAGAATGATAAATTAACCACCATTTTATATGGTTGTCAAATTCACCATTTTATACCATAAATCTGACATAATTGTACCTCAAGTATTCGTAAAGGATTGGTTCTAGGACCCTGGTAGATATCAAATACACAGACACTCTTGTCCCTTATATAAAATGGTATATAATATTTGCATGTAAAGCAGGCACATCCTCCATATTTTAAATCATCACATATTACTTATAATACCTAATATGATATAAATACTACGTAAATACTCATTGTATTGTTTAGGAAATAATGGTAAAATTAAAAGTTTGCGCATGTTCAGTACAGATGCACCCATCACAGGCCTAAGTGCATTTTGCAATCAGTGCTTAGTTGAATTCAAGGATTCCAACCTGCAGATATAGAGGTCTGACTGCATAATATTTACACAAAAGGCTTTTAGTTTGTTGTTTTTCCTAATATCTGACAACCTTTTTCACTTAATTTTCAAGAGGAAAGGAGTAGAATAAAATAAATTTGTAAAATTTTTTCTTTTAAATGTAACAGTACTATTTTTCCATAGATTTTCTAAGAAGATAACTTTATGTACAACAAAACTCAAAACCAAATAGCTACATATCACATCCAATTCAGGGCATTTATTTACCTATTTAATTATGTTGATTCATGCTATTCATTCTTTAGATATTTTAGCCTCATCTCGCCAACAAATATTTTTATTTTTGCTTGGTTTATTCACTTCTCTATTCATAGTAAGCTTTTATAAGTAATGGTCATTCTAGTTATACAAATGTCCTGAACACATTTCCTCCTTTTATTCTATTCATCTGCAAAAACTTTATTGGAGAATAAGTCCCACTCTCCACTTTACTAGGGCTTGCATGAAGCAGCTTAAAGTTGTCTGAAGACAGGCATCTTATTTCTAACATAAATTCCCAAACTTCAGTCTCAAATCTTTTCACATCACCAGCTATTCTACTTTCTTTTTGTAGTCAATTTATATTCCATCTTTTCCCAACTTCTTTCTATTAACTCTCCTGATTTCCCTTTAACTCATTATACTCTGGGACAAATTATGACAGCTAATTTAATTCTCATAACTTCTTCAAAACATTAACTTTGACTGTTTCCAAACCAGTAATCCTTAGAATGCTGAAATTCAAACTCATGACCAGTCTTTAAACATCCAATCCTTTTTTCCAATACTTATTTTAGTCATTGGTAGATCAGGGACTAGCTAACCAAGCTAGCAATTGCAAGGCATCCTTAATATCTCTCCTTCATATTTACAACCAATATCTTTTCAACTGCTGACATCCTGTGTTCTAGATCCCGCTCAAATGTACCTAAAACTTTGGAATTCTTGAATGACATGACTGTATCATTTCACAGTTTCTGTAAATCAGATGTTCTGATACAGTCCTCTGGTGTCTGAGGTTGCTTTTCTCTTGGACATCTCAGAGTCTTCATCCAAGCTTATGTAGATTGTTGGCAAAATTTGTGGTTTTAGGATAAGGACTCTTGTTTTCTTTATAGCTAGTCAAAGAATGCTCAAAGTTCCTAGAGCCTATTTGTAAGATTTTACCATGTAGCCATCTCCATAGGCATTCAAAACATAGGTGTTTGATTCTTCAAAGGCCATTAAGAGAATCTTGCTTGTTTTAGAATCTCTTCTTTAAGGAAAGGATGGAACGCTTTTAAAAAATTCACTTCATCAGTCAGGGCCAAGATAATCTCCCTTTTGATAGTCACAAAGTCAGCTGATTCAGGACCTTGATTATATCTTTGAGATTGCTTCACCTTGCCACATAACGTAACCCAATCACAGTAGAGCGGAATTCTGCCATGCTCACAAGTCCTACCATAATCAAAGGGAAAAGAATAAGGACCCTGGGGGGTATGTTAATCAGATTTACATCACTATGACAAAAGACGTGAGATAATCAACTTAAAAAGATGAAAGATGTATTTTGTCTCACAGTTTCAGAGGCGTCGGTTCACAATTGCTTGGCCCTTTTCACTTTGGACCTGTCCTCATGCAGTACATTATGGTGGAAGAGTGAGGTGGAAGAGGCCTGTTCACTTCAGGGCAGCCAGGAAGCAAATAGATAAAGGGCCAGGATCCCAATAAATCCTTCAAGGGACACCCCTCCCCCTCCTCTCCTAACTTCCTCTAACTGGTTCATAGCTTTGAAAGGTTCCAGCACCTCAACATAGTGCCTCAGTTTGCATGGGGGCCAAGCCTTCATCATGTGGCTCTTTTGGGAACGAAAGCAGGCAACCTCTTGGAATTCTATTTTTTTTAATCTTATGGAAAACAGGTAAAAGAAAATTTCATAACAAAATAATAGGAGAATAACAATAGCTGGTACATTACATGTAATCATCTTTAAAGTAGTTGCTCAGAGTACAAGATATGGGAATAAAAATTTCTCCAATGAATATTAACACAAACTTTCCTTTTTAGTGAGCTAAGAGACTCTAATAGTACAACTGACTTGCATTTTCCGCCTTTTCCCTACTGTCTTACCCCCTTCATCCATCCTAGTTCCTTTTTCCTTTTGAACAATTTCTTCCCATTTCACGATATCTATTATACATTTTAGAACTTATTTACTCTTTTAGTTTCTCACACCAGGAAGACAATATGATGTTTACACATGTGAGTCTGATTTAATTCACTTTTGAGTATTATCTCAAGTTGCATCCATTTACCTATAAAAGTCTCAAGTTTATCCTTCTTTATGGTTCATTGTATAAAAATACCACACTTTTTTAATTCATTCCTAGGTTGATGAGCATTTAGGTTGTTTCCAAGATTTAGCTATTATAAATTGTGCTGCTATAAACATGGCTGCACATCTATCTCTGTGGTATGATGTTTTTAATTCTTCTGGGAAGATACCCAGAAGGGAAATATCTGGGTTGAATGGGACCTCTAATCCTAGTTTTTTCAGTCATCTCCACACTGATTTCCACAGTGGTTGCACCAGTCTATACTCCCACCAATAGTGGAGAAGGGTTCCTTTTTCCCAATGGGCCCTCCAGCATTTTTTATTGGTTGATTTCTTGATGATAGCCATTCTTTCTGGGGTGAGATGGAATCTCAGTGTTGTTTTAATTTACATCTCTCAAAAGACCAGTGATGTTGAACACTTTTTCATATATTTCCCATTTGTATTTCTTCATCTGAGAAGTGAGTATTCATCTCCAATGCTCATTTTTGGATTGGGTCTTTGAATATGGGGGCCCTGATTTTTTTTTTTAATTCTTTATATGTTCTAGATAGAAGTCCTTTGTCTGAGGAACAGTTGGCTAAAATTTTTTCCCACTCTGTGAGTTGTCTTTTCACTTTGTTGGTGATTTCTTTTGCTGTGCAAAAGCTTTTTAATAAGACGAGAGCCCAGTTGTTGTTTCTTTGAAATATTTCCCATGCAGTCTGGCTTTTGTTCATGAACTCTCTGCCTACACCTATGTCTTCAAGATTTCTACATTCTTCTCAGCTGCACATGGGATGTTCTCTAAAATAGACCATATACTAGCCCATAGAATGTTTAAGTAGATACAAAAGAATTGAAATTATCCCATGTATATTATCTGACCATAGTGCAATGAAATTGGATATTAATGGCAAAGAAACCACAAAAACTGCATAAACACGTGGAAATTAAAAAACACCCACCTGAACAACCAATGGGTCACAGATGAAATTTAAGAAAAAAATTAAATAATATCTACAATTAAATGAAAATGCAGAGACATCACACCAGAACCTGTGGGACACAATGAAAGCAGCCCTAAGAGGGAAATTTATAGCAGTGAATTCCCACATCAGGAAAACAGAACGAGCACAAATAAACAACCTAATGTTGCACCTTAAGCTTCTAGAAAAAGAGCAAGTCAAGCCCAAAGCCCTAAGAAGGGAAGAAATTATAAAGATCAGAGCAGAAATTAATGCAATTGAGACTAAGAAAACAACACAAAGAATTAGTGAATTGAAGAGTTGGTTCTTTGAAAGAATAAATAAAATTGATTAACCTTTAGCCAATCTTATCAAAGAAAGGAAAGAAAAGACTCAAATTTATGCAATGAGGAATGAAAAGGGTGAAATCACTACAGATCCTGTGGAAATTCAGATCATCAATACCTATTTTGAAAACCTTTACTCTCATAGGATGGAAAACCTCTTGGAATTCTGCATGTCATGTTACCCAGTGGTAACAAAATAAGTTCAGACCCATCTCCATTCTATTCTCCAAAATGTGAGAGATCTCAAATACAACTTGGATCGTTTTCTTCCCTAAATCAGATTGTTTCTGCTTTTCATTACTATTGATATGAGAAAGTATAAATACATTTTTACAGAAGGTACAGTAACTTTTATGGTCTGGCCTTAGCTGTCCTCTATCTTACTTTCTAACAGAGTCTTTACTCTCTGCGTTTCAGTGGTCCATTTTATTCACTGTGACTTCTTTTCTCAGATCTTTCCCCTCTCTCTTTTTATTTAGTCATTTTAACCGATTTTCCAGCTCTTAAATGAAGTACCACTTGTGCAGACTAACTCTCCCTTTTATGAACATTCTTTGCTTATGTAATTATTTTATAGCACTTTCAAAGCTGAAATTTCTTTTTGTTGTGAAATAAATATTTCTGTCTCTCTCCCCAAGCCACTTAGAGAGAGACCAATTTGAGTTTTTACACCCTTTTGTATCTGCAGTGCTAGGACCAGTAGCTAGCATAAACTCAATGAACATATGCTGTCTGACTGAGGCATTCAAGTTTCTCAAATGACATTTTTACATTTGGGTTTGAAAAAATATAATCTTCTTTCTAAGGCAATTAATCATACTTATACATGCTTATTTATCATTTGTGCTTTTGAACCAGTAATTGAGGGTATTTACATTTTAATATAATATATAGGACCATATTGTAGAAGGATAGTATTTAGAAATTATATATCCATGAAAAGCAAGGTTCAGATTTTAAACAACTTAGAAAAAATTGCTTAATCTTTTACATCCATAAAGAGAACAATCATTTAGAAACACAAAAAATATTTGCTGAGATGTTTTAATAGTGCAGATTTTAAAAGTTATATTTTGACATACCAGGAAACATTTGAGAAAGACATCTTAGTGTTTAAGAATTGGAGATGTAAAAAACTAATGGAACACTAATAGCAAAATGGGAGTGCAGAAACTGAACAGTAGACATTTATTTTAGTTAAAAAATATTTAAACGGGTTAATTTTACTTTTACTCTGATTCACTATCCTTTATGGAATTAGAATATTGATTTGAATAAGATAAGGAATATGTAGAGGAACAAAATCCTTCCGAATCGAATGCCTACCAAGGGGAAATTTTAATTTGTGAATAAGACTGAATTACCGTGTTCTTTGGCCTTAGTGTTGTAAGAAGCAAATTCAAGAGTTACCTCTACACACAAAAACTTTGAAAAATATGACTTTTAACCCTTTCTGCTTTCAAAGCTGTCCAAGTAGCAAAGTATCAGAGGAGGAGCAGCATCCATGATTACTCATATTAGATCCTATCCTGGAGATTTAGCTCACTAATTCTAAAAACACAAACAAAACAACAACAACAACAAAAAATAAAACCAAAACAAAACCTATGCTCATAGACATATAGAATGATATGATTATTTCTTGGGAAATAAACAGTATTTCTGAAATTCTATGAGAATTATGTTACAAACAGGGTTATTTTTAAAATACATTACACTCAAATTTGGAAACATCCTCTTGATGAATTAATTGACACTGTCATTCAAAAATGTTTCTCTTTATCCTTACTGGTCTTATTTGTTCTAATTCCACATTGTGTAATATTTACTTAGCTGCTTCACCTTATTTTATTACAATTTGCATGTTGTATCTTTCTTCTTTCCTTTTACTTTTAACCTATGTCTTTAAGATATATTTATTATAAACAACACAGAAGTGGCCTTTATTATTTTATCACACATACCATTTTTTCCTTTTTAATGGAGATGTTCAAACCTTGTGTATTTAAGGTAATTTTTGATATTTTTGGACTTAAAATACTATCTTTCCAGTTGTTTTCTAGTCATTGCATCTTTTTGTTTCTTTTTTCTTCTTCTTTTGGGTCACATTAAATGATTTCTTTTATCATCACAACCAGTTTATTACATCTTTTTAATGGGTAGTGATTGCTCACACATTTAGAATATATAGCTTTAATTATTGAAACCAATCTTCACATTTAGTTTAAGACTATTTGAACAATTATACTTTAATTTCTTCCGTGTTATTCTTTAGTATTTTTGTGACAGATTTAATTCCTACGTGTTACAGGGCAAATAATTTATTTATTTCTATTTTGCTGTATATCATGTTAATAAGTTTTATAGAAATTAACAACAAGCAGTTACATTTGCTCTTATTTTGCAAATAACGTCTTCCTTTGTTGTGTAGAGCATGATGATCTGCTATCATATTGATAGTGCAGGCAGAACTTTCTCTGACATTTCTTGGGATGCAGACCTTCCGTTAATGAATCTTCTCAACTTTGATTTTTCTATAGACGTCTGTATGTCAACATTATTTTATTTTTACAAAAAAAATCGAGTTTCAATAATAACATGGTTCAGGGGATGGTTAAACCAGTGTTTCAACATTCTTTAGTATCTATTTTTGCTCTACATTTATGCTTTGCTACCTTGGAAATATTTGCTTTTGTCTTATTCCGTTGTAGTCGTGCTGTGACTGTAGCAGCTCAAAGAATCCCATACTTACCTATTTTAACACCTGAAAAGAGAATGTCTCTTTGTTCCTTCCAAATAGCCCAATAGCTTGGATTACCTTCTAAAATCTTGTTTTAAGTTCTCTTTAAATGAGGAGATTGTTCCTATATTTTCTAAAGTTGTACAGAAGACCAGATCCTCCTAAAATATTAGGTGATACCCCCCAAAGTGCAGGAATTACTTGTTGAGTAGACAATCAATAGGAAGTACCTAGATCTGCCCTAGAAGTTATTATTATTTCCCCCATCACCTTCCACAGCCCTCACCTGCTTTTTTCCAGACAAAATATCCTTACTCTCTTGTTATTTGTTCTAAATTCACTGTTTTGTGTTTTCTCATTACCTTGCCCATATTCTTGGGAGAAAAAGTGGAACAAAACACCAGTCTATTAATGGATATATTAAAATGTGATAGGCAGAACTGTATGATGTTTAGATGTCCCGTGAACTCCTTTCCATATTTTTAATATTTTTATAAAATCAAAGCTATTTGAGTTTTGTAGACACCTAGTTATATTATTAATTCACATGAAACTTACAGCTTTAACTTCTTGAAAAATATGCAAAATTTGCTGTATTAACCGCAGACATTTAGTCCAGTGTTTGACAAATTTTTTCTGTAAAAACCTTCATAATAATTATTATAAGTTTTAGCTGTATATTTACTGTTGAAATTACTCAACAAAGCAATTATGGCTAAAATACAGCCATAGGTCATTTATAAATAAATGGGCAGGGCAGGGCTGTGCTGCAATAAGACTTCATTGGCACAGTGGTAGCTAGACTCATCCTGAGGACAGTAGTTGGCCCACCCTGACCTTGGTCATCAGATTTGATGGTATTCTCCACTGATCTTAAAACTATATTGCAAGAACCAAGGAACAGGACTTCTCTCAGATTACTGCTCTTAATTTGGGTTTTATGAAATGTGGATAATTTTCAGTGGATCTGTGAATTCTGCAGATTCTATGTAGAGTGCCTTGAGTATATATTTTTGGGGAAAGGATATATAATTAAAATCAGATTCTCAAAGCAGTTGATAACGTATCTCCCATTCTCTATTTCACAAAGAAGTACGTGAATTTCTACCTTGGGTGAATATGGTAATGCCAATAGTTTAGGCCCAACCTGTTGCAACAGTTGCCTGGAATAATTAGCAAAAACAGAGAAATGTAATAAAAATATGCATAAAATAAAAAGATAACAAAACTATATTCAAATAAAAGTAAGCAGTAAAGCACATCTTCAAATAAAATGATGGATTGCTGTGAACTGCTTTTGATGATTATATCAGCCAAAAAGGAATAAAGCATATGGGTTCCATTCAACAGTAAGTATTTATTAAGAGCTGGTTATAGAGCAGGACCCATTCTGTGGTAGAGAATTAGAAAAATGCTATACAGAGGCTCAAAGACAGAAGCTGTAGAACACGCATTCTCTGGTGACCAGTTAAGATTCATGGCTTTTCGTTGCATTCATGTATGTTTATATAGGTTATAGTTTAGACAAATATATCAGAAGTTTGATAAATGTTCTGTACTGTTGTCAGCTTTCAGAGATATATTAATACTAGAGTAAATCACATCTGATATTTGGTGCTTTAGGAAAGAATTTGAATTAGCTTTGTGCAACATAGTATTATTGATTTTTTAATCAACATAAATGTTGATATGTAAAGAAAATAAAACCACCCTATTCCCAATAAACTTCCCACTCTGCAACCAGTGACAATGAGTCAACATATTATGGTGTCTTACACTGATGATTTGTTATAAAATAAATGTGATTTTTCTGCCCTTTATTCTTTAATTTTCATTGCTGTCTTCTTCGAGAAATAAAAGCATTGTGTAAATTTAAAAAAAATTATGTCTTTTGAAATTTGTATTTCTTTCTTTGTTAAAATCTAGCATAAAATCCTAGTTGATGCTTACAGTGTTTGGTGGTTTTACCTTCACTCATGAAACATCTATAGAAACAGATGGCAATACAAATGACAAAATATTCCTTTAGATTTGAGATAAATCAAATGTTTGCGTGGCTGTAAATGCAAAATATACATAAACATTTTACACACAGACTACTAAAAATAAGTGTGTATAGCGAAGCCTACATCAAGTCAAGTAGCCAAACATGCTTAGTCATATTGTGATCAAAGTATCATGAAAATGTAGAATGACAAAAAAAATGAAATACGTGTGCTGTATTCATCTGTAGCATGTGTAGGATAAGCGCTGTATTTTCTTTTAAGATAACTTGATTTCCACATGTGGATGAAGAAATATTGAATACATATACACCCCCAACAGGCTCTTATCTGACTTAAAGACCTCTAAAAAGAGCGATAGGAAATAAAAGTTATGGCACAATTGTGGTTTTCCACATTGTTTTAGGAGGATAGAGAGGAGAAGGAACACCTCAGACAAATATATTTACTACATAAGAATACATACCCTCCCAGTGACTGGAAGGAAAGTTTTAATTCCCACCACATAATGGTCCATTTGCCTCGAGTGTTTCAGAATGGTTCAATAATCACTAGCCATGTGTGTAGTTTGTTGAATTATTTAAGCTTATTTCCAGGGGGAAAAAAAGACAGGGAGGAAGGCAACTGATTCAATGCAAATGAAAAGCTTTCGAAGCTTCCTATGGTGAAGATGTGATTACAGTCAGACAGTTAATAACCTAGACTTAGAAAAATCTGAAGGTTTTAACTGTCTGGCCAGTCAGTAAATGAGGTTTTTCCACACTATCGACCAACTGCCATGCGTTGTAATGGTTTCAGATCTGTTTGGAGTTGGAGTGGACCCACAAATGAGGCAAGAATACCACCGCCTGTACTTTTGATGATTAAGAAAAGTAGTTTGTAAACCTCAACTGTTTCCCTTTGGATTTGGACTTGAGTCTTTACCACACGCAGTTTATAGAGCTATGCACAGTGAGTGCTGCTCCCTGAAAGGAAGGCAGAAGAACTCCAGTTGTTGATTTTTTAAACTACCAACGTGTTGGGGTGGACTCTCTCCTCTTACACTGACCACGACCTCTTTACCCACGCAGTTCAGTTTATGTAGTAACTGTAGAAGAATCTGCTTCTGCTGCTAGAAGAATTTCTGTACTGGAGTGTTCTTTCTGGGTATTAGACGAAATTGAAATAAGAATTTGGAGACCTAAGAATTTATTTTAATAGGAATTAAAATACTTCCTTAATATGAATACAGGTTTAGAGACTTAAGATTTTGTTTTAGCTGCTATCCAAAATCCATTTGATATATTGTAAAAATATAATTTTCTTCCTAAAAGTGTTTATTTAATATGAGTGGGACACAAAATTCTTGCCTACGCTTCTCTTTGGAGAAATGATACAGGGATACCTGAGATTTCCATGAAGATATTTTGGTAATTAAGCTAGTGTTATGTTTGATTCAGGAGAAAATGTGCATCATTTCACAGTAGTAAGGGAGAAGTCTGAACTTCTTTGGAAAACTTGAAAATAATATCTTGATGGTATTTCCTGATGAGAAAAAATGACTATAAAAATAAGTTATGAGCTCTATAGATACAATTTTCTCCTTTGGCTCAAAAAAATTACTTCCTACTTTCTTAAAATTATATGTATTTGTTTTGCTGTTGGTTAGAAGAATGAGGGAAAAGAAACATTTTTTAGTATTTTACCTAAAGGGAAGGTTGATGCCTTTCTGTAATAATTTCTTTTGAATTTTTGTACTTGTTAAATCTACTCAGGGTTCTGCCCTCAGTGCCAATGGTGGGCTGTTATAATGCAGTTACAGTAAATTTACTTTGGGTGTGCATATGTGTGCTGTGTGTCATAAAAATAGAGGAAAAGGGAACATAGTTACTATAGTTGCTATTTTTGATCAGCTGAGAGAAATTTCATACCTCCAGACCTAAGCAGTGAAATTTCTTCTGCGTCAGTAAAACAGTACAATTGATATTGTACCTTTATATTCATCTCACTAAAATTTCATTTCACTTCTCATTTAAACATGTAAAATTTCATAAATCAAGCAAAAAATCTTTGAAGACGACCAGTTGTGTAACAAATGTAATATATTTAAATATTCTAACTCCTGATCACCATCCAGATTAATTAATATGAACATATTTGTCTGGAATGAAAAGATCCACCTCATCAAAATATTTTGTTATAGCTCAATCATTGAGGGAGTTTACACCTTAAATTTAATCAGCAAGTTTTGCTGTGTGTTGCACTACAGCATGAAATCCTCCAAATTCTTTATTATCAGTAAAGATATTTTTGCCAAATGAGACATGAAAAGATATTTTTCTTTTCTTTCCTGTTTTGCTTTCTTTCCTCTTAAAAGTCTTGTAAAAACAGAGAAAGAAGACTAATATGTTATCAGCAGGAAATATATGAATTGTAATTTACTTTATACTCAAAATACGAGAATTAATTTTTTTCAATTTTCTTTGAAAAACCAAATGAAAAAGAAAACGTCTGTGTGTTGAATAAATTTATACAAAGTACTATAGTAATAACAATGATAACAATCACTATTTTATTGTATACCACAACTGAAAATACAACTTTACTTTCATAATATTTGATGAATTTAACTTTCATTTTACAATTTGGTTTAAAATCATCAGATTTTATATCAGTAGTCAAACTGTTTAATTGGCATGAGAGCTCAAATTATTCAATTTGGCACAGCTAGGATTTCATTTTGGAAACTGCCACATAAATAGCTTTTTCTTCTCCAAGATTACTGATATTTGATTTATATATACACAAGTAAATTAAATAACTGGATCATTCATAAAATTATACATTTGTACTCTGCTCAAAAGTAGTAAAATATTCCAAAGCAAGCAAGCAATAGCATTCACGCTCACACTTGAAAATTAGTGTTTCCTCTACACAAATTAGGCATTTACATTAATGATAGAGTCACTGAATAAAAACATGTTTGTCTACATGACAGTAAGGATCAATAGAATATTTATTAAAGGTCAAGAGTTTAGGTTTGGAAAAACCTTGAATTAAAACTCTTTACATAAGTCTATATCATTGTCATTTGTGGGGTGTTGTATTTTATACATATGTAAATAGATTAGGAAATGTGGTTATTTCTCAGTAAAACAAAAAAGTAGAGTATAAAAAAGTCAGACAGTATAGCATCATCATATTAATCAATTTGCAATATTACCCAAAAAGGCAAACTGGCTACTAAAAGAAAACACAATTTTCAAACTTTTACCAGATTGTGTACAGACATATCAAAATGAAAGAAGAATGTTAAAAATAATATTATTTAAGAGCCATCAATCTAAGCTTATACTCTCCACATTATAGAATATCTTTTTCTTACTAGGAGATTTTGGCATAAACATCTCATGTTTTTCCAAAGTTAATATGTATTATTATTGTGAGAAATGTTTGGTGAAGAATTTTTACAAATAATATGTTACTATTTAAATATAAAGATACAGTAGGTACTTCGGCAAAATTGGATCAGGCACAAACAAGTAGTAGCACAAATATAAAAAAAGCAACTACGAGTCAATTTATTAATATAATTTTTGCAAAGTATGTATTAAAAGGAAAAAATCATATCACATTGTTATGTATTTAGTATGTAGATAGAAGCCCAGTTTTACTTAAATTGTTCTGTATCTTTTCAATGACCATGAATCTTTTTATTCTATATGAATAAAATTCCAAACATTGTGTGGTCATTTGCTTGCCTCTGCTATATTCCCAACAAAGGAAATAGATGAAAAAATACTTTTTGCTTGCAAAATATCCTATAATTTGAAAATGATTTGTCTTGCTATTTCCTCTTAGATTTTAAAGTTGCAGTTCCCTGGTAGGAGAAGAAATTTTGTGTAGAAGGTAGAATACTGAGAAATATTAGTTTCAGCACATCCAGAAATTGCATGTGATTATAAAACAAAATGAGAAATACGATCACTTAGTTTAGCTCCTTATTGGTGTAAAAACTGAAGTGGGGAGAATAGAATACAGGATTTTAATTGATTCCTATATTTGAAAGATCAACATGCAGAAAAATCAAAATTGTGGCACACTAAATCCTAATCCAGTAAAAGAAATAAGCCTGGGTAACTCTATTCTAACGTTTTGCTTTGTTTTTAACATGATAAAAAATGTTTCACTTATACATTTGAGGAAACAAAGCATTTCAGATGCATACATGCTTCGAGTATTAAAATGGATCATTTGCTTTTGTCGTTTGGGAAATTTCCTATCAGTAACAGGTGTGGCTTAACCACATCCCATTAAAAGACATGAGTGTTCATTAATAGAGAAAGGAAAAATCTAGAACTGTAAATCAACGGGGACTCCTAGGGAGTTATGTATTAGGCAGTAATTAAATAATAGTTTGTGTTGCTTTCTTTCACCGGGAATTGCATCCTTTTCACCCCTTCTCTGCTAAAGCAGAGACATCCATTAGGATGAGTAGCTACAACACTTGTCAGATCCAATCATTGCCAAAGAGCTGAAGGCCAACTGAAGTGTACTCTCTTAAAGCTGGGCTTCTTCTCCCCCACAAGCCCACTGTCCTTTCACGTGCATGCAACAGTCAAAAGGGATCACATCACCTAATGAAGAAAAACAGAAGCATATGGTAGGAAGGGCCCTCAGCAGGAGATGGCTGAAATGCCAAGGCTTGCACATAAACAAAATATATGCAAAAATGTGTGTCCACAGAACCTGTCAGCCACAGCTTCAGGAAATAATAAGCCTGCAAAGGAAGATAGAGTTGTTCAGTGACCACAGTTACCTAGGAGTCTGTATTTTTACCTTAATTTTTTATTACTCTGTAAAGTGCCGCACCAGGGCAGGCTAGTCCCAGGTAGTTAATTATGCATAAGCAGTTGCAAAGTTTGATTTTGCTGTATAATACTGAGCCACATATTTTCCCCAGTATATTTTACTCATACCTACTGCAGACTTCCACATGACAGCTGAATTGCAAACTGTAAGTGACTTCGTCGCTTCCTTCCTCTTCTGCGTCCCATCGCTAAGCAAGGGTGAATGTTGAACGAAGTTCATAAATTCACCCTTTGTAACTCTAACGTAAGTGCTCGTCTTTCCAGAGGTGTATTAATATTTTAGAAGTGCATTGGGTATATTCATCCTAATTGTTTCTTTTAAATTGCTTCCGTACAAAGTTAACGGTCTTAATCAAAATCCTTTCTTCCCGGAACGGCTCTGATCGCGGGAGCATGGAGTCCTGCACTGTATGTTTGCATTTTGACAGTGAAAATGCACATTATCCTCCCTTTGGTTTGTAAGCGGTAGTGTCAGGACAACCCGAGAGTTACCACTTTGTACAATCAGACTGACTGCAACTTTCAACATTGTATGCCCTTTTGCCGTGAACATTTAATTATTCTGAAATGATATCGTTAGAATGCGGGGATTTGTAAGGGCAGAACTCGAAGATAGAATCCTATGCGATTTCTAAAATATGACTACAAGCATTTTACATTCTGATTACAGCAGATAAAACAAGCTCTTGTTCTAAAAAGCACAAGTAACATTGGGTCTTATGGGGCCGGATACAATTATGAAAAAATGTATTTTCTTCAACTTGAGTAAAAATACTTTCATTTAAGTGTTTTGTTCAAATTGCATAAATAATACATTTTTTCTGTTTAAGTATTTTGTATTATGTAAAAGATATTCCTAACATTATATTTAATATAATTTTTCTCACTTTTAACCATTTGTTAATGACACTATTTTTACCTAAGAAAATATATATTTATTTATTTTTGAGGCTAATATGAATATATACAATACACTTTCAATTCTTAAGACAAATCCTTTATTTAAAAAGGACTTGGAACTATGTGACTCAAATTTACCTTCTGTCTTAAACTAGGCATGCAATTGTTATGTGGCAAAAATTTGGTGCAGTAAAATTTGGCTTCCCCAAGTTCCAACTTTTTGCTTCACTGTGTGAATACAAAAAAAAAAAAAGAAAAGAAAAGAAAAGAAATGGCACTGTGGGCCATTTCCTTGCCTTTGGAAGTGATGCGAAGACACTTTGCAAACCATTGACACAAGCAGAATATCAGAGCTCTGTGTTCATCTTTACTTTGAGCTTCGTCTTCCTGACAGATATTCTCACTGTTGATAGCATCCTGTGGATAAGTATCTTTTTAGATCATTAAAAAATATGGTTCCTCTCTTTCTTTCTCTCCACTGCATTCTAAAACTTTCAGTTTCAGCAACTGGAGAAAGCCGAAAACACAAACCCGAGAATTTCCATTCCAATCAAACAGATTTTAAACCAGCGCTGACTGCGTCAAAATGACCCCAGAACGCCACTGGGCAGCTCTTTGTTGGAGTCGGTTCAGGAACAGGCGGTTGAACCTCGGCTTCAGCTCCCGGGAGATGGGGCCAGGCCTGAGCACGCACATCCTTCTCTGCGGACAGACGGAGAGAGGTGGATTGAGACATTTCTCAGAACCAGTTTTTCCTTTTGGCTATGATTCTTTAGGTGGATCTGAGACTGAACTGCTTGGCCCAGGATGGTCCCAAATGTCCTTTTAGCTACTTCATTACGGGGAATGGGAAAGTCAGGGAGAGCAACTTCAGGCAAAATGTTGACTCCTCGTGCTGCGCCTTTGATTCCGGTGCAAAGGTGTTCTCAACCTTCTGTGACGCCCTGGATTCATCTCTTAATGCTCGGTGTGTTAGAGAAACCCTGGCCCTGAAGTGCTTGTTTTTTTTTTTTTGTTTTTGTTTTTGTTTGTTTTTTTGTTTCTTTCCCTGAAGTACAGCTTTGCAGATACTTCTGGCAATTTGGTTTTAAAATGTGGAATAAAGAGGTTTTGGAGGGTAATGCCAGAAGAAAAATCTGTACTACACAATTACTAGAATAATTCAAAAAGCAAAAAAAAAAAAAAAAAAAACAAAACAAAACAGAAATTTGCCTGAATACTGTGGCCATTATCTGGTTTGAAAAGAGCTTACTGAGCAAATATTTTGCACAAGAAAATATACATTTCTGAGAAGTCTTTTGGATGTTTTGAGTGCTTACTTATTTTTTGCTCTTACCCTTCAAAAACACCCATGAATAAAATAAAGCTGACATCTAACAGTATCTTAACAATCTAACCCAAGCAAGACTACTATTACTTACTGTGTTCAAAAATATAATCCATTTCTTAAAACTTATTAATAATTTGCTACTGCATGAGGCATTTAAAAATCATTGTACCACGAGCATGTACAATGTACATGTAACATATAATTTATAATTTACTAAGTGAAATATTTGAAGCAATTGACAAATTTTCTATAAAGAAAAAAGTATATAGCACTGAGGATTTGGAATTAAAAATGAATAATTAAATGCTATTTCCGAAACATGCAAATCTTCCTTGTTAATTATAACTGAAAAAAATTGAGAATGTATGTTGGTATTACAAAATATTTTAAAATTTAAATATATATTGACAACAAAAAGCAAATGATTTTGAAGAAATTAATTATTAGAGTATAAACTTACAATTTTAGCTTCGTCTAAGGTACTCTGAATGCAAATTTAACCCATCTTTTTTGATATAGTACCAAGATTGTATGATATCTCCTGGAATTTAAAAATACTGAATATTTCCATATCTTATTTGAGCTCATGAAAATGAAATGACTACTAATATCCTACTGGAAGCAAGTGGCAGAATACAACTGAACACATAGCACAAATTCCACAAAATTAAGGACTTTAGCTATTGGCCAAGAAATGTCGTCTCCTATTCTGCTTCAGGCAGAAAACCTTTCTCTTAAAATTATATTCTACCAAAAGCAACTCTTAGTGTGTTGTTCAAGGGCAGACATGGGTTTAAGGTATAAAAATATGCATTGAATCTGTGAACATGAACCTTGCTCACATGGAACAAATGTACATCATGGAATATTTTACTTCTTCTTTGCTTTGCTTTTATTTTCAGTTACACATGAAATAGAGGGGAAAGCAAAGCATATGTAAGTGGAAAATAAAAGGCAGTACATTTGCAGAAGTTCAGAAAAACTGACTAAATTAGAAATTACAGTACGTTGATGCTATTTGTCATTACTGGACTGTTGAAACACCTCAGATAATATTGACTTGACTTGGGAAACATTTAGAATTTTCTCTGAATTATTTTGAAATAGGATAAAAAAAATACTGAAAGCACCCTTGTGCTGTTGTTAGTCCCTTTAATATCCCCAGATATTTGCCACACTTGGTGTTATATATCCTGTTTTGCTAACATCAGTGTGTCTTGCTGCTACATAAGGAGTTGTTTTATTGTTGAAAGTTTGTGTAAAGGCTTTAATGTGTAAAATATGAAAATACAAAATGAAATTGAACCGGTGGATCAGGTCCCAGTGAGCAAAAGGAATACACATAGTTGACATATATCACTTAAGAGAATGTCTGAATACAGAAACATAATAAAAAATTACATCGGACTGGTGGAGTTCTTCAATATATTTTTATGAAGGTGCCAAAGCTGGGTGTATTAAAAGTGTCCAAGTATAAAAAACACAAAGACCACGTGGTACTAGGAACAATAGTAGACATGATATTTTCCTTTGAATTTTAGCAATAGTTTTAAAACATTAGGGCTTTCTTTATTTTTAAACTTAGGTGTTTTGGCAGCGGCACATTTGCAAGGCTATACATATTTGTTTCTAGAGTTATGCCATTTACATTCTCTACAGCATATATTATCTGACTAATTGACAGATATTTCAATTAGAAGAGTCTAAGATAAATATTGCTCTTGTAGAGTTGCTAGCAAGATTGACAGCTTGGCACTGCCTTTCTATGGGCTTATCATGCTGCTTTCAAAACAAAATCGCCTTCATAATCAATAATGAGAAGAAGAATAAACAGGCCTAGTACAATTAATTTTCTATATGGATTGCTTCACTCCCCCTACTCTTTTCCTTTAACAGGTAAACGGTTGCAGGTGGAAGACTTATTATAGATTTTACATCCAGCCCATGAGGATTTTGACTGATTCCATTGAGCAGGCTCGGGTCAGCTAAGTCCTTCCCTTCAAAGCATCATGGGTGTCTCCGAGCATCATTGCAAGCTTGTCCTGGCAGTCAGCCAGGCTTCAAAAGCCTTTCACTACAGTCACTGACTCACTAATGGGCAACTGCAGGCTTTCTGATTTTCCCTTCGTTTCATGTGTTCATTTGACATAAATTTAATTAAACCAAATCTGGTGTTAAAGCAAGATGAGATAAAAGTGATATGTTTTAAATTAAAGAACTGTGAAAGATACAGGAAATAGAACGATGCTTTTTTTTAAAAAAAAATCTGTTTCTGTAAAATATTGTCAATTTTCATGAGCTCACTACTTAAAGTCGGCCAAAAAATAAAAAAAATCGGTATGCATTATTAAGAATAATGTGTATCCGGGGTTAGATGAAGGTCTTGGCCCCATATTCTCTGTAGTCAAACCTTTCATAGAATTCTTATTTTTTTCTTTCATTTGCACACTTCAGGTAGTCCTCTCTTCACAGGATATAAGCCAAGCCTGCCCTTGTGCTGGCTACATAGTTATAGTTGCTGGAAGCTCAAAAGCATACAACAGCAGAAACATGAAAAGATTATATATTAAATATAAAAAACTCGTTTTTCAAAGGTCTCTTGGCTTTTACTTAAGGCTAAAGAGATTATGAAAGTAGAAAAGATCATGTAGCTTTAAAAGCTCCATTTAATTGCTTTGAATGTTGCTTTAGGAAACATCCAAGTTTCGCCTTTAAAAATCTCTTTTTTGGCCATTAAAAGAAGCCTTAGACAATACTAGAAGAACTAAAAGCAGTCTTGCAGAATTACTCTGGTGTTCCTCATTTCTGCTGTGCAATGCTACTACCTCCAACAACCACACTGAATGCTGGATGCAAAGTGATTACTCTGAGCAAATACACACCAGCTAGCAGTGATTGCACCTATCCTATGGATAAGAGTGCAAAACCAAAAGAACAGAGCTGACAGGTGTGCAGTTGGAGGCAGATTTCTCTGGAGCACGAAGCAGTGTGTGGCATGTGGGTTCTCAGTAATTTTGCATCCTAACTTTTGATACCCAACTTCTTTCAGTGCAAACTAAGCTCATGTGTCTCCTCTTTACTGCTCTGTCTTGTTTAGTTTTTGTAGAATGCATTATGGTTAGATTATATGGTTTAGAATCATCAAATCCTTCTACAACCTCTTTTATTTAAGAGGTTAAAAGTTAAGGATCGGGGCTGTTGAGATGGCTTAGCGGCATAAGCACCTGCCTGGCAAGTGCGAGGTCCCGAGTTTGACTCCCGGAACCCATATACGAAAAAGGGGCGGATGATATCGCTCAGCGGCATGGGTGCCTGCTGGTGCGCGAGGTACTGAGGTCGACCCCCCCGTACCCACACACACAAAAAAAGTTAAGGATCAAGATTAAGTGACTTCTGTAGGTTCACACAGCCTGATCTTAACACTACTGAGACAAAACTCCCATCTTTTGACCTCCCAACAAATTATGTTGAGTGCTTCAGTATAACATACATTTAAATTTTTTACAACCCACTCTTTCTTGTACTTCCAGGTGTTTGTCATGTCTTTGACCCACCCAGAGATAAATTTCCTAATGGTATTGATAGAGTTAAATCTGCATACATATCTCAAGAGCTTCATATGCTGTTCTTCCTTTAGTAATTATTGGTTAATTGTTGGTCTCTCCTTTAGATTTGGGTATTGCTAATGAGACCACTTTTAGACAATGACTGCTACGACAAATACATTACACATGAAAGACATTTAATTCTGTAATAAAACTCCAGGTCAAGCAAACATTTCACCAGCCATTGAAGAGAGGAGAGTGACCCTCAATATGATGGGCATTTCTTGGTTCCATATGAAATTTCACTTTAAATTGTACTTTGAAGACCATTGCCTTTTAAGTGGAAAAAACAATTTTCCCCTCAGACATAAAGCCTTAAAAATACTCTTGATTCTTTCAGGCATGATCCTAAATTTACTTGCAAATTCTTCCTCTCCTTTTTTCATTCTTTCCTTCTTTTCTTTTTCTTTCTTCCTTCCTTTCTTTCTTTCTTTCTTTCTTTCTTTCTTTCTTTCTTTCTTCCTTTCTTTTTTCTTTCTTTCTCTCTCTCTTTTTCTTTCTTCCTTTCTTTCTTCTTTATCTATCGTCTTTCTATCTTTCTATTGTCTACACATTCCACATTCCTATCCTAAGTTCAAGTGTTAAAGAAGATTGTCTTAAAATGCTTAAAAAGACTCCTTAGAATCCACACTGACAGCCTGTGTTAATAGAAATTTTTTCGTGTTAATTTATCAGCATTTGTTCTATGTACTATTATTCAACACATGGCCATCAAAAGAGTGTTCTGCCATTCACTGCTTATATATAATAAAATGGCAAATGAGCCGATGAACACTTAGTAATCATTCTACATAACAGATATGCCAGACTTTTTCATGGTATATTCTGCTGTCAATAATTTTACAATGTTAAACTTGATAGATTATTAAAATCTTTGTTAATTCCAAATTCTAGAATTTCTTGCGCATTTTCTTTTAGTAAAAGCTGATTGCTGATGTCAAACCTTAGAGATGGAGAAGATCTAGAAATTACTAGATGATTTAACCAGGCTAAGTGATTAAGTTGGTTGGTCAGAATGTAAATTAGAATATTCATAATCTTGCCACTCTCGACATCTGATAAAAACTTTAAAAAGCACAAATACATTTAAAATAACTCAATGTTTAGCATAATTTGCATAAAGTGCAGTTTTTTATAATAATATGACAATACAATCATTCTCAAAAATTTCTGTCTTAGCTGGTTGCGAATCTGTGTAACCAAATATCTTTGTTTGAAAAACAAAATATTTAAAAACATATACCATGCAATATTTTTGTATACTTAAAATTATATTTCTATTTCCAAAATAATTTTGTACAACATAGTAACTTGAGTTTTTCTTTAAATATTTAAAAGAAACTTTAACCTTCAAGTTTTACATACTTATTAATAACCATAAAAACATCAGATATACTTAGCCCAACATTTAGAAAATAAGATAAAATGTAGCTTCATACGGATAATAAATCTATCTATCCACAGATATATAGATACATCGTTATTGGGGGATAGAACCTTTGTAAAGTAGAATTGAATCCTAAGGGAAAGGAAATTCTGAGCCTATCTCCGGGAAGCACTTTTTCATGATTCTCAACAGTGGTAAAAGATTTCTGGCAAACTAATGTCAAACATTTTTTTGGGAAGGTATGAAAAACGATTAATTCTTGAGAGCAATAAGCAAATGACATAGAAACTGGCAACTGAAAAAATTAGAGTTCCAAAAAGCAAATAAGAATTTCAAAAGTAATCTATAGAAATCAGATTTTTAAAAATTCCCCCTGATATTTAATCCTTTTACATGGTATTAAGTATCTCCCATAATTAGCATTTTGTTTAGTGTCTTAGCAACCGCTTTTAGGAAACTAGTTCTTGAAAATGATTGAGAAGTTACAGGCTAATTTTTGGCGGAATGCATTCCCCTGTTGCCAAGAATTTAGATAACATCTAAGGATTCATACCTGACATATTAAATTTCCTCTGAGTGAGATTATGGTGGAAAGTTCCCAATACTAAATATGAAATACAGCAAATATTTTGTAGAGTAGTCAGTGTTTAGTAAGTTTGTATGAATGATACCCAATCCCTGTATCTTACTTGGCATCCTATTAGATAAATTCAGACTTTCACACAGAATTTTGTCCAGTTCAGATGGAATAAGATCTTTTCCTTCATTAATCCTCCAACATTCCCCCTCCTCTCCTCCTTTCTTCTTTTTTTAAAATTTATTTACTCATTCATTTAGTTATATAAATTTATTTTAACTGGTATATAAAAACACAAAATTGTACATATTAATAGGATAGCATGCAATGTTTCACTATTTGCATAAAGAAGGCTATAGTAAGAATGAGAAAATTTTATGCCTACTGTATCATTGACTAAATATAATTGATTGGGTTATTTCTTCTCATCTAATTGACAAAGAGCTTTCAGCAAGGATTTTCAATCATAAAAGCCATTTTCAGCTTGCTGGTTCAAGTTGGAGCTTGGGCCATATTTGTGGACCTATTCTATAGAAATCAAATATGTCTTTGTAAGTCTTGCTCTGTAAGAGACTCTACAGAAGTGACACTGGTATTTAGAAAGTTACCAAATTATAATAGTTCTTGTAGTAGAATGAAAGTATGAGTAGCTTTTTTTTCCATAATGTATCATAATTAAAACATTTTAAAATATTAATTAATGATATATTTTATAATTTAAATAATCTCTGTCGATTGCACAAAAATCTGAGAACTGTTAGTACATTTTTGATTGGTTTTCAGTGAGCAGTTAGTCTTAACAGAATTTCAAAGCAACAATTGCTTAGCACTTAATTCAAGTTGTTTATAATATATTGACAAGAAAGGGCACTCTGAGACACTAGAGCTCTTACTTCATTGTCATTTAATGCTAATTTATAAACACATTTTATATGGATATGTAATGGATAAATCTGATAACCTTTCAAATCCCTGGAGTTTTAAAAATGAGTACAACCACCTTTTAAACATGCACTACTCCTCTCCCAAACACAATTATTTTGAAGAAGGAAAAGTATAACAGGAAAACAAATGAACAAAATCATAAACTAAAGAAACATGAAGAATCTGGGTCTGTACCCCAAATCTCTTTTTTGAACAGGTGACCAATAACTAGCTTTTCTTTTCTGTTATTCAATTCTGGAAAGGAAGGAGAACTTCTCATATGACTTAGACACTGTGGGGGAGATAGATTTATGGAATCAGAGAGTTAAACTAGAAAGAAATTCACCGATTAAAATTCAGAAAATTTGATGAAGCCCTCTATAGTTAATAATTGTATGAGATAATCAACTAGTTGGTTTGGACAGACGGTTTAATTAACCACCATGAGTCCAATAAAGTTTTCTAGCTAAAAATGCATTTCATATTGTAAACTGCTTTCTCCCCATCATAAGTTTCCTTCACAATTTATGATTTAGTTTTTCTTTTTTAAACAAGAAGTTTATTGGGCCGGTGAGATGGCTCAGCGGCATAAGCGCCTGCCTTGCAAGCGCAAGGGCCCGAGTTCGACTCCCGGATCCCACATACGATAAAGGGGCCGGTGATATCGCTCAGTGGCACGGGTGCCTGTTGGCGCACGAGGTCCTGAGGTCGACCCCCCGGTACCCACAAAAAAAAAAAAAAAAAAAAAAAAAAAAAAGCAAAGAAGTTTATTTAAACAACAAGACACTTGACTTGAAGGGAAAACTGTCAGGGATTCTTTTGTTTTTTAAAGTGTAATTTACTCCTAAAGATAGATTGCCCTACATGTAAGAGCTACATACAAAAAAGTTATAAAATTCTCCTTGGTTTTACAATGATAAATGAAAAACATTAAAACTCTACAATTAAACAAGGTATGCAAAGATGTTTATGTTGTTGTCTTTTCTGTTAAAACAGAGCAAAATAACTTACTGGAATATAAAGATAAGAGCTGATGAGCATGCCATTAATGGAGAAAGGGGACTGTTTTCACAGAACCAGTAATTCCCCATGCCATCTCCATTTGATGTCAATCAAAACATATTGTTGGCCATTTAGTTTAAAAAATGCAACAAGCTTGTGAACATACACCAGATACTTTATGTACAATAAAGGAATGGAGCAGGAGTAAAGGAAAGAATAGAGAGAGCTCTACTGTAGTAGTGAAGATATGATAGAACCAAATTGCAGCTTTCTAACTGAGAATGTATTCTTGCTCTATAAGATCAGTTCTGGAGCAGAGTTGTCGCAGGTTCCCCCTTTAGTAGACACCTCCTGTCTGCTGCTGGGACGCGTCGACCCTGTCTTCGTCCTCCGTTTCCAGCTGTGCGGGTGTCTGTTTCATTGATGGGCTGTCCATCAAATCGGAATCTGAGCTGCCTCATTGATGAACCCCGTCGCTCACGACAGGCTTTCATTAGCTCACTAAGAGGTGTGTGCCTCTTAATCTTAAACTGCACCGCAGAACCTCCCTGCCCCGCCACCTTCAAATTAATGTGATCGCTGTTCTCAGTCTTGGCTCCTTGGGCTTTTCCTCGGCCATCGCCGGCGCCCCACTCTTCCGAGCAGCAGCCTCACGGAAGAGGTACCTGGTCCGCACCGAGGGAGAACGCGAGCAGCACCAGGAGCGGTGGCCGAGTTGTGATTTAGTTTTATAAGTGCATATAAAGTTATGCAAGTGACACAGTAAATAAATAAAACATAAAAGATACCGCTTCTCTGGCGGCAGAAGTGAACTGCCGCTAGATTTCAGCCCAGTTGGCACAAGGATAATGCTTTGGAGCAATTCAAGTCTGAATCAGTTTCAGTGATACCATTTAAGCTGGAGGTATGTGGCAGAGCGAAGACGTGACTAAACTAAATTTGGCTTAAGCCACCTATTACTCATACCCTCTTTCTACTGCATTCACACTTCAATTAACAAACTGTGTATGATACACACATATATTTATAGTTTATATTTTTCCTGTGTTGGCAGTGAAACTTTTTAAATTACCTTCTGTAAGCTGTGAGAGTCTTCTATTTCAATCCGATAAGCTTAGTTTAGCTTCTGAAGTGGTGGGGTGCATGGTTTTTTCCTGTTCATCCTGGAGAGTAGCTGCATTTTTTGGCTTTTACTTACCTCTGTCCCAATGCCACTTTCCACTTCTCTTGCTAAGGGGGATTTGACCGTTATCACATCCCTATCATAATAACTAACACTCAGAAAAAGGCTTCGTGCCAAGCATTTTGTATGTGTTACTATTATTTCCAGTCAAAAGATACAGAGATGCATTAAGATTATAAAGGTAGTAAACTTGACTAAAGCTAGAAGGTCAGTATCTTCTTTAGTCAAATTTTCAGTCCATATCTTTCTAATGAAAAACCTGTGCTTTCTAAAGGTTAGGTTTATTGAGGTATAAGCTACATACATTAAGAGGAACAGTTCTCTGAGGTTTAATAAACATTCTAAGTGTATAACCACCACTATTATCAACATAAGAATATTTTCACCACCCTAAAAAGTTTCCTCGTGTCTTGTTATGGTCAGCCCACTTCCCCTACCCCGCTGGCTCCTCCCCATCTGATTTCCATCACTAGAAACTTGCCTTTGTTGGTATGTCATAAAATATAAACACATGGTATGTGGCCTTTTGCGTGGGCTTCTTTCACTCGGGATACATTTTAAGGCGTACCTTCAGTTTTGCTTGTTAATTCCTTTTTATTGAACAATATTCCTTTGTATAGAAGTAATTCATTTATTCAGTAGCTAATGTGCATTTATTTATGTTTTGTCCAGTTCTCAGTGATTGCTAATGAAAATACTAAAACCAATCTTATACAAGTATTTGTGTGGACACGTGTTCATCTCTCAAGATAACTCCCTAGGGAAAAGAATGTTGGGTCATAAATAAGTTTCTTGACTATGCTTCAGGTATCAGAATCAGCCAGACTGTTTTCCAACAGGACTGAAAATGCATTGCATTCCCGAAGGCAATGTATGAGAGTTTCAGGAGCTCTGCATCTTCATCAGGCATTTCAAGAATTGTGTAGTGGAATCTCATTGTTGGAATTTGTCTTTCCCTAAGCAAAAAGATTTTGAGCATTTTTCTTTATGCGCTTGCTTTTCACCTGTCTCTTTTCTTTAGTGAAACATCTTTTAAAAGCATTTGGTCCTTTTAAAAATTGGGCAGTTTCTTTTTATTGAGTTCTGAGATTTTAAAAATATATTCTGAATACAAATACTATGTGAAATGTATTTTCTACCTGTCTGTGGCTAGTTTCAAAAATGGATACTTTAAGAAGAGTACATATTTTTAATTTTCTTTTTTTTTTTTTTTTTTTTTTTTTTTTTTTTTTTTGGGTACCAGGGGTTCGACCTCAGGACCTCGCGCGCCAGCAGGCGCCCAGGCCGCTGAGCGATATCACCGGCCCCTTTTTCGTATGTGGGTTCCGGGAGTCGAACTCGGGCCCTCGCGCTTGCAAGGCAGGCGCTTACGCCGCTGAGCCATCTCACAGGCCCTAATTTTCTTAAAGGCTATTTTTCTTTTATGTTTTGTTTTTGGTGCATTGTTTGTTTTTAACCTAATAAATTTTGCCTAGCCCAGTCACAAAAAGGTTTTTCTGTTTTCTTCTAGAAATTTATAGTTTTAGCTTTTACATTCATGTGTATAACCTAATATTATGTACAATTCAAAGTATAAGTAGAAGTTCAATTTTTATAATTTTTCAATGCTAAATAGGAAAACTAGGACCTTATGCAAAAGATTCCCCTCCCCCTGAATGAACTTTACAACTTTGTCAGAAAAAATAATTGGCCATATTTGTATGATGGCCGCCATGATTATAAAGTCCCTAGGCAATAAATAATACCACAAGAAAATATAACTAAGTTACTTACCAAAAACGATTCAAGTTGCCGTGCTGATCCTTTGCAATTGCTATGTACCTTTCTGCAAGTTCCTTGTTCTCTGGTCAACTATGTAACCGTGGGGGCTGGTGAGATAGCTCAGTGGCATAAGCGCCTGCCTGGCAAGCACGAGGTCCTGAGTTCGACTCCCGCTACCCACATACGAAAAAAGGGCCAGTGATATCACTCAGCGGCATGGGTGCCTGCTGGCGCATGAGGTCCTGAGTTCAACCCCCAGTACCCACAAAAAAAAAAGAAAAAAATGAACTATGTAACCGTAGCTAAAACAGTGAAAACCATGTAACCTTAGCTAAAACAGTTGTAACCATGTAACCATAGCTAAAACAGGTGAAACCATGTAACAGTAGCCAAAGCAGTTACTTTCTGTTCCAATCAGGATGTGATTTTTGCTTTAAATTCTGTGTGCTGTAGAGGCTCGGGGCTGATCTATGATTTCCCTGGGTGGAGTGCACGGGTCAGTCAGCTGGCCAGCTTAATAAAGGCTCATCAAACTTCTAGATTGGCTGTCTGGCTTTCTATTATGAGTTGTAACCCATAACAATTTGTACATATAATGATTGTCAATTTTGATGTTTTTATTTTTAAACCTATATTTATGCCAATATACACTGTCTTAATTACTAGAAGCTTATTGCAAGTCTTGAAGTCAGATAACATTGCTAGTCAACTTTGTTTTATGTTTTCATTTAAAAAAATGTTTACAACACAGCTTTATACCAGTATACACTAAATAATCTAGCTAATATACACTAAACCCTTCCTATTCTTATGTTCTAACTCATTACTTAAAGATCGATTAATCTCACCTACTTGCACCTATAAGGAGAAAGTATAAATTCTTCAAAAAATAAATTTTTTTTTGTAGGTGACATTTTTCACTAATAGTCTGAAAGTTCAAGACTATGGCTGTATGATACATAACTGCAATAGATCACCAAAATGTATTATTAAAATACCTGTCTCATATTTAAAAATCTGTGTGCCTAATATGTCTCAAGAAAATATTAAATCTGTAGTAAATGTTATACTAATTTACTTTTAAAGAAATGAGGATCCTTAAAAGTTAGTTTAAAAAATATATATACATATACACTTACGAATACATTTCACACATATATACATATTTAAATATCAAAATAAAACATACTCAGGTACTATTATTCTTAATCTGATCACCAGTGTAATAATTTTAAATAGATTTTGAAGATAGTCGGAAAGTTGAATGATTTGTCCATATAAGTGATATTAACAAAGATTTTATATCATCAAGATATAAACATAGAAAGTGTGATATTAGCACCAGAAAAGACAGATGTTTCTCAAAAGGGAAGGGGACCAAGAGATGGAGGGAGAAGAGTTGGAGAAAAGGGGAAGGGGATGAAAAAAGAATTAAGATTTGTCATATATGTATACCAACTCCCCAAGAGAAATATAATTATGATGTACCAAAAAATGTAGTAATAAAAGTAAATAAAAAACATAAAGTGAGATCAAAGTGTGTATGTGCTTATGTCCATGTGTGACAATGTATGTATTCATGGGCATGTGTGCAGTGGGAGAGGTATTTATTATAAAATGACATTTCAAATAATTTGGCAAAATACAATTTCTTAAAAACTGCGTTTGGATAATTCAGTATTATGAATGAAATAAGTTCAGATGAATGACGCATGACCATCTAAAAAGACAACTTTCATTCTAATTAAATACAAAGAAGACACACACATTGGAATACAATAAGTTTGAATAAATACTTAACTTGGTGAAAAAGCACTTTTAAAAAGCAGTTCATGTATTATTGATTGAGATGTTTAAAAAATCTAAGCCCTGGAATTCAAACTCTTTAGAGGCATTATCTTATTTAGCCCTAGTAGACTGGCCTAAATATGGAAAGTAAAAGGTGATAACACAAAAATCTAAGAACTTCATAAAGGGCTGTCTGAATCTACTTTGAAATGATTAACAGATTTTACTTCATCAAATTAAAAAGAAATACATAGTCATACAAACCTTCAATTCCAGGATACTTATTATACAAACTGGTGAAATATTTATTCTCAAGACCAAAGATTCACATGCTTTCATATCAAACATGTCTGAAAGCAATTATAGCAAAGAAAATTTGTACAAATAAAATTAGGAAAATCATCAAAGAAGAAATTACAGTAACTAAACACGTCAAACAATGTTCACATTTTTAATAACCAGAAGTATAAACAATTATATGTTCTATAATTGGATGATACTAAAAGTATTCAGTGTATTCAATACCATTTGTGGTATTCAGCAACTAAATCTAAGTATGATAGGCAGTCACATTCACTATTATAACTCATGTAATCTCAGGATAACAGTGCAGCAAGACAGATCAAAAACCCTAAATTTGGCCGGTGAGATGGCTCAGTAGCATAAGCGCCTGCCCGGCAGGCACGAGGGCCCAAGTTCGACTCCCGGAACCCACATACAAAAAAAGGGCTGGTGATATTGCTCAGCAGCACGGGCACCTGCTGGCGCGCGAGGTCCTGAGGTTGGACCCCCGGTACCCACAAAAAAAAAAAAAAAACCCTTAAATTTACATTACTTTTGACTCTAAAATTCCACTTCTAGGAGATTTTTCTAAAGTAATAATGAGAAGAAATGTAAAGAAATTTGTAGAAAAATCATCACTGAAATAGTATTTGAAATAGTAAAAAACAGATACCTTAGGGAAAATATATCAACATTATATAAAAACATGTTATAAACAGTATTTTGACATTAATATCCAGCTGTATTTATATCAGCAATTCTAAGAACTAGTGAAACATAATCACCCCAGGAAGACAGCTACTGAATCATCTGCATATCGTCTTTTGGACAGTTCGACATGGGGATGAAATGAAGTGGTTCTCAATAATAAATGAAAAGAGCGATTGCTTGCTTTTCAATATTACTTATGATACCTGTAATGGAAGAAAGAGCAGAGATGGAAGAACAGACCCCAACATTATATGAGGCATCAAAGAGAGCAATGGCCACTACGTAAGGGAAATATATGACTTATCATTCAATCCAAGACATGTCTGAGAAGGTCAAGGGTCTCTAGTTATTGTTACACCACATGGACCGGTAAATCCTTAATTGGGTATATAAACCAGCCATATGCCATCTTGCCTCTCAACAGTCCATCTGCCCAGGATTATTTTTGGTTATAAAAACCCCTGATTTTCAGTATTAGGTCACATCATATTTGTAACTGTAATTTTCTTCTATTATCCCAAAACTATATTGATTTTTATGCAACAAAACCCTATGCTGGTGGAACCACAGAGATAAGGTAAAGGAGGCTGAAAAATTATTTGTGTGACTAGCACGAAGTAATGTGTAAGAAAAGGCAATTTGGAAAATTCAAATTGTCTTGGAAAATCCACAAGAGGCTACTATTTAACTTATATATCAATGGTGGGATAACTTCAATTTCTAGGTATCCATGTATATAACAAAGGCTCTAAAATAGAGAATGTGGCTAATAAAGTCATATTTGTTAGATAAGTAGAATTAAAAATCTAAACAATTTAACCTATAAGGAATTTTGCTTCTGTTTAAAATTTTTAAAAAATTTCTTACATTTTATATGCCAGATATTATTTAAATGTTTCATATTCATTAACCAACGTAACATTTATAATAGTCCTGTGGTCTACAACCTAAGACCAAAGATATACATCTAAGATTGAGAAAAAAATGAGTTTATTAATTTCTTACAATCAAGAAAAGTGTTCCAATCCAGGAAACTGCAGGACCTCTTAATAAAAGAGTGTTGGAAGGGACTTAGAAAATGTGGTCTTACTGAATGATTTTAGAATTCAAGTACTCAAAAAGGTTTGCTCTGGATTGCATGTTAGGAAGGAGAAGAAATTCTGTGATTGATACCGTATATGCACTTCTATGCAGAGTATTGTAGGAACAAAGTGAGCCAGTGTGCACTCCTAAAAGCAGCAGCCACTGCTATGCTAGCTGAGAAAGGGGGATCGCTGATTTTTGTGGTTCGACCAAAGGCGATATTTTTGTCTTCTGCTCAGATGTAAGTATGAGGTAATGTTGGGTTTGCCTCCCTTTATCTCAGCACAGAGGGAGTTTAAGGTGGTGGTGACAGCTGACATCCTTTTGTTCAGGGAGAAAACCTTCCACCTAGCTGTGAGCACAGACCTGGCGGCAACAGGCCCTGCTTTCAGAGCCAGGTGGTTTGAGCTAGACCGACAGTGGCTACTCTTTTCTTTCTCACTACTATTTTTAATCCATTTCCCAGCAAAGAAACTGAGGTACACAAAACTTACATGATTTAAATATGTGTGTAGTAACTGGTAGAAGTAGGATTCTGGGATTTCTGATTATGGATTAGTCTATGAGTTTTCCTGTTAGGAGTCACGTTCTGTATGTGATACTGATACTGTGAAATGTATACCTGGTCTTTTTCTAGCTTCTTGGCATATAGTTCCTGAAAATTTTTAAATCTTTAACATAATGCTTTTCTGTCGTACGCTAAAGAATTGGCTAGTGGCTGGCAGACCATAGATATCTTCAAGATGAGGGCTGGTCACTTGAGAGACCTAGGGAGGGAGTTGTGGGAACCCTGCATCACAAGTAAATAAACGTGGGACTTGCAATAGGCATCTGATGGGGATGGGAGGTGCAGTTTTGAGGACAAAGCCTCAGCCTGCTAGGTCTGATGTTATCTTCAGGTAGGTAGAGTTAGAACTGAATTGAATCAGAGGATGTTCACACAGCTGGGAGCTGTGGTCACATCATTTGTTGTTGGTGTATATGGGAAATCACTCATACCTGGTGTCCAAAGCATGCTGTTGGGACAGTACAGCGTCGGAAACTAAGTTTGGAGTTTAAGAGTTTTTTTTCTCTATACATCATTAGTTACAACATTCATATTTTTCTTGTAATTGTGAAAGAAATTATAATTAAATTATGAAAGAAAAGTAGATTTTTATCTTGTTGATCATGAAGTTGTTTTTCTCCTAAAAGTGATTACTACTGCTAGTTTCTTTTATGTGTATGATTCTATGCAGAGAGACAGTTAATTCCTTTTTTCCTTTTTCTTTGATATTTGTATATTTTCTGACAATATTTGATACCTATAAATTTTTGAGTGTGCCTGAGTGATCCTTTCTCTGTATGTCTCAGGAGCAGGAAATCTTCTGAACTTAGTGTTATGTACAGTAAGTGACATAGAAGTTAGCTATGAACTCAGGACTGAGCCTGAAGACTGTCTTTCACCCAACATCTCAATACAGGGTATCCAGCCGAAAGGAGAATATAGCTATCTGGAAAGCAAATCTCTTGTAATTCTGATTGTACTCTGGTCATTGGCCTAGAAGATGACATTTTTCTAAGTCTTACTGAAAGGCAAGAGAAGGGACGCCATGGAAAATCTGGTTACAATGCATCCTGCCTGTCAAGGAGATTACTGAAGGCTAAAATATGCCTGGGAACTGTTGGCAGTGGGAGCAAAAACTCAGGAAGAATGGAACAGAGAAAATTGGACTGTGCTTACTTACCTCTCAATAAAAACCTCCATCTTTTACCATTTCTCTTCATCAGTGAACTCCGTATCTTCTCTTTTGATCCACTAACAATCACTGTTAAATTTATTAAATGCTTACTCACTATAGGGCATAGTACAACTCGTTTTGTAACAGACACCATTCCTAATTTGTGATAGTTACTTTTTTAACGGTGTACTACTCTTTCCTTTTTTATTAGTACATGTTTGTAGTACATAATGTTTACATTCCTCAGGTGGAGTTGGTACATTGTATGTGTTAACTTGGGTACATTATAATACCAGAGGTATTTGCTCAAACACTGGTGTGAATGTCCCTTTGAAAGTATTTGTAGAGGAAATTAACATGTGAATCAGTAGACTTTGTGTGATGCTGATTCTCCTCTGTAATATAGCTAGGCCTCATCCAATCAGCTGAAGGTGTTAAGAGAAAACAGACTGAGGTTCCTTGAAGAGGGTGGAATTCTGCTTCTAGAACGCCTTCAGATTTGAGCTGCAACATCAACTTTTCTCCATGCCCCCTGCCTGCAGGCCTACCCTGACATTTCTATCTTGCTTACCTCCACAACCACATGAGCAAGTTCCTTCAATAAATCTATCTATCTGTCTGTCTGTCTGTCTGTATTTTTACCTACTTACTAACCAACTATCTATCTATGTGTCAGTTCTATTGGTTCCACTTCTCTGGGGAATCTTGACCTTAAGCTTTGCTAATTTTCTACTAGAAATTCCCATCAACCTTCATTATTGCTGCTGAAAAGTTAGTATCTCCATTTACTTTTCCTTCAAATCTTAACAAAATGTCTTGGGAATTCATCTTTATTTTGTATGACTACCGACCCTGACCAAGTCCAAGCTACCATCATCTCTCTTAAATTCATAAAGCTTTCGAAAGAGGCAATCATGTTCCCCCTTCCTTCTCTTCTATTATACTCCACAAAATGTAGATGTCACCATCTAGTGTGGTTCCTTGCTTTGTGATCATGGAAATTAAAACTAAAGCATGAATTTGCAAGAAAAACCTTTAACTTAAAAGTAAGAAAACATAAGGGGAGGCACATCTCCAAAGAAGATCGAGGCAGTCCCCTTTCTCAACAAGGAAAGTAAGAGCAAAGTCTAGTTTGAGCAGCTGAAGGGCCACACTCTAATGTGATCAGACTGGCCCATTCACAAAAGACTCAGAGATCAATTTTATCAACTGCCTTTTTGGGCTAGGTTCTGGGCAGTCATTGCCTCAGTCCTGGTTCTGTATCTATGGAGGAATCCTCATGAATTGAAGGGCAGTTTGGTTCTCATGAGAGGAGTCTGCATGACTTGGGGCAGGCTTGATAGTGTGAGGCTCTGCTGGAATCCATGATGACTATAGCTTCAGGGATTTCTGAGAATAGCTGTTCTCAGTCTTGAAGGCTGATAAATTTAGCACTAATAAATCTTCTTTTCTAACATTTAGATACTACCTAAATTACCAGTATGCTAATATGTGAAGTTGAGAAAGATTTGACAAAGAGTTTTACAAAATAAAGGTCCAACTTTGTTTTACTGTTAATTACCTATTGGGCTTTTGTAGGCTTAAGTAAAGAGACATAATTTTTAGCAAAAATGAAACAAATACTTTTCAGTTCCTGAGTATCTTAGAAGAAAACACAGATTGTGCTTTTCATGAGTAACAGGTTAAGGGCCCAGGAATTTGTCCTGTTCTGAGAGTGATCTATGGTTCGTCATGACTCTGCCAGGTTCAGTTTGGCTTTTCTTCAAGAGCAGCATAGCCATTCTCTCTGTGACTCTTCTGCTTCCCTGTGCCTATTTGTTAGTTGTTTCTTAATTGGTTCTTTTACTTTGCTGGTTCAAAGTTCTTTTTTCCCCCATAACTTCAGGTTGTTCCCCTTGAAATAACTCTACTTCTTGCTCTTTTTCTCTGTTTATTATTTCTATTTATGTCCATGATCTATATAGATTGCATAGATTTCATGGTAAATAATTTCCAGATGAAAGAGAAAAACATTTAGAATCACATAACAATTACAAGAATACTCTGACATCAGATGTTGAATTTTGTTTTTAAATGTGGCCAGAAGATTGTAAATTATAACACCAGACTGCTGAACCCACAGTAGGATTCTGAGCTGTACATTGTCTTCCATGGGACTGTAATAGAATAAAAAAAGTCATAAAATCCCTAACATACTGTCATTTGCCTGAGTAAATATACTTTTAATTACCTATCACACGCAAATCAATGCATAGTCTCTTTAAAGTTCACTTACACTGATACAGTGAGTGTGAATCAACAGTTTATTTAGGGGCCGGTGAGATGGTTCAGCGGCATAAGCGCCTGCCTGGCAAGCACCAGGGCCCGAGTTCGACTCCCGGAACCCACATACAAAAAAAGGGCCAGTGATATCGCTCAGTGGCACGGGTGCCTGCTGGCATGTGAGGTCCTGAGGTTGACCCCTGTACCCGCAAAAAAAAAAAAAAAAGCAGTTTATTTAACCTTGAATCACTTTTTTTTTTTTTAATGGGTACCAGGAGTTGACCTCAGGACCTCGTGCTTACCAGGCAGGTGCTTATGCCGCTGAGCTATCTCACCGGCCCAACCTTGAATCTCTTAATGATTCTCCACTTATTCCTCTTCAATTGCAAATAGACGATGAATTCTTTCTTAATTTTATGTTGTTGCTGGTTTTCTTTCCTGATACACTTTACATGATTAACTGAGTAGTATTGACAAATGTACTTTTTTTTTTTTTTTTGGTCTATCATTTTGAGAATTTTATCTTTTAGTGAAAAGTATATGTGAATCTTAAACATTAGTGCATATTAGAATTCCTTGCTTTGTTTTTAAAACCATAAATTGCTGGATTCTAGCCAGAGTTTTTATTTCAATGGGTCTGGATCAGAACATTTGCCTTTCTGCCAAGTTTCCAGGTTGTACTGATGTTGCTAGTTCAAGAACAGTATTTTGAAAACAACTGCTTCACACAACTGAAATTTCAGTATGCTTTTTGGAGCCACTCAAACTGAAATTCAATCCATATTCAAGCAGAGTGATATTTGCTTGAGCTTCTGTTTATGCTGTTGTATAATAGGGACCTCAACAGGCTATCACAAATCTTAAATAATATAATAAACAGAACTTAGCATGCACTAAGCAGTCAACAAACATTACTGGTATTTTAAGTACAAATTAATAATATTTTATATCATTGAAAGTATTAGGTATTTTGTCTTTGTATCCATGGTAAGTTATGTCTGTAGGCAACAGTAGTAGATTCTAAAATATGAATAAAGGAATCAGTTAAAAGTCGCTTTCATTAACTTTGTGACTCCATGTCTGTCTTCCTTTGCTGAAAATCTTTGCATTAGGGTTATTGTTTTTACATGACAAAACCATTTGAATTAATGATAGCAATGTTCCTTAGGTCTTCCGTTTTAGTCTTTCATTTTTCTAGCATGCAAAATTATAAATAATTGTTACTGTAGCAACACTGTCTGTGAAGTACTCTCTGACTTTAATCTGCCCTTTCCTCAATGTGCCAGAAGTCACTGTCTATATTTCATGCAGTGACATACACATTCCACAAATCGCTGGAACGGTTTTTCAATGGAGAATATTACAATGAAGTCAAGCTAATTAGAAAGGATAAAACCCCAAAATAATGAGAACTTTATACATGTGATAAAAATACATATATGTATGTATGTACATATCCATCATTTATCCTTCTTACAAGTAAGGAGATATATATATATATATATATTTCTAATACATCACTGTTACAAAATTGGTAAGAGCACAAATCCCTCAGGATTATGGTCTCATCCAGTTTGTCTCTTCCAAGATCCTGAGATCTCACTCCTTGCACCATAAAGTTTCTAGGCAGTAGATCTGCTTTTCTGGTAAGGTGACGTCTAAGCTTACAACTTGTGAGCAGTGGAAATAAGACAAGCAAGCTCTTTAACTGTTTAGAGCAAAGCTCTTACTCAACATGTTACAAAATGAAATGCAAGCGAGGTTAAGTGAATGAAGAAACAACATTATGCATTGAATTCATCTCAAACATTTACCTATCTTTAGAATTTTTTTCCCACTTATGTCTTACCCAAAAGATTATGGGGAAAAGTGTCAATGACTCAGTTTGGTTTTGTAAAGTACTAACAGTTGTTGAGAGGAAACTTGCTACATTGAGTAAGTGCCAAATATGATTATTAATCTTAATATGATATTTTTGAACTGCTGGCAGATGGTGAATACAAAGTGATATTTTGATAACTCCTTGTTTTATTTTCAGAGACTTAGAGGCTTAGTGAAAATAAGGACGTTCTAAATATTTGAATACCCAGATGTGTCTTCAGATGAGTGTGATCAAATCTTTTTCTTTCTTTTCTTTCTTTTATTTTTTGCAAACAACATGTTGAAGAAAAGAAGGTGGAGCTAAGAGAAACAGAAGAAAAACACAAATGTAGGACTCCTGCGAGAATTGTAGTGGAACATCAGGCATTACCCCTCCAGGGTATCGTATGCGTCTTTTAAGCAGGCACTTCCTGAGATGAACTTGTCCTGGATCACTAAAACAACTCAAGCCAACTATGTCAGCATTAAAAATACTGAATTGGCTAGGAATACTGTTGTGTGTCAACCTTTATTTGTCCTTTAAACCAAGAAAAAAGAATAAAAATATGCCTGTAGGCAAAATAAAGACCCCCTCTTTCATTCCCCTCCCCTCCCATCCACTCCTCTTGCTCTCTTCAACTTATGTGAGATTTGAAAAATGAATTGTAATAGAAAGTTCAGATGACAAAAATTACAGTGGTGTGGCCAAGAAAACCCAGGGGGCTTTTAGCTTCCGTTGTGCCAGGACTGAACTATCAGATCGGCCTCCTGGACTCAAATGTGACACTGTCAATAAGGATACATCATCTTTTTTGTGGTGTAGAAGAGCTGTCGGTTGTAATTCCCATTATTCCAAAGCCAGGATTTTCCATTAGTACAGCCACCTGCTGGGTTGCTCTACTCAGGTTTAATGGAGTCTGAATTTGAATTTATCACCATCTGTGGGAAGAAAGGAAATGAGGGAGCATCACTAATTCCTCTCTGCAATTGCTAGGCTGTGCAAGCGTGATGTTTATAAGGAGATAGCAAACGCAGCGGAGGTTGGGGTAGATGGAAGAATATTTTTGTCAGAGCTTCAGACCAAGGGGAAAAAAATGCTGTCTGTCCTAACAGCAATTCCAGCAACAGAAAAAATGTTTTAATTTCCTACATAACGTAGTATCAAAATCATGCAGATTCAGGAAACTGTTTCTTTTCACTTTCCTAGAAGATCTAATCAGAAAATTTAGTGAGAAGATTTAGTCAGATATCTGATGAAGGTGAAAGACTTGGACACATATCGAGTTCTTAAATCAGAGTTCAAAATTCCTAATTCTTTATTTAGTTTATACATAGCACAATATAGATTATAAGTTTCCATTTTATGCAGTTTCATCTTTCATAAATAGATAGAGACAGAGACACAGAGAAAGACAGAGGGAGACAGAGAGAGAGAGACAGAGACAGAGACTGATGAAGTCAAGGAGAGAAAAAGACCAGGGGACACCAAACCTTGAAGATGCTTTCTTTGGTCAAAGTGTCATACCTAAAATTCATGTACATATATCTCATTAAATCTGACTTACCCAGTCACCAAAAATGCATTATTATCATTTCAAATAATAAAAACAAAATCAGACTGATTTATAGGAGAGTAAGCAATTAAATTCTGGCATTGGTTAGCTGGAAAATATGCAAGGCTGCTTGCCCCTCTTGCACACTCTCCAGTCAGGCTGCTGCCTTCTGGAATCTGCTGGGGGAAAGGCAGGGAGAAAAGCGAAGCCATTCTGACACACCAGGGGCAATAGGTGATGCCCTATTGCCAGAACAAGCCAGAGGGTGATGGCAGTTGAAAATACGAGAGGAAAATCCTCTCAGGAATAAGGATTTAAAATCAGAACACATGCATACCACAGAGGGAAAGAGAGAGAGACAGAGGGAGGGAGAGAGAATCTAAAAAAAACACTGTGTGCCATTGTCTTTCTTCAGGAACCATGAGTTCATCCCTTTCTCATGAATTTCTCTCCACGTTTATAATCTTGGATTAATGACTCTAAACAGTGAGTCTGTTCTGAAGTCGTGGGGGTCAGCTCTGCAGACTTGAGGAGCTTGGATAATTGGAAGGAATGTTACTTATTGCAGGGAAGCAACAATTTCAGGGGAGGAGAGGAAGCAGCACAACAAATACGTGCACTGTTGTTCTTTAAAGCTACCACGAGAGTTTGCGCTCCTATCAGGGAGACTGTGAATACTGGATTGTGACAAAGCAAAATGCCTCCTGGGTGCCTGCTTCTAGTGGAAAGCTTTTGATGTTTGATCTGTAATGAGATGGAAGAGAAAAACAGTTCCCTTGATTAACTAATATGTAGTGGATATGAACACATTCAAAGATTTAAGCTTTAGTTCTGGGACAAGATCCCCCATCCCATTAATTTATTATTTAGGAAATTGTCTAAGTTCTTTTCCTTTTTCTGTGTGATGGATTTAGCATACACTGCTCTCAAATTTGATTTGCATAGTAAATCTAATGATCACGATGCTATAATTCACTTTTGCCAGTTTGGCTCTTTTCTCAGCGTTGATGATAAGTTGTTTTATGTAATTTGCTTCTGGCAAATAGTGATCAGGACTTGGGTCTCCATAGTGAGACTAGGTGCTTTGAATGTGAAGGCGCCTAAGCGAGACGCTAGGAAAAGCGTCAATGTAACGCGTAGCACAGCCGTCAGTGGGAAGACAGAACGAAAAACCAAAACAAAATACGTAAGTAGTTGATTTTGTTCCACATGTCATGTTATGGATAATGTCACACATATGGCTATTCATACCAGGCACAGCAACTGTAGGGATGAAGACAAATCCTAGAAAATCTGTCAGTTTGGGTTAATGGAACATTGTTATTACCTCAGGTCAAGCAGATGGAGGGCAAACTGCTCGGCTGGATTCTGCTGCTCTTTAATTAATGTCCACATTTATTATGTCAATGTAATGCATCACATTTGGTCTAAAGGTTGTTTTACTTTTAACACACCAAGAATTATTGTTTCATTTAACTTCAATATTTAAACAATTGTACGGTATCTTAGAGGTACATGTAGATACCCTGAAAAATAATGTTAAAATCAAGGTATGGAAGAAAAGGCGGGGGGGGAGCAAGCTGGTTTTACATATTTCATTCTTACTGTAGGGATGGTTTTGATAATTCTTTCATGAACATTTCCATATGAGGCATTTTGAATATATGCATGTGAATATATAAGAAAAATAGAAACCTCACATGATAAATGCAGGTCTTATTAGTGTTCTTTCCTCATAAAGAAATTAATAGCACAATTCGTTTAGTGCTCTGTTTATCCTTGGCAGGGAAGAATGGCGAGTGGGAAAATAACACAGTAGAGACATCTTATCTTCTTTCATAAACTTTCATTATTTTAGGCTTTTTCCGAAGGCACAAGGAACCCCTGGTGTCTGATACTACACATGCGAAGCTCTGGTGTTAAATCTTTAGCACAATTCAAAGAATAAGCCTATTATGTAACAACCAAAAAGGATGTGTGCCATAACTACAAACGTTCTTTCTTAAAGATGACAGGCTTGCATTGTTCATTTTGGGAAAATATTTTGGCTCCAGCTTCTAATTATTTAAGCTAGTCAAATCCAAAATCATTAAAATGTGCAAATATTACCTGGAATCATGCCAAGAAGGAACAGTGGGCAGTGATCTGGCCCTTGAATTGAACACTTAATCCCTGCTTAGTTTCCCTTCAAATCCTGGAATAGATGTACTCTAACCAAAACCTGGACATACTCCTCGCAGCAACTTTTAAAATATACTGTGTTGTGCCATACAGGCTTTCAGAGTGGCCTGGCTACACCCAGTGTAGTTTATTCTAATTTCCAGAAAACAGTAACGGAATTATTTCATGAATATAGTTTTTCACGTCAGTCAGTTCTCACCCATACGTGCACACGCACACATGCACATGTGTGCCTTTTGGAGAGCAAGCTCTGTACATCCTATATGTATTCTGTTCAGTGTTTTTATCAATCCCTACATTTCTTCATAATTCTAAGATTTTCTAGGCTCACAGAGTAACTGCAGTAATAAAGTGAAGAACTGTTTAAATTCACAATTTAAACCAGTGGTTCTCAAACAGGGACAATTTTCTGCCCTGCAGGATACACCTAGGGGGAGGAGGGTAAGAGGCCAGCAATACCGTTAAAAATTCCCAAATGCATAAGGCTGATCCTATACAAAGATTTATCTGACCCAAATGTGAATAATGATGAAATTTAGAAACCTTGGTCTAGGTCAGTATAACAAACAATATGGTCAAATGTAAAAATAATAAAACACTTTCACACAAGTAGGTAAAAGCAGCATAGTTTACAACATGAAGAATTGTTTCCACTGTAGATAATGTAACTAATGAAGAGATATGCATTATCAACCTTCGTTTGCTACTTACAAATAAACTATATTATCATATATGAACTTAGCATGTATAATAATGAATGGTACACTAAATGAATAATTACTTCTTTCATTGGTTCTTGGTTCATTTGCTCTTTCTTTTATTTATGCATCATTTCATCAATTTGTCTTTACATCTGTGGAGGAAAATTTTTTCAAAACAGTACCAAATTGGCATGAGAGTATGACTGTATCTGAAATATTTTTCAATTGTTAATCCTTCAAAATTTATTATAAAATTGTATATTAAGAAAATTTCCTATGAATTGTTCTTAGCTGATGAACTATTCTTTCATTCTACATTTTTAATGTTTAAGTAGTGGTTTTTTCTGTGATTATAAACATTTTTTAAAGGATTTTGCAGTGAGTCTAACACCTATGCATGTTTTACGTTTTTCAAAAAATAGTAACATCCTTGAAGTTTTTTCTCTTAAGATGTGATTTCTTTGTTCCTGATCTCAGAACTGCTGCTTCAAGCATGCCCTGCCTCTTTATTACACACTACACAGAAGAAAGTTATGGTGCAGGAAAAAATGTGTTCTCAAAGAAACAGCTAAACTGGGAGTCTTCTCATTCTTTAAAAGGAACAAAAGTTGATGATAGTCTCAATATTAAAGTGCCACTGTAGTTTTTTTCTTACTAGTCCAGAGCTCACTGATATTTGTTACGCTTATAGTCTGAAGTGAGCCACACAAACTGAAGGTCTTTTAAGATATGGCCAGGAAAATAAGCTCACTAGGATGAAATTTAAGACTAGATGAGCTACGAATAATGAGGTAAGGCTAGAAAGTGTCATATGCTTTAAAATAAATGTGCTATGAAACACTAGACAAGAGTGAAAATGCAAACAAGAGGCATACATATAGTCATGCGTGAATCCAAGAATATTGAATCAAAGAAACTAGAGAATGTGCATTTTGCCCCTTCCTCTTTCTGCATTGTCGTCTGTCTCTTCAACTTCTCTGTAGGCCACAATTTTCCCATCAGATCCTTCCTGGGTCCCGGAGATCCACTTCCCTCCTTCTTTTCTTCCCCAGGTTGTTATTTGCCAGTGTCTAGATTCCAAATCTTGACGAGGCTAATTTATTGCTTCTTACTACTAAACCATCTTCTCAGAAGTCCATCCAATATAATGTTAGACACCTGATTCCATTAACATAAATATCAAAGTAAACTCTATTATTAGAAGTAAGATGGTTGCATTTGGAGAGTGAAGGCATCTAGTAATTAGGGAAGGTCTTATTTTTGTGCTAGATAATGACTATAGATGTGTATTCACTGTGTGATAATTCACTGAGCCTGCATTATGCTTCTGTTGCTATAGTAGCATACTATACCACAAACTTCATGGATTTAAGTGACACTCAGTCATTAATCTCTGTTTCCATGGGTCAGAAGTCCAGGTTGAGCTGCTTCTCTACTGTACTTAGAATCTCCCAAGACTGAAATCAAAGTGTAGAGATTCCTTTCTGGGATCTTTAGAGAAAAATCCAGTGTTTTCAGACTTACTCATTTTGTTACCAAAATTCAGTTTTATATGATGGTAGGACTGAGGGCTCATCTTCCTTGCTGGCTGTTGGTCAGGGATGGATCTCAGTTTCTACAAGCTACACGCGTTCCTTGGCTTGTATCTCTCTTCATGCTCGGAGCCGCCAATGGTAGTTGAGTCCTTCTCCCATTTTGAATCTCACTCATCTTCTCTTCTACCTGATCTCTTCTACCTCACTTTCTCCTTTACATCTCTGTGACTCCAGCTGGAGAGAAGCCTCTGCTTCAAGAGTTTATGAGTTTAGGCTGGACTCTCCTGAGTAATTCGAAATACTCTCCTTATTCTAAAGCCTGCAACATAAATTAGCTGTGCAAAATCCCTTCACAGTATTACCTACGTTAGTATTTGATTGGAGAACCAGGAAAGGGGAATCCTGGATTGTTGTCTTTAAAATTCTGCAATATCTATTATTATGGGCTTTTACATTTATAATCCAAAAAAATGTACTTGATAATATAAAAACAAAGTTGAAAATATTCTTTATTTCCTTATTCAATCAATAAATATTCACTGACAATTCCTGTCATTGGGGGTATATAATTTGAGCATTTTTTAAAATTTCAAAATATAATTTCCTACTCTCTATGATTATAAACAAATGTATGAGGGACTATAAAAATGAAAAGAAGTACATAAAGCAAGTTCTGGTTTTGATATTTTCGGAGAACATAATTTCTGTAAAAAATGAAATAAATACTGTGCAATGATTAAAAATTTAAATCAGCACTGTATATTTGCTTATCATATCACTGTGATTTTTCTGTTTGCTTGAAAATTTTCAGAAAAAGAAAACACACTGTTAAATGTAATAAAGAATTTTGAACATAAATTTAGTCATTTATTACATATTCATTTAATTCTAACAGTCTTTCTTTTAGGTCTATGATCTAAATCGAAATTAGGATGCTATATTTTGACCACAATGACAGATATGTAACAGCTATCCTCAAACACAGTTTTGCAGATGAAAATGATGAGTATTTAGAAAAAGGAACATTTTCTTATTCATGTACTGTTTCTAAAATTCATGAGGGCAGGGTTTTGCCTTTCATGTTTACGAATGCACTTCTGATGCCCAGACTACGGTCTGTCACATAGTAGACATTTAATACATGCTTGTCAACTAAGCGAATGAATGCATCTTGAGTATGAATGGAAATATGGAAGTGGCAAAGGAGAACCATTATGCAAATATGAGAACCCCTTCTTGTTACCTATTTTTTTTTTCTCTTGTTATGGAAGCTCATATGTTGTGTGCCAGAAAAAATGCTGCCATTGATTTTTTAGGCCATAAAAAGATTATATTGCCTCCCTTGTTAAATTGGAAAGATATCACGGGATTCTTGCCAGTGGGCATGGGGAAAAAGTGATGTACCACATCTGATTAGAGGCAAGAAAAAGTAATACGGTGTCCTCATTTCTCATTCTTTTGTCACTGAGTTTTGAAGAAAAGAAGTTCTTGGTGGAAGTACCGGAGAACAAAAGTGTAAAGTAACTGAGATTGCTGAGTACCTCTCACAGGATAACCACCAAATACCACCACTGGATCATCGGTCGATTGTACTTTTTTTTTTTTTTAATTTTAAAGAGAAAAAAACAATAAAAACAATGATACAGAATTTCAAAACAAGCTAATAGGGGATTAACAGTGGTTAATATATTGCATATTGTTATCTTCAAAGTAGTTGCTCAGACTACAGGATATAGGCATGAAAAATTGATCAAACAATATAATCACAAACCATTCTTTAAAATAAACTAATAGAAATTAGTAGCGTAATTATCTTAGCTATCTTGTATATATATATATATTTTTTTTCTTTTCCCTTCCTTCTGTTCTCCTTTCCCCCATCCCAATTGTTCTTTCCTTTTGAGTACTTTCTTCCCCTTTCACAATATCTGTTGTACATTCTGGATGTTATTTACTCTTTCAGTTTCTTACACTAGTGAGACAATATGATGTTTACACATGCAAATCTGATTTATTTCACTTATGAGTATGGTCTCAAGTTGCATCCATTTACCTGTAAAAGCCTCAAGATTGCACATTTAAAATTTTTTTTTGTTTTTGTTTTTGTCTTTTTGAGACAGGTTTCACTATGCAGTTCAGGCTGGCCTTGAACTCACAGTGATACTCCTTCCTCAGCCTCCCGAGTGCTGGCATTACAGGCGTGTGCCACCCACCCGGTCCAGACTGCACTTTTTGAAGGTTAATCCACTGAGATGTCAGGATCTATTTGTTACTAGAGTCAGTATATTTGGTTGTGAATGATACATCAACCTATGACTTTTTTAAAGCATTTATCTTTGGCAAATGTGTAAATATTTGGAGATGTGGGGAAGGGAATATTGAAAAAGTTTTCTTATGGTTGTCCTCTAAGGATATTTATAATCTCCCTGGAGGACAGATTGAGAAATTTTATATATAATATGTATATGTATTACTATATATAATATATATAGTAATATGTATATGTATTACTATATATAATATATAGTAATATATTATATTAGTTAAATAGTATATTAGCATAAGAATATTATATTAGTATATAATACAATATTGGAATAATAGTATTATACAGTATTATATATTAGTATAATAGTATTATGTTAGTATAATACTATATTAGTCTACTAGTACTACTAGTACAGTATTAGTATTAGTATAGTAGTATTTGTAGTATAATAGTAGTAGTAGTATAGTAGTAGTAGTATACTAGTATTAGTAGTATTAGTATAGTATTAATAGTATTAGTATATTAGTAGTATTAGTATACTAGTAGTATTGGTATACTAGTAGTATACTATATTAGTATTGATAGTAATCAATACTAATTAATTAATAGTACTAGAATTAGTAGTATTAGTATACTAGTAGTGTATTGATACTAATTGATAATAATTAATACTAATCAATTAATACTACCAGAATTAGTAGTATTAGTATACTAGTAGTATACTATATTAGTATAATAGTATTATATTAGTGGAGTATAATGTATTATATATTACTAATTAATATATACAAATACTATACTAATATATTATTTACACTTAATATATTAAAATTAAGTTTTATGTAAAGTATTAATTCATAAGTAGAAATGTCTATATTCAAAGAAATCATTTGTGAATGACAGCCTAAGCAAAATCAAATTACATTTACTACAAGAATATTCAGAATCTCTGATAGACTAATATGAATTGTAAATTCAAGAGAGGGATTTAATAACCACTTTTCAATATTATTGGGTCTAAGAACTTTTTTTACATAAACTTGCTGCTAGCATTTGATGAGCTATGTAGTCAGAAAACACGCCCTAGACCAGTGACGGCGAACTCTTCGGAGCTCTTGATGATGCAAACAGCTTGCTATGACACATGTACCACAGGTTCGCCACCACTGCCATAGACCCATTTTATGAGATATCCAGAATGCTCATCTTTTGCTGTACACTTCTCAGCTACATTTCCACTTTCTTCCCTTAATTACGGTGAAGTCACTAGGAACCTAGAGATTGAATTCCCCATTTCTGACAGAGCGTAATGCCACTTCCTGGCTGATCCTCTATGGTTCATAGTTTACTCATACTCAAGGAGACATTAATACATACTGAACAAACAGAAAGCTGAATTTGCATTCCAAACCCACTGCAAAGACATCTGCCTTCACTAGACATTTGGTTGTTGGCCAACCTTTCTCTTGCCATTGAGACTTCTCAACACGAGACAAACATTAGTTCCCTGTGTTCCCCATGTGGCAAAGGGAGGGCATAAATTAAATTCTTCCAGGAGTCACGTGGAAGACCCTTTACAAAGCAGGCATTCTCCCTCTGTCAAGGGTTAAATTCACAGCACAGTTTCTCCCTGTCTTCATGACGAAATCTTCCCTAGAATTTTTCTTAGTTTCCACTCTGCAGTCTATTATAACTCGATATACTTCTCCAATGAAATTATTTTATTATATTTTTCTACTTTTTTCCATAAATTGACTAGTCTTACAATTCATTTTAATCTTGCATGCCTACTCTTCCTTACTACTTCAGCTTAGAGTTCTAGCAAAGGAATAGATAAATTTACTAAGTGGTATGTACAAAATCACGTATTCTGTACTGTACTTTATAGCTCGTTTAACAAAATCTCAAAATAATTTCATCCATTCTTGGTTTTCACCAAATACGCAAACATTGGAGCTAGTTTCTAAGTGTGATATTTGGCTGTTCTCTGTGAAACAAATTGGAAGCTTATGAAGGTCATAGCTTCTCTTTTAATTCCAACTTGACCAACTTACTAAGTGAGCCGATTGACTCGCTCTGACCTCTTTGGAACTACCTGTTTTCCGTGTGTGAAGGAAGGTAATTCCTTCACTTACTTTCTAGAAACATGAACGTATAATGCTCTCAACTGGAAAATGTCCTAAATATGTGTATGTTATATCAGGATCAGTTAAACTGGTTTCAGAATTTTGAAGTTTGGTTCACGTGCCTTTTTAAAAATTTATACATTTTGTGGGAAAGTACACAGTGTTGTCAATGCACAAAACAGAAATATTCCTTGACAGAAAAAAAATCAATGATTTTAAAGAACACTACCAAGTTTTAAAAAGTCAGAGATACTCCATTTGACTTTAATCATTAAAAAAGAGAGTGATGAGAGAGGAGGGAAAATCGATATCACCAAGGTAGACCTTAAAATTTTATTTAATTTTGATTTGTTCAAAAGAGCCAAAATCAGGTAATAAATTATCTTTATAAACAAGTATTATATAAAATGTGCAACATACTCATGTTAACATCTTCTTATGTTCTGGAAACAAAATACTATACGAATCCCTAGAAGAATCTGAATCTCAGTATTAGATTCATATTAAAATGAGAAATTCTACTCTACAGGTAAACATAGACATATATTAATAAGAATGTTAATGTAGGGCCGGTTATATCGCTCAGAGGCACAAGCACTTGCTGGCAAGCGGGAGGTCCTGAGGTCGACTCCTGGTACCCACATTAAAAAAAAAAAAAAAAAAGAATGTTAGTGTACCTAGATGTTTATTTCTGTAAAACTCACAAAAGATTCAAGAATATCTCATATACAAGTGATCAATATTTTAACTCTCAATCACAGAAGTAAAATAAACTATAATACTTAGTCTTTAGTGAAGCACTTACTCCACATAGTAACTTTGCAAGCTGATCATAAAATTTTTTGTGTATATGAGTAATATCAATATATTTACTGTATGCTTAAAATGCTCACCACAGTTCATGTATTCTGAGTCAAATGTTTGAGAGGATTCCTGTGATATACATTTGTTTGTAAGTGATAGTATATGTAAGTATCCATCCTGAATGCTTTTAGGTAATCGTTCATTTAAATATTCAATTAATTAGCAATACATTCCAGTGGGGATTTTGTTTGTTTTGAGTAAATAAAGTTGACATTGGTATTATGCAGATTTGTACCATCTTCCTTTACTTGGTCTTATGGAGAAAAATATTTGTTCCTAATGTGATTCTAAAAGATTGTGACTAGATGGCCAATAAATATAGAAGACCATGCATTTTAATAAAGTATCATAGCCCTATACATTTTTCATTTCTGAAGAGTCAACCTCAAATGATTTATTAAAGTCTTTTGAATGTATTTCTGTTAGGATAACTAAGAGATTGATTTGTAAAACAAATCTTAATACTTCAAGCAAATCATTTCCTTTGATGAATAATTTTATTATAAATCAAGCTACTGTTCAGAATAATGCCTATAAATATAAGATTACCAATTAGGAGATGTTAGTTATCTTTAGTAATTGACCATTCTAATGTCATTGTATTTTTCATAACTTAACACAACTCATTGAATGTCAAAACATCTCCCCAGGTGTCTCTGGGAAAATGATAGATTGTTTTCTAATTTGTAATCTTTTTTGTACCTTAATTCTATGTCATTTCAAACAATTAGTGGCAGTACAACTAATGCATGTAGTACTTTCTTTGTACTAGTTGTGATCTTATTTTTGGGACAAAAACACCCTATTCTTGCTTCAGATTCTGAAGCCTCACTCCCACCAATAACACACAAATCACATGCCAAGGTAACTCATTTATGTAAAGCTAATCTGATCAATTAAAGTATGACACTTTAAAATTTCAGAATATTTTACTAGTGTCTTTTACCATTGCGGGGGTGTGCTCTATATACTTTGCAAGTATAACAATCATCTACATTTATAGTTATCATTAATATCTGTTGGCATTGAGATATGTCTTGGAAAAGAATGCATCTCATTTGTAAATCAGTCTTTCCTAGCACACATTACACTAAACATGAACAAATTGTACAATGTCTCTACAGCAAATTTAAAGTATTAGGATAAGAGAAGTAGATGATCTTAGACTCTAATACCTGAAAGAGACAAAATGCCTGGCAGCTTTCTTGTCTTACTTGTTTGAAGACCATTTCTTATATGCAAGATGGGGATGCAGATGGGAGGCGCATAGAGAGACATCATCCGACATTGGTGCCTTTAGTGTCAAAATTAAAAAGTTAAACTGTCACTTATCAAGAATGTTCAATTTTTCAGGGTATTTGAGCATCTGAAAGAAAAGGAACAAAAGGTTAAAAATCTTGACTTTGGATTCTCCTTGAGCAGAGGAACTGACATCCTTTATTCTGAACCATTTTTTCCAAGGATGTTTGTGTAGTGAACATCTCTTCCTTGTTCATGATACAAAAATAATGTATCCCTCCAGATCAAAGATTGAAAACCAAAGAAGAAAAAAAAATCTCTAATAGCGATCTTTCAGGCTCAGATTTTTCCTCTGTGTTTATTGTTTGTTTTCTGTGTCACAGAGTGTTTTAGATAGTCAGCCTCGTCAAAAGTCTCACAGACATGGTGTACATAGTCTTTTTGGTTCGGCATGCGTACAGAGAGAAGGAATATACCATGTGTTCCCTTAGATTTGTGAGTTTCTATATGTTTCCGAGGCACAAAACAGCTTATATGTCCTTCAACAGATTGAATGGGTTAAAGAAAATGTGGTATGTGTAAGCAATGGAATATTACTTTGTCATAAGGAAGAATAAAATTGAGTCATTTGTAGGAAAATGGATGCACTTTGAGACCATAATGTAAGTGAAGTAAATCAGGCCCACAAGTTTAAGTATTACATAGTTTCTCTTATATTAAAAACTCTCTCTCTCTCTCTCTCTCTCTCTCTCTATATATATATATATATATATATATATATATATATATATATATATATGTGTGTGTGTGTGTGTGTTACAAAATAAAAGATATATAGTAGGGAAATAGGGAAAGAAAAAAGGTATTGTAATCTAACATGGATAATATATCTAAAAGTGTACCTTGGTTTAGTGAATTGTCTCGTGTGTTTTATCAGTTCTCTGGCCTATTATTCTGGTTTTCAATCTGAATATATTATAATTAAATTTATAAGGTCATATAAGACATAAATGAATCTGATACTGGAAAACTAAAATGGGAGAAAGTGAACAGCAAAAAGAATTGAAATGTGTTATGTACATGCACCAATTTCCTACGGTGAATGTAATCATTGTGTGTTGCAAACATGTATTGTATTAATAAAAGTAAAAAAAAAGAATAAATTAAATGTTGATGCTCTTCAGTGGAATGAGGGTAGCTCCATGGCCAGGTAGGTCACTCACTCAGGCATGTAGCATCCCACCCTTCTATAACTTCCTTTGAATTCTTACCTGTAACTCATCTTCCCACCATTAGAAAGCAGAACAGGCAATGTGTGAGAACCTAATCAGTGCATTTTAGATTTCAAAAATGCCACAGACTGCTTCTAATCTAGTGATCCTCCATTTTTAAAAAGGAGATGTTAGATCAAAATTACTAAAATGGTAGTCAGCTACATACTCTCTTTTACCCAGAATAAGACAGAAACTCGTTATTTTCTTTGGTTTCTCCTATCTAGACCAGTTTGGGCCAGATGAAGTGAACATCGTGGCTGCCTCTAAGGAGGAGTCTACAGTCTAACAGGGGCGACCCTATCAGAGTGCGGACTCCCCGCAAAGGCAACCATGATGCTTCCCATTTTGTCTATAAACTCCACGATTTCTTGATGTAACGCTAAATACATAGTTAATGTATTTTATTTTTCTACCTGAGGAAAAGCATGAGGGAGTGATATGAGGATCTGAGTAAAGAAGGTAAATATCATGGATAAAAGAATGGACTTACTAGATTAAAATACTAGTTTTATTAATTTCATTAATTCAATGTCACTAATTAAATCATTTAAATTATCTGTTAACTTCATCATTTTAAACATTGAAATAGCACTAGCTAAAATAGTAGCCATGTGCAAAATTAAATAATAAGTATAACGTGTCCACTTTAGCACAGAATATGGAACCTAGTACATGTTCAATAAATCACTGTTCTTTTTTCCGTAAAAGTACAGTGACTTACAACGTGCTTAAAAGACATGGGATTTTAAGCCTCTTTGAGCAGCTTCTTTCCAGGATTACTGAGCAGCCAGACATAATTCTATTTTACTTTTTCTGAGTCAGCTTCTTCCCTTTGGTGCTTCCAAAAACAACTTCCACTCAAGTCTGATAAAAATAACTCTCTGCCGGAAGTACACTTGAGCTACTTTCTTGAACTAATGGATCACATTTCCCTGCAGTTCACTATATTTTACACATTTAGGCTACATGAATAGCTCATAACTTGAAGTTTGGAAGTGGCAAAATGGAAGGAGAACCAATATAAACCATCACTTCCCTCAGGTAGTATTTATTGAGTAGCTACTATATACCAGGTGTCATTCTGACAGTATAAAATTAATAAGAGAGCAAATAACATTTTAATACTGTTTTAACTGCTTAACTTTATTTAAAGATTAACATAATAATTATCACTAACATTTAATAGGCATCTACTTGCTGACAGGCATTGTTCTGAGACTGTTGATTCATTTACTCTTTATAGCAATACCTTAAGATAAATAATATGTCTTTCATGTGAAAGGAAAAATATGACACAAAAAAAAGAAACTAATCTTCAAGAGATGCTGCATTAAACTTCGTTTTTAGGCTAGCTCAGCATACGAAGTTGTACTTTTACATGTATACTCTTTAATTTTTTTTATGTAAAAACAATACAAAGACATTAATGGAGTATGGATAGCAGCTATTTTTATTATCATAATCCTTCACTATTGTTAGCATTCTATTTCAGTTTTTCAGCTAACATAAAGTTCCCAGCAAACTTATAGATAGAATACACTATACATTACCAGAAATGCAAGGATTTTAGTAATCGTGCTTCATGTACTTGTGACCTCCACCCTGCTTTCTCTGCATGTTGAATAATGTTGGCGACCATATTTTTAATCTCTATGTTGTAAATTCTTGCCTGATATTTGCCATTGCTTAGTCCTATATTTAGTCTGCTTTTATAAAATCCTACCTGAACAAATCACCCAACCCAATGATAACCCTAGTGGATAACAGCTTAGTTTAAATAAGGGAAAAATGTAAGTTCCTTTAGGATGTGACCTAAGCCCATTACTCATAAGTTGCTTGAAATCTTTTCTGCTTGGTTCTGTGATATTGTGATTATTCAGGATGGTTAAATAATCTTGGAAATTACTGAACCTGATGATGAGTTTAATTTGAAGACTTTGAAGTGCTCTCCTTGATGCCTTAGTACTCTCATGGTTGTCTTCAAAGTTTACACTATCTCGTTTACAGAAATCTCTATGTAGATCTATTGCAAATTGCATATAATATTTCTTGTGCTCATCACACCCTCATAAACATATTTCGAGGTTATTAATAGCATGATAATTCTGAAGTGTTATGTACAAGAAGCAGCCTTTTATGTAAAGGAGATCACATTAGTCCAAACTGAAGTTTATGTAGTATAGGCTGGAGGGAAAAGGAATTTGAATGCAAATCACATCAGGTTTTTTTTCTGGAAATGTTCTGTTTAAATCTATGAGGAAACCACTATCTCTGTGATTAAAACTTGTCTTGTTATTCACTTATATTTGATTAGAAAAATTTTTTCCTCATTTTTTTGAAACGTGTTTGTCAAGAAGTAGCCTTACAACATTTCCAATTCCATTTCATTCTTCCTTCTATAAGTATTGACATTCACCAGGGCAATAAAAGCAGAATGGGGAACACGGAAAACACATAAACTAATTAGTAGGTTGAATGAATGTGAGACCTACTAAGTAAGACCTACTAAGATAACATGGGACGATTGCTCTTGCTGTAAGATTTCTAGTAAAAATCAGTGAGAAACTCGGTTATATTAAGGGAGATGCCAAATCCTGTATCTAAGGATCCTGGCAGCCTTGATGATGTTAGGGGCGATGTCATGCATAAGGCTACTCTCCCCAGGCACCGCAGCTGTCTTTTATGAAGGATAAAAGCAAGGAATGGGATACCGTCTCTGCTTTGATCAAAATGGTATTTAATGTTTCTATTTGCAAAACATTATTTTTTATGATTCTCAGGATCTCTTCATTTGTCTTCAATTTTTTATTAAAAGTCACATTTTGGGCATTTAAATAAAGAAGGAGGGTAAGGAGATGGAGTGTTGTGGAGGAAAGCAGAAGAGATGCTATTTTAGATAGCAGTCAGAGGAAGAAGGCTTGTGTGAGGGGTGATATTTCAGCAGTAACTGTATTTAGCTTCCTATCTCTGTGACAAAATACCTGAGAAAATCAACTTAAAAGAAGAACAAGTTTATTTTGGTTCATGGTTTCAGAAGTTTTAGTACATAGTCACTTGGCTTTGTCGTTTTGGGTCTATGAAGAGGTAGGATACCATGGTGGGGAATATGAATGGAAGCCAACATTCCATATGGTAGCCAGGAATCAAAGAGAGACAGGGGAAGAGGCCAGAGTCTTAGGTCCTTTCCGGAGGACGTTTCCAGTGATCTAACATCTTTCCAGTTGGCTCTACCTCTTAAAAGATCCACATCCTCCCACTAGTGCCACAGGCTGCTCACCAGTCCTGTAGCATAAGATCCAAACCAAAACAGTAATCATAGTGAAATGAGGAAGCAAGACCCAGCAGTGGTTAGACCAGAGAGCTGAAGGGCAAGGGGATAGCAAAGGCAGTTGTGTGAATGGCAGGATGTTCACAGGAAGTTTGAAGGCCAGTAAAGAAGGAAGCAGAGTGAACTACAGTACTTGAAGAAAGAAGTGGTAATATGGTGTTGTAGACAGCATGGGGGACACAATGCCAAGGAAATTTAAGACCACTGTGTTTTTAAGTACAAAGGGAGGCTATCTGCGTGCTCTGAGAAGGGATGTGTTATGACAAGAAGTACGTTTTAAAAGCATCCTAGCTACCGGGTGGTAAACAGATTTCTAGTATGTATCAGGGTATTTAGGGCCAAACAGACCATGGTAAGAAGTTTGAGATTTCACAAGAATTTGATTGGAAGTCATTTGAGTTGTTCAATAAAATATGGATTAATCTTGTTTATGACTTAAAGGATAATTTCTGTTGATCTATGGATTTTTAGGAAAAACAAGAACTTTTTAGTGGTGCAAGTAAGAGAAAATAATGATTTTGACTATGAAGTTCATAGAAGATGTAGTAAGAGATGATTGGTTTGCAATTGAGAAAATTGAGGTAAGGGAACTTGATGGTAGATTAAATATGTAATTTATAAAGGGGGGTGCCAGACATGGTGCTATACAGCTGTAATTGCAGCATTCTGGAGGCAGATGCAGGAGGATTGTCATGAGTTCAAGGCCAACCTGGGGTAAAAAGTGAGTTCAAGGCCAGCTTGAACTATGTCCCTAGACCCTGCAACACCAACAACAAAAAGAAAGAAAGAAAGAAAAAGAAAAAGAAAGAAAGAAAGGGAGAAGGAAAGAAAGAAAAGCAAATCTTTTAGGGCCTGAACAAATAGACAAATGATGGAATAATTTATGATATAGGGAGGCTTGAAGGCAGAATGTTCATAGGCACGGGAAATCAAGCATTCATTTTTGGCCATGCTAAATTTGAGATCCTTTTAAACTTTCAAATGGGAGTATAGATTTAGAAGTTGGGTATGTGAGCTCAATAGGCGGTTCATTCCATAGACAGAAATTATGCAGCATCAACAAGAGAAAGAGATAATGCAGCAGCAGGTATTTCTAGCTCTCTGCTTCCCAGGTATATGAAGTTGTATTTCTTCCCTGCCTTTGGCTAGGTGGAGCCTTAAAAATAGCCATGAGAGGAAGCTATTCTAGGTTGGGCCATCTCTCTTCAATAAGGGAAGTCTCAGGGGTTTCTTTTTCCTTCTGTGATTGTCTACTGACAGATCTCCAGATGGCAGCTGCTCCATCTGTCTAGGTCTCAGAATGAGAACTTAACAGCGTAACTCCCAGCTGACTCACAATGACATAGCGTGAGTGAGAAGCAGAACTTGCTGTTTCGCTTTCCCAAAAAATAAGACTTACTTGTTATTGCATCACAGCCTAATCTGTTCTAAATATGCAGAAAGAATTAAGGCAAAGGACTGATCGAGAACACCTGAGCAGTGAAAAAAGAGAAAGGAGAGGTTCAAAGATCGAGTCATGGGCTGCACCCACATTTACTAACGAGAAAGAGAAAGCGATGAAGGTCACACAGAGGAGCACACTTTGCATTATTTACTTATTTTAACAATTGCCATTATTCCTATTATCTATTTTTGTTTTGAATGTTCTGCAAAAGTAATAAGAACATTTTCCCTTTCTGAAGGAAAAGAGAATGCTTCTTGAAATATCAATTATAACAAATTCTAGTATGCATTCATCTATTATCTAATGATAAAATATTATTTATTTCTAAATCAGAGCAAGCTGAGTTTACAGTCTCATTAGCTCCAGTTTGAATAGATTCTTCTAAGAACAATCTTGACTATTGACTGTGGCACAGCCACTAGATGACCTACAGCTTATAATCTGTAGCGTCATTGTTTCTTCAGTCCTTTTAGAATTGTGGTAAAATTTTACATCCTATTTTAGTATGTGGCACAGTTTAATATATCATAGTCCAGTAAAATTTAACGGCACATACCAGGGTTCTGATTGCATTTCCTAATTGCAAGTCATTTTGTCTTTTTAATTTATTTTTTAATGAGACATAATCTGTACATTTTACGAAATGGATTATGATAATTTAATACATGTAGGTAATGTATACTAATCTAATCAAGATAATAAGCATCTCTTCAAAAATTAATCACTTTTATGTGTCGGAAATTTCATACTCTACTCATTCTGAAATATATCACAGGTTGTTTTTAAGCCATAGGTGCACAGGTGTGCTAAAGAAGAACCAAGAATGATTCCTCCAATCTGTGTTTTTCAGGCCTTTTACCGAACTTCTTTTGGTGCCCTCTCCCGCCCCTCCCCAGTCCCTGGTGATCATCATTCTATTTTGTTACTCTACCCAGTTGACTTATGGGTTTGTGCACATGAGTGAGAATATAAGGTATCTGTCTTTCTGTGTCTGGTTGATTGTACTTAACATAAGAACCTCTATTCCATCCATGTTGTTACAAATGAAAGAATTTCATTTTTCTTTATGGCTGAAGAGTATTCCATTGTGTAAATATGCCATTTTTTATTTTTTATTTTTTTATTTTTATTTTTTTGTGGGTACCGGGGGGTCGACCTCAGGACCTCGTGCGCCAACAGGCACACGTGCCGCTGAGCGATATCACCGGCCCCTTTTTCGTATGTGGGATCCGGGAGTCGAACTCGGGCCCTCGCGCTTGCAAGGCAGGCGCTTATGCCGCTGAGCCATCTCACCGGCCCAAATATGCCATTTTTTAATCTGTGTGTCCACTGAAGAGCATCTGGGTCAATTCCGTATTTTGGCTACGGTGAATAGTCTGCAATAACCGTGAGAGTACAAGTACCTGTTTGGTGACTTCATCTCATTTGAATGCATACCCTGTGGTGGAATTGCTAGAGGACAGTACTATGTCTGGGTTTCTGAGGAATCTCCATATGGTTTCACACAACGCCTGCCATTCTGTCTTTATTAATTGGGTTATTTATCCCTCCACTTCAGTTTAAAAAGAATTTTGGATCACTTGAAGTGATAGCTATTTGGGGCCTTAGTGATGGGCTGCAGAAAGACTTGCACATACACACAATTCATTTAAACTTTATCATATACATGAACCAATGTTTATACTTGCTTTTGTAATTTTCCAAAATGTTGACTTCAAAAGTGTGGATGATAAATGAGATATAAATTCTTCTAAGGCCACCTTTCCTTGTTAGGTTGTCAAAGGCTTCACAACCATGTAAAACTGTTACAGTTTCACCAGTGACCAGAATTGGTTTCATTTATAAATGTGAATTTTGAAGGTATCCTCCTGTTCTTCATCCTGTATGAGGAAGATCATTTCAATGCTGTCATAATTTGATCTTTGAAGACAATTTAATGCATACGTATGATTCTAAATTCTTATTTAAAAAATCATTTCCCATGATGATACTAATAAAAATAGCACTGCTGCGGTGACCACTGGATGAGCAGATATGTTTTTAATGTGGCTGAGCACATGGAGACAGGCGCTGACAACTGTGTCACAATATGCTCTTCTTCCCAGCAAGGCGCAAGTTTTCTTTTGACATTGGTTTTAAAACTAGCCCCAATTTCAGAAACTCTGAAACATTTTGAAAGGACAAAAATATTTATTGTTTGAACACTGCCTGATCACTTTTCTCTGGTTTCCTTTCACTGACCCATCTCAGATAATAACACAGCTGTTGAGATATTGAGAGCTTTAATTTGAGTGTTACTGTGAGAGAGACAGAGAGACAGAGACACAGACAGAGACCAAGACAGAGAGAGACACACAGAGAAGCTCAATCACAAAGAGGCAAGGCCACAAGAGCAATGGGTGGAAGGACAAGAAGCACACAGGCATAGTAAAAGTATTTTGTGATCAGAGGTGATTGCCAATAGCAGGGTTACATAGCAAATGTGAGTGAGAGCTGGGAATGAGAAGAAAGGGAGAAGCACGGGCTAATATCAGAACTGGATCTCCATTCTAGGTTTCTAGCAGTGCAAGTAAAAAGTGGAGCTCATTTTTCTTTTTGAACTCTGCTTCTTGAGGCAAAATTGCATGCCGAAACAGGCTGCTGGCCTATTCAATCATTCATTCATGAAATAATTTTTAATTGAGCTCCTACTGTAGGTCAAGCAGTTTTGTAGGTTCAGGGATATAGTAACAAACAAAACAGGCAGAAATCTTGGTCTTCAAGGAGCTTAGGTGTAAGGAAGCATTAATTGAACAAAGTTTTAAAATATGGCAGAGTAATAAATCGGCTGAAAAGAAACATGTGTCAGAAAAGGTAGATAGGAAATATGGGAAGCAGACAAATATTTTAAGAACATTTCAGGGAGAAGGGTAAAAGCTTTGAGTTCATCGAATCCTTACTTGTTCCGGGAAGAGCAAGCCCTTTGTGGCTGGAGTTAGGCGAGCTGAGAGGGCGTTAGAAGAGGGATGACGGAAGCAATAGGATCCAGGGCCTCTTGGGCTACTTTGAGGATTAGCTTTTACTTGGAGTAAGATAAATCTTTGGAAGGTTTGGAGTTTCACCATGAGAGAGGCTCAAGCAGTGTTTTATTTACTCTGAGGGACTGGGCATTGTTCTATCAGATCCAAAAATTAAATGTTAGCGTTTAAAATGTTTACTTTCAATTTCACGTGTAAGCTGAAGTTTGGTGGTTATGGCATTTACATTTAAAAAAGTAGATATATTACATATGGGAAATTGCCTGTAGCAATATATAGTGTTCTTTAACTATTTGTTAAATAAAAATAAATAAGGCCAAATATACAATAAAGACCTTTGTTATGAGCAGGTTTGAAGTGAAAGTTCTCATTGCTATCATTTGAGTTTTCTTCGTGTGAGAGACGATCATGCTTGTAAGACATAAACTACACAAACATGCAGGACAAATGAGGTTTAATCTGATAATTTCCTTTATGAAATATTTTCCCCTGGGTGAAGTTTGAGAGACCTCTTTGCAGGGTCACAATATCCCCTCTACTGTCATACATTGCTCTTCAGCAGATATTATGTATCCCAGAGGGAAAAAGTGAAGAATAAATGAGAATTATTACAATTAATGTCTGCAACAAACCAAAATAGAGACTGTTTCCCATTAAGGCAGGATTTGTGGGCTTGGGGCAAAGGGGGTAAAAATATTGCTCAATTCAAATGCTGGAATTTCATCAGGATAACCTCACTGTAATTCACAAAACGAGAGAGGAGGGAAAGTTCCAAACTTTAACAATCTGAAGAACAGTGGTGTAATTCACACAAAAAAATTCATTTTTTCATTTTCCTGGTTTTTTTCTGGTAAACTTCGCTCTAGATTTTCCTCTTCCAGCTCCCCCTGTAGGGGGCAACAGAGAGAAACTCAGCTCTGGGAGCCCAGCCAAAGCACGGGGCAAAATGGCTGCAGATGATGGGAATTAAATGAGAAGGCTGTGGAGCGAGGCTCTCTGGAGACCTATAGGTCTAGTCAGTAAGGCGTAGGGATATTGGGCAGAAGGCAACCATGGTTTTCAAACTATTTACAGTCTCTGCTGACTTGTAGGGAAGCTTCTCCAAATACAGTGTTCACGTCTGCTTACTGGTAGATAAGGAAGTGCAGAAAATATGTCATATCCAGGCACTCCTCCTTTCTTACAGAGACCTAGGCCAGAGTCCAGGGAAAGTTATTGAAGATATGAAATTTCTAAAAATATAGCCGTACATTACTTGTTGTAGTGATAATGAAGATGAAAAGATAGAAAGAATAAAAGTGGGATGTATGAGTAGTAGAATTTATATGAGTAATAGAAAAACATTAAGTTAGCCAGCCATAATGGGACAAACCTGTAATCGCAGTACTGCGAGAGATTGAGGCAGGGGGATTTCAAGTTGGAGCCCAGCGTGTGCAATTTAGTGATTTAATTAGACCTTGTCTCAAAATAAAATAATAAAGGGTTAGAGATGTAGCCCAATGTAAAGGCCCTGGGTCCAAACCTAGTAACATAAGTGCACGCACGCAGACACACACACACACACACAGGTGTTAAATTCAGGGTTTTAAAAAATCTGTATTAATCCCAATGTAGTCATTTAAAAGAAATGTGGCTTGTGCTGCCTATCTATATGCTCTACTCCACCTGTTAAAGAGACTAACACAACACGGGATTAAATAAGATAACATGCAATGCCTGGTCTACAGCAGATATTTGTGCATTCTAAGCGTTGGTATTTGGAAACTGGATATTCAGAATTTCATGCTTACAACTGTCATCCTTTCACATTTAAATCACAGGAATTCTCTATTATGGTAAAAAAATTGACAAATCTGTCCATTTCACTCTCCCCAACTAAGAAAATAAACAAAACCATTCTGTAATTCATTTTGGTGTTAACCTTTAACTAATTTTCTCTACCTTTTGGGAAAAGTGAAGAAAAAAGTATGTAAAGACCCCTTAAGAATGTCACTGTAGGGCCGGTGAGATGGCTCAGTGGCGTAAGCGCCTGCCTTGCAAGCGCGAGGGCCCGAGTTCGACTCCCGGATCCCACATACGGAAAAGGGGCCGGTGATATCGCTCAGCGGCACGGGCGCCTGTTGGCGCGCGAGGTCCTGAGGTCGTCCCCCCGGTACCCACAAAAAAAAAAAAAAAAAAAAAAAAGAATGTCACTGTATCCCTTTATGGTACTTTTACTTCCTCCTTTCAAAATCGTTATTTCTATACTTACGTTATGCATCAAAAAGTGAGCCAATTTGAGTTCCAGCCTCTCTCTCTGTGTCTCTACTCACCGCCCCCCTCCAGCGCACAAGGTCATTAATTGCTATTGGGACCTTCATAAACCCTAGTCTGCCGATGGGGTGAGAACTCTATTGTTAAATGTATTATGGCAGGACTGTCTTTGGAGATTGCCTGCTTGATTGCTTTGTAAAGGCCCAATGGCACACAGCAATTAAAATCCATAGACCTCTCTAACCCTTCTGATGTTTTATGGGCCTTTTTGTGTCCTTCGGTAGAGTTTACCATTTCTGTATTTCCCACTGGGTCTCTGTTTCAAAAGTCTAAGTGGGATTTTTTTTTTTTATCCACTGTGATAAAGCTACTTATACATCATGTAAAAGGTTAATGAATATTTTCAAAAGGAAAATATGTTTTAAGTCAGATGGTGAAAGTTATACTCAAAAATGGGTATATATAAATAAATAGCATTTTCCCAATCTTAGACTTAATTTCTATAAACCTCACAAATGCCTGTGGTTCCTAAAGCAAAACGTAGCTTGCAAGATGGAAATGACCTCAAAAATTAAGGAAGCAACTTAGGTGTATGTGGAAAGCTTCCTTTGAACCATATATATGTGTGTGTGTATGTGTGCATATATATATATATGTATTCTGTTCTACAGAAATTAGAAGTTTCGCCTGGATAGAGGGCTCTGCAAACAAAGACTCCTGCTTTTTGTCCGGATGAGGGAACTCTGGTATCTAATAGGGGGAACTGGGGAGGAGTCCTCCGGCGTGACCCTGAGGACTGCAAGACAGAGAGCTGAACCGTGGTCCTCAGATCTTTAAAACTCCCACAGCACCAGGTCTCCTTCTATTCTCAGCACCAACATCAGCAGCTCCCATAACCTAGCAATGAAATCATTAGTTATTCAGGATGCCTTAAGTCATCCGACATTGTAATTGCTTTCCTTCCCTGAATACCTCCCTCCCCCCAGTTTTCTCACTCTTTTTACTTCGCCGTGCTCTTACGTACTCAAAGGGTCTTCAGATATCTTCACTGGGAAAATTATTTGCACAGTTTTAAAGCAAGTTGTTCAGTGCCTAGAGCGCTTTGAAGGAAAAGTATGATTGAATTTCAGACTGCAAGCACTGAGCTTCATATTGTACTCTGCAGGAAGTCCACGTGCTGTATTGCACAGTTTCACAAACTCTTATTTTAAGTGTAGATGGTAGATCTGAGAAAACTTCATTCCCATGTTATGAATTTTCTCAATGATATTATGAAAAACATTTTGTGTACTGAAGCTAAGAAAAAAATAATTATCATATGTGTAGGCAATGTGGTAAGAATGGAAGATGAATAGGCTGATGATATATTTTTACGTAATGGAGAGAGGACTGGTTCCTAATCCCCACTACCGGATGGTCATAGGTCAGCAGGAATAATTCCTTGTCTACCTCCACGGGATTCTCATCTACATATGGACACATATTTCAATATCATGCTTATAAGTTTTTTTAAAGTTAAGTTTGTTGACACATTTTATATATATCTAATGATCACATTCATCATAGGAAATTTGTACCTGTAGATGTATATCTTTTTTTTTTTTCTGTTTTTTTTTTTTGGTACTGGAAATAAAACTCAGGGCCTTGCACTTGCCAGGCAGGCACTGTGCCACTGAGCTACATCCCCAGCCCTATATATATTCCTTCTTCTTTTTTTTCCCATTCCTCTACCATCCCTTCAACCTCTCTTGCCCTCAATTTCAAAAGCTTTTTTTTCCAGTTTTTCCTTCTTTTCTCATTTTTTTTCCTTCCTTTCTTTCCTCCTCCCCCCTCCTTAGTTCCCCTTCCATTTGAACATTTTCTTCCTATTTCACAATATCTATTATACAATTTGGTCCTTATTTACACTTTTAGTTTCTCACATCAGAGAAGAATATGATATTCACACGTGTGTCTGATTTTTTCACTTAAGAGTATGTTCTCAATTTTCATCCATTTACCTAGAAATGTTTCAAGTATATCCTTCTTTGTGGCTGAGTAGTATTTCATTGTATAAAAAACTTCTTTATTCATTCATCATTTGAGTTGTTTCCAAGGTTTAGTTATTACTAACCGGGCTGCTATAAACATGGGTGCACATATCTTGCTGTGGTGTGATGCTTTTAATTCTTTTGGGAAGATACCAAGAAGAGGAATAGCTGTGTAAAATGGAACCTCTAGTTTTAGTTTTTTGAGGAATCTCCACAATGATTTCCACAGTGGTTGCACCAGTCTACACTCCCACCAACAGTGGAGAAGGGTGCCTTTTTTCCCACAGCCCCATCAGCATTTGTTATTGGTTGATTTCTTGATAATAGCCATTTTTGCTAGAGTGAGATGGAATCTCAGTGTTGTTTTAATTTGCATCTTTCAAATAACTAGTGATGCTGAACATTTTTCATATATTTATTTGCTGTTTCTACTTCATCTGAGAAGTGTCTATTCATTTCAGATGCCCATTTTTGGATTGGATATTTAAATTTGGGGGGAATTTTTTTTTAGTTCTTTATATATTCTAGATATTAGTCCTTTGTCTGAGGAACAGCTAGCAAAAATTTTTCCCCCTCTGTGGATTGTCTCTTCACTAGGTTGATGATTTCTAAAAACATTATGATACTGATGCCCATTTTTGGACTGGATCTTTAACCTTGGGGGGGATCTTTTTTTCTTTTTTTTAGTTCTTTATATATTCTAGATATTAGTCCTTTGTCTGAGGAACAGCTTAGCAAAATTTTTTCCCACTCTGTGGATTGTCTCTTCACTATGTTGATGATTTCTAAAAACATCATGGTACTGCCCCCCCACAAAAATAAATAAATAAATAAATAAATAAATAAGTAAATCAGACCCAAGGATCAGTGGAACAAATTAGAAGAAGCAGAAACATCTCCAAGCACATTTATCCACCTTACCTTCAACAAAGCGGCCAAACACCTTCAATGGAAGAAAGATCGCCTCTTTAATAAATGGTGCTGGAAAAACTGGCTTTCCACATGCAGAAGCCTAAAACTAGACTCATGTCTGTCACCATGCACTAAACTAAAACCAAAAGAGATCAAAGATCCAAATATTAAAACAGAACCACTACACTACTGGAACAGAGAATAGGTGGAACTCTTGAAGACACAGGTGTAGGCAGAGACTTTATGAACAAAACCCTGACAGCAGAGGAAATACTACAAAGAATCAACAACTAGGATCTCATCTTATTAAAAATTTTTAAATATTATTATTTTGTAAGTTATTATGTCAAGTGTCCACTGCTTCAGCAGTAAGATAATTCCTTTTAGTTATCGATGTTCTAGAAATATATTTTCCAAAGTGTAGTCCATACTCTCTATACACCTATGTTACCTGTTTTGCTTGTTTGGAAGATAAATTTATGTTTTATTTTTTAAATTGGAATATTTTGGGATATTCATTGAAAGGACTCTCCTCACATAATTCTTAAGCATATGGAAGTGGAGAAAATTTTGTTGTACAATTTAAAATTCCCTCTATCTTTTGTTCAACAAGAATTTGGTCCTGAGAATGTGTATTGCTACAGCTTTGTAAATATTTTATAATTGATCACTTACTTAAGACTCTTAGTATTCTCTTAAAGTAGGCTTTATCACTTCTAATTTTTAGTGCCCTTATTGTTCATTTGTTTATCAATATTAATTTTGAGTACCTAATACTCTAAATAATTAAAAAACATATTATGAGACATTACTTACTATTGATCTGAAAAGAAGAGTGACTAGAATTTCTCCTGATGTTTTGTTTTGTCATTTTAAATTACCTCAGATGATCAATTAAAGGAATGTGCATGTACCTATACATGTATATAATTGGCTGCACATGGGTGTGAATATATTCAGCATTGTATTTTTCAGTCGCTTGAAAACATCATATTGGGAAAATGGTCTTTTTAATTAAAATAGTAAACTAAATATATATGAACCTACCACTTTTACATAAAATATGTGAATGAAATACTTATTATATCATTGAATATTAGTTAATGTAGTGAGTCATAATGATTTTGTGTTGCTTCAGCATCATTTTGAATACAGGCTAGATTTTCTCATACCAGAAGCTGAGCTTAGTGACTCTCTCCGGGTTCTTGTTCTCTGTCACCTCCCGATTCCTTGGTGTAGTTGATCCAGGTATGTGCTGCAAACAACCATCTTCTGGTGACCACTTCCCAACAGGACAGCTAGATACAATCTACTGCCTCACTCCCCAACCTCACCCCACCTTGTGACATGTAGATATGCCACAGAGAGAACCTCTTGGTCACAGCAGGACCTATTTTTGCTCTAAAGCCAACAGTCAATTTCCTTTGGAAGACCCGCTCAGGAAATGCCCTGAACATCAGTAAAGGTTTTGGCCCACAGGTCCCTCTTGGTCTATTTTATTTTGCACCATCTAATGCTGGTCCAGTGTGAATATCCTGGATGGCTTCTATTTTCTTACTGGACCATCGAAGCATCCAATAGTAGTAGGAAATGTCTGATATGTGTGCTGCCAATCCTTCTTCCCAATTTTATTTGAAAATTTCTAATAAATTTATTGTATTTAAGTGATGAGAATAATTTACCTTAAAAATTCCAAAACAAAAAAACAAAAACGGTTCAACACAGGTACCCATTTCTGATAAAGCAGAATTTGTAAGATAAACTAAAAATTATCTTACATTTTTCCATCTTGATCAGTAATGTAGAGTTAATCAGTGTTACAATAATCCAAAACCACACCAGATTAATTTTTTTAGTCAAAAATCTAACTTGTTCATTTACATTTCAGTATTTTTATACAGTGCATTAAATCCTGATATTTGTTATCCTAGGCAAATATTAGGACCCAAGTAAATTAAATATATCTTCAGATTCTATTTTATAAGTTTGGGTATGGAATGAAGACAATGGGACAGTTTAAAAATGTCTATTTATGGATGGGATAATTCTAAGAAATTATCCATTTTAAATATATTTAATGACATTAAATGTATGTGAGGGTAAATATATTTAAGGACATAAATATATTTAAGAACATTAAATCAGGTTTTCTTTTGTGTGTGCTAATACTGTATTAGGCTCCAGTTACCTTCTAAAATTAATTAAGCCTATCTTGTTAATATGGGTCTTAGGCTATTACCAAGCATCATTTGGCCAGGATTTGAACTTGTTACATCTTTCAAGGTTGTGAAATTTTTTAGATTAGGTAAAGATTGATTTGGATATTTGCAAAAAGTATATGGAAGCATCAGTATAATAACTAAATGCTTTCAAATCATAATATGATGGGTTAAGCCCTTCCTAAACTTGATCATTTTGTTCTGTATCCCTGGATTACCAAATCTACTTCGCAACAGATTCTGTTGTCTCTATTCAATTCATATAATACGTAGCTTATAAAAAAAAACTTATAAAACATAGAACATGTGGGGAAATTTTTCATGCTTTTTTAATGGAGCTAATGTAGTATTAGCAACAAAACTAGATAAGGATGATGTCGTAATACAAATTTAAATACTGATCTCACTGTTATATAAAATCATCAACATCTAAAGAAAGTACAGTTCTTTTCCCAATAATATCTAGGAAATTATCACTATAATACATAATTACAAATGCAATAAATGCACCAGAATAAAAACATTTATCCCAAGAATACAATAAAGTTTTTTATTTAAATGGGCTTTTACTGTCATTCATCAAAATTACAAATTAAATGAAAAGATATAACCTTTGGAAAAAATAACAGAAGCTGGTTATACATAGGGGAAAAATTGTATACCCATAGAGAAATATTATACTTTATATACAATTCCTGTATATATTATACATATATACATAAAATTGTACATATATAGAACTAAGAAAGATGGCAGGTCACATATGTGCATACATGTATGCATGCACACTATATTTATGTCTGTATGTGTGTATATATCTATGTCTGTATTTAAATCTGGATATAAACTCCCCCACATATATGTGTATACATATATCTTTCTTATATTGTATTAATCTTTATAAAATAAAATAAAATATCTTATTAACTATAGCAACAGTATCTGAAGAGCATATGCGACTAAATTTAACCCAAGCAATACAAGACATTTAATGGAGAAAAATTCAAAACTTTGTTGAATTGTATAAAAAAAAAACTTATAGGGGCCGATGAGATAGCTCAGCGGCATAAGCGCCTGCCTGGCAAGTGCAAGGTCCTGAGTTCGACTCCTGGTACTCACATACAAAGTAGAAAAGGGCCGGTGATATCGCTCAGTGGCACAAGCGCCTGCTCCCAAGCACGAGGTCCTGAGTTCGACCCCCGGTACCCACAAAAAAAAAAAAACTTATACCTGATTATATTAACTATGGTAATATGTAGAAATAATATTATAAAGAGGTCAGTTTTATTTCAATCTGTAGATCTAACAATGTCAAACATCTTGAAGTATTTTTAATGGATGTTATAGAATTTCTAAATGATTTAATTCTTAAAAGAAAAAAATCATAATGATTATAAAAATAGAAAAAAGTGCAAGAAATTTTCAGAGATTAAGGTAAGGAGATTTGTTTTTTCAAAATAACATACATTGTAATTATAAAGGTACAGTATTAAAGCATATAGTATGAGCACAGGGATATTCAAATTGGAAAGGGAGCCCATATACAAATCTAAAGCATATGTGGGTATTAGGTTTGTGAAATACCTGTCACAACAATCAATAAAGAATTAAGAGATAGTCAATAATTAATTCAGGCATATTTAACTATTCAATGTTTTTTTCAGTATCAGGTTAAGTGAATGGAAGCAAATTTTAGATTGACTAAATCACAAATTTTAATAGCAAAACTTTCAAATTCATAGAATGAAATTTTTAAAAAAATACAGGGACATGTCTAAATAGATTATTCTTGATTTAATATTGAGTTAAAATATAAATTAATAGAATTACAAGTATATTGTCTGTGTTAGCTTTCCCACTGCTGTGCAAAATACCCAACACCTACAACTTAAAGGAGGAAATTGACTTGGTTCATACTTTCAGAGGATTCAGTTTATGGTTGGCTGTTTCTAAGACAAGAGTATCATAGTGGAAGGGCTTGGTGAAGTAAAGTTGTTCACTTCATGGCAATCAGAAAGCAGAGTGGAGGAAGAGCACTAGTGATGTACCTTTCAAAGGTACACACCTAGTGACACCCCTCCAAGTGGACTCCACATCTTAATAGTACATTTAGCTATGAACATCTGTGGACTACCTGTCCATGATATAATCAACTCTGCAGAAATTCTTAATCCAGTCAATTGACAATTAAGATGAACCGACACAATTCCACTACTTGTCAACTTCCCACATAATCATATCTCCTTAAACTATATTTAATCACGAAATAAATAAAATAACATTTGTAATTTCATCTAACATGATATGTACAACTATCCTACACACAACCAAAAACACACTAATTTCTTCCCCCTAAGACTCAACAATAAGCACTTTGCTCAAAATTCTAAGTCAAAGTCTCCCCAGAAACTCAAAGCAAACTTTTAGCTATGAAACTGTGTGAAATTTAAAAACCAAATTAATTAGTCCCAAGACAAAATGGCACAGGGTAAGCATTCCCATTCCAAAAGAAATGAGGGAAGGGATTGAACAAATAGATTAAAATAAGATTGAAACCCAGCAGAACAAACATTAAATTCCATAGCTCCCTGTCCAGCATCCAGGGCACATGGTAATAAGATGTGTGTTCCAAAGGAATTGTGTGACCCCACCCATATGGCCTTGCTGGTTATAGTCCACATGTCTACTGACTTCGAGTTGGTTTTGCTTGCTGCTGAGGCTATGTTAAGCAGACATTCCATGCTTTTGACTCTCTAAATTCCTGAGGTCTCCACTGTACCTTCAGCTTCATTCCTCCAGCATCACATACCTTCCTCTCAGGAGTGTATTGGCTGGACCCCCAACTCTTCCTTTGAAATCTGGTGGCAGCCTCCATAACCCCACAATTCTGTATGCTGCATGCTGGTTAAATCAGCATCACATGGACAGTTCCAAAGTCTGCCACTTGCTTGAGCTGTAGCCAGGCCCCCTTGGACCACGGCTGCAGTGCCCTCTGAGTATCTGGATGGTTGAGTATGTTGTAACACATCTAGAGGAGCCAATTTCTTAGGTGACACTTCTCAAAACTAGCATTCTTCTCAAGTGAAATGCTCACACTTTTACACCCTTAAAATACATGGGGTCTGTTGATTTTGGATTGGTCTTGAAGAAATTTTTTTCCCATCTGTTCAAGTAGTTGGTGTCTTTTTAATGGCATGAATCTCTTCAGAAACCACATCATCTTTAGCCCAACTTTACATGAGGTTCTTCTCAGAAAATTTTAAGCTTTTCATATATTGCTGTTTTGTGTTTTGCTTTCAATTCTCATTATACATCTGGCTAAATGCAGCCAGCATTGTCCATGTCACAGCCTGAACATTGTATTTTCTTTAAATTTCCCCCACCAGATCAATTATTCCACCATCCCTAAACTCAGCCTTTAAGAAACTCTCAGGACATGGGTAAAATATGTACAAATTTTAGCTTCGTGGTAATACACACTCCCTCTAGTTTAATTCCCAATTGAATTCTCATTCCCAACCCAAACTTCATGAGCCTGACCTTTATTGTCTACATTTTTATCAGCATTCTGGTCTTCTGAGCTCCTTTCAGAATTGTCCATCATGCTCTGCTTACAACACTCTAGGGCTTTGCTAGTCCTCATCTCCAAACCCCTAAACCTTTCCAAACATCTTTGGAAAATCAGTTTCAAAGACCTCTGAACCACATGGGCAGGTACGGTTACAGTAACACCCCCACTTCTCCGGTACAATTTTCTATAATGGTCTTCCTTCCCATTTCTGGGTAATAATACCTGGTGCCCACAATTTAAAGGAGTAGATGTTTATTCAAAACTCACAGTCTCAGATGATTCAGCCCATGTTTGAATAACTCCAAATCAAGAATATCAAGGCAAAAGGATGTGGTGGTACAAAGATGCTCACTTCGTGATAGCCAAAAAGCAGAGTGGGGGAAGAAAGCCGGTGAGAGATACACCTCTAAAAACGTGACAAAGAGACCCACCTCCAACTGGGCCCCACCTTGTAACAGCACATTCAGCTATGAACACGAAAGGATTAACTCACATATGAGCACAGCACCTCATGATCTTCTGCAGAAATCTCTTAATCCAGTCAAGTGGGCATTATTAATTGTCACATATTACATCATTCATATCAAATGATTTAAAACATAGAAAATAGTACTACACATTGAGCATCAATATTCATGTGTACATTTCTTCAATGAACTGTATTAATTTGAGTATGGTACATAAATCATGGTTTGTATAAACAGTTCAAAAGGACTGAGTAGTACAAGAAGACCAGCTATTTTCATAGCGTTTTATTTTTTAAAAAAATATTTGAAGCAAATGTAAGCATTTGGCAATTCTTATCGATGGGTATATATATATATTTTTTTCTCTATGCTTGAAACATTTCATAAATTAAAAGCAGGAATACTCTTTTCATATCTGTTATGGTTTATATAAGAATGTCCTGCAGAAGCCTCATGTATTCAAAGGTGTGGCTTGAGGAAGGTGATAGAGTCAAGAGGATGCTATACTCATCAGTAGATTAATCCACTCATAAATCCATAACTGAATGTATTGTCAGGAGGTGGGGCTCAGTGGGAAGAGGCGGAACACTGGTGCCGTGACCTGGAAGGTATATCTTCCTCCCTCCTTCTCCTCCTCCGCCTCCTCCTCACCATCATGTGAGCAGCTTTCCTCCATGAAAGCCTTTCCACCACACCAATTCTGTCGTGGAATCATCCAACCCTGGACTGAAACTGTGAGACAAAATAAACTTCTCCTCCTTTAAGTTGTAGATGTCAGAGATTGCTTCTAAGCAAGCAGTAAGACAATGTGTGCATTTGTATTACCTGGCAATCTTTTTAAAATTCAGATCCTGATACGCTAGCTCTGGAGCAAGGTGTAACTGGTATGAAAATAAGAAGGAACAAAAATATTAATAGATGTTTATAGTTGAAATATACAGGAAACTGTGACTTTTCATGTAATCCATTGGCTCAAAATGTCAAACAGTATTTCATATATATATCACCAAAACCCGCTGATAAATATGTGCTATATGCTTGACTTTGATCAGATAAAGCGATCCGATTATAGATTTGAGAAATGTGTGTAAAAAACAGACAGGTATACAGTGAAGGAGAACAAGATCAATCCATATACAATTTTTATTTTAAGAATTATTACATAGATTAAGTTTTTTAAAATGTTTATGGGAGAAGCATCACTCTGAATATATCCAAAAAGGGCATATTTTCTCTGTTACACAAACTCAGTAGTTTAAAATGACACAAATTTATCATACAGTTCTGAAGATCAGAAATTCAGTACAGGTCTGAATAGCCTAAAATCATGGTGCTACCAAGATTACATATCTTTCCAGAGACTCTATGGAAGAATCTATTTCCTTGCCTTTGCTAGCTTCTAGAAGTCTCCTATAGTTCTTGATTGTGGACACCTACTTCCTCTGATTTCAAAGCCAGCAAAGTCAAATCTCTCTGAACACTTCTTCCATCATAAGCTATTTCTTTAAGTCTCTCCTGGGAAAAATTCTCTCTTTTTAAGGTTTCATATAATCAGGTAGTACCCAGCTGGATATTCAAAGGTAATCTTCCCCTCACAGGGAATTTAGTAAATGACACCTACAAAGTCCCTTTTACTATGTAAGGTAGCAATTAAGAAGATAGAGATAAGGGCAACTTTAGGAGATCATCATTCTGCCAGTCTCATTTGTGAGAAACGTTATCACAGGAAACAAAAAGGTTATCTTTAATTAGCAAATATTAGCAAATCACAATAGCATTAAGGAATAATTCACAAACATCACTAATACAAAGGAAAATAGCAGAAAAAAAACAATAATGAAAGTCCATCAAAGAAAAAAGAACAAAATTGGTTTACCTCTAACATAATCATAGATACACATAAATGAAAGGGCAAGACAAACAAAAAAAGATGAGTAAGTAAAATAAAGACAATACTGGAATATATGTAGAAAGATTACACAAGCTGAAAAGCAATATAAAATATGTGGAGAAGATTCTCCTTTTTCCAGATGAAATTATGGAACCGGCATCCACAGATACTAGACAAATTTAATAAACTAACAACAAAAAATGAAAACAAACTACAGAGATTCAGGTAGAAAAAAAAGCTAGTTAACAAAATACAATAGTTTAATTCTTCGCCATCATGCTAAATTCCTGGACAATTGCTCACAACCTTTTCTTCAAGAATGAAAAGATTTGGTTAAATATTTCAGGTCATATTTAATGGTATTTGAAATTAAAAATTAAATACATTTCTTTCTGAAATGTAAATCAAATACTTCTCTGGTAATTTTGAAAAATCAGAGTCACTAACTTCACTATGCAACACGTGACACAGAAAGGCATTTTATAAAAAGGAACTACAAATAGCCGCTCATACAGGAAAGATTGCAATATATATATATATATATTTCTTGTGGGTACCAGGGGTCGACCTCAAGACCTCACGCACCGGCTGGCGCCCGTGCCACTGAGCGATATCACCGGCCCTTTTTTTGTATGTGGGTTCTGGGAGTCGAACTTGGGCCCTCACGCTTGCCAGGCAGGCACTTACCCTGCTGAGCCATCTCACTGGCCCCCAGATTGCAATCTTTCTCTTTCTCATAATCATATAAATAGGAAACAACATTTAGGTAATGTATCAGTTGCTTTTATTAAATTCACAATGATGTATTTTGTCCGTTAATGATAATAGATGTTAAAATTATGGTTTTAAGTGTTCTAGATATTATAATTTAACATATTTTAGATCAATTTTGAATTATGCATTAAAAATCTTAAGAGTTTATACCCTTGAATTAATAAATTATTTCCTAGCTATTTGTCTGAAGAAAATAGAGAAGTCACCCCATATGTATAAAATAAGCATTCATTAGTAGATCATTTTTATCCCAAGTAAGGAACTCTGTAAACATCTAATTACATGGGAGTGTTTAGTTATATTATGACATGACCGTAAAGGGGGCTACTACAAAATCATAGTTTTTCTTTTAAATATATAACCTACAGACCATTATGAACTCAAAGTGGGAGAAAAATTACTAGCTTCAGAAACTATATAGTATAATAAGTAAATACATAAGCATATAAAGAAAAAATGACCCTATGTATCAAAAATTCTCTCTCAATTGTGGAAATAAATGCATTTTTCTTTTAGTCTTTTTTCTATTTTCCATATTTTAAAAAATAACATGTAAAATGTTAAGGAATAAAGAACCAAAACTAAAGAATAAACATTAAGAAAGAAAAACTTCTAAACAAGAATGAAACAGAAATTACAAAGTTATAAAAGGAAATTGTTATATAAGTTTTGGATTAAAAATTTTAATTCTTGTGGAAATGGGAATGTATTGGCATTTACAATTTAAAAGTGAAATCAGAAACCTTATCATACTGTATTGAAAAATTATTTGGAAACATTTTCTAGCCAACTAAAACATATTGAAGTCCATAATTCTATAAAGTATTAAACTTGTTAAAAAGTGATTGATGAAGAACTGAAACCTATTATAGTTAAAGTTCAAGTAATTATTAACATGGCTAAAGATATTAATACAAATGTCAAAATATTTCACAAAAGTGTTAATAGTGTAATTATAATGACTAGTTGTGTCCACAGATATCAGAAAGCAAATACGTATTTTTGCTGACTCTAATCTACGGTAAATATCACCAACTGGCACAGGCATAATTTTTAGATTAGTCTTGTAGTTTTCTGTTAATATTTATTTTAAAAAGATTATAAAAAGATGTTTCTAAAAGAAAAGTAGAAATTATTAAGCTCATTATATGATACCTTTTTCCAAAATGATAATACATCATACATATAATTCTATTTAGGCGGAGAAGATTTGGTAATAGAAAATGGTGATTTGTTGAAGTAATTTGTCATTGATACTTTCCACAGTTCCAAGAGAAGTCAGGAAAGAAATCTGTGAAAATGTATGCTAAATACAAGATAAGCTCAAAAGTTTCTGCAGCACAAAAATGGAGACTCCAAATTGTTCCCAGGTACTAGGATTTCAATATGCCAAATTTTGAGGGTCTATGTAAAGAAATACTTCACCCATGAACTCTCTTAGTCTTTTACACAGACAGATCTTCACAGTCCAGGCTACTGTTTTAAAATTGAAGTGGAATGGAACACCTGTCCTTGGTCCAGGATACATTGTTTGCTATCAAACCCACTATAATTGCTCAAGAAAATAAAAGTAATATTAAGAATTTGTGAAAATGTATAATCATGATAACAATAGGTATTCGAATATGAATGGTATATTTCTTATGTTAAGAATTGGGTTTTTCACGTGTATAATATAAAAGTTTGTAATATATGTCAGGTTTTTCAGTGACATAAGAGGAAGTTCACTAGTTTAATATTTTGTGACAATTAATCTTAATTGTCTATTTGTTTAGATTAAGAGAGATCTAGGAGATTAGTGAAGCACACTTCTCGGTGTGTATGTGGGGTGTTTCCAGAGAGGACTTGCATATAAGCCAGAAAATCGTAGGTGGCTGCATGTGATAGGATTGCAGCCTGGATGAATGAAAAGGGGAAGAAAGGTGAAGTTGATTTCTACTTATAAGTTCAGTTCTGCTTGAGTGCATATGTCCTTTGCTGCTGCCATTGTCTGTGGACATCAGACTCCAGCTTCCTCGGACCTTCCAAGGGACTTTCCAAGCCTTTAGACTTGGACTGCTGCTGGATACTTACCTTCCCTTGTTCTGAGGCTTCCAGCTTCTGTTTATCTAGAATACTGTATCTAATACATACTTCCCATTTAATTTTACATTACTTACTAATTTTACACTACTTACTAAAAAGCAAATTTTTCAAATTGAAAAGAAGTCATTTAACTTGTTATAGTCAGGGTTTACAAAGGAATGTATTTAATACAGGACACATAATTTGTAAGATTATTTTATAATATTCACCCAAAGAGTCAAATGCAAAAGAGTGCAGGAAATCTGTCCACACACTAGAAACCCAAAGAATCCAGCTGAGAGCCTGGATCCCACGGCAATGTCCTGCATGAGTCCAGCTGAAGACCTAGAGCCCATGACAATGCCTCATGCAAGTCTGTATCAAGGATCTGCACTGGGAAGGCCCAAAGTTCAGTGGTGGAAACTAGAAAGTCTGCACTAGCAGGATGAAGGATCTGTGCCAGCAGGCTGAGGGATCTGCACTGGAGCCAGGAAGCAACGCTCAAGGTAAGGACCAGAGCTCACCCAAAGGGAACCGCAGCCATCCTCAGTGACAGCGAGGACTTGAGCTCCTCTGACGATGAGAATAACAGAGTTCTTATCAGGAAAGTCAGAATGACAAGCTTCTTCAGGAGGATCAACAGCACACCATCTTCTGCTCCAGTTGTGCTTTTATGCTGTTGGCAACAGTCCTCAGGTGGGCCTTCCACACCCAGAACCACGCTGATTCAGTTCAGCTGGGTGTTACAAGTTGACCATTAGTTAATCCACCACATAACTCAACTGTTAACTTCAAAATAGATATATTTATATACTTGCATTTCAAATTGCATACTCGAAGTATAATATGAAAAAATTTGTTACATGTATTTGAAACAAAGGTGTGTCAGTGCAGGCTGTTTCTGACTATAAGTCCATTTGTTCTTTTAAACAATATACTTATTTTGAGCAATGTTTGGGAAACATGGATTGTAGTACAAATCTGGATTGCTGCCTGCTTTGTGTTGTTTATTCTGTTTGTGGAGTTATCTAGGCCTTCTTACATTATATGTCCCTTTTCTGTTTTTGTTTTGCCATCTGTTTTAGGGACAGTTGCACTGATACACAGCCACATACACATTTTCATGTAGTATCTCTGGCTACTTTCATTCTGTAACAGCAGAGTAACATAGTTGGGACAGAATATCAAAAGCCTCATAAAGCCTAAATATAATAAAATTCAAGCTATTGTTGTAAGTTCAGAGCATATGGATTTTAAAGTTTTTATTGTATTTTTGGCATATCCTGAAGTTGTTTTATTGTACAGTATTGGTAATTTCCTCTTTCCTGTTAATTTTTTAAATTTTACTAAGCACTTTTACTTTTTTTGCTCTGTACATTTTACTCCCCACTTTTTTTAAACCTCTCTTCATTCTTTATTCCTACATATAATTCCAATCTTTGAGCACAATAAGAGATGAGAAGAATTTTAGCAAAGAAATTGCCAATTATTTCGCAAAGTCATACCGCCCGTTGACAGTTTCCAGAAGGCCAAGGACAGTATGAGTAGTTAAGAACAGAATGGAGCCAGAAGGAGCAGAGTTACCTCCAGCAATTCTACTTTCAGTTTCCTGCCTCTTTCCTCTCCGTGTGATAAACCCAGTATTGCTTCCCTGTCGAAAAGCTCAGCAAGAAGAATGACTGTAGAAGTTCAGCAGAAAGGATGTTCTTTCCCTGCATCTACTGGATTTATTTCAACCTACTCCTCTGTGTTTCGTCTATATTGAGTTAGGGAAAAAAGATTTTATCTTCATTTGTTCAGGTTATAGAACATGTAATTTTTAAAATACAAAGACACAAAATATATAGTTTGACTACTCGGTAGCTGAGTATTGAACATATTAGAAAAACATCTTCTGCCTCAGTTTTCTTACATGTAACAGAGAGCTGTTGTGAGGATTAAAAGAGATTCTATACCAACACTTTAAGCACAAAACACTTAAGCATGCTTACAGCAGAGCAGGGCACATACAAAATACTCAGTGCATATTATGCATTTTGTTTTCTTTTTCTTTTTTTGTGGGTACCAGGGATCGAACTCAGGACCTCACATGCCAGCAGGCGCTTATGCCAGTGAGCTATCTCACCGACCCTATGCATTTTCAAATAAGCAAATAAAACCACCATCTATATTGAATGTTTTCTTAAATGATCTGAGGTAAGAATTTCTTATAGCAATAATACTTCCCTTCTCTATTAGGCAAAAGTAAACATTTTATACTGTAATTATATAACTTGGTGGTATAGCTCAGTATTTATGGATAGGTTGCAGATCTTACAAGTGTCCCAGATGTGAGAAAATGCCCAGATTTGGATTTCCCATTGTACCTACCTCTCAGACAATAGGACCATTAACAAAGAAGGTCTAACTGATGATTGTGTATCTTCTATTAGAAAATCTCTGTAGAGACAGCATTTCAAAGAGAAGCTTAAAAATTGCTTGAACTACTAGGAATTTCAGAAGAAATAGATGATTCAAAAGAATATAATGGTGAATACATCCTGTCGTCAGGTAGCAGGGATAAAATGATCCTTTGACCCGCTGACAATGGTAATTGATTATCTCGTGATGAAAATGAACAACTGTAACTCCTGGGTACTTAAATATATGTCTCCATGTTATCCTTGGCTTGAACTGTGGTCTCTATGTGCATGTAAATGTTAATTTTATTGTCATTGAACTAGATTAATTAACGTCTTCTAAATCCTTTCATGTTTTATTATGGATTAATAATGAATATACTTATACATTGGTAGTATTGGCAAAACATGTTTATAAGTGGCTGATCTTTCTTTTGAGTCATATCCAAACAATGTATCCAATGTCTTTCTGTAAGGTCATGATATCTAAACATCAGGGTCTAAAATATCCTTGGTTTAGTCTATATTTTTAATCAAGAATACACTCAATCTACATCCCTTCATGCTTGTATGATTAGGTGATAATGTCCAATAGTTCTGGAGATATACTGCATAAAACTCATCCCCAAATATTCTATTTAGCCTCTGTCTTAGCTTAATAGGATGACTGATGAAGCTGGGGCAGGGTAGAGGTATATCAGAAAGCAATCACTATTTTTATAGCATGATTTCAAATCAGATGATAAAGCAGATGGTACTTTGATTGAAGAAATGTTTCTGGAAATCAGTAAATCTTAAATTTCTGATCATTAATTCAGTGGACAAAATTATGTCTATGATCAGAAGGAAAAACATAGTCTGTCTCAAAAGCAAGTGTCCATGAATACAACTCTGTAGTTTATAAACTACTCTATAGTTTATGATAAGAATATGCAGCTGTTTAAAAGTTAAGCAATGTACAACTTGATTGGTTAAGTTCCCATCAAGTTAATAATTAAATGAGCATACTGTTCATTCAATACATGTATTCAGAGTCGTATATATATAGTACATACATACATGATTGTGCACATGCACACACAAACATACATAACAAACCTTAAATGTATGAGTGGTTCTACAGAAGAATTTACATGATGTAATATAGAGCTGTTTAAATATTAGCCCCATGCCGCACATTTTATATACATTAATAACTCAAGCTGATACGGTACCAAGTCTCAATAATCTATATTTTATAAGAACAAGAAAGTAAGGAACAAGGAAATAGGCATAAAATTAGTATAGCTGACATATCTTGAAGATGATAACATGAGAAACAGTGGTAAAAGGAAAATACATTACAGAAAGTGGCAAAGGAACTCTTCATTAGGCCATCAAGGCTGAATTTTGATAAAGAACCAAGCAAATGAAGAGCCTAGAGACCTGGCATTAAAGGCAGGAGGAGAAACATGTGTTCAGAGGACACTGAAGCAGGAAAGAATTTAACAACATTGAAATTATCAAAGAAGGCCAGAACAGCTGGAGAAGAGAGCAGGAAAAAGAGACTCAAATGAGATTGGTGATGTGTGTAGTGGACGAATCATACAAGTCCTTCTAAGGTATACTTAACAGTGTGGATTTTATTCCTAATGCAATGTGAAGCCACTGCCAGATTTTAAGTATGTGAGTGGTAGCTTAAATAATTGACTGTGGATAGTGTCAAATGAGAGCCAAATGAGAGCCGGAGCACAGGTTAAAAGTTGAAACAGCAGTTCAGAAACTATGGAATCAATCCATGTAAGACAGACAGGGCTTTCTTTAATAATAGCAATGGAAGTAGACACAGACAAATTCAAGCAATAATTTGAGGACAAATATGTTGGGAATTTATGGTGGATTAGATGAGTTATGACAAATAATTGTTTGACATGACAATAAAGAATAGCTGTCCCTTCACAAAATGTATGAAAATAAGAATAAATTATAGGTCTGATTAAAAAATGAATTTTGTTAAGAGCTAAAGAAATCACCTTTTATTCAAAAGTCTAAAGGAGTAGCCATCCTGGGATAGCAATGGTCATCTGATGAGTAGTTTTTATTTTTAAAAATGTCTTAAGAACTCATGCATTTTCTTTGATGAAGCAACTTCAAATACTTTCAATTATGATGTTTATAACTTCACAGGGAAAGATGTTTAACTTTCAGTAATGGAGTGCATTTATTGCTTATATATGATTTATAGTGATAGAAAATGAATTGGCTTTTAAATAGCAGCATTCATACATGTACACATAAATATAACTTGGTAAAGTAATACATGCTATAAAAACAAAATATAAAACATATAAAGAATAAAATCAAAACATTTAGAATTCTACCAATCAGAGACAGCCATTATTAAAATGATGGTATGCTATTTCCAAGTATTTCTCCATTCACACCAAAACACACATACACACATTCAAAACAGGATTGCTACCATGGAAAAAAACATGGAATTTAGAATGAGGCAAAAATAAGTATGAATACCTATTTGAAGACATGCTAGCTGCACATCCTGGAGAATAATTTATAGACATTTTGAATTGCCACTTCCTCTGGTTTAAGGGGAGGAAGATAATACTCAGAGCAATAATGTGGCTTTCAGTACAATACTGATACATGCAACATCATGAGTACATTACATGAAAGATGTAAGTGAAGGAAGCCAGACTCAAAGCCAGATTTCTGTGTAGTTCTTTGAGAATGACTTTTTAAAGAGCAGAACTACAGGAATAGAAAATAGGCCAGAGTCTGCTGGGGTCTCCAGTTGGAGAACAACTTACCACTGAAGGCGATGGGATAATTTGCAGGCAGTGAGGAAGGCTATGAAATTACTTTATATTTATCATGTGATGGTGAACAATTCTACATGTTCTTAAATACTAATAGAAACATACACTACTAAATAAGGTTGATTTACTGTATTATAGTTTTATTTCAGAAAATAAAAATTATTTTAAAAAACTTTTCAGCAAACTATGGAAAGGAACAACATCTAATCTTAAGGAAATCTACAAAAGTTATAGCAACCATCATTCTCAACAGTGAAAAACTCAGTGTTTTGTACCTAAGATTAGGGGGAAAAAGGGTTACGATATCATTCTTGCTACTTTTATTAAACATTGTTCTGGAGATCTTAGGAAGCACTATAAGGCAAGAAAAAAGAATTACACAGATCGGAAGGGAAGAAGCAAAACTGCCATTATTTGCAGGGGACATGATGATATATGCACAAAGAATTTAATAATTGCTAATAATTATAGGTATCAATGTTACCAAATAAAACATTTTTACAAAATCAAGTGTGTATATAGAAGCAATAAACCCAAACAAAATGGAAATTTTAAAATTATCCTATTTATAATAGCATAAAAATACTTAGAAATAACTTTAACAATATTTTTCCAATAGCTGTACACTGAAAAATAGAAAAGCATTACATATGAAAATAAAAGAATGCCTAAATAAATTGATTATATTTTCATAGATTTGATGACTCATTATTTTTAAGATTACAATCCTTTCCAAATAGATCTATATATTCAAAACACTCTAAGTCAAAATTTTAACAGGCATTTAAAAAATACTGACAAGTTGATCTTAGAATTAATATAGAAAGGCAAGAGAGTAGTCAAAAATTGAACAGAAAAAAAATTGGAAGATTTAAAATAGGTGATTTAAAGTTTTGTTATAAAGATAAAAGTTATTGTTGTGCTGCACTAGTGTAAGGATGGACAAATCAATGTAGCAGGACACAATCCAAATAGAATCCCATGTTTACGACCACTTAATTTTCTCAGTATTTATTTAATTTTTTAATAGTATATGCTTGCAGTAGATAATATTTACATTCCTCGTGTGGAGATGGTACATGTACATAACACATCTTAATTCCTTTTTTCACCTACTTTCCCTCCTCTTCTTTCCCAATCCCTCCATCTCTTGGTCCCCTTCCCATTTGAGAAACATCTATCTCCCTACTTCCTGTTATCTATCTTTTATTTTGCTCTCTATTTATAATTTGGCTTTCTCTTAGCAGAAGAACCATGTAATATGTAAGCCTGCGTATCTGATTTAGTTCACTTAATATTATGATCTCAAGGTGCATCCATTTTCCACAAATGACTCAAGTTTACCTTTCTTTATGGAAAAGTGGTACTGCCATGTGTATAAATATCACATTTTCTTTATCCTTTCATCTGTTGATGGACATATAAGCAGCTTCCAGGATTTAGTGATCATGAGTCGTGTTGCTATGCACATGGGTTATGCATATATCACTAAATTATGACGTCTAACTCTTTTGGGAAGATGCTTCACGAGGGAATATCTGAGCCAAATAGAATTTCTAGTTTTAGTTTTTTGAGGAATATTCATACTGATTTCCCTAATGGTTGTACTATTTTACATTCCCACTAAGAATATAGAAGGATTCCCTTTTCCCCACAGAATTTCCAGCATTTGTTATTTTTTGATTACTTGATGATGACCATTCTTTCTGGGGTAAGATGAAATTTCAGCGTTCTTTTAATTTGCATTTTTCTAATGGCCAGAGATGCTTAGCATTTCTTCATGAATTTATTGGTCATCAATTAATTTTCAATGTTTCTAAGAAAATTTAATGAAAAGCAGCTGAATTTTTCATTAAATGGTGGTAGAACAACTAGTAATATTTATGGAAAAAATGAGCCTTTACTGTTATTGCATGGATTCACACACATTAATTCAAAATAAACCATAGACCTAAATGTAAGATCTAAAAATTGTTAAAATATATAGAAGAATTCTTTATGACATTGAGTTAAATAAAACATTTTGTTTAAAAGTGGCATAAGAAGTGGAAACTATAAAAAATTTGCTAAAGGTAAACTTCAGCTTTTTCTTTTTTTTGTGGGTACCGGGTGTTGAACTCAGGACCTTGCGTGCCAGCAGGTGCCCATGCCGCTGAGCGGTATCACCAGCCCTTTTTTCATATGTGGGTACCAGGAGTTGAACTCAGGACCTTGCGCTTGCCAGGCAGGCACTTATGCCACTGAGCTATCTCACTGGGCCTAAACTTCAGGTTTTTAAAACTGTAGATGGAAAGGCAAGTCATAGACAAGGAGAACATTTTTGTAAAACATGTAATTACATTTTTAAAAACAAATATACATATATATATGGTTAAGAACTTTGGAACAAGAAAAAGTGGACAAAATATTTGAGCAGACTATTTATAAAAGTAGATATAAAAACAGCCAATGAATACATAGAGAGACATGTGACATCACAATCATCAGAAAAATATAAATTAAAATCACAAAGACTGAACACTCAATGGTAAACCCTAAATTTAAAAAAGTAACAATACCAAGTGTTGGCAAAGATGTGAGAATATGACTCTCTTATATTGCTAAGGAGAATAAAATGGTAAGCCATTTTGGAAAAAAGTATGATGATATAAACATAAAAACATATTTATTGTATTTCAGTGATTCCACTTCTAAGTTGAATTTTACTTCTAGGTTTAATTTCACTTCTTGTTGTTTACTCAGAAGAAATGAAAACATAAGTACATAAAGGTCTTATAATACCTGAACATTCATTTATAATTAAAAAAACTGGAAGACATCTGTTACAGCCTGTATCTAGATTTTCCCCAAATCTTCATGCACTCATACTTTGGACTTTTCAGAACTGGCTGGATCTAGGGTGTGTGATACAGGGATTAAGAGCGTATGGTACTAAATTAGTCCACTAATTGGAAGTAGCATAGTTCTGGGTGGCACCACCCAAAAGGCTGGATGGGATAAAAGAGAAAGGCAGACTCGCTGCTCATTGCTTCCACCGCTTGCAGCCTTCTGCCTGCCCTGCTTTGCCATGAACTCTTTTTCCCCCATCATGCCCACTGCCATGCCGCCTGGCCTTGAAGCCAGCCAACTATGGACTGAAAATTCTACAAACTGTGAGCCTAAATAAACCTTTCCTCCTTTAACTTTGGGTGCTGAGTATTTTATCTCAGCAATGAGAATAGTAACTAAGAAAACATCCAAATATCCAGCTACAAAACACTAATGTTTCTATGAATAAATTGTCCTAGAGCTCCAAGATATTTTTGGAGACTATTATAAGGAATATGATCCATGAATCCTGAAGAATAAAGAAAGTTATCCTACTTTACTTGAAGGGAAGATATATTTAGAAGCCATATGTTCTTAATGTGTCATTGTGGAAGAGGTCAGAATGGCAGTCTTCATGTCCTTGTTGCAAGAAGTGAGGCTTTTGATGGCTGGCTTCTGAGAGAATAATGAGACAATTCTTTCAGGTCTGCTGCTTCATATCTCTCTCTCTCTCTCTCTCTCTCTCTCTGACCTCAGGCAACCTTCTAAAGATCTACAGTTGGTTGTTGTACACAATGAAAAGTAAACATGAATAAGTTGTTAATTCATTAAATACATGTAAATCATAAAGCCAAGCATGAAAAGATGTCGATTGAGGGCCAAACTCTACGTGAAATATTATACTTCAGTTTTATTCAAATATGTGTTTGAAACTGATAGATGATGAAGGCAATCATTGCAATTCAATGTTTAGATGAGGAAGAAATACCAACATATCCTTTATTTCTTGGTTATCATAAATGTGATTAGAATTGCAAAACACCTTGAACTTTTAAAATTTCAGATTAAAAAAAAACCTTTTTCATAGAAGTTTCTAATAACTGCATTGTTAAACCCTATTTTAAAAAACATCTGAGAGGTACATAAGTGTTCTGAAAAGTGTCAGATATTTTTGGCCTGATAATTAATATGCCATAAGACACAACAATTTTGAGTTATGTTTACACATCTGCAATTCTAAACTGTATTTTTGGGGAGACTATGAGATTCGAATGGTAAATTCGGAGAACTTCTGAAAGGCCCAGAACATCTGTACTGTCTTTGCCATGCAATTGTCTTTAAGAACCCCTGTAAAGGGAGATCCACTTCAGTTGGAGAAAAGTAAATTCTCTGCCAAATAAACAAGACATTGTTAATGTTTTTGAGGAATGAAAGGACCACTTGTTGGTAAAGAGGTCCTTTAGAATGCCTGGAAGATGGAAAACACTTCTGTTACTCATGAAAGTGGAAGGTCCTGAAGTGTGATAAACTCTCAGAATTTTCAGTCATCCCTGGGATAATCTTCTTTTTGAAGACCACACTTTAAGGGTTGAAAAATAAGCTTACACTTGGGGTATCACATTTTAAATGAATAATCGCATAGAACTAAAACCTTTAAATTGTTTTACAATGAGAACTCCACTGCAATACATCTTTCAAATGCTTATTATTGACTCTTGGATAATTAACACTAGTTTGTTAGCATGGGATATTTGATGTGGTTTAAATAAAAACTGGTCACATATGGTATGACTTTTAAAGAAATAAAAACATGCATTGTACCAAAATAATCCCCTTAATATTGTCAGAAATGTCAACACTAAATATTTATTTCTGTAAAAAATATTTAGCTCATTCAAGGGATCATTTTTAATGCATGTTTTTCAATTAAGTGGACACAGATGAGTCTCTCAGATGGGACAGTATATGTACTTCTTGGCCCGTGCAGACAAGAAACATAGTACCAAAAGGACGAAGGGAAAAAATTGGAAGAAAACAATGGTCTACTTCAAAATGCGAAGTGGGGAATAAAAGACAGTCAAACATGTTAGATGCCAATATGTGTAATCCAAGTAATGGGTACCACTGTTTTCACATACTACAAAAGGAAACTGTGTGCTTAGTCAAACAACAGAGGTGTTTCAAAAATACAGTAGCATCCTAAATATATATAATTCAATATTTTCCTTTTATCAAATAATAAATTGAACTACCAGGAATATGGTTGATTTTCTTATGACAAAGCGGTTTAAATATAAGTTTTGTCAAACTAAGTTAATCTATGAACGGTTAACTCCTTCTAGAATTAACACTACATTTAGTGCAATTATGAGAAAATCTCTTGGAGTAAGAGTAAAATAAAATGAAACCTTTAAATGGAAAGTAATTAGTTAAAAAGAAGTAGCTGTTTTAATTAACAACTTAGTAGCATGAGAGTTACAGCATAAAATGTCTAATGTCAAAATATACCTATTCAAATACCAAATCAGCAAAATTAATTTTCCTGTTATATTAGACAAAATTTTTATTTATATTTCTTATTTATTGAGGTAGAATTTACACACAATAAAATTTTTCCTTTTAGGGAATGTAATTCTATGACACTGGCAAGCTTTTCCAATCATGTGATTACTACCACAATCAAGACATAAAATATTTGTGTTATTCCTCAAATTTATTTCATATACTTTTATAATCCATACGCTCTTCTCACTTCAGCTGTTAACTACCACTGATTTGTTTTCATCCTTGTAGTTTGGATATTTTTCATCTAAATGAAAACATACAATATGAAGTAAGGAGGTCAGTCTTTTGTCAAAGGATATGGATCCAAGAGATGGAGGGAGATGGAAGTGAGGGAAAGAGGGGAGGATTAAAAAAAGAATTCTGATGTGTCATGTACATGTGCCAACTCCCCACAGGGAATTTAATCATTATGTACTGCAAACAAGTACTAATAAAAAAAAAGAAAAAGAAAAAAGAGATGAGGGAGGGTGATTTCAAGTGTTTTGGGTTAGTTGTATTTCTGTTACTGTAACAAAAACCTGAGGTAATTTGTTTATAAAGCAGAATGGTTTTAGCTCACAGTTTCAGCAGTTTTGGTCTATGATGGGTTGACCTCGTTCCTTAGGGTCTGTGACAAAATAACACATCATCACTAGAATATGAGGGACAGCCAAAACACTGATCTCAAAAAAAGTGAAAGGGCCCAAGGTCCTATACTGTCCTTGAAGGGTATGTAGACAATGACCCGAAAAGTTTATACTAGACCCTCCTTTTCAAGGTTTCCCTTCCTCCCAATAATGCTGTGACTTAGGAAATAATCCTTTAACACATGAGCTTTTGGGAGTCGCTTAAGATTGAAACTGTAAACCAAGTATGTGGCACACATAAGTAATCCCAGCACTCTGGGAGGCTGAGGCAAGAAGATCACAAATTAAAATTCAGCCTGGACAATTTAATGAGAACTTGTATTAAAGTAAAAGTTTAAATGCCTGGGATATAGTTCAGTGTGAAGGCCCCAGGAGTCAATACCCTGCCCCCCCCCAAAAAAGCAAATAAACAAACAAAACAAATACTATAGCACCTTTTATATACAGTTTATTTAACATAACATAATATTTTGAGATTCATCCCTGTAATAAGATGTATTAGTAATCCATTCATTTTGCCGAATAGTATTCCTTTATCTAGCAGTAGCTTATTATTTTTACCCATTCACTAGCTGACGTACATTTGGGTTGCCACATACATGCTTTTGTATAGACACGTGCCTTCATTTCTTCTGGGTAAATAGTTGGTATTGGATTTGGCTGGGTCATACGGTAAGTGTGAGGTTAACATCACAGAAGCTTCTAAGCTACTAAACTGTTTTCTAAAGAGATGGAATAAGTTACATTCCCAAAATAACATCTGTGAGTTCTGATGGCTCCGTAATCCCACCAGCACTTGATACAGTCGAATTTCTCAAAAACAGTTCTTAATCATATCTAACTTTATTTGTTTGAAAAGATTTAATGAGGTAAGGATTGCAAAGACCCTGTTGATTTCGCATTAATTTTTGTAGTGTAGGTAACACGAGCCCTTTCAACTTAATAGATGTTTCTGTAAGACATATAATCTGCTCTTGATGTTTGTTATGAACACCCATAATTTGTTGTAATCTCATGAATATTTTCCTGTCTACCAGGAAGAGTGAAACTAGTAAAAGTACAGTAGTATGGATAGAATTAGCTAAAAACAGAGATAGCGATGAAGGAGCAAAGGCCCTTGTAAAAGCTGACCAGGTGTAAGAAAAAAAAGAATCTTATTATCCAATTCCAGGGAAGCTTATTATTTTTGAAACTCAATTTCCTAATCAGTAAAATGAATATAAAAATAATACTAAATTAACAGATTTACTGTGAGCATTAAAGGATTTAATGTAAGACAGGGCTTTTTAAAGTGTAAAACACTAACCTCTGTTATTAGAGATAAGCCGGTTTATAAATGTGATGCTAATAAGATTGTATTGTTTCCAACCTCTCCATCGAGATATATGAATCAATGTAATCTTGAAACATTTCAAGTAAGTATAATTGCTCATGTAATAACTTTTAAGTAATGTTTCTTTTTTTTAATTAAAAGCTATTTACTAAGCACCTACTATGTGCCAAGCACTGAGGACACAGCATAGAATAAGATAAATAGATATGCTCCCTTTCTACCCAGAGCTTTCATCAATTTAGCATGCAAATTAAGTAAGCAAATGTCTATGTTTCAACATCGTGTTATTGACAAAAGGAAAGCGCAGAAGGAGAATATGGACCATTAGGAAAGAAAAGCATATTATGATTATTAATAGGGTAGTCAGAGAATGCTATTTTTATGTGGGTACTGGGAGTCAACCTCAGGACCTCACGCTTGCCAGCAGGCGCTTGTGCCGCTGAGCGATATCACCGGCCCTTTTTTTTTCCTTTTTGTGGGTTCCGGAAGTCGAACTCAGGACCTCGCGCTTGCCAGGCAGGCGCTTATGCCGCTGAGCCATATCACCAGCCCGAGAATGCTTTTCTAAATGTGATATAACTGGAGATAATTAAAAATATGAACCATATAATTTGTGGGTGAAAAATCTGTTTAGAAAGAGGCATAGACCAGATTGGAGCGTATCTGACATGTACAAGCAAAAGTGAAGAGGGCAGATGACCTGCGTGTAGGAGTCAAGGATAGGTTTGTAAATGGGCATGAGATATAAGAGGGAGAAGAGCTATGATCACACAAGTACTGCCACCCATTGTCATGAGGGCTTTTGCTTTTACTCTGAGTTAGATGGAAAGCCATTGTAGTGTTTTGAGGCTAAGTATGACCTTTTTTCCTTTTGTATTACTTTCCTATACCTTCTATAATAGGATTCCACAAAGTTAGTGAATTAAAATAGCACAAATGGATTTACTTAACAGCTCTGGAGATCAGAACTGAGATGGATGTTAGTGGTTACAGTGAAGGCAAAGGCAGGGCTTGTGTTCCCTTTGAAGGACCCCGAGGTGACTCTGTGTCCTTGCCTGTTCAGGTTTCCAGGGTCACCTGCACTCTTCAGCTCATGTCTTCTTCCTCCACTTTCAAAGTCAACAGCACAGCATTTTCAAATCTTGCTCACTGTCCTTCCTCCCTCTTATAAGGACCCTTTTAGTTACACTGGACTCACCCACATTACCTAGGATAATTTCTATAACCCAAGTCTTCGACATTATCGCATCCCAGGCATCCTTTTAGCTATATAAGGGAACATATGCAAAGATCCTGAGGATTAGGCTGTAGACATTTTTGAGGGACAATGTTATGCCTATGACAGTCTGTCAAGAGGTAAGTTTTGATGTCTGCTAATGAGCAGCAAGAGACAGAAAAAGTGTGGCCATTTATGCATCATCTAACAATATGCAGAAATAGAGTATGGTGTGGTGAGGTGCGACACATTCACATTTGTTTTATAAAAATGGAGATTAGAATCATCACAGAGCCTGAAGAGAATCAATTTAACTGGACTGTCCAGCCAATAGAAATAGAATTTCAAAAAGCCCAAAACTCTACATGATCCTTTCTTTGTTAACTCAGATGCTTTCTGATCAGTGCATTCACCCCCACAATCCATTTTATTCAAAATGTATGAGTGCTCAAAACAAATAATTGATATTTGGAAACCTTCAGCTGAAGATATAGTTCAGTGGTATAGCGCGTGCCTGGTGAGCGCAAGATGGTGAGTTCAATTCCCGGTACCAAAAAAAAAAAAAAAAAAAAAAAAAGAACTAACGATCCTTCAAGTTACCTGCATTTCTAAGTTACTGAAGAATTTCTACTGTTAAAGTCATTTCCTTTTTCATTTGGTTAATTGGTGCTGGCTTCTAAAATGTAAACCTATTTTGGAAACCAAATATTTAAAATCAGCATTGAGAGCTGTAAGCTGAGATACAAGCCCTGGGTCACTGAAACTCAGTGATTTGAATATGAACTATGAAGTCATACCAAGGGGCAAATCATTTGGTCTCCACACATTATATTCACACAGTTTTAGTGTCTCTAATTTAATATTAAATGCAACAACAATAATGATAGCTAACAGGCATTGAGCACTTAAATGCCAACATAGCACTAAATGCTGTTCATATATATCCTTCATCACAATCTTTCGATAGAGGTATTCCTAATAGCTTCTTGTACACATGAAAAATCTGAGAGTCTGATCAATCACAAGACTGACAATTATATTATAAATTAAAAATTTTATAGTTTCCAATTTTATTTGTCACTGTGTTGCAAAAATAAATCATGTACTTTTGAAAAAGGAAGAAATTTACAAATATGAAAAAGCACACAAAAATATTATTTTTAGTAACAGAAATTAGATACTATAAATATAGTTTATAATAACCATTTGGCTAGTTTATTATGCTAATGGTAAATGTTGGAGATATATGTCTTTATCCATATATAATTAAAACTGAGCATGAAAACAGAGTATAATAACGATGTTAACGTACTTACCATTTGAGGCTACATGAAAAGTATCCTGATTTTCTTTTATTTTGTATTGAAACTAACTAGACTTCAACTCAAAAATAATTTTATTTCCCATTTATCTCCGAAGGAAAAAACAATACTTGGTAGCTGTGTACTTTTCTTCCCTTTCAAAGTTTTTTTAAAAAGGAGACTACTGTGTCATTTTCTATGTTAACAGCAGAAAATGCTGTATGTTGACATCCTGAAAAGTGGTTATTTGTAATATATTTGTAGTACTAACCACAGAAAATGAGTTTGTGCTAAAGACTTAAATGATGCAATGAGAAAATCTCTCAATTTTTTTCCCTTCTTCCTTTCAGTGATTAGTAGTAAAGAGAATGAGACTCTCTTTGGAACTAGCACATGAGGTCGCTATTTTTAGCTTTTCCTGAGATCTTAATTATTTAAATCATTTTTGTGCAGTTAAAAAATTGTTTAGTGATTATAGAGAGCAAGAAGGCAAACCCTAATCATTCTAGATGTCCTGATATTAAAATGAAGGTGTCCAAGGTCAGTATATTTCTAGCATTTCAGAGACACAACTATAAAGAATAGAGAGAGGCAAATTTCTCATTGCTGGTTGTGATGAAACTCATGGCGATTGAGGACCAAAGGATCTAACAGGTTATGCACTGATAAGACAGCAAGCACTAGTCTTCCCAAAGGAAAACTTTAACTCCTTACACCAAATTCTTAACAATGGTGATTCAGCTTGTGACCTGGAATACTGAAGTCATAGTTAGGGGGAAATGGTGAACTTTGCTCTATGGCATAATGTCCAATCTACCATGACTCATGAGCCTTATGATATAATGTTTGCTTTCCAAATATGTTTCAAGTTGTACAAATAATATGTACCTCATCAGAAGTTAAAGAAAAACAGCACTGCTTGCAAAGACAGCGCTGTAGAACACTGAAATTTTCACATTTATCATGTGGCTCTGCTGCCTCTCTAATGGATATCTTGGCATTTTCATTTGAAATGATTGTTGTGTTCTCTGACATTTTTGTCTCTGTCATTGAAATCATGGGGGTTAGCAGCAATTGCTTGCAGTTACCTAGCATGAGAATCACTTGCAGGTATAAGAAGCATAAAAGTATATTTTAGTATAAAGTGTTTTGGTGAATATCTTAGAATTCTCAGATTTTGCATTTTTCTTTGGAAGTGACTCGCTAGTTTACCTGATAATATGTGATTAGACTGATAAAGGGTTAAAAATATTCTTGGTGTGCCACCTTCTTTTGAGTCTGAATAAATTGCTTTCAAAGAAAAATTTATTTCAGAATTCATATTACCATAGTTCTGTGATTTGGTTTTTGTAAGTCCATTCATACTTTTCATCTTGAGTTTGAAAAAACATGAAAAATGTGCACAAGAATTTTAATTGTAATTGAACATATATGCATCCATATATTTTATAGTTTGCTTTTTTTAATCTAGAATTTGAGGCTTTTATCAAAATATATAAAATAAATGAGAGAACAAATAATGACATCTGGATTAGAAGTGTGAGGAAACTAATAAATAGAAAAGCATATTATGTGGCATTGTAGTTAATAAATGTAGGGACAACATTTGATTCTGAGGTGCGTGGAGGTCAGGGCAAAAAGTAAAAATGAAGTTACAAGATTCAGAGCATCCCTAAAATAAGAACAAAAACGATGTTTAAGGAAAACACAGCCTTTCCTGAAAATGAGATTTGCATCAATTTTCTCACATGGGTCTTCACTAAAAGATGACATTTTAGCATCTCATTTTTCCATAACATATAGTCTATGCCACATGGTTAAGTGAGAACACCTGAACTCGTGTCGTTGAAGGGTGACTGCTGGCTTTGCAATTATGAGCCTGCTTACATAAGAGTTTCTTGCCTTATTTGCAAAATGGTAGAAAATGATCCCAATTTTATAAGGCTGTTGGAAGAAAAACATGGGTTAAATTTACTGAAGTACTTACTTCTGCTCCTGACACAGGTTTAGCTATGAGTGAAAACTAATCTTGCATGACCTCAGCATCCTCTGGGTTGGGTATTACGCTTACTGATGTATAATGCAGTAATGTCTAATTTATGACCATTAAATGAATGAGGCCCAGAAGTGCCATTTGTTTAGTCTAAGGGAATCACATGGAACATCTAGAGGCCTTTCTAGAGCTTAATCTATAGAAGACTAGTGTCATAAAATGATTTCACATAAATCGGTTTTTGAAACTCAGGCCTTTATACCTCTTTAGTCTTTGTTAGCCTACACTAGGCACTTTGAATTACAAGCTCTTGTACTTGTAGAGTTGAATGGAGCTGCCTCTTTAAATGACAGTCTCATTTCAAAGGTTTTTCCTTTTTTTTTTCAGATAAGGCCATCCAGAGCAACATATCATCGAGTGTCTCTGATCTGTTCTTTTTGGTGAACAGTAAATTCTGCTTGCTATAATATTAAATTTTCTACTATGCTAAACCAAAGGCACTCCCTTCTGCCATGTTTTTGAGCTTTCTATCTCTGGCATTGAAACTGTGCATGTCCTATATGTCATGAATCTTTCCTATACTGATATGCATAACTTTCTCCAATAAAAGCCCTTGCTTTTTTTTCTTCAGGTAGAGGTGCTGCTTGGGAATTGTCCTCAGTACCATCTTCCTTACTGCACATAGCAAACGTTTCTTTACTCTTTTATCTTCTGGTATGTTTATTGACTTTGTACTCACTGAGGGGTGAACCTATTGTTTTGGTTATATCTTCAGGGGCTGCAGAATCTACATTAGCATATTTCTAGACCTACTTCAACATGGCCATACAACTAAAACTTCTTGGAATTTAACAAGCTAAATAGCACAAAATGTTTCCAAACCAGTTACTTACCACAGTCTTATATCACATAATCAAATATTCAAGATGAACTATCTCTCAATTTTACTACTTAAGGAACTAAATGATTTTACAGCTTATACTCACTAAATCTTGTTTAGTGCATACCCCAAATCTATTTCCAAAATAATCCTTGAATAATTTTGGCAATAATTTATTAGAATAGCTAATAATTTGGTGCAACTAATTTCAGTACTTGCTACCAATAATATGTCACAAAGAAGTACTGATATCTGATTTCAAATTTATGTTATGAATAATTCATAAGTAGTAGAAACAAAGCCAGAGGTATACTACCTGATTTAAAAATTTCACTCAAAGCTATAGTAATCAAAACATGATGGTAGTATAAACTGAAACATAGACATCTATTGACCACTGGAACTGAATAGAGAGACCAGAAACAAATCCACAAATTTATGGTTAACTTATTTTCAACAATGATGCCAAAATCATACAACTGAAAAGAAACAGTCTCTTCAATAAATGGTTTTGGGAAAAATGAATATCCAAAAGCAGATGAAGGAAATTAGATCCTCATTTTACAATAAATAAAAAATAAACTCAAAATAGATTAAAAACTTCAACATAAGACCTGAAATTCTAAAACTACAGGAACAAAAACAGGGAAAACTCTCCATGACGTTGACCGGAATGTTTTGGATGTCACCTCAAAAGCACAGGCAGCCAAAGCAAAACTGGCACAGATCACATGACACTGACGACCATCTCCACAGCAAAGTACACAACCAACAAAGGGAAGAGTCAACCTGCGGAAGGGGAGGATAGATTTCAAACCTACATCAGATAAGGAGCTATTATTCAAAATATATAAGGAACTCCAGTCAATAGTAAGAATGCAAGTAACTTGATTAAAAAATGAGCAATGAACATGAATAGACATTTTTTCAAGAGACATGGCCAATAGGTTAAGAATATGAAAATATGCTGTTCTTGAAGATGTAGAGGGATTGAAATGTTTATACATTGCTAGTGGGCATGTAAAATAGTACAGCTGCTGAGAAAAATTCAAAAGTTTCTCAGAATTTCAGCACAGAGTTACCATACGACCCAAGTAGTCCACTCCCAAATATTTACTCAGAAGAGTGGGAAACAAGAGCACAAACAGATACTTGTATACCAGCACTTATTTCAGTATTTATTACAATAACTAAAAGATGGAAACTACCCAAGCAACCACTGGCAAATGAATTAATACCATACATACCATAACATGCACAAACACTGAAAATATGCTGTATAAATGAGGTCAGACACAAAAGGACAAATATTCAATGATTCCACTTATGTAAAGTATTTAAAATAGGGTAAAAATAAGTTTACAGTTAGCAGGGCTAGAGAAAAAAGTATGAGGAGTTACTGTTAAGTGCAAATAGAATTTTTATTTGAGGTGATGAAAGGTTTTGGAAATAGTGGTAATGATCTAGTGACGTGGTGAATGTAACTGATGCCTTTAAATTATATGCTAAAAAAATTGTTAAAATGGCAAAGTTTATGTTACATGTGTCTTCAAAAAATCCTAAATGAAAGTGTTGTATAAAATAAAGTCCCGTTTTAAAATCTTACTATAAGTCAATCAAATTTCCACCTTTAAGATGTTTTTATTTAAATTACCTTAACTTATACAAAAACATAAAAACAATACATGTACATGGAGTATCATATGATTTGACACGTGTATGTATTGTATAATGTTTAAATCAAGGTAAACATATTATGGTGAAAGCATTTGTCATGGCTTGTACCTAGATGTCTCCTCAAAGTGTCATGCAGTCATAGGTGGGAAGTTCAAAAGCAGTTGGATTAGGATGTGTTAATGTGGATTAAGGATGTGATAGTGAGAGTATGGAGGTGGATGATAGAAGCTCCACACTGGGTACGGGTGGCACCAATCATTAGGCTTATAGCCTATTTGGGATCAAAGAGATTAGCAAGCTAGCTCTTGTTGCTGCAGCTGCTGCTTGCTGCTTCACTGCCTCTTGCCTGCTTGCCATGGACTGTTTCTCCCTAGCGATGCCCCTGTGTCATGACTGCTTGAGAGCCAGCAGACTGTGAACTGAAACCTCTACAAACTCTGAGCTGAGATGAACCTTTTCTCCTTTAACTTTGAAGGCTGGGTATTTTGTCTTAGCAACAAGAAAAGTAACTAAGACAGCATTCAAAATCCTTTCTTCTATAATGGGAATATAGTATAGTCTCATTATTTATGACCTCTGTATTAAGCAGCAGTATATCAAAATTTTTACTCCTATTTAACTGAAACTTAGTATCCATTATCATCCTTTCCCTAGTCTCCCCTCTACTGTCCCTTGTTTTGGTAACCATGATTCTATTCTCGACTTTCACAACCAAATATTTTACAGTCCACATATGTGTGAGATCATGTGCTACTTGGATTTCTGTGCCTGGCTTCTTCCACTTAACATAATGATTTTCATTTTCATGCTTGTTATGAGTAACAAGATTTCATCTTCATATTTATGGCTGAATAGTATCTCTTGTATACATGCAGCACATTTTTTGTATCTCTTCATCAGTATAAGTTCACTTAGGTTATTTCCATTTCTTGGTGATTATGAATGGTACTGTAGGGAACAAAGGGAGTGCAGTGTCTCTTCAACATGCTGATTTCATTTCTTTTGGATATAAATGCAGCAGTGGGATTGTTATGTAGTAGTTCTTTTTGTAAATTTTTTTTTTTAATGTGGGCACCGGGTGTCAATCTCAGGACCTCACACTTGCCAGCAGGTGCTTGTGCCACTGAGCAATATCACCGGCCCTTTTTTCCTTTTTATGTGGGTACCAGGAGTCGAACTCAGGACCTTGCGCTTGCCAGGCACACGTTTATGCTGCTGAGCTATCTCACCGGCCCCCCTTTTTTTAATTTGTGAGGAACTTCTGCTCTTCATAGTGGCAGAACTAACTTACATTTCCACTAACAGTGGGCAATTTTCTCTCTTTTCTGCAGCATACATAAGAAAGTCAAGACTCAATAGCAAAAACACGAATAAGCTGATATTTAAAAAATATTGTTGCAAGTGTAGTTCAGTGGTTTCATCCTTGACTAGCTATGCATGAAGCTCTGAGTTCAGTCCCCCACACTGCAAAAATGAAACACAAAGGAACAAATCTAAATAGCCATTTCTTGAAAGAGGACATACAAATGGCCTAGGTATATGAATAAATGCTCAATATTATTAATCGTCAGGGAAATGCAAATCAAAGCCAAAATTAGATGTCACCTTGTTATAACAGTGAACAGTAAGAATGGCTGTTACTAAATGTTTTATATGACACTTAGGCCTTTTATTTTCTAGTTTCCTCCTAGCTGGTCCTTCACAGTATCATGAAGCAAGGTACATGGGGGCCAGCCTCCCAATGGACACGTATCTCCTTTAATAACTTCCTTATAGGTTTTCCCATCACTTCTTCATATTTGACATGTTAAGACTAGAAGACATAATACGTTGATCCTCAATTCTTAGAAAATTACCCTGAGCTCTTAATGTATCTCTTATGCAAGATTAAAATCAGTTTTGTTTGATTACTGTCTCACAAGGAAATGAAAATATATGTCACTTGAAATTGTGGTTTGGATTTCATAAATAATGTGCATACAAGCCCTAATATGAATGAAAGAATTCTTTAAGTATTCAAAAAAGGACTAAATGAAAACCAATTTCAAGTAAGTAGGAACTAGTGGAGAGTTTTTATTTTATTCTCAATGTCCTGATTTATATGCCAATGGTCAAAGAGCAAAGAAAATTTGACATGAAAACATAACACTTGTGGATAAAAGTTAGAATAGATGAACACGTAACAGGGAGCACTTAGGAAACCAAACGCATTTTGCATTTTCAGAAGTAGTCTAGATTGAACTCAGAAGCACAGTGTTATCACAGGTTTTCAGAAGCGTCAGCTGTTTTGAGGCAAGTCCGATACATGCACTGCAGGGGACTCAGAGGACCTTTGTAATAGAGTCATATTCAGAAATAGGATGAGTTGGAGGTCTGATCCAAAAGTAACATAAAAACAGTTTAAATACTTTGCTTATGAATTTTTAAGCCAATATGAAATTTAAATAAAATAATTTAACAAAGGAGTTCATCAACCAAAAGTGGCTGTGCTTGTTAGTCTCTTTATAAGAAATGGATTGTTCATGTCATATTCCATTTCCTCATCAGTAGTTTTGATTTCTTTTCTTGATCACCCTGTCTCTTCTAAAAGGTGTGTTCTAAAAGGTGTCTTCTAAAAGGATTTCAATGGATTTCCTTTTAAAAAATACATTTCATTGAATGATCCTATTTTTCACCTTTCATATTAAAGTAAGGAGCAAAGCATGTAAGAAGGAAGGCTAACTCCTCAGATATTGGCTGAGAAAGAATTTGCTGAATCCAAGCACAGGAGTCATCTCCCTCCCGCCCTCTCTTCCTCCTTGTCTTGTCTTGTCCTGTCTTGTCTTGTCTTTTCTTTTCCTCTTTTTCTTTTCTTTCTTTCTCAGACATTAAAAAGTCACAAGACAAATGAAATAGAGAAGTGGAGGAAGCCATGTGAAGAGGGGAGATGCTCTAACACTATGTGGAAGAAACATAAGGAACAGTGTCATCCCATAATCCCTGCTCAGCCCAATTTTCTGGTCATGGTGCTACAAATGTGAGAGAATCCTTCTGATATTCCAGGCCAGTTGATGTCTCTGATGGTTTACTTCATCATGTCAGCAGTAGATCTTCCTGAGTTTTCCTATTTATTCAAAATTAGTAAATGATATATTACTCATAAATACACCATAAATATAAACAAAAATTAGCAGTGGAGAAAATTTAAAAATCAAGAGATTTCTGAAATGAGAAAATAAAATTGATAACCTCCCACAAGACTGATAAAAAATAAAAGAAGGCATAAGTTATAAATATCAGAAATGAAAAAGAGGGTGTCACAGCAGATTCTATTTTTATTTGTATACTTTCCTATATTTTTATGCAACCTAATAAAACTTGGACAAGTATTAATCAAATAATTCCTGCTTAAAATGATATCCAAGGTCTATATAATTGCTTTTCAGTAAAAGACAGATATTATCTTAGTATCATGATAAGAGTTATACCAAAAGATTTTCTTCTTATATTGCATTCAGAAAATTTCACAGTCACATTTCTTAATAGGTGACTTGATTGTTCTGCTTCAGGTGGGCTGCTGTATTGTGAGAAACTGATTTCCCTGTGAATTAATTGTTTTTAAGGAAATTCCTAATAGACTATTCATGCTTAGAACAGGTGTCAAGATACCAAAACCTGTCAGTCTTGCTGAGTCTTATCTGTTCATTGTCTAAAAATAGTTGGTTCTACAGGGAAAGCAAGTCTCCTTCCAATAATTATGTCACATGTCCATCTTGATCTTAAAATTAACTGCAACAACAGAAAAGCACATTGGTTGTTTAGCTCACTCATTTGGAAGGATGAAAGAGGATCTCATGTCCCTAATCTGTTCCCATTTGTGTGTATTTTCCTTTCCTTTTCAGAGTGGTATTTCTGCACTAGACAGCCGTTAGAGGGAAACACAGATAACGTTTGTCTTCTATATCTAATGTTCAATAGTGTATCAAGAAAACCTGAATACTGAATATACAATATTACTTGTAAGGGAAAATAAATCCTCCCTCTTCACAATACATATTTGTATTACAGATTTCTTAGTTACACAAAACAAATTATCTTGATTCTCTAATATTCTGGGGGTTTAAAGTGTCATCCTAATTCTAGTCTCTAGGTGCAACTGTTGAGCTTATGGTATGGAAATCATGTTGCATATCTATTTTCAGTTTATCAGATACTGTCCATAAGGGTTGTTTAGTTTGAAAATTTATGCATGAACTAATTAGCATACATAAGTTACATTGCTCTTAGTGGCAAATTCTTTAATGGTATTTCTCTATAACCCCTCTTGGTGGGACACTGAGGATCTTTGGTGTGACCTGAAACATCCTTATTGTCTACCATTACCTCCTGTGGTAGTTAACTGTTGCATCAACTTGAATAAGAAAAGACCAGCTGATTGGCTTAGCATAGCTCTAGGGGTGAATGAATGATGGACTTACTGAAGAGGGAAGACCCACCCTGGGTATGAGCGACACCAACCAATAGGCTTTTAGCCTAGATGGAATAAGAAGGGAGAGAAGAAAGAAGTTTCACTTCTGCTTCTTTGGAAGAGTTTCAGTCTTCATCATTGCCTTTGGATATGTGTCTCTAGGCTTCCAGCAAAGACTCTTCAGCCTTCCAAAGTAGACTTTTTGGCTTCCAGGTACAGATTCCAATGGCATGCTGAAGTGAGCTCCAGGTCTTCCACCTTCGACTGGATCCTCTGGATCTCCAGTACAGATGGCCCTTTTGCACGCATCCACATCTGAGTGGATGGGCAGCCATTGTAAGCCTACCTTGTAAATCATATATATAGTTAACTATTATATATATGTATTATTAAAGCTGTTACTCTAGTGAACTCTGATTCACCTTCTCTAGATTTTTGTACTCTTTTTAGACATAAAATGTTTTAAAAATCTGACAACTTTATTTAAATGTTTAATACATATATGCACATACACAAGTATATATACACATACCTATACATTTCATGAATCCTTGTTGACAAATTGAATGAGTTATATGCTTTTGTTGTAACCACTTTCATAAATGGTGATACTGAGGCACATAAAGGTTAAGTGATCCCCCCAAGTTACACAACTAACGGACGATGAAATCAAGGCATTTAAATCCACGAGTTGGATCCATACTCCCAAGGAAAGTAATTATAATCATATTCAGAAAACAAACATGCAGTTTTTACATATATTCATATGTTTTACTTATTAATAAAATGCAAACAAATTTTATTGTTCTTGATACTATGAAACTTATCATACTTGGATTTTCTTAATCCAGAATTATCAGAAATGCGTTTTATGTGTATGTTTGCAAAATTAAAAGGGGGCCCTCTTATTGGAAAAAGCTGGGAATCACTGTCTTAGAACATAAACATGAAAAATCAATTAAATCAATTTTTCATGAAGAGCCTTTCAGAACTCTGCTTCTGAAGTCCCTGTACAGCCTGCTTATTACACTGAGGGCTCGACTTACGTCTGTGGATGATTGAAGTACTGACTGATGTTATGAGTGCTAATTAATACCTCATCCTGTGAGGTAGAGCTCTGGTTAAATCATCATTCTGAAGCTAATTTTACAGAAACGCTTGTCCCATCTAAATAGATGCTGCAGCCCTGCAAACCTGAAGGGTTATATTGTTTAATGCCAAGAGTTATTCAAGATATATTAATCTCGGCTGAAATCAGTTAGCAATGTCTACGAAAGCTAATTTCACTGTCTGTGTTTCTCTAGTACATACATGGAGCTTGTAATTGTACATTTATGAGGGTATTGTTGTTTATTTGTTCATGTGTAACTTAGCCTTTATATAGTCTTTACATGGTATCTTGAAGAGGGTAGGGACTCTGGCTGTCTCCTATTGCCAGTATATGCCCAATATCTGGCATGATAGCTAGCAATGACAGATATGGAATAAATCAATGAATGAATGCATCAGGCAAATCTAAAATGCAAGCATAACAAATCATCTGTCTGACCTTAGTCTAATTCTTTGATTCTCAATTTCATAATTTGTGAAATATTGATCTCATTTGTTTTATTTCAAATGTTACATAAGATAATGAACATCAATTTTATAGGAAGCACTTGATAAGCAATAGTTATCTTTAGATTTGTAAAAACATCTTTATATCTAAAAGGAGCACAAATAATCTAGAGGAGGTCATGATAGACAATGAGGATGTTTCAGACCACACTTAAATATCCTACTAAGAGAGGAAATGGCAGAATAGCATGAAGAACTTGCTGCTAAGACCAATATACAGATATACAAGATGGTTTCAATAGTATAAGCTCAATAGCTGCACATAAAGACTACAATTAAGATGGCACTTTAAATACTAAGAATATTATACAATCAAGATAGTTTGATGTGACTAAGAAATCTTTAATATAAGTATGTACAATGAAGAGAGAAGCTTTTATTTCCCCTTACATATAATATTGTATATTTGGTATTCAGGTTTGCTTGATATACCATCATAACATCAGATTAGAAGACAAATGTTATCTGCTTCCCTCTTCTGAGTAAGTACTATAATCAGAGATATGATTTAGGGATTCTTCCATGCCTTTGAAGCCACTGGCCTTCTTTCGTGTGTGAAAAAATAACACATAAACAAAAAGTGTGTAAGATGTAAATGTGCAGTCTCCTTCCGAAAATTTTCTGTAGCTATAACAAAATACCCGAGGTTAGGTATGTAATAAAAAATAGAAACTCATTTGAGACCACAGCTGTGAAGGCTGAGGAGTCTGGGACCATCGGCACCAACATCTGCTTGGCATCTGATGAGGGCATCATGTTGCATCATAACACAGCAGAAGGGGGGATTTGGCCACAGGTGAGAAAGAAAATATGAAGAAGCTGAAGAAGCTGAGTTCAATTTTATACTAATCTGTTCTCTGGTAAATAACACATTCCTGTGAGGGAAGTTCAAATTTCTCTTAAGTATCTAATCATTTTCTAAAGGTCTCACCTTTGCTCAACACTGTTACATTGGGAATTAAATCTTAGCATGAGTTACTTTTTGGGGGTCAAACCATACATAGCCAAATATGTCATTATAAAGAGAGCACCGGTTTAAGCACCGCTTAAGATAATGAATGGTTTATTTCCATCCCTTCAGGAGCACTGATCACTACTGACCATAGACCTGTGACAACCCTCTTGCCACCTATTAATTCTATCCTGAGTTGCTCAATTCCTAGGCCTTTATACAGTTTTATCATCAAAAACTGCTTCCCTAAATATGTAGCTATTTTGAAATTTGTATAAATAGAAAGATAATATTTTATTGCATTTGTGTCACATTTACTAAGATAAAAGGAGTAGTTCAAATTATAATAACTGAAGATTTCATTACAGGAATAAAAATTTAATTCAAGAGATGAGAGAAAAAATTGAGAGACAAAATTTGAAAAGCAATAGGATGTGATCATGTCACCCACTTAAAACCAGGTTCACTAATAGGAGCAGAAAACAATCTTATCTTTGAGTTCAGTTTTATACAACTTTCTGTCATGGTTGCTGCTGACGTTACTATGGGATTATGTAGGAAAAAAGTCATAGAGAAAAATTAGAGGGACGACTGGAGAGGGTCTCCTCAGTTTCTCTGATCATCATTAGTGCATCTTCTCATTCATAGAGCCAGAACTAGAGAGCTTCTCTGGTGGTCTCCCTATGCCCCCAAGTGCCCATATCCACTCCAGCCAGGAATACTAGAGGAAAAAGATGGCAGTACCATGATCTGGTCAGTGGTCCTACAGATGTTGTTCTTCTTTACTCGACTAGGATTATTGACTGTTTAGAGTCCTCAAAAGTCATTCCTTACATTTTATACAGAGTTCACAGTATGAGTAATTCTCCTCTTGCTTTCCTGAAAATGTGCATTTGCAGATAGCTTCACTAAGTAATTTTTTTCTTGTTTTAAATTTAAACCTCATTGCTTACAGAGAACCCATATATTTACATAGCTCATTTTTAAATCAAAGATTGGTCAGAGGTTATGTTCAAACATTACAAGCCAGGAAGGCTTCATCTAGTTGCTGATGGATCTGTGTGTGGCCAGGACTGGATTCAAATTTCCAGCCCTTTCTAAGTTCTCATCACGTTTCACTTTCAGCTGGCTTCTCCTGCAGACATCGCAGGCTTCTTCTGCCAGAGATCTGCAGGTGGTTGGCAGTTACGCATGGTTTATGTAGCGCGTGTGCGCAACCTCTGATCAATACAGGGCCTCCTCACCTCTTGATTCATCATTGCTATTCCACTGGTAGATCCATGATCTCAGGATAGAAGCTATTTGCTCTTCTTGTTACATTGTCATGACTGTTACCACTTCAAATGGCACAATCAAATATCTCCCCTCTGGTGGTGGCAAAAGTTATATTCACAACCTGCCCCAGCCTGGTTGAAGTACTACACAGCCAGACTCAGAACACGTGGAAGAAGCGTTAAGCAAAAATACTGATGACTATGTTGTTTTACCCAAAATTCACGAAAAAATTTTCTCACTTAATTATATACCTTTGATTAAATTCCATAATTTTGTAATAACTGTGTTTTATAGTTTTATAAATCCCCCAGATTTATAGTTGTCAACCATTTGGTTTAACCAGTCTGGAAGTTGATTTCATTATTAAATATAATACTAAATTCATCAAAATATTTGATAAAATGTCATAAAGAATGATAAGCTTGAGACATTTCTAGCTAAATGGATACACATTGAGGACATACTCTTAAGTAAAATGAACTGGACACACGTGTAAATACCCCATTGTTTCTCTGGTGTGAGAAACCAAAAGTGTAAATAAGGACCAAAATGTATAATAGATATTAGGAAATAGGTAGAAAATGTTCAAATGAGAAGGGGAACTAGGAATGGGGAGGGGGAAAGGAAGGAAGGGAAAAGGAAAAAATGATGAGAAAAGAAGGAAAAAATGGAAACAAAGCTTTTGTAAATAAGGAAGGAAAGGAGGATTAAAGGGAGGGGAGGGGAATGGGAAAAAAAATCAAATCGTGTCATGTACAGATACAAATTCCCTATGATGAATGTGATCATTGTGTATACCTAAAATGTACCAAGAAACATAATTTTAAAAATAAATAAATAAATAAAATGTTATGTGCAAAAATGAATTGTACTATTGCATAAACAGTAGAAAACTGTATTTTAAAATATAGTACTATTTTTATAGCATCAATAATCATTAGATACCTAAGAAAGAAGCTGAGAGATCTGAAAGACGTCTATAATGAGATGTAGAAAGCATTAAATATGAAACAAATAATTGAAGGTAGATACAGCATATTCCTAGGTTGAAAGAAACAAGTAATTTGGTTAAAAAAAATCAATTTTAAACAAATTAACCAGTGGAAATTTAAATCCTGGATGTGTGTGTGTATGTGTGTGTGAGTGCATGTGTTAGTTGACAAGATGTTTCAAAGAATAACAATCATTAAGGAGAATAAGCTGGAGAAATTACACTACCAAATATATCTACCAAATATCTCTACTAAACAGAGACTTGAGAAACAGAAAGCTACCCACACAATCAACTGATATGCAACAAAATTGATAATGCAATGGAATGAGGAAAAATCTTTTCAGTAATTCGTGCTGGTTCAAATAAAATCAGGAACAAAATGAAATTATCCCTGCCTGACATCATACACAGAAAAACTTTTAGAACCAAATCTATATAAATTCACCAATAAAATAATCAAATTTTGTAAGAAAATAGGAAAATAACATTACAACTTCAAAATCTACCAATATCTCTTTAAAAGGACACAAAAGAACACTATCTATAGATGAGTGAAATACTAGACTACATTTAGAAACTCTGATCATTAACTGATACTATTAATGCAATAAAAAATGCAAGCCACAACATCTATCAGCTCATTATTTTGTGCTATATCTAAGAAATATCAAAAACTCAAAATATAATAAGAAAAAATGGAGTCCAAAAAATAACACTACTTAGTGGGTATTCAGATGACCAATAAAGGTATTGTCTACTCATTCTTTAGTTAAGTACACACTTTAAAAATAATAAAATACTAAAACATACCATTGAAGTGGCTAAAACAAAAAGGACAGAAAAAAAAAAAAAAGGAAGGAAGAGCATAATGAGCAGAGATACAGAGGCAGGAGGGAAGAGAGAGAGAGAGAGAGAGAGAGAGAGAGAGGGAGAGAGAGATTATAACCCTTAAGTAGAACAAAACAAAAACACGATATAAAGGGGCAAAATTGAGAGTGGGAAAGAATTTGGAGAAGGAAAACAGAACTTTTGTACTTTCCTGATAAAAGCATAAGTAGTTAACCATTTTGGAAAACCATTTGTAGTATCTTCCAAGTCTAAACATGTGGCCACTGAACCTGCAAGTCTCCTTTTTGGTAAATATATCAACAGAAATGCAAATATATGCTCTTAAGTTCATTACGAGAATATTTATATTGCTACTATCCACACTAGGGAAAAACTAAACGTGATTCTGTCTCCAATCAAAAACTGAAAATGTAAATACATTTTTGTTTTGTTCAGGCAATGGCTTGAGAGTGAACGAATTGAAATGTAAATACATTTTGTTTATGAGAATGAACAAACTGCCATCTCTCATAGAATTATGGATAAGTTTCAAAAATGTAATGCTAGGCCAGACACAGAGCTCATACTGTAAGTAACATGTAAATTTTAAAACACACAAGATAGATGTGTTGTGCTAAAATCCAAGATTGTGATTCTCATGAAGAGAAAAGCAGTGTGAATATCTTCTTTCTGCTGATTTGGTGAGGTTTTGTTTTTGAACTCAGTGTTGGTTACCGAGCTGTGTTTAGTTTGTGAAAATTCATTGAACTTCTACGTTCGTGATCATCGCATGTTTCTGCATATTTGTATTCACTCAGTAAATTCTTGTGTAAATAATTGATTTTTTTTAATGTAAACTACAGTGGATTGAAGACTGTCATTACAAAAAGTGTCATTTTCTTTCTCTTGCACTGAATATTAGAGGAAGAAAAAATGGTGCATGTATGGTCAATAGATGGGTAGTTGTGAATATTCATCTGCTTCTCGTGACGAACACTTACTCAATGTATACTAAGACTAGAGGGTGATTTATAGCGACAGTAATTTTGAAAAAAAAAGAACAGGTGAGAAATTCTGTTTTAAATAATCTAGCATGGAAACATGCTTTCTACTTCATCATTTTTTTTGTTAATCTTAATGATTATTAAAATTTTATACCGAACTGTGCAGTACTGTGGTCAGCAAGTGTCAGATTTAGTCAGACTATTCAAGAGGTGATAATGTGGAGGGACCAAACAGAGAAATAGCTATTTCAGTTTCATATCTCCATTGCAGGTGATAGACACTAAGGGCATCCCAGAAAACGTTGCTCTATCAGCAAGTTCACAAAACCAGGCATTGGGCAAGAAAGTCTGGCACATATCCATAGCTAGATCCTCTCCATCCATCCATCCATCCATTTTTCTATCCGTTTATCTCTTCCTTTAAGCCAGTACATCTTTTCTTCAGGCGTATTATTTTATTAGTCATTCTTTTTTCCAACGGTTATCTGATATTGTCATATTCTCGACTTTAATTAACAGATATGATTTTTATATACAAAATGAAATAGAGTCTTAGAAGAAAGATTAAATTGGAAAAAAACACATTTATTGAATGCAATAAACAACTAGTCACCCATGAAGTTTATTAAAATCCCTAAAGTGGTTCCATTAAGTGTGGCACAATTAATTATATAAATACAAAAAGTAAAATATCTTACAGTGATGTCATTATTTTACCAGTTTATATGGCTTGGTGATTTTTTTCTACCTTTTAGGAATATTTTCATAAATTTTTAGTAATGATAATATTTCCATATAAACATGCCTGCATGTATACACACATAGACACCTACACACACACAAACACACACCTACACAAAACACTAGATTACAAGGATCATGTTATTTGGCCCTCAAAACATTACCACATTTTTCATAAGAACAGGGGTGTTGTGGCTCATATCCGTATGTCCCCTCAAAGCCTTATGAGGCTTTCTGGAGGTGACTGGATCTAGGATATGTGATGCTGGGATCAAGGGTGTGATGCTGGGATTATTTGTGGTGCAATGCAATGCTAGGATTAAGGGTGTTCCACTGTGGGTGTGAGTGCTATCCACCCTGAGGGTATCCTGGATGGGATATAAAAGACAGAAAGAGGGTCCTCACTTGTTGCTGGTCACTTGCTGCTTGCTGCCTTCTGCCTTCTACCTGCCATGAACTATTTCTCCTTTGCCATGGCCCTCTGTCTTGCCACCCTGCTTTGGAACCAGCCAACTATGAACTGAAACCTCTACAAACTGTGAGCCAAATAAACCTTTCCTCTTTTAACTTTGGGTGTCAGGTATTTCGTCTCAACAATGAGAAAAGTAACTAAGACAAGCATTTTCCCATGGTGTGGTATGTGAGAAATAGCATTGTAAAATGCAAAATATCTAACATTGATGTCATATCTAAAATGGAGCTAATAGTAAAAGAGACCATTTATAATTATTATTTTCCTTTTTCTGTTTTTATTTTGTGTTTTTATTTTTTTGTTTGTGTTTTAGTTTTGTTGTTGTTTGTGTCTTTGTTTTCTGCAGTACTGACAATTCAACCCAGGCCTTCACCATGAGGTACCTGCCCAGCCCTTCCAGGATGGACTTCCACTTGTCATTCCTGCCTCAGCCTCCCAGACTCTGGGATTATAGGCCTCTGCCACCATGCCCTGTTACTTATGATTTCTTGATGTGAGATACAGTTAATAACCATAGGTTACTTTTAGTTGTTTCACATTCACCTAATCCAAAACTGTCTGCTGATTTTATCATATTTATTTTTAATGAAATGGCATTTAAAAAATTGTCACCTCTCTTATACAAAGCCATACACTGAACTTGATCATTTTCTGATGACTAGATCCAAGGTAAATATTTTAATAACAGTAAAACCACAATACTACATAGGTGGAAAACTGATAAAATTTCACATCATTTATTTTTCATTTCTCTGATTTACCCTATGAAAAGATAACCTAGTATATTAAAACCAATTATCTATGACTAATTACAAAAAGGTAATTAAGTAGTGAGGTATCCCCAGTTGGGCAAGATAGGCCACCAACATATAAAAAATTAAAGTACTCTATCAGCATCTGTGCAAGAGAAAATAATGGGAAGCTGTAAGATACCTAATGGCCCTGAGAATAGGAGAATTTGAAAAAGAATCAATGTGTACTTAATTTAAAATGCAAAGTCAATTTAGTATACAGGTGGGAGTAGGAGATATTCTGTACATGCACATGTATGAGTGCAAGGATTCACAGTAAAATCTACAGAAGTAACAGAACTAAAGAAGTAACAGAAATTTGTATCCTATGAACTTTCACCATTCACCACTGACACTGCCTTCAAAGCAAAGTACAAAGGAGAAATTGTTGAGAAAATAATCTCCAATGAGTGGAGTGCAGTAATGGTGACAAGGGAAAGGGAAAGCTCATGTGAAGACAGAAGAGAGAAACAGTCTGATCTCTCATAACGTATGAAGAAATAATTTCCACCCTTGATGAAAATATGAGGAAACCAGAATTTTAGGGCCATGTATGCTAAGACAACATTCTCTTCAAAAACTTCAAAAATGTTATTTTCACATTCAAATAAATAGCAAAGAGAAGTCACGTCTAAGCTCCACACAGGTATTGAAAAGTCCACAAAGGAAATGAAAATGACAATTTAATGTTTAAAAATATAACAATGGGTGGTGGCATACAGCGGTTATCCCAACACTCTCAAGGCTGAGGCAGGGAAATTGCAAGTTCAAGCTCAGCCTGAGCACCTGACCAAAGTACTGAGACCTTGTCTCAAAATAAAAAATAAAAAGAGGCAAGGATGTAGCTGAGTGCGAGGGCCCAGCTCCAATCTCCGGTACTACAAAAGCAAACAAAAGAATTAAATTTTAAAAAGAGTGCATGAAAGAGAAAGAAAAAAAAAAAAAAGCATTGAAATCCAGTGTGGACAACGTATCTAAAAGTGTACCTTGATTTAGTACAATTGTCTAACATGTTTTATATGTTCTTTGGCCTACTGGTCGTTTTTCAATTTGTATATAAAGTAATTAACTGTATAAAATCAATAAGATAAATAAATGAATCTGATAATGGAAAAATAAAAGGGGGTTGGAGGGTGTGAAGAAGGGAATTGAAATGTATTATGTACATGTACCAATCCCCACAATGAATATAATCATTATGTACTGCAAACGTGTACCAATAAAAGTAAAAAAATGGTTCATGAGGCCGGTGAGATGGTTCAGCGGCATAAGCGCCTGCCTGGCAAGCACGAGGGCCCGAGTTTGACTCCCGGATCCCACATACGAAAAAAGGGGCCGGTGATATCGCTCAGCGGCACAGGCGCCTGCTGGCGCGCGAGGTCCTGAGGTCGACCCCTGGTACCCACAAAAAAAAAAAAAAAAAAAAAGGTTCATGAGACAAAATATAAATGTAAACTAGAATAAGAAAAGAATTATAACAGTAAAAAGATAATAGAACTTCTAAAAATAAAGAGTAAACTATCTGAAATGCTACAGCTAACAAGTAGGTGAATAATATTTTAAAAGTAATGGAGCTTATAAAGAGATTATTTCAAACAGATATAATTAATTGAAATGATTGAACTAAAGCTGAAAAAATAAGATAAAAAAGAAAATGCATTTAAGAGACATTCTCAAAGGAAAACTGAAACAATAAAACAAAGTTATAATCAATAATTTAAGAAGCTATCCTGAAAAATAAAAACACATAAGATTACATATGGAAGAGGTACACAATACACCTAGAAAAAAAATCAGTCCAGAATGATCACTAAGCACAATACCAAGATATTGCGCATATCTGTGTGAGGAAAAAAAGTCAAAACAAAAATGCCATATCATTTACCAGAGAAAAAAGTATGCTCTCTTGATAGAAAACTCATACATCAGAATGTAATGGAATAAAATACTAATATGCACAGGGAAATGATATGAAAAAAGACTTGACAAAATTGACTCAAGTATAAATGCTATAGCTACGCTATTACAAACATCTGATTCTAGAGATATAATCCCAATCCTATCAAAAGGCATCAATTAGACAGCAAGATTCAGACAACCAATATGACTAAAGAGATGTCACATAAGTTAAATATACAATTCGCAAAACTAGGAAAAATAACAAACCATCAAGTAGTTAGAGAAGGGAACTATTGGGGTAAGTGAAGTAATTCTATGAAGATGTAAAAAAAGTAGGATTCAGAGAATCAAAGAGTGGAATAGTGGTTACGGGGAGGTTGGTGGTTGAAATGGGGAAAAATTAGAGAAAGGGTATGAAGTTTCAGTTACACAGGATGAAGAAATTCTGCAGATCTAAATATGTGTGGCATGGTGACTACCATATGAAGTATTAGAAATTTTGTAAGAGGAGATATTAAATATTTTCACATTTTAAAAGTAACTGTGAAATAACAGAGATGTTAGTTTGATTGTGATAATCATCTAATAACATACACATATATCAAAACTTACACTGTACATCTTTAATTATGTATACTTTTTCTTTGGTTACTATGCAAATAAGCCAAAAAAGAATTATTAAACACAGAAGCAGAACTTTGTGAGCCAGAACAATGAAAAACAGAGATATAAATAAATCTAAAAGCTTATATTTAGAAAAGTCAATATTGAAAAGCTAACAATAAATTTCAAAAGATACAACTACACAAACTTAAAAGTGAAAGGAGAAAAATAACTATCAAAAGGTTAAAAATATAAGTAAGGGAACTACTTACCACAACTCTTAGAACAACTAAATTGATTTTTCTAAAAAAAAAATTTGCTAAAAGTATCTGTAGTAAATATAAAAAGTTTAATAAATCAATTGCAATAAAATAAATAAAAGGAGCTTAAAAAAACTCTCCAGAGCCCCTGTTCCTGCTCCTATCTCTAATTAATACATACAAAAATTCATATTTTCCTCCCTGAATGTAATACAGCTATATGACTTGCCACTTATTTCATATAAAAAACAATTCAGTCCAGAAAATCCTGAACAGTTCTTCCAAATGTAAAAGAAAAATAAAATTCTATACTGAATCAAAAGATGCATATGCAATGCTTTTGTGTTGCAATAAATACTAAATATTGTCTTTCATGCCAAAGGATAGAAACTGAACATAAAAACCATCAAAAATGGTTGCATTGGTTATTTAAACTGTAGCAAATTACCCTCAAATATTTATGATCTTACAAAGTTTCTGGGTATCAGGCATCGGGGAAAATCATAACTACTGAAGATATTTCTGAGACTACACTGAGAATATCAGTGAGATTGTAAGTCAGCTGAGAGGCAGCTGGGGCTGGAAAATCAACAGACTTCTAGCTTGGCTTGTTCACACGCCTGGCTGGTTAGCATCAGTTGGAAGAACGGGATGCAGTTCTGCATGTGAATCGTCCCACAGGCTTTTGAGAGTCCTGTTGATATGACATCTTCCCACAGAGTGAATGATGCAAGAGAGAAATTAAGAATGTTGTGCTGTCTGTTGTGTCCTATCCTCCCATCCTATTATGTTCAGTAGGAACAAGTCACCAAGTGCACCCAAACTCAAGAGGAGGAGCACTGAGCTCTGTATCTTGAAGGAAAGTAAAACACCATATGGACAGATTATAAACTATCACAGTGGTCAAAGTGAGCAAATATAAAACACTGGAGTTTTTCTTACTGTGGTTTATTTAAATTTAACTGATTGTTTCAGCAAAAATAGGAGTGAAAGATGGAGTTAATAATGTACTCATATGTACATTATCAACAATAGAAAAACAGGTCGGAATGTGAAGGCAAATGGAATTACAGTTTAGTAGGGTTATTACATTGATGAACTGAGAATTAAAAAATGTAAAGGGACAAGTATGAAATTGGATGTGCCAGTTGTGAGCTGATGAAGAATGAAAGAATAATAGGAAGTTTGGTCATGTGTGTGGTTTAAAATGATGTAATATTGACCCTACTAAGTAGATTCTGATTGTGTCTTCTGTGACCAGCTTAAAAATTAAAATATATGGTGAAATGATGAAAGATGAAATAAAATTAAACACAAAAGAGTTCTTAATTCAAAAGAAAGCAAAAATTAGAGGAGACATAAAGTGATGGGGAGAATAGAAAGCAAAGAGCAAAATTTTAGGTTTGTACAAATCTAAGATGAACTAAAAGATTAACTGATTTCAGGACTGGAAAAACCAGGTGCACCCAGAAACATCTTCTTTCAGAAAGAAAAAAGTGCCAAGATTTAATGAGGACCTTCCAAGGACTAAAGGGACAAAGAGAGGCAATACTGGGCCAATGAGGCCACAGACTAGGTATTAATTACAAGAGGGAGAAAGGTTATTTCAGTGGAGAGATGTAACAGAAAATGATTTACTGGAGATTAAATTTAGCATCAACCATAATGGGAAGAATAGCATAACATCACTTATGGAGATTTTTTTTCAAAAAAAAAAAAAAGTTGGCTACGAGTTTAAAATTATTGAAATTGGATAATAATGTAGCATTATATGATTTGGTTTCTAAACATCATCCCTGGTAATGGATATAAAGTGTTTAATTTAAAAAAAAAAGACGATTGTAAGGAATCCCTATAACATTACCCAATTGCAATAATTGTCAGCTCTTGGCATTTTATTTCACTTATGTCTACACTTACTGCTACTATTACCACACTGCTTTTGAGTCAAAGCGAATTTTTATTTGCATCTTGTGTTTTAGCCACCATTTATTAGGTAGTTTTAACATTTTCTTCAGTTAATTTCCTTAAAATAGTCAACTTCTATTTCCTATTTTTCCATTTCTATTAGTTTTTTAGTGTCTGATTGAATTATTTTTCTTATTTGCAAAACTTCTGTGAGTATTTAGTCCAGAGTATAGTATTATGTTACAATTTTTTCTGTGATTATTTGGGGATGATGATTCCATCAATCATTAAGAAAAAGAGAGGCTGCTTTTTCTTTAAAGGCAAAAGGTTGGAAAATAATATTTTATGAAATAAACTCCAAATGACCAATAAAGAAAGGAAAAAGTGATTAATATCATTACACATCAGAGAAATTTAGGTCAAATCCACACATCACTACATTCTCACCTACATTCTCATAAAAAGCTGAAAAAGCTGAGTTTCACGAAGCACTGGAACTTGAATCCACTATTAATTAATGCAGTACAACTGCCTTGAAAATCATTTTGCAGGATCTCCTTACCCAAGCACCTAGCAACTCCAATCATCTGAAAATAACCCAATTAATTGAATGTGTTTGCCCACTTATAACGTAATAGTTAAAAAGTGTGAAAATATGAGTGCACATCAATAATAAAACATATAGCATGCAGCTACATATTCATAGGAAGAAAGACAGTGAAATGAAGAAAATACTACTAATAATTTAGTGTGTGAGTTTCACGAAATAATATTGAACAAAAGAATCCAACACAAAAGTATGCATATGCTATGATCTATTTTTAAAAGCAGACAAAATATCCACGTGGATCACATTCGGGATGGTGGTTACCTTTAACATGTACTGGCTGGGAGAGAAATGAGAGGGTGTTTAGGGTTTTGCTCACATTTACTATGGACTCCCGGATGTGTTTGTGTCACATGCATTTTCATTTCTAAAATTACCTTAAGCAGTATGTTTAAGATTTTTCATTTTGCAACCTGAATTTTGTAATTAGGAAAACAGAATAAGGTTATATCCCTATATATTAGAATGGAAATATTAATATATCGAAATCTAGTATATAATTAAATATAAATTACAAAACAATATCTGTAGTATGATCCCATTTAAATAACCATATTATTCAACAAAATGTGACAGGATATATTTCTTTTTTTTCTTTTTTTTTTTGTGGGTACTGGGGGTCCACCTCAGGACCTCGCGCACCAGCAGGCACCCATGCTGCTGAGCGGTATCACCTGCCATTTTTCTGTATGTGGGTTCCGGGAGTCAAACTCAGGACCTCATGCTTGCCAGGCAGGTGCTTATGCCGTTGAGCTATCTCACTGGCCCTATATTTCTGATTGTATATAATTTTTATTGTCTTTTTAAAAACAATGACATTCCACTTATAGAGTAATTCCAGGAGTTTGAATGATATCTAGGTCAAAAAATTCTTATTGAGCCGATTATTTCTTATATCTAGCTTTTAGGCTAACAAAATTAAATAGAGACCTTATTTCAATGTTACATTTACCTCATCTGAAATGGTATGAGCTGGGTGTGGTGGTGCACACCTATAGTCCCAGCACTTGGGAGGCTGAGGCAGAAGGATCACTGTGAGTTCGACAGCCTGCGGTACACAGTGAGTTGAAGCCCAGTTGAACTGCATAGCGAGATTCTGTTTCAAAAAATAAAAGAAATGATCTGGCTTAAAAATGTTGCTTCTTCAGATTAAATATAATTAAATATAATTACCTTGTTGCATAAAGCATTGAAGTAGCATATTTTATATAATATGCATGTATTCCATATGTACATTATACACAAATATCCACGTATAATTTTCATAGTGAAAATCTTATTCTTCTCAGAAAGACCAGAAGACTGCCATGGATACAAAACTCTATTTCCATGTCTAATCAGTACTATCTTGTAGAGATAGGAAGTCTGACTTTTATTTTATTTTTATTTATTTATTTATTTTATGTTCGTACCAGGAATCAGCCTCAGGACCTTGCGCTTGCTAGGCAGGCGCTTATGCTGCTGAGCTATCTCACTGGCCCTGAAATCTGAATTTTAGATAAGAAAAAGTGAAAATTATCAGTCTTATGTCCTTGTTATAATAAATCACAAAGTATTTATTCATCACTAATCTTGTGCATAATCCTTTCTTAGTCAACCTGAAGAATGATGAGAAAATATCAGGCACAATCTCTGCTATAGAGAGGATAATAATTCAACTGAAAAGAGTTCGAGTAAAGATCTTTTGTAACTTAGACCATGAACAGGAAGATCATTTGTCAAACTGATGGATTAAATTCTAATCCAGACTAGGAAGCTGCTGAAAAATATACATTCATCTTTTAGTTTACTGATGGAATTATTAGGCTGATAAATCTGTATTGGGATTACCTAAAACACAAAACTGACACAAAATTGATTATGTTACACTTTGATGACTCTGAATAATTATGAATAATTAAAAGTAATGGCTATGGCAACTTGATTTAATTCAAAATTTTAAAGTATATTAAAATTAAAAAAGAGATTAACTTCTGCTTATCACATTCACAACATGTAGTTTTGAAAATCCCCAAATCTTTGTTTTATAATAATATGATTTTCTCTGAGTATGAAAGACAAATTTTAGGGCTGGTGAGATGGCTCAGCAGCGTAAGCACCTGCCTGGCAAGCGTGAGGGCCTGAGTTAGACTCCCGGAACCCACATACGAAAAAAGGGCCGGTGATATCGCTCAGCGGCATGGGCGCCTGCTGGCACGCAAGGTCCTTGAGGTCGACCCCCGGTACCCACAAAAAAAAAAAAAAGACAAATTATAGTACTGATGACAAAGATAAACCTGATGATAACAAAATAATAATTTCTGTATGTTGATATGAGAAGTCACTTGATCAAGTTTAGACAAGTAGAAAATAATCCAGTAAAATTTGAATATGGCTTTGTCTGAAGCAAATTCATATTATTTCTCTCATCCTAGACTTCTAGTTCTATAAAACTAGATAAAATTATTTATCTCTTTTAATTATTTATTTTTTTTGTGGGTACCGGGGTCGAACTCAGGACCTTGTGCTTGCCAGGAAGGCGCTTATGCCGCTGAAGTATCTCACCGACCCCCAAGCTTAATATAAGCTGTTGCAAAAATATTACACATTATGGCACATACTCAACGCCCAGTGTAACTGACAACATTCAACATTTTACAAAAGATAAAATTATATTTCTACTCTTAAAAATTTCTCTCTTCTGTCAGATTAGAATTAATCTTTTGAATTCCCCTTTTTTGTCCTAGTTACAGTATGTATTAATATTCTCAATGTCATCTTGTTGTACTTAGTCCTTTGCACATAAGTCATTTTTCTCATGTTACCAGAAATTTTTTGTTCAGAACATTTTAATTAAGGTTGAATGAAAATTAGGCATAATGGGGACCAAGAAACTTCTACTAGTAAATACAGATGAAATGTCAACAAACGTGAGCGAGCTACAAGTGAAAGGTTTATGCAGGCTAGGAAAACTTGCAAAAAAAAAAATTAAAAGTGCAGTTGCTAGAGATTTTTCAACTCTGTTATCCTGTTTTGTATGAATCTATCTGAATAAAAACGTATTTTTGGTTCCTGTTAACAGTGACAGAAAAAAAAATATATATGACATGGTTCACAACCCAAAGTATCACAGAGATGAATGGGAATTCCAAAGATGAACTGTATCCTTGCAGCCCTAGGCAGACGTCAGTGAAAATATTCCAGACAGACAGACATTAAAGCTTTCTCTCCATGGAAAAAGGGATCCTGTGTCATTTACCTTCAGCTCTTATGTGTTTCCTCCGTGGCTTTCCTACTGAGAAACTCTCCGTGAAGCTGTCTGATTTCTTCATTCTTGCCAATTTTCTCTCTTCGACTTCTGTCTAAGCAGACTGTGTTTTCCAAGATCAGTACTGATTCAGCCTGTTACTTCTGCTTTATGCTTCTGAGTACCAAGGGCTATGATTTTCGCACATGGTGCATTAGTGTACTAAATAGCATTGAGAAGAAAACAAGACCCCAGAGAGTGAAGGTATTAGTGAAAAGAAGGAGCATTTTAGTAAGAAGCCCAAGGCATTTAAATCCAGTGTCCTAGAATGATATATCTCTTTGCCACTTGTAGCAATTATTTCAAGGATTAATTACGCCTTCAAACTTGTAAATATAGGTATCATTTCTGCTCATGCAAAAGTCTTTAGAAAGCAAAATATGGAAATGTTTTCTACTAATTTAAATGGTAAAAGAAGAAGAAGGCGAAAGACTGGAATCATTGCCATGCTCAGCCTTAAAACAGAAGATCCTCTGTTTGGGCAACAGTGCTGTGGATATAGCCAAGAGGCTGTTTTGGCACAGAAAAGAATATATCAGCATTGCCACTGCCAGTTACATTCCACTGCCTTCAGTTTCCTGGCTGACTATAGCCGTGCTTTTGGGGGAAGGGAAAGGCAAGAGGGAAGCTGGGTCTGGCAGCTACTTCTTTTCATCTCTACAATGTCCCTTTTAGTATCTAAATAAGAATATGCTCATATTTCATTAACATTTTACAGTTGTAACTAATAGGAATACCAGTATTGCAGTAGTTACTGTAATAGTGCTGAACAGAGCTATTACTCTGCTTATCTATGGAAAACGGTATGGAGGCTCTTCAAAATCAAAACTAGAACTACTCTCTGATCCAGCAAATCTACCACTTTGTATGTGCTCAAAGGAAATGAAATTGGTGTGTCAAAGCGACATCTGCATTCCCATGTTTATTGCACCATGATTCACTACAACCGAGAAATGAAATAACCTGTTCAACTGGTAAGTGGGTAAAGAGTGGTACATGGAACAGTGAAATACATTAATCCATAAGAAAAAGTGAAGTTCTGTCATTAGCAACAGCATGGATGGACCTGGACATAATTATGGTAAGTGAAATAAGCCAGGCATAGAAAGGCAAGTATGATCTCATTCATATGTGGAATCTGAAAAAGCAATCTCATGGAAGTTGAGAGCAGAATGGTGGTGCGCAGTCGCTGTGGAGAGTAATGGAGAGGGTAGACAGGAGAGAAGGATTAATGGGTCTTGAGCTTCAGTTAGATTGGAGTGAGAAATTCTGCCATGCTATTACACAGTAGTGTGAGTATAGATTACAAATATGTATTGTCTGTTTCACAAAGCTAGAAGAAAAGATCTTCAATGTTTTCTCCATAAAGCAATGGTAAGTGTTGGGAAAGACAGACATGTTTACTTTTAAACATTATGCAATGTGTATACATGTATCAAAACATCACACAGTACCCCATCGATATGGACACATTTCACATTCTTATCTCTAAGTGAAAGGTAAGTTTAACAAAATATAACCAAGGAAAGATAAAATTTGACTTAATAAGGAATCGATTATTCTCTTGTTTAATTTGTACTTGAACTTCTAGTTTTCTAATTCTGCAAAACAAATAGCTGAAAAATAGTAGCTTACAATAGTAGTTTATTATGTAATGTAAGTCAGTGAGCTGACTCAAAATTCTGCTGGGCAGTCCTTTCTTCTGGTGTGCAATGAACTCGCAGCCAGATGTCCCTGGTGCTTCATTGAGGTGGAGGTCTAAAATATCTCTCTTACATGACAGGAAGTTGCTTTTGGCTGTTGACAAAGATCTCATCCGACACTGAACACTACATTGTCGTTCTATGCGGAAAGGGTGCTTCTAGTATGCTGGCTGGGTTCTGACAGGGAAAATCTCCGCACAAGCATTCCCGGAAGGAGGAAGCTGCCAGGCTCTGAAGGGCCAGACCAGAGAACTAGCACAGCTCCACTTCTGCTCATTTTGTTTATTTAAAGGAGTCCTAGAGACTTCCCAGATTCAAGACAAGGTAGAAGGGCCTAGCTCACACATTGTAATGGGGAAATCATCGAGGAATCTGCAGCATCTTTTAGCTGTCATGCTTTAATTATCATCACATCTGGGGAGTGTCATTTTAATTAAATGACCGAAATTATTTATAAAAATCATTAAGAGGTTGAAGAAAAACTCAACAGTTTACCGTTTGCGGGGCAATCGTCATCTAGAGATAGTATTTTAAATCTTGCAGTAAGAAAAGACCATTCACAAAAAGTATAAATTGACTTGGACTCCTATCTTCTTCACTGCTGGGGTTAATTCGTGGAGGATAAACAGAAACTTCAGCGTAAGATAGTCTCTTCTTCATCCAGAATGAGACAAATGGGAGCCAGTGTAGAGGTGAGGATCTACTAAAAATAAAAGTGACTAAGGGATCTGAATTCTATTTTCTTTCCATGTGATCGAGGGTAGAATTAAGTTGGTCCTTCCAATTAACTTTTCTTTGTGATAGGGATGTGGTTCCTCCATGGTAGATTCTCTACCATTCATATATTGACTCTTGTGTGTTCAGATTTTCCCCCTAAGGCTTGGGGTATAGCTCAGCCATACAGTGCTTGGTTAGTAGACAAAAGACTGGATTTAACATCTAAGACAGAAAGAAAAACCTATTTTCTCTCACAATTCTTACTTATAAAATGTCTCATACCCTACAGTAACTCCTTTCCTAATTTGTCTCCTATGAAATGCAGATAACTTTAGCATCCTTCCTAGAATCTTGAATTTTAAGTGAAATTTTCTTTACTCGTCCCGTGATTTCCATGGGCCGGGGAGATCCATTTTCACTTATAGGATACCATATGGTTTCAAGTAGCTCAATTCTCTGTTAAAGAAATGTGAAATGTATTTTATGTATAATAGACCCAGGAATTAATATGCTTGATTCAATGTAAATAAAAGTTTAATATATTAGAGCCTTCAAGCAAAGTAATAGCTATCTGTAAGCCCCATGGTGGACAGCCAGGAATAAAGCCCTTTTCATGTTATTAGTTACAGATACACATTTAGGAGGGTGAATGTGCATGATGCCAAAAATCCTGAGTATAAACCTTTTCCATACTTTTAATTAAGTAGTCAAATTTTCCATAAATCAATTTGCAGGAAATAACACTGGCCATATTTTTTTTTTAGGGCTTGAGTCTAAATGTCCCTCCAAAGCCTTATGCGGTCATAGATGGGGCTTTTTCAGAGGTGGCTGAATCTAGAGTATGTGACAATGGAATTGATTCATGGTACAATGCTAGGATCAAGGGCACTAGGATTAAGGGTGTCAGTGCTACCTGCCCTCAGTAGCCTGGATAAGACATAAAGGATAGAAGGAGCTGTGGTTGTCTCTTGCTTGTTTTGCCACCTTCTGCCCACCATGAACTGCTTCTCCTCTGAGATGCCTGTCTACCATCCACTCTGCCTTGGAGCCAGCCAATTATGGACTGAAACCTCTGTGAACTATGAGCCAAATAAACCTTTCCTCCTTTCACTTTAGTGTTGGGTATTTTGCCTCGGCAATGAGAAAAGTAACTAAGACAGCCTTATTTTTGGAACCATTTAAAAATGGATGTTGATCATACAATCTCCCATATAAAATTTATATTTTTTGAAGCCTGTCAACACGTTAGCTTTTAATTCCTGAAATGTCCAATAATGACAGATCAAAATGCCAAAAACAAAACAAAACAAAACAAAAAGATCCAACAACAATAATAGAATCATTAAAATCATAAAAGAAGCAACAAACCCAAGTTAAATATAATTGGATGAAACTATATCTAAAATAGTTAAATATTTTACAGAGTATTTAACAAGAATATTGGAAAACTAGCCAATCATTTGAAAGGTTACAATTGTAGTACTAATGTTAACACTACTACCCTGCAATAATGCTGTTACTATTGCGTGAGAGAAATGAGAAAGACGATAAAGAAGGTGGTAAAATATGGTTTTGTGGAGCAGAAAAGTGTAGTCTTAGAGGAAGGACCTAGTAAGAAAACTTTCATCGTTATATTAATTTACTTTTGCTTTCAGCATGAACTACTGCTACATTCTCCCTTCCAGCAGAGTGATACAGTGTTTGCATAATCCTGGCAAAGAGATTTCATCTCATGTGACAACTCTCATCAATTGATAGTGGCTGCTTGGGGCATTGTTCTCTGCACAATTCTGAGGCCATGTCCAGAATTAGCAGGACAACAAGTTGTTTCTATATCCAAGGGCAAAGTGAAAGCAGGAAATTGAGTTACCACTCAAATGAAAGGTACTGTATTGGTCATCCTTGCAGGGTGCTCTAAGAACTACAGACAGGAATATCAAAGCTAATCGATATTCAAAAGCAAATCTGTAGATCTAGTCACCGCTGTCCTCTATTTTCTGGCATAAATGAGCATTCAACAAGTAAAAGAATAAATTGACAAATAAAAACTCTGGGTTTTAGTTTTCAGAAAATATGTATGTAATTGGCATACATCAAGTCCCAAAAATGTATGGACAAATGGGATAAAGAGAGAGTCCAGTGGGCTACATCAAAATAGCTATCAAGTACTCTTCAGGAAACATTAAGAATGTAACAACGGGAAAGCTTAATGAATATTCTACATCTCTTGCAAAATCCCTTATCTCTTTAACAAAGTGTTTTTTATAAATATTTAATAATCTCAATTTGATCTTTCCTCCTTGGAAAATCCTGCAGTTAAAAATTTAGAGCTGAATGAAATTCTGAAATTTAAACTTGTATCAGACTGAATTATCAAGATTTGAGTATATATACATAGCTCTGCAAACTCATACCTTTTACTAGGCTTAGACTCAAATACAAAAATCTTTGTTAAATATAATTTCCCATCCTCACAGACATACAAATATTTGTTCATAAATATTTAATTTGAAGGTATTCATCTGATATTACTATATAATTATAAATTCTTATAATTATAAAATTGCACCTTTCTGGTAATCTCAGAAATTATACAAAAAACTTCTTTTAAGTATACAAAATCATATGATTATAATTTTTTAACTAAGTAGTCAAACATTTAGAGTATTTACACCTATATCAAGTACCATGCTGTTTCTAACAATAATATTTCAATGACAATAATTTATATAACTTTTAACTTAGCTATTTAGCCTAGTGGTTAATAGACTACTACATTTAAATTAAATATATTTGTGGTTATGCATGGATATTCTGTCTTCATCCCTTACTGTGTGATACCTTTATCTGTAAGTAACTTAAACTTTGTATGGTTAACACAGTTTATTATTCAAGATTATCCAGAGAAACAAGCAATAGAACCCATAGTGTATATGTGCGTGTATGCACGTGTGTGTATACACACGTGTGTTATGTGTGTATAACATATAAATATATTCATATATATATCCACCTATTGTGTTACATGTGATAAAATAAACATTCAACAAATGAAAGAATAAGTGAACAAATAAAAAATATTAGATTTTGATTTTCATAAAATATGTATGTAATGGACATACATTGCAATGCAAGAGGATGGGATAAAGAGAGAGAGGGTGGGGAGAGAAAGAGTTTACTGCAACCTAGGGACCCACAGCAAAGACGGGTGGTATAATTTAAAGGCTTGTGCTAACGAGCCAGTCTAAAGGGGCCATAGAGAGCAGAAGATCAGTGTTCCAGTGAAGCCTTCAAGCACAGAGTATATGAATCCACAACTTTCTGCCTTACCTTTTTGTTCTATTTAGGCCCTCAGGAGATCACGTGGTGCCCACCCATATTAAGGTGTAGAGGATTAAGGAAGGCAATCTGCTTCATTCACTTCCCCAGTTCAAATCCTAAACTTTTCCAGAAAGACCTTTACAGATAGACTTAACCTTAGCATCTAACCATGTATCCGGGCATACCATGGCTCAGTCCTTTTGATACATAAAATAATCATCTTATGTTTTCTTTATCTGTAAAGTGACATAATATTTATAATTATATGAGAAGAGAATATTATAAGTGCTTTTTATATTCTGATAATATAAATGAGACAAGTTATTTCAGCATTTCTTTGTTACTACTCAAAGTGTGAAATCAAGTTAATTTTATTTAGATAGATTATCACCAAGTAGAAGCAATGTGGGATTACTACCCTGAAACAATTCACAGTGCCTTTGGAGCAATAAGAGACATCTTCACAGGGATGGGACATTTTTTCATGATTCCTGTCTTTATGTCCATGGGAAATTCAATTTCTGGCTCCAAAGTACCATACTCTTGAGTCTTAGCCATGTGTTTTTGTTCATATCTAACTTGGCCCATTTGATGTTCCCATCCATCTCCGTTTTTAGGAAAGCCCTGGAATTTTCCTTTATTGTCTCTGTCATAGATGTAATGATTTTTTTCTCAGTGTCTCATCTTATCTTTAAATGTAGGTATACTACAAAGTAGAACCCTGTCTAGCATGCCACACCTGTGAATCCTCTCAAGCCCATACCTTGCTATATCTCTCAGCCAACTCAGACTCTACCTGACTAGAACTGCAATTAAAATTAAATGTCCCTCCTGTAGTCTCTTTTCTGTTAAAATCACCGATCACAATGAATTGTGCAAATCCAATCTGAGATTTTGAATTTTTCTCCCTTCTCTCCAATTCCCATGATTCAAACTATTAGTTCTGCTCTATACTTTACAATCTGATCACTTGTAGCTTTCTCCATCATATCAGGCTTTCTAAAATGAACTCACTTCTTCTCCTACTTCTTTCATTATGTCCTTGCACAAACATCCTAGTGGCAATCTCCACAAAATTACTCATGGCTCTTACAATAGTCTGTCTCCTCTGTATCCCTTTTTTCTTCACCTTCTCATTTGAATTTTGTTCCCAATCCTTGCTTTGCCTTTCAGTTTTCTTACTAGGTCCTTCCTCTAAGACTACACTTTTCTACTCCACGAAACCATATTTTACCACCTTCTTTATCATCTTTCTCATTTCTCTCATGCAATAGTAACAGCATTGTTGCAGGGTAGTACAGTGTTAACATTAGTACTACAACTGTAGTAGGAGTAATCACATACTAAGTTCTAAGATTCCAATCTTCAAGGCAAAAAATTGAAACAGGGATTAATCAAATAATAGATGCAAAAATCTTACACATTCCATTTGTGTCAGGATTCAAACCCAAGCAGCTTGACCCCAGTGTTTTACCTTTCGACATTTACTATTCTGCTTTCTTACTCTAGAATCCTAGTCACTGAGTTGTAGGGGTGTACAACCTTTTTTTTGTCTCCTTCAGTAGTCTCCAAATTCTTTGAAGACAGGATCACAATCTTAGTCTCTAAAGTCCAATGCATGGCTCTGCTCTTTGCACTCTTGGATTATCTAAGACCAAGTTAAGATACGATAAGAAGAATTTCCCAAATAGAGAGCTATATTGAAGTCTTTTTTTGTTTTGTTTTTGTGTGGGTACTGGGGGTTGAACTCAGGACCTCGTGCGCCAGCAGGCACCTGTGCCGCGGAGCAATATCACTGGCCCTTTTTTCGTATGTGGGTACCGGGAGTCAAACTCAGGACCTTGCGCTTGCTAGGCAGGCACTTATGCCACTGAGCTATCTCACCGGCCCCTATATTGAAGTTTTGAATTAACTTTCAGAATTCCTGGAGAGTATAGAAGGAAGGAAGTGTAAGCATTCTATTTTTTCAGTGTTATGAGGACTGAACTCAGCAGTTGTGGAGTAAGCCTCATGGCCATGCACTGTGTTAGTTGACTCAGGCAGCACAGAGCAATGTAAGTTATCTCGCTGGAACACTTTTTCTATGGACACTCGTTATTTTTTTCAAATATTTATTCACATGGCCGTTGTTGTAACTTGTTTTCTAGCTAAACCTCATTATCTGTGCATTTGTCACTATAGTATCAAAATTTTTGTGAATTGAACTTGAAAAGTATTGCTGCTTAAGGGTGTAGAAATGCAAGACTCAGCAAAATTGAGGGACTTAAATTTGCATTGTTAGTACACCAGAGCTCACTCACACAAACGTGTCAAAAGAAAGACTGTATATTAGTACGTGTGTTTATGCATGTGTTTGCTGTGTGTGTATGTGCACATCCACCAGGTACCAATGGGTTTCTCCTGTGGCCTCCCTTCAGGTTTGTCCAATATTGGGAGGATGAACAGGTGATTGCTGGCAGAAATGTATAGAGACAGAGGCAAGTGAGGCCAAGGCACTGTTCTCTGTCTTCCTTCCAAGAGCTTGCCTCCGGGCTGCTGATCAGTGCTCTATCCAAATCCATCATCTCTACCCACCTGCACTCAGTTCACTGCACTTGGCCGGTTCTTATGTTTTCCATGCACACATCCTTTCACAATGAATGTCTGTGGTATAAAATTTTCTATTTTGAAAGTGCTGTTTAGTCCTATTTACTGCAAGACCCAGACTGAAGTATCTGGTACCTGTGTACATAACAAAATGTGTAGGCACTATAGTATTTTTGCTGTCCAACTATCTATATATTTTCTGTAGCATCAAGCTAATTCATCTATGGAATCATGTACTGTACTTTTACAGTACAATTGTTTGTACAACTCAAAAAGCAATTAGATGCCGAAGGACTGTAGACTTTATGTTGAAGCTCTATGAGGTAACCTGCCATATTTTTATTGAATAAGACAGTTGCTCATATATAAATACAATAGTGTGCCTTAACATTAAACAGATTTCTGAGGAAAATGTTCTTCAGTGTTTGTAGGGATGTTTCCCCTGGCCTTAAGAAGACCACAACCGTTATTCTTACATGAAGTAAGGTGTTGCACTTTTAATTTTCAGACCATCAGTGGCGATAGCATGGTATTAGTTACATCTTAATTTTCCAGTAGATTCTGCTTAGCACTGTTATCATCAAAGCTGAGCAAATCTCTCCTTTCTCACCACTTTTTCTTTCTTATTCTTTCAGGCATGAAGATGGAAATTGTTTCAGGTTACAGGGAGAGAATGTTTCAATGGTTGTAAAGGTATGGTAGATTTATCAGAATAATTTTACAGTTAATGATTGCAGGGGTAGGTTGACATAAAAACACTATACTTTAGTTTTCTCCTTTCCTATTTCTTTTTTACTATATAAATACTTTCATGTTGTACATATCAATAAAACATATCTTTAAGATGATAGGGCATACCATAATTTGGAATTTAGATAGATGGTAGATAGATAGATGATAGATAGATTGATTGATAGATAGATAAGAAAGATAGATACTAAAGATCTGATATTTTCTCTTTATAAAGTTTTGCATAAGGGGAGAAAAGCAAAATCATCTTGGATCTTCTCGTGAATCTTTAGGATGATGAAACTTCATCAATATCATGATATATTTCAAAAGTAAAAAGAACCTGACAAACCGAATTTAAAACATGCTACACTATTCAAGAAAGTTGATGGAAATATAACTGTACTTATTCACCACCTTTCCCTTTATATCCCTGAGCAGTTGAGCACAAGGAACTGGCTCTAAACAAGGAGTTGTGAGTGGAAATGATGTGTGTTCCTTCTGGTTGAGCATTAATTTGCCTCAGTTGGACATTCCAGAGGTCGCCTTTTGCATCTGGCATTGTGACCAGCCACACTCAAGCAAGCCCTGATTTGTCAGCCTGGATCATTGAGCAGTTATAGGGAGCATTGTCTACTTTCTACCTTCAGGCATGTGTATCTACTATAAGACAAGAAAGATGGATTTGTAGTGCTAAGTTATTAAAATTTAGGGTTGTTTGTCACTGCAGAATTATTTATACTTACTGATACAGAGGTATACTACCAAAAAAAAGTGAAAATTACTTCAGCGTAAAACAGATCCTGGTGAGTGAAAATGGAAAGTTTTTTAAAGGAATGCTACAAGTAGGATTTAGCATATATACTTCTAGGACCCATTTTAAACATAGAGAATTTGTAATTACACTATTTTTACATGAAATGATTAGAGAAAGGTACAAGTGGTGCCTAAGAGTGACCTCTTGTCCAAAAGCATTTTGACAAAGGATTCAAAAGAAAGTGCTTGTTCACTGTTTGCACCTTGTTTAAGGCCTACCCAAGAGGTTGAGAACCTCAGTATAAACAGTACTTTCCTTGGAGAGAACTGGGTGCTTGATCTAAGTCTGATAAGTGCAGGAAGATTAATAAGCCATTAGGCAGATTTAAAAATAATTGAAATAAAATTATAATTTATTTAACTGAAATGCTATATCAAGATGATGTGTGATCAAGAAATAATTTATATTTTACAGTGTATTCTATTAATTTCTGACACTCATCGTTTCCATAGTATTTGTGACATCTGTGTATTTGACTTTTAAATTATATACTATTCATTTTTCTCTATGGGCTTGTACAACTATATACCAGCATTTTTTGTAACTTTTTTATTTTTTCATCTTACATAGCTAATAATGTTCACTAATGTTTTGTTTATGATAACTCAATTATTTTTATGGGCACTTAAGATTGTAAGAAGTCATATTCATTTAAGCCATTATGCTTGACATGCCAAGAATTCTGACGATGGACATTTTTAAATTTTGTAGTAGAAAAGTATGAGTCTGTATGTGCTATAAAATATTTAGCACTTGATAATCAACTTTATGTTTTAAATATTTTTTAAAAAGTAATCAGAAAAACTTCCCAAGATAACATAATAAAGCAAAAATATCAAGATATAAATCTCATATTATTAATTAAGCCATTTCAAACTCATTTCATTGCTAGATACATTAATAGTAAGTTAATACGTGTTTTGGTTTATAGCATTTTCAGAAAAACAAATGACCTCTACAGTCTAAAATAAATCACATACTTATATGCATATAGAAAAGACCATTAAATAATACTAGTCAGAGCTCAAAGAAAAAATGTAACACCCTCTCCCCTTCTACATCTTTTTGTATTGGGTAAAAGGAAATTTACATTTTGAGCAGCCTGACGTGCACATGGCTACTTTCAGAAAAAATGTCCTTCAGGGCTACCAAACATCTTGCCTCCAGAAGATCAGACTCAATTAATATTAAGCAGCCTCTATTCTTCAGGAACGCAAAATAAAACACCAGTACATATCTGCTTCTTTTTTCTTCTTGTTCACACTAACTTGGGTAGTTTGACAAAGTAAATATGAGCATAATATGTAAAAAAAAAAAAAATTGTTTTCTTTCATTGCTTCCAGAATATAGTGTCAATGAAATTTTAATTATATTCAATGTTTTTAAAATACATATATAATTCTAAAACTTTAATAATTATACACATTTAATAATATTAATTATCCTGATTCCACCTTTGTTTTAGTTTAGATATTAAAAATAACATTGAGAATGTTTCCATGAATGTAAAATAGATTATTAAAAGCAATTTCTGAAGAATCAACTTTGGGAATGTTGGAATGAAAACCTCAGTCATCATTCTTCATCACAAACAGTGAAAATACTTGGAGAAAAATTTAAAATGAATACTTTCAGTACTGTTAATTGACCAAAGCTACAAAATATAATAGAAATTGTCTATGGAAAAGGAACCTTAACAAGGCAGCGAGGTCTCTTATGTTTTAACCCCTTCCCTAGAACAGTAGCATGTCAGACATAAAAGGCATTTTTATTAACCAACAGAAAGGGCTGAACAATTTTGGAATTCTGTTAAAGACACCATCTCCAGAAGATAGTCGATACTTGACCTTATTTCAAATATTTGCTTCCTGCACAATATCCAGCCAGGAATGCTTTAGCTGACTTGAGTCAGAGTTCCAGGAAGGAGGTGGTAAGGACAGTCCTATCCCCAGGATATTACCAAAACAATAAAAATTTGCTGATAACTTTAGAGGTGTGTAGGATTATGAGTTTAGGTAGATGAAATAGAAGTTTTTTCCAAGAGTTTCAAAGGAAATACTAGAGAACTAGATGACCATAGGCAACACTGAAAAGCTCCTTTGTATTCCTTGGGATCTTGGTGATGCCCAGGAGAGACCTGGAAAAGTGAAGTTTCCACACATTTCTGGTTGATACCTAGGCCACATGCAAGTGGGAAATGAAGACAAAAGCTGAAGTTTGGTGGCATGCTTTTTCAAAAAATCCCCTTAAAATGTGGGAAAAACAAATATAAGGCATTGTATAAAATGTTTGGCCAATCACTCACAGATCTCCAACCTTGAGCAGACTTTTAGAAAACTGGTCTTAAAATAAAAAAAGACCTAAACAAAACTAATAGAATTCAGTTATTACACATTGCTTGGGATACATAATCTACATAATTAGTCCAGGTGAGTTTTTAAATAAGCAACAGCAACATAAAATTCAGTCAGAGTTACCCACCCTGGAAAATGAAGAAAGATTAGATACCAAATAACTTACAAAATATTATTTTGAAATATCTAGTTTTCAGCATTAAAATACAAGACACATGTGGATACAGGGGATATGCTACATATAAAGAAGTAAAACAGTGAATAGAAAATGCGCATGAGGAGACCAGAGGTTACAGGTAGCAGATAACAATGTAAATCAGCAGCTACACTTGAATTAAAAAAGTAAAAGAAATCATATTTCAAAAAGCAAATAAAATGATAATGAATAAATTATCATAAAGAGAATAACAATAAAGAGAATTATAACATGGCATACATAAAAAGAAATCTTGAGGTTAGAAAGTACAATAACTGAAACATAAAATAAGGAATTCAATAACATATTTCTGCTTCTGAAAGAAAGAGAGAGGAGTAGGTTGAAAAGCATATTTGGAAAAAAAAACCCAAATGGTCCTGAATTTAATGAAAAATGTGAATGTACACATTTAAGAAGTTCAATATACTATAGATAAAGTCAAAGAGTTCCACACATAGAAACATCATATTCAAATTGACAGAAGTCAAAGACAAACAGCAAGTTAGGGTAGCAGTAATACAAAAATAACTTATCATCTACAAAAAATCCATGAGCAAGATAATTAGCGAGTTCTGATCTGAAACTATGGAGTCCAGAAGAAAGTGGAATAATGTATTTAAAATATTGAAAGAAAAGGACCTTCTACTAAGAATTTTATATCCAGTAAAATTATCCTTCAAAAAATGATAAAGTAATTTTTTCTGTAAAAATAAACTACGTTAATCAATAATTATAATCCTGTATTAACAGACTTATGTTGTATAACAATGTAATCTGTATGACAATAATAATACAGAAATGGAGAAGAAACAGGCACATTAAGTCAAAATTTTTCATATTATTGGAATTGAGTTTGTAATGATATGAACTAGACTGTTTTAAATTTAAATGTTAACTTTTATCCACATGTCAACCACTGAGAATATTGTTTATGTTGTTTCTTTTTAATCAGATGTGAACAAAGAAATACAAATAAAAATATATTTATAATATCTCTTTATATTTATGTAGTTACCTTTTGCCAGTGTTCCTTATTCTTTTATGGAAATTTGTTACCAACACATTTCCTTAAACTTCAACCTGATTTTTCATACAAGTTTGCTACTAAACAATTCACAAAAAGTTATAGTATATACACATGCATTGCAATTAAAATAATACCTGAATTCAATTTACTATAAAGGAAGACAAAAATCAGAAAATAGAGGAACAAAAGCCACAGATAGGGCATACAGAAAACAAATAGCAAAAGGAAAATATAAATAGTATCATCTCAGTAATTATAGGAAATTTAAATGAATTAAGTATTCCAGTCAAAAGGCAGAGATTGGAAGAATGGTTAAACAAACAAACCGACATGATGCAACCATAAATACACAGGCAGCATGAAAGTAAGATAATAGAAAAACACACAATTACAGAGTAACTAAGTGAGAGCTATGTGACTACACTAATTTAAACAAAACTGACTTTATTTTATTTTATTTTTTTGTGGGTACTGGGGGTCGACCTCAAGACCTCGCGTGTCAGCAGGTGCCCGTGCCGCTGAGTGATATCACCGGCCCTTTTTGCGTATGTGGGATCCGGGAGTCGAACTTGGGCCCTCACGCTTGCCAGGTAGGCGCTTACGCCGCTGAGCCATCTCACCAGCCTGACAAAACTGACTTTAAAGCAAAGAATGGTACTACAGGTTAAGGAAGATATTTTATAATAATAAAAAGTTTATGGCTTCAAGATATATTATGCAAAATAAGACAAAATTTAAAGAAGGAATAGACAAAATTCCAAAACAACATTAGAATAGTTCAATAGTGTATTTTGTTGTAGTAAGTAAAATAAGTGGCAGGAGATCATCGAAGTATAGAAGATTTGAAAATTTCCATGAATAAAACACCCATTATTCCTCATTCCAATATTTCCCATTCACTAAAGCATACTTTTTCCAAATATTTTATTTTTATTTAAATCTATTTTTAAATGATACATAAAAACAAAATATACATATCAAGCGAGGAATATCGTGGAATAACATGCAAGGTTTCAGTGGAAGTATCCATACTATAATATTTAAATCAACTTAAACGTATCTATTACTCATATAATTATTTTCTTGTGGTGAAAACATTCAAAATCCTTCCTTCTAGCTGAGATTTACACTATATTATTGTTGTCTACATTCACCCTACTGTGCAAGTAGCGTATTAGAACTTTTTACTCCTAACTATAATTTAATACCATCAGCCAAACCTTCTTCACATCCACTTTACTCCCAACTTCTATGAGAATTATTAATTTTGGAAGATTTGTTCTGGTTAGCTCAATCATCTACTCTAGAATTATGAATGATTTTATACTCTCTGGAATATAAAATCCAAATTCTTTAGCCTGTCATTTATAATTTTCCCACTATATGGTCCCAGACTTATTTATAATTTATAAATAACTTCCAGGAAAACATTGCAAGTTGTTCTTTCTGATAAATTTCACATTTTTTGGCGCTGTGTCTTCGTTCATGTATTCTCCTGTGTGCAAATTCCTCTAATTCGCCATTGCTTCACTAAATTCTATTTATTTTTAAACTCAACAGCAGCCTCTACAGTGGATTCTTTCTTAATCTGCAAAACACAGTAAGTTATATTTTTCCAAATTTTTTGAAAAATTATGTATAAAATACCGCTGATGCATTTACTCAGAATCTTATTTTAACTTTGCAACAATTCAAAACAATTTACCCCTAATCCCTCACCATTCTGTGACTGCAGAAGCTGATATTGAACAAGGCAGACTCAAGTGAAGCCCCTAACAAATACCAAATAATGAATTCAAATTTATTTAGCTAAAGCCAAAGTCTGACTTTTTATAATGACAGTAGGTAACTCTTTTTTCTAGGAAAATTATATTTAAAGTACTGCTGTATATATTTAAAACACTTCTCTCTTAGCAGCTCTTCTCCTATCTCAGACCTCTTATTTGTCCTTAATAACTGCATGCTCCTTCTCACCTTTTCAGTACTTTTGTCCTCTTCTAAATCTCTAATTGTTGGAATGTCCCAGGCTTGGACTCTTATTTTTCTTTATGAATTCATTGTTGTACTTTGTAAATACTATCTATATGTTTGTGACTTCATAATTTACATATCCAACTTCAATCTCTCTTTGAGCTACAGACAAAAATACCCAACCACCTGCTCAGTACCTCCCTTTGGATTTCTAATTTAAAGTTAAAATATTCAAAGGAGTTTCTCTGTTTCTTTCCCCTACCAAAATATATTCCTATACCTCCTTTCTATCTCATTAAAAAGAAAGCCATCCACCTAGTAGGCTAAAGCAAATCCCAGCAACAATTCTTTTTTTTAATTTTTTTTACTTTTTTATTTTATGCAAAAAAAGGTAAAAGAAAATTTCATAACAAAATAATAGAGAATAACAATAGTTAATACATGTTGTTATCTTTAAAGTAGTTGCTCAAGGTACAAGATATGGACATAAAAATTTCTCCAATCGATATTAGCACAAATCTTCCTTTTTAATGAACTAAGAGACACTACTATTATAACGGACTCGCATTTTTTCCCTTTTCCCTACTGTCCTTTCACCCAGGCTACTTCCTTTTTCCTTCTGAACAATTTCTTCTCATTTTGCAATATCTATTGTACAGTTTAGAACTTATTTACTCTTTCAGATTCTCACACTAGGGAGACAATACGATGTTTACACACGAGTCTGATTTATTTCACTTATGAGTATGGTCTCAAGTCCAGCAGCCATTCTTCATTCCTTTCTTTCTTGTAGTCCACAACGATTTCTATCTATGACATCAAAAACATCATAATTTCTGACCATCAGCATTCCTGCCATATTAATTGAAGCATCAAAGTATCTTAAATAAGCCTTGTCAAATTGCCTTGAGGTCTTCCTCCAACCCTGTTTCAGAAATAGCCCCTCATGTTTTCCACTGTAGGTCCATTCACCTCCACCTTCCACCCTGCCCTGGGCCCCCAAGACCGATCTAATTAGCCTGCACAGTCAGTCTTCATGGACGGCACGTTAGGTGGCTACTGCGCAGGTTAAGAGCGCTCCTCAGATTGAGCATGTTGTGTCCAGCTGACAGGCTGTTTATGGCATGTTCTGCATATAAAACAACATAAAAGATCTTTTAAACAAGTAAAATCGGTCCAGTGAGATGGCTGAGCGGCGTAAGCGCCTGCCTGGCAAGCGCGAGGTCCTGAGTTTAACTCCCAGAACTCACATACGAGAAAAGGGCCGGTGATATCGCTCAGGGACACGGGCGCCTGCTGGCGCGTGAGGTCCTGAGGTTGACCCCCGGTACCCACAAAAAAAAAAAAAAAAAAAAAAAGAACTGTCCTTCACCTGCATTTAGTATCAAACCATTAGCTTAGCTTTTTCACTTAGGATTTATCTCCACCCAAAATTATATGCTTTATTTATTAACTTGAGTGTTGTCTGTTTCATTCACTAGAGTACAAGTTTCATGATGTCAAAGGTTTTGTCTCTCTTAGTCATTGTTATTTTCAAAGTAGGGAAACAGTGCCTGTTTCATATCAGTGCTACAAAAACAGTGAAGAATAATTTGAGTAAATGAATTAATGAATAGATGAGGTAGCCAGTTAGCTACTATTAGAATTATTATTTTACAGATCAGGAACTGAGAGTTTCCTAGAAAATGGCAAACCTGAGACTGTTGAACTACTTTAATGAAATAAGAACTATGTCTCATTACACTTTTTATTTCTCTAAAACTCTGACACAGCACCTTGCACACAGTAATCTTCAAATTGATTTAGCTTCATTAATGATAAAAGATTTTTAAGGAAAAGCAATGTGGCAACAAGATGAATATTGGACATTGGAAGGGAAATGAGTTAGGAATTTATTTTAATAGTTTAGTACTTGTTCTATTTCCATATTTTTGGACAACATAAATTGCTCCTTAAAATATACTCTAACAAAGGCATTTGCAACTATTGCAGGAAAACTAGTTATTTACTCACACCTGCTTTAATTGCTTACCTAATTCGTAGATTACCCGGGTCTTTGGTTGTTGCTTGTCTTCTGGAAGGTCTACTTTTTGGGGTATTTTATGGCTCATTAATCAATCCAAAAAACAATTCATACAAGAAAAATAAACTACCAGAAATCCATATCAGTCATTTTTAAGTTTTTATTTGTGCTGATAAAAGCAAGTGAAGTCATTTTAGAAACAACATATTAAAATTACTTTTGAATGCAGCTTCACAATTATTTTATTTTTCAACTATGTACTGAATATGTAATTGTTTACGTGATGTGGGGATTAAAAATGTGAACATTAAACCCATTCTGAATTATTTTGTGAAGTATTTAAGACACATGCGTGAAACAAGTAGATACCTGTTCAAGATAAGATACCACATTAGCCTACACAGGTTACAGTGGACCGGATTGGCCTTGGATTTCCAGGAGTGTTATTTTGTTTTCTGTTGCTAATAACACGGTATCATAGACTGAGTAAATTATAAGAAAGGACTATTACAGGCTTGCAAAGGATCATAGTTCCGGACCAAGGTTAAGGGGCTAAATCTGGTGATAGCAGTTTGGTGGTGGAGTCCCCAGGTGATGCAGGCATCCCATGGCCAGGGATAGGGAGAATATGAAAGACTCAAGCAAACCGGCTTTTATAGAAGCTCTACCCTAGTGATAACTCACTTATCTGTTAACCCACTAATCAGATGAATGAGTTAATCTATACATAATAAGGGCAGAGAGCCAAGCATCACTTAAATAACTCACCTTGTTCTACCTTTAAATAACTCATAACCGAGATAAAATCTCGGTAAGACATGTGGAAGCCAATCTGGCCTTCACCTAGTTTTGGTACCAGTATAATGATGAGCTAATGAAATGAGCCATAAAATATGATCCCTTCCTGGAAACATTCAGTTACATTCTGGAATACATTGTGTAGAATTGCTATTATTTTTTGTCTAAATGTTTGATAGTACTCAGCAGTGAAAATATTTGAGTTCTATGTTTCTTTCTTGAACTGTTTTTAATTACTAATTCAATTTCTTATACTCTGTATAAGTGACCTATTTCTATGAAGTTTATTAAGTATATTTCTCTCAAAGAATTGGTCCATTCACTGAAATTATCAAATTTGGGAACATAGAGCTGTTCATAATATTTCTTAATGGTTTTTTAAACACAGTTCGACTCTGATATTGACAATTGGGGTTATTTTTCTTTCTTTTGTTTTTTACTTCTTTAGCCTGGCTAGAAGCTTATGAAAGGTATTGATCTTTTGAAAGATCTAGTTTCAGTTCATTCATTTTGACTGTGGTTTCCTCTCTTTAACTTTATGGATATTTTCTCTAATATTATTTCTCTTCTTTTGCTTGCTTTAGGCTTAATTAACTCTTCTTCCTTCAGTTTCCCAACATGGAAACACAGGTTACTAATTTTATATTACTGTTTCTCAGAGAGTTTCTTCTGCTCTTTCACTGTCCCTGGGTCTGTGTCTTGCATTACAATATGGAAAGCCAGTAAGTATGGTTATAGGAGATGGAGGAGGGAGGATATCCCATAATCCTTTCATTAAGGTTAGTATGTGGGCCTGTGTTTTAAAGTTCAGCTTTCAAAAATATTTATCTCCCTCTTTTAGAGGTGTGCCCCCCCTTTTCCTAATCCCTATTCTGTCTGCAATATTTCTTAATGATTTTTTAAAAGCGTGTCCCCTATTGATTTTTTTTTCCCACTAGCTGAGCCAAATTTCCTTCCTCTAGCTGGGAGTGTTTTCAGAATGGCCTGCTACTGAGACTTTCTCCCTGGAGGTTGAGCATCGGTTAGGGAGAAGAGTCTAGACTGGGTTCAAGGTGGCTGCTTCCCTCCCTCCTGGAGGTCATCATCCAGGGATCTTTCTGAAATTCTGACTATGAGAAATTGGTGAGTTCCTGAAGTGAAAAACTGAGTAAGCGTGGAGCACCATTTATGACTATAGTCCTCTAGGATTTTGCTCTCGTTGTTGTTATAAAGATGAGAGGTGACAACTTCTAATCTGTTTATGTCTGATGTTGAAACTCGAAGCCTGTAGAAAAATTAGAAATCTGCTCTACAGCTTCCATCATGGCAACTCAAATTGATAAGCTGTAGCACCTCTTAAATAAGGGAATTAATAAACTCATGCTATTGTCATTCTTGAACTGTATATCCTGAAAACTTAGAGCATAACTTATTTACAAATTCTTATCAAATAATTACAAAAAGCAATCATTTAAAAATATGATAAAACCTTAAACAATTTCAAAGCTAAAAATATACATCTATTATATTTTGACAGGAATATTATTATAAGATTTTAGTAGCAAAAGTACTTTTATAAGTAAGCATATAGAAAATGTAAGTGAAACCATATATTTTATAATACTTAACACTATGCTGTTCTAGTCTATGCTCATCATGTAATAATTTTCTACCTCATGCAATATTCAGCAGAGTAATACTGTTATCAGGTACCTGTTCAAAGACTTAGATGGTACAACAAATGAATGTAAAAGTAGTTCAATGTTTATTCAAGGTAAGTGAGGAAGAAAAGAAGTGAAAAAAGAAGTGCAAGAGGAATTGCTCAAGAGGAAGAGTATTCTGAAGAAAAGAGAAGTTATGTCCTGCACGCAGAGTGGGCCACTGAAAAAACAAGAGAGCAAAGTCACCAAAGTCAATGACCGCCATCTTCATATCTTCTTTTGACATCAGATCGAGGCCATGCCATGCAAAGCTACTAACCTCCTCTGGCTAGGCATGCTGGGAGTGACTTGACAGGTCTCTGTGACAGACAGGTCATGTCCAGTCGTCCAGCTGGCTGGTCATATGCCCTAATCTCCTACCTAAATGGTTTGCAAAATTATTCAAACCAAAACAGTATATTCATTTATGAATTAACCATTATTTTTCAATTTTCCAATTAAAAATAATCCATATGTTTTGGACACCATCAAAACTTCTAATTTACAAATTTAGAGTCCAATCTAAAAAGTTCCCTACTACTAGATCCTGAAATATTTTCATCCAACTTTTATGACAGAGCATAGTAATATGTGCACATTTAGTACATCTATAATTTTGTCTAGCTGAGTTTTAAAATAGAAACAACTTTCAATTCTTTTAAGTTAATGATCATTCCTTTCAACCCCCAAGTGAGAACACCCATGTTCTTTGCAGAAAATTGCAGGCACTATGGAAATCATCAGTATCTGTAGTAAAATTTCTGTCTACTTCGTCCTTTTCCAGTCTCCTCTCTTTCTGGAGATACAGGTTTAAAAGAAACACTTGAATTAAATTCTGCAAAATCTACTGTATAAGTACAGTTTTTCTTTCTACTTTTATTCTTTTTTTTTTCATTTTCAACACTATTTTTGTCAGGAAATAGATTTAGATAAATATTTTCAACTAAGCTATTTTATTTTTGCTCAGTTTGGGGTTCTTTAATTGTTATTTTAACTCTGGCTTACATCCAGAAGCAGCTTTATGAAAAGCACAGCTTTTTAAAATCCACTAAATCAATAGCATGTATATTATGCTTTTTAAACTTTTATGAAAAAAATGTCTTTCAGTTTCAGTTTGTGATATTAGACTATGAGGTAACAGAGTAAGGTAAAACAACCATTAGAATAAATCAGAACTCATCATTTTATAAACAGGTGAAAAATAATTTGGGGGAAAACATCAGTTTTGCCAAATGAGTGTTTAAGTGTCAACATATTATAGGTTCAAAAAGAAATCCATTATTTCAAATAAAGCCTTTCTTCTCAAGAGAAGCTAAAGAGAATAGAAAAATTTTTCATTCATTTGAGAAAAAAATGGGTCCACCGGGGAATTTTGAATGAAGATTTGATGGAAAAAAAAGAAAAACATAGCTCAAAGCAGGCTTCTTAAACTTATTTAAATTATTTCTCTTTGCTTTTATTTTTCTTAAAATTTTCAAATTTTCATATTTACAATATGGAATTTAGTAAAAAATTGTTACAAAATAATTGCTCATAATAATCATAAGTGATCTGAATTAAATTAGCATAGAGTAACAGACAATGTGGGTAGTATGAATTTGCTTTTAAAGACACACGTTTAATGGCACATTTAATAATGTATGTAAAATTATTTTTCATTAGGAAGAAATACTGAGTTCAAATGAGTAATATTGCTATCTAAATTCAGTTAGCATTACATATTTATCATTTCTTTGAAAGTTTTTTTTGTCAATTCACAACATTTTATGGAAGAGAAGGGGTATTTCCTTAAGGAAATTTTCCGTAAAGAACTTCTGGAAAGCTTTATGTAAACAATGCTATATTATTCTTACAAGAATGTTTAATTTATTAATCTTTTTCAAAAGATAAGCAAAGAAACTTAAAAGATGAAACCCTATCTTAATACATATCAAAAAGTGAAAAGTTGACAACTATATGATTAAAGTAATGCAAAGTTAACCCTCAATGACATGCTGTTTTTACTTTCCAGGTTACCAAATACTCCAAAACTTGAGGTTGGTAGGGAAATAAACCTTTTTACACATTACCCACCAGAGTTCAAAATGATAAAGTTCAAATAGAGGAATTTGGCATAACATAACGTAACATATAGCTTTTTGATCCTACTATCCTATTTCTAAGGCTTTACCCTACAAAGCTCCCCATTCGAATATGAAACAACATATGCACATGGTTATTCATTGTTTCTTTATATGTAACAGCAAAATATTCAATATTGAAAACAGCCTTTATTGGATTGTAGTTGAATCAATAATGGCATATCATCAAGTTAGAGTATTAAGAGCATTAGAAAGATGAACACTGTTTCAATTAGCATGGAAAGAATTTCAGGCTATGTTAAATTAAAGTAAAATTTAAGGTACAAAAGAATGTGTATTGTATATTACTTTTGTTGAAAGAAAGGGGCTGTTTTTCTATCTATCTACAATGGAAATCAAATTTGAACACTATATAGTAGGCTTACTAGTACGTATTATGTTTTAATTCTGAAACCATGTTGGGTGAATTGTGGGACAGAGAAAATAAGTGAACATATCCATGGTGGGAAACTATGGGAAAGAGAATTACTGATATAAATTACAAATTGAATACTACTGAATTTGATTTAAAAATATCAGTAAGAACTTGTGATTTCCTGTGTATAAACATGTATACACAACCTTCTCTTGGCTGACACTACGTAGAAACAGTGACATCAAGAAAGCAAAGAGCTTTCCCATTGTGAAATACTATTTTCTTCTTCTCCTCCTCCTCCTCCTCCTCCTCCTCGTCCTCCTCCTTCTTCCTCTTCCTCTTCTTCTTCTTTTTCTTTTGGTACTGAGAATCGAACTCAGGACCTTGTGCTTACCAGGCAGGTTCTTGTGCTGCTGAGCTATACCCAAAGCCCCCACCATTTTCTTGTGAAAAGAAACCATGGCACACAGAGAAAATTTATGGATTTCATGTGTAGGACAAGGAAAGTGCAAAAAAAATGTGCCGCATTTCCTTGCCCTGAAAGAACAAATTTAAAGACAAATGTGTATTGGAGGGAAATAGATAAAGGGTTTCTACTGGCCCCATTTGTGATGGATGGAAAATAAAAATAAAAACAAATTGCAGTAGAGAAAATTTCATTATAAAGATCCATGGATTTATCCTTATATCAATTGAATGATATTAATAATAAAACGAAGTGAGAGATTTATAAAGAAAAAGGGAAGTTCTCCTTTACAGAGGGATATCAACAAATAAAAACAAGGGGATAATTTTTCTTGTTACCTCAAGAAAAATAATGGATGCAGACAAAATTGAAAATGAATGTGAAAGCCTTTTATTGAAAGGTTGTCAGAGAAGTATTGAAACAGAAGATAGGTTTTTGATATAGAGAGATCTGGCTGTCAATACCTTCCTCTGTGTTTGAACTTACATTGCTTCTTCATGAGATGCAATGTGCCACCTGGTGGGGGGGGACATCATCCATGTGCTGAGAAACTGCATTCCCATTTTTTATCTGAATTTCATCCTGAGGGGTCTTGCAGACAGATCTAAGCTATGGAATGATCTGTAGGCAAACTGATCAGTTCTTCAAATGGGTAAATGAAGTGAAAAAAGAGGCAGGTGGAGAGACTTTCAGAGTGAGGTTAAAAACAATTAGTAGCTGAATGCACTGTAGTCCCTGCAGTAGCACCTAAATTTAAACAACCACACCTACAAAGGACATCTTGTAAACATTTGAGGACACTTGGGTGCAAGCTCAGTGTTGGTGGCTGTCATTGAATTAATGCTGGTTTTCTTAGTAGTGATTTGCTTATGTAGGAGACTGTCCCTGCTTTTGGATAAAACGTGCAGAAGTGTTTAGATGGGATATGTTCTGATGGCTTCAGTCTTTTATTGTGTTATGACTAAAAGGCATTGTGTGTGTGGTGTGTGTGTGTGTGTGTGTGTGTGGTGTGTGTGTGGTGTGTGTGTGTAGAGAAGTAAAGGTATAAAGATGGGAGCCTGTGTAACAAAGTTTTAACAAGTGGTGAGTCAGTTGAAGGGGTGTGTGAGGTTTTCATTGTATTATTATGTCATTTTTCAATAGGCTTGAGCTATTTCAAAATAAAAATAACATAAATGTAAAAGAAAGAAAAATAATGCATATACATAACTTTTAACATCTTAAGTTAATATTGCAGTATACCATAGTCAAAAGTATAATGTCACTGTGTTGCTAATATCATTTATAAGTACAATTTCAAATCATTTAGGCTCATTGATAACCCTATTAAAATGGAAAATAAAATATATGAAAACATTAATAACAATAAAAATTATATTCTATGTTTGGGACATATGGAGGAAAGGAGGATGACTGGACATTGGGATATTGATCAATGTATTTCCAGAATCAAAATATGTTTAATCAAACTCTATGTTTGCCTTTTAAGGTAACAATACTGATTGCTCATTTTAATGAATTGCACATTAAAGTTATTGCTCCAACAATGAAATTTTAACCATTTACAATTCTATCCAGAAATTTAAAATCACCAAAAATTTTGTCTTATTTCAATAATCTTTTTTTAAATCTACCATATGCAAAACAGAGATGCATGTTATGACAGCAATGATGCTCAACAAATGTTCCTTAAATATTATTTTCAATATATATTTTATAAATGGAAGATGAATGAATACTCAATATAGTGCTTTACTTGTTAAAAACAAAATATCTCTGGATAAATATTTTATATTTGGTTAACCTAAAAAATGATCAGGAGTTTTTTAAAGTAGAAAATCATGAAAAATTGAAATATAATTACCTACCAAATAACAGTAACACTTACTGATAAATACATGCAATAAACAAAAAGCAAACAACCAAATCTAGTATTTTGCTGGAAGAGTATTTATAAGAATGCCAGCATTGTAATAAGTCCGTTTTACATTCAGATCCTAGATTCCTCATTTATTATTTGTGTGGTCAACACAATTTACCTAATATCACCAGCCACAGTTCCTCTTCCATGAAAAGGAATGAGACAATATTTGTGAAGCTTTTAGTGCTTTCCATGTAAAAAGTAGTATAAATTTTATATTACTGTTGATGATCTTGTTAAAGGTAATCTGTTATATTCCAAAACATATATAAGAGGAGTTTTAAAGGAAATGATATAAAACTAGCTATCAACTGAATTCTTTATATAAAAACTATGAACAATTGTTTAGAATAATAAGAATTGCATGCTTACAGAAAGAAACATTTCTTAATATGCAAAGATCTAAATGCGGAAATATAAATTTTCCACATTTTTCTAGAAGAAAGAGAAATAGTAGAAGTCAGAGCATAAATGTTCATTTCAACTACAGACAGAAGGATACATTTAGCTCTGGACTTGCCAGAAAAAGGGAACTCACCTGTGAAAGCCCTTCTCTTAAAGGAGGAGAACAAAGCTTTCTAAGAGTCCTTACACTCCACGAGGAAATCTCAGACCCTTGTGAGGTAGCTATTCTTATTTTGACAATAGTAAACATGTAAAAAAGAAAGCCAGCTTCTGATAGAATAATTTGTAATAATCATTTACAATAATAATTTGTAATAATATTTGTAATAATCCTTTACAACTTCTTAAATTAGCTAAATGTTGTGCTTTTTATATTTAATAACCTTAGAAAATTAGACAGTCTTTACTTTTTGTATGGTTGCTATTTGTGAAGAAAAAACTACAGCCAAGTAAACACACTGAGTTGGACTGCGTGATCTTCCTCCATCCCTTCAGTATCAAAAACAGCCTACAATTTATTCCCATGACTGCATAGCTTTTCCTTTTCACTTTCATCTTCCTATATTGAAGAAAATAATGAGCTATGTATAGTATTATCTTGCATTTGTTGTAAAAATTTAGTTGAATTAAGCTTTACAGTAATCCTGCCCACAGTTTGGACAATTCTTCCACGTCAGAGCTGGTGGATCCAATGAGGTGGTCTATGAGGTTGCTGCGGAAAGATGAATGAGCCCGTTTCAGACAAGGTCTGCTCTTCTCGTGCTCACAGAGAACGCTGGTATTTATTCAATTGTCAGACTGTTCTTTCTGTGACTGTTTAATATTTGTGAAATCACCTAACATAGTAATATATAAACTGAACTTGGTAACCATTTTCTTTTTTGTCCCAAAGGACTCTCTTTAAATCTGTAACACATCATGCTATCGGTGCTTCCTTATTATCAAGGAGTTATGATGTCATAGCTTTGGGTTGCATTACTTAATTAATCTTTTGGCTGACACCATAGAGCTGTAGTTGCTTTCTATCTTAGAGAATGTATTAGCTTTAATCTTTCAGCCAGCCATATTCAAGATACCCTTCAGAATAATCCCTTAATGGTTTCATATACCTAAGTTGTGGTGGTTGTTGCCTCATGGACCAACTTCCCTGGATAGATGAATAGATGAAGTTTGATGATTGACCTAGATGGATCCCCCAACGCTATGATGGCCATTAAACTCTAGGTTGATGATTTCTAACTCATTGGCCCTCTAATTTTTTAACAGGTAATGAATTGAACTAATCGTTCCTTCTCTTTTCCAATCAGGGAGGATCTGTGGAAACAGTCAGCACATCACAGGGTAGGAGAAAAAAAGTAAAAGACCTGGTATAAAGAAATGAGTGGAGAGAGAAGGGATAGATAAGGTAACCAAATTCCAAGCACTGGAGCCTGTGAGATAAAACAACAGAGGCTGCTTTAGGGGAGACAACTGCCATAATGCTTGCTGGGTCTTTAGTCTGCTGTTGAATGATCAGGATGACATGTGTCCTACATGACTTTCCAATTCTCTATGATTTCTAGTGGAATACCTGTGAAAATATTGAGCTGTGTTTTGGTTTCCATGAAGCCCTCAGAAAAAATGTTCTTTATTTTCTATTTACCCCTAAACCAAGATCCTATGATTTAGTTGTCCTTTTAGTACTCCAGAGAAAGAAAATTTTGAGAAAATAGTATTACTAGCATACATAATGCAATAGAATGAAGGTGGAAAAGCCAGTGTATGCCCAATGGCTTTTATTCAGTCTTTAAGCTTGCAAATAACAGATTCTATGACTGTGACATATTCTGGCCAGAGCATGCAATATAACACTGGCTTAACTCCATCACACTTTTACCCTTGACTTTGTTGCTTGCAACTGACAATCAGGGTTATATAGTTTAGATTTCCCCTCTGGCTATGTAACCAGATGCCATTGTCTGAGAATTTCAGGTTGAGCTCCTAAGCGGGGAATAATAGCAGTCAAGTGTCTCTACATCTTAGAGAGATGCTATATCAGTCAGTGTTTCACAGAAAAGAAAATGCCACTCTAAGAATTTAGAGTAGAGAGAGATTTAAGAGTTTTTGCGGACTGCACAACTGTTGGGATAATGAAGAATAAATTGTTCAAAAAGGCAGCTATTGACTTTCAGCAAATCCGAAGGCCAAGGCTTGCAGGGAAAATGCCATCAAAGACTGAAGCTCCCTCCAGTACCAAAATGAGGAGGAGGATGCCCCTGGAAAGCTACAGGAAAACCTCCTGTTTGCCACTTGCCAACGCCCACAAGCCTGCCCACAGCAAACATCCAAAGTCAATAAGACCTAGCTTTGTCTTCCTTGAGTTTCCCCATCCTCGGTGAGTATCTGTGATTGGCAGAGTCTTGCCCACACTGTGCTGGCAACAGATTCTGTGAAATACGGTTCCCAGATTTCTTACTTAAAACCCAAACTATAGTGAAATAAGGGATAGGAAGATACTGAATCAACAAAAGCAACCCTGCATGGTAGTGGAAGAGCTTCCACACCAGAGGTTAATGGGTCTGATGGGGTTTTCAAAGGTCAGAAAGTTGCCCCTGAGATCATCCCCACATTAGTGATCTTGAACCTTTAGAAAAGTTACTTATAGTCTTAAAGCAAAAATAATTTTCTGTTTTCTAGTAAGAATAAAATAAGCACTCCTCCTGCCCCACATTCCTGGAAAAGACTTCTACAGATTTGGAGAGAGCAGCGTAAACATCTCCCACCCTGGTCCAGTGCTTGCTGAGTAGCTGAATCACAGTGCACTGGGTGCCGCTTGATCCCAGCAAAGTGAGATACATTTTCAGGAAAAATCACTATATTTACCTTCCTTCTCCACTCTGTGCTGCAGTATCACTTGCCTGATTTCAACCACAACTTTGAACACAGAATACTGATAGGAGCACCCAGGAGATCTGGGAGAGCAGTAGGAGGACAAAAGCTGTGCCTGCAATATTTGGTGTGGCAAAGACAAATGAGCTTCCCTCGGGTCTGGATGGGAGTTGTAGAAGTGAGCCAAGGTATGCACCATCCCACAGGGGCTCTGTGTAGGAGGGTAGCCTGTGCTGTACGGGGATACCAGCGGCACCAGATAACAGCGGGACCCTCGGCAAGAGTAGCTGAGGGTGTCCCAGAATATCCAGCAGAATATGCAGTGTACACCAAAGGAAGTGCAGCCACAAGAAAGTTCCCAGTGATCGTGTAAGCTTGCTCTACCCAAAGAGGACCAGTGGTCCAAATGATACATGATTTTGCTCCCTTTCTCCTTGTTCCTCTTCTTTTGCTTCAACATATCAAAGAGGAAGGGAGAAGCAGAAAAGCGAGAGGGAAGAGGCAGAGAGTAGAAGAAAAAGTAGAATTAAATATCAATCTTAACCTTGTGTCTATTAAGCATCCCCAAACTACATGGGAGACCTAAGCTAGAGAGGGGGAGGGAAAGGAGTTAAACCTAATTCCTTCAACATGAACTTGAAAATATCAGGCCTTTCATATTTAAACAGCATCTAAATTACAAAAAATGAAACTATTCCCTTAACTGAAAGGGGCCTGAAAACAATGAGATCTGCCCAAGAATTAATTTAGGAGGAAAGGAGCTATAATTGAGAGAACATATTTGAAGACAGTCGTTGAAGAAAAATAAAAACAGTTCTTGTTTACCTCCCTGTGTTCTGTGCCTTCAACACTCGTTTTATGTCCACATTGCAAAAATAGCTACTCTTGCTCTGCCAAACTCTCCCTTCACTTCTTTTGTTGGAAGTTCAGTCCTCACAGATTGAGGTAAATTGTATTTTATTTTATTTTATTTTTTGGAACTGGGAATCAAACTCAGGACCTCATGCTTGCCAGGCAGGCGCCATGCCGCTGAGCTATATCCGCGGCCCCGAGGTGAATTTTATTGACATACACTGAACCTCCCATTTCGTGTGGATTTTGGCAGTTCTACACAGTTACATAACACTGTAATCAAGTTAGAGAATATTTCCAATATTCTAGAGTATCACTGAACCTCTTTGTGGTTGGGTCCCTCATCTGACCCTGGCCCACACAATTACTGATCTGATTTCTGTCCCTGGAGTTTTACCTTTTTTAGAATGGTATATACATAGAATTATGAAGTATGTAATGCTTTTTGTTTTACTTCTTTCTCTTAGCACATTTTTCAGATTCATTGATGTTTTTCCATGTACCAGTATATGGTGCTTCAATGTTATTGAATACAAATACATCACAATTTGTTTATCCATTCACCAACTGATGAACATTGGGTTATTGTTAGGGTTGGATTATTGAAAGTAAAGCTGTTATGAACATTCATGTGCACTTCTTTGTGTGAACGTATATTTTAATTTCTCTTGGGTGAAATTGTTGGATTATATGGTAAAAGTGTATCCTTATTCTTGTTTTTGTAATTAGCTATAATATCTATCACAATTGTTCTTGTTCCCTTTTAGTACAATCACCTGCTTCCTAAAAGAGCACACTAATATTCCTGTGAAATTATATAATTTCCTTATTAATAATGAAACAATGGATGTACTTGTAATGAAACAATGGATCCATTCTGTTTTATTTTTCTTCAGACTTCTTAAAGGATAACAATTGCTTAGCCCATAGGCATTGTAGAGTAGCTTTTTGTTACTGTTATTGCAGTATCACATTAATTCTGACAAAGTCCTTCAACTGACAAGAATGGATTTTGATTAAATGACTCTCCATGCAAAGTTAGACATTTGTTTTTGGTGAGCTAATCTCTATTCCTTCATTCATTCTTAAACCATAATAGGAACTGGACATGATAGAAGTTTGTAGGCTTCGTGAAAACTTGTGGGATTCAGGAAGACAGAGTTGGGTTGTTTGTATATCCTAGCCGTTACTTCTGTGGGTATAACCTCGGGTCCACCATTGGGTAACTTTTATTATGCTGCTAGAAGGCTTGTAAATAGGTCAAAAGATCACTTTTATTAAATTAACTCTAGAGCCAATGTATTGTAGACTGAACTTCTGTTCCCTATTCTATTTCCAGTCTTCATTTAAGTCCATTTATGTTATTCAACACATTTTGAGAGAATCATTTATCTAGTATTTGGCCAAATATGTGCTGGGAGTCCATGGTAGGCACTGTTAGACAACAAGTAATGAAATAGCAAACAAAATACTACAACTGTTTTAATGGAATGTATATGCTTATAGAAGAAAAGTAAAATATACCTGTAAAGATATAGATATATAATATGCCTGGCTATGATTAAAGCAAAGGAGAAAAAGAAGGAGAGAGAAGATGGGAAAGTAGTTTAAGACATGGTGTTCAAGGAGGGCCTCCTCCTTGGGAAGTAACATTGGAAGACAGAGCACCTGAGGAATCTTGGAAGAGCTCATTCAAGGAAAGAAACAAAGGACAGAGGACACTGTGATGACTGGAGTAATGAGAAGACGAGATTACAGAGGAAAAGAGAAAGAAGGTCACATACAGCCTTGTGGATCACCATGGGAACTTCGGCTGTTTCTGGCAGTACAGAGGGAAGCCAATGAAGAATTTAAGCATATTATAAGGCACACATTAAATGGGAAGACTCGTGTTTTAAATGAATCACACTGGATTTGGTGTGGAAATAGAATGTAGTGAGCCAAGTACAGGAATAGTCAAAAGCTATCAGAATTTCAAGCAAGGATTTTGTGGCTTTGATCAAGTTAATCTTAGAAAAGGTGGTACAAAGTGGTACATTTCAGATATCTTTCGAAGGTAAGGGAACAGGATAATCTAATGGATTCCTAAGAAAGATGAATACATTTCAGCATGAACAATGGGTGGAGGAGGTTGGTGTGGAGGCTGATGGGATGCAAATCAGAAGTTCATTTTCAGATATTCAGTATCTGATACACCTCTTAGATGTTCAAGTGAGGGTTCTGAGGAGACAGACAGATAAGACTGGAGTTCAATGGAGAAACGAGTTCCACCAGGAGATGACATTTGAAAGTAGGAGCCTAGATCACCACACAAGCCAAGAAAGAAGGCAGAGAAAATGATTGGAACGAAGTGTCCTAGAACTCTTTATCATTAGGAGAGTAGAGAATCCAGCAATGAAGACAGAGAAAAACCTCAATTCTATATCTGGTTGATACCTGAAGTTTCATAAACAAATAAACCTGGAAAAAACTGATGATACTGAGAGACAGGAATGAGACATGTTGCATAAAATATTTGATAGAGTAGCAGAGCTGGAGAATGCTGCTCAAGTGTGCACCAGTAATATACTACCTGACACCGACCCTCTCTTAGCACCAAGATGTCCGCAGGGTTAGAGGCAAAGATGATGACACTAAATTTAATGTTGAATTAAGAGCAAGCCAGTGCAATTACTATTTAAAAGCAAATAGATTTCCAAGAGTGAAAGGGAGAAACAGTCACCTTCTCCCTAAATTCAAATTGGACAAATTGTGTGAATATTTTGACTACCGGAAGACATTTGATAATATTTGTGAACACTTTTCGTTGTTACCATGCTGATGAGTTCTAGGGAATAAGAACAGGGGTGCTGCTGAACATCCCGTAATGCACACACAAGACTTATCCAGCCCAAATATCAACCAGGAGCTGGTTGAGAACCTTGCATGAATGACACTCTTTAGGGAGAGTGTTTTGAATGACTATCACTTGAGAAATATAATACATTTTAAATAATTATGTTTTTAACTTTAGAACTATGTTCTGTTGAGACTTCAATTTGTGTTTTTCCCACTCAGCACTATTTGATGATGATAATGATGATGGTTTAATATACATCCCAGAAAATGTCCTGTCTTGGTCATTTTAAGTGACATTAAGTACCTTTATTAAATGTATTGCTACTGAATGATCCCACTTAGATACAGAGTCAAATTCAGAATCAATATTTTTGATGTCCATTTTTCCAAGGAATATCACACATTTCATTTCATACAGAGGAGATAAAATAAAGGAAGTTGGTGACAATTCTGGAAATCTAAAAACACACAGAGAAAATAAAACCCTGAAGTACACTATATAAGAGAATTATAGCCACATCTGAGTTTGGCGATATGCACTTTTAATCCCAGAACTCTGGGATGCTGAGGCAGGAGGATTACAGTTCAAGCCAGTGTGGGCAACTTAACAATTTAACAAGTCAGGTATACATATATACCTGACTGGGCAACAAAAAGAGAACCTATCTCAAAAAAAATTTCTTTTAAAGGCTGGGGACATACTTCCATGGTACAGCTTCCTGGGTCTAAGCCCCACTAACAGAGAGAAAAAGAGAGAGAGAGAGAGAGAGAGAGAGAATTTTAACAGAAAGCTACTAAGCCTAAGACTGTGGCAAAGAAAAGAGAAGAAACTAAGAACTGAGAGGGTCAGATCCATGGAGCTGGTGCTCATACTCTCAGGAGAGGGCGCCATGTAGCCTAGCCTGGTACCTCTGACAAGGACACCAAACTGAGTGTGCTAAAAGAACTGCAGCCTGGTCCTCCTGCTGCTGTCGCAGTGGCTCTGACAAATACAGAGAAATCATGAAAGAAGAACACTTAATCCCCCAGGCTGCTATGAGAAAATACCATAGATGGAGTGGCTTATAAATAACAGAAATTATGAAGGCTTGGAAGTCCAAAATCAAGACACTAACAGATTCAGTTCTGATGAGGGCTCCTTTCTCCAGGGCCATCTTTACGTTCTGAAAGGGGTGCCAGCTTTATCTCAGGCCTCTTTTACAAGGGCGCTAACTCCACTCAGGAAAGCTCCACCCACAGGTCCTAACTGCCTCCCAGAGGCCTGACCTCCTAACACTACCGCTTTGCAGATGAGTATTTTAATATGTGAAATTTTCAGGGACACAAACATTTATAACTATAACTCAAGCTCACAGCAGACTTTTCGTCCATCTTTCATTTCTGTCTGGTGATTTATTTTAGTGTCTCCTATCTTCAGAATGCAAAAAGAAAAGAATGTCTTTCTGGAACAAGTAGTTGGTAGAGTCTTAGGTAGTCACGACATCACTTTACTGTAAATGTGACTCTAATATGTAGCTCTAGCTCATAAGAAGCGTGGCTGTTTATTGTTAGTAAGTTCCAGAGTGGTGCTTTGATGGTTTGTTCCTCTCAAAAACCTTCCAGCAGTCTATAAAATTCAATCTTCATATCGACATTTTCTTATGAAAATACCTTGATGACTTCTTTTTTGTTGTTGTTGTTGTTTTTCAGAAAAATCTCTGAAAAATAGAAGAGATCGATTATTTGACCCTGCTGGGATCGAAAATTGATTGATCTCACATAACATTTTTTATCCCCAAACTTTAATTCCTCATTTTCTGCCTTACCTAGAAAATATTCCACGTCCATCATTACAGCCTCTCCATTAGATGCACCGAGCCACTATCCTTGGATTGAAGGATAAATTTAGCTTTGCTTAGTGCATGCTGGTGCCCAAGTGAATGAACAAGGTAGAGAAAAGCACACAGTTGTGTTTTCTGGTATCACTTGAAATTCTTGTTGGTTGTGAGCTCAAGTGGCCTGGCCAGAAAATAATGTGCAGAAAAAAATCACTGATAAAAAATTGAAAATGGAAAATATATCAGGATAATATCTTCTCACAGCTAAAGATAAGCTAATTAAAATGAAAAGATACCATTGTTATCAAATTGGCAAGGCTATAATATTTCGTGACACCCAGGAAGGAAAACAAGCACTCTCTCCCAGTGTCATAATTTAATCAAACCATGCTTCTCCTTAAGTCTATCCAAAATCTAAATGTCTACTACATGCAAGACACTATGCTATAATCTTAAGAAACAAGGGGTGAAGTTCCTCAAGGCATTCACAAATTAGTAAAGAAGATAAACTTATCCATTTATTTATCTTATTCATTTAAATAAATGAATAACAGCCAGAAAGAATGTGGTATAGCTACAAGATGTGTAAGCTGTGAGCTGCTGGTAGAGAACTCAGGAGGAGCACCTTGACTTATTCCCACATAGGAAGGTCAAGCAGAACATATCCCAAATAACCACATCTGCAAGACTGCAAGCACTCTTCTTCTGAATTTCAGCTCCAAATTCAGGATGCAATGGTCCACCCACTGACCAGGATGGAAAGCCGCACATCCAATCACAAAAAATATCCTTTTAGGTTCATCACTTGGGATTATTTTATCCATCCATCTCACCTCAAAGTTCTTAACTCTTATCCTCATCATTTCTCTCCCTGGATCAAAAAATAGGCTCATACCACTTCTTCAAGTTGAGCTTCTTATACCTTCTCCACTCTAGCACGAGCACTGTCTTTCCAAAAGTAGATTTGGGCATGCCCTAATCCTGTTTCTCCTTCCATGACTTCCTTTGCCTTCAGAATAAAGACGGACCCTAATTATCCTCTCACTCATACTTTTTCCTTCCTGTGATTATATTATTATAATCTGACTGAGAATTGAACTTCGGAATTCTTACAAAGCTAGCATGTTTCTTAAACTCTGCTCCAAATAAGTTTTGATCATAACCTTTGCCTGTCAACAAATAGCACTGCACTTTTAATGTCCTCTGGATTCTACTGCAGTGGACATGTTGCAGTTACCGATTTAGAAACATAACATGTTTCGATAGTCATATAATTGATCACTTATATGGTGTATTTAGAGATATCACGAACTTGGACTTGAGCCTTGGTTTCATGTGGCTCCGGTGAAATCAGAAAAAGGGCTCTAAGAGGGCAGGTCTTTACAGGAAATGCGCAAGGCTTTTCCTCAAGAAAACACTCACATCAGGAAAATAAACATTATACTACAGTAACTGGCATGAGTGAGAGATCATAAAATTCTATTTCAATGCTGCTCTTTAAAAATGGTGAAATTCATGAAACATTCCTACCACACAAGATGTACTATTCTGTGTGGTGAGATTCTTTTTTTCTTTTTTGTGGGTTCCAGGAGTCAAACTCAGGACCTCGCACTTGCCAGGCAGGTGCTTATACCACTGAGCCATCTCACTGGCCCTGTGTGGTGAGATTCTAAGGTGAGTAAGTATAAACTCAGCCTAAATAGGAAGTAGAAAAAATATAAAGCTACCAATTGTCTACTATTTTCTAAAAGTAAGGAGGAGGATAATCACTTTGTATGCCAATATTTCTAACCTTAGAGAGAGAGCCATGAGAAAAAAATTAATTTTTCATTTACTCAATTAACAATTAGTCTTTGAGTCAGCATTTTGTACCAGAAAATGTGCAAGAGACTACAGGAAAAGAGGAAAGCAAAAAGCAAAAATAGGACCTTTGTTCTTACCCTTAAAGACCTAGCAGTCCATTGGAGGATGATGTTATGGAGATAGTCACTTATTTCTGTGAAAAAGTACAGCTGTGCTACAGATTTTAATGTGGACGTTTATGGTGCTATAAAAACACTTAATGCTATTTGACCTCATCAGGATTGGCCAGGAAAGGCCTATGTGGGGAAGCAATATCAGAGCTTAGATCTGAAGGTTAGCTAGGGGTTCACCAGTTAGAGAGGAAGACATTCGAATGGAACCCCTTGTACAAGAGCCCTGTAGTAGGAAGAAACCTAAAGACTGTCAGGTCCTGAGAAAGCCATCCGGGTAGAGTAGAGAAGGGAGAGGGGAAGGAGGTATGGAGCAGGTTTCAAGGAACTGCTGAAGGGTTTTCAGCATGGGCGTGCAGTGTGGATGGAACGGAAAGCCAGTAGCGGTGCTATAAAGAGATGTGCTCTGTAAGGATAAGGCCACTCTACGGAGAAGTGACGGGACGGGACAGCGCTGACTGCGGGGAGACCTTGCTCAGGTTGTCAGAAATGTCCAGCTGTAAGATGCTGCTGCTACAGAATAAGGTGCTCCTAGTAGAGAAGAGGAAGTTACAGTGAGGAAGATGGGCAGGATTTGAAATGCATAAGACTTGTTTGTGGATTAGTTACAGACAGTGAACCAAAAAGAGATGTCATGTTTTGTGATTTTGGCAACCAAATTGTGTTATCATGAACAGAAATAAGGAATAATGTATGTAAAAAATGCACTCATGATCTATTTGCCATACTCTCCTCTCCTGTCCTCTCCTCTCCTGTCCTCTCCTCTCCTCTCCCCTTCCCTCCCCTCCCTTCTTCTCCTCTCCCTCTCCCCATCTTATTCAATGGGTTTTTATGGCACGTTTAGGTTCACAACAAAACTGAGGAGAAAGTGCACAGATGTCCTATGTGGCCATGTCCCTACACATAGGCTCTCCTTTTGCCAGTACTCTCTACCAAAGCAGTGCACTGGTTATAAATGGTGAAGCCACAATGTCATAACATTACCATGCAGAGGCTGTACTTTGCATTACTGCTGTGTCTTGTACATTTAACTACTTCGGACAAACACTCAGTAACCTGTATCTGCTATTGTAGTATAACACAGTATTAATTCAGTGTCTTAAAACTCCTCCACTTGCCTCCTAGTCATTGCTGTCTCTCCCAAATCCCTGGAAACACTGCCATTATACTATCTCCCTGCTTTTGCCTTCTCACTGAGTTGGAATCATACAGTATTCCAACCAAATTTTCAGACTGGTTTCTTTCACTTCTCGGTTGTCTTTCTTTCATCTCTTTTTATGGTTTGCAACTCATTTCTTTATAGTACTAAATAATGTTCCATTATCTGGAAATACTACAGTTCATCCATTCACATATGGAAAGGCATCTTAGCTGCTTTCAAATTTTGGCAGTTCAGAGCCACTTTTAAATATCCATGCGCCAAGTTTTGTGTGAATACTGTATAAGTTTTTACCTCCTTTAGGTAAATACCAAGGAGCATGACTGGTGGATCATATGGTAAGAGAGTGGTAACTTTTATAAGAAACTGTGAAATTGTCTTCCGAAGTTGCAATGGGATTTTAAATTCCTACCAGCAATCAATGATATTTCCTGTTGTTCCACATTCTCACCAGATTTGGTGTTCTTAGTGTTCTGGATTTTGATTATTTTTATAGTTGTGTAGTGACAACTCATTTTTGTTTTAATTTGCATTTCCCTGATAGCATAGGATGTGGAACATCAGTTCATATCAATTTATATTTTCTTTGGTGTAGTGTCTGTTAATGTCTTTGTCCCATTATTTCATGTGAGTTGTTTGTTTTCTTAGGACTTGGGAAAGTTCTCTATGTTTTGTTTTCTTAGGAGTTTGAGAGTTCTATAGTAAATATTTCCTTGGTCTGTGGCTTGACTTTGCATTCTGCTGTTTATTAATGTTCACTTTTAAATAAGGTCGAAGTTGGATTTAGAAATATTAAACTAAGTATTAATCTAATTTTATTCTTCTTATTCTTTTATCAGGTAAGAAATTAAATTTCTCTGTTCTGAAGCACCTACTATACCACAGAGTAATGGAAAGGTGACAGGTAAGGAGCCCATGTAGGCTCATGTCAGAGTAAGCCTGCGATCCCATCGGCCGTTCACTCATGTAACCTGATCCAAATGTAAAGTGGCCAGAAGACAAAACGCCATAGCTTCATCCTTAAACGCGGGATTCTTAAACAGGACTGATAACACAGAGGCAAACTTATGTCTTGAGCTTTGAATGCCAGGAGTTAAAAGAAAGAGCTAAGGGTTGAATTAATTAACATGTCAGTTCCTATTGAGGCGGTTCGCCTCACAAATGGTGGTGATTTTAGGATATATATTGTGTTAAGCACAAAATATATGGCAATGCATGAGCACTACTCTGCAATTTAAAAAACTATATTCTGGAGGGTAAAATCAATTCCTAAATTCAAAGGCAAAGGCATGTATCTTATAAGTTAATTTTACCATTGCTAAATATTTGGTTAATGGGTATCATAATTTTTTGGAACAAGTTTTGAAAACTAATTGAAATTTTGATATTCAATATTTCATACAAAGTGGCTAAGTATAGTAATTCTTTGAGACTAATTTCTTTTTATTTATTTATTTATTTTTTTTGGGTGGGTACCGGGGGGTCGACCTCAGGACCTCGCGCGCCAACAGGCCCCTTTTTTGTATGTGGGATCCGGGAGTCGAACTCGGGCCCTCGCGCTTGCAAGGCAGGCGCTTACGCCGCTGAGCCATCTCACCGGCCCTGAGACTAATTTCTGATTCTTATAGAAGAAAAACAGATAATATAAGCTAAAATGAAGAAAAAAATTTTGATGAGGACATTAATTTCCATAATAATGTTTGTAATAATTAACAATGACAATAATATGGAAATAACTAAATTCTGGAATATTGTACATGGATTAAATCTTTAATTTTCTCAAGAACATGTAAGGGAACGTGCTGTTGTTATTTCCATTTTACAGATGGGGAAAACTGAGGCACAGAGACAAGAAGCAGTTTCCCTTAGCCGAGGCTGATTGTGTAGGGGAGCAAGGGTTTGGACCTCCACAATATAACTTCAGAATCTATGATCTGTTCCATTATAATTCTTTTTTGAGGTCACTGTATTTCAGAATCATTTCACTTTTATGCTTTTATGTAGGTTAGAAATTTTGAATGGAAATGAGAGCAACAAAGCACTGTTTTCGCTGAGGTATCCCAGTATGGAAACATTTTGTAAAAAGTAAATGAGTGATACTGTCTTAAGCTTGAGCTGTTCCCTCTTACCAAGTAAACAACTCCTCTGTCATTGACAACCAGTCAGGGACTCTGGTAGGATTCAGAACAGGTGTATTTAAACGCAATAATTGGAAATTTAGTGTCGACGTTTTATTTCTCTGATACATTGTGCACTTTTAATGCCAAACCATGTTGAGGAAAAGAATTTACACATAACTTTTCCTCTAGGAAAAAGAAAAAAAAAGAAAGAAAACAAAATGCAAATTGTTGCAGGATCCTAAATGTAACATACAATTCCCAAAGATGGCTCTGGCTCTTCTGCCCACTGTTGGTAATCTGAGATCAGTAGTTTCCACCTCTGGCTAGTTTGTTTGTCTGCTTTGTTCTTGGAGAGATAAAAATGCAGCGTGGTGTAGAAGGGAAGCTTTGCTTTTAGACTTGAACCAGGAAGGCAGCTCGGCAGGCACGTGGCCCATGCCGTAGTTTCAGCACTCAAGAGGCTGGGGTGGAAATATCACTCGAATCTACCCTGGGCTACATGAAGAGACTCTGGTGCCAAAAAGAAAACAAAAATAAATATATTTTTTTTTAATGAGCAGCTCAGTTCCACCACCGTAATTAAGTTATTGTAACTTTGTTATTTCTTTTTAGCCCATGCGCAAAATTCAGATTTTAATTATACTATAATACTATATATTTATATGAAGATTAAATAAAACTACATGCATACCCATGTTTATAGCAGCACAACTCATAATAGCTACATCTTGGAAGTGGCCTAAACGGCCATCAACACAGCAATGGATGAAGAAAATGTGGTATTTATACGTAACAGAGACTTGCTCCGCCATAAGAAAGGATAAATTAGAGTCGTTTGTAGGAAAATGGATGTACCTTGATGCTATAATACAAAGTGAAATAAATCAGACACAAAAGGTTAAATATTGTATGATTTCTCATATGTGAGAAACCCAAAATATGAATACATTAAAGAGCCAAATACAAGATAGATAGGAAACAGAGAGACAGATTTTATGCAAAAGTGAAGGGGACCAGGAGATGGAAGGAGGGGAGAAAGCGAATGTAAAAAGAATTCAAATGTGTCATGTCCATGTAGCAACTACCCTCCATGAATGTAATCGTTATGTACTGCAGACATGGACTAAAAATAAAAATTAAAAAATAATAATTAATAGAAGCTAAAAATTATAAAAAAAGATTCAACAGAAAAAAACCAAAACAAACCCTGACACATAATAAATAAACTTTCAATACATGCTTCCATTACTATTTTCTCTGAACTATAATAGATCGTTATTGTCCGCAAATAAGAATCCAGGACTTTTAAAAAAAATTTTCTTTATGAACCCTAACTTTTGAAAATAGGAACATGTGTCTTTTTGATTACGAGACTTTAAAAGAAAGCATTGCAGGTATAATAAAATATAGATGACGGGAACTCAAAATTAACTATTTCATCCTTCAATTTAAAATCCCCTCTGGGTTATATTGACAGCAAACAGGGTAAAGAGAGACCACTTGCCAGACAGCGGCCTGGAGGGTCTTGCTGCATCTCCCTCCTCCCAGGCTGTGCCCTGATTCTAGGACTGCTTTGTGTCAAAGCAAAGAGTAATTGACACGCTAGTTAACACGGGCTGAAAATGACCTTGATATTCACTTTGTCCCTGACTCAGCAGGACAGTTAATTCTGCTGTCTTCTCCTGTTTGAATAAACATCATAAAATACCATTTTACAACAAAAGCAATAACATCCTCATGGGTTTATCCACTGCAAATAGTTCAAACAGTTATATTTATGTTTTTAGAGCTCTAAGTTTATGTAATGATATGAACAAAGAGGCATACAATTTCTCATATAGGTTTTTGCCTCTATTATAAATGTTATACGTGATACATAATGTTATATAATTACAGTGTTATTGCATATGTTCTATATAGTTTATAGTGGTACATACTTTTATTGTAAAATGAACATGTACTCATAAGTCATTACTGTAATATAGGTTATCTCACTCTGAAACAAGATACTGGGAATTCTATGACCCAAGATTTTCATGCTAAAATACATGTTTTTGTTTGTTTTTAAGTGCACTTAATTAATTTGATCATTTCTCTTTTTTCTTTTATGACTCAAATCCAGTATGTAATGACATTCTTCTGATTAGTTTATATTGCGTCCACTAGATTTCCTAAGGTAGCATTCATTATAAAGGGACTTTTCTAGCCTGAGATTTACAAGGTCGAGGACTCTTTACCTTACTCCTTTTCCCTACAAATAACAGATTAGTCAAACAAATTTGGCATATAATCTTTACATCACTGATCTTTTTCTCTGAATCATTTTATGTCTCCCTAATCCTTGGGTGTTGCTACTGAGGTCCGCAGCTGGTATATTTGTGGATGGATTCTTCTTTAGGCAGGACTGTTGTTGCTAAAGAAAGTCAAGTTAGAACATTCATTTTACCAAAAGTGGGTACTTTATTATTATTTTTTTTAATGTGGGTACCGGGAGTCAAACTCAGGATCTGTGGTGGATTGACAACAGGTGGTCAAGTTGTAACACCCAGCTGAACTTCATCAGTGTGGTGCTGGATGTGGAGGGCCCACCTGAGGATTGTTGCCAACAACATAAAAAGGAGAACTGGAGAGGAAGAGTTGGTGCTGTTGGTTCTCCTCGAGAAGCTTGTTACGCTGGCTTTCCTGATAGGAACTTGGCTGTTCTCATCGTCGGAGGAGCTCGGGACCTCACTGTCGCTGAGGATGGCTGTGGTGCTTTTTGGGGGAGCTCCGGTTCTTACTCTGAGTGTCGCTTCCTGGCTCCGGGATAGATCCCTCAGCCTGCTGGCACAGATCCTTCATCCCACTGGTGCAGACTTTCTAGCTTCCACCGCTGACCTTTGGGCCTTCCCCGGATAGATCCGTGAAATATCCTTGCATGAGACATTGTTGTGGGCTCTGGGCCTCTAGTGGACTCGTGGAGGCATTGCCATGGGCTCTAGGTCTTCAGCTGGACTCATGCAGGACACTGCTGTAGGATCCAGGCCCTCAGCTGGATTCTTTGGGTCTTTAGTGTGTGGACAGATTTCCTGCACTTTTTGTATATGACTCTTTGGGTGACTATTACAAAATAACTCTATGAATTATGTGTCCTGTATTGTATTGTTTCCCTTGCAAACCCTGACTACAACAGGATCTCATGCTTGCCAGCAGGTGCTTATGCTGCTGAGCTATCTCACCAGTCCCAAAAGTGGGTGCTTTAACATGTAGTATTAAATAATAATACAATCCTTGCATGTGGTGTGGATTGGAAAGCGGTTTAAAAATAATCTCCTCAGTATAAATTTGAAGCCCAAAGTAGTTTCCATTTTTCAGCTAAACTTTTGTCATCACAGGGATTACCAAATTTACAACAATTTTTCATCCTTGTTTGCTGAGCAAAATAGAGCATTAAAAAGTAATAAAATTAATATTTTCTTAAACCTTAGTAACCAAACATATAAAAGAGCTTTAGAGTGGATAGTTGTTAGGCAAATACTACCAGCATTCATAAGCATGTCGAGCATCATTTAGATGAAGAGTGTAAATTAGAAGAGGTAGAATACTTGAGAGAAGATGTAAATTCTAGGTACATATAGGCCACGAGGCACTACAAAATGATGACTTAGTGAGTGTGGTAGGCAGCAGAATCCATGTTCCTCAAAATGGGGCAACTTCTATTCAGTTCTAGTTAGTCGTTGCCATACAGAAATACCAGTACAGTGTGGCCAACTCATCCATTGTTGTGGTAGATGACAGGAAATTTGATTCTGTGTGAAAACATGTACATCTTAAAAATTAACTCTTAATTAAGAAGTTAAAACTTGTGAATGCAAAACAAAATAAAACTCAATGAAAATGTCTATATGCCCAATAAAGCTTATAGGCTGCCATTCATCCATCTTTTTTAGACTAATGTGCTAATATTATATATAAAAATTTTGCTGAGGCCCAAAGGAATTCAGTAACTCAAAAGCAATAAAATTACACATGGTAACCCAGATTATCCCAAATTACCATCTTCTGCTCATATTACTTTGTTATTACCTGGCATTCCTTTGATAACATTATTAATTAGATTTTAGTAGCAATCAACCCAAATTAAGTAATTGTGTGTATGTCTCACACTGTGTCAGTCAAATGCCTTCATGGACAGTGTGCTGAGTTCCTGTACATTACCTCACTTAATTCTCCCACTCACTCAGCATCTTCATACCAGGAAGGAGACCCGGAAACTAAATATTTGTAAGTTGTAAAACTGCAATGAGGGGCCGGTGAGATGGCTCAGCGGCGTAAGCGCCTGCCTTGCAAGCGCGAGGGCCCGAGTTCGACTCCCGGATCCCACATACGAAAAAGGGGCCGGTGATATCGCTCAGTGGCACGGGCGCCTCCTGGCGCGCGAGGTCCTGAGGTCGTCCCCCCGGTACCCACCAAAAAAAAAAAAAAAAAAAAAAAAAAAAAAAACTGCAATGAGTGATAAAGAGTATTAAGGAAAAAGTAAGGAACTTGATAAATCTAATGCTTAGCATTGGATATAATATGCTCCTATTGAAAGGTTTGTATGTTTCTTACATTGAATGAGTTCAATTCTTATTTGAGGGTAGAATTAGGAAGTTATCACAAAATTAACCTACAGAAAGTTACTACTTCCTGTCATTCAAACTATGTTCATGTTCAGAATCTGATTTTCATTGATGAGTAGAGGAGTAACCAAGCTGCAGCAGTCACTATGTCTCTATTTATTTATGTCAGAACGGTGCACTATTCCATGTTCCATTCACATATCCCTCTCTTATCAGCCTCCTGAATTAAGGCTCTGTCATTTATATTAATTTCTAGTAAATTATTTATAATTATTTTCAACTACTTAGATGACCTTCTAAATTTTCAGTGAATTTTCTATCCTGCATTTTTTCATTTACAAATTACAATACAGTAATACTTTGGTTCACGGACACTTCTGTTCGTGAAGGATTCGGTTCATAAACAGAAGGATTCCGCAAAATTTTTCTTCCATTTGTGAACTCTGTATCTGGAGATGAGCATGACCACAGCCATCTTCCCAGAATTGTGGAATGAATTAAGTTCATGAACTGAGGTATCACTGAATGTATCTTATTGCTTTACAATGTGTTATGAAACCTAGGAAGAGAAAATGTTATTAGAGAACATATGTTTAAAACGAAGCAGAGGAACTCAATGGTTGATATGGTACAAGTCAATATAAAATTGTATTTTGCTATTCACATGGCAAGGGAAATGATATGTTTCTTCTACTAAATCCATATTTGTTTCTTAGAGTAGAATTGAAGGTACACAAAAACACTAACTTTGCAGTGATAACCTCATAACTTAGAACTACCCCTCATATTATACTTTTCCAAAAATCACAAAATTTGCTCAATGCTATGCAGTTTACAAGTACTAATGAGAAACACTCTCGCTATTGTCAGAGAACTGATCTAAATAGCACAGTGGTCTCTCTCATTGTAGAATAGTTTTCTTTTCACGAAATATTATGGTTTCTAGTTGCTTCCTTTGGAATTCAAAGATGCTATATGGTCCTTCATAGGTTAACATGGACACCTAAAATAAATTACTCCTTTTCTTTGATGAAAATTTAATGCAAAATATATTTACACTAACAAAGGATCTACCAATCCACCAGATATATAGGGATAAATATTCTATACTGTCTGGATTATTACAGTAAAGTCATCTCACCTATGAAATTGTAATCTGGAGATGTGGATGAGAGAAAAATCTATGGAAACTGTATGGTAGTATGATTAAAATTCATTTAAGTTGATGTGATCTATCCAACAAGAAAGTTGTTCAACATCTTAAAAAACAAGAACAGCAACTACAGAATTGAGTTGTTTTAAGATTCCAAAAGCAGGCAGCTAAAATTACATTTTACCAAAGTCTGTAATCTTTTATCCCAAGGGGCAAAGCAATAAGGTATGTTTAGTTTCCCATCACCGTTGTTTGACCTCATTCTCCCTAATACCAGAACTGAAAGTTGCCAACATTGACCTAAACTGGCAGCATTTAAGTAAAGCTAATTTTTGGTTTTTCGAAAAGATCCAAGCACTTTCATAAAGAACACTTGTCTTACATTATTCCCAATATGCATAATAAGATATTCGTATTCCTGTATTTTCATCTGTTAAAGATGAGGAATCTCACCTGTAAAATGAAGATGTGAAATAAGTGTGTAGTCTCTACTGGTTCTGATTATTAAGGGATTGTTTTAGATATTATCCAAATAAATGCTTTATTTGCCATCTGACTATTTCTGCTTCCTTGGACAATAAGCTTCACTAAACTTAGTGATCCTGTGATAGGAATATTTATATTTTCCACAAAAATGTTAGCATGGCATTTGAGTATGATATGTTCCAAAGCGCTGTGAGACCAAATGGGATAAAAACACTCAAAAATATTTAAAATACTAAGAGTAATGAGCAAACTGGAGCTCAGAAAACTACCATTTTGCTTTAGTAATGTAACTGAGATGTAAAGTCTAGTAATTTGTTGAAATAATAAAAATGTTATCCTGATTTTATTCCATGTTCCAGTCTTGTGTACATGTTTAGAAGCATTATTTGCTCTCATATTTCCAATTTCTATTGTCAAATAGGCTGGAGAATCTTATACACTTAACCTTGAAGCATAGGGATGTATTGTTTGCCAAAGTCAAGGTGCAAAGATACACAATTTTTGTTAGAAATAGGACCAGGAAATTATATATGACCTTGTGAAAGGACCTAGAAAACAGTAAAGAAAGAAGATTTTAATTCTTTTTAAAGCATAACCACAAAAATCTTTGGACAACATTTTCCTAAATTCTGGAGAATACAAATCTAACATTTACATTTTATAAGTATAATTCAGTTTATTTGAAAGTAATTATTATGACAAGTAACTATTTATGTAGAGTTCGGAACTTATTGAATGACCTACTGATTCTATCTCTACCCTTACAATATTGGGAAACTCTTTCATATGTACACAAGGAGACTTGTATTATAAAAGAATATGATCTGGATTATAATACTTACTAACAATTTCTTTTCTCATTAGTAAATATATAAATAAAATTTATTAAAAGCGCAGTGGAATAGTATACACATAATCAATATAACCTTTATAAAAGGAGATTTTGATATGAAATATTGCATGAAAAAGTTTTTAAATGGGATGATATTTGAAGATATTTATGTAATCTTTGTATTTTTATAATTCTAAAAAAAGAATTAGGATATGTTATGTACATGTACTAACTCCCCATAATGAATGTAATCATTTTGTACTGAGAACATGTACTAATAAAAAAAATATTATTTTTAAAAACTTCTGTGTAGTGCTATTACTTCTGTGTTTTTTTTTTTTATTAGAATTTTTTAAGGAATTCCTTAGCACTTAAAAAGGATCAAATGTGAATTAGTCACATTTTCTGCCTTTGTCCACGAAACCATCTTTGTACCAAACTCCGTCCGTCCATCACCTTTGTTATGATTGAGTGTTGTTTGTGCCTCCAGAGCTCACATTCAAAATGCTGGTCACTGGAATTCACAATATGACTTAAATATGATATAATGTTATATTCTTACTCCTAACTAAGCTGCCCAGGAAACACTAGTGATATACAGTATTTAATTATAAAGTAGGTATCCGCTAAAGGCAGAAACAGAGTTTGTGTATTTAAAAATACATATATCTTCAGGTGATTCTGATAGGCTTACCTTTTTCTACAAGGTGGAAAATCTCTTTTAAAGAAAAAAGGGTAGAAGCATAGCTCTTTAAACACATTATCATTATCTAGGTACTGTGGAAAGAGGTAAATGGTAAAGTGATCGAGCAAATGCATGACCTCCCAGTCCACTGAAAGCTGATAGTGGTTTTGCGTACTTTTGCCCACTATTTCCCCAAGCCAAGGGAGCAGCTGATGTCTTCAGTATTGTTTGCCTGGGTACCAAACCACACACATACGTATTCCTCCTGTTGAGTATAATTGAACCTCATTTGATGGGCAAAGTGCAGTAACAATTCAGTATACATTCTGGGACGCATCTCTGCAATTAACTTCAAAAACTACTTTACACAGAAAGGTAAAATTATGTCAAGAGAATTAGATCAGTTCAAGATGTCATTTTTTGGGTTAGGTATTTAAGGAAGTAAAATTAAATAACAATTTAACCATATCTTTGAGAGAGAACTATTTGAGAAATTTTGAATATGTTCTACATACATCTTAAAAACAAAGCATAGAAATTTAGAGGTGGTCATTTTAACTGACAGTACAGAAGAGATACACATATCTCTACACATAGCATTTTACATATTTATCTAAATAAAATGAGGTTAAATAAACCTATATTCTAATCTCATTCATACTCATAGAATCATATCATGTGTTTCCTATTTTATATGATTTGGGTTTCCTCTTCTTTTCTCTTCTTACCTGAAAAGGTGAAGGTGAGTTTATTAAAAGTAGCTATTTACCAGTGACTAGCCCAAAACTTTATATATATATCTATATATATTTTTTATACATATATATGATTTTTATATATAAATATGTGTATATATATATATATATATATATAGTCTACTTCCTAGTCCAACTAAATTAGAATCCCATAAGTGGAGCCTAGACAATCCTTAAAAATCACACCAAGTACAGACAATTCTAATATGCAACCAATGTTAAAAACCATTGACACTTTTATCATTGCACAGACTATTTGAAGCTTGTCACCTTGCTAGACTTTAAATACTATTATTCTTTCTACAAGCATCTACAAACAGATATGCTTTATTGCAAAGATAAGGGAGAAAGGTAAATAAACCTTTCCTAGAGCAATTAACTACATTCAATTGCATTAGTGTAAACTTAAAAAGGTGGATGAATCTTTAAAAGAATCCTACATAATGTTAGTATCTCTGTTAGTGGCCATTATAGTAATGAAATATTTGAACACAGTTTTTACTGAGCCATCATTTTTCTACTGAACCCAAGCATTATTTCTGACATATGATACCACCACCACCCAGTAGCTGCATCAAACAACATGTCTTGCAAATGCAGTTTTAAATAACCTGCCAGTACTACATGAAATATCATCTTCCCAAAATATGTCCCATCTTATTCCAAAAGAAAATGAAGTGTGAGCTATTCTTAGTTTGTAATTTCATGTGTGTGTGGCATTATCTCAAACACAACTTGCAACTCAAGTAGGTTAATTTTATATATTGTTGCAATTGCAATTATAAAAGTCTTTGAAAGGTGAAGAACAGACATGATAATATTGTAATTCCCAGATATACTTAGATTACAGGTACATGCACATGTATATATGTTCAATACATTATAAGTAATGATAGCAATTATTGAAGAGTAAACATGACAGAGACATTCCTAAGACACAGACCAAAGGCATAAACAGAAAATAATAAATAACTTATGCCAAAATATTAGCAAAATATAAAGATTGAGTAATTACTTTTTGTATGTATTGCTTTTCTGTGGTTTCTATTATTTCTATAATCTTAATTCTTTAGTTAAAAAATTTAAGTATATTCTTTTTTGTTCGTTTGTTTTTTGTTAGTGGGAATCGAATTCAGGGCCTTCCACTTGCCAGGCAGGTGCTTGTGCCATTGCACTACGTCCCCGGCCCCCTTAAGTATATTCTTAACCACTATCGAGAATTACATTGCTACCATTCTCTGTTATATTTGTCTCTTGTGCTTGCTGAAAATGAGATTGATATGTGTTTTGAAAACAGACTATGTTGTAAGTAATTTAAAAGAGCTTAAATAATATATCAAATTGTTTTTCTGATGTCTGCTTCTATGGCTAACATCTAGGGACTAATACACAGTGTATTATTTTTAATATTACGTGCGTACATATGTACCTTGACAGCATTATGAAAGAAGCTTCAGGACTTTTGTCAGGAAAGTGGATAATACGATTGAGGATTTGAAAATCGTCTGTAATATTTTTACATTATTCATAAAATGTCCAGCTTAATAAATAAGACTCACTCTAAAGTTCTTTTCACTCAAGTACCTTCATTAATGATTCGGATTGGCTCTACACTCACTGGAAAAATATTCAGGCAATGAGGAAAGAGTAGATCTGTTAAGTTTTGAACATTAGTCTTTATTTTTACAGATATGCCATGTGGTGGACTGACTACTGGTGGGCAACTTGTAACACCCACCTAAACCGAATCAGTGTGGTCCTGGGTGTGGAGGGCCCACCTGAGGACTGTTGCCAACAACATAAAAAGGAGAACTGGAGAGGAAGAGGTGGTGCTGTTGTTTCTTCTCGAGGGGATTGTCACGCTGGCTTTCCTGATAGGAACTTGGCTGTTCTCATCATCGGAGGAGCTCAGGACTTCTTTGTCGCTGAGGATGGCTATGGTACTTTTTGGGGGAACTCTGGTTCTTTGAACGTCACATCCTGGCTCCAGTGCAGATCCCTCAGCCTGCTGGTGCAGACTTTCTAGCTTCTACCACTGACCTTTGGGCCTTCCCAGTGCAGATCCATGAAACAGACTTGCATGAGACATCGTTGTGGGTTCTAGGCCTCCAGTAGCACTCATGGGGGGCATTGCCATGGGTTCTGGGTCTTCCGCTGGACTCATGCAGGACATTGCTCTGTCCCTCAGCTGGATTCTTTGGGTCTTTAGTGTGTGGACAGATTTCCTGCACGCTTTTTTATATGACTCTTTGGGTGACTATTATAAAATAATCCTATAAATTATGTGTCCTGTATTGTATTCCTTCCCTCGCAAACCCTGACTACAACATGCCAAAAAGATATATATCAAATATCATATATAAAAGATATATATCAAAGAGATGCATGATATCAAATATCACTATAAATCTAGATCACTAAAATATTCTATGCATGACAAAAGTCATAACGATTCCTGATTTTTCCAAACTGTTCTGTAATTACATATATTTCCAAAAAAGTTTAAAATCACATTCTAAACTCCTAACTTTGAATTCTCTTTAAGAGGATTCCTCATCAGTTCATTGTTGCAAGTCCTCTGAATCTACTGATTCTGGACCAACAAATATCAATATCAGGACTTTTGCCCTAGCCAGTCTTTTCTCCTAATGTAAATTTATGCAGATTTGTAGTTTTCCATACTGTTTGTATGCTGTACCAGTCAGCTTTCCTATTACTGGGACAAAATACCTGACACCCACAATTCAACAGAGGAAAGGTTTATTTTGACTCACAGTTTCAATGAGTTCAGTCTGTGGTTGGCCAGCTTCAAGGCAAAAATGGCATGGTGGAAGAGGCTGGTATAAGAAAGCTGCTCATGTCATGGCAGCCAGAGAGCAGAATATGGGAACAACACGAGAGAATATCTGGCAAAAGACCATATACCCAAGTACCCAAGCCCATGTCTCCATGACCACCAAGGCACACCTAGAAGCATGCTCTACCAATCTGGTGGGTGTTTCTTAAGCCAATGAAGTTTGCATATCAGGATTAGCAGTTACATACATCAATGATTTCAATTTGTGCATCTCCAATTTTAGCTAAAGCTTCAATCTCCATAGTCACATACCCAATTCTTGCCTTGAGATCTTTTCCTGTGGACCTAATGGTCACTTCATATTTTACATGTTCAAACCAGAGCTGTTTGTATCCAAAGAGTTAATCTTTCCTTGTCTGTCTCACTTCAGTAAAATGTGCTCAAGCCACAAACATCAGATATGCATTCTTGGTTTTGCTCTTCTTCACTTACTTTATATCCATTAACAAGTCTGTTATTTCTGCCTTCAAAGCTGAACACTAATTTCTAATTTTCTCAATAATTCCTCCATGAGTTTAATCCAAATCTCTGTTACCTCTAGCCCATACTACTGCAAAATTCTATTTTATCCCTGCTGTAGCCATCACAATCATCCTTTAAAAGATATATCAAATCGTTGTAGAAATCTGCTGAAAATGCATCAGTGGCTCTTTACCACCCTTAGTTTGAAGGCTGTCCCACCTCAGTGACAGACCCAATTATTCTCCTGTCTAGCTTTTGAAAACACTGTTCTTGGTGCTATGTCATGACTTCTAATCTTATTGTTCCTTCCTTCTCAAATTCTCTTCCTTCACATATTCACATGATGTTCTTCTGACACTTATCTTTGCCCAGATGTCACTTCCTCAGAGAAATTTGTCTGACTTCCTTATCTAAAATATTAACCCACTTCCTTTTTATTTTCCTTTTGCCTTACATTATTTTGTTTCTGGAGCTTAATACTATTTGAAAATATAATATTTGCTTATTTTCTAGAATATAACTCTTCCAACAGAGTTCAAGCTCTAGGAAGACAGGGATTGTTTCTCGTTCACTCATGAAGTAGCACAAAAGCTGACACAAGCTGGAGTTCAGTATCATTCTGTGAACATGATGAATAATTAAATGAACAAATGAATAAATGAATGAATGATGTGACCATTTATGGAGCAATTATATTGCTAAAACCATAGAACAAGCCTTGCCATTGTGACAGAAAAACTAGCTGCTTACCCAGATCATTTCTCGATTATTCCTATAAATTCGTAATAAAACCACATTTGTCAAACTTGCAAACCAAGTGTGACTCTGTGCTAGGCAGAATACTAATGTGATCTTAAAATCTGGCTTCATGAAACATGAAAATGTACTGTTCATGCCCTTCTCCTTATATCAGGTAGACTAGCCCAGAGCAAAGTTGGAAGCCACACGTGAAGATTTCAGAATCTTATCAGTCTGTGTCTTGGATTCACTATGTTGTGCAAAGCAGATCACAGATCTTTGCACTATTCACATAAGTGAGAAAGAAATTCTGTTAAAGTTGAACAAGTGTACTTCTTTCAGCCTAGTTGTACAGCAATTGGACTAATAAAGTCAGTATCAAAGTCATCTGAATTTCTACCTGAGGCAATGAATATCAAACATACACCTAAGAGTTTTCTCTTATATCTCTCTCAAGATACTGCCTAGTTTCCCTTCTTCCGTTTAGAGCATTGACTCTAAAGAGTTTTCATAGGTGTCAGAAGAAGAAAGTAACTATGGTCCCAACAAAGAGGGTGACTATTTTTATGTATCCCCAGGTTTGCATGTTCGAGCCTTCTCCTTGAGCTGTTCAAATTGAAAAACTCCAAAATCTAAAGCTATTCTGATTGATTCAGTTGCCCTGGCAAGAAGAAAAAACTGCAATAGCCCAAATGGGATTACAGGAGTAACCTCCTGGTTAGCCAGAAATGGGCAGAGGACTTGAAAACTCATCTACTCCAAACAAAACCTTTTAATTAAATCTCACACCTTTATCTCTATGTATTACACTCACTTTCTAGGATAGTTTTGGTCTTTTAGTGTCTTGCTGGTAAAGATAATACCTTTTTGGACACTTAAATAATGGTTCCCTATGATCTGCTAATTTAGTAATCATCACTTCATATCCTTTTTGGCTTAAAAAATTTTAAATTGCTTATCTATCATATTTGTTCTACTAGTTCCTTTGTCCTTTTGAGTTCCTATCTCTCTCAACCCTTTATTACCACTGTCATTTTGATAAGGTTACAGGAGAGCAAGGAGATAACCATAACTGACTTACTGCCCATGGGTAATTATAAGTTATCTTTCCAACTTTAAAAATACTGGAGTATCTTCCAAACTGTAGGAAAATGAAGAAACCTTTAAAAAAAAAAAAAGGAAGAAAAGAAACCTCACAGAACATTATACCTCTCTCAAGATACTGCCTAGTTTCCCTTCTTCCTTTTGGAGCACCAGCTCTCAGTTGGGGGCAGTTTTGTTTCCTAAGGGGTGTTTGACAATGCTTGGAGCCATCTTTGGTGGCACACACCTGTATTCCCAATATGTACTCGGGGCGGCCGAGGCAGAAGGATCACAAATTTGAGTCCAGCTTGGGCAACTTAGCCACCTAGTGAGACCCTCTCTCAAAATAAAAATGGGCTGAAGGTGTAGTTCAATGTGAAGGCCTTGGGTTCAATCCTCAACAGTGAAATAAAAAGAAAAGAAAGCATGAGAGGAAGAAGGCAATTAAATTGCACCAAACAGGGAGTTGGGGAGATGGGTGAGTAGAGATCGGAGATCCTGCTAAACTGTCTACAATACATGAATTAGCCACCTCCCTCTAACAGGAGGTAATTATCTAACTTCAAATGCTAGTGCTCAGAGTGAGTAACCATTTTTTAGGACAAACTTCTCCAAGAATAGCACGCACTTCACCTTTTATTTAGATCTCAAACCAGGGAAATCTGGATTTCCTTTTCCTTCTCTGACCTTCCTCAAATCTTTGAATCTTAACCAGTAAGTATCTTAATATGAGGGACTGGTCAGCAGGAGAGAATAGGCAGGATATTGGGCCCTTTCTGCCATGCTAACGAAACATCTGAATTCAATAAACAAAGCCAGCCTGTATAACTCTCCCCTAACTCTGCCGTGTCACAGTCATATAAGACACTACACATTCCATCGTGATCTCCCAACACAAAGCTCCCAAGGTAAAGTAAGTGTGCCTGGTTTTCCTGTTTTATGGAAACCTCCCTCACTCGTGAGAATGCATATATGATGTCAAAGTTCACTGTCACATAACTTCCAGAGAAATTTCAAAAGTCAAATCATCAAGAGAAGAGGAAAGAGGTAGCTTGCATGGCTTACTTCCATAGGGTTTAGGGTGAGAGGGCAGCCTAAGGAGGATACGTTGTGTAATTCAGCACAGCCATGCACTGAAATCTTTTAATAAAATCAGCTGCGTGAATTATCTGTTCAGTTTAAATGAAGTCTCTGTGGGCTCCAACACAATATGTCTGACATCTTTATAAGAGAGAGAGGCACCAGTTATGTGTGCATACCTAGAAAAAGTAGTGTGAGGACACACAGAGAAGACGGCCAGCTGCTGAGGAAGAAAGCCCCGGAGACACTGAACCTCCTGCACTCTGATCTCATGCTTTCAACTTCTGTTGTTTAAGCCACACAGTCCCAAGACTTAGCAGATGATGACTCCCTGCATTTATTACAGTTCGAAAGAAAGATGACTGTTTATGTACCATAGTCCTGCTATGAAAGGAATTGACAAAAATCCTACAGTTCCATTTTTTTGTATATGTATTTTAACAACAGCATGGTATGTCAACAGTAATCAGAAAAATGAAGAATTAAAGATTCTACAGTTTTGTTTTTTTTTTGGTGGGTACCGGGGGTCGACCTCAGGACCTCATGTGCCAGCAGGTGCCCGTGCCTCTGAGCGATATCACCGGCCCCTTTTTTCGTATGTGGGTTCCGGGAGTTGAACTCGGGCCCTCGCGCTTGCCAGGCAGGCGCGTACGCCACTGAGCCATCTCACCGGCCCCCAGATTCTACAGTTTTAATGAGTCAACTTTACTAGATAGACATGAGACAATTTTTTAAAATGTAATAAAATTAAAATAAGTTATTATTTTAAGAGGATTTTCCCAGTAAAACACAAAGATTTTATACGACATTGCAAAGAGATGAGACCAAATGTTCAGTGTGAGCATGTCACATTTTTTTCTCTTGTATTTTTGAGTTTTTAGAACATATTTCTAATTTCCATTATTCTCCTCTCAGATGGTTTCCATTTATTCTATTTCCTGAAGTTTTGTAATCCATAGTTTCAAATGCGAGTAGTTTTCAATGAAGCCACTTCAGAGCTTTGTTCTTGAAGTGCTGGAGCTATTATCATTATTTAAACCTGAATTGTTCTGTGACATTTGCTAGCATTACTCATGTATTCTCAAATTTCAAGTAGCACCAAATAACACACGCAGTATGCTTTGTCCCCGTTCGTTTGCCCCTAATCATTTTGGCAAACGTATTCCACTTGTTTCCAAAGTTTAAGGGGCTGTAGGTATCGGTACCAGAATGTCTCAGTGGTTGTTGAGATACTTTCCAGCCATCGCTGCCTTTTTTTACAGATTCCCAAGTACTTTTTCATGAAACTCACGGAGAAAAAGTGTTTGTGGTTGAGTCATCATTCAAAATTTTGATCCGCAAGCTTGTTCCAAATGTACCTGGCAATTTTTGTTTGCTTCACACTTCACAGTCCACTGTAATTCCTGTGCAGTTTCTGGTGGTACTTGACTTTTCTTCTATAAAAACAATTTTAGATGAGAATTGCTCTTCCTTATTCTTTACCAAAGCAGTAGCCCAGGGCAGAGTCCATTTCAGAAATACATCCCTAACATGATCAAAATTATCTTCCTTGTTAGAAGTCAATTATGGAGACCCCAGGGATATTCTTAGCCTTGTGAGGGCAACGTGGAGCCCAAATAACTGAATTTTTATGTTTAGTCTCTTCTTATGATTGATTATGTAACCCACTATAAATTAATTGGACCAAGTCCCTGAACCTTCTGAGCCTACTCTGTCTCTTTTTGGCCTTTTAAAGCAGAAAAGCAAAGCATGTTTGGTAACTTTAATCCAGTTTCCTCCGCCTGCTCTGGGATATGGCTCTATCAATACCTCTCCTTTTGAATTTGATATTTTCTTCTCTCTTGGTCTTTTTAATGCACGTGCAGGTTTCCATCACTGTTTTAAAACAATTTCCTCCCAGTCTTTCTATTTTCTAAGATGTTCTTTTTTTCATTACTCTCAACACAGACGCACTTCTATAATATTTTCTATGTGCATTTTTCTTATTGATTTTATGTTCCTTTTCCCTTTTGATTAAAGAATAATTTAAAAATGATAAAGTAGCAAGTATATGATTTCATGAGTTTTCAAAAATATGTAAGGTTGTATAATCCAGAAGTCTCAAAATACTGAAAAATTCTATCTCCAGAAAGTTACCTTGTTTTCTCTTTCCAGTCAATCCCTCAATTCCCTGAAGATCAACACTATTTTTTCTTTTATTTCTATAACCATAGCTTAGTTCTGCCTGTGGTAAAATTTTACATAAATAGAATCACACGATAGTTGCTGCTCTGTGTCTGGCTGTATTCACCTGCTATAATGTTTCTGAAGTTTAGCTCAGAGCTAGCACATATCAGACCTTTGTTCTGTTGTACTGCTGAATACTATGCTTTTCTAGAAATATATGACAGAGCTTATCCATTCTCTCATTGATAGATGCCTGGGTTGTTTGTAGTTTTAGTTATTGTAGATAAGGCTGCTGTAATCACTCACAATCAGCATTTTGATGGAATATGTTTTTATTTTCCTTGAATAAATACATAGGAGTGGAACTACTGGGCCATACATTAAAAGTCTATATTAAATTTTGTAAGAAACTTCCAAACATACTTCACATTAGCTTTTAATATTTTATAATCTGTATTATTTTTTTTTCACTGAAACATACTGGAAACTGTTTTAAAATGCCAAAAACACTGTTCATTGTGTGTGTGTGTGTGTGTGTGTGTGTGTGTGTGTGTGAGTGATTGATGATTGAACCTAGGGCCTTTGAATTAAGCTACATTCCCAGAACATTAATTTTTTATTTTGAGACTGGATAATCATTTCTTGGCCTTTTGGCTAAGATCAAGTGGAGACTGAGTTTCACTAAGTTGCCTATGCGAAGATCCAACTTGTGATCCTCCTGCCTCAGCTTTCCACATTGCTGAGATTACAGGAATCAGCCACTGCACTTAGCACTGCTCAATTTGATAAGACTGTAAATGGTCTGTTGTCCTAGTTAATAGATCATTTAAAGAATTCATTTTTCAACTCCTTATGCTATTCTGCATAGTCCTTTACTCATTCCTTGTAATTCTCTCCTACTTAACCTGAGAACACCTGCTTTTTTTCTTCAACCTCTTCTAAATTTTTCTCACTCCCTTATATATTCCTTAAAAGGATGAATTACCAGTGCTATCCCTAATACTCTCTCTGTCTCTCTCTCTCTCTGGACTTACATTCCTTTGGAATATATATTATTCTGGACATTGAGCTCTGGACTTACATTCCTTTTATTATCAACTGGTTATCTTCATGTAAGTGTTGCAATATATGACAAAGGTCATCATCCCCATCTTAATATTTGCCTCACATTTATCAATGGAATTTTCCTTTTATGTTTATGTGGAATGCACTCAAAAGAGAGGGAAAAGTTTAGTTCTCTGATGATGACATATTTGGATGCATTATAAGTAACTGATGACTTAAAATCTCACCTTGCTTGATATTGACTTTGATAAATTCTATAGAATCAAAAAGACACCGCTCATAATTTCTCCTCATTGATCAGTGAAAACCTATAATTCAGTTGAACGTCTAACACATAATAAGCAAGTTAACAAGAGTTGGAGGTGAAAGGAGCAACTGACAAAACTGGAATTTCAAAATAACAATCCATCCACATTCCCAATTTATTCTGATGGCCAGATCCTGATTAACATTTTTTTTTTTTTTTTTTTTTTTTGTGGGTACCGGGGGGACGACCTCAGGACCTCACGCGCCAACAGGCACCCGTGCCGCTGAGCGATATCACCGGCCCCTTTTTCGTATGTGGGTTCCGGGAGTCGAACTCGGGCCTTCGCGCTTGCAAGGCAGGCGCTTAAGCCGCTGAGCCGTCTCACCGGCCCTGATTAACATTTTTTTAAAGAGAAAAAAAATAATAAAAACAATGATACAGAGTTTCAAAACAAGATAATAGGAAATTAACAATGGTTAATATATTGTGTATTGTTATCTTCAAAGTAGTTGCTCAGATTACAAGATACAGGCATGAAAAATTGATCAAACAATATAAGCACAAACCATTGTTTTCAATGAACTAAAAGAAATTAGTAATATAATTAACTTAGTTATCTTGTTTGTGTATATATATATTTTCTTTTCCCCTCCTTCTTTTCTCCTTTCCCTCATCCCAGTTGTTCTTTCCTTTTGAGCAGTTTCTTTCCCTTCTACAATATTCATTGTAGATTTTGGATCTTATTTACTTTTTCAATTTTTTACACTAGGGAGACAATACGATGTTTACTTATGCGAGTTTGGTTTATTTCACTTATGAATATCATCTCTAGTTGCATCCATCTACCTATAAAAGCCTTGAGTTTATCCTTCTTTATAGCTGAGTAAAACTCCTTGTATAAAAATATCACATTTTTTATATGCATTCCTCAGTTAATGGGCATTTGGGTTGTTTACAAGATTTAGCTATTACAAATTGTGCTGCTATAAACATGGGTGCACATATATCGCAGTGGTATTATGTTTTTAATTCTTTTCGTTTTTTTTTGTGGGTACCGGGGGTCGACCTTAGGACCTCGCATGCCAGCAGGTGCCTGTGCCGCTGAGCGATATCACTGGCCCTTTTTTTCGTATGTGGGTTCCAGGAGTCAAAATTGGGCCCTTGAGCTTGCCAGGCAGGCACATGCGCCACTGAGCCATCTCACTTGCCTTGATGTTTTTAATTCTTCAGGGAAAATACCCAGAAGGGGAATAACTGGGTTGAATGGGACCTCTAATCCTAGCTTTTTGAGGAATCTCCACACTGATTTCCACAGTGGTTGCACCACACTCCCACCAAAAGTGGAGAAGGGTTCCTTTTTTCCCACATCCCTGGCAGCATTTGTTATTGGTTGATTTCTTGATGATAGCCCTTCGTTCTGGAGTGAGATGGAATCTCAGTGCTGTTTTAATTTGCATCTCTCAAATGACCAATGATGTTGAACATTTCTTCATATATTTATTTGCTATTTGTATTTCCTCATCTGAGAAGTGTGTATTAATCTCAGATACCCATTTTTGGATTGGGTCTTTGAATTTGGGGGCCTTGATTTTTTTCAATTATTTATATGTTCTAGATAGAAGTCCTTTGTCTGAGGGACAGTTGGCCAAAATTTTTTCCTGATCTGTGGGTTTTCTTTTCACTCTGTGGTGATTTCTTTTGATGCACAAAAACTTTTTAATAAGATGAGATCCAATTGTTGATTCTTTGAAGTACTTCTGGTGCAGTTTGGGTTTTGATCGTGAAATCTCTGCCTACTCCTATGTCTTCAAGATTTCTACCTACTTTCTGTTCCAATAGATTTAGTGTTTCTGTTTTAATATTTAGATCTTTGATCCATTTTGGATTTAGTTTAGTGCATAATAATAGACTTGGGGGCCAGTGAGATGGTTCAGCGGCGTAAGCGCCTGCCTGGCAAGTGCGAGGGCCTGAGTTCGACTCCCGGAACCCACATATGAAAAAAGGACCGGTGATACCGCTCAGCAGCACGGGCGCCTGCTGGCACACAAGGTCCTGAGGTCGACCCCCTGTATCCCCCCACCAAAAAAAATAATAATAGTAGACTTGGGTCTAGTTTTAGTCTTTGGCATGTGGAAAGCTAATTTGTCCAGCACCATTTATTAAAGAGGCTACCTTTCTTCCAGTGAACATGTGTGGACCCTTTGTCAAAGATAAGGTGGCTGAGTGTGTTTCTAGTTGTGTCTGCATCTTCTAATCTGTTTCATCAACCCACAGGTCTGTTTTTTTTGCCAGTACCACTCTGATTTTATCACAGTAGCTTTCAAGTCAGGGATTATGATGCCTCCTGCCTTGCCTTTGTTGCCCAGGATTGCCTTTGCTATTCTAGGTATCTTCTGTTTCCAAATGAATTTTAGGAGTGTTTTCTCTAGATCTGTGAGGTATGCCAATGGTATTTTGATTGAGATTGCATTAAATCTGTATAACAGTTTTGGGAGTATGGCCATTTTCACTATGTTGGTTCTTCCTATCCATAAGCACAAGATATCTTTCCTTTTTCTGATATCTTCTTTAATATCTTTTTTTGGAGTGCTGCAATTTTCAATGTATAGATCTTTTACTTCCTTTTTTAGATTGATTCCTAAGTATTTCATTTTGGGGGATGCTATTGTGAAGGTTGTGGTTTCCCTAATTTCTCTCTCAGTGAGTTTGTTGTTTCTGTATAGGAATGCTATTCATTTTTGAGTGTTGACTTTGTATCCAGCTATGCTACTGAAGTTGGTTATTAATTCTAGAAGCCTTTCAGTGGAGTATTTGGGGTCTTCTAGGTGGAGTATCATGTCATCTGCAAACAATGATAATTTAATTTCTTCCTTTCCTATCCTTATTCCTTTTATTTCTCTCTCTTGTCTACTTGCTCTGGCTAATGTTTCCAGAACTATATGGAACAGGAGTGGTGATAGTGAACATCCTTGTCTTGTTAGTGATTTTAGAGTGAAAGCTTTCAGTTTTTGTCCATTTAGTATGATGTTGACTGTTGTTTTGTCATAGATGGCTTTTATCAGGTTGAGATAAAGTTCATCTATTCCAATTTTCTGTAGGGATTTCATTATGAATGAGTCTTGGACTTTGTCAAAAGCTTTTTCTGCATCTATTGAGATGATCATGAGATTTTTGTCTTTGGCTCTGCCGATATGATGTATTACGTTTATTGATTTGCCTATGTTGAACCATGCCTGCATTCCTGGGATGAATCCCACTTGGTCATGATGTATAATCTTCTTGATGATTGCTGTATTCTGTTTGCTAGTATTTTATTGAGGTTTTTGCATCTATGTTCATTAGGGAGATTGGCCTATAGTTCTCTTTTTTGGTTGGGTCTTTCTCTGGTTTTGGTACCAGGGTAATACTCACCTCCTGAAATGAGTTCGGGAGTATTGCTTCACTTTTAATTTCATTAAAGAGTTTGAGGAGTATTACCATTAAGTCATCTCTAAATTTCTTGTAGAATTCAGCCATAAATCCATCAGGACCCAGGCTTTTCTTTGTTGGTAAGTTTTTAATTGCATTTTCAATTTCATTAATTGATATAGGGTTATTCAGAATTTTTATACCTTCTTAATTCAGGTTTGGTAATTGATATGTATCTAGGAATCTGTCCCTTTCTTCCGTGTTTTCCATTCTATGCAAGTAAAGATTTTCAAAGTAGGTATTGACGATTTTCTGAATTTCCACAGGATCTGTAGTAATTTCACCCTTTTCATTCCTTATTGCATGAGTTTGTGTTTTTCTTTTCTTTTTTTGATAAGGTTGGCTACAGGTTTCCCAATTTTATGTAATCTTTCAAAGAACCAACTCTTCAATTCATTAATTCTTAGTATAGTTTTCTTAGTCTCAATTGCATTAATTTCTGCTCTGATCTTTATAATTTCTTCCCTTGTATGGGCTTTGGGCTTGTCTTGCTTTTCTTTTTCTAGAAACTTGAGGTTTAGCATTAGGTTGTTTATTTGTGCTCATTCTATTTTCCTAATATGAGAATTCATGGCTATAAATTTCCCTCCTAGGACTGCTTTCATAGCATCCCACAGGTTCTGGTATATTGTATTTGCATTTTTGTTTGATTGTAGATATGGTTTAATTTCTTCTGTAATTTCATCTGTGACCCATTGGTTGTTCAGGAGGGTGTTATTTAATTTCCATGTGTTTATGGAGTTCTTTTCAGTTTCTTTTGCCATTAATTTCCATTTTCATTGCACTATGGTTAGATAATACACATGGGATGATTTCAATTCCTTTGCATTTACTTAAGCATGTTCTATGGGCTAGTATATGGTCTATTTTAGAGAACATCCAGTGTGCAGCTGAGAAAAATGTGTATTCTGATGTTGTTTGGTGGGATGCTATGAAAACACCTACTAAGTCCATTTGTGCACAGGTTTGGTTCAGTTCTGACATTTCTTTGCTGAGTTTTTGTCTAGTTGATCTCTCTCTTTGTGAGAATTGGGTATTAAGGTCTCCTGTTACAATTGTGTTATTGCTTATTTGATTTTTCCTGTCTATTAATGATTGTCTTTTATAGTTGGCTGCTCCCATATTTGGTGCATACATATTTATGATTGTTATCTCTTTCTCTTGAAGTATGTAGTGACCTTCTTTATCTCTTTTGATCATTCTTGGTTAAAGTTTATCCTGTCTGCAAACAGAATAGCTATCCCTGCTTTTTTCTGCGTTCCTGTTGCATGGAAGGTTGTTTTCCATCCTTTGACTTTCAGTCTTTGCATTTCTTTTTGAGTTATATGTGTTTCTTGTAGACAGCATACTGTTGGGTCTTGTGTCCTGATCCATCTGCTAGTGTTTCTTTAGATTAGTGAATCGAAGCCATTTACATTGATGGTTATCACTGATGTGTATTGGCTTGTCTTTGTCATGTTATTTTCCTGGTGTTGGTTCCCTGCTTTTCCTCTCTGTTTAATTGCTTGCCCCGCCTGGTGGCTTCTTTCTGTTGTTGTTCTTGGAATTGTGGTCATTTTTATCTCTGTCTAGACTATCTTTCATTACTCTTTGTAGGGTTGGTTTGGAGGTCATGAATTTCTTCAATTGTTCTTTGTCATGGAAGTATCTTATGTCTCCATTAACTTTGAAAGATAATTTTGCTGGGTCCATCAATCAGGATTGGAAGTTGATTTCTTTCAGGACTTTAAATACTTCACTCCAAACTCTTCTTGACTTGAGGGTTTGTGTTGAGGAGTCTGCCATGATTCTGTTGGGCTTTCCTTTATGGGTGATCTGTTTCTTTTCTCTGACAGGTTTTAATATTCTGTTCTTGTGCTCAACTTTTGGGATCTTGATTATTATATGCCATGGTGTAGATTTATTTTGGTTATGACTGTTTGGAGTTCTATATGCCTCACTTATCTGTATATCGGATTCTTTTCCCAAGCTTGAGAAATTTTCTGCTATTACTTCTGCAATTATTTTCTCCTTATGTCAGTTGTTTTGACTCCTGCTTTTAAATTGACACCAATTATTCTTATATTATTTTTCTTTGTGTCATCTTTAGCTGTTGAATTGTTATTTCCTGATTTTTTGTTATTTTCAAGAGATCTTTCCTTTCATGATCACTAGCATGATCCTGTTTTCAAGGTCTGAAAGTCTATCTTCAGTTTCATTCAATCAGTATTGCCAGCTTTCAGTGGAATTTTTAATTTCCTGGATATCTGTTTAAATCCATTTCATGCATTCTATTTCTTTCCTATATTGATCATTCATGGTTTCCATCCTATTTCCATCATCGCCTATTTTTTTATCTATCTCTATTCTAGATTTGCTGAGCTATTACTTTATAAATGTTGACATTTCTTTTTCTACCTGAGAGATTATTTCGGATCTGATTTCCTGTGTAGCCTCCTGGATTTTCTCTTTACTTTGGTTGCTATCATTTCAGAAATTTCAGGTGTGTGTCTTCCAATTTCTTCTATGTCCATGTCTCCTGGACTTGTTCTGGGTGGGCTGGAGGTCTGAGATTACATTTTGCTTCTTCATCTTGTCGTTTTCTGAATTCCGCCAGCAGAGCTGGTTACCCAGTCTCGGATTTTTCCTGCACTGGTTGCAGATCCAGCAGTGTAGTGGGAGGGGCCAGGCACCTGGGTTCCTCTGGCGGAGCCATTACCAAATCCTGTATTATTCCTGCCCCTGGATTCGATGTTGCCTGGGATATTCCCATGCCTCTAGTTCCACCTGTCCATTTTATGTGCCTTATCCAGGATCCTACTGTGTCCACGGCATTCCCGCAGGTCTCCAGGCCTCTTCTCTCTCCAGCCGCGCAGTACCTGGTGATGGAGGAAGAGAGGGGTGTGGACTCAGACTCTTCTCACCAGCCACAACATCCAGGGGCGATGGAGGAAGACAGGGGCATGGACTCGGGCTTTTTTTGCCAGCCATGCAGTCCCAGGGTGATGGAGGAAGCCCTATTAACTCTTTTGACCAGAAAAGGGCCATTATTTCTCTAAACAAAGAAGAATCAAAGTGTTGAACTGATAGAAGCTTTTCAGAAGGAAGATGTCGAGACTGTTCTGTGTGCTTTGTGCACCTCGAAAGAGGCTTTGCTGCCTCATTCAGCCATGGTACTACCACTGCACTCGCTCACATTAACTCATCTTGACTCATTCCTCTCTGCTCACTCAGTTGATCAATTGTTTTTTCAATTGCAGAGCTGTTCATGTTCACTGGGTCATATACACAGTAGCTGTAAAATAACTGTTCAAGCTCTCTTACACATTGTTCCCAATATTAAACCCTTAACTACAAGATTCTTTCAATTGTATTATTTTACATCCTGGCCCCAGCTACTTTCCTCTGCAATTCATAACACATTATTTACAGAGTAAATTCTTTTTTAATGCAGTTATAAATATGTTGCTCCTCTATGTACCTTTCTTGGGCCAACAATTATCATGAAACCTCAGACAGTGTCTTGCATCCTGAGCAAGACACAGAAGTGTTATATTTGATGGTAACCATACCTCTGTGTCCACTATCTCCACATTAAATCTTGCAGCTTCTAATACCTCACCACGTCCATCTGTTCTAATCCATAACTAAAATCCTTTCTTTTATTCAGATAGGATACACCTTTTCTCATCTCCTTGCCTTCGCACACATTGCTATCCCTGCCTAAAATAACCTTCTTCTCCCTGTCTACTTTACATCCGTATATTCAGTTGTCATCATTCATGTCAAACATGAGTAATTATGTGCAGCCTTTATTCTGACTGGCACTACAATTTTAAATGCATGATATGAAAACAAAAGTGCTGTTAGTCCTGGTATCTCTTCATAGAGAATGTAATTAAATTTAGATAAAACTAAAAAAGGCCTTAAAACATATTCTTAATAATTGAAACAATTTAGGTAAGTCAATTGCATTTATGAATCACCTTATTTGAATATGTATAAGTAGAAGAGTTAAAGTAATTCGTCTCCTGTCCCCTGAAAGCACAAAGAGAATTCCTACATGAATGAGAACTTGTCTAGGATCCTGATCAAGTGTTAAATGTGGTCATTTAAAGCTTCATTTATGTCCTGCAGCTTCAGGATGAAGCCTGTAAGAGAGTCTTCTTTAGTATTGCAAACTTCTATTTGACTCTTAAAAAATTATGTAGGATTAAGTAAAATGATTCTGAATGTCATAAACTGGCTGCTTCTTCAGACTCAGGTGTAGATTGTAGGATCCTCGTGAAGCAGTTTATATCTTTGAGATTCATGTATTTGTGTTTGTGTGCATGTGTGTTGTATGTATAAATGTGATTCAATTGCTATATAAATATATACAAAAATAAAAGGCCCCTCAGAATAAACAGAAAAAAGACTATAAATATCCACCACTCATACTATTGAGAATAAAGATAATCAGAATTAGTTTATCTTTCTTGTCCCTATATGGGTGTATGGAACACTGTATAGTAAATATGCCTTTGGGAATTTGTGAGATTTTTATCCTAGAATGAAAAACTCTACTTTTGGTGAATTCATTCTGTAGGGTGGGCTCTGAGATAGAAAATTATGTGGGTACTCTGATGTGAGTTTTCCTGAACGGTAGGACATAGGACTGAAGCTAAGAAAAAGAGTACGTCTGAGTTATTTTTCTCATTCCTGGGACAAAATACCTGACACCCAACGTTAAAGGGGGAAACATTTATTTAGCTCACAGTTTGTAGAGGTTTCAGTCCATAATCAGCTGGCTCCAAAGCAGGGAGACACGTGGCAGAGGGCAACAGTCCATGGTGGCAGAAGACAGCAAAAGCAAGCAAGGGAAAGAAGGTACAAACCTCTTTCTGTTTCTTATATTGTATGCAGGCTGCCTGCCCTAGGGCGGGTGTAGCACTCACACTCTTAAAACCAGCATTGGACCACACATCAATCACAAACCCTGCCCCGTATGACTTTATGAGGCTTTGGGGAGACATCTAGGCACAAACTATAACAGAGTATTTCTATAAAAGAAAAAGGCTGCAGCCCAAGAATTGCAAGCTGTCATCACTAATGACAGGCTCTGTGGCCTTGCAGAGTAAAGAGGAGGATCAACCCTGAGCACGGCCAGGGACGTAAGCAGAAGCATTCCTGTGCCACTTTCTAAAACTTTTCACAAATTTTCTTCTTTAGGAGGAGAGGAAAAGATGCCCTTTGATTTAGCAATGCTCGTATTTAATTTGAGACTGTCCACACACATAATATGTACAATAATTTCATATATATATATATATATCCTTCGTGTTATTTTAGGCCTTAATCAGGGGTAGGTGAAAAACAAAACAGAAAAGATTACGAATTGGAACCATTCTAAGGTCTTGGAAATTGAATGAACAAGATAAAGGATTACATGATGCAAAAGCTTCACAATCCTGATGTTTTAAAAATATTACAATGTCTCAGAACTAAGTGAAACTCAGTTTAAAAACCTTTTATTTAAATGTAGGCCAATGAATTTTACAATACCAAAGTAAGCCACCAGTCATCCCAAGCCTCGAAAAGACTCAAACGTTAACTCATTACATCTGACATTTGTTGGCACAACTACTAATTAACAGTGTGAGAAAAATTTAATATATTTGCTACATGTTCTGTACCAAAAATGATGGCCGTAACTGCCAGTGAAAGTCACTTCAGACTTGGAAGATCAATCAGTTTTAGAAGAAAAGGTAGCTGGAGTGGTCCAGCTCAAAGTGCTGTGGAGCTTAATGTGTTTTACTTTATCTACTATTCTTTCATTCCCATGGGGAACATTTTTCAAATACAGCAAGATGTATATTCTCATTCCAGGGGTGAAAAATACTCATATTAAAAAGAGAAAAGTGATACATTCCTCCTGGTTACTGCTTGATGGTAGAGAAAATAACACTTCAGCCTCTCCTCTTTACCTGCTTTTCTTTGTCGTTCTACCAGTCTGTCAGTGCATAGAGATCACCTGGAAATAAATTGATAAAACACAGGGCAGAAGGCATTAATGTACCCAAATTCCAGAAAACCAGAATTAGGAAGAAAACTATTGCTCCATTCCCCTTTTCCACTTAAAATAGTGGCCTTTGAGATCCCAGAAATAAGATGACTAACTATATTTTAAATTAAATGGGACTGTTTTGTGAAGCCACTTATTTTTCAGCCTTTATATAAACATTTTTACAAACATATGACACTATTCACCAATGGGATCACTTACTCACTTTCCATGCATCATCGATCTATCCACCTAGCTATCCAAGATCAGCTCAGAAAATTACAAACTTTAGTTTCATTTTTAATTTAAAGTTTGACTGCCCTCTTAGAGATGGTTTTTAGAAGTTAAGTAATTATTTAAAGGGATACATGCTAAAAGGACAAGATTTTAAGATAACTGACAATAAGTACAATAAACCATTGAATCATTTTTGTCTCTTTAGTGAGATTTAGTTAACATTTAAAGTGAATTGTAGTACATTGAGTATAGGAAGAAACTGAAATTTTAGCACAGCTTGCTAAAGTTTATAAGCATGGCCAATCTTCTAATAAGATATCTCATTTATTTTAAATAAATATCAAAAGAAGAAGATGTCAATAAAGGGGCAATTTCAAGAATAAATTTATGACTGAGATGTCAGTGTATGTTTCTCATCTGTTCATTATGCAAATCTCATTTTCTTGGACTTACTAATCATTTTATCTCCAGTGTTAGCACTCTTGCTTTTTTAAAATTTTCCCTGTAGTTACCTACACTTTATGCTCATTACAGTTGTCATATCTGAGAAGTCATATTGCTTTGCTGTCCATTTGGTAAATATTTGATAAACTATATCCAAAACTGGTTGTTTGTTTTATTTATATTTTTTTCCCACTTGTTTGCTTGTTTTGTAAGTAACATAAGATTTGGAGTCAAAAGGGATTTGAGACTGATTTGATTTCCATGCTAACTTCTTAGCTGATCAAAGCTAGCCTCCCAAACTACATTTCATTCTCTACATTACTGAGACTTTTACTGGTAGATTTAAAACTAACCAGAATTTTTAAAAAATTATTTATCACACTTTTAATTTTCTATGGGAAATATTATCTCCAAAGACAAGTAACCCAGAAATGTAAGGTTTTTTTTTTTTTCTCTCCGTTTTCCTCCAGTTTAAATTTGTGGTTAATTTTATTTAACCATTTGATAATTTATTATCTCTTGAGAAAATAAGTTTTGTTTTCTTAATGAAGTTTTTATAAATGAGGCACAGATAGGAAACTTTCCTATAAAGTTCTTTTGCTAAAATTGAATTAAATTCAATTGTAAAGATTAATAAAGGTATTAATGAAAAAATATTCCAGCTGATCAATAGGAGAATTAATTCTCAATTTCACATTGACAGTTTTCAACCATGCCATTTATGCATGTTGCTTTCCTAAATAATTTATGTTTCTCCTAGTTACCAAAGTAAAGAAAGATAAATTCAAGAAATGGTTAATATTAATTAGGATTTTGAAATAAATGAAGACAGATTAGATAGATACAGATATAAATATAGATATTGATATAGATATTACTATAGTATCTGTTCATTGGGATCCATGTTTATATCTTACTCAAAAGATTTGTCTAGTAGGAGAATTAATATCCTTATCTTTTTAAATTCACAATTTAAGGAAGGGATTTATATGAGCATGTACATTCTACTGTTATAGTTCACCTTATTAAAGCACAAAACCAGAAAACTTCCAATGAAAATCCCTAATGTTTTCTGCAGAAATACTGGAAATTGGAAAGATTGAAAAGTAAAATTTAGTTTGAAATAATTAGTAAATATCTGCATAAATGGAGAGATTATTCCTGCTGCTAAACCTAAAGTTCAATATCATGTGACCAATTTTTCTACTAATAAAACAAAATGAAAATGAAGAAAATTATGTGGAAACTGATATGGAGCTTAAAATTTACAGTACTGCATTAGGACATTATTATTTATGTATCCTATTTGTTCTTTCAACACAGAAAAGTGTACTTATTAATGTACTGAAGGAGAAAAATTCCCTTGATTTGAACTCATAATAGTTAAGTAGTTACATAAATAGTATTTTCCTACTTCAAAATCCTTCTCAACTTCATAAAACAATGGATGATCTTTTCTGAGAAGTAAGAAAGAATATGTAGGTCCAACCATAAATAGTCAAAAAATAATGGTGTTATCAATTCTTATTGAAAAAATGAAAATATTTTAATTTGAATATTCGATGGAAAACAAAAGTGTGCACCACTCAAATATTTCTTTCAGATCTTTGCTCCTGGCTTTTTTAACTTTCCGTTAACACAGAAAATATTGCTTTAATGGTAAATAATTATCTAAGTAATATAAAGAAATTGTTACATATTCAAATACATAAGGCAAATAAGTACAAAATGTATATTCGAATTCACTTTAACTTTAAATTTTTATTTACTTCAGAAAATACATGTTTAATATAGGTTGGAATGCTATTATTGAGATTTTCCTCATAATAATTTTATACAGATTTAATATCCACAAATAAAGAGTATTAACTATAGTACTGACAAATATCTGAAATAGAAGAAATAAGCATACATTTACTTTGGTAGAATCTGAAAATTAGATCCATTTTTTTTCATTAAAAATGTTGTATTTCTGCTTAAGAAATTAATCACAACTTCACTCTTGGGTTTGCTTTCTTTTTTAAAAGAGTTGTTAACCTTTCAAATTGTATTTTATTGCTTCTCATCAGTACTGATATCCCAATTAATATTGCTTCAATTAAAATTGTCCCTAACTTAGATAGCACAAAGCAGTAATTTTTTAGGCTCATGCTTCCTGTGGGCCTCCGTATTGTCTGGGTCCTCAGCCAAGAAGACCCGAAATCTGGGGATGACCAATGTCTCAGAGTCGAATCACCTGAAAATTCATTCCACCTACTTCTCTGGCGTCTAGAAAGTAGTGAAGTAAACTATGGTACCTGTGTGTGACTTCCCCATGTGGCTTAGATTTCTCACAGAGTGATGGCTTCAAGGTAGTCAGACTTACTACATCATGGTGCCTCAGAGGACAAGGTTCTCTCTCCCCCTCTTCTTCTCCCGCTCCCTCTTCCACATACATGTAGGAAGAACTACAATGAAGTTTTACTCCAGTAATTTTGCCTCGTTTGTCAAAGGAGCCATGTTTTTTCCTGGAATTAAAAGGAGAAACTATACCAGTATACTACTGAAATTGTACTACAGATAAGAAAAATACATGATAATTTGGAGTCTATCTTTTACAAATCCAGAGTTTGTTTCCTGACTACAATTGTTTCTTCATACTTCCCACATGCATAGTGCACTCAACATTTCTCTAAGACTAACCGGGTTTTATCCCATGATGCTGTCAAGTGAAAGTCTAAGATCTTGTCATCTAAATAATGTCCAGGTAGGGATGACACTTCAGAAATGTATAATTCTTTTGAGCAAGAGCACTCATGAACTGAAAAGACAACACACACACACTCACACACCCCAGAACCCTACAATATCCTGTAAAGGTTGGAGAGATACAGGGTACCATCACAGATATTGCCATTCAAAATGAAAAAAAAAAAAAAAAAAAGCGGCAGGTAAACTACAGTCAGGCATCTTTAGCAACTGTGAAATCTAGGCTAGTGCACATTGCCAGTTTCTTGATTAGGATTTAGTCCTATTTCATGGGCATTGTTCTCCACAGTTCCTGATCTCATATGCTGAAATCTTGGTTCTTTCATCTCATTAAGCTTTCTTTTTCACAAGAATCTACTACAATTTGCAATTAGGTGACTATATTAGTCAGCTTTCCCATCACTGAAACAGTGCAATGGACAGTCAAAACTTGCAGGAGAAGAGAGTTTAATTTGGCTCACAGTTTCAGGGGACTCAGTCCATTTTCAGTTGGCTCCAAGGCAGCAACATGATGGCAGAAGGGAGCGGTGTCTCAAAGCTCCTCACTCCACAGCATGAAAAGCAGAGCAAGGAAGTAGTGCCAGAAAGGAAAGGGCAGAGAGGCCATCTATAGTACTCCATTTTATTCCTCCATGACCTGCCCATTCATACCCAGAAGTGTGCATTACTAACCCTCTGGGCATTTTTTAATACATTCAAATTAACATACCATGATTAAGGGTCACAATAACCTTCTCATTTAATCCTCACCAAGACATTTTCTTGACACTGCCCTGGATTTGGTCTTTGTACTAAGAAGTTTGTTATCTTGAGAATTTGTCTTAGAAGAATGATACTGAAAAATTTGCTTTCTAACACAGTAGGCCTACATACTTTGTTTCCTTTAAATTTTGCTTGAAAATAACAGTTTCATTTTAACCCTATCTTATATATAGCTTAAAAAAACTAATGGGTACCTTGCACATTCTGAATTTACCACATTAGCCAGTGCCACCTAATATTGGTGAGTCTTGTCAAACTTTCTGACATTTCATAAGGCTTACCTCTTTTTCTAGTTTTCCAAATAATTTTTGCCCTGTGTTTTCAAACTTTACTAATAATGCAGCAAAGCTTTTAGAGCTTTCACTATTGAATTCCTCAAAACACCTCAAGCTTCGGTCAGGCATCCAGCCAAAGTCAATAACAAAATTTTAAGTTTTGTAATGGAGAACCACATTTCTCTTCTAGTTAACACTGCTTCATAGCATACTACTCCAACACTTAATGGTTAGTGTAAGATTTTTTTATGTTAATGCTTTCTCCCCAGGTCAGGAATTCTGATTAGTAACAGCGGGGACAATGTATCTCTATTCTGCAATTTCTCTGTTCTCAGTCAGAAAGCCATAAAACTTTGGAATGATTCCCACTTGTGGCCCCTGAGTTCTGTGCAGAATGTAGAACTCATTCTAAGAATTTCGAACACAAAGGGTTGTAGAGAATGTAGGATCTAAGTAGTAAACACCCAGCAAGTAATAATTCAGGGGTTTCAATAGCCTTTGGGTTTCTCCAACACTGTTTGCTGGCTGTGGTTCAGATGTCAAAAAGCACTGTTCCTGATGCTGTTGCTAATTTCCACACTGAACCACCTCATTAAACTGCTACATTCCCTGACTGGAGTCCAGGATAGCGGTGTTTTGGGAACTTGTTAATCAGCTACTACCTCTGTGCAGTTATCTCCTTTCCATTGCCCCAGTCTCCCAGTTGCAAGGGCATCCGATAAATGAAGTTTTTAAGTTGTCTAATATCTTTAACTAGAAGTAAGATGACAATAGTTTTAACTTAACTAAAGCGAATCTGGGCTCAACAGTGGGGTTCTTACTGGCTCTCCCTGCAACTGCCTTTTCACTGAGAACACAGAGTTCTGCATAATTTCTTTATATCATCCTTTGATTAGATTGATTTCTAATATTTACAGTACTTCTAAAGATTTCAGAATTTCAACTATTGGCACATCTGTTCTCTCTGCTTACTTTCTTTTCTAATTGTTAATGGCTTATACTTTATTGTACATTTAAATTGCAAATTCACGTATGGTGGTGTAATGTGTTTCCGCGCAGGTGTGTGCACGTCTGTGTGTATGCTTGGAGTAGGACGGTTCCTTTACTCTTGGTAATATTTATTTGTACTGGAAGTACCAACCAGTTAGATTTTTTAAAAATAAGTGAATATTTCAAGGAAGTATAAAGTGAAAATCAAGTCACAGATCTGTAATAAGATGAAACAAACAATTTATAGTTTTTATTCCTCTATTATTTGTTACACCAAAATAATCCTTTTGTCATGAATGTTTCCCATACTGAAGGTTTGAAACTTTTTGAATTAATTGGGCATTAAGACCCAGATATAATTTCTAAAGGTACACCTAAGAAAAACACATGTAGACGTTACTTGTTTCATTAGAATAGTATTTTGTAAAATGAAAATTATATATTTTTTATATTTATATACATATTTATGTATGTATATATAAACAAAAAATATCGGGGTGATCATTGAAGCACTTTTTGTTATCACTTCAAGCTTTCCTACACATACAGACACAGAATTCATTCAAATGACTTTGATTTTCTAAGTTAATTTTATATCTGTGGAAATTATAAATTGCATATCAGGCTAACTCACAACTATCTTGACAACTTTTATGCAGACCTTATTAGTCTTAGGTGGTTTTATTTTCCTGACATGCTTGGCTACTCCCATACATTATAGAAATGATTTTTTTCCTTAATGGATACATATGGCTTTGCAATATTTTAAACATGATATAAAACTCTCTACTCAATAGGGCATTATGAACTAAAGATTTCATAATGGGGGCGGGGGACAAAGTTGTCCAAGATATATTTTTATGAGTTACTCTTATTTTGGGTTATCAAAATGAGTGTTATGAATATGTACATATTAATGACTCTGAGAAGGATCTTAAAATTTATTTTAGTTATGAATTTATGTATTTTTTAAAAACTCTATAAAATCCTTTAGGTAGTGCAATAATATCTAATTCAATTTGAGATAATTCTGCTTTTCATAATATTTGTACTGAATCACTCATAAGATGATCTGTTGAAAGTTTGTTTCAAATATTATCTAATAGAACATTTTGATTTGTTAGAGTTCCTGGTTTGTATTTTGACATTTTTGTTAATTGAGGAGGATAGGGCTTAGCTCATTCTTGACCACCCAGGGTACAAAATCACGTCATAGATAGCTGTGTATTCTTAAAAGTAAAAAATAAAAGATAGCCATCTGTTCTGAATGATTCAAAATGAAGAAAAAAATTGCTGGATCTTTCAAGTCACTTCCAGTTATATTATTTTTGTGTTGGGAAACTTTAGGAAAATATTACACACTGAGAGTCAAGATAAAAACATACATTTTCAAATGTATGTTAATTATAATATTTTTTTATTGTTGGGGAAAAGAGCGATGATGATGCAGGGATGGTTGTATCATTCTGCCCTTATTTACTTCATCTAGAGGAGGAACATTTAACACGTATTGTCTTTTATGTCTATGTTTCAAAAGTCACCCTTAAAAGTTAGGGCAATAGAAATACATTATTTTATGATTCTCTTAATGTTTCATGTCTTTCTGCAACCCTGTTACTTACACATAAAGAAAAAATAAGTATCAGTTGAGAGATACATGGTATCTGTCAGGTGGTATGAGTTAAACAATTCAATCCTATAAGCTAAGTTTCTATTTTGCCTTGATTAGCAAATTCAGTGTCCAATTTTATTAATTACAAATACTTAACAGCTACTCTCATTGGTTCCGTTTCAAATTTACAAATATCTTATTCTTTCTTGTACTATAACTTGTAATTTTACTGCCTTTTGTTGTTGAGTTAATAGAGTGTATAAAAATCAACATAATCAGGATGTCTAAACCGTGGAGGAAAAACTTGTTCTAAATGAAGATGAAACATTTATTTACTAGAAGTTATCTCTTCACATTGAATTTTGTACCACATCATGGCAAGTAGAATCTTTTGGGTTGTAATCTTTTGGGTATGTAATCTTGCGTAAAAAATAGTTGAAAAAAATATCCTAAAGACATATTTAAGTACGAGGATAAATGATCTAAACATTACTAACTAAAGAATAAAAACCAGATATCGCCATTACAGAAACAGGAAAAGTTAAAAAAGGGAAATAGTTTTGTTCTGGAGTCAAACAAATAGCAGCAAATAGCAATTTGATCTGTTTGTAGTAGAGCAAGGACCTCTGTGATCTTTTGTTCAGTGGAATTGTGCTTAACTTTTTGATGAATTTGATTTCTACCCCTCTTCTTATTCCAAAATGGTTCTTGAATAACTGCTTAACACTCTTTAATTCAAGATGCTTACTACTTTAATCTTACATATACCTCTAACAAATGAATGTTCCTATGAAGGTAACACAGAAGTCTGAATAAGTTTTTCAAAATATCTTTATTCAAAGACAGGAACCTAACTAAATTTATACATATGAGACCTTTAGAGTATTTGTCAAAGTATTTGGTAGAGGTTGGAATTAGAGGAAAGAGAAAAAAGATACATGGAAGAAAACAAAGATAATATTTAAAGAAAAGCTGTAGAGTAGTATTTTGGGTAGCTGTTAATATGGTGAACATAAATAAGCCTTGCAATCCTATGATAAAACTTACTTATTCATGAAGTATTTTTTACCACTATTTCTTTTTTTTTTTTTTTTTTTGGGTACCAGGGGTCGAACTCAGGACCTCGCACACCAGCAGGCGCCCGTGCCGCTGAGCGATATCACCGGCCCTTTTTCCGTATGTGGGTACCAGGAGTCGAACTCAGGACCTTGCGCTTGCCAGGCAGGCGCTTATGCTGCTGAGTATTCTCACCGGCCCTCCATTACTTCTTAATAATTATGCTCATAAATGATATTGACTCTGATTTTTCTTTGTGTTAGTATTTCGCAGTTTGATCAACAAATTTATTTTAGCGTTATACAATGAATTTGGGAGTTCTTTGCTTCATGAATGGGTTTATATCTAGGTTTGAAATACTCATCTACACAACTTTCTGGATGAAAGAGAACCAAAAACAAAAGCTTTTAATTGTATCACTTCCCTGAGATTTGTTCTCAATTAAAAGTGTTCATACAGCTATTCATTTTACCATATTTGACTAGATGGTAAACAGAAAACTTGTCAAATGTGAGCAAGGATAACATAATTTTAACAATTTTTGTGATTTTGAAATTGTGTACATTGATTACTCTTGTGTTTTCTACCATTCATTTGTCTGTAGAATTTCTGAATGTTTTAGCCAAATAATAAGCGTTTTTTTGTTTTTTGTTTTCATATGCGGGTACTGGGAGTCAAACTCAAGACCTCGCGCTTGCCAGGCAGGCACCCATGCCACTGAGCCATATCACTGGCCCTAAATAATAAACATTGAATCTAGATAATTCTCCTCTTGGATTGAGGTATGAGCTTGCTTAGCAGTTTAACTCTCACCAGTGTTATTTTGAAAATGATTGCTACACGTATTTTTTTTTTTTTGGTACTGGGAATCGAACTCAGGACCTTGTGCTTGCCAGGCAGGCGCTGTGCTGCTGAGCTATATCCCCCACTACATGTATTCTTTACAACATTAAAATGCAGCATATTCTTAAATCAAACTTTCTGTTTGGGATTTTCTTTACCCATTACCTGTATTGAACTTGAAACACTTTTAACTTTCACATGGTAATACTTTTAGTCATACTTATTAAATGGCCTTTCCCTTTCTAAAATAAAATATGACTTTCACTGAAAAGGGAAGAAACAAGATCCTTACTTTAAGTCATCTGAGAAATTAACATAAGAAGGATTGATGGAAGATATCAAAATAGAGAGGGTTAAAATTTCTTATAATTTGTTACTTAGAAATTTATTAATGAAAACAAACCTTTTGACATTATCTAAGACCACAAATTTTTGTCCATATAACACCAATAGATTTAAATTGCAAAAGATAACTTTGGGAAAGCATCATGGTTTTCTTTTCTATGTCTTTTAATGTAAGCCAAGTCAGTTACTACATAATTCTAAAAAGTCAGCCAGGTATGGTAGTGCACATTTACAGTCCCAGCACACTAGGAGGCTGAGGCAGGAGTCTTGCAAGTTTCAGTCTAGGCTGGGCAATTTAGTGACTTAACTAAAGCCTATCTCAAAATCAGGAAAAAGGGGGCTGGGTGTGTAGCTCAGTGTAAAAGCCCTGGGTTCTGTCTTCAGTACCACAAAAAAGAAGAAAAAAATCTAAAATTTCGTCTCTATCAAATGTTAAAGCATTAGGAAGCGTAACACAGTAAAACCTTGGTTTGCAAGCATAATTCATTCCAGGAACAGGTTTGTAATCCAACACTTGTATATCAAAGCAAATTTTCCCATAAAAAATAATGGAAACTCGGGTGATTCATTCCACAACCCCAAAATGTTCATATAAAATTATTACAATACTATAATATAGTACTAAATAATAAAGAAAATGCCAGATATACAGAAAAATAAATTAAGTTGTACTTACCTTTGACAACCTCTGTGGCTGGTGTGAGGGAGACAAGAGAAAGGAAAGTTATTGCATAGGATGACTTTCACTATCTGTCTTAGTTACTTTTTCTTATTATTGAGACAAAATGCCTGACACCCAAAGTTAAAGGAGGAAACGTTTGGCTCACAGTCTGTGGAGGTTGCAGTCCCTAGTTGGCTGGCTCCATGGCAAGGTGACATGGCAAAGGGGCATCGTAGAGGAGAAATAGTTCATGACACGCAGAAGGGAGAAGGCAGCAAGGCAACAAGCAACAAGCAGCGACTCTCCCTACCTTATATCTCATCCAGACTACTCATCCTTAGGGCAGGTAGCACTCACACCCAAGGTGGGGTACCCTAAATCCTACCCTGAACTATGCCAAACCAATCAGCAGACTAATTTAGTAATCATACACCCCTGAATCCAGCATCACACACTCTAGATCCAGCCACCTCTGAAAAGCCCCACATATGACTGCATGAGATGAGCCAGACTACTATCACTAACTGAGTCACTGCTGTCTATTGGCTCAGTGGAATATTTTTCTTTTCATGCAGTTTTAACCAGGAACCTATCAAATGACACTTTTACCTCCTTTTGAGGATTTTACAGAAATGTGGCATTGCATTGTCATTAAACAGATTCAGGGCCAGTGAGACGGCTCAGCGGCGTACGCGCCCGCTTGGCAAGCGCAGGGCCTGAGTTCGACTCCCAGATCCCACATATGAAAAAAGGGCCGGTGATATCGCTCAGCGGCACGGGCGCCTACTGGCGCAGGAGGTCCTAAGGCCGACCCCCAGTACCCACACACAAACACACACAAAAAACAGATTCATTGCTCGCATTGCTACAGCATTATTTGGGTGGTGCTTTTCTAAAAATTTTGCACCGTCTCCACATTTTATACAGCTCCCTCATCTCATGCGAAGTGAGAGATTCCTCTACCTTCTCCTCCTCCTCCTCCTCTGTAGACGAGATCTCCTGTGTAACTTCTTGTTGGGGGACATCCCACAATCCTGAAGCAAGAGAAAGAACCACAGGCTCTGTTGTGATCATGTGACATCCGGAGTCATATACTGCTCGTATTGCAAGGTGTCACTTACCAAGTTAAAATTTATTAGAAACGTTTGCTTGTCTCATGGGACACTTGCAGAACAACTTACTATCCAATATTTTATTGTATTTAAATGTTTTAAATATTTGCTTTTTGCATGTCAGATCGTTGTTTAACATTTGGGCAATGTATAAACTCCACGATAGCCTGAGTAAGTGGGATATAAAATATGCATTATCTTTTGAACAGCATTTTGGAGTTAACAAGTATTTTCAAATCATTGTTTTATTCGATCCCTGCCAATGTATGTGGAGTAGCTTTGTTAAATGTTACTGTTGGCATTTAACAAATGAAGAGAGTGAATTTGCCAAACTGAGATTACATATTATGTGGAAGAGTTGAAACTGGTATTCACACATCTCTTCAAATATGATTTATGTAACACAGGAAAATAACTGCAATAAACTCTAAAGGCATGCAGAGCCAGAAAAGAAAATGTGATTGTAATAATAAAAGTAGACATTAATGACATGTGTGTTCTGTGCTTTAATATCACATCTCATTTCATGGTAATAAAAATTCCGTGAGGGAGAAAAACTTAGCGCCAGTTATCAGATGTCAACTACAAAATGCTAATTAATTTGACCCAGGCCATAAATCCAAACATTTTGGAAGTTTGAAATAAGATTTTCAGCCCCAAAACAATCAAAGTGAAGACCTCTTAAAATTTAATGACACTGTCTTAACAGGTACATGTTTTAAATACTGCAGTCAAATGTGCCAGTTTATCTGAGATATGAAGCCATTTATTTTAAGTAGCTATTTGCACTTGCAGTTTCGTGTACAGCTTCACGCTGCAGTTTCTTGACAGTTGTCCATTGTCGTCTAGGAAATAAAAAGAACAATATTCCAGAATTTTAAAAAAATCTTCATGAGGACAGCTATTTCGCAGTTTTTTCTTAGCCAACTGGGGTTTAAATTAGTTCCACTTTCTCTACTAGATGTTACAATTACAGATTTTTCGGACCTTCCAGCGGCGGCTCACATCTGTTATTTTGTCCTATAAAATTAGAAAAAGAACTAACAGAAAGGAAAGAGTATATTCTGTGTTATGGGATACTGTTGCTTTGAACATTTTAAGTCAGAATTTATGTGGAACCAGATTAATTTTAAGGGATTCCTTGAGGGTTCTGTTTGTTGTTTTGGGGTTGCTTCAATAATAAACTCGCATATTTATGTTTATTAATATTTAGAATGCACTCTGCAAGGATGATTTTCATCTGAGTTATAATTAGTCTCAGCTGATGAATGCAATAAACTGAATATAAACAACTTTGTGAGATTTTATCAGTGTTGTGGGAGAAAATGTTAAAACAGTGTTTCAAAGTTTTACCTTCAAAGATCTATTGAAGTGAGCTTCAGCCCGTTTTAAATCTCAGGCAGATCATTTTAAATTTAGGTTCTTTCTCATAAAGTTATTGGAGCTCACATGCTGCTTTGCTTTTCTAAAATCCAACTCACATTTCTTATATCTAAAATCTTTAAGCATTACTCTCATTATCCATTTCTCAAGTCAAAGAAACGTTCTTCTTGAAAAATTCACTAAACACAGTGGTATAAAGAATTACAGAACTATTATCCCTAAACTTGTCATGCAGAGGTAATAATTATTCACTTTTCAGCATATTTTCTTTTAATAAAACGTAAGATGACTTGCATATTTCTGTAGTTACAATTTATATAATCGAGTTAGCATTTTAAGTACAATATCCCCCTAATTATTCTCACTTAACATCACAATAAGTGTACCAGTTTCTTTTAGAAACCTTTTAAAACATTTTTTGCCTAACTAATCCATATATACCATAGTGGATTTAAACACTTCATTGTGGTACATTTAAATGAAGATTTTAATTTGTCACTGTAATACATAAAAGTATAATAGTATAATAGTATAATAATAATAGAAATAGACTTATTTGAACATTTCTTTTTCTAGAAAAATGAGATTTTTTTGAAGCAAAGCTTATCACACAATGTTTAGGGCTTTTTATAAATATTTAAAGTTAATTCAGAAAATTTTATCTATTTGAATACTGATCAGTATTTTACAGTGCCTTCCTTAACATAACAAAATCTTATTGGTAAAAATATTTGTATATACAGTAACTGTGAGTTTTTATACACAGTGTGTATTCTTCAGTTATTTATGAAAAAAATATCTTTACATTTCAACTAGCTATTTATAATTTTTCTAGATCTTATTATAATTACTTTCCATTTTCTAAGTCTGGTATTCACAGAAATAAACAAAAGAACTTCTCGATGTTTTATTTTTGTTTTTGCTTTTTTTTTTTTTTTTTTAGTTTGAGACAGGGTCTTGCCACGTAGCTCAGGCTGGCCTTGAACTCACTGTGTAGCCCAGGCTGGCCTCGAACTCAGAGCAATCCTCTTGCCTCAGCCTCCCCAGTCCTGGGATTACAGGCGTGCACCACCACGCCCAACCTTGATGTTTTATTAATAGCATTAATACCGATACATATATTTTCTTCTTGCTTCCTTTGGGTTTGTCTTACTACTTTGTTATTTAATAAAAAGTGTAGTCTACATTTTATTCTTACTATTTAAAAATGATCAAAGAAAATGTTAGTTCTTTGGAGATGTTTATACATAACTGTATTTTTTCTTTTTTTTTTTTATGGGTAGCGGGGGTCGACCTCAGGACCTTGCTCGCCAGCAGGTGCCTGTGCCGCTGAGCGATATCACCAGCCCTTTTTTCGTATGTGGCTTCCGGGAGTCGAACTCGGGCCCTCGCTCTTGCCAGGCAGGCGCTTACGCCGCTGAGCTGTCTCACTGATCACATAATTGTATTTTTTAAAGCATCTTTGTAGACATTGTGTGCCATTAAATGTAATCTTTATTTCATTTATGTTATTTTATTGTGTTTTCCACAACTGTAATAATATCCTTCCAGATACACCAGCACAACACTCTTCTCTAGCTTTCCATCCTTAATGAGATCTCTTCAAACTTATGTCATGGCAAAATACTAGGTCTTCTTGCACCTCTATCTGAGTCGATTTCATTCAGCACTATAATTTCAATTAATCAGTACACGTAAGACCCTTCCATTTGTAGTGTGAACCTTGAATTCGCTGTTGACTTTCTCAAACCTACTTGACACATCCATTCAGGTTATCTATTATTGATTTTCATATTCATAGGAGAATTCTTTATTCAATGTTAATGTCACCCTCCATTCTTATTCTCCTTTTTCACCATCCACATTCAACCCATCAATATTATACTGTCCATTCTACCTCCAGAATGGTTTCCAAATCTGTCTGCATATGTTGTTCTCCTTCTTCAACCTGTATGACTGATCTTGAACCAAGGCGCACCTCTTTCCGTTGTATCTCCAAATCTCCACATGCTTTCTATTAGAGGTGTGATCCATGTGTCACACATCAACCCTACCAGAGAGCCTTCAGGGGCTTCCTCTTGCATGTAGGGTATATCCTGAGTTTTCCCTGTGGCTTGCAGTGATGAATGATCTGGTACCTGATTATTTATTTTCCTCATTTCCTAGCACTCACTCTCATTATCTCTGCTTTCATCCCAGCTTGTGTTCACCTTGGAATCCTGGCACAGGTGGAGTCTTCCCCTAGTCTTACCTTTATGGGCTCTTTCTCCTCCATTAGGTCTGGGCACAAGGGTTCTTCTCCCCTAGCGTTGTGATTCCCTTTCCTTACGCTGCATTTCCGTCATTCTGCTCCTCAGCAACCTGATTTATTTTGGTTACAGATATTATCAGTAACAGAATTACATATTTATTTTAAATTTTCTAATATATTCCTTACTAGAATATGACTTTAATAGAAGCATTCTCCAAAATATACTAATATACATTAATATATTTCTTCTTGACAAGAAAAAAGAGCAATTTCTACAAATATTTGAAACAGAAGTCTGTTTATAGATTTTATTACTATATAATGGCTTGCTTCATGTTACTTCAAGCTATTTCTTTAACAATTAACATTAGTAATCAATGTCTTTTATTTTTGCCCACTTTAATTTTTGCTCAATCTTCAATTTCTAACTATTTATTTATTTATGTTTGCCATTTTTGACTCCTTTTTCTTTTCTGGTGTCTAATTCAATGGACCTATTTTGTATCATAATGCAACTGGCAAGACTTTCTATTTTAGAAGATAAGTTTAAACCGATTATATTTATTATCATAACTGATACTTGCTACCATATTTTCCAGGCTTTTTTAATGAATTGTTGAGTCCTTTGTTCTTTTATCTTAACAATTCAAAAATACTAGTTTTTTCCAACTTCATTGCATTTATTGATTTTATCCATCACTTTACATATCACTGAAATTATGTTTGTTAGAACTTTAAAGATAAAATCATATCTGAATCACTCATACCTTCCCATTTTTGCTTATGTCTTAACGGCTTCCGATATTTTCCTTACTCTTCTGCATTACTTGTTCTTAGTAAAATCTGCAATTTTCCTTGAGTATTATTGTTAGTCTTTTTCATATTTTATTATTTGTGTCATTAATTATTATTTTATTAGTTATTCATCGTATATAGCTATTTATCTGGTTCATCTTATTTTAAAATCTAGTATAATTTTTAACTTCTCATCTCTTCCTTTCTGTTACATTTTATCTTTCATAAATATGTAATTCTGATATATTCTTAAATATTTTGAAATGGATCCTGCTAGCTTTTATATTTTTCCGTTTTTTTTGTGTGTGTTTTTTTTTGGTGGGTACTGGGGGTCGACCTCAGCACCTCGTGCGCCAGCAGGCACACGTGCCGCTGAGCGATATCACCGGCCCTTTCTTCCTATGTGGGTTCCGGGAGTCAAACTCGGGCCCTCGTGCTTGCCAGGCAGGTGCTTACGCCTCTGAGCCATCTCACTGGACCCCTATTTTTCTGTATTTTTAATATAAGATTTTTTATAAAACTAAAATTCTAAGGGGACATTTATGTAAAGGGGAGGTTTTAATCAGTAGTTATTAAAGCTAAGTCCATTGGTTTAAAGAGAGATATTAATGTATTTCTAGAATTGTTATAACTTTGCTTTTTATTATCATTGCTGTGATCTATTGCATGTGCATGTTTTGTATGATGTAAGGTAGTGGTTAAGGTTAATTTTCTCAATATCCATATCTTATTTTTCCAAATCCAGCCATTGAAAAGATTGTTATTTTTCCACAGAAATATGTGGCACCTTTATCAACAAAACTAACGCCTATATGCGTGTCCATATCATTTTTAATTATTTATTTGATTCTGTTAAGAATATTCATTTTTGAGATTAAATTTTAAGTATTTCTTTAATTCTGAAATGTGGAAAATTTTAAGTCTTCCCTCAGGATCCATTTGGGGTTGATTCCAGGACACCCCCCCACCATGAGTACCAGCGTCCTTAGATGATCAATTTCCTTTTGCTCTGCACACATCCTCCTTTATACTTTAAAACATTTCTACATTATTTATACTACTTAATGCACTATAAATGTCATGTAAATTGTAGGTATACTGCGTTGTTTATAAAATAACAAGCTTCCCTGAACTCTACATTTTCAGTACAGATTTTTTTTTAAAATATTTTCAATCTGTCCTTTGTCGAATGAACGGATAGAGAGGACTGATGGTATCATTTGAAGTATTTCTATTTTGCCATTTTCCCATTCTTTTCTTTTGGAATTGTAACTTATTCTATGCATTTGATAATCTCATATTTCTGCTCCCCTGACTATTCTTTGATAGCCTATAATTATTTTTCTATGCCTGATTATATTTGAATCTTCTCCAATTTAGTAATTTGTCATGCTGTGTTAATAAATTTACCTTTCATAGTCTTTTAAAATTTAGTTGAATATATTTTTAATTCTCAGAAATTCTATTGATTCCTTCGCTTACTTACCCCTTTTTTGTATATATCTATTTATTAATTTCTATTTTAGTTTTAGATTTTATACATCCACTTATTTTGTTGAACATTCTAATATATTTATTTTAAGATAGTTTAAGATTGTACTTTATAATTAAATTTATTTGGATTAAATCCATGTATTTGGAGAATTAATTTCTTCAATGCATTTGTACAAATGAAAATTTTCATACTGTTTATAAGTTTATACTTCTTTTTGAGTGACACATGTGCTTTCTTTTCTCCCCCTGTGTTTTTTATTCACTGATGCTATCTAGTGTCTAGTCTTCCATTAGCTGCTCACTCTACTCCCACATTTGGAATCCCTATTTCCTATTATCTATCTTTCATTTTGCTCTTCATTTATATATTGGGTTTCTCATATAAGAGAAGCAATCTGGTATTTGAGCTTCTGATTGATATCAGTTAATATTATTGCCTCAAGGGGCACCCATTTTCCTACAAATGACTCGTTTATACTTCTTTATGGTCTAGTAGTATTCCATTGTGTATACTACTTTTTCTTTATCCATTCATCTATTGATGGTCATTTAAGCCACTTCCAAGATTTGGCTATCGTGAATTGTACTGCTATAAATATGGGTATGCATGTAACACTGTGAAATGATGCCTTTGAATCTTGGTAGGATTTCTTAGGCAGAAAGAATTTTTATTCAGAAAGTCCTTGCCTACACCTATGTCTTCAAGAGTTTTACATGCTTTATTTTCCAGCATATTAAGTGTTTCTTTTTTTGGGGGGGTACCTGGGGTCAACCTCAGGACCTCACGTGCCAGCAGGGGCCCGTGCCGCTGAGCGATATCACTGGCCCTTTTTTCGTATGCGGGTACCGGGAATCAAACTCAGGACCTCAGGCTTACCAGGCAAGCGCTTATGCCGCTGAGCTATCTCACCAGCCCAAATGTTTCTTTTTTAACATTTAGATCTTTGATCCATTATGATTTTAGTTTAATACATTTAGTAGGGTAGCAGGATACACACAAAAGTCAATAGCATTTCTGTATCCCAATAATAAACTCAGTGAGAAATTAGAAAAATAATACCATTCTCAATAGCATCAAGAAAACTTAAATACTTAGGAATTAACCTATCTAAGAAAGTGAATGACCTCTACTTCAGAAATTACAACATGGTGAAAAAGGAGGTGGAAGAGGACATCAGAAAATGCAAAGATATCCTCTGTTATACTAATAAGAGATATACTAATCTTCTGTATGTGAATGGCCAGTTTTCCAGCACGATTTGTTAAAGTGGCTCTTTCCTCCATGTTTCTGTATGTTTTTGGCCTCTTTTTGGCCTCTGTCAAAGTTGAGATGGTTGAATGTACCTGGAGTTGTTTCTGCATCCTCTATTCTGTTCCGTTGATCCACATGTCTAGTTTTGTTTCATTTTGTTATGTTTTTGTTTTTGTTTCTATTTTTATTTTTGCTACTAGCATGCTGTTTTTACAGTATAGATTTGTACTATAAGTCCAGAATTATAATGCCTCCTATATGCACATTTCTTCTTACCCAGAAGTGGTTTTACTATTGTGGGTCCCTTCTGGTTCCATATGGATTTTAGGATGGCTTTCTTTAGTTCTATGAGGAATACTATTGGTATTTTGATAGGGATTGCATTAAATCTGTGTATCACTTTTGAGAGTATGGCCATTTTGACATTGTTTCTGCCTATCCAGGAATAGAGGATATCTTTGCATTTTCTGATGTCCTCTTCCACCTCCTTTTTCACAGTGTTGTAATTTCTGTTGCAGAGGTCATTCACTTTCTTAGATAGGTTAATTCCTAAGTATTTAAGTTTTCTTGATGTTATTGAGAATGGTATTGATTTCTCAATTTCTCACTGAATTTATTATTGGGGTACAGAAATGCTATTGATTTTTGTGTCTATCCTCCTACCCTACTAAATTTAGTTATTAATTCTAGGAATCTTGGTGGAATTTTTTGGTTCTTCCATGTAGAGGATCATACCATCTCAGAATAATGATAATTTTACTTCTTCTTTTTATATATAAATACTTTTTATTTCTTTCTCTTATCTGATTGCTGTGGCTAATATTTCAAGAACTATATTGAAAAGGAATCTTGATAGTGGACATTCTTGTCTTATTTCTGATTTTAGAGGGAAACTTTCAGCTTTTCCCCATTTAAAATGATATTGGCCATTGCTTTGTCATAAATGACTTTTATCACATTGAGATAAGGTCCTTCGATATGTGCTTTTTTCAGGGTTTTATTTATCATAAATGAATTTTGGATTTTGTCAAAATCTTTTTCTGTGTAAAATGAGATGACCATGTGATTTTTGTTCTTGCTTCTGTTTATATAATGTATTACATTTATTGATTTGTGTATGTTGAACCCACCCTACATCCCTAGGATGAATCCTACTTTGTCATGATGTATGATCTTTTTGATGATTTGTTGTATTCCCTTTGCCAGTATCTTGTTGAGAATTTTTACATCTACGTCAATTAAAGAGATGGGTCTGTAGTTTCTTTTTAGGTTGGGTCATTTTCTGGTTTTGGAATCAGAATAATGCTAGTTCCCAGGAAAGAGTTTGGAAGTACTCCTTCCCTTTCCATTTAATTAAAGAATAGAAATCTTTCTTAAAGTTCTTGTGGAATTCAGCAGTGAATTCATTGGAACATGCACTTTTCTTACTTGGTAGTTTTTATTTTTATTTTTATTTTTACTTCTTCAATTTCATTCTCTATTACTGTGTAGGATTGTTCAGCGTTTTTATATCTTCTTGGCTCAGTTTTGGATATGTATATTCATATACTCGTATATATGTGATTCTATCCATTTCTTCTATATTCTCCAATTTATTAAAGTACAGGCTCTGAAAGTATATACTGATAATCTTCTGGGTTTCAGTGGTGTCCATTGTGATTTCATCTTTTTCATTTCTAATTGGTTTGGTTTGGGCCATTTCTTTCCTTTTTTGGTAAGCATGGTTAGAGGTTTGTCTGTTTTGTTTATCTGTCAGAGAATAAGGTCTTAGATTCATTGATACTTTTGTTTTTAGTCTCAATGTCGTTAATTTCTGTTCTGATATTTATAATTTCCTTCTGTGTACTATCTTTGGAATTCAGTTCTTCTTTTTTCTAGGATTTGGGGGTGCATTGTTAGGTTATTTAGTTATACTTTCTTTTTCTGATATGGACATTCACAGCTATAAACTTTTCTCTTAGGATTGCTTTAATTACTTCCCATAGGTTCTGGTAGGCTGTACTGGCTTTGTCATTTGATTCTAGCAACTGCCTAATTTCTTCTTTGATTTCTTCTGTGGTCAATTGATTATTCAATCAAGTATTGTTTAATTTCCCTGTGTTTGCATAATTTCTGTGGATTCTTTTGCCATTGACTACCATAAACACCTGACTTACAAACGAGTTCTGTTCTAGGAGAATTGTTCACAAGTTGGATTCACTCATAGGCCGACAAAGTGAATCTTATACAGTACACCTGTGAAGTTTGCAACTGATATGCCCATAAATCACGGATTACTGTACTAGTTTCATTGCACTCTGATCTGAAAATATGTATGGGATAATTTCAGTTCTTTTCCATTTGGTTAAGCATGTTTTATGGGCTAACGTATGATCTATTTAGAAGAAAGTCCTTTGTACTACTGAGTAAAATGCGTATTCTGTTGTTTTAAGGTGGAACACTTTGTAGATATCTAATAATTCCATTTTTGGAAGGTTTGACTCAACTCTAATATTTCCGTGTTGACATTTTGTCTAGTTGATGTGTCTGTTTGTGTCAGTGGGGTATTTCTGTCCCCCGCTATAATTGTATTGGTGTTTATCTGATCCACTACATCCTGTAGTGTTTGTTTAATGAAGCTGGGTATGCTGGTGTTTGATGCATATATTTTTATAATTGTTATATCTTCCTGTTGAATTTTTCCCTTATCCAGTGTGTAACAACCTTCTTTGCCTCTTCCGATCAATTTTGATTAGAAGGTCACTTTTCTGAAATTAGGATAGTTATTCCTAATTTTTGCAGCTTCTTGTTGCTTGAAATTGTTTTCCATCCTTTGATTTTTAATGTGTCTTTTTCACTTAAATATGCTTCCTGTATTTGGCATGCCAGGTTTTTTTTCAGTACATTCTGCCAATCTATGTCTTTTGATTAAGGCATTGATAGCATTTACATTCAGGATTGTTACTGAAATGTGTTGCCTTTTTCCTGTCACTGCATTTCTTTCCTGTTGCTGATTTTTCTCCCACCACCCACCTTTTGCTTAACTGCTTGACCTTCCTGGTATAGTCACTGTATTAGACTTATGCAAATAGTGGGGAATGCATTTATTTTCACAAAAAGTAAGAAGAAACTGGCATTACAGTTATTCACCAGCATGCTGCATGGTTTCCTTCTTTTTAAAGGATGGAATATATTTCATTGTCTAATACATTTTATTTAACACTTAGGATGTTTTCATATTTTGGCCTCAATGAATATGAGAGTGTGGATATTCCTTCAAACAGGTGATGTCATTGCTTAGGATATATATCCAGAAGTGGAATTACTAGATACTATGTACTTTAATTTTAATTTGAGCCAAAATTCCATACTCTTTTCTCAATAAGTGCACTAGTTTACATTTCCACCAACTACACACAAGGTTTAACTTTTCTCAATGTCTTTGTCTACATTTGTTATATTTTGACTTTTTAATAGCAACCATCCTAGCAAGTGTGAAGTTATACCTCACCTTAGTTCTCATTTTCATTTCCCTGAAGATTGGTGATGTTAAACGTCTTCCTGTGTATCTGCTGATCCTGTCTGTGTCTTTGTACATTAGTGTCTATTCAGGTCCTTTGGAGTTGTATGATTTCCTAGTGAATTTTGGGTATTAACTCCTATTTTCTCCTATCATACATGTTGCCATGTTTTATTGTGTCCATTGATTTGCAGAAACTTTCATTTTGATGTAGTCTCACTTTTTAATTTTAGCTATGGTTCCTAGTGTTTGAAGTGATTCAGAATGATTCAGAAAAATCAGTGCCAACACCTGTGACAAGTAGCTTTTCCCCTGTTTCCTTTTAGTAGTTTCACAGTTACATGCCCCACATATTATTTTACCTCCTTGGTTAAATTTATTCCTAAGAATTCTATCTGCTGTTCCTAAGTTACTATTGGAAATGAAATCATGAACTTTTTTGAATACTTCATTGTTACTGTATAGACATGTAATTGATATTTTCATGGTACTTATGTGTCCTGCATATTTACTGAATTTATTATTTTTCACAATTTTTTTTGGAGACTTTGCAATTTTCTGTATATAAGAACATGCCATCTTTTATGTAGGCAATTTTAATTCTTCCTTTTAAACTTATATAGTTTTTCTTACTTTTTCCTGCTAATTGCTTTAACTAGTATTTCCATATTTTCACACACACACACACACACAGACACAATCTTCAAGAATTTTATGACCATTAGTCTTGCCCCTGACTTACAGAAATGCTAAAGGGACTTCTTTAAGCTTAAATGGAATGAGACTATTTAGTAACATGAAATCACAAGTATGAAACTCAAGTTAAAATGTAAGTATATATAACCTTAAGGTATTCTAATACTGTAATGATGAAACGTATGTCACTTTAAGTTTGGTATTCACTGCTAAAAGTGTTAAATATATGTGTAGCTATAATAATTTGGTAGTAGTTAAGTAAACATTAGATAATATAAACTGAGATATTAGGAGACATTAAAATTGAGAGCAGAGAGGACAGTTTGTGTACATGATCAAATTTGAATTAACACTGGCGTAAAATTGACTTTTGTAACTATAAGATATTTTTACATAAGGCTCATCAACAAAAAACATGTAGTACATACACAAAAATATAGGAAAGAATCAAGCATAGTGTTATGAAAGTAATTGAGACAGAAAGGAACACAAAAAGAGAGGAGTAAAGGAATGGAGGGATTACAAAACAGCCAGAAAATGACAAAATAGAAGTAGGAAATTCTTTTTTGTGTGTGTGGGTACCGGGGGTTGACCTCAGGACCTCGCGTGCCAGTGGGCGCCCATGCCGCTGAACGATATCACTGGCCCTTTTCTCGTATGTGGGTGACGGGAGTCGAACTTGGGCCCTCGCGCTTGCCAGGCAGGCGCTTACACCGCTAAGGCATCTCACTGGCCCAGGAAATTCTAACTTATCAATAATCACTTTAAATGTTAATCAAATAAATTTTTCCATCAAAAGACATAGCGGAGCAAATAGATAAAACAAGACTGTTGTATATGTTCCTACAAGAAACTTGCTTCACCTTTAAGGTACATGTAGATGAAAAGTGAAGAGACGGACAAAAAAACAGCAAGAGTTCTTACGTACAAAAGATACATTTTGTTCTTATGTACAAAAAATAATTTTAAGTGAAAAATCAACTCTAATGAGTGACAAAGAAGTCATTATAGAATGATATAGGGTTAATTTATCAACAGAACATAAACATTTGCAAATATGTATGTATCCAATGTTGAATAACCTGAATATATGAATCAAATATTAATAGATCTGAAGAGAGAAATAGACAGCAATACGACGAAAGTAGACTTCAATACCCTTCATTTAACAGTGGATAGATCATCCAGGCAGAAAATCAGTAAGGACACTGCCGATGTGAAGACTATTATAGATCAAATGGAGCTAACAAATATACACAGAGCATTCCATCCAACAGCAGCAGAATACAAATTCTCCTCAAGTAGCTACAGAACATTCTTCTATATAATCACGTTAGGCCCCTAAACAAGTCTTAACAAATTTCTGAAGATCAAAATGTTATCATGTATCTACTGTTACTACACAGGTTTAAAACCGGAAATTAATATCAGGAGAAAAATCGAGAAATTCACATATATGTGGAAATCAAACCACACGCTCCCGACCAACCAGTGAGTCCATGAAGAAATAAAGTATCGTGGCATAAAAATATCAAAACCAGTGTTTTAAAACTTATGGAATACGATAAAAATATTTCTGAGAGCATAATTTATATAGATAAATGCCTGCATGATGGAAAAGATCTCAAAGAAACTACATTCAAAGAAATAGAATAAAGAACGAATTAAGCCCTAAATAAGATGGAAGGAAAATAGCAAAGATCACAGAAAAAAATCAGTGAACTAGACACTAGAAAAGAAGAGAATGCATCAAAAAAATTTTTGCTCATTTTGAAACAATAATCAAAATTAACAAACTTTCAGCCTGGCTATGAAAAAAAGACCCAATTACATAAAATCAGAATTGAAGGAAGAGACAACTGATGCCATAGAAATAAAAGGGATCATAATATTTATATGACAACAAATTGGATAACCTAGAAGAAATAGAGAAATTCCTAGAAAAGTACGTTGACCATGACTAAAGGAATAGAAAATCTGAACAGATCAATGAGTAAAGAGATTAAATCAGTAATCACAAGCTTCCCAACAAAGAATAATCCAAGACCAGATAGCTTTAGTAGGAAATTATGCCAGATATTCAAAGGACAATTAATACTCTTCACCAATTATTCCAAAATTGAAAATGAGAGAAGACTTTGAAACGTAAGAGGTTAGCATCATCCTAATCATAAAATCAGACAAGAGAACTACAAGGAGGTGCTTTTTAAATTGGTGTTGATTGTACAAATTAACAGTGTGTGGTTTTACTTTTTAATACATGGATACAGCATGCACTAATCAAATCCAGTTTCACTTTATGCCCCCTGTTTCCTTCTCAACTTCTAGAAATCAATATCCTATATTCAGGTTGACTTTTTGATTTTAACTTCCATATACTTGAGAGAACATATGTACTTGTCTATTGCTGTCTGGTTTATTTCATTTAACATAATGACCATTCTTGCTGCAACTGACAGGATCTCATTCTTTTTTATGGCTGAATAGTGTTCCACTGTGAAAATAAACACCACATTTTCTTCATTCATTCATTGATATGCAGCTCGGTTGATTCAAAATCTTAGCTACTGTGAAAAATGCCACAATAAACATTGGAATGCAGGTATCTCTTTGATATGCTGATTTCATTTCCTTTGAGTATATTCTCAGAAGTAGTATAGCTGGTAAAGGTCTTTTTAGAGTTTAGATGCTTCTTCATATTATTCTCCATAATGGTTGTATTAATCCACATTTCTACTAACAGTGTGCGTAAGAACTCTCCCCTTTTTCCAAGACACCCTTATCAGCATTTGTTAGTTTTTGTATTTTCTTTTTTTCTGAAAATAGCCATTCTTACCGGGGTGAGATAATATCTCATTGTAGTTTTATCATTTCTCTAATAGGTAATGAGTGAATGATGCAATACTAGATTTGAAAATACTAGACTGATTCCTGAAAAGGCGGTACATGTGTGTGTGTGTGTGTGTGTGTGTATGTATGTGTATAAAAATGTGTGCATGTATGTAGTAGCCAGATGCCTTCATGAAGCTTAATCTTTATCAAATACAGATGTAGAAAGGCTACACACTTACAGAGTACATTTAAATTTTAGCTTCTTGTAATTCTTTCATACTTATATTTATGCATTTTGAATGATTACTTATATTAATTCATTTGTATTTAGGAGCCTTTCATTGAAAATGGGGCAAAAGTTAAAAAGTAGTACTGCAAAATTCACAGAACCCATGAGCATAAAAGAAATTTAGTGTCTGTCTTTGAATTGATATGACAAAAACATTGGGTCAGAGAGGATATCCTGAGAGAAAAACGCTGCAAAATAACCATAATTATAGGGTCAACATCACATTTTTAAGGGTTGTAAATCTGGTAGCCCTCAAGCCAAAATTTCCAATGGGAAAAAATAGGGCAAATAGGGAATAAACTAAGGCCTGTCTCTGACAGATTGAGCAGGTAGAGCTGGAGAGGGATCAAGAAGTTCCAAGAGAGTAGAAGTTCTGCTGGGCTAGATGTGGGGGAGAAGCTGTGGCTGTGCCCCTTCTCCTTATCACCCCTCCTCCACTCTCAGGGGTCCATCATAATAAGGAGGCCTCAGCTGTGTGTGCGGAGCCTGGGCAGTAATCCGTACTCCCCAAGGAACTCTCAAGGTTCACTGTGATTTGGATGAATCCTCTCATTCTTCTGAAAGGTGTTAGTGTCACCTGCCTGAGCTCCAGCTGCACTCGCTGGGCCATGGATATGATCTTTGCCTTTGTGTGTAAACCGAGGCTCTTCCTCAGGGTACTATCCTGTCTCCAGGGAAAACCACCCTTCCCACCATCAAGGAAAAAAGTCAGTATCAGAAGGGTAAGAATCCCTCAGTCTGCACCAAACAGATAAAGATTCTCTCATCTTTCATTACAGTTTCCACTTTTCTAAATCAAGTGGATTGCTGAAAGGGGAAATCTCAAGAAAAAGGAGGACTTTCTTCTCTGGGGCAGGTAAAGCAGAGCAGTGGTGAGAGTAGGCACCAAGATCTATCTGACACTCTTAGATCATCTTTGTGGTTTGCTGGTGATGGTGTCAAGGGTGAAAAAAATAACACCATGACTCAGGGGACAGTTACTGGATTCCTGAGGGTTGGAGAGCTTGGTGGAGGGACAGGCCTTGAGCACTTGTTCATCACCAGTTGAGTGTACATGTTCAGTGCCTCTGGACCAAGGCTTTCCTCTGCACTGGGCTGGTCCAAGGGCCGTGCTGAGCTTCTGAGTCAGGTCTCCCATCACAGACTAGGGTTACCGCTGGCCTGTGGAAGTAGAATCCTGGAAGATGCACCCGTATAAAGATAACTTTCTGCACCTCTTTTATCAAGACTCAACCTATGAGGTGTGACAAAGAACACCTGTTGAGCCCACTGGCCAAATGGAAAGCATGTGGAAAGCACTGTGGTCATAATGTCCGTGTCGGCTTCCCCAGCTCTTCCGGTCAAATGCTTCTGTCTCTGCCCTCCTGCACATCACTGAGTCCCACAGCCTCCTCAGCTTCTGTTTGTTCACCCACAGTCCTACTGTCTGTCAGCCTCCAGAGATTCTGCTTCCCCTGGAAAGACTTCCCTAGCACATCACTTCAATAGCACTTTCACTGGGTGCAGTCACACAGTGCTCAATTCCACACAAGCATTTTTTTGGCTTATCTCATCCCAAGCATCTCAGGCCCTGGTCACTTGAGCTCTCCCATTCCTCTTTCTTGTTGGCAGGTGGCTATCAAGCCCTTGTACCTTACCACCTCATCCAGCGATTCCCAGAGAGAATTCTCCTCGCCACCGCCCGGAAGCCTCATTTTTGGGAATCTCACAAACAGGCAGATGGAGCCTGGGACCCGCCCCCCCTTTTCAGCAACAATGACCAAAAACTCCTGGAATTAAAAGTCACAATGAAAGTTGAGATCAACGTTTGGAAAGAAAAAGAAAAAGATGGACCAGTACTAGAAAAAGTGAGCCAAAAATACCACTTCAATTATTTAATCAGCATGTGGGATTCACTGAGTGCTCATCAGGACACCATAATTCTACATTTCTTCTGGGACCTGAAAGAAAAATCAGAAAAACTGCTTGTTCCTCAGCACCTCCCATTTGCCAAAAGCTTGGGGGACTTCCAGCAGAAATGTAACTAGCTTTCCTAGGACCTCCCCTCTACACAGTCAATCCTTGGTAGCTGTTACCTGGATCTCTTATAACTCTTGTGCTCTTTCAGCCTCCCTCCTCCTTATTCAACAGAATTGCAAATGTTTGCAGCATTCGAAGGCAGGATAAACTGCCTCACTGCTTTCCAAAGGTTTTCCCTTGCCCTATCAGAAGCCTCAATCCCACCTTTGATTCTATCTGTATCCTAATTCTAGTCTCCACCTCTGGGTCAGGACCAGACTCAGGCCCATTGCCAAACTGCTCCCCCAGTTCTGTCTTCTTCTCCACTCCACGTGAGGGACTGTGAAGCATCTTGCCCTACATTTCACCATAAGCTTTATCTCTCATTCCAACACTCAAATTCAACACTCAAGAAGGCCCTTGTTGAACAACAGATGAGTGGGCTTTATCCTCGGTGGTCGAAGGATCTCAGGAAATCAACAATCTCTTCATTTCCAAGCTCTGCCCAAAAGAACTGGGCTATGTCCATGCTTCCTGGGAGGTTTTCTATCAACTCTATGGATAACACACATTCAAAAGTGCCTCATACAGCACTGATGGGACCTGGTCTCGGAGTCCAAGAATCTTTAGAACTGATGCATATTCATGAAGAATTAGCATGGATGGCTTAGGCAAAGGACTAGCCCAGGTACTCACAGTCCCCTATGTCTATAAGTGAATGTAACAAGGATCCAGAAAATCTATCCTGACTGGATATCTGAAATGCTTTTTCTATGCCCGACAGTCAGTGGAAACCAGAAATCTGCCATACTCAAAGGAATTGGGAAACCTGCATGGGCTTCTTCCAAAACTTTCTTTTCTCAATCCATGCACTTAGCAGACCCTGGAAGCAGATATTCTAAAATTTTGGGTAAAGCTCAAGTGGGACCCCCCACATCAAACTGCAAAAGGCCATAAACCTCTTTTAGTGAAAAAGGATGCAACTCTCCCCTCCTTCACAGTTCACCAATCCCTCATCAGCCACTTGTATATCTTGGGCCAGATCAATAGACGAGGTTGACAAGTTCTTGGAAAACGACACCTCAGACACATCTGAGAAAGGAAGTAAAACTAAAAGATCACATTTCTTCCCACACTTGTGAGTCTTCTCTTTGACTTTTTACTATGCAGTAGGATATCTAAAGACCCTGCCAGGAATCCCATCAGATGATGGCCTTGGGTCCTCAGAGATCCCTCCTACTGGACAGAAGAAAACCTAACCTTCTTGCCCTCTCACACGCAACCTCATGGACAGAGCTTGTGAGAGCAGAACTGTCCTGAAGGTTGGCAGAGGCCACCTAGAAATCCTTTTGCTGCCCAGAACCTGTGTTGCCCAAGATCCACAAGATCCAGGCCTTCAGAGAGACACTGAGAGTTTCAGCACAGAATGGAGAGAAAGTCAGTATACCAGACTCAATATGTCCCACTGACATGTACCTTACCTCTTCTGATGACTTGCTCTTTGTCATGGATAGTTTGACTTCTGTGATGTCCCAGTGCCATCTCCAGAGCATGTCTGTTGCAGTCATGCTAGATTTGAAGTGTTAGACGACCTCATGGCAGCCGAAGAAAGCACCATGAGACAGCAGTAGCTCCTGATGCCATTGCACCAGAACGCAGAAGAGCCAAAGCAAGGCATTTGCTACACCTGGTAAGTGTGGAGTTGGTAGGAGTCCCGGCTCAGGAAAGCATGAAGAAAGGTTTGAAGAATTGGGGATTTCAAAGCCCTCCAATTTTCTTCAGAGAGTTACTTCCAGAGAAGCATGAGGCATCTTCTTCAGTGGATTTGCCCTAAGAAAAAAATCAAAGGGTAGCAAGATCCACAGAAAAAAGGTAAGCCTATGTTAGCCACTGCCTGCAGTAAGCACTACCCAAAAAAAGATCACATGTGGACAGCAACATTGCTCAAACTCAGGAGCTCATCACAGCTCTTGGTGAGATGCTAGAAAAGAAATTGACACATCAACATGAACTTTATGTCTCCGAGTCAAATCAATCCAAAGAGGGTCCTTATGCTCCAGTCCCTCAGTCTTCTTGCTGCCACATGTCTTCCTTCTTCTGAGATAAGGAAAATACTTTGTCAAGAAATTGACAGTCAGATTATGTAGCTAACCCCAAGTACTATGGCTGTCCCAACAAGGAAAGGCAAATCACTGACCAATAGTCCTTGAAAAGTGTATGATTCATACAGAGGTATGTTAGGCTAAATATTCCCACCAAGGCTTCAGGAAGAGTCAGAGCCAAGTAACTTCATATGTCTTCAAAATGGGTGGATGTTTGAATGGGAAGATGTCGAGCCATGAGTTAAGAAGCAGGAGAAATCTTTCCCTTGGATCTCTTGGTAGGGAACAGACGATGCCTCCTCCAAGGGACACCCGTGCACACTCCTTAGGAAAGTCTGGGATGCATGATGGCCTCTCAAACTTTTATTAATGGTTCAGCATTAATAAGAAGCTCATAGTCACCATCCCACTGTCTCTGCCTTTCTAATGTTCTAAAATAGCAGTGAGAACAGAACATCCAGCTTTGTGTTCACAGGCTGGGGGAGGCTGTTGTTCAGGCAGGACGCTGAGTTCCATGACCACCTTTACCCCAAATTCTTGAAGGTTTTGCACACAGGTCACCTAAACTGGTCTATCACATGTCTGTCTCCATCCAGGAAACAGGTCTGGGGGAAAGGAAGGTTATAACTGTGTGTGAAGTAACTGAAAGGCAGGCATTGTGCACCAATGGTAGGACATAGAAGCAGAACTGAGTAGGTTCGAGTCAAGGAATGAGGCAGCGTGGCCTGAGGACACCATGGATAGTACAGTGACTGAAGGGCCCCTGATGTTCCACTGCCACCTGCAAACCTAGATAGAAGGAGATATGAGAGACTAAATGCTTCAGCCTGGCCCCACCCCGGGGTCCCACCTGCTTAGACTCCAGCCCCCAGAACTACGGAAACCACTTGACAGAGAGCAAAGCACACTGGGGAAGATTATTTCCTAATAGTACGTTTGATAAGCTTGTACATACTCATCTCTAGAATTCTGGAAAGCATGAGTAGAAAAGAGGTGGAAAACTAGAAGCAGGGAATTTGAGATGTGACTTCAACAACAGTGATTTCCACACTTGCAGGCTGCCCACAAGACTCCTTCCAGGGGATAGATGGAGACTTAGAAAGGTCAAGGGTGACACAGCAAGTCTGGCCTGGCTGCCAGCCTTTTCCTACCCCAGACCAGCCGAAGAGGAGGCAGTTAGAGTTTATTCACAGAAGAAGGCTGGAAGGGTCTTGTCATGATTTCTCAGGGTGGGAGAAGGGGAAGTCCAGGAGTAGTTTCTGCTCTGTTGTCACTCTGGTTCTAGCTAGGTTTACTCTCCTCTAGGGCCCTGTCCATATGGAAAAGCAGGAGGGTCTCAAAAAGCAGGAGAGGGAAGAGCCATTTCTCCAGAAAGCACCGTGCTGCACACAGGGCAGCCACAGACTTAGCTTTGGGGGCCTCACTTCCAGGGTGCAGAGTGACCCTTACAACAATGGCATTGGGCCCTAACCCCACATGTGGGACTGGGCTGGCATTTGGGTGAAGGTGGACATAGGCGCAGCTCTGGCTGCTGGTGCTGCAGGCTTCTCCAGGAACCAGGCCCTGTCTTTGGGGCCCAGAGGCCATTTTCAGCCTCCAGAACAGATCCAGCAGGAAGAGTGCACAGACAAAATAGACTTCAAATTAAAAACTATCCAGGGATAAAAAGGTAGTTATAAGAGACATTGGAATTAATTTATCAAGAGAGTACAGCAATTGTAAATGTGCGTAAATATATTTTATGTAACTAGATGCTCCAAAATCAGAGCTTCTAATTATATAAAACTAATATTAAAGGAACCGAAAGAAGTAGTGATACAATTAACATGAGGGAAATTTAATAGTCAATATCTCAATGGAGAGATAAACTAGACAGAGAAACAATAAGAAAACAGCAGACTTAACTGTAAAGGAACCTACAGATGCATATACTTTCAAACATACACGAAAAACATTCCAGTATAGATCATATGTTTTCCTACCAAACAACTTTGAACACATTTAAGAAGGAAATAATTTTGAATGTCTTGTCCACTAATGTTATGAAACTAAAAATGAGTAAAAAGAGAAAATTGAAAACTATAAAAATATGTGAAATTAAGTGACACATTCCTGAACAAACAATGGGTCAGACAAAAAAAATCGAAAGAAATTTTAAAATAATTTTTAAAAATGTAAACACAGGGGCTGGTGAGATGGCTCAGCGGCGTAAGCGCCTGCCTTGCAAGCACGAGGGTCCAAGTTCGACTCCCGGATCCCACATACAAAAAAGGGGCCGGTGATATCGCTCAGCGGCATGGGTGCCTGTTGGCGCGCGAGGTCCTGAGGTCGACCCCCCGGTACCCACAAAAAAAAAAAAAAAGTAAACACAATAGACTAAGACTGATGGGATACAACAAAAGTTCTAAAAGGGGTTTATAGCAATAAAACACACATTTTAAGAAAAAATAAAGATTTCAAATCAACAATTTAACTTTATGCCCCAAGGAAGTAGGGGAAAAAATGAACAAATTAAGCACCAAGTTAGTAGAAAGAATACTATAACATAGATCAGAGCAGGAATGAATTGAATAGAGAGAAAGACAAAAATAGAAAATAATCAGCAAAACTAAAGATTTTGAAAGCTAGGCTTGTCAGGCCACTAAATAGCTTAGTAAGAAAAAAGGGAAAAGACTTATGTAACAAAACTACAAATGAAGAGGAGACATTACAACTATCAACACAGAACTACAAAGAATCATAAGAGACTGCTATGTGCAATTATATGAAAGCAAATTGATAACTTCAAAAATGGGTATATTCCTAGAAATATAAAACCTTCCAAAGCTTGAAATAGAACATTTGAACAGATGAACAACAAGAAGGGATTAAATTGATCAAAACTCTCACAACAAAATAAAGCCCAGGACCTTATGGCTTCCTTAGTGAATTATAGTAAACATTTAATGAAGAATTAACACAAATACATCCCAAAATCTGCCAAAAAGTTGAAGAAGAAAAATTTTCAAGCTAATGCTATGAACCCAGAATTAGCCTATTATCGAATTCAGAAAAAGACTTTAAAAGGAAAAAAAATTACAAGCCACTGATAACGATGAAAATGTTTTTTTCATTTCAATATATACTAGCAAATTAAGATCAACAGTACAATAAAAGTGTTGTAAATCATGACTAACTGGGAATTATTCTGGATGCAAAGATAGTTCAATGTACGCAAATCAATAAATTTGATGTAACACATTAGCTGAAATAAAATCATGCAATTATTTCAATAGATGCAGGAAAAATATTTCACAAAATTTAGCATATTTTCATGATCAAAACACTGAACAAAAGGCATATTTTCTTAAACACATTTAAGAAGAAATGAATCACAATTTAATAAAGAATATAGGACCATTCTACAACTGGCATCATACTCAGTGGTGAAAAGTTGAAATCATTTCCATGATTAGGTAAACTACAAAGATGTTCCCTCTCAAAAAACCAACCTATAAAGGAGAGACTGAGGTGGTGTTTGCCAGTATCTAGATGGTGGGGAAAATGAGGAGATACTGGTCAAAAATACAAAGTTTTGGTTATGTGGGATTAATAAATTCTGGAGATCAAATGTGTAGCATGATGTCTTTAGTTAATAACTTTGTATTTTGTACTTGAAATTTGCTGACAGCAGATCTTGAATGTTCTCTCCACACACACAGAAACATAACTAGTGAGATGATGGATATGTGTATTGAGGTGCTCTAGAGGAGATAACCAATTATAACTATATGTGCAATTATGCGAAGGAATGTGTTAGATGGGTTTAGAGGATCAGAAGTGTGAGGGGGTACACAGCAGCCATCGGCAGGGTCAGAGGTGGGAGAATCCACAATGGCCATCTGCATGCTGGAGAGGCAGAGGATCCAGTAGCTGCTCAGGCCAAGATGATGGAAGTCACAGAAGAAGAGGTATCAAGGATGCAGCACCAATCCAAAGTCAAAGGCTTAGAAGCTCACTGGAGAACTCTAAGTGTGAGTCTGCATTGGAAGCTGGAGAAACTGGAGATCTGGAGACCAAAATGCAAAGGAAATGAAAACAAAGGATGCACCAACTCAAGAAGACTGGAGCTCTTCAGCTGAGGACTCTTCCCAACCTTCTTTTTTCCCTTTTTTTCCATCGAGGCTACAAAACTATGGTTGGTGCGACCCACAGCTGGGGTGGGTCTTCCCTCAATTTACTGCCCTACGTGCCAATCATCCAGACATGTCCAACACTGCGCTTTACTAATCTGTTAGGAGTTTCTTCCTCCAGTTAAGTAGATGTATTACAGTTAATGGTCACCATCAAATCCCAGTCATCTTGAAGACCAGGCATATTTTCTTAAACATATTTAATCTCTAAATACAATAAGAAGCTCCTAATTATATCTAATATAATACAGCTATCCTGTGTACACATAGAAATGAATGAATTCCCTCTGCAGAATAGAAGGCAAAGTTTTTCTTTGGGTGATGCTTACTCCTCTCCTGACATTTCATAACTTAAACATTATAATATAGATTTAATGATATTTGAGTGCCGATATTAAGCCATCTAATGTAATGTTACAAAGAAAGAAAACAGATGTCTGCTTTATATATGTGTATACATGCATAAGCATTTTAAAATGTGGTTATCTGACAGAATTATAATCTGATAGTGGCACAATACCATAAATAATCCATTGTGGGCTAGAACATTATTACGAAGTGCATGAATATATTTAAACAATATTTAGTAATAAAAATAATTAGAAGTATTTACCAAGAGAATGATTATAGCCAAAGTGCTTAAAACATGACATTTTCTGTCAAATAACCATGTTTTATATATTCAAATTGAAAACATAAACTTTCCACCCCAAGCTTAAAGTAATCTTTTCCTCCTCTGCAATCCCCCGAAACTCAGCTATTTTACTAGGTTGACATTTAGCCTGTGCTGCATTAAATCATTAGTTATTCTGGAGCTTCTCTTTTATTCAACTTAACAGTAAGCTTTATTAGGACAGAACGTATAGGTTTATTATAACTTATACCTCAAATCCTCTCTCTCTCTCTCCACATATATATATATTTTTTTTTTCATGACATGTGCTAGGTGCCCAGTAAATGGTGTTTGAATGATGAAGAGAGTCAAATATGCCTATTAATATGCATGGCAGTACTATAACTGGTAATAAATTCAAAGTATGCAATATTTCATTAATATTTTATTACATTCAACACTATTTAAACACACACTTGATGACTATAAATATTTCCTCTGTTCACCTGGAGAATGTGTGAAATAAAAATGTAAATATATACAGAGCCCTGATATACACAGTGTCACTTAAATAGAATTGGTTTCATTTGTTTGAAAATTGTGAGATTCCTAATCCACAAATATACATTTGAACTTGGTTTTAAGTAGAGATTTATGTAAATAGTATTTCATATTAAAATCCAAAATTTTCTGTATATCTTTAATTTACACTACTTAGAAATATTGGGATGAAAATATTGCTTTATAGTGACTCAAAATATTAGCTACCTACCTCGAGATCTCATTTATGAATACTGAGATTAATTTAAAGAACTAGAATCCCTATTTTCTTTAAGTGATCTCTAAGTTACTTATTACTTAGATTCTCTTTCTATTGGCATGAATCTCAGTTCTCTGAGAGAAAAAAAAGTTATCATCAATAATGCCAGGAAATAACATTTTCTTCAACTAACCTCACATCTCTCAGATTCCACCAAAGTTTGTACAGAGAAAATAAGCTGCAGAAAAATTTCTGCAAAGAGAATCTGGTTTCATTATTGGTCTTGTCTTGCCTACAGTCACTCCTGAATCCTAACTACCATGATGTACAAAAGCCACACAGTGTTCCCTTTTTCTTTTAGATTTCTGGTTGAAATATCAAGAAAGCCCATTTGCCTGATTTTCATGAGTACCTATAAAGCAAACAGGCTTCCTCAATGATTTTCATGATGTATCTGACTAGAAACATGGGTACTCAGAAGAGACAAATTTCCTAGGCTTTCTAAGCCTTGTTAATGCCATATGGCAGTTCTAACCAGTAGGACATAAGCAAAACTGTTGTTTGTGTATTCATGGAAAATGATTGTAAGAATGAGGGCCAGTGAGATAGCTCAGTGGCATAAGTGCCTGCCTGGCAAGCACAAGGTCCTGAGTTCAACTCCCGGGACCTGCATATAAAAATAAAGAAAGAAAGAATGAGAACAAAGGAGGAGGGCTGCTCTTCTTTTGTTTCTTCCTTTCTTCTTGCTGGCCAGAATTTCATCATCACAGAAAAATCTTGTGCCAAGACATACATGCTGAGAATGAATTAGCAGTAAGACAGAAGAAACTGAGATTTCCACATGAGAAAGAAGTAAGTGTTTATCTTGTTAGTCATGATGATATTAAGCTTTCTGGATCTCATATGTGAACCTGACACAAGTGACACACTGCTGAATTCCCCATAGCAATACATACTGATTCCTCAGTAAATACTTTTTGAATGAATTATGCTATATTATTTCATTGGCTGACCAAATTGTGTTCTAACATAAGGACTTTTCTAGTAAGCTATTAACTTAAACCTTTACTTCTAAGTTTTACTCTTTCTTTTCTTACTATCTTCTTATCTACAGAGAAGTCATCCTACTCCCAAGAGAACAGTTAGAAAATAATTAGGATTTATTATTCTTTATAGACTACAAACTCTAATATCTTTACCTGAACTACTCATCATAGAAGGAAATAATGTCTACATGTACAGGAGATATTTACCTTTTCACAGCATCATAGTTAGGGTCTAAGATTGCACTTCACCCTCTTATTCCTTTAAGTTATTAGAAACACTTCCCAAGACTTCCAAAGTCTCAAAGTATTGACATTAGCTATTTCTGGTCATTCATTTATTCTTTGCTGAGAGCAAGTGTATGATCAGTTAGTTATCTTGAAGAAATGACTAAATGAACGTCCAGGATAACATCCATCTCCCTATGGTTTGGTACCAACATGGAGGAAGCTATTGAAATTTCCTTTTCCACTGCTAGCATCAATTATTTGTCCCTATTAAAAATGCTTTCTCTAACGAGGCTGGCAAAGTTGGGAACCATTTCTTAGCCTTCTACAAGTATTTGTAGGTCACATCAATTTAAGAAGGAGAGGCATCGCAAACACATTATGCATTTTGAGTGCAAAGAAAACAAACCTTATGAACTACCTTCCATGTAATTAAAATAACAATATTTGCTACATAAGAAATAGATGTGTTTAGATGAATTTAGCTCACTATGTAAATTTTAGAGAAGCATAGTGTGAAAATCAACACCAGGAGATAAATCTCTGAGAATTTGTGTTTCATCTTTGCAGTCTTAAAACAGATTAGTTTATTTAAAAAAATAAAAAAAGATCATCATACATTAAAAACAACCACAGTGTCCTGAACAACTCACCCGCCTTAAAAATGACCTCATTAATTTAAGGCAATTTACAAGTAGTAAAATAAAAGGCCTCCCAAGCTCAGGGCTCTGAATACTAAGCGTTGCCTTTGTTGAATGGAATGTTCTTGGCAGCTTTGAGATAGCATTTGACCACTTTGTTCCTGCCTTTCTCTGCTAGCCTCCTCAAGTTAAAGCCACATATCTCTTTAAGCATCTGGCAGGCAGGTTGCCTGAACTGCTTTATCTGAATTTTGTATCATCTCATGAGTTGTCAATGAGAATATGGACATACAACTCCAAAATGCCATAAGAAAGCCCAGTATTTACTTGAAAACATCAACAGAACTCCTCTCGGCAGTGTAACTTTACAACAACAGCTTACATCTTTGAAAAGTAGAAGAGTTTACGTAAATCCATTCAAGAACACAGATGCAATAAATGAACCATATACTCAATTTAAAATTTCAAGTGAATACTTCTATTGACTGTTAGTTTTAGAAGATGCTGATGTAAAGCCAATGTTCTTTGGCTATAAGTATGTTTTATTAGAACTTATTAGTTTTATAAAATGAAGCTAACACTAAAGAAAAATATAAAATATACAAGAAATAAAAAGCTACTTTGGATGCATGTACCTCTTCTGATAAAGTTTATGAAAGAACTGTAAGAAGACCTGCCTGTTTAAAAACATTTGGTCAAAGCAGAGAACAACTCTTTTCAAGAGTTTTTAAATGACACCCTTTTCTCTTAGTTCCTCTGCCTTTTAGCAGTCGTTTTAGTCCATTTCTGCTGCTATTTCAAAATGCCTGACACTGGATACATTTATAAAAAAGAGAAAATTATTTTCACACAGTTCTGGAGGGTGGGAAATCTGAGAAGAAGGTATGAGCATTTCTGGTGTCTTCTGGAGGCTCTCTCTGCTCCTGAAAAGTTGCATCTAGATACCTTGTCAGATGGCAGAACATCTCCCTCACCTCTAAGAAGGACGCTGATTCCATGCATGAGAGTCGATCTTCATAGAGATCCTAACTCTCAGTATTGTGACACTGGTGATTAAGTTTCAGCATATGAATTTTAGGGGGACACATATAGACCATAGTAGTTGTCCACAGAGGGAGGCTACAAACTTAAAGAGAGTCTTTCTGGCCTCTGAGTTGAGCCAGATACTTGGTTTTTGGTTTTGTGTTTTGTTTCTTCCCTGTTCAAGGTCTGTTCTCACTTCTGAAAAAGCTCTTTCCTTGGCACTAAAATGTCTTTTGATATTTGCTAATGAGAAATCCGTTTGCTCATGGATTTCAAGTAATGTATTCACAACATTACATCTTAGGGTTATATTTTCTCCTTTGGATTCTTTTCTAGTAATACTTAGCACCACAAGCAGTGATAAAAACGTCTTACAAATTTTTAAATTAAAACAAGTCTTCTTATAAGGAGGCATATTGGCAATAAGATTGGCATAAGTGCGTTTGAAGTAAGGGAAAGTATTTTGAGTATTTTTGATGGGGAATTAATGACAATGTAATAATATTAGGATAAATGTGTTTGAAGTACGGGAGAATATTCTGAATATTTTGGGGGGGAATTAATGGCAATGTGTCTTTGTAATACATTTTTAAAATTTAAACATTCATCATAGTGTTTGATCACCCTAATTGATCAAACATTTATTCCAATTTCTGCCAAATAAAAACATCACTGTGTGTCCTTGTGCACTTTATTCATCAGATCTGGCACCTGGTAACTCCTGATTCTTCCCTAAAGTCAAAATGGCCATAAAAGGCAAACATTTTAAATTGATTCAGGACATGGGGGCAGCCATGACAGCACAGCTAAAGATGCTCATGAAAGAGGATTTCCAAAACTGCTTCAGAAAATGGTAGAAAATTGGGATAACCATGTTCAAAGCAATGGGGAGTATTTCCAGGGTGATTAAGGGCAATAAAATGTTATATTTTTAAAAAATTAAACATTTACTGCATTTTTTATCATACCGTATATGCATAATTAAAAGCCGGAAGATGGAGGAAGGGTGCAAGGTAGAGTGAGATAGAGAAAGAGCGAGAAGGGGGTTGGAGTTAAGAAAAGGATGAGGAGGAAGGAGAGAGGAAGGTGTAGGGGAGGTAAAGAAGGAGGAAAGAGAACTCTGCCCAGCATTGTTTATTCTCTTTGTACCACGTTCTCACAGATCACATGCTGAAGACAATCTATCAGTCTATAGTATCCGTCCAGAATGTCCTCCTGTGGCGTCAGTTCCTGTTATCTTTACATCGTGAAACTGCGGCGTTTTTTTTTTTTGTTTTTTTTTTGGGGGTACGGGGTGGGGGGGTCGACCTCAGGACCTCACGTGCCAGCAGGCGCCCGTGCCGCTGAGCGATATCACCGGCCCCTTTTTCGTATGTGGGACCCAGAAGTCGAACTCGGGCCCTCGCGCTTGCCAGGCAGGCGCTTACGCCGCTGAGCCATCTCACCGGCCGGAAACTGCGGCGTTTTTTTGTTTTTTTGTTTTTTTTTTGTGAGTACCGGGGCGTCAACCTCAGGACCTCACGCGCCAGGAGGCGCCCGTGCCGCTGAGCGATATCACCGGCCCCTTTTCCGTATGTGGGTTCCAGGAGTCGAACTCGGGCCCTCGCGCTTGCCGGGCAGGCGCTTAAGCCACTGAGCCATCTCACCGGCCCCAACTGCGGCAATTTAAGCCTGAAAATATTTTAAATCTTTGAGGCTTCAGCTATTTGTCTCCCACAACATTTTCATTTTATGTTGTGAGCTCTAAAGCTGGTGATTATATGAGTTGCCAAATTTCAGATACAGATTGCAGGTATAGGTAAGAAATTGAATAATACAGTAAAACAAAAGCTAAATTTGAAGCCAAAACAGAGACTTTGGTACACAGATACCAACTGCTACCAGTGTTGCCTTTAAAAAGTCAGACTTCTTAGGACTTGGTATCTACTTTTATAAAGTGCAAGTAAGATCACCAAATTTGTTAGAGTTAAGAAGGTAATACATGCATTTATGTATATTAACACTTTGCATAGCACATAGTACAATTTTAATGAGTTTAAATTCAATCACGTTTTTATCTTGTCATGATGTATTAATTATGCTTCTGTAGAGAAACAGAGCCAATACAATACAATATATACATATGCATGTCCATATCTTTATGTATTGTGTTATGCATCATCTATAATTTTAAAAATCCAAGTGGGCCTAATAGATAGAGATATCTTTGAAAATCTCAACATTCACTCTCTCAACTACTTTATCCATTACCAAATATAAATACTAATAAAGTAGCAGTTATTAGACAGCAGGCTCTCAGTCAGTCATCTCTATGTGCTGTCATTGAACACTCATCATTACCCAGTACTATGAAATCAATACCATAATCATCTCCATTTTAAAACAAGAAAACTGAAGCTCTGCCATTTTGTTATTTATCCACGCACTTAAGTCAAAGTAATGGCAAAGCTGTGATTCAAATACAAGACTGTCTGGTGCCATGGCATTTGAAATAGCCATTATACTTTATTAACCTTTGGCTAAATTAATTGTATGGCAAGGCGTAGTCTTCCTGCCCTATACAAGGTAAAAAGATAATAAATTGAGGATTGTTTCTAGGTAGAAGAGGTGTAATGGGTTTGATTTACAATTGTATGGTGGAGGGAGTATAAATGAAATGAAAGGACGTTAGATCTGAAAATATCTCATTTCTGTACTAAAGTCCTATGTCATTTTAGGAAATTCACTGATCTTTATCATGATATATAAAATGGATAAATATCCCTTCTAAAGTACACTTTGTTGGAATCTAACAAAAATCTAATGCTATTATTGGGATTAAAATTTATAAGAAGCAAAATAGGATAATATTTTTATTTATAAGAATATCCAAGGGCTGGTGAGATAGCTCAGTGGCATAAGCACCTGCCTGGCAAGCGCGAGGTCCTCAGTTCAACTCCCAGAACCCACATACGAAAAAAGGGCCGGTGATAGCGTTCAGCGGCACGGGCGCTGCTGGCACACGAGGTCCTGAGTTTAACCCCCAGTACCCACAAAAAAAAAAAGAATGTACAAGTTATTTCTGTATTCCTATTTTATGTTAAAACAATGGTGGAAATGGGTCTGAAAAAAGATAACAATGGTGGGAAATAATGCAAAGTATTTTGAAGAAAGAGTTACTACTGTAGAGTATTACATACAGTCTTCATGTTGTGCATAGACCTCTGTACTTGTCTATCCTGTATCTCTGCTACTTTGGATTCTTTGGATTCCTCTGGTCTCATTTCCACAGTCACTACTTTATTTTCTATCTCCGTATATACAACATTTTTAAAAGATTCCCATGTATATGTTGTACATTTTAAACAAATGCATTACCATTTTAAAAAGAGAAAGACAGTATAAGAAAATTAACAATTCTGGATATAGGAATTTTTTCACTAACAAAAATAAGAAAGAATACAATAAAAGGGAAGCTGGTGCGAATTTCAGAAGCCGTTGTCCCCCAAGGCTTTTTCCTATAGCTTACATTATAGAGCTCCTCAAAACTTTCTGAACAGGAAGTGTTATGTAAAGCTGAAAATTTTAATATCCCAGCAATGTTCAAGATTCATTTTAGAAATGAGAGTACAGGTTGCATAAACAAAGTGAGAGAAATTAGAGTGAAAATTATATGCATGTGATTCAAAAATAAGAGCTACATTTGAAAAACAATGTAGGAAAAATCAGCAGAATTTGAGCGCAATCAGATGTTAAAAAAAAAAAAAGTCCCATGTTTTTAGGGGAACCGGCAATCAGCCCAGGAAGAATCTGGGACTTGGCAACCAGCCTGTGGGAGGAATTCAGGTTCCTTCTTAGTTAACTGGTGACTATGACTGATATTAACAAAATTTATAGAAAGAAGACTTCATGTAGGTTTGTTGGAAATCTAATAAGTGTTGAACTTGAGACAGTAGTTGCAACTCTAATGGGAAATGTCCAATATGAAGGCAGAAAGTTGGAAATAGAACTTAGAAGACAATTTACAGTATATTTTTCTTTATTTTTTTCTTTTGAGGCCAAGAAAATGTATCCATGAGCAAAGATGATCAAGCGAAAAGAAGATAAAAATGTAGACATAGCTGAACTCACTCATTCTTTTCCAACTGTGAAGGGTTACAATGTTCTGACATGAGGGCAACAGCCTTCTTGAATGAAAAGAACCTCTTGATTAAGAACCCTTTCTACCACTGCTCAGTCCTTTCAAAAGCAAGAAACAAAGTTGGTATTTTGTTATAGAAATCAGTACTATACCAGGATATTTCTTTCAAATGATTGGTCCTGTTCCCTTAAACATAATGTCATTGTTTTACTCAAATACAGTAGATGACATGAATAAAATGGATGAAATGAAGGATTTAAAAGCTATGCACTAAAAAGCATCATCTTTTCTTATTTTAAAATATGACTGAGGGTTTAATGTTTGTACCATTTTTGCCCATGAGGACTTTCATCCTACTTTAAACTGCTCAAGACAACCATCCAAGGAAGTAGACACTGAAGATGTTCTGGAATATCAGACCATTTTTAAAAATTTCACCAAGATAGTTTTCACTCTGCGTATGCTTCATGGTAACCCAACATGCCTCACAAATGTCTTCCAGGTAAACCTTTTTCAGGAGTGCTTTACAGGTAACAAAGAGAAGAACTTTGGAACTTGGATGCTCAGATCACGTATCTTTGATGGGGGCAGGGGTCTTATCTGTTCAAGAGTATGTTTGTGACTTTCTAATGAAAAAAAGACTGTCCTATAAAAGGGAAACAGCAACTAAGTCAAGCAGTCCTCTCATTATTCTCTAAAGAAACCATAACAAAAATATCTAGACATAAATAAGATTAACTGTGTGCCTATGACTTTTCATGGTTTATGTAGTCAGCAATTACTCTCTTCAAGCAGAGCTGCGGACATCCACCACTCACTTCACTTCCGAGCGGAGGAACAGGCCGCTCACTTTTGAAGTTTGTGCCTAGCTAGAGTTTACGGCAACTCTGGTATCTGGGGACTTACAAATTTGAGGGTTTCCGTCAATTTAGCAAACATAGATTGGTCACATTTTTTCGTTTTTACAAAACCTGCTACAAGTTGGACAAGTTGGAAGATACAAAGATATTGTAGACACACCTCATGGGGTAAGAGAGAAAAAACAAGATAAGCATGGACAAAGACCATGATGCCCTCCCAGTTACTTTCCAGGTTCTTCTCAAGTCGCATTACATCCATGTAATCCTCAATGAGAACTAAGTAAAATTGAAAATATCCTTCTCAATGTCCGAGTGGCTTCTCCTCACAGGACAATGCAAACTAAGCAATGAACCACATTCATAAAGCATTGTGTACGGGGTGCAGGGTTATATGTCAGGAGTTTACACTTTCGAAATTGTTAAAGAGAGTTTGAGTAGCAGATGGGATGAGGAGATGGATCCAGGTAGGAATTATAATGATATAAAGTACCATCGTGGCAGTGAAGTTTGCGTATGTGTGTGTTAGTGTGCGTTGGAGGAAAACAATTACAAAATTATGGCAGAGAGTACACGGGCAAGACTTGGTGATGTTGTCCAAGAAGTAGATTTATAACTTAGTGTGAACCATATAAAACATGATCTACACCATTTAACTTTACTACCTGGATGACACATTCCTTAACCACTATGATTTTTGACAGCCATGAAATTGCTGCTATCCCCCACTGCAGAGAATTATTTTAGGCCAAAGCAGAATGAACTTTCCTTGGCCTTCTTGCCTCAAACTGGGTCCAACTCAATGGTTCTTTTGTGTTCTTGGGTTCTTTGTGGGTTTGGGTCACAGATGGACTTTGGATAAGATTACATACTTGCTTGGCACTTTCATTGTGCCTTACTCAGGTTCTCCACTGTCTCTTTCATGAGAACACTCCTTTAATGAATACAGGCCCAAACATTCTCTTATCAGGTCCTGAGTGACATCTAAAATATGTCTTCCAATCTATTTATGAGAAAACGTTAATAAAGTCAAATAACAAAATTCAATGACTTTTGAGGAGTATTAAACTTGTATTTTTCCAAAATCATATGCTGTTAATATTTTCCTTAAGAAACACAGTTTTCATTCAAAAGGTAGCAGCATTACTGTACTACTCAGTAGTAATCCTTCTTGCCATTTGGTGAATAGGAAAATGTTTCTAAAGTAGTCCCATATTTCTTCCATGGAACAAAATATCTACCATCTATTTAATGAAGATGAAACTAAATCTATCATCTTTACATTCACATAACACCCTTTATTTTCAGATAGAAACATGAAATGAGAAAAAATGACATATTTTATGAAAAACTTTCATAAAACATAGTTCTTTGTCAACTTAATGCAAAAATATGTTTCCCATAATCCCATTTCTCAGGTTAGCATTGGTTACAAAAGACACATTTCATAGTATTTGAAGCGTGGAAGTAAGCAGAAGTCACATTTCTTAAGCTTTGAGGCTTGGTAGAAGGTGTTGGAGGTAAGGCAACCCATGCATATTGTTGCTCACCTGTTATTCCTTCTCTTGGTGCAGAGCAGCATCTAGAATGACAGCTCTCACCTGATCTCTTCCTTCATTTTCCCCAAGTTTTGAGTCAACTGTCTTCAGCTCTTGGTGAAATGAAACAGCTTCTCCTGAAACTAACTCATGCCACTTTAACTACAGCCATATTGGACCACCTGACTTTCCGTAGGAGAGACCCACACAGAGCATCTGATAGGCACCATTGCCAACAGGGCAGCCAGATACCCAGTGGCGAGACCAGTGCATTGGACCATATTATGGTGTAGATCTAAAGTGCCCCCCCAAAAGCCTCACGTGTTTGATAGGTGACTGGGTAATGGGGGAGCTGCCCTCATTTGTGGATTCATCCACCAATGAGTTCACTGGCTGAGTGTGCTCTTGGGAGGGAAGACCTGCTCAAATGAGGTAAGCCACTGGTCGTATGACCTAGAACGGTGTACTGCTTTCTTTGGCTCCCCCTATCTCTACTTCCTGGTCACCATAATATGAACAGCTTTCTTCCCCCAGGCCCTTCCACTGTGTCATTTCTTCCTAGGAGCCAGCCCACCATACACTGAAAACTTAATCCAAAACAAACCTCTCCTCCTTTAAGTTGTGGGTATTCGGTATTGCAACTTAGGGATGAAAAAGTGACCAAGACAGGCCACTTCTGTCATAGGAAAGCCATCGTTTTATTCTTACTGAAATAAACAACTATCCTGGATAAAGATTTTTTTCTTGCCCCCATTTTTTTCTTTAAGAATCATCATTCCTGGATTTAATCAAATGCCTTAATCACCATCACCTCATTCCTCTGCAGTATTGCTTCTGAACAAAAAAAATATATTTTCTGAACAAAGAATGTTACATAAAAAACAAAGCATAGCAACAAATACATATTTATAGCAGTAGCAGATATGACTACGTTCTTCACTCTGAGAATTGTGGAATTGGCTTTTAAGGACGCATTTATAGCACTAGGGGCAAAGTAATACCTTGTAAGTCTGGGATATGTTCTTTAGGTTTACATGAACTCTGTCTATTAGGTCACCGCACAAGGCAGGAAAGCACATACTCCTGGTGTGCTTTCTCAGGCAAAGAGAATGTGAGATGAGTAGTGGAGGAAAAGTCAGAACCAATGACTATGACCACATGATAAGCTCTGAGAGAAAACAGCTACCATAGGTCATCTCATCCTCCTGATTATCAACAACCTCTGAACTGATTAGTTCTTTATTGAGAATCTACATGCAATCTTCTTCTCGGGCGCTGTGCCTTTGGTATTTATTATTTATTTTGATAAAGGGATGAACTTAACTAGCTGATGACTGCAATTTTAACTACTTTTCTACTTGTGGCTTGATTTACTGAGTCACTCAGCATATTTCTCTTTTATAGGGCTACTGTGCTGGTGGATATCTGTAGTTTATTTGCTTGATTTTCTGTAGCTGGAAGACAGAAAATCAGAAGCAATCTGATTGTGCTTGGTAAGATTAGCAGTATGAATTCACAGTCCTGCCTCATAGTCATTCCACCGCTCTAGCCTGTCGTACAGTCTGCACAGTTATTGATTGCTTTTTTCAAGCTTTAGGATATCACACTGTTACATTACATTGATGACATATTATTGCATGGATGTGATGATATAAAGTAGCAACTACTTTATATACCTTGATAGTACAAACAGGTGCCATAGAGCAGAAAATCCCACAAAACTTTTAGACCTTATAACCGTAGTGAAACTTCTATGGACCCACTTGTCTAAGGCACTCTAATAATTTTTTTCATTACTATCAGAAAAATTATCTGAAAAATTATTACTTACCAATAATAACAACAGAAAAAAAAAGAACAAAAAACAAAAAAAAATATTATCTTGTAATTTGGTAATCCAGAGATATGATAAGGTTCTCCTAGACTAAAATCAGTGCATCACAGGCTGCTTTGCTTTCTGGAGGCTGTTAAAGATCTCTAATATCGTAGCATTTGTCAATAGCTGAAACATACTATACCTTGATAAGGGCATTTAAGCAACAGCAAAATACAAATGTCACCACCATCAAGCAAGAGCACATTTATCAAATTTGAGGCACGATGGAGTGGCCAGATTTGAGGAATAATGGAGCACAGTGAACGAACATTAAGGAGACTGGTGGGAAATGAGTTAGGGGTAGCAAAGAATGTAAGGCAGGGTTTGTGTCTCAGGTTGTTTTGAATGAGATGAGGGAGAGGCATTTGACTGATTTTGATAAAGGACTGACATGCCCAAACAGTGTATTATCATAAGAAAATACAACATAAGAACTATTCATAAAATATACAAGATGAACTGTGAGTACCTGAAAAATAACCCAATAAATAGCATATTTGTGTGTAAACAGCCCTGGATTAGACATCAGGAAACTCGGTTTCTTGACTGAATTGTGTAACTATTTCTGTAGAGTTGGCTCTAACTTATGTAATGATGAGGTTGTATGCAGAATGAAAAATAAGATTTTACAAAAGTCATTATTAAAAGGAGTCCATTTCTCCCTCACCCCACCCTCACCCAGGTGTTAAATTCTCTTAGATCTCTTCATACCTTTCCTAGTTTATTTCACAGTTAATTCAAACGTATCTCCAATTGCTTTTGTCAATTCCTTTCCAGTAGTCCAGCAGAAGAACCAGCAGACGATATCTCTCTCAAATGAGCCCAATGATTTCTACCATGCTATCTACTTCCTTGGCCAGATAGAACTTCTCCTTTAAGTAACTTTCCACAGCAAATCCTCCATAGAAGTAAAAACCAAAGAATTCTGAGCCTTTTTGGAAACTGATAATTTGCTGTGCATAAAAATACACTTTTAATATAATAAGAGTATATTTAATTTTTAGTTCCAAGCTGAGATTTCAAGGAATATAGGAAAGTATCCAGTCTAAGCCTTTCTTTTTTAAACCTCTGATCTTTTATTCATAGTCATGATTTATTTGACTTTGGCTGAAAAGTTGATACTAGTCTCAACCTTAGGTTTCAGTAGATCTGTATTTTAGAGTTGAAAAATAAACCACTGCATGCAGCAAAGTATGGCCGTAATATCATAGAGCTGCCCCTGCGGCAGGCTCAGCAGATGTAATGCATGGAAGTGGTGGCAATTTCAAATCCTTTTCCTTCAGCTGGTTTATTACGGTGTTATTGCCAGTACTATGAACACTAAAGTTATCCCATTTTTTGTTGCTATAACCCTTATGTTGTTCAGATCTCACTGCTTTAGCGGTACAATAAAAATTACTTAAAGTTATATTTGAATATTTAGTTACATTGTGACAAGTTCCTTCCTAAATATTAATATAGGCTAAATAATATAAATGTAAACACTTGCATAAGACTAGTAAATTTCTAGGTGATTATCTATCCATCCCAAATATAAAATCCTTGAGAGATCCAACAGCACAGTCATGAGTCCCTTAACCATGGGATGCCACCCTCAGATGTCACCATTAGGTGATTTCAACATCATCTGAGTGTCACAGAGTATACTTACATAAACTAATACAACTATCATGACACTAGGGCAGTGGTGGAGAATCGATGCCATATGTGTTATTGTGTTTTTCTTTTAAGACAAATGATGTTAATGTATGAGTTGTTTTTTCTAAACTAAAACCTCAGTATTCAGGTTTAATTGTAGTGTTGGCACTTTGCAATAAATAAGTGGGTTTTGGGTTGCAGTTTGGGCACTCAGTCTCTAAAAGTTTCGCCATCTCTGCTCTAGGGGATATAATCTTGTAGGATAACCTTTGCTATATATGCAGACCCTTGCTAACTGAAATTTTATGCTGCACATTACTGTATGCCTGCCAGGACCTCGCCTCTTCCCTTGAATATTGTAACCACATAATCTTATCAGTTCAAATCTAGCATATCAGGATTACACGAGAGGTGAGATTCCTTAATAAACCGTGAGCAAACACCTTCACAGTGCTCATAAATGGTACTTCATAAGGAGAGAATTTTTCATGACAATGTTCATCAGAATAATTCCTAGCCATGTTTTTGCCAGCCTCTTGATAAACTGACTAGTATTGGAGCTAGTATGAACCATCTACTATTGCAAATAGGTCTTTTAAATTGGTGTGTTTCTGGAACTCTATTAAAAAGCAATATGGAACCAAGCATAGTGGCACATGCCTATAATCCCAGCTACTTGTGAGGATGAGGCAGGAGTATTACAAGGTCAAGGCTAATCTGGGCAATTTAGTAAGAATTTGTCTCAAAATAAACACAGAGCTGGGAATGTGTGATAGTTAACTGACTGCATCAACTTGAGTAAGAAACAGCCAACTAAAGTAGACCAGCATAGTTCTGGGTGTGGCTGACGGGATTTACTGAAGATTTGCTGGGATGTTCTGGGTGTGGCTGAGGGGATTTACTGAAGATTTGCTGGGATTCACGGGGTGTAAGTGACAGTAACCGATGGGCTTGCCACCTGAATGGTATAAAAGGGAAACAAGGAAGGCTCACTTCTGTTTCTTTGGAGGAGCTCCAGTCTTCATCTTCATTTTGGACATCATCTCCTGGCTTCCAGTGCAGACTCTTCAGGTCCCAGCATAGACCCTTCAGCCTCTTGATACAGACTCGCAAGGGACACTGCCGTGAGCTCCAGGCCTTTAATTGGATCCTTTGGCTCTCCAGCACGGAGATAGACCTTTTGCACTCTTCCTCACCTGACTCTGTGGGTGACCTTCATAAGCCAATCTTGTAAATTCTTATATATTAGTGTATCTTGCATTAAATCTGTTTCTCTAGTAAGCCCTGACTGAGACAGGATATAACTCAGTTCTCCCTGAATTTAATCACCAGTACCTCAAAAGAGAAAGGGAATAGGAAAAAAAAAAAAGATATTTTTATAACTGAACACTATTTTATATCATAATCCCAAAGAAAAATCCTGAAAACAGTGATATTATTAGACAGATAGATTATAACTTAAATTAGTCTATTATCTTACTTCCAATATTTTCTTTCTTTGGCTTTATCAGAAGGGTTTGAACACAGACTTCCCAATAATATTAATATATCATAATAAAAAATTATGCCCTCGGAAATCTATGTGTTTTTAATAATTATAACCAATGATCTGTGAAAAAGTAAAACCCTAGTATAATATTACATAAAAATAGCATCCTAAAAGCATTATATATATATATATTTTTTTTTTTTTTTTTTTTTGGTGGGTACCGGGGGTCGACCTCAGGACCTCGCGCACCAGCAGGCGCCCGTGCCGCTGAGCGATATCACCGGCCCCTTTTTCGTATGTGGGTTCTGGGAGTCGAACTCGGGCCCTCGCGCTTGCCGGGCAGGCGCTTAAGCCACTGAGCCATCTCACCGGCCCTTATATTTTAAACTGTAGGTTGTTAGTAGTTTCATCTGATTAAAAATATAGCCACTAGGAACAGTCAGTGTTCACTGATTTCGTATGTGAACACAAGTGTTCATTGCACCAAAGAAAATATCCAGAAAAGGAAAGGTGAATTATATGGTATATGTGTATATAGTTTTATAAGAAATTCCTCAAAATTTTTTCCAGAGTAGCTCTATAGTCAAAAGCTTCCATAGTTCAGGACTACTGTGTTTGGTTCTTTACCTAGAGAGAGTGGAATTATTATTTTAATTTTTATTTCATTAACTTATTTTGTCTATGTTACTGACACTTCTGAATTGTGAGCTATTCTAGTACCCAGGACAGAATATATATTAAATATTCCCCAGACCACTCTTCACTGAGCCTTCCCTAACCAAGTTATCTTTTCCACGCATTTTAGAGTGCTCAGATAGTCGCTTTACGCGCCCCGTTGAGAGCTTCCGTTGTGATTAGTGGGAGAGGTCTGGTGCAGTGTGCTTACTCCGTCTTGTGCGGACTCAAAACCAACAGCCAAATCCACTTATGTTTAATTCCCGTGCATTTTGAGAAAACTCTTGGGTTTAAAAAAAAACCAATCCAATCATGTTGAAAGCAAACTGGTTGTAGCTACTCTATACCTCAGTTTCTGAGAAGGAAACATGTTTTTCGCAACATATGTGTCCCAACCTCTCACATTACAGGAAGATTCTACATTAGCAGCACTGAGCACTATGTGAGTGTATCAAGGGCAGAATAGAATTCACTTTAAGAATGAAAACAAACTTCCACATGGCTGTCTTTTTTCAGCTCTGTGCAAATTCACAATTTAGAATTGCATTTAATTGAAATGAGAATGTGCCAGCCTCCCCACCCACACGCCCAAAGCCGTTCTGCTCACACTTTCTTATTTGGAGCACTATCCTTGTATCCCCTGCTTTGAAGGGACTCGCAGGACATCTGTCAGATAACCCCGCAGAAGCTTTACACCAGGGTGTTGAAAATACTCCCTTTTAAAGAATCTGTTCCAAAGCCACAACAGTTTAAAATTAGCATCAGTAACTCACAATGCATTGCCTTTAATATCTATTAGTAGAGTTTAATTTATCATTTTTCACACTGGCTCTTAATGACTATATATCATTTAGAAGCTAGTAATTTATGCATAATATATGTATATTATAATGATCTCTTTTATAGCTGTAGTTTATCTATAATGTTTTTAATAAGGCAATTATTAGATATAATTACAAACATATCACAAATACTGTCATGTATTATTGTATTATACCATCATTTGTAAATGCAAGTATATTTCTGGGATCTTATAAAAGACATTTATCTTAAAGAAGAAATCTGTCTCAATAAAATTCAATGTTTTATCAAAAATACAGATAAATTGAAACTACTTTGTACATTTAAATTTATTTTTATTTTACATTATCATTGAAATATTAAAGCAATATAAAGGATGAAGGATGGCATGGCTTTCCAAGAGCTGAAATGAACAGATTTATTTGGGAACAAGAGACAATAGTATTAGTTGAGGATACAGCTGTTGCTTACATGATTATCTTTTCCTAGCAATTATTTTAGCATAATACTGTGGCTTTGAAGGGTAAAGGAAGATATTAAAGATCCCATGAAACCATATTTTAAGAGGCAAATTTACTAATATATAGTTAGATAATGAAAACAAGTTTCGTCCAGTAATTAAATCAATAGACGGTTGTTTTTTGATTTCTTGCTTATTTGGAGCCATAATAAAGCCAACTTACATTTGAAAGCTATGCCATAGAGAAGATCATGTTTCCACTTTTAATTTTTATGAGAATCACATGCTATGCTACATTTCTTCTCCGGGTAGTCCTACTCCACATCAGAGAAGAATTTGGTGAGATGTACTCCAGTATATAAGCAACTCACCCATAATTTCACCATTACTTAGGAAGAAAATCCCTGTGCATGACTTTGAAAAGTTTTTCTCCACAAGGACTGCAATTAATACTAGGAAGTTAGAAGCAGAGACTCCAGATATCATCCATCTCATTTGGCATCTTTCTTTATAGAATAAGAGGGTATTGTTAAACTCACACACGCATACTATAGTTGTGTTTTTATTCATAAAGCAATAACAATTTGAGAAAATGATTAATTTTAATTAACCATATACACTTGCTAAGCACCTTTACTGTGAGTATTAAAAAAAGATTTAAAAGTGGCATTAATCATTGTGACCTTGAGTCAAATTTAGAGCTTGTAATCTTGTTGCAAAATCTACAACTAGAACAATAACGATATGATAGTGATTAGCTTGCTTGCTATTATTCTTGGCTCTCTGCCTTCATGGTACTTGAAGTACTGTACTTCCTCGATCCTTGTAAAGTTAAGCGTGGTCATATGTCTTGGTGTAGCTAATGGAACCTGGATGAAAGTAACAGTGTTGCTCTGGGCACAAGCCCTTAGTTGCTGGACTTCTCTTCCTCTACATCAGCAATCTTGAAAGCAGATATAGAAGGGTGAAACTAAATAATCATATTGACAACAGCTGGCTTAGTCACCCAAACCTGTAGAGAACTTTGTATACTGTAAAAATAAATACTGCTTTTAAACCACTAAGATTTCTGGAGTTTACCTAAGAATAATCTATCTGATCTTGACTATTCGTGTTGGGAGTGTGGAAGTAGGAGAATCAACATTTATTGAGTGAGGCTAGCACTGTGTGAGAAGTTTCTAAAAGATTAGTCAACTAATCTTCATTAATAAACGATGTAGGATTGGCATTATCCCTATTTTCAAGATGAATCATCAAAACAATTTTGTCATGTGTTTCATACATCACTTACTATGCCACATTCTTTAACTTCTTTAGGATGAGTTCCATCGGTGTGGTGCATGGTAGAATTTTGTATTTTGCAATACAAAACCTATTGCCTACACAATCAAGGACAGGCATTGTTCCCTAAAATTCTTTATCTAGCTGCTCTAAATTTGGAAAAGAGTGTGTTATCTCAAGAGAAATATGTAACAGAAACCTACACACTCAACTTTCTGTTTGTTGGTTCTTAATGGGAGTAAGTAAAAAAGAAGTAAATGATTCTGAAAAAAAAAACTAAAATTATTCAAGTAATTCACACTTCTTGTATCTATCCAATATTCTTACATATTCAACTACTATTTACAGACAAGACAATATGTTATATTTGTCAGGCAATTGCTTGTGGGCTAAGAACAGTTATTACTAATCTAAAAAGCTACTTATCAACTTTATAACCTCAGACAGGCTTTCCTACTTCCTTGAGTATTGACTTTTTTTTTTTACTTTCAGCATTGAGGCACCATAAAATTTCTGAAAGGGTTAAATAAGATAATATAAAATACTTAAACCACAGCTTGACATATGGATGTTATTATACACTACATGAATGGAGAATAAAACTGGCATAAATCTATAATTATTTTGGGCAGTTATAATAACAATGGCACTCTGTCAGTTACTTTCCTCAAATTATGCCATTACATCTTGATAAATCTTGAGACCTAGTTGCTCTTACATTTATTTCATAGATGAAGGATCTTGCACTTCAAACTGGTAAGACTTTGAATTCTGTTCTAGTTGATTTGCGCTCATTCCAGATTCTACTTTTTAACTTATAATACTCTCAGTACGAATAACCATATTGCATAGAAGACTAATAAGATACAGCTCACGCATTTCAAGATTGTTTAACTAGACTATTGTCAAGACAAGAAGAAATAATACTACAACATGTGAAGTGGTATTAGAAAGATAAAAATAAAATTTTGAAGAAGTTCTGAAGAGTGAGCTTGGTTCTGACTGGAATAGATGCTTTCCTGTAGAAGAATTTTTAATTTTAGTAAGCTAAGAAAGATAGGTGGAATTTTGGCAGGTGCAAGGAGAATTGCTGGCAAAACAGCTTGAATGAGAGTATTGAAGAAAATGTACAAATCATATTAAAAATGAAGCTGGGAGCCATGTAAGTATTTTCAAAGTGACTATGACTACAATTATTCTCAGTAAACAATGCTATAACTCCTATTAGCACCTATATTTGTTATCTATTGTTGTGTGATCGAGAAATCAGTGGCTTAAAATAATCAATGTCTATCACTTAATTTTTGCAGCAAGAATTTCAGAGAAATGTGGTTGAATGGTTTTTCTCAAGATCTTGCGTGAGCTCGCATTCCAGATGTTGCCTGGTGCAGGAGTTACCTGAAGACCCAACGGAGACTGAATGATCTATTTCCAAATTGATCGCTCTCTTACCTCTTCATACTACCAGGAAGCTTCTAGCTCTTTCTACATGAACTTCTTCATTGAACTGCTTGGTTTTACTCACAGCATAGCAGCTGAGTGAAAAGAGAGAATAAAGTAGAAGCTTCAGTGTTTTCTTGTAACCTAATTCAGAAGTCACAGTTACTTTTTCAGTATTCCTTACAGCTTTATTCACTGTGGGAGGGAGCATACCAAGATATGGATACTAGGAAGTGGCGCATCACCGACGCCATTTTGGAAGCTGACAACCACAGCTATCTTTTTTTTATAAATAAAGTCATGTGTCTTAAGTACGAGTTAATATAAGAAACTAAGAAACTAAGTCAGTAGTTATACTGAAAAACTTATCTAGCATAGGTATCAACTGTCAAAGAAATCAGGAATATCTGAAGCCTTCTCTTTGATATCTCTTCCTTTCATATTGCCTTTCTCACCAAAATTTTAAGTGAAATCTGTTTTCTGAATTCCCCTAAAAAAATGTGTAATTTTAAAATGCTACATATTTTGTTAATCACTTTCTCAAACTCTATTTACTTATTCATATTTTTAAATAAAAACATGTGAAAATTAGGAACTCATCACTACCAGGTACCAAAGAAAACAAGAAAAGTTGTCAAAAGATTCATCTAAGGGCAACTTATCAAGACCTAGTTTGAAAGAGAGCGGTAAAGGCCAGCGATCCTTACTGGTGTCCCAGCATTTGGAGAAAAATTTATTAATAAGCCCAGAGAATGAAGGGGGGAAGTTAGGTCTTATTATCTTTCCACAACATAAAATTGTGCAAATAAAACAATTTGAAAGCTGTCACTTTATGGATTATTGTCTACTGATCCCAGTTTTAGTTACTTTCTCAAATCATAGTTATTTCCTACTGCTTTATCTGGGCTCTCACTTTTATTGGTCCCAAGTTCAATCAAATGAACTGCTGAAAGTGAAATCCTGAACTAGCTCATCTGCTGAACAATGAACTCAAAACAAGCCTAGGGCAGCAAACGGGATTTTAATTGCTTACTGCTATTTCTCCAGTGCCTTGCTCTCTAGGTGATTGTGTGACAAGAGGCCTCACTGAAGTCAGAATTGTGGGACAAAATGCTACAGCACAAATGATAACCACCCGTGACCTTGATGTTGCCAGCATGTCTTCCTTAGTTCAGGTGATACTACTTAACAGAGTCACCTGGAGGTATTAAGAGATTATGGACTTCTCTCACTTCAGAGAGCTCTTGAAAGGGCATAGGGGGAAAATAATAGTATTATCCTTGCCATTAATAAGCACTCATTGAATGCCACCAGAGGGCTAAACATTACAGAGGAGTATCCATTTTGCACACATTACGAAATGCATATGGCCTTTACTTCAGAAACATATTAACACCATTGCTCTTTCTGTCACTTTTATTTTCATTTCCTATAGAATCTTTAGGGACATCTTAGGTGGTAACGACTCATTTGGATTGTTTTTCTACAATGAACTTTCGTCCTCCTTGTCAGTTCATCCCAGTTGGGAAATATGTCTATTCCCAGAAACGATCTCCTTCCTCAGCCTTTTCTACACTGTTCGAAGGGCAAGGATTCAATTCATCCCTCTACAGTTTAATGAGAAGAGTAAAAAGTGACAAATACCAATAAATGTTCGTGGCATTTGCTTTCGCTTTCCCTCTAAAGCAGTTAATATTTCAAGGTAGGCATCGTTGATCTTGCAGTCTGCCAGGCACGTAGGCATGAAGCACTTAGTTAATGCACAGAACGCCCAGTGAGTTGGGAAAACACCTCTGTGCTGGAGATGTGGAACCTGAATGCAGACAAATTCAGAAACTTTCTCCTGGCTACTTCAGCAGTAAACAGTGGAGGGAATTTGAACTTTATATTATCTAGCAAAAACTATAGGCCATTTCCAATGTATCAACCTTGTAGATTAATAGAAAAGGAAAAAACATGACAGCTAATTAAAGAATTTTCTACCAATAATTTTAATATTGAAGATACATATACATATGCTGAATTTGTAAAATCTAAAATGGGGTTTATTTCCTTAAGATACTGTAACTGTAGAGAACAAGGCAAACATCCTAACCATTAAAAAGAGAATGGAGTTGTGATTTGGTTTCATTGTGACAGGCCTCGTGTCATAGAGCTTGTTACATCAAAATTCTAATCACATGTGCACAGAGCCTGAAGCTTATATAATTTTCAAACTCCGGAAAGAATATTTTTAATTATTTTTTACTTTTCATGGTTAAAAGTTTACAATTTTCAAATCGTTTTAAATGGCAAAAAGTAATATCCTTAGCATGATAATCATTGCCTTTAAATATATACTTACAAAAGCTATCCCAACATTTTCACAAACTCAGAATAGGAGTTTGCCCATATTTTCATTATTTTATATTTAGTATCGTACTATATTGCAAATATTTTTCGCAGTTGTTGGTTTTTACTATTATTTATGTCATTGCACAGTATTTCATTGAATGCCTTATTAAAATTGATTTCATTGTAATTTAATTATTTGACTCAAATATACTGTACTTTGCAATTATAGATATTATTGAAATAACTATAACTGGCAAATAAGATTTTTCTTTCTTTTAAATTGTCTCCTTATGATATATTTCCAAGAATAGATAAGAGATAAGAATACTTGAAAATATTTAAGGTATTTGTTGCTTTTTAAATAATTACAAAAGCAACATATGGTTAAAACCTAATGTTTTTTAAATGTTCAAGAAAATATTTAAATCCACCTTTGTAATATATCCATGGTGTTTCGTCTCACTAGCATTGTTTTTTACCTTTATCTCTACCTAATTTGGGTTGCAAGGAGCAATTTTTCCAATGCGTGTGTTTCAGATGAGATTCAAGTCTCAGCTACAGGGACAAAGGATGTTACCCCCGTTTGACCAATCGGCTCAACACATGGTCCCTAAAAACTTTTTTATAGGTATGGGAGTAGCAGTTAGTGGTTTAGTAAAGTGATTCCTAGAATTTATGTAGAAGCTACTCGAAAGAAATTCTTTTGTCTTTCTTCATCCCTGGCTTGATCACAAGAAGACAGAAACTAGAAGCTCTCATATGCAAAATAAAACAAAACATAAGAACAAAAGAAAATCAACAAAGTAAAACAAAGAGTAAAATACGGAGAAAAATGAAATCCTTCTCACATTATTTGAATTCCTGGACCAAGCTTTGCTTGAAAGCTGACTTAGCCCTCGATGTTATAGTTATGTAGGGCAGATTTCTGGATAAATTCTTTTGACTTCGTTTCTGTCATTTAAACTTTAAGTAATGTGCCTTTTATTTTACAACAGTATGTATATGTAGCAATAACGGAAGAGGAAGATAATTAATATGTATCACAGACATATGCTAATAGTAATAATTTAAAAGTTACTGTAAGCATTTTAGAGCATATCCTGCCAGTCTAATTTTCAGTACACATAGCTATATTTGTTCTGATAGATCACACACACACACACGTGTATATATATAGTTTAGTGCTTTAAATACAATAGATGTTAAATATTCTAAAATATCATTAAACCACAGCTTTTTGCAGATTTTAATTAACAAAAGAGTGGTTGAAGATACTAGTGTTCTACAATTTGCATAACTGACTCTCCACTGTTAGACACTTATGATAACAACACATTTATACTATTATAAAAGGGTGCTAAAGACATATGTGACCATCTCTTAGAATTAATTTAATGCAAATTCCTGGCAGTAAAATTATTCCTTCAAAATGAACATTTTCAAGATAAGTAAAATTTGGTGTCTTTGATGGCTTTGTGTTAAATATTACTTTGCATCTTAAGGCTTTTGCATGGGAACCTTGCTCTGGTATTAAATTTTCCAATCCTGCCTTTCTTCCCCCTGTATTAGTTTTCATACTTTCATTTTCTACTTCTAAATAAGTTTATTTCAAGTAACTTTTGTGTAATTAGCAGAGTTGGGTTTTATTTATGACCTAATTTGAGATTCTTGGTCTTTTAGCAGAAGAATAAAATTCATTTTTGTATTGTTACAAAGAATATACTTAGTTTTATTTTTATCATGCTACTTTACTGGTTATCCAATTTTATATTTTTACATTTTTGGCTTCATTTTTCCCCATGTTTTCTATATTTGCTACAAAAATTCTGGTTTCTTTCTTGTCCTTAAGCTAGTCATTTGGAAGGCATGTTTCCTATTTTAAATTCTAGTAGTGAAGATTTGTAGTTCTAAAGAAAATCATCATAAAAAATTTCTCTATTATCATTAATATGAATGGTTAAGAAAACCCTTTTCAACTTTAGTGCATATGAGCTCAAATAGTTAAACAATTTTACTTACTTTTTAATCCCAATCTTATGCTTTTAATTGATTAATCCCATGTTTTATCATTTCATTCATTGCTAAATTATTTTATTATGCACCTTAATTTTCAGAAATGTTGTTGACATTTTAATTGTTGTGTAAACATCTTGATAAATTACTTAGGTGTCTATTTCTATTTCTTTCATATTTGAGTCTGTATCTTTTATACAGTTCACTCTCTTCCTTAAATGGAGTGTTCCTTGAATTTCATAGGCAAAATCTTTTCATGCCTGGGGGTCACACGTTATTGACTTCCATAAGTAAATTATTTACAAATTGTGTTCTTTATTTCACTCAAATACAGTAAGCTTCAATTTATTATTTTGTGCCATATATTTCCTTCTTCTTCCTTTTAACAGTTTTTTCATTTGTGCTTTAGATAGTTGAAGAAATTCTAATTTATTTTGAAATTAAAATCTAGTGCTAGGTTTTATTGTAGTATTTTTCACTTGTTCATCTCTTTTCTTTTCACCATGAACCTATTCCTGTGCAATTCTATCATTCTGTAAGTTGTGAATGTTCTTTTCCAGTATAATTCACCATGGACTCAGCTCCATTTGTTCTAGTGTCTTCCTTAGGAACACCACTAAGTGTATTTGACTTTTTATTGGATGTCGTTAATCATTATTTACTCTGACAGTTATCCTTTCTTTGCCTTTGTCAGAGTTTCCTATTGATTAGCTTTTGGATTTTATTTTCTTCAGTGCCAATTCTTGATTTTAAGTAATGCCATACTAATTCTAGTAGAGCTTCATCTATTCCATCTTCTTTCTTCACTCTTTCTCATCATCCTTTTTAGTTTTAATTTGTAATGTTACCTCATGTTTTTTATCTCTTTCTAAGTTTTCTTTAGCTTAATTAAGCATACAAAAGAGTCAAAGCAATCTGAGAACCAAGATGCATATGTAACAAATTCTATTTCAAAGTTTCAGGGCTCCCTATGTTTTGAGTGCTACATTTACTTTTTTATATTATACTTAATCATAAATTCCATTATTTTCAGCCAGTCATTCATCCTGAAAAGGGATGAAACTTATGTTGATACTTAATTTGCACAGAAATGATGTGAATAGATACTTTTGTGGAATATCAGTTATTAATTGTGATAACAGAATTCTCATCTCAGATCCTGAAGTTCAGTGGCCACATGGTAAGTTTTCATGCTATCTTTAATTGACTCAGTAGCATAAAAAAGATAAGTATGTAGGTTACAGGTATTGTTCTCAATATCATAAAAATTCTGCATTAGGATCATTTTCTGCAACCAGAAATGTCTTGGTATTCATTCAAGTGAGTAGATCCTGATTCCTTACTTATTCTTTTATAGAGAAGTTACAACACATCTCGTGTCAAGAAGTATCAAGGGGCCGGTGAGATTGCTCAGCGGCGTAAGCACCTGCCTGGCAAGCGCGAGGGCCCGAGTTCGACTCCTGGAACCCACATACGAAGAAAGGGCCAGTGATATCACTCAGCGGCACGGGCGCCTGCTGGCGCGCGAGGCCCTGAGGTCGACCCCCGGTACCCACAAAAAAAAAAAAAAAAAAGAAGTATCAAGGAAAATGTGCGCCACACACAATCCCCAGCTAGCACTGACTTTTTGTTCCTTCTGGCTATGATTGAACTGAAGGACTACATCTGCAGGTGCCTCAAAAAGTGGTGGCAAAATATATCAAATGAGTGACACCAATATTTATATGAATTTCCTGTAACGGTTTCAACTGTTCCTTTTTTTAATTGACAAGCAAAATTTTTATGTATTTATGATGTACAACATGAAATACACACACACATACACATTGTAAGATGGCTAAAGCGAGTTACTTATGTCTTACTTCACTTTTTTTAAGTGGGAATACTTAAAATCTACTCCCAAAACTTTTCAAGTGTGTTATAAACATTATTACTAACTGTGGTCACCATGATATACAATAGAAGTCTTGAAGTTATTCCTCCTAACTAAAATTTTATGTCCTTTGATCACCACCTGCCCAATTCCCTTTCTCCTCAGTCTCTAGTAACCACTATTTCACTCTACTTCTATGATTTGAACATTTTTACACTCTACACATCAGTAAAATCATGCACCATTTGTCTTTCTATGCCTGTCTTATTGCATTTAAAGTAATGTTGCTGAAGTTTACATATGTTGTTGCAAGTGACAGCATTTTCTTTTTAAATATTAAATACTACTCCACTATGAATAATATTTCACTAAACATACAAATTTACAGATATTTGCATGTACGGATTTTGTTTAAGAATTATTCCAACACTTGGGTTGCTCTCCTGTCTTAACTATTGTGAATAATAGTGCGATGAATATGGGGTGTAATGAACATAGGAATGCAGATACCTCTTCAACATACTGATTTCGGTTTCTTTGGATAAATATACCCAGTAGTGGGATTTCTGGCTCATATGGTTGTTCTATTTTTAAATTTTTTAGGAAACTCCATACGGTTTTCCATAATGATTTTATGTATTTATGATCTTACCAGCAGTATACAAGTGTTCCCTTTTCTCCGCATCCTTGTTAATGCTTGTTATCATTTTATTTTCTGATACAAGCATTTCTAATAGGTAGGAGGGCTTAACATTCTTGTTTCGATTTACATTTCCCAGATGATCATTGATGCTGAGCATTTTTTTCATGCACTTTTGGGCCATTTGTGTGTTTTTAGAAATGTCTATTCAGAGGCCGGTGAGATAGCTCAGCGGCATAAGCGCCTGCCTTGCAAGTGTGAGGTCCTGAGTTTGACTCCCGGGTACACACATAAAGGAAAAAAAGGGCTGGTTGATATCGCTCAGCAGCACAAGCCGTTGCTCGCAAGTGCAAGGTCCTCAATTTGACTCCCAGTACTCACATTAAAAAAAAAAAAAGAAAAAGAAATGCCTATTCAGATATTTTCTTATTTTTAATAAGTTTTGTGTTTTTGCTATTGAATTCCATATACATATTAGAAATTAGCCCTATGTCTGATATATTTCACACACTATAACGCTTGAGGCATGATGTATGGAAAATATATTCTCCCATTCCATACCTCCATTCCATTTCCAAAGTACTATTTATTTTAACAAGTACATTGCCTCATAAAAACTATAAAGGAAAATGCTTTACAGTTGAAAATGTTCAACTGCTTCATTCTACATTATAGGAATTGCTGTACCAGTACACATCTTTTTAAATCCTACTTTGAATCCTTTTTTCTGTTTCAGGCAATTGATTTTCCACATCCTGTTCTGCATGGGGAATGAGGGCCATATTTGGCAGATGACTAAACTTTGTTGTTTTCTACAGGAAAATAAATTTGTTCAGTTTTACTTTTACTTCCATTCTTCTTGCCTGTGCATGTAAAGATAAGCATAAATATGAAGGGCCAACAAACTTATACCCTGCATGAATGTGGAGACTAACACGATTTAGTGAAGAACTGGCATTTAAATTGGGATTTTTCAGACATGCTACTTTTCCAGCAATTACCCAGTCTCTTCCGAGAGAATGTCTGGATTTGACTTGACTAGAAAATATCCTTTTCTCTACTCCTTTCCTTTAATATGCAGAGTGAAATCGGGATAAACAATGGATTTGAGGAATAAGCGAATCTACCACTTTCTGCATTGTATAAAATCGGGAACACATCTTCCTAAGGCTTAAAATGAATACAAAATATAAAATAATCTATAGAATAATATCTGCTTCATAATATCTTTGTGATAATTAAGATATACAACATATTTTATATTCAACAAATGTCAATTTCCTGTCCCTTCATGGATATTTCAAGTTTTTGTTGTTTATTTGTTTGCTATTTTGTCTCAATTGTAAACTGCTTGAAAGGTTTCATGTTTAAAATAACCTCTACTGGAAAGAAAGATGGTAAGGACAGGGGAGGAAAGGGAGCGAGAGGTAATGGGACTGAAATTGAGCAAGATACATTAAATACACACACCAACTTCCCAAAATGAACCCCATCATTGTGTATTAGTAATATACCCTAGTAAAGTCCATCACAAAATAAAATAAAATAACTTTGACAACATCAAGGAACAAAATGTAAGCCAAAACTGTAAGTGCCCTTGAATTAAAAACTATGTATTTTCAATAAGCTATTTCCTATATTTAAAATTCTGGAGATTTATTTTACAGATTTGAAGTTTCTACTAGGTTTGTTGATCACTTATTAAGATCAATTCAAATTATACACAAATTAACTTGAATGATAGAATGTGTGTCAGTCTCCATATATTCTGTTGTTTTCCATCATCGGTTTGCTCACAAATTGTAAATCTATGATTATTCACTGATAGCTAAGTACTTACCAATAGTAGATCAATGAGTGAGTCCCTATTCCACACATGATGATGTGTGATTATTTTTAAATGTTAATTTTTGAATTTTTTTTTTTTGTGTGTGTGTGTGGGTACCAGAGGTCGAACTCAGGACCTCGCGGGCCAGCAGGCGTCCGTGCCGCTGAGCGATATCATCGGCCCTTTTTTCGTATGTGGGTTCCAGGAGTAGAACTCAGGACCTCACCCTTGCCAGGCAGGTGCTTATGCCGCTGAGCTATCTCACTGGCCCAATTTTTGAATTTTTAACCATAATTTTAAATGTTAACTGTAAAGAAAAAAATAGACATCAGAAATGTGTATTTCAAGTATGAAATTTGATGAATAAAAAAAGATATACATCAATAGCATCTACCATGAGCTGAAATTATTCTAAGATTAATACATTTAATAATTATAGGGGGCCGGTGAGATGGCTCAGCGGCTTAAGCACCTGCCCGGCAAGCACAAGGGCCCGAGTTCGACTCCCGGAACCCACATACGAAAAAGGGGCTGGTGATATCGCTCAGCGGCACGGGCGCCTGCTGGCGCGTGAGGTCCTGAGGTCGACCCCCCGGTACCCACGAAAAAAAAAATAAATAAATAAATAAATAAAATAATAATTATACTTAATTGATAAAGTCAGTTTAACTATTGTCCCAATTTTTAGATAATGACAATTATGCAAACATCATATATAACTTTCCTAGAGTCACACATTGGTAAATGACGGGTTCTGACAACACATTGTGTCATCTAAATATATACCTAAATTTCTAAAGAGAAAGATTGTTCTAGAATAATAGCAATGTGCCCAATTCCTGTTTAGGACTTAAAGGCTCTGCATCTTTATACTAATTCCTGAATTTCAGGAAAGACTAACACTAATATATAGTCTTGGTCGATGGTTTGAATATGTAAAAGATAACTTTTTCATGAACACTTACTTAAAATATCTCTGCTGTCATTGAAAGATGGTATTGAAAGTTTAGTGTATAAAAACCATCTATAACTGGAATATATCAAGAACCTTCCCTGACTACATAAATAAATTGAATAATTGGGCCCATGCTGCATGTAGAAACTCATGTTCCTAGCAATTATTCCCTGAAGGAAGATAAGTTTATTTATCAATGTCTACTTGCTACATGGTTCAAATAAATCTTTTTCTAAGTGAAGCATCTGACTTGCAGTCCACGACTATCAGTAAAACATGACCATTCAACCCAATCACTAATTTACACCTTGGCTCAAAACAAGCCCGAGTGCAATATACAGCCTCAATTCCAGGCTGACAAAGCGTTGATCTTTAATTTGACGTTAAAATCAATTATTGGAAAATAGAGAGCAATAGTACCATTAGGGAAATTGCTGTTGATTTTACATTCTGTCATATCAATGTGAGCTATAGATTAATATTCTTATATTTTATTGTTAAAACATTTTAATTTCCTTTTAAGCATGAATTTCAAATTGTGATGAGAACTCAGCTCAGGAGTTCCTATTTGCATATAAAAGCGACAATATTGTGACACTTACCTGTCAGCAGGTACTATAACCCCCTAAAGATGTTCACCACTCAAAATCTCTTTAATGTTGAAATCTAACTGGAGAATTCAAGAAACAAAAAAAGTATATAAGTAGTGTATCTAATGCTTATTTAATGTATCTTCCAGATTTGCTGATTTTGTGATTAAAGAAAAGAAAGAAAAGGCTATTTTCACTTTCTGGAATAACTGAAAAAAAAGCATTCGACTTCGTTGAGCCTAACTTTGTGGATAACTGTTGGACCTCCCCATATGGGATATATTTAAATACTCTCTGAGCCTGTTGCATTCTGCTCTTTTTATATTCAGAAAAAGATATTTCAAGCCAACAGCAGAATCTGTGCCCTGACAAAGATTATACTGGGGATACTGGGTTAAGAAAATAAAAATGAATCTAAAGTATCATTGATAGCTCTCTTTCTGTGTCTCCATTTTTAAATCTTCAAGTTAAAAAGTTACAGAGACAAAAAAAAAAAAAATAGCCTAAAAACTCAGAGCATTGATCCAAAGCAAGGCACTTCACCCACCCCCCCAAAAAACCACAGCTTTTTCCCAGTTTATGAAGTCCTCCTTTTACAGAGGGATGTTTGCAGCAGACAAGTTTGTGAATATAAAGCACTGGAAGGGTATATCTACTGTGCATTTGTCTATTTCCCTCTGTCTCCTATAGCTAAAAGAGTAATTAATACTGCTACTTCTCAAACTCTTTAATGAAACTGAGAGAGAAGAAATAATCCCAAACTCATTCCCTGATACCAAAACCGGAGAAGAACTCAACCCAGAAAGAGAACTATAGGCCAATCTCCCTAATGAACATAGATGCAAAAATCCTCAATAAGATACTGGCAAACAGAATGCAGCAAATCATCAAGAAGATTATACACTATGACTGAGCTGGATTCATCCCAGGGATGAAGGGATGGTTTAACATACGTAAATCAATAACTTTAATACACCATATTAACAGAGCCAAGGCAAAAACCTTATGATCACCTCAATAGATGCAGAAAAAGCTTTCAACAAAGTCCAACACTCATTCATAATAAAAAGCCTACAGAAAATTGGAATAGATGAACTTTACCTCAATTTGATAAAAGCTATCTATGACAAACCCACAGTCAACACCATACTAAATGGGCAAAAACTGAAAGCTTTCACTCTAAAATCACGAACAAGACAAGGATGTCTGCTGTCACCACGCTTATTCAATATAGTTGTGGAAACATTAGTAAGAGCAATTAGACAAGACAAAGAAATAAAAGGAATAAGGATAGGAAAAGAAGAAGTTAAATTATTATTATTTGCAGATGCCATGATACTCTACACAAAATACCCCCAAAATTTCACCAAAAGACTTCCACATTTAATACTAAATTAAGTAGCATAGCTGGATACAAAGTCAACCCTCAAAAATCCATAACCTTGCTGTACACAAATAACAAACTTACTGAGAGAGAAATTAGGGAAACTGTGCCTTTCTCAATAATATCTGAAAAAACTAAAGACTTAGGAATCAATCAAACAAAGGAAGTAAAAGACCTCTACATTGAAAATTACAGTACTCTGAAAAAGGAGATTGATGAGGATATCAGAAAATGGAAAGATATCCCTTGCTCATGGTTAGGAAGAACCAACATAGTGAAAATGGCCATACTTCCAAAATTGTTACACAGATTTAATGCAATCCTGATAGAAATACCATTAGCATTCCTCATAGAACTACAGAAAACACACCTAAAATTCATTTGGAATCAGAAGAGACCTAGAATAGCAAAAGCAATTCTGGGCAAAATAGGCAAGGCAGGTGAATCACAATCCCTGACTTGCAATTATACTACAAAGCTACTGTGATAAAATCAGCATGTTATTGGCAAAAAAACAGACCCGAGGATCAATGGAACAGATTAGAAGATGCAGACACAACTACAAACACACTCAGCCACGTTTTGTTTGACAAAGGGGATGAACAAGTCCACTGGAAGAAAGATAGCCTCTTTAATAAATGGTGCTCGAAAAACTGGCTCTCTACATGATGAAGGCTAAAACTAGACCCATGCCTATCACCATGCACTAAACTAAATCTAAAATGGATCAAAGATCTAAATATTCAAAAAGAAACACTAAATTTACTGGAAGAGAAAGAAGATAGAAATTTTGAAGACGTCAGTTTAGGAGGAGAGTTCATGAACAAAACCCAAACTGCATGGGAAATACTTCAAAGAATCAACAACTGGGATCTCATCTTATTAAAAATCTTTTGCACATGAAAAGTAATCACCAACAGAGTGAAAAGACAACTCACAGGGTGGGAAAAAATTTTAGCCAATTGTCCCTCAGAGAAAAGACTTATATCTAGAACATATAAAGAACTGAAAAAAGTCAGACCCCCCCAAATTCAAAGACCCAATCCAAAAATGGTCATCTGTGATGAATATGCACTTCTCAGATGAAGAACTACGAATGGCAAATAAATATATGAAAAAATGTTCAAAATCATTGGTCATTTGAGAAATGAAATTAAAACAACACTGAGATTCTATCTCACTCCAGAAAGAATGGCTATTATCAAGAAATCAACCAATAACAAATGCTGGATGGGCTGCAGGGAAAGAGGAACTATTCTCTACTGTTGGTGGGAGTGTCGACTGGTGCAACCACTGTGGAAATCAGTGTGGAGATTCCTTAGAAAAACTAAGATTAGAGGTTCCATTCAACCCAGCTATTCCCCTTTTGGGTGCTTTCCCAGAAGAATTAAAAACATCGTACCACAGCGATATATGTTGCTTCCATGTTTATAGCAGCACAATTTGTAATAGCCAGATCTTGGAAGCAACCCAAATGCCCATCAACTGAGGAATGAATAAAAATGATGTGATATTTTTATACAATGGAGTATTTCTCAGGCATAAGGAAGAATAAACTTGAGACTTTTATACGTAAATGCCTGCAACATGAGACCATACGCATAAATGAAATAAATCAGACTTGCATGTGTAAACATTGTATTGAATCCCTAGGTAAGAAACTGAAAGAGTAAATAAGATCCCAAATGTACAATAGATATTTGTGAAATGGGAAGAAATTGTTCTAAAGGAAAGAGAAACTGGGATGGAAGAAAGGAGAAAAAAAAAGAAGGGAAAAGGAAAAAATATATATATAAATATACAAGATAGTTAAGATAGTTACACTACTAATTTCTATTAGTTCATTGAAAAGAAAGGTTTGTGCTTATATTGTTTGATCCATTTTTCATGCCAATCGCTTGAAATCTGAGCAGCTACTTTGAACATAACAATGCGCAATGTATTAACTATTGTTACTCTCTTGTTATCTTGTTTTGAAATTGTTTATCATCATTTTTCTTGTTTTTCTCTTTAAAATAAAAAAATTTTTAAAATGAAAAATGAAAAAAATGAAATTTCTCCATTAATATAACCTTAATGTCAAAAGAAAGTTAATGTATTCTCTCATGGGAACTGCTGTGAGGAATAAATAAAATAACATGGTAACATGCCTGGCCCATGCAAGATGATTGGTCTGTTATCGGTCTCAATGTTTTCATTAAAGTAGTTGAATCAAAAAACCTGGAACTCTGGATCACTTTTTCTTCACTATTGTTATTCTCCATCACATACGGGTCCGGTCTTCACTCTAATTTTTTTTGTTTTTTTGTTTTTTTTTTTGGTGGGTACCGGGGGGTCGACCTCAGGACCTCGCGTGCCAACAGGCACCCGTGCCACTGAGCGATATCACCGGCCCTTTTTTCATATGTGGGATCCGGGAGTCGAACTCGGGCCCTCGCGCTTGCAAGGCAGGCGCTTATGCTGCTGAGCCATCTCACCGGCCCTTCACTCTAATTTTTTAACTGTACAGTGATGATTTTAATTTTTGCCCCTGGCCCTTCTCAATTTAGGTCTAATTCTTTTGATGTGACTTGCATACATTACATTTCATTCACAGATTAACGGCACTCCTGGATATCAGTGTTGTTTTTAGCATTTGGTAAGACATCAATCTTCCCAAGGCTTCCATTTAACCTTCTCTTAGAGCAGACATTTTGAGAAGGTTTTTATCCTTCCATTTGTGACTGGTTTTACACTGCAAGCAAAGTTCTGGTCCAATCCAAAATTAGTTTAGATATACAATAAATTCACTGATCTGCTAGCACTCAGAATTCAAGATATGACATTTATGCACAGAAGTGTCCATGAAAACTTAAAAATTTAAAGCTACAGAATATCTAGTAAATTTCCCAGTTGCTTCCATCAACCAACATCCAACTCTTCAAAAGACAGGTTGGCACAAGGAAGTGCATCCAGTTCCTCCACTTTTCCTTCAGAATAGTTTCTGAATATATACTATCTTACTTTTATAAACTACACACTGAATTATATAGACTTCATTTATCACCTTGTTTATTTCATATAATAATGCTTCTTGGTAAAATGTCTTCAAAAACCTTTTTATAGCTGCATAATGCTCTATTTTATTCATTCCCCATGAATATTAGTTAAGTAATACTTAAGTGCTGCTATGTTCAAGCAACTGAATAAAATTTGAAGGTTTTACTGATACATTAGTCCTTTGTGTGTCCTAAACTGAAAGATGTTATTTGAGATGATAGCTTTAGAAAGAGGAAGCTTTCTGTCTTCTAAACACTGTGGACCAGTGAAACAGTTTTGCAGGTTTAATGTAGTTGAAACTTGGCGAAAAAAAATGAGGCTCTTGTCAATCTCAAACAAACTCAAAATTGAGTATTTCTTTAAAAAGCCAACAGATTTGCCTATACCTTTAGTAAATGTATTTCCTCAAAAACAAAAAAAGGGACATGTTAGGGGTGTCTGTCTTTATAATATAACCCAAAAATTATGGAAAATAGATTACTGATTTTAATTTCCTTCTACTTTTTTAAAATATATTTTTGGTTAAACCCTTTAGGATATCTGCTCAATATATAATTTATTTTCCCTAGACTATCTGCTTAAGGTTTTCTCATGTTCATCAGTTTCTCTGCTTGAAAAAGCTACAATGCCAATTCTAATGATTACTATAACTACAATTAATCTATCACACCTATATAAAAAGTACAACTGGATTTTTCAAGAGCATTGTTTAATTTAATATTAAAAGGTCTGGTTACCCCTTACTTTTTTTTTTTTTTTTTTTTGTGGGTACCGGGGTCGACCTCAGGACCTCGCGCGCCAGCAGGCGCCTGTGCCGCTGAGCGATATCACCGGCCCTTTTTTCATATGTGGGTTCCGGGAGTCGAACTCGGGCCCTCGCGCTTGCCAGGCAGGCGCTTACACCACTTAGCCATCTCACCAGCCCACCCCCTACTCTTATACATGGTTTTTCACAGTTAATATTGATCTGGACACGCTACGGCTTAACAAATTTCCCCAACATACAAATCCAAATAGTTTTAACACTGTTAAATATAATACCCATTTTTATACCTCCCAATTTTCTGTGTCTCAGAGCAGGATAGTTTTTTTATTAATTCTTTGCCTTCGGCATATCTTCAGCCATAATTCCAGTTTATTTAACTATATTTAAGAGTCTCCTCAGTACTAGAATAAGCATCACACACACACAAAAATTTTCAGTGTGGCTTACTTAAAAAAATTCCAAAAACTGCATGTGGCTTTTAATGTTAGTATTTAGCTGCTTTAAATTAGAAAATATTTGAATAATTAAAAGGTTATTTGGGGCTGCTGAGAGAGCTCCATGGTAGAGTGCTTGCTTAGCATGCCCAAAGCCCTGGTTTCAACCCCACCACTACAGTACCAAACAATGAATAAATAATATATTCTTCCACACCAATATCCAAAATATAGGTATCTATCCCGTCTAAATTAAATTTCTTAATTGAGGGTGCAATGGGCATAGCTCACTTAATTGAATGATTATGCCAGAATTCATCAATTAGCCATGTTAATGCATCTGTCTTTTCTTTAATTTCTTAACCATCAATACCATTTACCATTGAGCCCATTCATTAAACAAATGTGTGTATATGCACACACTTGCAGCCCACTATGGCTCAATAAAATTTTACTAAATAAATAACAGGGAAGACTAGGAGAGAAGGCAAATGTGTGAAAGATCTTCAGAGAAATATATTTGAAAACCAAGCAGGCAAATTAATAACAATTTTCTCTGCTCTATAAACATTCTTTTCCCTTACATACAGAAAAACAAATGATCTGAGAAAGCAAATTTAGATTACTTAAGTCACTGATAACTAACACACTTTCACTAAAAATAAGCAAGCAAATAGAAACAGTAAGGAAATGTTGATCCAATTTGTGTTTACATTGAAAGAATTACATGAACATTTTTCAGAAAAGATGGAGTTAGGAGATTGTCTCACTGTTTTTCAAATATAAACTTTTATTTCAGTAAGCCCGAGCAGGTGGCTTGATTGAGAGAATGTGGATTAGAACCATGTGTGAAGATGGGAATCTAAATACTGGTGTTAGCACTGAAAACCCATCTGAATCTGTTGACCATTTAGAGCCTTGGTTTTCTTAGGAATAAGAATTGAAACAAAACAGCGATCATAAAATTGATGTTAGCCCTTCTAAGAGTCATGTTCTGCATCCCCTATCTTCCCAACAACGTATTTATCAAGCCCTTAAAAAAATCTCATTAACATATTTAAGTAAGATTTCACTAGAATAAAGAATCTAGTCCAGTGGGTTAGAAAATCATTAGACCAGACAAAGTCTCATTCTTTGTGGATGTGAATATTCTGTACAAGTCTAAATCAGGAAAACTAATAATTATGTACAATCAAATGTTTTAATTTATAAATTGTCAAAATTCAATAGTGAACAACTGAGTGAAACTGAAACCAAGGACTTCTGGAACATTCACCACCCTCGTGACACCCTTTGATCTTTCCTCTACTTTGGTATTCTCATGAGTCCACAACACATCGATCTGTAAAGGTAACTCAAGCTTTTCCTTAAATCTCTCCTTAAATACTGCTCAGCCTTAGGTACACTTTAGGCTCATGTTTCACTCAAAGGCCCAGCCTTGGGACACCCAGCAGGGGTACAGAGGCCCTGCCCTGGATCTTCTCCAGCTGTTGCCTTTAGAGTTCCTGGAACCCACCCAATTTATTCTCACCTCCACAGCTCTGCACATACACAGGCAAATTCATACTTCTTTGTGAACAGGATTCCTACTTTGTTTATTCAGGGGTGTTTTTGCTTTCCCTTCCTTAAGGTTTTATTGCTTTCAGCCATCCCTCTGTGAGCCTCTTCCCCACAGCTTAGGTTTCAGACCTCTCAAAGTGGTGACCATAAAACTCTGACCTTGGCTTTGGCAAAGCACTTGCCCTGCTAAGTTGTGGTGTTGTTAAAACTATCTTTCTCCACCCCAGGAAGCTGAGATATTTGCAAGGAGAAAGACTATAATTTTATCTCCACTGGTGCCTCATAGAGGAATTAGTAAGTGATCACTAAATGTTTCCATAATAAGAATGAAGAAATAGTTAAGAATCATAAACTCAGGGTCAGGGATATAGCTGAGCGACACAGCGCCTGCCTGGCAAGCACGAGATCCTGAGTTCAATTCCTGATGCCAAAAAGAAAAATCACAAACTCTAGAGATAATAAAGAGATAATAAGATTCATTGATCCAAAAGCAAATGCTTTTTGAGGTTTTTAAATCATACCACATACTAATTACAGTAATTTTCAGCTAAGATGTAATTATTACGTATTGCAAACATGTACTAATGCAAATAAAAATTTTTAAAAAGACATTCCCATCAATTATAAGGTGCAGATCTTTTTTTCATATTTTAAGTATTTATAATGCCTGCATGCCATGTATCATTGATAATGTTGGTCATTTTCTGTCTTTTAGTAAAAATAAAAAATGACCACCTCAAAACTGGCAAAATAAGTGTCAATGACCTGAAAGAAAATCTGACATTTGTCTTTCATTCGCTAGAAACCAGAAGATTTTGCAAAAGGATTAGGAGTGGGTGAATCAGAGGTGTTTGTTCTTCATGGCCAAGAGTACAATAGGAGGTAGCCCAGGGCGAAATAACCGCAAAGCTCATGTAAGTGTCCTCCCTTGATAACCCTCTGTTCTTTATGAAATATTTCACGAAATCTCCTTGATGGGGCAGAAGGCTACTTTACACAGAAAAACGTCAACAGCAGTATTCTCCACAGGAAAAGATTCTGATGTGAATTATTTATTTTAACCAATTTATTTTTCCTTTCTCTTTTTATATGTTCAAGGAAATTATTTATGCCTAATTGAATATAAAATGACTTCCTCCATAACTATAAGCTAAAAGCTGTAAAGAAGCAAGAAACATATAAAATCTAATTTGATTTTTTTTTCTTTATGAGAGGAAAAGGCAATAAGTGTGGGGTGCCTAATCTGTGACATTTTAAACTTCAACCTCTAGAGTTCAATAAGGTGCCAGGCAACAATTCAGAAGAAAAAACGAGCTCCTTTAATATTTAATTAACTTAACAGCTTGAGTTTGTCTAAAATTATCCTAAACATTGTTAAATTACTTTTCCAAGTTCATTACACTTCAGATGGATAGCATGCATTTTTCCCACCTAAGACATGATGGAGATAATATTCTATACTTTTACAAAAGTATAAATTGTAAGAAAAAAAATATGTTGAAGTGGAGAGTTTGCTAGGCACCAGCATGAAACAGAACGTGAATTTTGGTTTATTAGTATTCTAAGTCAATACACCTATCCACATATCAAATTCACTTTATTTATCAAAGTCTGCTTTCATTTCCTCACCACTAGTTGACAAAAATCCATTTTCCGTTGCCTTTTAATGCCTCGATTTGTTTGTCTCTCAGCACAGGTACAATTCCCTGCCGGTGAGTGGCTGGGCTGGAAATCGTCATGTCTCTCCTCAGCATGGGCTGCATGTGGCACAACACTTTCTATTGTGAAAGGGCGTATTAAATGGGTGAATCACACTGTGCTTTTTAAAAAAATAATAAAAAAGGAAAATAGCTTTTTTTCATTGCATAAAAGGCTCAGAATGAAATTTTAAGGGAAAATATCATAAACACGTAAAACTCACTTGATAAATGTTTCTAAAAATGCCTTTAAAAATGTTAGCAAAATGTGTATCACTACTTTCTTCGTCTCTGCACTCTCAGAGCTGTGTGATTTATATTTCAAAGTGTACACTGGGATAAATTTTGTACAGCATTTCTAAATAAAGATCAGAGTCCCGCAGTATCAGTCCGTTTTATTAACAAAAAGTATGGCAAAAAAATTGTAGAATATCTGAAAGTCATACACAAGATTTCAGGGCTGTGTGTGTGTGTGTGTGTGTGTGTGTGTGTGTGTGTGTGTGTGTGATTTTAAAAGAGGACTGATATTCCATCTTCAAAAGGATTCTAATTATCCGGAGCTTGTCTGTTAGTGAGGTCACTGGAGGACCAGTGTGGTAGCTGGAAACTGCATCTGTTTCACAGACTCTGAGCGCTATTCTGTTCACTCAGAATTTCCTCTTTTTTTTCCCACTCTCTCCTTGGACCAGTGTTACTTTCCTACCCACTAAACCCCAACTTCATATTAAAACTTCAGAAAAACAATTTATTTTAGATTGTTTAAGATCTACATTTTCAGCACTTCACTGCATTTTATATACATAGTTGTTTGTTTGAGGAAATTAGAAATTTGCTACATTTTGGATGCATACTGTTTTTCTTAATAGAAAAACATTACATTGATATAATAGGAAGGACAAAATGTCTCCTTATGCATCTTTTTTTTTTTTTTTGTGGGTACCGGGGGTCGACCTCAGGACCTCGCGCGCCAGCAGGCGCCCGTGCCGCTGAGCGATATCACCGGCCCCTTTTTCGTATGTGGGTTCCGGGAGACGAACTCGGGCCCTCGCGCTTGCCAGGCAGGCGCTTATGCCGCTGAGCCATCTCACCGGCCCTCCTTATGCTTCTTTTTTAAAAAAAAAGTACACATGCAGGTATTATGAATCAATTTTTTAAATGTAAGTGAAATAGTAAATTAAAGGTGCATGAAGTCTTACGCCCAGAAAAATCAGTTTGCAGTGAGAAAATTCCTTTATTTAATATATATAATAGAAGTTAACACTTACTTAGTATCTACTCTGGAGCAGAATACTCAAAGTCCTTATACATGGCATTGTTTAACGCTGACAGTGTGTCTGTATTATATTCAAAGGCACTGAGACATTAGGAAACAGGTAGTTAATATGTGGAAACCCCGGAATTTGAACACTGCTAATCTGGTGTGGAGCCCTTGTTCTTAACCAGTACACTGTATGGCTTCTTAGCTCTTTTAGACTGGTCTATATTGAATCTCAACTCCTACCTTCTACCTCTAGAGCCGCATGCATGTGAAATTGAACCAGAAAAAAAGTACAAAATCCAAACTTTTGCACTCAATAGCTCGGGAAAGGAAATCTATAAGGCAATGTCACACCTGGGGAAAGGTACTCTGATCTCCACTATAGATTTTACAGACATAGATTAACCAATAAAATAATTGTATATTGATCTAAGTTTCTGTCCATCAATATCTGAAAAGAAATGTTACAGATTTTCAACTCCCTCAGCACTTTGATTTCAATTTATAACAGATACTTAAAATACAGCATAAGTGTTTTTCCCCAGATCTAAGCATTAATTACAGTGGGTGTGCAAGGGGTAATCATTCAAACTTTTGGGGGAGCTGATGCTTTTGATTTTTCTTTATCCTGACTTCAGGGCACATGTTTGATCTGTATGACCATATCTTGCATTGAATTTTGATTTCTGAACTATCATGAGTCAAGACGATGACTACACATTTGAATAAATTAAAGTATATCAAAATATAACAATGTGAAATTTTATTTTGTAGTCAAAGAGAGCTGAATACAAGGAAACAAATGGGAAGATAATTTATTTACATTCTCACATTTTTTATTGGAAAAACCAGTGGGTTTTTTTCAAATGAGGAACCTTCATTTGTTACCACCATCATCATGAGATTGGAAATTGCTTGTACCTAGTGCATATGTGTGATAGTAACACATTATAGTGTTTACAATATAAAAGATTTTTAAATCCTATTGTGTTTAATACTTTCAACACTAATATAAACTCTCTAACCTAGATAATATCAGAATCTGATGTTGTGAATTAACAATATTCCCTTTCCTGCTTGCATTTTGTACCAATTTAGAAGTAAAATAAGTCTCAAAAAGATGGATAACAAAATTGGATAACAGCATTGGAACTGATGTAGACTTTGGGGAAATAAATAGCTTGTTAGATGAAAATGCTGAGGATGGGTGGTTACTTTGAGAGAAATTTTTAAAGGATTAAAGCGTAAGATGAAAATACAGACTTGATAACACTGATATTTCTATGTGAGTGATTCTAAGTCCAATATATTCACTGTGCTGCTTTAACTTCTTAATCTTTAATATATTATCATGTTTTTATGGAACACCTGAGGACTTAGTAAAATGAAGGGGAAAATAAATAAATTCAAAAAATTCTACAAGTTATCAGCGTAAATATGATCCATAACATTGAATGGTTTTTATTTAAATTATGAAGAGTAAGATATAAGATAAAAAATCTCATTGTCAGTATAAATGTAATCCATAAGATTAAATAGTTTTTATTTAAATTTGTTGCCTTAAGACATTAAATAAGAAATTTAAAATATTAGCATCATCTAAATACATTGATTTTAGGGATAAAAAGATATTAGTAAAGAGAGAAATGATGGCAGACCTCCATACAAATGAAGCTTCTCATTGGTAAGAGATACTTTCTAAAGGACAGAGAAAGTCTGAAAGAAAGCAGAAAATTCATTATAGCATAAGGAGATAATTGTGTAGATGCAAAATAGAAGATAATGTGTACCCATTGAATAAGGCAAATGACACCTACAAAAGAGAGGTGTCTCTCTTTTTGCGGATCTGGCATCCATGAGGAGGGTCTTGTAGGGCAAGAATGGAATTTGAGGTAACGGAGTGGGATCTTATATAAAAAGTAACATTATTATTAGAGGAGGGGACCCAGAAATACAGTGATTAGCAAAAAGTCTACACAGGCATGTAATAATGAGGACCCAGGTTAGCGAGGCAACAGCATAGACGGAAAGGGAAGGGTGAATCTGAGAAACAGTTGCATACACAACTCTAGTCAAGGATCTAACACCCATTGTTTATAGAACAAGAATTAAATAGAAAAGCCTCCTTATGATCTGAATCTAAAACGGAAGAATATAGGTAATCTACGAGTTTATTAAAAAAAAGCTAAAAATTCAGTTCTGGATTTTTTTTAATGATCTGTGTAATATGAAATCTTCCTTAGAATGTAAGAGAAAGAGAATTCTCTGACCCAGAACAGGATTTGTTAATTTCCGACTCCTTTCTGTTTCTAACTAACTTCAGTAATGTGAATGCAATTATAACCAAACAGAGAGACCTCCAGTGTATGCAAATCCAGACTGAAAAAGGAGCAGAAGTTCTAGGATAAACACGAGTTTCTAATTAGCTTTTCAGAGGGGATGAAAGACCGAGGAACATGCTCTTTGTAAACCGGCAGGTCTCTCACGCGAAGGATGATTAGACTCATTGGGGAAAAACGTGGGAGGCAATAGACTGCCTTTCCATTTTAGGTGAAATGAAGCAAGTATAAATGGTGTCAGAATATTTTAAATTTTTGTAAGTACCTCCTCACAACTCCACATTGTCCCTCGTCGCATACTAATCTTTGCTCTGATGTTAACCTATGCCATGGTCACATGTCTGACCTAAAACAGTCACATTGGATCTGATCTTTCAAAAGAGAATCTGTTAAAAATACATTGTAGATGACTCCCTCCTATCTCAAATGTAGTTTGGTATATTTTCAAAGGAACAATTCTATTTTGTTCTTAAATAATCTTCAAAATACCATGGAGTATATCATAATTTTCAGAGACAAAGTCAAGACACGTGCAATACCATCAGCTGGAAAACGAAGTGGCCCTGAACTTCATTGCAACAACTATTGTTACTTATTTCTCTGATTGATTTAAGGTTACTTGAAGTATTTCATTTGTTTATTCATTCATTCACAATTACCCAGGTAAATTTTAAATGCTTCTAACTTATTGCAAAATGATGTAAAAACCAGATGCGTCAAATATTTTAAAATTCTTTATTTTTATTAACAAAGTTTAGAACTGGGCAAAAGAATCTTCTGCCCAAGTTCTCCTCCGTTGTTACATCTGCCAACTGATTGAGTTAGGCTGATGACCATGGCTCCCAGAAATCAACACGGGACATCATCTTGCAAAAAACAGCAAAAAAAGTGTATTAATTTTGGTACTTGCCACTTTGCAGTCTCATAAACAACAACAACAGCAAGGGCCACAACAAAGGGAATAAGAACAAAGGTGAGGAATTTGTGATTTCAAAACCGACTCATTTGGGGTGTTATTTTGGGGCTCATTGGTAAGGCCAGCTGATGCAGGATTTCAAAGGCAATTAGGGTAAATCAAACTGCAGAACATCCCTGTGGGCTAGTTTGAAGATACCTTCGAAAGATGCTTTTTTCCATGCTAACCCTGGTTTCTGCCACATCCAGCAGCTGCTTTCTTTTTGACAATTCGTCACTCTTGAAAAATGTTTGCAAGCACTTTGGATAATTTCCAATTCATTCTTGCAGGAAATGAGGATTTGCTTCCTCACTTGGGATACCTGCTGCTAGGTTTATTCACTAATAAGCATGATAAATGTTTTAGCCTTTGATCAGTGCTAATTTAACAAGTAAGCTCCCCAGAAAAAAAAGTCTTTGAAGCTCAGGGGCTCAAGACAGCGCATGAGTTGGAAATATGATTGATTGTGCTGCTGTGAGAAATTTCCATAAAAAAACTTTTATCACACTGGTATGTTTTGAACAATTAAATCAAAAATGAAAGATAGTTATCCTTCAAAAAAGGACAGAGGCAACTCAGCAAACTTCACAAGATATATTATAGATATATATATATAGATACATATATGTTTTCTTTTTTTAACTTTTTCACCCACAGTACTTTACCCGTTTACTTTTTTCTTATTTTTCCTATCATCTTGCATGACTTTTTACTCTCGCTTCTTACTTAACCTAACCCTAACCCTAATATTTTAAATAAACTTCAACATGAAGTACATTATGAAAATTGAGCAAATCAAGCAGGGAAGAAACGATGCTTTGCTGTTGTGAGTTTAGAATCTACTACTAGATTAGATAATAAAGGCTCAGACAAAACTGAATGCCTAAATACTGGAAATGTCTGCCTTTTGTTCATTGAAATGTAGTCCAAATATATATTCATCAAAGTAAACAGAAATAATATGCAGACACAGAAAACTCCCATGGTCCCATGTCAGATTTTTAATTCCATCAACATGTGACTATAGAGTTTCTTTCACAACAAAAAAAGAAACTACATTTTCCATTTACCATGAATAACTTTGAGCCTGTCTACCTTAAATAAGTTCTTAGTGTACTTTCAACAAGCATTCCAAAATACCCAACTTTTATAAGAGAAACAATGCAAAGTTAAGTGCATAATATTCGTGATGTTTTCTACACTCGAAAATATTCTATTTGAGAGAAATAGGCATATGAAAATAAGTGTTGGTAGAAGCTGGTCATCACTAATAACGATCTGTTCTTCAATTTCACCCTATAAGGTGACAAAATTAAGAAGTAATTTCATTTCTAAGAAAATTTTGAAAAGGAAAGGTTAGAAAGAAAACTCCAACTATGGCTCAATGATACTTATATCAAGCGAAAAATATGAAGACAATAAAGATACCATTTACTATATATAAACTAAGAATCTATCAACACAGAAATATAATAGTGCTTCATACCACAAAGGAGAAAGTCAGGTGAGGTTGCAGATGACTATAATTCCAGCTACTTTGAGGCTGAGGCAGGGGGATCCCAAGTTTGAGTCCAGCCTGGGCAACTTAGGGAGACTATCTCAAAATAAAATAGAAAGATCTGGATGTGTAGCTGAGTGTTCCCTGGGTTCAATCCCTACTACCCACCCTCCAACTAAAGGAAGTGAAAGGGATAGGGAATAATTTTACAACATTGGGAAGCTAAATTCATATATTTGTGTTTTGTTTTGTTTTGTTTTGTTTTTGCTTTGTTTTTTGAGACAAGGCCTCGCTATGTAGTTCAGTCTGTCCTTGAACTCACTCTATAGCCCAGGCTGGCCTTGAATTTGTGACAATCCTCCTGCCTCCTGAGTTCTGGGATTTCAGATATGTGCCACTAAGCCTCACCTTGTATGTCTGTTTTATAAGAAATAATAATCAGAATATTTAAAATTTGTTAAATTTTGAAAATAGATATACATGTTTTCTAAACTTTTCTGTAGATTTGAGATATTGCAAAATAAAACATCAAATATTTATTTTAGTTTATACATCAATTACTCAAGATTGTAAAAAGAAAAAATATGGTTAACTGTCAGATTGGGGAAATTCTCAAAATGTATCTTATTTACTTCTCTAATTTGGCAATATTTGACATTTTTTCCCTGTGAGTAATATGGAATATGTGATGTTAAAAGTTTAGAATGAGTTCAGAAGAATTATACTTTTTTATTAATGTTTGCTTAATACTGTCCATTTATGTTTATATATAGCCGTCAAAAGGATATACAACAGAATTTCCAGGATCATGTTTGTACATCCTATTACATGATAAGACATTTTTAGAAAATGATATCTATTGTGAGGGAAGATATACTTTTTAGATGTTAGGTCCACAAAATTTGTCTTAAAATATATGAGGCTTTGACATGTGGAAGAGAATAAAATATAAAATTAATATTTAAAGGGCATAATTTAAAATTAATGCTATTGAACTACAGATTTAATACCATTTGGTAGAACTTATAATCAGATATATTTTGCTTCTTGAATAAAATGTTAAGACCATTTCAGTGACTCAATAATATGATAATCAACCTTATAAATTAATAAGCTCTTAGCACAATGTAACCAGCTCAAAATACTCTCCATCATTTCAAACACAGCTATCCCATTGTTCTTGTCACTTTCTGAGGCATTCTGGGAGTTTTCTTTCATGAATATCTTTTGTGTCTGCCTCGATGTCCTGAATCAATTCAAAACATTTATGACAGTTTCTGTAAAATGAAAACATGACTCTGTGTCCTCAACCACCTTATTCACTGGATCTGGCACCGTGCAACTTCCAGGTCCTCCCCAGAATCAAAATGACATGAAAGGTATACATTTTCAGTCATTTCAGGATACTGAGGTAACCACGGCAGCACAACTGTAAGTACTCGTGAAAGAGGACTTCCAGAACTGCTTCGGAATGTGGCAAGGACTATGGGATAAATGTATTCAAAACTAAGAGGAATGTTTTGAAGAGGATTAATGGTAACAAATCTTTTAATGTAATATATTTTTTTAAATTTTAAAATTCATTGTAATTTTTTATCATACATCATATGCAATATTTACGATTTGATTATCATGAACGTGCAGTTAATTGATTTGTTCTATAAGACTCTATGCTAAATATTATGATCTCTTCTGCACCCAGCATTCCTTTCAAAATAAACTGGACACCCCCACCCTATTTGGAAGGGGGACCCTGCATGTAATTCCATTTCTAAGCAGGACCACTGACCACGACAAGTGAAATCAAACTCAGACAAATGAACTCGTTATTGCACAATACATTGAAAAGATTTCTCAGATGACTTGGGCCAATAAGATGTGTTTTTTATGATGATATCCTTCAAATTTAACCAAAGGACTGATCCATTAAAACAGGAGAAGCTGAAAGTTAATGAAATAAAGTTAAGATCTATATAGTCAGGCCAAGGAACAATCTTTTTCAATCCATATAAATAGGAACGTGAATAATGCAGCGCAAATAGCTAAAAATACCAAGAGTCTTTGCTCTGGATAGTTCTCACATACATGAATCTTAGTTTTTTACTAACTGCAAATAACTACATAAAGTCCAAACTTGAATCCACAAAAGTACGTCATCCACAAAGAAGAGATCTGCGTTATGATCATTAACTGGTCAAGTGACTTCTTCTATGTCTCTTAAGAATTTCTCCTTGTGCCTGTTTTTCATTTCTAACATGGACAGCAGCATGCAGAGTTGTGTTACTTTTCTCTCAATGATATACCCTTGTGACATTTTACAAAGATGCAAGTGAAACTGGTAATATGGCCATAAAGGTGAAAGGGATGCAAAAATTAACAACAATGCCACAAGTAAAATTTAAATATACATAACTACAATTTTAGAAAAAGCAGTTGACTGTTGGAATATTTACACAGTGGTAAAAGCGGACTCTCCAGATACGTGGTGAGAGGAATGTAGCAAAAGTGAAATTATCAGCATAAATGAGGACAAAAGAACGTGAGGAAAAGGATGAAGATGTATAAGGGTAAGGGACAACAGCAAATATTTCACGTTAAAGGAACTCAGAAGTATCTCATGAAAAAGAGATAAGGTAATGAAAAATGATCCAAATTTTAAAAGTATGACAATTCCCAAGGCAGAAAAGATACTTCTTTCTCGTGATAAATTATATGACAACAGCCAAACAAAACCCTCTGTTTATTATAAAAAAAATCATATTCTCAATTTTTCAATTATACTTGAATTACTTTTATTCTTACTTTTAAACTAAGTATTACTTTTATACTAAGTAATACTAAATTTTACTTCTATATAGGTATACTCAACAGCTAGGAATTGTTTATGACAACATTTTCTAATGGGTACAGAATAATCCTAATTTTTCCCATTCCTTATTATCATGACTTCATTCAGTTTCAGCTTGCAAAGTTATTTTTACTCTGGAACACTGCAAAGTGAGTGTGGTGTAAATTTAGTCTGTATAATAAATAAAGAAAAAAATCCAAGAGGATAATGTGCATAATAACACTTCTCGCATGTAGGATTTCAGGGGAGTTGAGATCCTTGTTCATCATTTTGAAGAGTTAAATGGTTGCATTCTTTCAAAGGCACATCTCAACATTTCAATTTGCAAAACAATTTCCTATTTTGTAATTAAGTACGGTAAACTTAAAATATACTTATGAACACTGTCCACCATTCCCACCATCATGAAAATTCACAGACCTATGAAAAACTTGGGTGTAGATTAATTAGATACATTTGAGACAAGAATGCATTGGCAAGACGTGGTCAAGAAACCTTGTGCCAGATACAAGGAAAGGATACTGGTGGTAGAAAAAGGTTGTCAATTGTTATGGCTCCCCAGGTTTCTCTTTTCATTACAGTGCCTGTGAAAATGCTATTTCAGCTTTTCCCTCTGCTTTCTTTTTTGAAGTAACTTACAAAAGGTAGTTGATTCACATCAGAAAAGCCTTTGTCAGTGGCAAGCTGTCACTCTTGCTATGAAAGTTTCCTATTCCTAGTGGAAATTTTGAAATAAAAACAGCACTGAACTAGCCTGCAGAGAACCACGTTCAAGCCCACGTTAAGAGTGATGTCCCTCGAGAGGGCTTACCTGCCTTCTTCACCTCTCAGTCTCCTCATCTGTATATTAAGATACCAAGTAAAACTTTTACAACTATTACGTGTTGTCTAATAATGCAGGAGCTTTAAAGCTGGACAATCTATGTCACATCTTTTTCATGAACCAAAATTTCATGTGCTGCTAGTCCCCTTACAGTTCCTACAAAGAGTGTGGGACAATGTCGTTAGCAATGAGTTACAATTTGGCAGGCTTACTTAACAAATTAGTTCACTTACAGAATAGTAGCGGGACTCTTCAAATATACAAAATCATACTACTTTCCATATTTAGATAAGAATGTGCTATAGGGCTGCATTTTCCAAACATTTTGAGATTGCAAATGAATTTCCTGAGGTACATGTCAGAAAAAGAAGCAATAGTGATGTCACTCATTTTAATGTGAAGACCACGAATGATTTCAAAATGTATCCATTAGAAATGTTCAGTTCATGAAAAGTTTCCCAGGCTTGATCTTAGTAAGAAAAAGATACATTTCTCACCCAGATACACAAAAATCCAAAAGTTTTGAATATTTGACTGACTCTATTACTTCAGCTTCCACATCTTTGAGTCAACCAAATGTGGATATAAACTATTAAAACATGTTTAAAGTAAAACCGTGTAAAAACTATATACATAGCATACACATTTTACTGTATTAGGTATTACAAGCAAGCTAGAGATTGTTTAAAGTCAAAGGAATGGCGTGCATGGGTAATATGCAAACATTGCCTTTCTACATGGGACTTGAGTGTCCATGGATTTGATATCACACAGGATGCCTTAGAACCAATCCCCCCACAGATACTGAAGAGTGACTATGTTCTGTTGGAGACAAAGTGGGCATCTGTATATATTGCTGCTGGGAATGCAAAGTGATACAATCACTAGGGCTTGCAATTTAGTGGTATTTTAAAAATTTTACACATGCATTTACATTTTTGACCCATGAAATCTGGTTCACACACTCTGTCCCAAAGGTACAATTGCGAAAGTATAAAATGATACACAATGAACTTTCAGCAACAGTTGTACTAGCAAAATAATGGTTATTTCCAAAATGTTCATCGTATGGGAATGGTTAAGTAAATAATCCACAGAAAGAATATTACACAGCTGCGGAAAGTGAGCAATAGCTCTATACATGACTATGCAGTCATCTACGTGACAGGTAGTTCAGTGAAATGATAAGGTGCCAAGTGGCTTACATTGTGCTACCTTTATCTAGAAAGGGGGATTTTAGCACATATACATGTATTTGCTTGTATTAGGAAAACATAATAGAAGGATTAACCAAAATATTAACAAAAAATAATCACCCAAAGGTAGCAGAGTTGAATTCTAGAACACTTTCATGGGGTTGCTTTTGAAAATTTGGCTCTGAGACGGTAAAAGTCTTTTATATAGGTCTTTTTGGTCACTAAATAATATTAGATAAAAGAAAAATCCCAGTTCCTAAAGCTGAAAACAAACTAAAACAGGTAATTAAGTGATTGGCTTAACTTAACAGAGAAGAATCATTCCAAATAACTCACCAGTAGGTGTTAACTAAAAATCCTTAATTGAGCGTATTGTTAAGACAGAAACATTGCAAAGACACATTAGTCAGTAAATGTTAGCCATTGCTAGCAAGTTTTAGTTGTGATGATTACAGTACCAATATTATTGCTGTACTGAACTAATATATTTGGTAATGAAAGAAAATGAGTAATTATGCCATTTAGAACAAAACTTTTCAGTATAAGAGAAAAATAGATACAATTTAAAATGAAAATTTTAAGTAAAGAGCCTATAATTACAAATTTGAATTAGAAATGACCATAAACATATTTTGTAATTTTGAAAATAAGAAAAATATCAGCTTCATAATAATCACTAACTGTGTCTTGGCTTTAATATTATATTTCTCTAGTGAAAAGAAAGCCTACTTGAAAAATGGACAAATTTTAAATCTTGGGTAACAAGATAACTTCGGCATATTACCTCTTATAGGGAAGTAAAGAAGCTATTGAATTATCAAATTAATGACCAAAAAAAATAATGTCAGAAAGTACTTCTGTCCAAAGTTAGGACAATATGCATTCTTATGTAATACATTAATGTGTACCTATTAATCCCACAAAAATATAGAGAAAAAGAAACAGCAACAAATAATTTTTTCTCATTTTTTTGGAATAAAAATTTTCCAAGACTTCTATGTGTCATTTCAGACAGTCTCTTCAAATAGATGTTAAAGTATATGGTGTTATCTCACTTAGAAATAATACATAAAACATGAAAATTAACCATCTTTTAAGCATAAAATATAAATACTCCATTCAAAATTGCATGAAAAGAATTTTGTCAAGTTTTTGATACCAGGACAATTCATTTAGATCCAAATTTAATATTCTTATGACTTCCAATTGAAACAATTTAGAATTTTGTTAATTTTTTAAAACTACATACTTTGTCTTATGTAATTTTGCCCAAGAAAACAAAAATATTTATCTAAATAAACAGAAAAGTAGAATTTTACTATATGCATATTATAAATATTAAAGAATGAGAGCTTGTGAACATTTGTATGCATATTTCATATATTTATATATGATTTAAAAATTAAATTTACTCATTACATATTATGGAAGAAAGATGGATATTTTTAAATTCTTAAAGAATATCCTGCTGTTTTATATAACATTAAAAAGAAAACAGAAGTCAAAAACATTATTGACAGTAATTTAGCCATTAGGAATATGAGAGAGGGAGAAAGACAGACAGAGACAGAGAGAGCAAATTAGAAAGGTCTGTTTCAAGTGATAAAGTCAGACCTTGATAATGTTCCTACTTTTGACATTATATAAACTTTAGGCACATTTGTATATCCATTCATTTAAACTAACACCTTCTTTTAATCTGCACCTGTTTGTGTAAATTCATTTTTAAACACGTAAATAGATCCATGTAGACATACTCACAGTGTATCTATAGGAGTTAGAGGAAGCTGGCTTATGAAGAAATTTAATTTAACCATTTGTGCTTCCTACAGGCCCTTTCATCAGGTTTCTTGGAGGAGCTGCAAGCAAATCCAGAGGCTTGATACAGTCTACTTGCTATTGAATAGTTGCATATATTGCATTAAATTCTCTTAAGAAAACTCCCATTATATAGCAGTGATTATTTCAGAATCATTTCATATATGATTGTAACTCATTGATGGAATGATTTTATTTACATTGGTTTCACTTACTGACTTTATCTGTAAAGGTTCTCTTTTATTTTGCTACTGAAGATTGACGTAAACATTGTAATATATAGCATACCTTTGTATTTTGAGAACCTAGTTGTACTGTAACACCAATTAGGAGCTTTAAGAAAGTTGATAAGCAGGCATAGGATTAAAATATTAGGAAGAGGAAAATGATGTCTTTGGGGCACCAAAACAGGTCCAATTAATTACCAAGTTGTTCTCATGTGCGTATTTTGTTTCATATGATCGATGTCAATTTGCAAGCTCAAGCATGCATTCAAAACAGTCTTCGTTGAAATAAACTACATTTACATTTTCCTTACCAGGATATGCTGTTCAATAGCCTTTCAGGAATAAATGATCTTTTCAGGTAGGAGAAAAGGTAATACTTTTGACTGGAGAAACTCTTCTCTAATGGATACCAAGAATATCTTCACAGATTGTCTTTGAGTCTTTATTTCAAACACCATGCGGACAATTATTGCGTGAATTAGCAAAATTGGAATAAAATAGCACATTGTTTCTTTTCCTTGTTTTCGTTTTTTGATTTGAAAACATTTTCAAATGTCTTGGAAAATAATAAAACTGAAATAGCACAAAGAATACCTGCATGCTTTTTACACACACTTGTTATAAACATTTTACTGCATTTCTTTTATCTTTTGTGCTCTTTTTGCCTTAAATATAATAACTATGTAGAATATGCAATACACACAAAATACACAAATTAAGAAAGAGTATTTTGATCAGACCTACTTGGGACAATTCACATACTTTAGGCCCTTTACTCCTAAGTACGGCAAGAGTGGTTCTTAAGAAAAAGCACATTCTTTCTTTTTTTTTTTTTTAGAGAAAGGATCTTGCAATATTGCTAAATTGCCCAGGTAGGGTGTGAACTTGCAATCTTCCTGCCTCGGCCTTTCAGAGAGCAAGGATTGCAGGTGTGCTCCACCATATCCGGATAAAATATTATTTTATATCAACTACATCATCATAGTTATCAACTCCAGTAAAATGACACTTACATAATGTGCTATTTTATTCCAATTTTGCTAGTTCACTCATGTTCAGCATGGTGTTTTCCTGCAGTATGTCTTCCAGTTGGTATTTCTATTACATTGTTATGTTATTGGTATCTGTGAATTGCATTATTATCTTTTAATATTTAGATATTTTCTGAAGAACAGAGTGTTAAAAAAATTATAACTTTTATTATTGATAAAACAAAGAAAAATAAATTAAACAGAAACACAGAAACTTTTATATAGATTCTGGATAGATCATCTTTCTTTCATCTCTCGTCCTCTTTTCCCCACCAAACTTTAAAAAGTATGTTCCACACTCCCTCTTTTTAGCTACAGATACCTTAGCTTTCTGTCATGTGTCTTCTGGCTTCACTACTCTATGAAAAAAGTTTTTGAAGTCTATTAATGACTTCAGAAATCCAATGATCTTCCTGTGCCCCACTCCTTCTGATCCTGTCTTAAGTATTTTTCCTATTTGCTATCTCCTTGATACTAGAATCCAACTCTTGCATTGCCGCATTGACCCTGGATCCTCTCATTTTTGTCTCTACACTTTGAACAGCTTTTATCTATCTCATTTGCTGCCCCGTATTCTTTGAATGCCTTAAAAATAGAAGCTTTTTAAGCATCTGTCTTCAGCACTCTGGCAAACCCACAGGCTCAACAATTACCATCCTGTAAATGAAACCTGAGCAGTTATCACACTTCTCCTCCACACTGGGTTTTGCATTCCATTTTCAATGTGTTGTCCATTAGCACTTAAAATTCATTAGCCCCATGTTCCTCATAGCCTATCCTCCAAGTTGGCTTCACCCCTCTGCTCCTTTTAAGGGTTTTACTTAGCTTCAGGGATATAGTGACTCTCCCATCCCTCTTGCCTAACATCGTTCAGATGCCCCACATCGTCATGTTAATCTTTCTTTTACAGCCATTCTCACCATTCAAGCTACACTAACCCACACTCCAGTCTCTTGACTTTTGACTTCTTTACCTGGTTTTCATGATTCCATCTTTGTCTCCATTCTCATTAGACTCTGTCCATTCTAATTATGAGATTCTTTCTCAGTGATAGCCCAGAAGCCTACTTCTGATTATATTCCCTGGCCAAACTATTTAATATCGCTTCTCTATGTTGAGAATGAAGGACAGTCTATGGTCTGGCCATTAAGCCCTTCCACAACTAGCCCCAAATACTTTCACAATACCATTGTTAAATTTTTTAGTATTTTCTAATATACTCCAAGTTGTTTTTGTTCCCTGTGTCTTCCTCCATGTTATCTTTCTGTTTTGCTTATATTTGCATGATTCAAAGCAAAGAAAATGTCTCCTTACTCAGAAGTTCTGTTAAAGGAAGCAGATTGAATTAATCACTCAGTCCTGCGAGACATCATTTTCACCATTTAAATAGTGCACATGTGTACAGAATCTTAAATTGTAACATTCTAGTAGATTATTCAGTCCTTGGCCCAGCTTCTCTTCATGTCACAAAATCCTTAACCCATGGTAGATACTTAGTAAACATTTGGTTCTTAAAGAAATCTGGTAATAAAGGAGAGCGAATACCAGCAGGACTGAACATACAGCATGTAAAATATTTGTTATGCAGGAATTTTAGTTTTCAAATGAATTATTATCATGAGATTTGACTTTTCTAACAAGTATTATTTCAATTTTATCTTTGAATTAAAAAAGCTTTCTGATTGCTAGAGGGCTCAGCTTTTTGCCTAATAGACCTTTCAGCATAAACCCTGCACACTTCTGGAGAGCAGAAGTAGAAAGGCGTCAGAGGTTGATTAGAGGAGCCCTCTCACTTCTGTCCCAGGATCAGAGAAGCACAGCAGTAAGGTGAGGAATCCTGTTGTAAGGGCTCATTGACACCAGATGCTGTGGTGAAGTTGAGTCGCCAAAGGTTAATGAATTATACACATGGCTATAAATAGCACCATATTTTCCTTCAGCAGCAGTTTTTCTGCAGTAGAGAGACTGCGGATCAGTACTTTGCAGTGACACTGTTCTGAGAAGTTCAACTCTAGGGAGACTGGTGAGTCACCAAGCATTTGATAGGAAATGACAGCAATAATGAAATATCTGTAATTTCCTGATAGTGACAAGGATAAAGATTTCACATCTAGAGATCTTCATTCATTTTGCAAATACTAAATATTCACCCTACAAAATTCAAGTTCTTTGATTTGACCTCCAGCATTTCTCCTGTTATTTCATGTTGGGAATAAGTATGAGATACAGTGTTCTCAAACTGTAGAGTGTATTGAAACCACCAGGAGAGCTTATTAAAACTGTGGCAGGGAGAAGGGCAAGATAAGAAGCATTTCTAGAGTTTTTGATTCAGTAAGTCTTCTAGCAGACCCAAGAATTTGCATTTGGTAGGATCCAAGAATTTGCATTTCTACTAAACTCTCAGGATTCAGCAATTCTGCTTGTCTAGGAGTCACACTTTGCAAACTCCTGCTCCAGTCCCCTGATCCTCCAACTTGGCTGCAGTTTTGAACTCTAAGAATTTTAACATTATCTCAACTGCTACTGACCCCAGAAATTTTAATTTAATTGCTATAGAGTTTGACCTGAGGGTTTTTAAGGCAGGCAACTCAGGTTGAGGGTGTAATCCACTGTAGTAGTTTCCTCTGAAGAATATTTTAGATAAAAATCACAATGTCACTCATCAGAGTTCAGCAATATTAACAGTTTATAACTAAGAGAGACAACAAGAATGCTGAAATGGTAGCTTGTTGCTATTCCAACTTAGTAAACCTCCTGCTGGGGCACTAAAGAATTCAGGAAGAAAACCACACTGTTTACAAGGAGTGGCTACTGCTAACATTTTCTTATTACATAATCTAATATGCAGATATTAGATTCTCTAATATTATCTAATATTAACTTCATTCAGTTAAGTTTCCTTGGGACAGTCATTCTCTCACCCGGAGGGTTTGCTACAACATAGAGTATTAGTGCTTACCCCAGAGGTTCTAGAAATGGGAACCATGAAATTCATTTTTATTTCTTTTTTTTTTTTTTTGTGGGTACCGGGGGTCAACCTCAGGACCTCGTGTGCCAGTAGGCACACGAGCTGCTGAGCGGTATCACCAGCCCTTTTTTCCTATGTGGGTACTGGGAGTAGAACTCAGGACCTCACGCTTACCAGGCAGGTGGCTTATGCCGCTGAGCTATCTCACCGACCCTCATTTTTATTTCTAAGAAATTCCCAGATAATGTTGATGTTGCTAGCCATTGACCACACTAAGAATTGATCTAAGGAACAATTTATAGCAATATAAGAATAATTCTGGTACACTAAACAACCAGATAAGTTCTTTTGGAAATCTCACCCAATATATTCAAGAGTAACCAGGAATCATTTATGAAATTCATGGCAGTTTATACAGACAACATAAAAACTATTTATTCCCTAATTCTATATCAACTAAATTTGAGTTTTATAAAGGTTTAATATTCTTCAGTTCATACTAAAGTTTTTTTTTGGTTTTTTTTTGTGGGTACCGGGGCTTGACCTCAGGACCTCGCGTGCCAGCAGGCACCCGTGCCGCTGAGCGATATCACCGGCCCTTTTTTCTTATGTGGGTGGCGCTTACACCACTGAGCCATCTCACCGGCCCCAATACTAAAGTTTTTTAAATTCATTTTAAGTATAACATTATGGAATTGTACTTCTAATTTCCTGGTAACTAATGAAATGGTAAACCTTTTTCCATTTACTGGCCTTTAGATATAATCTTTTTGATGTATCCATTTGAGTCTTTTGCTTACTGATTGTAGGAGTCTAAAGAGGAGTCCAAGGGAAGTGCTTGGCCAACTGCTGCATTGCCAATCTATCTATCCTCCCATTCCGTAGGGTATTTTCCACCACGGCACATTTGTCTTTCCAGCAGTGTATTTTCCACTCTGCTTTTTAGACCTTTTCCTAAACTTTCTAGCTAGCACCTTTTGTAGCCTAAGATTTTGGAAAATGTAATGAAAAAAATCACTACTGTGCATTTGGTCCCCAGATCACCAAATTTTGTCACTCCAGCACCAGCAAACAACCAGCATCCTGTGGTTCCCTCCCCTCCCACTTTTCCCAGGAGTAGCCCTAGTCGAGCAGCTTTTTGATGCCATTATTTAAAAAGTTTCCCCAGAATTTTCTCTTTGTTCTCAAAGGGACTGTTACTTTTTTCAAAAGCCACACTATCCTACCTGGAAGTTGAGTTTGAACCACATACTTTTATAGCTTTTATTTATAAAGCATCTCCAAATCTGGTCAAAAATAAGTATACGAAAGACTAGGATTATTGACCCAACTTCTGATTTGAAAATGACAAGGAATTAATAATCCAGACCAGAGAGTGATACTCAACAATAAAGATAGAAATTGAGAAACAATACATAGTTTTAGGAATTGAATTAAAAATTGAATTGTTCACCTCTGGTTTTTGTTCTGTTTGTGATATGCTGTGTGTTATTGAGAAGGAATAAAACAGCGACTAAATCCAAGAGCCTAAATCCTCAGCCGGTCCTGTTAGTACTAAACTTGTCACCTCTCTTTCTATGTCTCCATCCTGCCCAAGAATGAAATGAGAACTTTAAGCTGTACTGAGTCTTTTTTTTATCTTTGATAATTGCTTTCAGCAATATGTCTTAATGCTGTTCAAGTACAACTTATTTTTGAATTGGGAGATCTATTAGAGTCAAAATTTCAGGAAAAAGGGAACAGCAAAAGAAAATGATCACTCTTCTGAATCTTCCGCTCTCAATTCTGAGTAATCCTGAAACAATTCTCCCTCCCACCTCAGGGGAGAATAAAGAGTTTAGAGGGCTGCTTTCATTATTTTTTCACATCTGTCTATCTTTTTTCAAGTCCCAGTCAGAACTCTAAACTCAAATCCAGAGATACATGAATAAAGTAGATCTGATGCTGGGAATAAGAAGCAGCTCTAAATCCTCACATCTATCCTCACTTCAAAACCCCCCACAACGGTTCCCTTATCACCTGGTCATCTTCAGTCCCTTGAAGAATTTGGCTTCACAGTCTGAAGAATGATATTGAAGGAATTGAGAAAGTTTTAGGTTGAATTGAAGTCCAGCCTATATAGTCTAAAATGTTGTGTGAGAAAAAGTACTTTATTTGCAACTACAAGACATTTTTAATATATTTTTCAAAGTAGCAGATTTCTGACAACTTTCATGTGCTTCTGTTGTTGTTTTGTTTATTAAATTACTGTATTTGTTTTAAAATTTACTACAGGCGGCCTCAGGATTAGTAGATTGAAACTTCATTTATGTGAGCCTTTTAATCATGGAAATTAAAATAGCTTATCAGACACGTCTTTGTTTCTCAGGCTTTTATTATCTTTCTTTCTTTTCTGAACCTTTTTGTAACAGTTTCTCACAGTGAATTTCATGTTTTTAGTTTCTCCTGAGATTTGTTTGGATCGTGCCTCAAGTCTTTGATTTAGAACTCTGAGTGGGTCACACTTTCCTTTCAGGAGAGAAGGTAAAATTTAGATTTGTATATATATATTGTTGAATCTGGATGAAGCAACATTTGAGATCCAGGGTAGCAGCTTTTTGCTTAAAGCCTGAACAGATCAGGCTGACTTCATATTTACTTTTGTTCTTTCCTTTGATCCAGCTTAAAATCTAACAATCTAAAGCTCCTTGGGAAAAGATATGCAAGAGATGAATTAAATACATATTGTATTACGGTTAAGGGTGCAGGAACCTTGAGCATGTGAAGGAAGATACTCAACGAGAGGCCGTAACAACACTGATATCCCACCTAGGTTCCCTATGATTGGTGTTACTGTTCTTTGTGTCCTGTCACCTTTACTTTCTGTGTGATTTTGCTTTTTAGTACTCAGTACTTGTGGGTTTTTTTTTTTTTTCATAAGATTGACCCTTGAATTTTACTACTTTATAGAATGCTGAAATGTTCCAGGACTATGCTGTATCTGGTGTGTTTTGGCCCTTAACCAATTATTGACACATCAAGGGTCCTGGTCACTCAGCTGCCTTTCTTCAGGAGTACAACTTTCAGTGTGGCTTATGCTCTACAGATGCCCTGCGGAACTGGACTTACTCCTATAGAAGTCTGTAACTGGGATCTTACCTTTGCCTGGCTTAATGTCACCCATGTCCAACTTTCTTCTTTCATTTGTACTATCATTCTCTAGATTACTCCCTTAATATATCACTTGCAATTACATCATAATACAGGGACTGCTTTGGCCTTGCTACCTAAGACACAGTTTAAGACAGAATATTCTTTAAGTCATTCACCTACTTTCACTCAGTTACTGACAAAATCTTATATACCCAAAAGGTAACTGGAGGAGATGAACATGGAGACAATAATTTCAAGTCAAATTAGTTGGTGGCAATTTATGATAGATGCTGTGACATAAAGAACATAAAGCTTTCTAAATGGCATTCATCAGAGAGAAACAGTTTACAACTGTTTTAAGGGGCTTCAATGGATACATCTGGGAAAGAGGGATGCAAGCTAAAAAAAGATAGATTTCAGCAGGATGTATGAAAGAAAATTTTAGCAATAAATCCTAACTAGAGTTGGAAAAGATTCGTGTAAGTTGAGGAATCCCTACCATTCCAGGTACTTAAGAGTAAGTCTCAACATGATTTATTATTATGCCATGAGAATCAAGTCCACGTTGGACTAGATGAGTCAAATGAAGCTTTAGAGTCCACAGCTCTCTATTATGCTAATGCTAGGCATTATTAGGTAAAATAGAGAATGGTTCTGAAGACACTGAAGGATTTCAGTCTGGAATCTGAAAGTAAATTTCAGATGGAACCTCATTAAAATAGTTTTTATAAAAGGTGAAATACTTTTAAAATAATATACTAAGGGGCAGCTGTATATATTTATGGAGGAAGAACAAAGTAATTTTATTATTTTTAACATAGCATGGAATGAACAAATCCTGTCAAACAACTTATTCATCACCTCTAACACGTGACATCGTCTTGGTTGAGAATATTTGAGATACACTGAGCAGAATGTTCAACTTTTAATTAAATTTACAACATTGTGCAATAGATCTAAATAAAGCACACATTTCTGTTATCTTAGGCATTATATCTTTTCATTACCATCTCCTCAATTTCCCCTCCACTAGCTCAATTCTAACCATTCGTCTTATGAGTTTAGTCATAGCTTCCACATATAAATAAGTGATAATGTGTGGTATTTTGTTTTCTGTGTTTGGATTATTTCATTTACCGTAATGATCTCCAATTCCATCTATATGGTCACAAATGATAGAATGTTGTCTTTTGTAAGGCTGAATAGTATTTCACTACCTATAGCTGTACCTATGTGCAACATTTCTTTATCCATTCATCCATTGATGGAAACTTAGGTTGATTCTATATCTTGGCTGTTGTGAACAGCACTGTGATGAGCATGGGCATGAGGACATCTCTTCGCCATATATGTTTCAAATCTTTGGAGTAAGTATCCAGAAGTAGTATTTCTGAGTTATGTGGTAATTGTATTTTTAGGTTTTCTTGAGAAACCTCCAATTTTCTATAATGACTTTACTAATTTATATTCCTATCAACAGTGTACAAGGCTTTCCTTTTCTCCATATCCTCAACAAAACTTGTCTTTTGTCTCTTTGAAAATATTCATTCTAACAGATGATATCTCATCATGGCTTTCATTTGCACCTTTCTAACAATCAGTGATATTGAACATTTTTCATGTATCTGTTTGCCATGGGTATGTTTTCTTTTGAGAAATAACTATGCTGGTCCTTTGCCTATTTTTCAGCCAGATCATTTGTTTTCCTTCTGTAGCATTGTTCTATTCAACAGTACAAAATTCCTTGCCAGAGTAGTAAGTCAAGAGAAAGAAAGAAAAGGCATCCCAGTGTGAAAGGAAGATGTGAAACTGAACAGATGATGGAACATGGTCTGCTGGATAGAGAGCATTAAAGAATCTGCCCAGAACTCTTAGAACTGAGTAAAGTTGCAGAATTCAAAATGAACACACAAAAATTAGATCTGCTTCTCTACACTAAAAACAAACTTTCTAAAATATTAATGAATAAAACTGAAGGAGAAGCAAACAAATGAAAAGATATTTTATCTTTGTGGATTGGAAGAATTGATGCTATTAAAATGTTCACAATAACAAAAGCAATCTACAGATATAATGCATTCCCTAGCCAATTCCAACGTCATTTTTCAGAAATGTAGAAAACATGGACCAATGGAATTCCCAATTCATACCCAATCACAAAATTCTCAAACAAACTAGCCAGGGTGGTGCACACCTATAACAATAGCACTCTGATAGGCTAAAGCAGGAGGATTGCAAGCTCGAGCCCAGCCTGAGTAATTAAGCAATTTAATGAAAACCTCTCCCTCTCTCTTTCTCTCTGTCTCTGTCTCTGTCTCTCTCTCTCTTTCTATATATATATATATATATATTTTTTTTTTTTTTAAACACTGCGATGTAGTGGCCCTGGATTCCATCCCCAGTATCACACACACACAAGCACGTGCACACACCACCACCAACAACAAAAAATCCCAAGGCAGTAATAAGAAAAAAGCACTCAGCTGAAGGTATTGCACTACCAAATTTTAAACTATACCTCCAAGGATAATAGTTAAAAAAATGTGATATTGGCATAAAAATAAATACACTGACCAATGGAACAGAATAAAGAGCTCAGAAATGAAATTATGCATCTACAGTCAGTTGGTTTGTGATAAAGAGGCCAAGAATACACAATGAGTAAAAGAAAAATTACTTCTACATATCGTGCAAGGAAAACTGAATATTCATAGAAAAGAATGAAATGGGATCCTTATACCACATACAAAAAAAAAATCCATTCAAAATCATTTAAAAACTAAAGATTTAAAGACATAAGGTCATAAAGACTTAAGAGTAAAGACATAAGATCTTCAACCATGAAACTACTACAACTTTATCACATATCTGGACAAGGATATGTGATATGGGCAACAGAAGCAAAAATAGACAAATAGGATGCCACTGAAAAAATTTCTACACAATGAAAATAATTAACAAAGTGAAGAAATTTGCAGGACATGCATCTGATAAGCAATTAATATTCAAAATATATAAGGAATTCATATTAAATAAGTTTGTCACCTAGTCCTTGCCAGGTTAAAAGATGAATTTTAACCATAATCTTTGACCCAATCATAAAATAAAAATAAATCTTATACTTACTTGTAGAGTTAGTATCCATTCATGCATAACATGGATTTAAGAGCTTATGAAACGGTGATGAATACAAAGGCAACCGAAATCTGAAAGAAAACTGCACTACTTTTATAGCCCTATTTCAACTATAAATCATTGCCTTCTGTTGCATGCCCATTGCACAAGAGTGTGTACTGTACTATTCATGTGCGCATGTGCAGTTTTAAGTGTTTTGGGACCGATGACTACTCTGGGATTTTATATGATTGGGCATATTTAAAGTAGACATAACCTGATACACATTACATACAACATATAAAACTATCAATTTATACAAATATAAAAATAATGGCAAATAATTATTATTAGTTTTACTTATATATCTTTCTTAATATATATAAATATATATATATATAAGAGATAGATATATATAAGAGATATATAAACATCATCATATCTGTGATGTTTGTTACCATGTCTTCAACACTAAATGTAATGTCTGGTTATAAAGCAGCAAAAATAATTATTTAGTAATGAATTCCAGTAAGATTTACGAACAAAATGAAAACGTATGCACACACACAATGTACACAGAAGGGGATTGTTTTAAGTGGGTGTTCTTCACCATGATTTAACTGTACTTTTATTTTTAGTTTGACTATTAATTAGCAAGAAATTTTCCAGGTAAGAAAACAAATGTCATCTTCCTGTGACTGAACTTTGATTCATCGTTGGCTAAAATCATGGAAAGAATAAGTAAAGTTTTCATTTCAGCTTGTATATTTTTAAAAATTATTAATGCAATTGTTTAGATGCTACAGAGAACAAGAAAAAAAAAAAAACTCAAGTATAAAACTGAAAAATTTTCACCAAGCAGTGACTTTGTTTCCAAGCCCATGTTGAGATCATTTCTCATTTCTGTATTAGTAAGATGTAGATGTGCTTTATATTTTTGGCCCCTGGCATCTTCTTACCCCACCCTTGCCACCAGCTTTGGAGCCAACATGATCTTGCTCTATATAAATCATCCTCATTAAGTGATAGATTATGCTGATGAGTTCAGCTTGAACTAGATTTACAGAGTGGCAGAAAGTTAGAATTCTCGATTTATCCTAGTCCTATGTAGTATCTTCTAGGAGCAGTTTTATGGTGTGGTAATTGGGCAGTAGTTCAGCATTCGGATAGCCCCAGGAGATTCAACTCCACTATAATAAAGGGCATTAAAAAAGCATAACCTTTTTATTAAAAATGTACCCTGAATATCCGCACATTTATTTTATTATCCTTTTAAATCTGAGAAATACTTCAATACTTATTTTTTTTCTTTGTATTCTACATTGTTCAAGCTTGGACACTGACTCACCGAAGGGTGATTAGGGTGGCGTCAAGCCCTACTGGGCTGCTGAATTCTGTACATCACTGATTACCACCCTGATGACTTCTTTATTCAGGCCCGGAAGTCAGATTTGCCTCTTTGTAAAGAAACTACAGGACTGACAGCACACAATGAATCACGCCTAACAACATGCTGACAAACTGGCAAGAGACAGGCTGTACAGTGACAAATAGAGCTGACAACAAGTGTACACAGCTGTTTGGTAGGATTTATGAGAAAGGAATACAAACAAGGAGGAGATGGGTTCTTTGGTTTTTTTAAGGGAGTTTAGAAGCTCTTTTCTTTCTATTCAAATAGCAGCAACATAAGGAATACATATTAGCCGTCAAGATTTATTTATTACAAGCACAACTAGATTACAAATGGTCTGTGCAGATTAGCATTTTGATTATCAAACTGCTGTTCCAAATATCTGATGAACAGATATTAGAATAGTTCTTAAACATACTGATTAAACACACATTGATGCAGCTATTTTTAACGCTTGCTTATTTTCAGGTGTAAATCAGTTGTGTACCCTTCCTTAAAGCTTCAAGTGAAAAGTAAAAATGTGTATAATCCCACCAGTCTTTTCTCAGGAAGACCATGATCCGAACCATCATTTTTTGATTCAATATTGGAGTTTTAATAAATTTTTTTAAAAGTTCATGTTTCAAATGGCCAAAATTACATATCCAAATAGCTTATACAATAATCAAATTTAACATTTCCCCTCCAGTCCATCATTCCTCACATTTGCCTCAGTCTATAATATAAAATTCCACCTTCTATAATATAAAATTCCACACACTCTAAAGCATCATAAATTTCTCAGTTCCAAAACAAATTCCATATTTTAAAAATGAGTGTCCTAAGAACAACAATGACAACAAAACAATCACAGTAACAATCACAAACTTGTTCAATAAGTGGTGGGGAAACCCCCTCACTGTGCAGGGGTTTCTAAATCAAATAAAAAAATCACTGCAGCATGGATAAATTTCTACAGAGAGAAATGTGCTGCAATGTTCAGAAGACAGGGCAGAAAAAAGTTAAGAAATTTTGGTTGTGAGCAGTTTGATTTTGTCACCCTTATCTTGGCTGTTTAAAATGGCTTATAATAGTGGATGTTATTTTCTCTTTTTTCTGTTATCCTGGAAGGACTCTGAGTGGAGAGCCTTTATTTTTCATGTAGCAAATGTTCTGTTGTAGTCAGCATTTACAAGGGAAAAAATTTAATACAGGACACATAATTTATAGGGTTATTTTATAATATTTATCCAGAGTCAAATGCAAAAGAGTGCAGAAAATCTGTCCATGTACTAGAGACTCAAAAAATCCAGCCGAGGCCCTGGATCCTACACCCATGTCCTCCACGAGTCCACCTGGAGACCTAGAGCCCATGACAACGTCTCAGGCAAGTCTGTACCAAGGATCTGCACTGGGAAGGCCCAAACGTCAGTGGTGGAAGCTGGAAAGTCTGCGCCAATGGGATGAAGGATCTGTGCCAGCAGGCTGAGGGATCTGCACTGGAGCCAGGAAGCGATGCTCAAGGTAAGGACCAGAGCTCCCAGAAGAGAACCACAGCCATCCTCAGCGACAGCGAGGACCCGAGCTCCTCTGATGATGAGAACAGCTGAGTTCATTTTCAGGAAAGCCAGCATGACAAGCTTCTCCAGGAGAATCAACAGCACAGCATCTTCCCCTCCAGTTCTTTTATTATGTTGTTGGCAGCAATCCTCAGGTAGGCCCTCTACATCCCATGCCACACTGATTCAGTTTAGCTGGGTGTTACTTGTTGACCATTAGTTAATACACCACATGTTCATTCATGATTTGTCAAAGAAAATAAATTAGGTGAGAGACATATGGGCCTAGAAGTTTATCCCTACCATGAAAGAACAAAGCCTGCACCACTCTGCTTGGTTTAGATGGAAACTTTTTAGTGTCAGTATCCTCAGGAAATAGAAATTTCCGGGAAACACAACACAGCTCTGAATATTCCAAGCTATCCACAATAGGACCAAAGTGCTTGCCTAATCCTCCTCATCACTTAACTTCCTAATATTGAAATAGAATTGTAAGAATAATACTCAGAAACTAGGATAACATAAAAATAAGTCATTTCAACCTTGACTGATACTAAGCACTTAAGATTGAACCAGAATTGCTTATATAATGTTCTTCCTCCCAAGGTGGAGAAGGAGCAGCCCAAAGTGTTTATTATCAGGGAACAAACTGATGGGAGTTCCTTATTCTTTCTTTCAGATGTTCAATTTTCTAGTCTATTTACTATCAATGGTTTAGACAAATATCTGGTTTACACTTTCACTTAGGCTTACATTTAGCTTTATTTACAATATTTATGTGTGATCATTGTGTTCATAAAATGTGTGAAAAAAAAAGATATCTTCCTAAGAAAAGTTTCAATACTATAGCATCAAATGTATCACTAATGGCTCTCTCTTGTATTGTTCAATTTTAGAATTAGAGGAATTTAGGGGAAAAATAGAGCGTAGAGGTCATTTATTTAAGACCCTTCATTTTCCTTCTCTCATATTTGGCACATGATTCTACCATCCAATTCATTCTGCTTTTATTGAGTAAATTTCAAAGTAATATTTTATCAAATGTCATGTATTTACATAATTAGCATAATTACATATAAGTGCATAATTAGTGTAAATATATGTAATTACATTATTATAGCATGGAATAATATTGTAAAAAGCTTTTTCTAACTTTTCATGCCAAAATATGCATTGTGCAAGCCTATTAGATAAGTTTTCATGTTCAGTATCTTGCTATCTTCAAATATGCTTTCTTTATTTTGAGCCAGTTGTTTCATAACTTTTTTTACAAAACTACAGGAACTCTGACAACAGAAAACATTCTTTTCCTGTTATTTGGTGAGGTTGGTATAGAGAAAAAGCAATCCTTGCATTCAAATGAAAAACATAGCTTTATTTGCAAATTTCATTTGAGGAGAAATGAATAAAACTGTGAACTTTGTGACTTGCAAATCATGGTTATAAATGAAATTGCTGGATGCCACTGTCACTGTGCTGGTGTTTCTACAGTACTTGAGAAGTATATCCCAGTTATTTAAAATTCCAGATCAAACACAAAAAAATGGGCAGTAAATACAGAAACTTACACCTGAAATGATACAATCCTTTTCTTATGAGTTTCTTTAAACAATTCTAAGTATGCATAAAAGTCATTTCATAGTTCTTCTCATGCCCACAAAGGATGCTCACATTAACTATGTCTTTCTGAAGCTGAAACTTGAATTTGGTTGCTTTCTAATGAAAAAAAGTTAGAGTCCCTCACATCTACCATGTTTGAAGATATTATATACAAAGCTATATATACAAAGATATTATATACAAAGTCACTGAATAATGTTGAATGTTCTATGGAGAATTCGCTAACAATGAGGATGTCATTCACAGAAACCTAGACAGCACAGTACAGCTCAGTCAACCTGGTCTTTCAATCAAGATGTGTAATAAGTAGAAAATGTATGAAGCTGCTGCCAGAGTACCTGGGCATACTCCTTTGCAGTAATTTTTTTTGTATTAATAGATGATGTACATTCTAAAATAATGACATAATGTACAGTAGATACATAAAAACAGTAACAGTCATTTATTATCCTTATAAAATATTATGTACTGTCCATAATCATATGTACTATACTTTTAAATGACTGGCAGTGTACTACACATGTTCTCTAAAAACAGGTGAGTGCTGAGTGCTATGTTTCCCTGTGATGTGGCAATGGCTGCAGTGTCATTAGGTGATAGGACTTCCTGAGATCCATTACAAACTCGTGGGACCACCAGTGTGTATGTAACCCATCATTAGCAGAAACATCACCATGCGGGGCATGACTGTCGTTGTCTATTTGTACGTTTCTGCTTAGTATTAACAACTGATGCATAAAATCACAAGATTAGACTGTACAGATATTTTCCTTCTTTTGTTCTCTTGAAAACTACCATATTAAGAAAATTATAAATTATAAAGCAGAAAATATTCTTTTTTTTTTTTTTTTTGTGGGTACCGGGGGGTCGACCTCAGGACCTCACGCGCCAGCAGGCGACCGTGCCGCTGAGCGATATCACCGGCCCCTTTTTTGTATGTGGGTTCCGGGAGTCGAACTCGGGCCCTTGCGCTTGCTGGGCAGGTGCTTAAGCCGCTGAGCCATCTCACCGGCCCCGAAAATATTCTTTTTAATTTTTATTTTTATTGATACATGTTTGGAGAACATAATAATTACATTCGATGTGGGAGTTGTTACAAGTACATGATGCATTTTAGTTCATTTTATGTTCCCTTCACTCCACCTCTCTTCTCCCCTTTCTCCATCTCTTGGTCCCCTTCCCATTTGCAAAAGATCTGATCCACAGATGAATGAATAAAGAAAATTAGGAATTTATACATAACAGGGTACTACTCTGCTACAAAGAAGGACAAATTTTACTCATTTGCAGGAAAATAGATGCACCATGAGACCATAATGTTGCATGAAATAAATTAGACATACGAGCTTAAATATGGCATGATTTCTTTTATATAAGAAAATATATTTTACCTGCAAACCATAAAGTGTAATACTGACAACAAAAGGTTAAATTGTAAATGATTAATAAAGAGTTATTGAAACTTTGGTAGTGAAGGAGGACATACACGGGAACTAACAAATTAAAAGCCACTTTGCCCTTAAAAGTACTTAGGAATTAGTGGCATTGCCAACAAAAAAAGGTAAGGCAGACGACTAAAAATAACAATAGTAACATCATGAACTGACCCTCCAGATCTCCACCTACAGGACTTTGTTGTTGAGTAACTTTACTTCCAACATAGTTAGAAGATCAGAGGTGTAACTACCTTTGTTGAAATGGAACCAGCAAGTTCTACATTTTGGAGCTTCTGACACAGAGGTGATTAAGGGTGAGGTACTGTTACAACAACAACAACAACAGAAATCAAGGTAAGCTGTATCAACAATAAGTCATGCAATAACTAATTCTCTTCATCATGGGTTTCCCGAATACTTAGGGGACAGGTGGGTCTTCGACAGGGAAATACTCATATCAGAAAAGAGACTTACGAAAGCTGGCTTTTGTGTGTCCCTTTAAAAGACACCTGGCAATCCAGTCAGTCATCGAACTGTCAGGCAGTCCAGTTAGCAAGCCATTTCTCCAGCTCTCTCCCAGCCTGCACAGAATTTATTACATATTCCACTTATGAAAAAAAATGAACAAGATAGCATGAGAAAAGGCATACCAGAGGAAAAACAAGGAGTACTGACCAAAAAATTCACAAAAGACAATATCAAATGATAAAAATTCCAGTGATAACTGGAAAAAACTGGCCACAAGCAAAGGGTAAGAATCAAAGTGATATTACATTCTTGGTAGTGAATGGAAGGTACATGATAATGAGGCAGTAGTTTCAAAGGTTGAAACAAAATGATACCAGCACAGAAGTTCTTTCTAGATAATCAATCAGGTAAGGCTAAAATTAAGACATTTTCATTTAAAAATCAGTAAGAAGTGCTTCTCATTTAGGTGTTTTCAGAGAGATACTGGGAAATGAATATCCCCAAAGGGGAAGTCAAGGGAAGACACAGGGTCCAGAAGCTAGGGATCTACTGTAAGACTAAAGCAAAAGAATTGTCAAAGACAAATAAATCCCAAGATGACAGCTGTGGAGCTTATATGTGGAACAACTGGACCATATTAGTGGATTCCAAGACCGACATCTACAGGTCCAAGTACAACGATGTAAAAACTCATATTAGGAGATGTCCTACCAAGTTAATAGAGGATTTGTATTTAGCCACGTATTTAAAAATTTGTAGAAAATAATGAAGCAAGTATTAACTTGAAAAAAGTTAAATTTGTATAAGAAATAAAATAGGAAAGAAAAAACAATATAAATAACTTAGTAAACTTTCAGAGTTCTAAAATTAAAATCATGGGGTAGGAACTTAAGTAAAAGGTAAGTCCATAATTATACTGGCAAGTAAGGAAAACTGAAAATTCCTCTTTTACAATATAAGGTTCATAAATAATGTCTATAAGTGAGGTATCTATTGGTGTTGATATATTCACACCATATAGAAATATGGAGGTGAAATACAGAAGACATAACTAAAATATTTGCAACTAATTGCTAGTGGGAAATAGAAACATATTTATTGGTAAGCTGTTTTACATTATTTGATTTTAAAACTTAATTACATAACATACTTTGACAAAAGTAAAAATTAGTTTAACAAAATTCATATCACATTTAAAAACAAAGTTGATCCTTGCAGTGTGAAAATATGTACAAATACACAAATGTTTAACTTAATTTTGCTAAATTAAATTACATTTGAAGGAATTATATTTGTGATTAATAATTTAATTAAAATTTGCTAAATTGTTAGGAAGAAATACTGAAAACTAAAGAGTATCATACTCTCAGTTAAAAGTAGTTAGAATATAAAGATAATGGAGTACTACTCTGCCATAAAGAAGGATAAGCTTGAGTCATTTGTAGAAAAATCTATGCACCTTGAGACCATAATGTTACTCGAAATAAATCAGGCACACGAGCTGAACATGAGAAACCCAAATTATAAAGAAAGAGCAAAATAAAATATACATAACAGAAGATAGGGAGATAGATCTTTCTCAAATGGGAAATGGATCAAGAGATGGAGGGAAAGGAAAGGAAGGGAGCAAAAAGGGATGAAAAAGGAATTACGATGCGTTCTGTCCATGTAGCAACTCCACACAAGGAATGGAAACACTGTGTGCTGCGATCATGCACTAATAAAAATAAAAATAAAAGAACATAAAATTAAGACTATGGCACTGCAAAGGACAAAAGGACAAGTGACTAATGCGTTCTTTAGTAAACCTTCTAAGAATACATATATTAGTTTGGTGTCTATCATGACACCCAGCTCTTCTTCATTGGAGACTGCTCCAGGAAAGTTTCTCTAACAAGCCCTATCTAATCTCCAACCCTCTCAAGCTTGATAGCTAAACATTTCCTCTTCACCAAGAAAATAGAAGGAGCAAATAAAGTCTCTACACTTCACAGTAGCAGCTCCATTCACCCCACTTCCTGTCTGCCCGGAATAAGAAGAGTGCTCACCCCATTTGCATACAGGATGCCGGCCACACTGGCTTCCTCCAATGGCTTCACTTCCCACAAGTCAGGTTCTGTTTCTCGCCATTGTCTATTCTTCTCTTTGCAGCTAATGCCATGTATCCTAACTTGGTTTATCCTAGAAGCAGACACTGAGAGAAAGGTCCAGCTGCATGGGTTAGTTCCAGGAGGTGATAATAAGAAGTACAAATAAGAGTGGAAAATGAGTGTGGGTAAGGAAGAAAACCAACACAGGGCCTCCTGTCAATCCAGTTACCCCAGGCAACCAAATCTCAGTCCCACTGGGAAATTCCTGGATTTGGTAAAATATGAGCCAGGGAGTTATCCAAAACAAGGGGTGAAGAAATTAGGGTATTTGTATACCATCTCTTTAACAGTGGTTGATGGCTGTTCCTTGAAGCTGTAAATGTCTGGCCCTTCCAGCTTTCCCTGAATCTGAAACCAACATGCTTTGTCCTCCATTCAGACAAAAGAAGGCAGAGTTAAAGGAGTCGCAGGGGGAGCTTCAGGAGTGTGGACATGAATGCCACAGAGATCTGGTGGGTGCTTACAGCAAGCGATAAGGCATCTGTCTGACTGACTAATCCAGAACACTAGGAGTTACTCCTGGTTTTTCTCTTCCTCACTTTCAAGCACTCAGACCTTCATCAAATTCCACTAGTTCTCCATCATTTCTTCCTGGAATTATTGCAAGATCCTCATCAATGACAATTTTGAGTTTTTTATAGCTAGAATTTCCACTGGATGATACAATCCGCTCATTACCCTATGGTATTTTCCCACGTGGCACGTGACGTATGGTAGTGAGGATACTGTTCTAAAGATAAGGACTCTGTAATCAGAACTAAGTGTGGAGTCTGTTTATGTTCCTTACTATCTTCACAATCTTCGCCATGTTTTTTATACCCTGTGTGTCTCATTTTCCTCATTTGTGTACTGAGGATATATCTCGCAGGATTATTTTGATTATAAGAAATAATGTTTATTTTATTTTTGAGAGCTCATTAAAGCATGACTGTCGAGGATTTGCTCATTACAAGGGATTTTAACAACATTGCCCTTATTCTACGTCAAGATTTTGCTCCACTTTCCTGTATACTGTATATTTACCCTAGACTTGTCTCTATAATTTGACCAATCCTGTCACAACGTTAATCTTGCTTACGTTTCTGGACTGCCCTAGAAAACTCCTACTTAGACTTAAAGAGCCAGCTCAAATGCTAGGTCCTTTGTAAATATTTTTCTCTTTCTTCCAGGTAGAGTTAATTGCACTTCCACGTGATACCTTGTAAGTAGGTTCAAAATCATTTTTTATAGTTTTCTCTAACCAGACTATATGTTTCTCTGAGGCAAGAACAAACGATATAAAAATATTCTCAACATCAGGTGTACTGTTTTCTATAATGAAAGTCTCTTAAATGAAGAGATGAACAAATAAATGAATAAAGGATAGACAGATAGTATTCTTGATATCATGAACTACATACTTTAAAAAGTTTTAACTAGTGTTTGTTCTAATATAAAGTTGAAAAGAATATTGATTTACCAAGGCAGGATTTTGATGCAAAGTGCAGACTTTTCAGTGTGGCAGGTTATATGTGAAAGTATTTTTAAAATATGAATATGATCGAGTTGGCTTGGTTTCATATGTGAAATTAGCTTGTACTTCCAAATATGTCAAATTATTCAGTGATTGCCAAGATCACACTTAGTAACACACCCTATAGTAAAGCTTAAGAACTCTTATAACATTCATTCCTCTAGAGCCAACAAGTATGGCAGCACAAAGTTAAATTCCATGCATGCATCCAGAAAGAGAATGGCATAAGGGCAATGCTAATTACTTCATAATCCACCCAAGGATGTATAAATACACCCTAGCTAAGATCTCATATATAGGAAAACTTAAAAGTATTGACCTTTACTATATCAAAAGCAGAATAAGCAGAAAACCTCAAAAATCATTTAGATACTTGTAAAAGCAAATGACCTTTTTAAAATGATGAATCTAGTTATATCTGTAAGAAGACACCCTTTTTAAAGAACTAAGTATATGGAAATGCTCAGAGTGTCTATAGAAAAGCTCAAAGACATGATAGCACAAATATTCCATCTATGAAAAATTTCATCTGTAGTCCTATAGAATCATCTAATCTGGATATAACATTTGTTGGTTAGATAATCTAGCATATCCAAATTCCTCAAGATCAAGAACTGGCTGGTGTATTTGGAGGTAGGGTTCTAACGTGGTTCATCTGAAGAAAGACGAATTTTTGTTTACATTTTATGTTCTTTAAAGTAAAACTAAACTAAACATACTTTGTCTTAACAGTCATATTAAGTACCAAGAAGCAATTTTAAAATCATTCATAATATGAAAGCAAAATCATTCGTAATATGAAAATATCTTCAACATAGGAATTGCCATTTAGAGTGATATGAAGACTTGTTTTCACACAAAAGGATCTATTTTAGTATTCTTTCCTTAGCTAAGTTATCCGCTAAGTTAATGCTGGATGTGGAGCCTTATTCCAGTTTTTTTGAATCTAGCTCATAAAGTTAAAAGTGACTTAGAAAGAAGGGAAAACGAGCCCTCGTAGAGATATATGACTTCTCTAATGAGAAAAATAGGTTAAAGTAAATTTGATTGTTTAAAATACTCCCCATCATTCAACCCAACGTTCCTATGATCTTTTGTAAATATTTCAAAAGCAACAAAAGTTCCATTAATATTTTAAATCCTAGAATCGTTGTATGTTAAATACTTGTTATATTGTGCTTTGCCACATCAAAGATTTGGTCAAAGATGATGGGAAAAAAAGATTTTCTTCTTCCATTGTTTCAATGCTTTTTAAAAAAATAATTTCTCTATGAAAAACATAGTATCACAATACTATGTTTTTTCACTGTGTCATGCATACCTAACTAAAAAACCATTTGTAAAGAGTTACTGACAAAAGAGGTATTTTTAAAAATAACAAACTTTTGCTTTACCAAATGCACTGTAGCAAACACTCTTGCCTTCAAAGCACCAATATTACCATTATTTTTTTTTCTAAAGGTGTGGGGGTGTTCTTCTGGAATATTTTTGAGTCCATTTAAAGACACATTTAGTCTTACTCCATTACAGAGTTCTTCCTGGGAGTCAAAGCTGTTTTACTTGAATTCTTATCCATTTCGTTCAATAAACTTGGCTTTCAGTGGTTAACAAATACTTCCCAAAGTGAAATCCAATTTTATCATGATTTTTCCATCAATCTGAGACATTCAGAGAATGCACCATGGTATCTCAAAGGAATTAATATCAGAGGTTCTTTCCAAAATGTCTTGAGCAGTAAGAACACCATCGAAATATTTCTCTACATTCCAAAATAACGCCTTTGGTAAACTCAATGGTTATTAGAAAGTTTGGAACATTTGAAAAACACCCTCATTGTGTAATAGTCACAGACATCATGATTTAGATCTGGAGTCCCCTGCCTCCAATTCTCCTGTATATGGAGGTGATTGGATCATGGATGCTCTCGGGCTCCTTAATGGATTCCTCCGCTGATGAGTTTGGCAGAGAGTGTGCTGTTGGGAGGTGGGGCCAGGGCAAAGGAGGCAAGTCACTTGGACCGGAACGGAAGGGTATCTCTCTCTCTCCAGCTTGTTCCTTCTCTCTCTGCTTCCTGGCCACCATGATATGAGTAACTTTCTTCCTTAGCAAGCTATTGTTTTTCCTTGGAGCCTGCCAACCACAGACAGAGACCTCTAAAGCTGAGCCAAAAGTTACCTCTCCTCCCTTAATTTGTGAGTGTTGTATATTGTGTCTCAGAGGTGAGAAAGTGAGGAAGATACAAACCCATGTGAATACAGTGTACATTCCTTTCCTTTTCTTCTCTGGACATTTTAACATCCAAATTGGTTACTATAATCTACATGACTTGGCCCTCCTTTGTCCCTCTGATTGCTATATGCTTGGTTCCAGAGACACTGGCATCTGCAAAACCAAAGCAAATACTGGTTTCTCTGACCTCTGCTTTTTTTTGTTGTTGTAGTTTTGTTTTGTTTTTTGGGTTTTTTTTTCCTAAAAATGGCATGTCTTATCAATAGGTATCCTCAAAACTTGATTTCTAACTAGGTACATACAATCACTAGTAAACTGTCACCAGGTGCCAAAAGAGACAAAAATAATCACTTTTATAAATGCAGTCTTATGATGAACCAATGGTTTAAACTCAAAATTCTAAGACATAAATCAGTTTTAGCTTTACCCTGGCAATGGAAATGAAAAATAATGTGTCTTTTCTCCTCTTACAAGTTATGCCATCTACAGAAATTTAATGACACAACTTGTCAACAAAAACTACTTAATTAAAATAATTGTGTCTTTTTACTAATTTCAATTGTATGCACCCTCAATTATACCATCCTTATGAGTACTTTTTTTAACTCCAGAAAAATTATACTCCATGAGAGTATAAATTGTGCCTGTATTTGTAGTGCTTGTTTTTACCTTTAAGTTTTAAAGACCAAACATGTTCAGTATGTGTAGCGTAGCATGTTTATTATGTTGTAAATATCAACAAAAATCTGATTCTTTGAATATTTATCATGTTACTAAAGGGAAGAAATTGCCTTTTCAAAGTATACTTCTATAGAATAATTTATCACAAAAATAATTTATCTTACCTTTAAAAAAATGAATATGGCAAGAATGTTAAAAATGTTTAGGAATCATATACTTTTTGTGTAGAAGTAGATCGAACCTATCCTTATTCTTTTTTTTTTTTAATGGTAGTACATTGAGCAAGATAAGACTATTGAATCAATATAAACTAAGGCCACACTTATGAAATCAGGCCTACTCATAAATAAGACATATAGGCATGAGGCTTTGCATGTTCTGTTGCATCTTGAGGGCACTGAATCAGCGTTGGGCACATTCCTATTCAAGGAAAAAGAAGTAGCAAAGATGATGATCATGGGAGAGGCAAAAGGAGTCTGTTAGGGTTTTAAGCTTCATCTCTAGCTGGCATTTCGAGGGTGCACATTTTGCTAATTTAGAAAGTACTTTAAAGCTAAAATTGCTCCCTCCTCTTTCTTCCTGAATAAGCCACTGGCTTCAACAAGCCAGTCACACCATTTTACAGAGCAGTTACTAAGAAATATGTCTATCACCAACCTCATCCTTGCCAAAACTTTCATTCTGTAGATCTATCCTGGAACAAAGATGATGAAATAAGTGTACCTAGGCAGGTATTTCTAATTTTATATCCCATTTATCAGTTCTCTTTCTAAATTCTACTTCTAAGTTCTCTTTTTCAAGATCTTGGGAGACATAAGTACTTACTGTGGCTGAGTATACTTTAGAAACAGGAGCAGAACAGATCTAGAGATCAGCAGAGAAAATGTGCTAGCATCCCACTGAATCTGAGTGTAAACTGATAATGGACTGATCCTGCACCTCAAGACACAAGCTAAGAGCATGTGTTTCACTACCCAGACCTGAGCTGTGCTTTAGAAAGCCTGTCCACATTCTCTTAGGAAACGCTGAACTTGCCTCAGGTATCCCTTGGGCTCCAAGACCGAATTTCCCTTGTACAGTTCTACTCAGTTTGGGACCATTGTGGATAATATTGTTTTACACAGGTAGGTTTTCAACAGCTTCACTTACAATTGTTTTCCCCATGAACGATAGAAGCAAATGTTGATGACACTCAGTAGTTCTTTGATGGTCGCCTTAGTGTTGGAACTGTTTTGTTTATTTATGTGTTTTTTCTACTTACATTCACCAGATCCTCTATTTTCATAGACTTCTTAGTTTTTGATGTTTTGGTCCAGCATCATGAATACCTACCTTGCCCTCAACCTTTCCCAAAATACTAATTGCTGACATGTAAACTTAATTTTTAGTTTTCCCCTTTCTGGTCAGTTTTTGATTTGCTGTCATGGCCTTTAACACACTACTCTCTTTACCAATTTCCTTATTCAACACATTAATTTTAATGGCCAAATCCCATGTAAACATACTTAATAATACAAAACATACGAAATCCCATGTAAATGTACTTACTAAATGTTGTCCAATATTAGAACAAACTATTTTAGCAAATAACCATTTAGATAACACACCTCATCTAAAATGCGAAATTCAAAGGTAATATTGTCTTAAAATCTTACTTTCTTTAGCTTCTTATTTGTGTGGGATCTTTCTTATTTTATTTCTTTTGTTTTTTATTCTAGTTTATTAGTACAATGTGTATAGTAAATAATGTTTAATTATTTGTGGAAAGTTAATACATGTACATAATACATCTTAATTCGCATTTTTCATCCCTTTCCCTTATTCTTATTACTTTGTCTTAGTTACTTTTTCTCATTGCTGAGCCAAAATACCCGACACCCAAAGTTACAGGAAAAAGGGTTTGTTTGGCTCACAGTTTGTAGAGGTTTCAGTCCATAGTTGGCTGGCTCCAAGGCAGGGTGGTATCACAGAGAAGTCCATGGCAAGCAGGCAGGAGAGAGCGATTCAGCCCTCTTTCTATCCCTTATATTTTATGAAGGCTACCTGCCCTAAGGCAGGTGTAGCACTCACACCCTTAATCCTAGTCAGAACTATGCCAGACCAATCAGTGGACTGACTTAGTCATCACATCCTTGATCCCAGCATCACACACTCTAGATCCACCCACCTCTGAAAAGCCCCATCTATGACCACATGAAGCTCTGGGCGACATCTAGACATGAGCCATAACACCCCTCCTAAATGAATCAATACCATCAATGGAATGCAGATATCAAGTGACTATGTTCTTCAATGCATGATCCCCACCACATGGGCACCTGACCCCAAGGGTAACTATTTCTAGGTTGGCTAATCACTTATGATGGGTCAAATGATATGACCCCATAACTGATGGTGTTTTACTTTTAATAGTTGAGCCAAATAGATATGTGGATGTACCTAAAATCTATGAATCAAGATGTGTGATGTACATGTACTAACTCCATACAATGAATATAAACATTATGTACTGCAAACAAGTACTAATGAAAAACTTTAGGCTAAAAAAAGTTAATGATTGAATATTAGAAAATTTACTGAATTCTTCTGGAGAAATTTATGGATTTCCGGTTCTACCCCAGTTTCAGGGAGGCCCTTCCCTTTTGTTTAGATTTTTCCAGAGATTCCTCACTCCCTGTCTTTCCACATGTATCACTTCATATTTATTAAAATCTTTTGTATTTATTAAAATCTTCTTTTCATAAGCTTACTTGCTTGATTGTGTAAGCAAATAAGACTAAACAAAACATTTCTGAAACGAGGATCGCATTTCATTGAAAAGATCACTATGAGTTTGACAAAAAAGAATAACTAACAATTCTGGCTTTATGGCCATAAATAGAAACACTCGTCAAATTGATAATGATAAACAGTCTGGATTATGTGATACTGGGTCCAAAATATTATTTTTAATAATACAAGCATATAAGAAACTGTATAGTTCATGTGTAAGTTCTCTGTGCTTTTCATTTTACTTTTATGATCAGAAATGTGCATCAAATTGTTCAAGTTGTAAAAGTATCACCAACAGCACCATGTAAACACTTGGGACCACCCTCACACTGTTGACGAAGAGCGAAGACTTCAGTCAGTATTGACCACCAACAGCATTTTTCCAGTACTAAACTTTCATTCTCCCTAAGCCCATTACTCTCCAATGATAACTCTTTGACTTTAGCCTGTGGCTGGCAGTGTCTAGCTTGTTCTATTTACTAGTGACCCTCTTCTTCAGTTTGACATCATGGGTCCTGCTGTTCTCTGGTTTAATTCCCCCATCATTCCTAACCACCATTTTTTAAATTTTAGTGTGGTGTGTAGCTGGGAACAAAAGACCCTCCTCCTGGCAGCCATGGTTCTAAGGTTCTTTCTGAGACCAAACTAGCTCCTGTTGCCCCAACCACCAGGGAAATTACCACAGATTTAGTGAGTAAAACAACAAAAAGTTGTGGTACTGTCATATTCAGATGAGCATATTTTGGCAGTAATAATGAAAATCCCACAACAGTTACTATCAAAAGCAGTATGTTGGGTTAAGAAACTAACGTAAATGATTCCATTTATATAAAAACCTAGATCAGGTGAAAACAAACATCGTCAAAACCCTGTTGAGTGTGGAGGAAGGAGGGACTGGATGCGACTGAATGTCAAGTGAAGGAACACTAAACAGAGGAAATGTTCTGGGCCTTTATAGCAGATGGGTTTAACTATGAATATATATTTGTCAAAATCTATAAAATGATGCATGTAAAATTGTGAATTTTGTTGATTGTTAGTGGCTTCACATTAATAAAAGAGAATGTCGTAACAACAAATCATGAGTAATCTGGCATTTTCCATGGTTTATTAAACAATATCTATACTGTTTGCCAAAGTAGAAAAGGATCAATATGTTCCTATTTGCAACAACATAAGCATATTTTTGTATCTCAATTTTAGATAAGTTATTTGCAGTAATATATATCTTAAGAGAAATATACACTTGAATAAGTTTCTATTATATTAGTGTGTAGTCATTGTTAAATCAAAACTTTGGTTAATAGACAATAGTTGAATATAGTTAATGTTTATACCATAGCCTGTTTGAGATTATATTTGGATACTTCTTTAAGTTCTCCTTTTGTGTAAGAGGAGGAATAACTTGATCTAAGAGTTTTCACATTGAGAGATTTATTGAGACACAAAAGACTACAAAATAATGTTGTAATTTAGAACACTGAAACTTTTAAAACTAGTCACTTCAAAGGAGACCTTTTCATGCTTCAAAGCAGTGTTAATAAAAGATGTGTCAAAGCAGACAAGAGCAGTAATAGGCATGTTTTCAAATGACATCTTTAATCCCTGCATATGATTTTGTCACTGAAGAAACTGCCACAGTACTAAGTGGCAACTCAGTAGGCACTGCATTGTAGGTCTTAATCTAGGCCTTCTTAAAATAACAGGTAATCATTTCTCTTTTTCATTTTTTTACGTAGTAAATCACTAACTATATATGGATGGCTGGTCATGCTGTGAAATAGTCACATGACATAATACTATAAAATTTACATCATGATAAGGCAAAAATAACTTTTAAAACTGCTTTCTTATTCTACAACAGTTGAAAATGAGACTGTATATTGCTCCCCAGAGTATTCATGCATGACATCAGTCTTTAGGTTATTAGCAGCATATATCATTAGCTGTGAGAGGGCGACACCAAGGTTGTGGAAATGTCAGAATGAGGTTAGCAATATGGGTTTATTGCTTTAACAAACTGGAGCCAGTCTGACCTCTGAACTTGTACTAGTTTAAGCAGAAAATGGCATAGCAGCATTTACCAAAATCTCTTAATCAGTGATTCTATTATGTATATTTTCAATCAAATGGAAATGTTTTAACTTGAACTGAATTACAGAGAGAAAGCGAGTGAACATGGTGTGGATCGTCAAGGGGATATGCCTTCCCTTTCCAATACTCTATGGTCTCTGTACACTGAATGCTACAAAGATGAGCAGTTGCTCTGGTCTCCTTTCTTGTACACCCACTGGCAGAGCTATGCTTACTCAGTTTCAGGACTTTCATGCTACATTAGAATCATCTGCTTATTGAATTTTTCTTGGTTAGAATAAACTTTGAATGTCAACGTCTCATTTTAATTGAATGTCCCTAAGACTTCTTCTTTTCTTGGTTGGTCTTAAGGACTGTACACTTGGTGCTGTGTACATAAGGTTCCTCCTCTGGGAATTCACCCAGTTATACATAGAAAATACTCCAAAGCAAAAAAAAAAAAAAATGCATCTGTACTGAACATGTATACATTTTTTTGACATTTTCCCTGAACAATATGGAATAACAACTATTTACATAGCATTTCCATTATATTAGGTACAGTAAGTAGTCTAAAACTTGTCTAAATTTCACAGAAGAATCATGTGCCTAGGTTATATGCAAATACTACACAATTTTATATAAGCGATCTAAGCAAGAGATTTTTATATCCAGCCAGGTTTCTGAAATCAATCCCCAGCAGATGCCAAGTGGTGACTGTATGTGAGATTAGATAACATTCTAATGACTTCTGACGGCGTATATTCTTTGGAGTTGTATGTGCCTAGCATAGTTTAGGTTGCCATGGGGTATACAGAGGGGGATGCTGTGGGTGGTTTTCAGGTGAAAAGGAGATGTGTTCTCACTTATATGAGGAATCTAAAAAAGGGAAGTTCAAAGAAGTAGTTTGAAAGTAGATTACTAAAGGCTGGCAGGGCGGGAGGAATGGTGAAATGTTGATCAAAGGGTACAGAGTTCCAGCTGAACAAGGTATAAAAGTTTGTGACACCTGTTGCACAGCTGTGTGTCTATATTCAATAGTCTGGTATGTTTCAAAATAGCTAAGAAAATACATTTTAAATGCCTCACCATGAAAAATGATAAGGTGAAAAATATATTAGCCGGATTTAATCATTCTATATTGTATATGTGGAAACATCACATCGTATGCCCTTAATACACATGATCATAATTTGTCAATTAAAATAAAATATAAAAGTTATGACAGGGCCGGTGAGATAGCTTAGTGGCATAAGCACCTGCCTGGCAAGCGCGAGGTCCTGAGTTCGACCCCCAGTACCCACATTAAAAAAAATGTTATGATAAAAATACCCATGTTGACTTTCCCTTATATTGAATTTTTTTTTTTTTTTTTTTGTGGGTACCGGGGGGTCGACCTCAGGACCTCGCGCGCCAACAGGTACCCGTGCCGCTGAGCGATATCACCGGCCCCTTTTTCGTATGTGGGTTCCGGGAGTCGAACTCGGGCCCTCGCGCTTGCAAGGCAGGCGCTTATGCCGCTGAGCCATCTCACCGGCCCCTATATTGAATTTTTATGGGAAATTTAAGCTAGGAAGCATTTCTACTGATGAAACATATTTAAAATCATTGCATTCTATAATGTAAACAATTGTTAAAAATCTGAGGAACCGTAAATTCATTCTTCAAAATGGTACATTTTATCTCCTGTATTAGTTATCTATGGCTGCTGGAACAAATTATCCCATACTAGGTGGCTTAAAACAACAAATTTTTCTTATGTTTCTAAAAGCCAGAAATTCAAAATCTTTCAGTAGGCTAAAGTCACAGCATAGGTGGAGATGGCTCCTTCTGTTAAAGCAGAATCCATTCCTAATCTCTTCCAACTTCTGATGGCTGCAGGACTCCTTAGTCTGTGTGCATCTTACTCCAATTTGGATTTCCCTGGTTGCATAGTCTTCTCTTCAGTGTCAAATATCTCTTCTTCTTATTAGGATCTTCTTGAGTATCTTTGAGATCCACTGAATAATACAGAATAATCTTTCCAACTTAAAGTTTCTAATGGCACCTGCAAAGTCCCTTTTGCTGGACAAGATAACATTCCCAAATTCTAGAGATTAAGATGCTAATATCTTTTGGAGCCATTATTCAGCTTACCACATCCCCCAAAGCTAAGGAATTATACAAAATACAAAACAGAATACATTTGGTAAGGGTGAAAGAATTGGTAATGGTAACAACAGCATCAGCAATAGTAGTAGTGATAAGCATAATAATGAAACTTGTAAAAGTATTTGTATTAGTAGCAATGGGCATAACCACTACAATTATTGAGTAGCTACAATCATGGTGCCCTTTATAAAGTTGTTAATCATGTAGGTCACTTAATCTTCAAAGTGGTCCTAAGAAAACAATGTATGACATTATTTTACATCACCTCCATTGTTCAGGTGAGGAAACCAATGCTAAGGCAACTAAGTAGCTTTTATAAAATTGCACACGTAAGGATGGAATGAGTGTGAATTTAAACACACACAAAAAATGATTCATTGCATATTTCTGTCATTCACTGCAGCAATAGTTGCATTCCTTCTAGAGTGGTCTGGTCCCTAGTATTTAAAACTATAAAAGGAAAATTTGACAGCTTTGATATAGTAAAATGAAAACTTTTTAAATGATAAATGTTTCCATAAACAGAGATAAAAACAACCATTAGGCCACAAGGAAATGAGTTTTTTCCCAAAAAATGTTTACTATACCTTATGTAAAAACACTACAAATTAAGAAAAGATAGCCATTAAAATTGTTTTTATTTTAGACAAATAAGTTCACTTGCATCACAGCTTCCCTGAAAATTTTATATGAATTACTAAAATACAAATGAAAGATAAAAGAAAACAAAACTCTGGGAAACAATAAAGAGTAACTGTATCTACTAGGGTTATGACACTAAATAGGAACTATAGAAGCTAATTTTAATGGTGCCTGGAATTTATTTCCCAGTGTTGGAAAGCAGAAAATGCTAAGGGGATCGGAACTAAGATGTTAATAACTGTATAAAGCACTTAAAAACGTTCTAAGAGGACAGAAAAGAAGAAGAAGCACTGTTATCACAACCTGGGAGACTGGGGAAGAAACATCTCACTTCCATCATTTATTTTTTATTTGGAGTTGAGCAAGGTGTGGCTAAAACCACATCCCACCAGCAGGGACCTGGTTCACTGGTGGTGGTGTTACCAGATGGTGGGTAGCGGGGGATGCTTTCCAGATGCTTGGTGCCCTGAACAAAGAACTGGACAAAATGCGCAGAAAAGGTAGTGAGATGTGCACTTATTAAAGGTGAAAGAGAAGTACACTCTACAGAGCGAGAGCAAGCCAGTGAACGACAGGCTCACAGTGGCTGCAAGGACAAGGCAAAGGGGATCTTTTGTATCTGGAAGTGCTGACAGGGCTTCTCACTCATGTAAATAAGGCCTTATTGTCCTAACAAAAACTTGTCCTATCAAAACCTCACTTGGCCTTGCTCAAGATATAAACTGTCCCACCAAAGACTCACTTGCCTTTGTGCCAGATGTAAATGAAGAATGGAAAATGGTGCTTTTCTTGTGGTTCCATGCACAGTGTTCAGCAGCTGCAGAGTCATCCCGGATCCGGTGTTCTGCACATGAGCTCTGGGTCTCCACAACTTCGGCAGATTTCCAGTTGTTTGACCAGTTTCATCCCAGCTCTAATCTCCTACTTCAGAGTCACTGCTGACAAAACAGGGAATGGCTGGGGCTGGGCTACCAAACAAAGGCAGAACTTAGAGTCTGCAGTTGTCCATTTTTCCTGTTGGAGGGAAACTTCTCATAGCTAAAAGAATATGCAAAGGAAGGTTCCTTTTCATCTTTCTGCCTTCCGCTCTCCTTCCTTGGCAGAACCTCTCCTAAGGCCAGCTGACATTAAAATACAGAAATTGTACTTTAAGAGTTCAATCTGCAGTACATATATAAATATGTGTGAATGTGTGTGTTTATGTATATATGGCATTATAAAAGGTAGGCTAGAAACTGAGGAAAACCAGGTAATTAGTATAGAATAGAGCTACTATAGGAATTTTGGAAGATAGTGTGCAAACCTTGTTATACAAAGACAGGTAGATTGCAGAAATAGCTTGCATTTTTCATTCTTTTTTTACCATGCCCTTGAATTCTGCTTCCATCAAAATGTAAAGCCTATTTGTTTGTTCATTTAATTTCATCTGGTCTTCTGATTTTTTTTTTTACCTAAGAATATGCTGGAAAGAGCACTGTGTTTGTTTTAAGCCTAGGTCTTAAGGGATTTTGTGCATTTCTGTTTTTCATGTTACAATACTCTTCCCCAGGAGAATAATCCCAGAACTTTCTACTAGCAGGTGAGATACCACATGGAGGAGAGACAACTCATTCCCACCAAGGCCATGCTTGACGACCCTTCTCTTAGCTTAATTTAGAATCTCTACATTAAACACTAAAGGAAAATAGGAAATTTTGCCCAGAAGTCACATTATAACATTCCTTACCTTTGTAATCCTGTGATTCCTAATCCTGCCTGTAGCTCTATGGAAATTTTTTTTTTTTTGTGGGTACCAGGGGTCGACCTCAGGACCTCGTGCACCAGCAGGCGCCCGTGCTGCTGAGCGATATCACTGGCCCTTTTTTTCCTATGTGGGTACCGGGAGTCGAACTCAGGACCTCACGCTTGCCAGGCAGGCCCTTATGCTGCTGAGCTATCTCACCAACCCAGTTCTATGGAAATATTGAGAAAACAGTAAACCAAGACAGACAGGGGCATTAGTCTTTAAAACTCAAGTTTTTTTTTTTTTTTTTTTTTTTTTTATTTTAAAGAGAAGAAAAAACAAAACAAATCAAAAGAAGAACAAATTTTCAAACAAACATAATAGGAGGGTAACAATGGTTAATACATTACGTATTACTATCTTTAAGTTAGTTATTCAGGACACCAGACATTAGCATTCAATTGTCCAAACATTATTGGCACAAACCTTACTCTTCAATGAACTAAGTAAAAATGGTAGTGTATCTATCTTAACCATCTTATATATATATATATACAATTTTTTTCCCTTTCCCTTCTTTCTTTTCCCTATTCCAGTCTCTCTTTCCTTTTGACCAGTTTCTTTTTGATTCACCATGTCTATTGTACATTTTGGATCTTGTTTACTCTTTCAGTTTCTCATACTAGAGAGATAATACGATGCTTACACATGTGCTTCTGGTTTATTTCACTTATGAGTATTTTCTCGAGTTGCATCCATTTACCTATAAAAGTCTCCAGTTTATCCTTCTTTATGGCTGAATAGTACTCCATTGTATAAAAATACCACATCTTTCTTATCCATTCCTCAGTTGATGGGCATTTGGGTTGTTTCCAAGATCTGGCTATTACAAATTGTGCTGCTATAAACATGGGTGCACATATATCGCTGTGGTACGATGTTTTTAATTCTTCTGGGAAGATGCCCAGAAGGGGAATAGCTGGGTCAAATGGGACCTCCAACCCTAGTTTTCTGAGGAATCTCCACACTGACTTCCACAGTGGCTGTACCAGTCGACACTCCCACCAACAGTGAAGAAGGGTTCCTTTTTCCCCACAGCCCCTCCAGCATTTGTTATTAGTTGATTTCTTAATAGTAGCCATTCTTTCTGGGGTGAGATGGTATCTCAGTGTTGTTTTAATTTGCATCTCTCGAATGACTAGTGATGTTGCACATTTTTTTGTATATTTATTTGCCATTAGTATTTCTTCATCTGAGAAATGTGTATTCATCTCAGATGCCCATTTTTGGAGTGGGTCTTTAAATTTGGGAGGTCTGATTTTTTTGAGTTCTTTATATGTTCTCGATAGTAATCCTTTGTCTGAGGAACAGCTGGAAAACATTTTTTCCCACATTGTGGGTTGTCTCTTCACTCTGTTGGTGGTTTCTCTTGCTGTGCAAAAGCTTTTTAATAAGATGAGATCCCAGTTATTGATTCTTTGGGATAGTTCCCGTGCGGTTGAGTTTTTATTCATAAAGTCTTTGCCTACACCAATGTCTCCAAGGGTTTTACCTATCCTACCTTCCAGCAGATTTAATGTTTCTGTTTTAATATTTAGATCTCTGATCCATTTTGAATTTAGTTTAGTGCATGGTGAAAGATATGGATCTAGTTTTAATCTTCGGCATGTGTAGAGCCAGTTTTTCCAGCACCATTTATTAAAGAGGCTATCTTTCTTCCAGCGAATGTGTTTGGCACCTTTGTCAAAGATAAGGTGGCTTAGTATGTCTGGGGTTGTTTCAGCATCTTCTAATCTGTTCCATTGATCTTCAGGTCTGTTTTTTTGCCAGTACCACACTGTTTTTATCACAGTAGCTTTATAGTATAATTTCAAGTCGGGGATAGTGATGCCCCCTGCCTTGCCTTTGTTGCCCAGAATTGCCTTTGCTATTCTAGGTCTCTTCTGATTCCAAATGAATTTTAGGATTGTTTTCTCTAATTCTGTGAGATATGCTGTTGGAATTTTGATTGGAATTGCATTAAATCTGTATAACAATTTTGGAAGTATGGCCATTTTCACTATATTGGTTCTTCCTATCCAGGAGCAAGGGATATCTTTCCATTTTCTGATATCCTCTTCAATCTCCTTTTTCAGAGTACTGTAGTTTTCAGTATAGAGGTCTTTTACATCCTTCGTGAGGTTGATTCCTAGGTATTTCATTTTTTTGGATGTTATTGTGAAAGGTATTGTTTCCCTAATTTCTCTTTCAGTAAGTTTGTTATTTGTGTACAGGAAGGCTATTGACTTTTGAGTATTGACTTTGTATCCAGCTACACTACTGAATTTGCTTATTAAATCTAGCAGTTTTTTAGTGGAGTAAAACTCAAGTTTTAAAGGAAGTTCAGAAGCTGTTCGGGATACTCACAATGAGAAGGAAGAAATAATAGAAATTGATAGAATGATACCTTTTTCTGGTGTCTTATGAGTAAGTAAAGAAACTAAGACCAGAGATAGCAGAAAAAAAAAAAAACAGTATCAGAGAAGAAATGAAAGATACAGACACTGTGCCAGAGGGAATAAGGTAGCTACATTGGGCAGGAGACAGAGCTATGTAACAGAGAAGCAGCTTCTGCTTCCCTACTTCCTTCAGCCAGGCTGGGCATGGAGGCATGGGCCTACAGTCCCAGCTGTGGGAGATGATGAGGTGGAAGGAACACTTCAGTACAGAGACTCTTTACACTGGGACTCTTTAAATCAATGTTAACTCAAGGTCTGGTGAGATAGCTCAGCGGCATAAGAGCCTGCCTGGCAAGTGTGAGGTCCTGAGTTTGACTCCTGGTACCCACATACGAAAGAAGGGCCGGTGATATTGCCCAGCACCACGGGCGCCTGCTGGCACATGAGGTCCTGAGTTTGACCCCAGGTACCCACAAAAAAAAAAAAATTGTTAACTCAAACTATGCTAAACCCAATGGAAAGTTGCTGAGCTGGTTTGGTTTAACCCCTAAATAAGGGGAAGTTGCAAATATTAAAATTATTGGTGTCAAAACAAATCAAAAAGGGATGAATTTGAGCCCTCTTTTAAAGAACTAGAAAGCAATGGTTTAATGCTAAGCAATGCTTCCTTCTTTAAATATGACTGTTAATGCAAAGGGAAATATTGATGATGATGCAATTTCACAATTAGAATTATACTGTAAGAAAGGGGAAAAATGGTTAAAATTGCCTGATGTTCAGACTTTCTTTGCACCAAAGAGACAATCCTTACTTGTGTTCAAATGTAAATGTGAGCCACAGGAAAACAAGACATCTCTGGCCCTTGAGGCATCCACTGTTACTGAGTCTGAGGCTTCCCCTACCTCAGGGTGGAGCTTCTAGGCCAGCTGTGATTAAAGCTTTCATGATGCTTTATCCATCCTTGGCCAATTTTGTTCATGCTCCTCAAGGACAATATCCATTATAGGAAGTAAATGAGAAATTTAGAACTGCCCATGTACATGTACCCCTTTTCTCCAGATTCCAGAATGGCTGAATTTCTTCTGCAATTTTTGAGGTGAATGTGTTCCTCTGCCTTTTCTAGCTTTTACAGGTTACTTCTTCCATCCTGAGGAAGGAAACTCAGCATCTTCTCTGACTTCAGAAATGCACAGAGCCATGTTTCACTCATCTGCACAAACAGCACCACTAATCTGTAGACATCACTGACAGAAATTGCTCAGATCATTAATTGTGATATGTCGACTTGAGTAAGAATAACCTAGCACATTAGTAGAGTTGTTGGGTGTGTCTATGGATGTTTGACACATAGGCTGCAAACTAAGGAGGGAAGACCCACCCCCGGTGTAGGTGGCACTAATCAATAGTCTTATAGCCTAGAGAGAATGAAAAGGGAAAGGAGGTCATCTTCCTTTTTGTGAACCTTTAGTCTTCACCATTGCCTTTTGATGCTCATCTCCAGTTCCTTCAGCCTTCTGCTTTCTGATGTGGAGCTGCAGGCCTTCAAACTTTGACTGGATCTTCTGGCTCTCCAGTGCACAGAAGGCCATTCTACTTTCACAGAATGCCACAGTAAACATACCTTGTAGATCCTTTATATAATCATATATATTTTTTTCTATTAAATCCATCCTCTAGTGAGCCCTGATACAGTTTGCATAATGTTTTGGAGGTAAAATCTGCAAAACACAGGCACACTCAGAGGTATCAAAACTGTGTAAAATAAGGCCAAGATACATGGTCTATTTATCATTTTCCTGTCACTAGGACAAAATTTCCAACACCTCCTTCCAAGGAGGAGAGGTCTGTTTTGGATTAGGGTATTCAGATTATTCAGTCCATAACTGGTTGGGTTCAAGGAAGAAACAGCATGGTATAATGGCATGGTAAAGGAAAACCGACTACACTGCTGGCCCTTAGAGAAGTTGAAAATGCATGTGCAGCAATCTCAATGACCAGGGTTACCCAAGCAACAGTTTACTGTACAAATCAATGTCTGGAAGCTAATGGCCACCACTTTGAGCACCTCTTGCAATTGTAGAGGCCAAAGGTAACTTGTATTAATCTTGTGATATCTTAATAAATTTAGTATTAAAACATTTATGCAAGTTTTTCTTTTCCTGAAGTGTGTATACATTTTTGGTGGACTCTGAATGATATATTTCCTGTTTATTTTTTAACAAGATAGTTGTTTCCGTGTTTTTTTTTTTTTTTTTTTTAATGTGGGTACCGGGGGTCAAACTCAGGACCTTGCACTTGCCAACAGGCACTTGTGCCACTGAGCGATATCACCAGCCCTTTTTTCCTTTTTATGTGGGTACCAGGAGTCAAACTCAGGACCTCATGCTCGCCAGGCATGCACTTATGCTGCTGAGCCATCTCGCCAGCCCCCAGCAGTTGTTTCTTGAAAGCAAAAAGTAATATTTTGTAGATCTCATAAAATAAGTACATCTAAAATACGTATATGTTAACAGTGATACAAAGGATGAGAGGGAGGTAAGTGGAGGAACACAGAAGAGGAAAGATGCAAAATCACTGGTTTCCCGTGCATGGTGGTACAACCAAACCATTGGAAGAATGAGATAATCATATTCACTAAAATGCTAGGGTAGATCCACCAAGTCTAAAAGTTCTTTTCTCTGAGAGCATCATGTGCTTTTCTAGCTGCGAAGTGACATAAACAGCCATGTCACATATTGGCCTGATGATATGCCTTTGACATTTCCAGTTAGAAGCAGCATGGGCTCGCATCAGAGATGCCTGGGTTAACATGACTAATTGGACTGTTTGCTGAAGGATTAGGAATAACAATCATAGGCCCTCAACACAGTACTTTTGATAATAGTGTGATTTGGGGATGTAAATAATAAATACTTAGAAGTTTACATTGAAGAAGTACTTCTATACCTTTTAGTGATGTCGTATCTAATCTAGCAGCATGGACTTATGAGGAAATTCAAGTGTTTCTTCACATTTTCTCTTCTTAGGTGGCTTCACATCAGCCACTCAGCTGATTTTAGAGCAGTTCTGCTTGTGGAATAGCTTCTCTCAGAGCCAACAGAAGCCAGACACAGTAGCAGATGTTTCTTACAGAAGAACAATCTGAAAAAGAAAGGGAGGACAAAGATTGCCAAGTCCCCTCTCTGGTCACTCAGGGAAAAAAGAAAAGAGAGTTTAGCAATTTAAGGACCCTGGTGCTACTAGGTGTACTTGTTTACCCCCAAAAAAGGAGTTAAAATCCACCTGAGTCCTTATACTTGGATGCACTTATCCCATGGCTCCAGGAGCCACTTCTCTAGGACTAAAGCTGATGGAGAGAGGCTGAGGGGAAACATGTGACTGGGAATAATCCATAGTAAAGTTAAATGCCAAAGGAGGGACGTGCTCTTGTTTGAGGATTGTTTTATTCTTTAAAAATAAAACCTAGATTTCCTGAAATCTAAATTTACATTTACCTGAAGAGCACTAGCCTTTTTGTAAAACCAGGATGGATTGTCAAACTAAGATTCTGAGTGCTTCAGAGGTACGTATTTTAGTCTTATTTGTTAAATGGGTAAAATATCTAAGCCACATAGCATTTAACAAATAAGCTAAAACCTTATATGAGGCTCCAATACTGAGGAATATATATATTCCTAAATTTAGTTCTGTGAATTCATATAGGATGACAATTTGACTTAAAATCTCACATAAAAATGTTCATTATATCAATTTCTTCTTCCAAAATCAGTATCATCCATGCTGCCAACTATGATGTATAAACCCCAAATGGAAAAACATTTCTGTATGTTTATCAGTCTTTCCTATTTCCACTTTCTTTCATGGAGAAAAGGTAGACAACATCATTTTGTATGAGTAACACTCAAAAATGTTAAACCCAAGAAAATAGTTATTATTTTTCATCCCTCTATGCTTTTGGTCTCAAAATAGTTGCTTTTAAGACATATCAAGTTATTTGCAAAGACTTCACTTGTTATCTCTTCATTTCTAGTCTTAATTATAATATATACATATGTTAAAGCTTTTGAGTTGATGAAAATGCACTTAGCTATCCATTCAAGAAACATTAATTGTGGAAATCTGAACTTTCAAAGAATACAGTACCATGTCAGAATTTTATGCAAACACCATCATATTGAACATTTTGGTAAATATCACATTTTATCTTTTGGCAACTGTAATCTTTCTACTTGGGCAGTGTCAGAAATAAGTTTTCAGCCAAAACTTTCTGAACTGAGGTGTCTACAAACCAAACTACTTTCTCAAAGTAAGTTAAGCATCAGAAGTCACTTTGATTCTTTCAAGTAACTGGATTGAAATGTCTAAGCATAGCCACGTTTTTGCAAAGATGTTTGTTTACATAAGCTGCTGGGAGATTTTAAATGTTGATTATTTCAATCTACCATTTTGAAGGCATACATTGTTAAAGAACAGGTCTAGAAAAGCTAAAATAACAATTTTAAACCACTAAAAAGAGAGAGCCCTTAAACCATGTTAGAATCAAGGGATCTCAAAGCCTAATCTTTCCTTCGTTCACTAAACATTTCTGAACCCTTCCCTCTGCCAAGCATGAGCTCAGTGCACAACATAATTTGATAAATCCAATGTCTCTTTGCCTAAATAAAAATGATACTTACTTTGCAGACACTCATTTTGAAAATTAAAAACATTTCACTTTATTGTTGGGCACTTCAAGTAGTAAACAAAGGTGTCACCTCTTTTTTTTTTTTTCTTCTTCTTCTTCTTCTTATTAAGAGAATAACATTTTAAAGGAACTTGAGTGCGTTTCCACCAAACCCTACTAGGGAAAAGTAAAAATAGATGCTTGTTGCCTGAGATCAGAAATAGAAATACAAACATAGCCTATTTTTAGTTTTCTGGTAAAATATCTTATTTTTGGTTCATTTCATCAGTCCAGTTTTTTCTCCAGTTTTATAGTTCCTCCTTTTAATGGTAAACTGTCGTGACAGTTCAGTCCCACTGAGAGGTAGGAAGGATGAACAAGAGTTAATACAGTGTCCAACACTCCTTTCATCTCACTTCTTAGACTGAGGTTCTGTGTTGTCTTTTGTGAAAAGGCATGAATTTCGAGACCTTTCCTCATAAAATCAGCAACAGAGCTCATTTCAGCTTCATGAAACTTTTATAGTGTTTTATTTTTACATGAATAATATACAATTTCTAAAAAGGTAGTTCAAGACTATCTACATACAAACTAAGAAGTAGAACTGAATAATTAAAATACTTTGTATGTCAAAAGTAACATCGTATGAATTATTCAGATGAACCAGCAAATATTCAAAGTGTTTTTATTTTGAGTAAACGCACACACACATAAATAAAACTGCTTCTGCTTCACTTCATAGATATATCTGAAACCTGAAGCTAGGACTACAATCAGACTACTTTACAATTCAATATAGTATGTCAGAGTTTTGGTTTTAACATCTCAGGTGTGGTACAAAAGTAAACAAATCAGCTGAATCGAATGTGTGTTAATCTTCTTTTCATTTTTGAACAAACGTAAAATTCCATAGCTCAAGGTAAATGAGTTACTTGAAATTCATTGCATCATAGAGGCAAATCTTTAGTTTAATTTTTGCTTTGCTATTAAAGATCTTTATAAATTGGATAACTTCCTCTAGTCCTCTTCATTCTTCTAGAACTCAGCATTTTAGATCTAAATTTGTAGAAAACTTACCTTATCACAATCTATGTTACAGAAAAAGGAGATAAGATCCTAAATTTAGAATCTAGATTTCCTATTGCATTCCATGATTGTGTGTGAATAAATATGTAGTGGAAGCATTTTTTTTTGTCCAGCAAACTTGCGAAGATAATATTACACCTCATCTCCATCTATTTTGTGCCATATAACTCAAATATGTTAATTAACCAGCCAGACTAAACAAAGAAAGTCCATTGCACAAGTTATAATTTCACCATTTTCACACGAAGAAAGACATTAATACAGGCACATGAAATCAGCAGGTGAATGCTGGAATTGAGATATGAAACTTTATCTGTCTTATACCACACTTCTCTTTCTACAAACTTCATAATGTTACATGGTTCTTCTAGACAAGTGAAGTCTCCATCAAATTAATGATCTTCAGATTAGCAAAATTATAACAAGCCTCAAAGAAAAATGAAATGAAAGATAGTTGAGTAGGTAATGGTGAAAAACTCAGCATATTTTAAACTGGCAGATCTGCTGAGTCAGGAAAACTGTATTCAGAGAGCATTCCTTCTTTCATACCGATTACCAAAAACCCAGAGACAAATCAGTGATCCACTAGCCCTAATTTCTACTTTTTGCAGTATGAGAGCTTTATTTTACTAGTTTCAGCTCTTTTTATTTGCTACTCTTTTCACTTTAAAATAATATCTGTTATATTTTGTTTTATTATCACTAATAGTCTTTGTAACAAACAATTATATTTATTATATATAATAAATAAATAAGTAGGTAAGCAAATACAAAATAAATTATTTACTTATCAAAAATGTTTTATTCACATCTTTCCAATACTATGGAAACTTTATGCAAGCCTATGATAGAATGTAAAAAGAGGATTAAAATTTGTATTGCTTTCAGAACAACTTAAAGTAGAGTGATATTCCTATTTTTATACCCATCTGTTTTCGTCATGACCATGTTCCACTTCTTCAATACCGGTAAATATCTGACTGTGAGGATGATGTGATTCTGTGGGATTTTTTCTCCTTGGAGTAGTTTCCATGTGTCCTGTTCAGGTCGCTATAAAATCTCTATTCTCAAAGGGAGGACAGAGCCCTTTTAATTTGGTCCCTGTGTGTTAAAAACGCAAGGCCCAGCAAATCTAGCCATAGGATTCACAAGTCTCCCTCACTCAAAACCTTATGTAAGGAACTTTACAACCATTATAACTCTACTACAGGCCATGCGTGCCCACACTCAGGAAACAAATATGGTGGGAATCCCACTGTTCTTGTCTTTATACATCCTAACCGATCAAAGAAACCCAATATTTTAAGAGTTGCGCACAGACATATGTCAAATACCATTACAGGAAAGCTAAATTGTTCCTTATGGTCTCTTTAGGAAATATTTATTTAGTGTGACTAATTGCTGATTGAACATTATTCTATGCCAAAGCAATTGCTTATTCTGGATGCAAAAAGGATACATTCAGTAGCTTGTATTTTGTCCATTTCTTTTGGTTACAAGTAAGTGGTTATTTGCTTATTTTTAAAAGTTAATGTAATTTAGATGAAATATGTTTTCCCCTTAGAGAATTATACTTTTTAATAAAGAAATATCAAAGAAATTTAAATGTGTTCTCAATTAAATGCACTGGCAGAGATTCCGGGGCTGAGCTGAATTTCTCAAATCATAGCTCAAATACTTCAGTCTTCCTGTGGCATTTATTGTTCTGCAGGGGAGAAAGCCAAGAGAAACTTCAGCATTGGAGAACTTTAGAGATGCAATAATAGCTCCTAAATGACCATCATCACAGAAAATGGTTTGAGATACAGAAAGAATCTGACTTAAACTCCGTCAATAGGCACAGGTCAGAAGATTTTGCACAGGTTCCTTTAAGAGAATAGCCTGAAAGTAATAATAATAAAACACCTTTATAATAATGATGTCTGACAAATTTTACCCAGCAAACACCACAACCTTGAAACCCAACATGACCGCTTTCTTATTAAAACAGCATCCTTCAATAAACATTATACTTTACCTTCAAGTCACTGGTCACTATTCTTAATTAGCGTTTTGTTTTGTTTTGTTTTGTTTTAAATTCACCTTGTGATCATTGTGCTGTGGCTTTCTTCCGATATTAATACTTTCCTGAGCCACAGCAGCTGATGCAGCTTCCCTCATTATGCCTGGTAGTGCAATTTAATGTCAGCTTCAAAAGTGGAAGCACACAAGGAAAGAAATATCCCTGCTGTGGTCTTGGTTCCACTGCCTTACAGGCTTGATTCATATGGAAATACAAACTGTAGGAATAATATTTCAGTGAGAAAAAGATGCAGAAAATCTTTATTGATGAGTACAGGGCGAGGTCATTGCATTCGGATCCACCCAGTTGCAAATGAAATCTACAATTTAAATGGCACAACCTATAAATTCAGCCATGAGGATGCTGGATAGGCAGATTCCGGTAATCCACTGGGTGGAGCAGATAGTGGAATTCCTGAGTTGTTTTCTACCCACAGAGATAGCACCATAGTGTTTTATTTAATTGTTTCCCATAATATCAGCTGCCTGAAGGTAACACTTCCACATATTATGATAAATTATGGAGAATGCCATATGTAGTCAGACTAGCAGTGTCTTAATGAGCAGAATAGGCAGTAGGTATGTTAATATTTCTATATTTGTCATTCTTAGGAAAAAAATCATTGGTGTTAGCAAGGTTTCTTTATGCTAGCATTCACTTTGTTTTTTTATGCTTCTACAAAACAATTAATATAAATTTTTAGGGTCTTCACCTGAGGTGCTTTTTATCAATGTGGTAGTTTGTAGGTTTGTGATCATGCAACATGGTTTCAATTTCTGGTGATTATTAATTAGAACACAGTATGGCTCTTATGGAAGGATATTAAGAAAGCAGATAGTCACAAGATGCAAAGACATGGTAAGATTAAAAAGGGAAAGATTATTTTGTACAGGTGTATCTTGAACTGTAAGTGAGAACACAGGTACGAGATTGATCTTTTCAGAACTTCACATTACTTTGTATAGTTACCTACTTGAATTGTAAATGTTTTCATTCTTATGGAAAACCTCTTACTAAAACAGTATATCATGCTGGAGTTGAGCATGTCACTTTTTCACCTCAGTTTGTCATTTTAAATATTTGTCATCAGTGAGAATACAGTTTCCCTGATGGGACTTATATTTAGAAAATTATGTGCTCTTAACACTGGTCTTCAAATTAAAATAAATTATTTTTTCATAAAATGAGACACAAAAACTACATATTTACTATGTCTCATTCTGATATGAAATCTACATTTTCCAAAAGTAGATGCATACCACCTAAGCCAACTTTGTTTTTTTCTGGTCTTTTTCAATGTCAGAAAGCTAGGCATAAGAGAAAAGAAGCAATGAAATGGAAAGGGTTCCAGGACCAAGAATGTCACTTGGGGTTTACCATTTCCCTGACAGGCCCACCTTGTATTTTCTTTGGCAGGAAGCATGCAAACACCGTGAAGCTTAATTGTCCTGCCAGGCACCTTTATGACATTTACCATATTATTGTCACACTAGGTGTGTTAAGTCAATGCACAGCAATAACAGGGGCATCTAAGAGGCAAATAACTTTCTAAAGTCAATAAAATTTATCGAATTTTGTTGAAGCAAAAGAAGAGCAATGTTATTCAGTGTTGGATTCAGTAATTAGACAAGAAGACGGTTGTAATCTAAATAATTTAGCATATTTGCTTTCTACCTGAAATGGCAATATTTCTTGACGTGAAATTAGAAATTCTTCCTCATAAAAAATAAATAATTGTATATTTACTAAGTAATTTTAATGACTAAAGTATAATGAAATATAATAAAATATAATGTAATAAGTAATAATATGATGTAATGTAAAAAATATGAGAGCCCAAGTATTCAGTGCCTATGGTGTGATAAGTGTTTTTCTGAATTCTTAAAAATGTAAAGGAGAAAATACTGAGAAATGTAACAAAATGAAAGGATGCCATATTATATGTCATAGGCTTTATTTAATTTGCTTTCCAGTTTAAATTTCCATAATAATGGAAATGTTCATATTTGAGCTATACAGTGCTAATGCTATGAGCATTGGCTGAATATGGTTATTGAGCCGTAAAATATGGTTATTGAAATTTTATTTTATTTTAGTTAATTTATATTTAAATACTCCCATGTGACTAATGACCACCATACAAGATCACACAAATCTAAGAATTTCAGGAGTACGTAGAAAAATTTCATGGACGAAGGTTGGGGAAAGTATTCCAAGGAAAGAGAAGAACATACACAATACACAAAAAGGTAAAGCGTGGAAACATACAGCCAACTGACTGAAGCAAATATTTCACAAAGGGAGGATTCACAGGAAGAAGAAAAAAACCAGGGTTTGGATGTTTTTCAAGTACAACAAGCAGGTTATAAATTCCCAGATAAATTTGAGCAGTTCCATCAGGCTTTCATCACAAGTTATTTCAACTTGACACAGTTAAGGAATTTGCATTGTTCTTGATGACATTTCAATAAATATGGTTTTGGTGACAATTCATAAATATGTGTATCTTTGTACACACACACACACACACACACACACAGGCTCATAACTGCCTCCAAAGCAAATACTGAGAATGGTGAACTCTCTTTGGAAGACACTGAAGGTGTAGATTAAACCTCTCCCTTCATCTTCAAGGGTTATCAGATCTTCTCATTCAATGGTCTCAAGCAACAACTGCTTTAAAAACAGTCCCAAGACAATGATTATGACTTTTTGAAGAATTTTCTCAGCAGTTACACCATCTGATGATGTTTCTTTTGAACACAGGATTACGTTATCTCAGTTGCTACTGATTGCTGTATTCACAGGAGGTCAATGACTAGAGAGCAGCCAGGAAAGATACATAATATTGACAAGGGTTCTTGGATATATCGAATAAATTCTTAGTAACTTATGCCCCTCATTTTCTAGCTAAGGATACTGATGTTCAATTAAGTCAAGTTGAATGAAGCCTCAAATCATGTTTTTGATTTGTCTATTCTGCAATATTTCTTGAGTTCTTAAATGTTCTAGGCATTCTACCTATTTTTGTGGGAACTGTGGTAACCAAGTCTGCCTCCTACACTCATGGAGCTTATCTTCTCATGGAGAGAGACTTACATGCATAAACCCAACAATCCGTTTATCCTTTCAGCGTATTTTATTGGCTATTTGCTATCTTATAGGCATGGTTCTAAACACCAGAAATTCAATATCAAAAAATAGAAAATTAAGAGAAAAATAGACACTGCATTCCCTTGGGCTTCCAGTCTATTGAGAAAAGAGAAAACAAGATAAACTAATAACTATTCTAAGATGTTCAATAAATAATAAAAACTAAGAATTAAAAAATGTGATAAAGCAAGAAAGTACATATGAATTGCATGAGGATTGTATGTATCTTGAAAAACTGACCAGATGAGCTTATTATAATATTGAGCTATGGGTCATGAAAGAAAGGAAGGAACAATTCCTTGGTTATCTGCTGCAAGAGCTTTTCTGACAAATGGGAGAAACCACATGTGAGTGTGAAAAACATAAGGCAGAATATCTTCCATGTTAAAGGAACAAGGAAGGTGGTGTAGCCACAGTGAAGTAAACAAGTTAAGGACATGGAAATGAGCTTGAAAAATGGGATCGTGTAGGCACTCATTTGTTGTAACAGGGTGATAGCTTTTATTTTGAATAAAAAAGCCATTAAGGATTCTCATCAAAAGAGTAACATGACCTAATATATTTTAATAAGATCATTTAAGCTACTTTGTTGTTAGTGACTGAAGAGGACAAGAGCATAAGCAGAGATGTCCGTGAGAATGCCAACTACAAAAACCCAGGTGGAAAAATGATGTCAGCCAAACTGGTGACAAGTTGTAAAGGCTATGTACATATACACAAATGTCTAATTGTCTGCGTATTTCTCTTTAAGTGGAAATCAGGTGGGAAATTAGGGTATAGCCCACCAACTGGACAAGTGGGTGTGACCTGTCAATCACAGAGATCCAGGACTCATGGGCCCAAGCCCCGCCCCTGGGATCAATCAGAGTATGCTATCTTCAATTCTTCCTGCATGAAATCAAGCAGATTATTGATAGGACGGGCCAGATATGACATCAGCATGGAAGATGAAAAGACAGTGGCCATTAACCTTGTGGCCAATGTAAGCTCTTTCAGTGGCCCACTCTTACCCTGTAGAGCATACTTCTATTCCTCTGCACTCGCTCTGCGGATCATACTTCTTTCCCTACCTTCAATAAATGTAAAACCTCATTACCTTTTGTGTTTTTCTTGTTCGGTTCTTTCAGAACAAAAAGGACATGGCTCTAGAAGGACCCTGCAGCACCCCAGAACGCTGGTAACAGAACCTATATGATTTGTTCAAAGGTTAAGGAAAAAGATGGATAAAAATAACTAGCATTTTGACTTGAAGAACTAGAAAACTGGAGTTGTCTTGGACTGTCACTGTTTATGGGGGCACACAAACAAGTCTTTGGGATGATGCTGAGTTATAAAAGAAGCAGAAAGGAACAATAAGTGATAAGTTTCAATAAAGGAAATAATTTTACATGGAATCATGCATATAAGGTGCATTTTACTACAGACAAATATTCTTCTAGAGAGGGAAGATCATTCTTAGGAACAGAAAAATCAAGTGCCGAAGTTCCAAAAGAGGAAAATGTGACCCAAGAATTGTTTGAAGAGTAACAAGGGGAGCATGGGGGCTTGAGAGAATGAGGGAAGCTATCACTGAGATAGGAGTGGGCTGACCATGTGGATCCTGACAACTTGGATATTTCCTGCATGTGATGGGAAGACTCTGCAGGGTTTTGAATAGAGAATTGATGTAACCTTAATATTTTAGTATCTATTACTTTTTATTGGTATAAGTTTGCAATGTATAATCATTATATTCATCTTAGGGAATGGATACATATATGTATCACATTTTAATCATTTTATATATTACTTTTAATTGACACATAATAATTTTACACATTTATGGGGTGGGTACAATATGACATTTCAGTGAATATATAAAATGTATAATGATAAGATCAGGATACCTGACATATTCATCAGGTCAAATATTTATCATTTCTTTGCATTGGGATTATTCAAATGTCTGTTTACTAGCAATTTTGAAGTACATAACTAATTATTGTCAACCATAGTTATCCTTCAGTCTACAGAACATTAGAAGTTACTTCTATCCAACTGTACATCTGTGCCCACTAACAATTGTCTCCCCATGACCCTCCTCTCTGTCAGAGTGGCAAAGGGAATGCAAGAAGACAAGTTTAGGAGACCAGCACAACAATATTTATAATGTATTTAAAGTTTAAATTAAAACCATTTTCTGAGGAATTGATTGCGAGAAAAAGAATATGGTTGACAGTGTCTTCAGGTGTGTAGGCCTGAGCAACTAGAAAAACTGAATCACTGTTTAATGTCATGGGAAGACCGTGGGAGGAGCAACCTTGGGCAAAAAGATAAGTTGTTTTGTTTTTTCATGAGTTATGATTCAGAATCCTATGAGAAATCTAAGATAAGCTTCTGAATAGAAAGTTGTTACAGTAGTGTGGAGTTCAGGGATGAGGTCAATACGGGAGATATATTTATATAAATACATGCTTGCCTGTGGCTTATAGATGGAACCAGAGTTATCACTTCTGAAATATCACTTAAGACATGACAACATGAAAGACAGGAAATTCAAGAGCAAAGTGACTGCAAAGGAAGAGCCAGAGAAGAAGGATGGGAACTGTGAGTGGTAAGCTGGAGGCCAAGGAAAAAAGTGTCTTGAAGAGTGATCAGCTATGATAAATACTGTTTATAGGTCCAATCAAGTAAGCATAGAAAACTGACTATAAGAAATTGCATCCAAGCAGTCATCAGTGATAACTATAAGAGCAATTTTGCTGTCATAGTAGATATAAGTTATAATTGGAGTGCTTTGAAGAAGTAAAGTCTGAAACTCGAGATTTGTGAGACCTAATGTCACAGTGTTTCTCCAACTCCATCCTGACTTCAGATATTCCTGACACTAATGTGTGTCCTCAGGTACATATCTACACACCATTCTTACAATAACAATGATATCATCTAAAATATATTTCAATGATACGTTAGAATAATGTTGGGAACATGTATACTCATTGTTAATATGCTATGCACATCACATGTAAAGAAATCACAACAGAAAGAGAAATTTATGCATGACCATTTCTGATCTGAAATTTGATGATGTTCAGACATTATTCAACAAAGAAGCAACTCACTGATTTGTCTTTGTTTTGATAACTACAAATCTACAGTATATCTTAGTTTATAATTTCAACATATGTTATTCAAGATTATTCAAAATCTTTTATGACATTCAGAACTGTGATTTGAAAAGGAAGGAAGTTTTAAATATAAAAAGAAACTTGGGATTAAATAGAAGAAGGTGAGGAAATTTAACAATTTCAGACATTTTTTAAAATATCAGAAAATAAGTAGTCTAATAAAACTTTGCTACTTTTTGCACATTTATTGTCCAATTTTTTTGTTTAGTACAAGAAGCCCTAATTCTAGAGGCTTTAACTTTTTAACTATAGTTTGTTTTATTTTACTTATGATGCAATAGAGCTCTGCAAAGAAAATTATCACAAGCAATAAAATGAAAAAGAAAATCATGTTAAAAGGCAAAGTGTATGTCCAATAGAATTATTCACATTAACTATAAAAGGAAGAAATTACTTAAAATAACTCATCTCATTAAAATGTTCTTTGTGTTAGGGTTCATATCAACATATAAGTGAACTCTTTTACTTTGTTTTTCTGTTCCCAATGAATATTACTTACTCTTTCTAATTCATTTTTATAGTGTTTCTTTAAAAGGATATAAATCAGAATTCAGTTATTTGTTATGCAAGGAATTCATCTGTGAGATCATTTATGTTGTCCATTTTAATTCGAGTGGACATTACATTTCATGAGCTTTGCTTGATATTCTGCCAATGCTTAAATGTGTTCTGTAGTCAAATAAGATTGGGAAATGTTTCCCCACAGCATGAACCCTGAGTCAAAGTTATGGGCTTTCAGCTCCACGATGATCGCTGCAGAACAGCATTGGAATAACTCAGGTTACAAAATTTTGTTAGTATCACATGCTCGATTTCTAAAATGTTAACTAATTAGAGATATTGTTGCAACACTCTTGTATAATATGTGTAGGCAGATGAATAGAGATATCAAAACAAGGAACTGATTAATATCAAATTTTAAAAATACATGAGGGCCAGTGAGATGGCTCAGCGGCATAAGCACCTGCCTGGCAAGCGCGAGGTCCTGAGTTCAACTCCCGATACCCACATAAAAAAAAAATACATGAGAGCTCAGGGAGAGTAGATAAATGTAAATTCTTAATTGGAATAAAGAATAGAATTTGTGGTTGTGATAAATCTAGGAGTAAAGAAAAAGTAAGATTCACTGAATATTAGAGCTAGAATATTTATTTCCCTTTTAGAAGACAGCATTCTGAGCCTGTCATTTGTCACTCACTCTGCCGATTACCAAGGGTTCCACTGTGAGGCTTCTCATAGAACATCATCCAGGGCAAAGGTCACCAGGTACGGTTCCCAAATCAGTAGTGTTATAGGTTAGATGCAGAATGTCCTCCAAAATGCTGCTTCATCCACTCAAGAGTTCAGAGCGGAAAGTGATGTTAGCAGGTCGGGTCTGGTGAGACGAGCCAGGTCTCTCAGGGCGTGACCTGGAAGGCTGCGTCCCCTTTGCTCTCTGCTTCTGGCCACCATGACACGAGCAGCTTTCCTTTGCCAGACTCTTCCACCATGCCCTTCCTGCCTTACAGCCAGTCAGCTATGGACTGAATATTCCAAAAGCCATGAGCCAATATAAACCTCTCCTCCTTTAAGTTGTGACTGTTGGGTATTTTGTCACAGTGATGAGAAAGTGGGTAAGGCACACAGAATAAACATCACCTTAAAGTTGGTCAGACAATGAGGTTTTAAACAACACACAGGTTCACTGAATCAGAAATTCAGAAAGCGCTGCCCAACAACCTCCATTGGAATGAACTTCCAGGTGATGCATACTAGTTGATGAGAACTATGGTCCTAGATCATTTTTCTAATCTCATAGGTGAGGAATCAGAACCCAAACAGGAGGCAATTTGTGATTATGAATTAAAATGAAAATCTGCTAACTATCAATCTCCACATACCAGAAATACTGCTTGGAGTCCTTTTGAGAATATCTTAGCTTGCTTACCCATCATCCATTTACTTGTTTTTGTTCCTATCAGAATAATGATTCTAGTAAAAGATCCATTCCCTGTTATATGGTTCAAGATAATGTGGCCTTATTCTTAGATCCTGAGGCAGCTCAAACAATTTTTAAAGAAAATCGGGCCGGTGAGATGGCTCAGCGGCTTAAGCGCCTGCCCGGCAAGCGCGAGGGCCCGAGTTCGACTCCCGGATCCCACATACGAAAAAGGGGCCGGTGATATCGCTCAGCGGCACGGGCACCTGTTGGCGCGTGAGGTCCTGAGGTCGACCCCCCGGTACCCACAAAAAAAAAAAAAAAAAAAAAAAAAAAAGAAAATCAAGTTAATAGCGTTGTCATTGCTGTTGATCAATATAGGATATGGTGTGTAACCAAATTCTGACACATGAGATAAAAGAGAAACTTCTGAGAAATATTTACTTACCCCTGGCAAAGAATTATGAGAAGATGGAGAACATCATTGTAAAACATTGCCATTTTGATTTGAGATAGGGATATTTGGCATCTGGGATGCCTATAGCCATTTTGCAATTGCAGGGGTCCTGACGGCAAATTCAACAACTGATATATTGACAATATCTACATGCAAAGAAATCATAACATCGTTGTATCATCACACTGCTAAAGCAACCTGACACGGTCAACCAACTATACAGGTGCCTTTCCTGGTGTCCATCCTTCCTAGAGACTTGGAGTTGTTTGAAATAATAAAGGTCTTTATGGTTTAAGCCAGTATGAGTCAAAGTTTCTGCTATTTGGCATTCAAATCATCCTTGAGATGGGAATTTAAACCTCGAGAACATTTCCAATTGGTAATCCCTACCATCTTATTTTCAATTCATAAATGTAAATCATAACAGAAATAAACACAATGGTATCTCGGTTCATGAACTTAATTCATTCCATGGTTCTGGAGAAGATGGCTGTGGTCATGTTCTTCACTCAATGTGGAGTTTGCAAATGGAAGCAAAATTTTGCCTGACGCTTCTGTTTGCCATCTGAATTGTTCATGAACAGAAACATTCATGAACCGAGGCACCAATGTATACCCAATTTTTAAAAAGGTAAAGAAGAGTAAAGTACTTTTCCTTTCCTCATCCTACTTCGTTCTTATTCTTGAGATATACTTCTCACTCTGTTTTAATTTTTTGAGGGTCTTTATCAAATGGTAAGCAATATTCCTAACATGCATTGACTGATAAATTTAAAAACAATTTCTTTTATTTGCAGGTATTCAGTGTAGCTATTATTCTACTTACACATCTTCAATTTCTCTTTCAATCTCCTATTCCCACAATTTTATTTATTATATTAATATTTTAGTTATATCATTAGTTAACATTATAATTTTAACTAAAAACTATTTGCTAGTTTTCATTCAATAAAATAAATAACTCATGTTGATATTCTAGTACATTAGATGAGCAAATGACAATACATTTCTACTGTCACTTCTTCCCTTGCTCTCGATATCTAAAAATTCCTTTATCTTGTCAAAGTTCAAAACAAGTACATTAAATGCACTGGAATTTTTCTAAAGTCATTTAAGAACATTGAAAACCATTAGTTATTTACATCTTGACAAATGCTGTTCTCTAAAGAATTGGTAAGAGTTGGTAAAGTCAGAATCAGTTAGAGGGCCCGTGAGATAGCTCAGCGCCATAAGTGCCTGCCTGGCAAGCACGAGGTCCTGAGTTAGACTCCTGGAACCCACATAAAAGGAAAAACAGGGCTGGTGATATCACTCAGCGGCACAAGAGCTTGCTGGCAAAAGTGCGAGGTCCTGAGGTCGACTCCCGGTACCCACATTAAAAAAAAAAACAACAAAAAACAGAATCAGTTAGAATCTGAGGCATTATTCTAGGCTCAGAAAATCTATGCATGCTCATGCTTGTAGCAGCACAGTTCATAACAACTAAATCTTGGAAGCAGCCTGTGTGTCCATCAACAGATGAATAGATAAGAAAATATGGTATTTATACATGAGGGAGTACTACTCTGCCATAAAGAAGGATATACTTGCCTCATTTGTGGGGAAATAGATGCACCTTAAGACCATAATGTTAAGTAAAATAAATCAGACACAAATTTAAATATTGCATGGTTTCTCCTATATGAGAAACCTAAAGTATAAATAAAGGGCAAACTAAAAGACAGATAATAGGAAGTAGGGAGAAAGATCATTCTTAATGGTAAAGGGAATCGAGATGGAGGTAAAAGGGATGAACAAAGGAATGCAGATGTGTTCTGTAAATGTACCAACTCTACCCAAGGAATGTAAACATTATGTACTGCAAACATGTACTAATGATTTTTTTTAATTTTTAAAAAATGAGAAAAGGATATGCAAAATAAAAGAAAATCTATGTCCTTGAACTCATCTTCTAAGCATTATGATCAAATAGATTGTTTTTCTTTACATTTTATCACATTACATTTTATTTTGCTTCCTATTTAAATTTGAATCATGAGGTTTTTGTTTTCTTTATTCTCAAAGATCTAGTTACTTTTACATTCTCTTCTGGACAGAGGAGAACTACAACATGTCTAATTTATAGTTTCTAGATTCAAATTCTGAAAATTTGCCTAGCTTCATTTCTAGCATTTAGAACCATTCTTAGAGGCCTGATAGTAATGTGAACATTTTCTTTCCAGATATCCTGATTTGTTTTCTAAAAGATTTTGACTTTTCTTTGTTTATGTAGTATCTGAAATTTCACAATAATCTAATTGTGGAGTTGTCTTCATATATTGATTGATTCCTTTCTTTATTCTACAGTAGACCTCAGAGTGTATTATACTAGTCAGAATTTCTGTGTAGTTTTTTCTTGCTTAGGCAACCATATTTTTAATTAGCAAGAATTTTTCTTTTTGTTCCACATTTGCTCTTTATTTCCAGGAAACCTAGTCTTGTATTATGGGTCTACTATTATCTCACTTTTCTCTAAGAATATTAAATATAATTGTTAATACATTCTCTTAGATTTACTGATTTTCTGTACTTTCTCTGGTCAATTATTTTCTTTATTTCCTCAGATCTATCTCTTGCAGCTCTACCCCAATACCTTTCTATCAGATAGGAGGCATGAGGGAAGACCTTGAGACAAAAGTGACTGCTCTTCTAACTTGAGGTCCCTTCGATGACATGAGAGAGGACATGCCACTGGCTCAGGGTCCCACAAGTCCCACAGTTAAGATGGACACTATTTTCACAGGTCAGCTTTGCTGTGGTTGACACAGAGTGGAGCAGTGGAGCATTTGACCTACATATATTGATCCATTTTTTTATTTCTTGAATTCCGCTACTTTATTTCTCCAAATGCCAAATCACCAGTCTGCCACTTTCTTGAGAAAGCAGATGTCTGAAGTCTTCCTCAAGCACCAACTGCTCTTCCTTCAGTTCACAGTATGGTAAATTTTGTGAATTTTCAGAAACTGTGGTTCTTACTTCTGTTTGCAGCTTTCTAACCTAGATGTCTAATCTGTGGTTTCCTCTGTTTATGTTGCATCCATTAGTGCACTCTTATCTTCTTTGCTGCCTTTCAAAAATTTTCTGAAATACATCATCTATTGCAGGCACCCATTATGATTCTAAGGGATAACACACTGTTTCTTTCTTTTTTTTGGTGGCTACCGGGGGTCAACTTCAGGACCTCACATGCCAACAGGCACCCATGCCGCTGAGCGATATCACCGGCCCTTTATTCGTATGTGGGTTCCAGAAGTCAAACTCAGGCCCTCACGCTTCCCAGGCAGGCGCCTACACCGCTGAGCCATCTCACCAGCCCAACACACTGTTTCTTGAAGAGTAAACCTGTATCATCATGTCATTGGTATATTGGGAGAAACTGTAAATGCATATGTGCTCCCAACACACTAAGCTGATCTGAATACATATAAATACATATGTACACATAATACATATATAAGCTTATACATAAACACACATATCACAAAAGATATGCATTAATTTAGACAGTTAACTTACTAGAATAAAAAGTATAATATTATTCTGCTAGAAAAATTATTCCAGGGACAGAATTCTCAATCTTGGTGAGGCACAGAACCTTATTTGTTAAAAAATTATCCTGACTAATCCTGTAAACATTGTGCAAACTCTAGTAATAGGAAAAGAGAAAGAAAAAACCAAACTGTAGAAACGAAACATCCCTAGATACATTCAGCTATCTGATCTTTGACAAAGAAGCCAAAAATATACACTGAAGGAAATAAAGTCTATTTAGTCAGTGGTGCTGGGAAAACTGGCTATCCACATGGAAGACTGAAATTAGACCCATATCTCTCACCATGTACTAAACTAAAAGATAAAATAGGTGAAACTCTGGAAGTCATTGGTGTAAGTAAGGATTTTCTGAACAAATCTTCCGTTTGCTCAAGAAATAACAGCAAGAGTCAATAAGAAGGATTGTATCAAATTAAAAAGCTTTGGCACAGCAAAAGAAACAACCAAGAGTGAGGAGACAATTTACAGAATAAGAAAAAAAAATTTGGAGAACTAATACCTGGAATATACAAAGAACTCAAAAATTGGAACCCCCAAAATAAAAGACCCAACCAAAAAATGGGCAACTCAAATGAATAGACACTTCTCAGAATAAGTACAAGTGGCCAATAAACATATGAAAAAATATTCACCTGCAGTGGCCATTAGAGAAATGTAAATTAAAACAACACCAGACTTCATCTTATTCCAGAAAGAATGGCTATCATCAAGAAATCAAATAATAACAAATGCTGGCAAGGTGGTGGTGAAAAAGGAACCCTCCTACATTGCTTGTGGGAATGTAAATTAGTACAGCTATTGTGGAAATCAGTATGGAGTTTTCTCAAAAAAACTAAAAGTAAAAATTCCACGTGACTCAGCCATTCCCCTTCTAGGTATCACCACCAAGCTGTTAAAGACATCATATCACAAAAATACATGCATACCAATGTTTACAGCAGCATCCTGCAGAATTCATAAAAACTAAATCCTGAAAGCAGCCTGTATTTCTAAAAAATGAATGGATAAATAAAATGGTATTTATACCTAATGGAATACCATTTGGCTATAAAGAAAGATAAATTTAAGACATTTGTAGGAAAATGGATGCATCTTGAAAACATAATTTTAAGTGAAATAAATCAGATACACAAACTTAAATACCATACAATTTCTTGTACAAGAGTCCCAAAGTACAAATAAATTAAAGAGCAAAATAAAAGATTGATAAAAGGAAACATGGAGATAGATCTTTTGCAACTGAGACTGGGGAAAGGATAAGGTGGGGAGGGATTTAAAAGGATTTAAAATGTGTTACGTAAAAGTACCAGTTATTTGCAATGAATGTAACCATTATGTGTCAAAAACATGAACTAAAAAAAAAAAAAGAAAAAGGGGGGAAGGGATTTTGAGAAGAAGGGAGGGAAGAGGTTGGGAAGGTGAAGAGGAATAAAAAGAGTTAAGATATGTTCAGTACATGTACCTACTCCCTAAGATGAATATAAACATTGTGTACTGCAAACATCTACTAATAAAAAATAAATTTTAAAAAATATCCTGTATCTATAAAGTTCTATCCTAAGGTATATCAAGAGATTTTTAGATATACTTTTGTTTTCCTTATTTAGGAAAAATTTTCAAAATTCTTTAAAGTAAAAAAATATATATATATAAATTATGGTAGAAAATAAAAGGCCATGCCAGGCATGGTGGTGCATGACATAATCCCAGCACTTAGGAGGCTGAGGCAGGAAGATTATTGCAAGTTTGAGGTCAGCCTGGGCTACATAGTGAGCTCAAGTCCAGCCTAGAATATGTAGTGAGAACTTTAAAAAAAAAAAAAGAAAAGAAGGGCATTTTCTTTCTTCTGTGTAAAAACTTGAGTACATGCAAGTGTGCAAAGTAATTGCATGAAGGTTTCATTTGTATAAAAATAGCATGACAAGACCATGCATTGCTGCTGGCCTAGGCAATGTCACCCAGAATTTTTCATTAATTATTTGGTGTCACTGACAGCTGCGTACTTTGTAAGTTAGTCACAAAAGCTATTTAATATACTTACTGATAGTAGATAAGAAATCAAAATGAGCCAATGCCATTATCTTCTAAACTAGGAACTAAAAATTCTCTTTGAAGGCAGCATAACTTCTTAGACCATATACAGTATCTCTAAAGATCCAGAACAAATTGCAGATGTTCAAATTTGAACACCATTGCTACTACCCCTTCCTAAGTCACATACGATAAGATACAGAGATGTCCCTTCAATTTTCGCCATGTTCCAAACTTTCCAGCCTCTACTCCTTTCAACTTCCTTAGCTTTGGGTATTTTGTTATATGAGCCGGTATCAGAGTAAAACACAAGGTGAAATAGGAAGTCTCACTTTGATCTTATAGTCTAAATTTCTTCACCTGCCATAATTTTAACAAATGTTAAGGAAATATATTTTAATTGTTATCCCAGATTTTTCAGTTGTTCTTAATTAGGACAGAGGTCAGAAGACAGGAGTACAGACAAATATTAGCACCTTACCAACCCTTAGTAATCAGTAAGCAAAAATGAAACAAAACATTTGTAATAATCAATCTAAACAAAAATCCTTTGCAAATCCACAGAGGGAACAAAAACTCTTATTGTGTAACTGTAATATGGGTCCTAACTATAGGCTCATGCAATTAAAAAAATCATAGGCCTCCACTGGATTTTAACTTGCAAACTATATTGATAAAATTACATTTGCTTCTTTTAGAGCATCATTGTATGGAAAAAATTGTCTCTTATTTGGATAAATATGAAGGAAACAAGATCATCCTTTTGTAGGTTTTTTGTAGGCAGAAACTACTTGGTTGGAAAGTACAATTAATTTTTTCCCCTTTGGGAATCAAACCTGCTGCATACAAGTCCTTGGAGGATTAAAATTCAATGCTCATTTTGCTGTGTAAGCTTAAGGAGGCTTTGGTAGACCTGCTGCCCATGGGCCAGTATTTGATAAAAATCTTGTGCTTGAGGGAATTTTAAATGTGTCCAGTAACTTTCTGCAATTATCCCTTGTTGAATTAGTAGATCAGTAGGGCACCGAAAGACACCCCTGTGAATTTCTGTTTGTTACCTTGGGGTTTTATTTTTCTTTAACCTTCTAGGGTTGCTTAATCCTGCAATTTCAAAACTAAAATAGCTCTTGTATGTAATGCAATGTCGTACGAGGCTTTTAAGGTCTTTGATAACTAACTTTCTGCAATGTCTTTTGTTTTATTAACCAGACCACTGGGGCTATCGCACATTGTCTTTATATTTGTTTTCCTTTCCCTGTAGAGCCAAAAGCAGCCATTGAAGACACCCTTAAATGTTTCAATTATATACAAGACCCATTTTAGCTCTGAGATTGCAGGACCATCAGCCTTTCCAAGAGCTAACATAGCTAGAGACCAATCAGGAAGTCACTGGAGTCATGGGTCTGCTAATTCAGCAAGAAACAACTGTGCAAAACTTAGAAACATTTTCTTTATGAGCTGGTCATCTCTCTTTACTACCTTGAAAGTCCTTTTCCACTTATCTGAACATGCTTAGTTTAGAGTCCTACCTCAATTTTCTAAGCATTAACTTATGATTTAGTAAATCCTATGAACAACAACAAAAAAGACCATATATTTCTACAAAAATGCTCTGCTACTTTGTCAGAAAAATTCTGAAATTTTATTTCAAATGTCCATCTTATTGAAATTGTAGTTTTTTATGGCTTTCCAGAGAAGTATAAAAATCTGATAATTGCAAAGTGTTGAGGAAGATCTAAAGCAGAGAATGTATTAAGTATATGTTTCTACTGTACTTCATTAGCTCTGATTCTGAGAAAGACAATGTATGGGTTAGAGGGGGTGAAAAGCAATATCGTTATTCTCAGATTTTGCTTCTATTAATAATTTTACATAGAAGAAACTATTGTCAAGAGAGAAACTTCTATGATTCTGTGTTAGTTACTTTTCTCTTGCTGAGACAAAATACCCGATGCCCAAAAATAAGGAAGGAAAGATTTATTTAGCTCACAGTTTGTAGAGGTTTCAGTCCATAATTAGCTGGCTCCAAAATAGGGTAGCATAGCAGAGGAGCAACAATGGTGGTGGAAGACAGCAAAAGCAACAAGAGCGAAAGAGGAAAAACAAGCCTCTTTCCCTCCCTTACATTGTAAGCAGGCTACCTTCCCTGGGGCAGGTGTAGCACTCACACCATCTTCCTGCACAGGATGAGGATGTTTACAAAGTGAGACTTACAAAGTGAGTCACTTAGTTAAACCTCTAAACTTCTCAAATTGACACAATGAATCAACCATTACAACATCCTGGAGCGTAAACAGGAACCCCAGGACATGTCCTCTATGCCCTAGGATGTACAACTGCTGTTACTTAGTTAAGCTTCTAAACTTCTCAAGTTGACACAATGAATAAGCCATAACAGATTCTTTATAGTCAGGCCAGAAAAATATGGTGAATGGCTAGTTACTAGAGAAAATGTACTGGGGAGGGATTTCCTCCATTTAGCTCTATGCCTCAATTTTAATCATGTTGACATTTCCACACATGAATTAGAGGGGGGAGAAATATTTTTTTTAAAGTTCTTTTGAAGTAGATAGGATTTTTGATGTAATTGTAGGTCTATTTGGATCATTTTCTCATGTTTACTTTTCTAAAGCCAACTCACCATTTGAAAAGTTTTACAGCATACAAAAATCCCAAGTAGCACGTGCTGTGCTGCTGAACTATATCCCCAGCCCACAAGACTTTCTACGGAATAGCTCAAACAGGTTCTGAGGCCGCTATAATAATAGTGTATGTGTCAATCATGAGCAAATGCACTCTGCCCACAGAGCAAGCTCCTACATCAGCTAGCACTTTTTTATAACATTGTGGTGGAATTATCTTTCTACCTATTTGTCTCCCCCATCAAACTCATGACAGATGTAAAACAACGAGTGTATAATATTCATGCAATACTCATTCAATACTTTCATTGGTTAATGAATAAGTTAAGCATGAAATATATATTATTTTTAATGTCACAAAAATATTACTATGTATTTCAGGTGGTAATTATTTCCACGTTGTGTATATTTTACTTAAAATATAATTTGCATTTTCTCCATCAGCAACTCATGAAAGAAAGGAAAACATGCACATTCACAGAGAGGATAAGGTTTTGGGGTCAACAGCTTCGCTGCAGATGTCCTAATCCTTCACTCACACTTCCCCTAATTCATCTGCCTTATTCACTGTCTGATCACACATGCGCTCTTTGCTCTACCCCAGAACCTACTCCCACAATTCTAGAGTGTTCTGGGTTTTTTGTTTTTGTGTTTGTTTCCCAGTACTGAGGATTGAACCCATGGTCTTCACACTGAAGTAGTTCCTCAGCCCTTCTTTAATTTTTTTCTTTTTTTGAGACAAGGTCTCACTAAAACATTATGTAGCCCAGGCTGGGCTCACACTTGCCAACTTGCCATCCTTCTTCAGCCTCCCAGAGTTCTGGGATTACAGTCATGCCCCAACATGCCAGGACCCTAGAGTAATCTCTCATACCCTTTTCTAATTCATATATTTCACAAGTAACACCTCAATGATTATGTCTAAAAAAAATAAAATAAAATAAATAAATAAATAAAAAACACTTTAAGATCTGCTTCTTATAACCTGTCAACAAGTTCTTCCTTGGTTCCTTTATTTTAACTTTAATTTATGCCAAGTAAAGTTTGGTTTTAACTCATAGGACTCATTATTTTTAGTTAAAGTATCTATTCCATACATCTGCAAAACCCTTTCCACGTTCACAAAAAACACTTACATGTTATATAGAGCAGTACGCCTTTGCTGTACTAAATGGTATGTCAGTAGTTTTGAACATAATTGATGATTTTACTGATTCAATGAAAGTTAATTCTCTGTGGACATTTTGGGTCCCTATCAAGTTTTAGAAAGTGGCAGATTATGTTTTCTTTCCGAGAAGTTCAGTAACAATGTATACAACCTTCACGGACTGTTTTCTATTTTCCCTCAATAATCATTGTTTTAAAATGTATTACAAGGGGCCGGTGAGATGGCTCAGTGGCGTAAGCGCCTGCCTTGCAAGCGCAAGGGCCCGAGTTCGACTCCCGGATCCCACATACGAAAAAGGGGCCGGTGATATCGCTCAGTGGCACGGGTGCCTGTTGGCGCACGAGGTCCTGAGGTCGACCCCCCGGTACCCACAAAAAAAAAATGTATTACAAAAGAAATATAAATATTAAATTCCATTTTTGGTTCATCAGAGATATTGTTTCACCCCAAATTCTCTTTCTACAGTCACAATGAATTCCCACCCTGAAAAAGACAATTCATGGAAATATCTAGCACAATTTTCATAATAGTTTTCAACTGACTTTGGAAATAAATTATAATATAGCTTAATTGAAATGTATTTTTCTTACTCAATAGTTGACAAAAGTCCAAATACTTGTCTTGGTGAAATATCTTGGTATATCCACATTGATTTCAGCTTTTTCTTTTTCTTTTCCTTTCTCCCTCTCTTTCTTTTTTCTCATTTCTTTCTTACAAAACAAAACAATAGCAAATCCAAATCACACAACCATTTTTGTACATGAAATATGAACTGCATTTTCATATGCTTTGCAAGGAAGATTGCAACCTGTGGAGGAAAAAAAAAAAGCATATTGGTCACCCCTCTCCCAACACATGCATCACCCACTTATTTGCAGTTTCATTTACAGTCTGGATGAGGTGAAGTAAATCTATAATAATGAAAACATAAATGTTTTGGGGTATGAGGATTATTTTTTGCAATTTGACTTTCTCTGTTGGTACTTTTTTTCTCCATGAAATCCTTATTGTAAACAATTTCAAAACAAGATATGCCAAGAAGATGACAAGAATGTTAGAGCTCTCTTCTGCATGAGATTATTTAACCTGAACCACCTCAACTGTGAAAACTGTGGATGCAACTTTGAGAAAGCATTTCAAACGTGACAGCAAAATTACTTTGTGATGTTTATACATTTTTCATAATGTTGTTCCCAGTAGAATGGATTTCTATATTTCTTACAGCAATAGTATGAAGAATCAGCCTTTTAAAGGGATCAGGATTTGCTGACACTACTGTTAGAGCTCCTTGTTAGCTAAGAGACAATAGTATGGTTAAGTTCAGCAAAATGAAAACTTTGAGGAATTAGGAGGTTTTGAGAAAGGGAGTTGCATGACCCTATGTATTCACATTTGTGGGAGAGAAAGGGGGTGTAAACATAAAGGAAAATACTGAGAGAGACAGAAATGAAATAAGACAGCCAGAGCGGGGGACTTAGACAATGTGCCAGGAGCTCGATAAATCTATACTTATTTTTTTACATCCTGCAAGGTCATAGATGATGCTGACATTGGTCTCCTAGCAACTCACTCTACTAACCTACTTTTGTCCTGATCACTGGAGAATGGGTTTGGTGCTTTGAGCTGTGTTTCAAAATGAAATAGAGGGACTCAAAGTAATGTTCAGTAACTATGAATAGATGAAATAAAAAAGTATGCACTTATACATACAAACAGCATTTCTAGTTGCTTTCCTGTCCAAGTCCACAGAGGTTAGGGTGGCTTTCCCACAGGCTTCTTATATTGAGCATACATTTCCATGTCCCAGAGTCACTGCATTTTTAAAGTACATATTTTAGTATAGCAAGACGATAAATTTTTGATTCTGTTATTCCAGAAGTTTATATTACTTTACTAACTATACAATTTTATCATGGTCTTTTCCTAATTTTTGAGGGTAATATTAGTCTTTTTTTTTTTCCTAGAGTAGATGATGAAAGAACACCCCTTTCTGTTCACCTTATTCTTCAACAGTATTACCAATTCGTATTTACTATTGAGAAGCTATCTAGTTCAACTTGATTTTCAATTCAAGAACCTCTTCTTTAAAGTCATTACACCTCAGACTATTTGAACTTTGAAGCACAGCTAACTCATGTTTGCTTCATTTAACATGATTTCTGCCTTCACTATTACAGTCAAATGACATGGATTCGAGATACCCTCCCCTCTTCTCAGTCTCCTTCTAAGCATTCAAAAAGATTTTCTATTTTCTGTTGAACTACACATTAAAAATGGTTAAGAAGGTTAAAACAAAAATCACATGCAGTACACATTGACATAGTTTATATGAATCCTATGTTTAAGATTATAAACCAAAGTGAGAAATGGTTACATTGACCTCTTTACAGACTTTTTAAAAATCTTTTAATTTGACTTTATGATTTCTCACCTTTAACAAATATCTTCACCTCAGTTGTCACAATCCTTTATTTTTAGGTAACATTCACCCTCCAGCTTCTTATCTTCTTGTAATGATGAAAGAATTGTTATCTTTATTCATCCTAAACTAATTTGTACTACAAACTAACTTTATGTCTCATGTGTACTTTTAAACCTTGTCTCTCTAATAAACAGAACATCTATTTTCAGATTAGTGACTCTATTTCCCAAGGAATCTCTAGGGAAATCTTGGGGAATGAAGGTAACCTAAATCCTCAGACTAAAAAGTAACACCTCTGGTTTTCTATCACCAGACCTATTCAACATGCAGTAGCTATTGGTTTATTTACCTGAAGAAATATAAATACTGTATTTTATTATGAAATTTGATGCAGTTTACCTTCCACTAATCTTTTTTCACATTTTATTTTTTCTATTTATGTATAGAACGATAGTCACTGGCCCTGGGTTCTGGACGGAAAAGCTCATTCTCACTGGCCCTTCTTATTCTTCCTCTACAACCGTGTTGGTCAGGATTTTAACCTCTCCAGCATCTGCCTAGAACTGGACATAGGAACCATTCTGCCATTCTTCTGAAGAGTCTGTATTCTCTTTCACCTGAATTTGTAGACTCTGACCTGTATTGGTTTACTTATAGATTCTAAGGAGAGACAAAATAAAAGGGGAGTGTAAGGATTCTGTAAGAAAATGCATGCTTATTTTGATGAGAGGGGCTTGAAATAGAGACATGGAAAAGGCAGGTGGATGGGAGGCTACCCAGGTGTGGTTATTGAAGATAGTAGAGCAGAGGAGTGGAAATGTATATATGAGAATAACATACAGCAAAGCAGTAGCAATCTGGGGAAGCAGAGTTAGAATCTGTAGATTTTACTATAAAGCCAGCATGAGGTTGCGATGTTGAGGATGCCACTGCTACTAATGATGATGAGGAGGAGGAGGACAATGATGAAGAAGAAAATGTGAGTTGCCTTAAGGGAAACAGTCCATGGTAATATCGATCCATGTTTGTAGAGCTAATAAGTGGAGAACAAAGAAAATTAACAACGGAAAAGTCCCTACAGTAATATCATTACTATTTCAGCTTAGAGTTGGTCAAATATAGATTTAGATTCTATTCCAATTTTCACAAGTTAAATAACCTTAACTAATTACCTAATTTCTCTAAATTAAAATTTCTTCTTGTATACAACAAATGCATATTAAACATTGATGAAGGAAATCCTGATGATACAAATAAATGAAAAGATATTCTACGCTCATGGATTGGAAGAATTCATATTATTTAAATGTCCGTACATCCCAAAATGATCTATAAATTCGATACAATCCCCACTAAAATTACAACACCATTGTTCACAGAAAAAGAAAAAAAAACCTGAAATTTCTTTGGAGCCGCAGAAGTCCCTGGATAGCTTAAGCAGTCATAAGCAAAAAGAATAAAATGCTGGAGGCCTCACACTATTTGATTTAAAATACATTAAAAGTTACAGTGATCAAAATGACATTATACTAGCATAAAAATGAACACGCTGACCAATGTAAGAGGATCAAAAGCCCAAAAAGAAGCCCACAAACTCATGATTAATTGATCTTTCCCAAAGTAATCAAGGATAATTGTTGGGGAAAGGATAGGTGCAGAAAAAAGGTGCAGAAAAATCTAGATCTCTTCAGGCAGTTGCGTGAAATGTCACCCCTATCTCTCATCACGTGGAACAATTATTTCACAATAGATTAAAAAACACAAGATCTGAATCTTCAAAACTACTAGAAGAAAACAGGGGGAAAGCTCCATGACATCTGGGGCAGGCAGTTATTTTTTAATATAAACACAAAAGCATCTGCATAGCAAAGGAAACAACGGAGAAGAGAGGCAACCCCCTAATTGGAAGAAGATACTTGCCAATCATCCATCTGCTAAGGGGCTAATGTCCAAAATACATAGAGAACAAACAAACAACTCATCAGCAAGAAAACAATCAAATTTTAAATATGCCTTAAAAACCTACGCAGGCATTTCTCTAAAGAAGACAGGAATTAGTTAACAGAAATATGAAAGATGCTTAATATCACTAATAATCCTGGGAACTCAAGTTATAACCACAATGAGAAATCCTCTCACACCTGTTAAAATGGCTTTCAACAAAAGAAAAAATAAGTGTTGCCTATGAGCAGAATAGGAAACCCTTGTTTACCATTGGTAGGAATGCATGTTACTGTGTCCCTGATGTAGAAACGATATGGAAGTTCTCCAAAATATTAGTTCTACAATTGCAGTATGACCCAGCAATCCTACTTCAGGTTGTATAGCCAAAGGAATTTAAATCAGTCTTCAACAAAACATCTGACTATCATGCTCATTGCAGCGTTATTCACAATACTCCAGATAGGGGGCCAAACGTAGGCTTCCAGAAGAGGTTTACTTTTTCATCTCCAATCCAAATGCCGTGAAAATAAAGCCTTTTATGTTTCTCCCTTTCTTATTGTCTGCAGTGTGACAACATTACACTGTAAGTTTCCCCAAACAATTTATGATAATAAGAAAAAGGCCAAGAGAGCAAAGTGCCAACCAAGGACTCAGATTTCACTAAGGAACACTCCAGAGAATGTGCATCTTTTGCCTTTTCCTTATGGGAGGAATCCCTATTTTTAAGCCACTATGAATAAGTTTTTCTATTAATTGCAGCCAAAGCCATTCCTAACAGGTACAATATGTTAGTAAATAATGACACTTGGCCTTTTTGGTTTATAATACATGTGCTAGTCTTGGGGAATTACTTACACATTGTTTTAAGATTATAATTACCACTCTGGGGTATCTTCTACTGGTTCACACAGTAAAATATATAATCTCTGAGAAAAACAGAGAGATTACATGGAGTTAGAAATAGCATTGTTTTCTAGCCACATAGATTTAAGATATAAACCCACTCAACTATTCACCACCTCGGCTATTTTCTTATACTACTTAAGCTTCATTCTCCCCATATAAAATCCAGACAGTACAATACCTATTTTACAGGGTAATAGATAGAATTACATAAAATAACATTTACAAAAGCATAATAAAGTGCTTAGGACAAAGTAAATGCTCAAGAAGTAAATTACTTCCTGGTCTGATAATGGCTTAAGGAACCATTGAATCAATCCATGTTTCCCTGTACAGATGCACAGCTAGATGGTAAATTATTTCTTCTCATTTCGTATTTATATATGGTTGCAGGAGAAGCTAAGTGCAGCATTACTATCACTTATAACAAGTAGCTGAAATTCTAGTATTTTGTCATTTAGAGTAATATTGGTTTTCAATTAAATGATTGGCAATTGTGAATATTTTCTATTTGGTATATTATTAGACTTCTTCATATGTCTATAAAATGATTATAATAATGCTTGGGTTGTGTGAAATCACATTTGGACAGAGAATAGAATAACATCCATAACACTTGAAACTGGTTATTACTGATAATTTTACTGTAATTACTTAGGTATCCACATGATTTGTGCAATGGACTGTGAGGTACTGCTTCTCAACTTCAGCAATAGTGATATTTTGGAATGAATAATTTTTCTTTTGAGTACAGAGGCTGTCCTCCTACACATTCTAAAATGTTCAAAAACATCTATGTCCTCTGCCCACTTGATAACGTTAGCATATCTCACCCCTTTCGTGGCAAAACTGTCCCCAAAACCGTAAACTTGGGGACAAAATTCTGCCTCCCCAGCTGAGAAGACCTGCTGCCATTCATCAAATTGGCAAATCCAATGCATTGAATGTATGAGGTTTACAAGAAAAAAACTTGGTTAAATTGACTTAAATGTAAGTATAAATAAGTATTTGCATCTATATTAATGATTCTACTCAGAACTGAACAATGAAGTTTTAAACACAGAAATTTAAATAGATGTTAAAGTAATAGGCACATACAGTCATACTGAATTGACGTTGAAAATTGAAGATGTAATATTTAAGTAGTATGACTGAAATAGAATAGAACTATTTTAGAAATGATTGAATACCATTCTATAATATTTTGAAGGAAATCACAGAATAATTTCATGTAAATACTGTTTCTAGGATCTGATTTGGGACTAGCCAAAATTCTTAAATAGCCTTGTAAGTAGGAGTAACTATTTTATAATTTTTAAAATTCTAATTTAGCCTTTACTTAGCCTACAAGCAAAAATAGGCTATATCTCATAAGAGAAATTGCAATTTTACTGAATTGATGGGGATCTATGTAAAAAACAATGGGAACCTACTAAAATAATATGCCTACTGAACATACCTCTAAATTTAATAAATTTGTAATTGATTTAGACAAGCTTTAAGTGGGGCATCTAGAAAATATATTTTCATGTAAATACATTTTTAATGCCTGATTTTCCATTTTTATTTACCTTTAATGAAACACCCTTTAAAATTGCAGAGTAAGAAATTTTTGAGACACGTGGATCATCGATATGTCTTTGGTTGTAATAATGGCTTCACAAATGTGTGCTATGACCTGACTCATCAAATCTTGCACATTAAATATGTGCAGGCTATTTAATATGCATCATACCTCAATAAACCTTTTTAAAGCTTTTTAAACTAATGCTAAAATAAAATCACAGAAAAGAATCATCATAGTAACTTTTTCAAATAAATACATTGATCTTTTTCCTGTAATCCACCAGAGTATTCAAATGATTTCCTAGTTGTAGAATGAACGTGTGTGTGTGTGTCTGTGTGTGTGTGTGTGTGTGTCTGTGTGTCTGTGTGTGTTTCCCATTCTGAGTCTAACCGGTAACTTACTGGCTTAGGGTTAGCAAAGCCATTTTATGATCTAAAAGCTAAAATTTTCTTAAAAACCTTCTCTTTAGGCCAGTGAGATGGCTCAGCGGCGTAAGCACCTGCCTTGCAAGCGCGAGGGCCCGAGTTCGACTCCCGGAACCCACATACGAAAAAGGGGGCCGGTGATATCGCTCAGTGGCACGGGTGCCTGTTGGCACGCGAGGTCCTGAGGTCGACCCCCGGGTACCCACAAAAAAAAAAAAAAACCTTCTCTTTCAAGAGATATAAATCTTCCAGAATAGGGTAGGAAATAGGGTCTTTTAGAATGAAATATAATGAAATATAAATTGTCAATCACTTTTTTCCTTCATTACAGTAAGGCATACTCCCATTAATCTTCTCAAAGTACTCACTCTTGCTTCAGACACAGCCTATTGTTCTTGCCACTTTTTGAAGCAGTTCTAGAAGTCCTCTCTCCAAGATATAATAAAAATAATAAAAAAAAATGGTCATTGCTGTTGCTGAATGCCATCCAGCAGAAATTCAGGCTCCTAAAAATATTGCAGTGTGTCCACATCCACCTTATTCACCGGATCTGGCTTCTTCAAAGCCAAAATGACCATGAAAGGTGAATATCTTGAATCAATTCAGGGCATCAAAGCACCCATGACCACACAACTAAAGATGCTCATGAAAGAGCACCTCCAGAATAAATATAAAGTTATCTGTAAGTGGAAACCTGCATGGATGTTATCTAACAGCAGCCATGAAGATACACATGTTAAGATGGCTCCACCACCTTAGCCTTGCACCACTCACCATCCTCTTGTTATATTTAATTTTTTTTTCCAGATGGGGTCTTGCTGTGTAGTGCAGGCTGTCCTTGAGTTCATTATGTAACCCAGGCTGGCCTTGAACTCACAGTGATCCTCCTACCTCAGTCTCTGGAGTGCTGGGATTATAGGCAAGTGCCACCACACTCAGCCCTGTATTTAAATATTTTAAAGAGAACTTTTTAGTATATGACGTGATATCAATCAAGAATTCCACAAATAATGCAAATTCAGATATAAGAACTGGATCCTATATTTGAAGAGGAGAAGACTTACATTATTACATTTAGATTTAGAATGTTTTATTTGCTATTTTTTTCACTTCCATGTGTAGGACAGACACATTTTGTTTGTAGTAATTTATTGTTTCAAAAAATGAATTCAAGCTGGGGATATAGCTCAGTGGCATGGTACCTGCCTGGCAAGCACGAGATCCTGAGTTCAATTCCCTGTTCCAAAAAAAAAAAAAAAGGTGAAATCAGAAGCTTTTATTTTTTCTTTGAAATCACCACTTCAAAAATATCTCTGAAGGGCCGGTGAGATGGCTCAGCGGCTTAAGTGCCTGCCCGGTAAGTGCGAGGGCCCGAGTTCGACTCCCGGAACCCACATACGAAAAAGGGGCCAGTGATATCGCTCAGCGGCACGGGCGCCTGCTGGCGCGCGAGGTCCTGAGGTCGAACCCCCGGTACCCCAAAAAAAAAAAAAAAAAAAATCTCTGAAAAAAACTACAATAAACAGCCATAAAATTGAAAATTCTTAATGATACAACTCCTTCCACTTTAATGAAATGAGCATCAAAATATGCAAGCTTTTAGTAAACAGTTAAAAAAAAAAGGTAAAGTCATAACTCTCATATGACTATAAAACAAATTTTTATTCCACTGATTAATTTAGGGACACAGTTAAGATATTATAAACAGTTCAAAGGAAAAATTAAAGAAATACAATTGTATGTGAAGTAAAAAGTATTGAAATGAATTTACCAATTGACATGAAAATAACTTTGTCCATGAAGAAAATTAATTGACTCTCCAGTAGACAAAATTAATTTTGTCTACGCAGAAACTAATTAGTTCGCATTGTTATCAGTTATCTACAACTCACAGAGTGTAAAATGGCTCAGATCAATGTTAGAGTAGAATCAGATAAACCAGAAAGATAGGCTCGAAGCCAGGGACCAATAAACTGTTGCCTGGAAGGCAAATTCCGGGTTTGGACCTGTGACATAATAATTAGTCTCTTACCCATGAAATAAAATATGTAAAAACTATTTTTGCAGTACTGGAAATTGAACCTAGGATCTTGCATTGAGGCACACCACCCACCGTGTCTATTATTTATTTGGAGACAGGGTCTTGTTAAATTGCCCAGACTGGCCTTGAACATAGGATCCTCCTGTCTCAGCCTCCTGAGTAGCTGGGATTATAGGTATGAGCCACCATTCTCAGCAATGAAAACTCTTTTCATCCTTTACTTCTTTAAAGAATAACTGAAAAAGAATAGAATGACATTCCTCTTAGAATGTAAAAATTCTACAACTTATATAATTGAGGATTTTCTTTTATTTACTACATGGTGGTGATTTTATGGCATAGCATGTGTTTATCTGTTTGTCCCCATCCTCACTGGTGTGGAAGTCCATGGAAAAGTGACTATTTATTGACACAAATTCCCACCATATAGAAAGGGCTTAGCAAATACTTGCTGAATAAAGGAGCAAATGGATGAAAATTTCCTCTTTAGCAGCCTCATCCCTCACCCATCTATTGAAGCACCCTGTTGACAAGGTGTTTGTGAGCACCTCGCTTCTGCGTACATGTGTACATGCATGACACTTTCCTAAAATGCATGTGCTGTAAAACGGCCACTAAAACTTCTGCCTCTGCTTCTTTACTTGTCATTTCTGCCTCCTGATGCAAGAGGTTAACATTGCACACGCATTTTGCTTGATTTACACAATGTCATAAAAGCACTTCAGTGGGTCAGAACATTTAAAAATAATATTTTCGAGCAACTCTAGATTTCTGACTCACATTGAACGATTTCATATTCAGCACATGACCTGCAATCCCTCCTGACAGCCCTCAGCAGTATCTGAAGAGTTGTTCTACCTGTGTACTGGACACGTACTTCTGGCCTGGTTCCCTCATTTATGTCACCTGCCCATCCCCTGGGGTGGCTCATTTTCTGACCTCTGCTGAATGTCATTTCTGGCAGTTGTACCTTTCCTCTTCTCTGAGTTGTATTTTGAGAATATGGAAATACTGTATTTCCATCAAGCCGTGAAGGTCATATGATTGCCCATTGAAAATGTTGAACCCCTAGAGCGTGCCTATTAAATCTAAGGGATCAGCAAGAAGGTAGGCAGTAGGAAATGCAAGCTAATGCTATGTAAAATCCTATCACAGCTCTTCCACCGTGGAAACATTTGGGCTTCATATTATCTGCAGTATTCAGATTACAATGCGATGCTAGGTGATAAGACAGATATTTTTGATACGCTTATTATGGTATGGAATGACTCATGTCTCATCTTCATTTTTATGCTTAACATTTGAATGATACATTCATTTTGCATCACATACTTGCGAAAGTTCGGAAACATTTTAATTACAGATTTGCTGTATTTTTTAAATGCAGTTTAGTGGTAAGAGAGCTGTTATAAAGACCTCATCAATAATTACACAGAAGGGTCTGTTAGACTAACAGATGCTCTAACTGTATAAACAAAATGTTTTGTTTAGAGTTCTGTTTAACTTTACATATTTAATTTTAATAATATTTTAGTTGAGTTATCATCATTTATGGCACTGTGAATTTAGTTTTAAACACACACAGCATGAAATTTGTACAGTCATAAAATCTATAGTGTTTTAGGGCATATTTATCCATAAATTAATTAGCTATGAGACAGAACATTTCCTACAGTTAGAGCACAATATAAAATTCCAGAGAGATAGAAAGGCGAATTAGATGTTGACTGATCTGATTAAATGAAGCTGTATCTCTACGGATGAGGCAAAATTGTTACAGCCCAAATCATTAGGACCATAAATTTTATTTTAAAGAATTTTGCTTTTCAAATTTTAGAGTTTATTGTTTCAAAATGATAATAATCATGGCTATTTTAGTATCTATTTAAAGTTTCTAAACTGGTTTCATCTAGGTTACTGCCTTCCATCAGAATTACTCAGCCGAGTTGAGTGCGAAATTTGTTTTTTTCAGTATTCTGTGCATTACTGTGTGAAGAAATACAAACCATCTTTGGACACTAATTAGAACTAATAGACCATTTGCTTGGAAATTCTCTGAGGGGAAAATGTACAAACTGTGCCCTGTAACCTATATTTGGCCCTAAACATTTTATTCTTTAACCACATAGTGTTTTGAAGTTTATTTGAAATAATGGTCCATATTTTGCTATTTAGAGATTTCTCAAAATACTAGATTTCTATTCTATCTTCTTCTCAACAATGAGAAGATCAGAATTGTGTCTGAGTACCCTCATAGCAATGATCAGCTGGAACAAGGTAGGGCGTGCGTATCAGCACTCCACAGTTAGCGTTACTCTATCACAGGCAAACGCAGTCATTTACACCGGTTCTGCTGCCCCTCTTCGGTCGTCTTTACCAGTGGTTTTCAAACTTGGAGCACATGATAATCATCTGAGAGAACCCTAAGAAGTGTTGATGTCCTTTGTCCATCATGCCAAATTAAGCCATAACCTTTGAGGAAGTGGCCTGGGGGTGCGTTTTAAGCTCCTCGGGTGTATCCTATCCGGGTTTGAGAAATACAATTCTAGAGCATCTTGTCTATGTTGAAATTGACTGATACCTGAAGCATGTCATTCACAGTATCTACATGTCATAGGGGACCGCAAAATAGGTAAATCCCATGGCCTGTTCCCAATCTGAAGAATTAAACTTACTGGAGGCAAGGTGCAGGAAACTCTCCCTAACGTCCTTTACAGAGAGAGAGAGGGCCAACGGAAGGCCAACGCATAAACAAATGAGAACTGCAGGTGAAACAATCTCATCTTTAACTTTTCCTCTACTATGCAGCATCTTTCCCTAGATATACACGAAGATAACAGCAGCATTTATTCCCATGAGGTATTGCGTGCACCTTAATATAAGCCCCTATTGGACCTTAACCCACTGAAAATTAATTTCTCATGAAGTGGTTACAGGAAGAAAACAACCTGATATGATTAATTTTGTGATTATGACTATCATTGAGGTTATCTGAATTATTACAAGGGATTTTGAATTTTGAAAGCGGGGTTGTTAATATGGATAAATCTCAAAATTCAGGAATTTCAACTATAATAGGTTTGTCAGGTTTAAGTAGGAAATAGGACTTATTTTCCATCCCAGCCTACTGTCTACTAACTTAGCTGACTCCTTACCACAAATTTACAACTGAGATTACTACGGACTTGGAACTGAGATGTCATAGATGCCAGGGTTTTCTAGTCATCATTCTTTATATCATTGGGCCATACTGTCTTCACTTGTGTACCATTTTCTCTGGCATTCGTTTTATGTATCTGTAAATTAAGAAGGTTGGGGAAAGCTATTTTTTTTTTGTTTTTTCTTTTTTCTTTTTTTAAGAGAGCTGTCCTTTTCACAAAACCAATATGAAATTTCATTATATAAAGCAGCTAAAAGAGAAATTAATGAATCTAATAGAAAGGATACCAAACACCAAATTCCTCTCCTTCTGACTTCAATGAAATACGCAGGAAAAGAAAAAAGAAAGAAAAATAAATTCGTAATGAATAGGTGTGGTTTTGTTTTGTTTTGTTTTTGTTTTTGTCTTTGTCTTTGTCTTTTTGAGACAGGGTTTTGCTATGTAGTTTAGGCTAGCCTTAAACTCACTTTGTAACCCAGGCTGTCCTCCAACTGGCAGCAATAATCCTGCCTCAGCCTCCTGAGTGCTGGGATTACAGGCATGTTCCACCATGCCAAGCAAGAAAATTAAATTCTTTTGAGGAATATACACCTTAAAATATCTTCCAGATAAATATAGAAATTTAAAAATCAACTAAAAGACCAGCGATATAGCTCAGCGGCACAAGCGCCTGCCTGGCAAGTGCGAGGTCCTGAGTCCAGTTCCCGGTACCCATATAAAGAAAAAAAAAACCTAAAGTATATTTCTACAAATCCTCTGTTTAAGGAGTCAGGAAATTGGATTAATAGAACAGGACCAACAATTTGTGTAATTGAAACTAGTGTATTTTTTAAATATATTAAAATATAACATTTACTGAAACCATAATGTTGTAGGAATGGTCCTACATGATTAAATTGGATTGTTGAAAATTATAAAAATATCTTTATTACCTGAATGACATAATTTTCCTGAAGTCACACAACTTCTATGAAGCACAGCCAATCTCTCAACCAATACTGTATTAACCTTAGCTCAAAGACCATGTTCCCCCATTTCTCTTACTCCATGATATTAATCATCGTTAAACACAAAATGTTTATGGTACACAAATCAGGATTATTTTGTGTGGTACTTCTAGCCAGGGAAGGGATTTGGAGTACAGTATATCTTATTGCTTGTCTTAGTTACTTTTCTCTTTGTTGAGACAAAATACCCAACACCCAAAGTTAAAGGGGGAAAGATTTATTTAGCTCACAGTTTGTAGAGATTTCACTCCATAATCGGCTGACTCCAAGGCAGGGTGGTGTGGCAGACAGGCATCATAGCGAAAAAAAAGTTCATGGCGTGCGGAAGGTAGAAAAGCAACAAGGGATGACTACAGGTCTTTCTAGCTACTTATCCAGGCTACTGAGGGCAGGTAGCACTCACACCCTTTATCTTAGGGCCCTTGATCCTAGCATTGCACCATTAATGGATCCCAGCATCACATATCCAGCCACCTCTGAAAAAGCCCCACCTATGACTGCATGAGGCTTTGTGGGGACATCTAGACACAAGTCATAACATTACTTTTGGTGTGTAGTATTCTGAAATTGCCAAAACTACCCACTGGAGTTAGATTTACTTTTTCTTCTTCTAGTTTCTCACTTACAAAAGAAGAGTATAATCTCTAATTTATATAATTATTGCAAGAAAGAAATACGTTGTAAATAAGACTGTTTGGTGTAAAAATGTGTGTAAAAGTGTTAGTTTTCAGATGCGCGTGGTGGTGCACTTTTGCAATGCCAGCATACTGGTAGTGTGAGGCCAGACAGTTACAAGTTCAAACTTGTCCTGAGCGACTTAGTGCCTTAGCAAAACCTTGTCTCGAAATAAAAAAATAAAAAGGGTTGGAGATGAATCTCAGAGTGAAGGCCCTGAGTTCAGTCCCGGTACTAATAAAAAAATAGTTTTCTTATTTTACATCTACTTAAATTTTCAAAGTTTGCAATGACCCTTGGTTTCATTAAATGTGGAGATGTTTAATACAACTATTATATGCCTAATCAGATTATAGGAGCCTTTTTTGCTTTATAAAATCATTTTCAGAACTAGCAAATATAACCTAAAATAGTTTTTTTAAGTTATTGGTTGGGTGGTCCACATGATTCAGATGAGAAATAATTTATAAAAATGATACAGTACATGCCAAATATAAAAAAGATTAATTAATGTTAATGTTATGAAATGCTAAATCTCTACAAATAAATTTACCCTTGAAATGGAACTTAATGCTTATGTCTCTATATTCTTTAATTTTAAATTAATTCTCATTACAGATTGAGCACCAAGGGTCAAAATGTTGGCCTTCTGGGTATTTAAAGAAAACAGTACTACATATGAAATTATTATTATTATTTGAATAGTAAATACTTATTCTTTAGTTTACAAATTCATTTTAATGAACTTCATTCTTTATAATTGAGTTTGAAATTTTAAAGAGAGGTTATGCTAGTTTTGTAATTTTGTATTTTCCCTGTTTGACTATAATGTACCTAAAAATATTCATGTTCTGACCTCAAAGTACATGAAGAGCTTCACTCTTCAAAGGATTGCTTCAAGTATAAGAAAGTATTTTTCAAAATGAACAGCATCCTGAGTATTTCACAACAGAAAGTAGGAGACTGGGAATCATGCTAGTATTGGTTATCTAACATAAATGACAAAAAGGGTGGGAGAATGCTAAAAGCAGTAGAAATCAAGTAGCATGACCACAAAAGGGAACAGAAAGAAAACTACCATAGTTTACTTTAGAAAGAGTTACCAATGTGTGTCTCAAATGTTATTGTTTCACTTAAATCCTCTTATTGCAAGAATTTTCCTAGCTCTCGTGGGATCCTATAAATATAAAAGGTGGTGCTGAGTAACAAATCAAACAGATTAGCAATATCTTTAAAGAAATACTACATAAAATATGCCATACGCACTAACAAATCTAATACGAGCAAAGATGTAAAACAAGAGATATTTTTCATTCATAGCTGCTGAGAGTGTAAAATGATACAGCCATGTATTATCAGGAATCTTCAGAGAAACAACTAATAGGAGATTTTACACAAACACACACACAGACACACACAGATACCTCCAACATATATACACACAGATGCTCTTCCACAACGGGTTTGCATCCTGCTAAACCCATAATAAATTGAAAATATCAGTCAAAAATGCATTTGATATACCTGAACTACCTGTTTTGTAGTTTAGCTTTCCAGCCACTGCAAAGTATTGGTTTTTTACTTTAGTTATCAAGTGGCTGAATGGAAGCCATGGCTTGTGGCTGTTGTCCACCATCTTTAAAGAATATTGCACTGGATTTCATTAGCCCATCAAAAGTTCAATATTCAAAATTTGAAGTATGGATTCTAGTGCATGCATAATATTTTTGCACCATCCTAAAGTTCTGTGAGCAATAAATTTGTAAATGGAGTCCCAGCATCTTTGAAGATATCTATGATTGTTCTACTCTGTAGCCCAGACCCCCCAAGGGGACCTGCAGTGCCTGAACGGGAAAACCTAATGCAGTGGAAGTAACTGTGTCCTAGCATTGCCAAGGACAAGTGGCATCTCTCTACTGCCGAAGGCAAAATGTGCATGGCTACTTTAATGGCAAGTATAGTTAAAGTAGAAATCAGAATAGGCTGCCTCACACAGATTAAAACTATTGGCAAGTGCATTCCAGTGTTCCCAGAAGTAAAACAGGTGATCAGTCTATTATGCTCGTGAGCTTTCTGTCACTATGACAAAATACCTGAGAGAATCTTCTTACAAAGAAAAAAGGTGACTTTCGCTATAGTTTCGGAACTTCAGCCATTATTCTATGGCACCATTGTTTTGGGCCTGTGATGAGGCTGCACACCATGGAGGAAATACATGTGCAGCAAAACTGCTCTATTTTTGGCCAGGAAGCAAAAGAGAAAAAAGAAGAGAACAGGGTCCCAGGATCCCATAATCCCTTTAAAGGAACAGCCCCAAGGAATTAAGGCTCTCATAACAAGCCTCACATTCTAAAGAGTCCATCACTTTCAAAAGAGCCACCTTGGGACCAAACTTTTAACAGATGGCCCCTTAAGAGATATTTGAGATCCCAACTAGAGTGCCTCTAAAATTATTATGTAATCTGTGTAAGCAGAGATATTCTGCACCAAGCGAATAAAATTCTAACTCAAATTATAAAACAGAGATTCACGTCCCTTCAATTCCCAGGTTGAGCTGATTCATATACTCAGAACCTATTGCATGAAAGGGGGCTAGATCCACATGGAGAAGGACCCTGGAACACCACCAAAATTTGTGCTGTTAATCTTTCTCCCAGCCTTCTTCCGGAGACATCATAGACTTTTAAGAATAACTTACATTGGAGGAAAGAAAATAATCAGAGCTTTTAGTGACTAGGAATACTGCCTTTGAACTGACACTAACTTCAGAAGACCCAAAACATCTCTGTGGCCATCAGTCAGAGTAGGAATTTCTGAAGGTCAGATAATCAATGGAGTCTTGGATCAAATTCATCACACATTGGCTCCAGGGGTCTCTGAAGGCATCATCTGGTTATTTCCCCACTGCCACAATGCATAACTGGAATACACTACTTAGTAGCAGGCAGAACCCTCACAATGATTCCCTGACCTGTAGAATAAGAGTTACTATGGTGGTAAAGGCCAAGTCAAAGTCAGTGGACCTCTTCTTCCTAGGCGAAGAGTAAACTAAAAGCTATTCTACATTTCTAGAGGGATTACAGAAATAGTGCACTCACCAATGACTTGAAAGATGCAGAGCTGGAGATTTCTATTATATATCCCATTCAGTTGTTCTATTTGGCCTATGCAGAATACAGATAGATCTCAGAGAATAACAGTGAATTATAGTAAGCTTAACTAGGTGGTGATTCCAATTGCAATTGCTGTACCAGATGGGATTTTATTGCTTTAGCAAATTAACACATCTCCTGATATCTCATTTGTAGCTATTGATCTGACAAATTTTCTTCATCCTTATCCCTAGGAGCCCTAAGAAATAATTTCTTTTCCACTGGCAATGCTAGTAGTATACTCTCACTGTCCTACCTAGAGGTATATCAACTCTCCATCCCTCTTTCAGAATTTAGTCTTGGGGAGTCTTAATCACCTTTCTCTTCTCTAAGATATCACAACAGCCCATTATATTAATGACATCATGTTGACAGAACAAGTGAACGATAAGTAGTAACTACTCTACATTTAGTAATCATATCTTTGTATGGCTGAAGGTGGGCTATAAATCAAACTAAAAATCTGGATATTTTTCCCTCCATAAAATTTCTAGGCTTCAAAATGTGAGTCATGGTAAGATATCCTTTCTAACTTGAAGAATAAGTGGTTGCATCTTATCCCTTGCACAACCGAGAGAGATGCAATGCCTAGTGGGAGACTTCTGATTTTTAGAGGCAACATATCCCTCATTAGGATGTTAATACACCATACCACTTACCAAATGGCTCCCATAGCTGTTCATTTTGAATGAGGCCTAGAATAAGAGAAAGATTTTGCTATAGTCTGGATGTTGTTTGTGCTCCAAAGGTTCATGTGCTCAGAGCCTGAGCTCTACTGTGCAAGTGTTGGGGAAGGGTGGAAACTTCATTGGCGCATATGAGAATGTAATTAGACCACAAGAACTCTGCTCTAATGAACGGATTAGTACTAGTCTTGTGAAGTGAGTTGGGTCCAATGGAAATCAATTAATTCCCATGATAATGCATTGTTATAGAAAGACCAAGCCTGGACCTCCTCGAGCCTCTCGCTTTCCGTCTCACCATGTGGGTCTTCTGCATATGATCCCATCACCATGATGTTCTTCAACATGAGTCCTTCACCAGAACCAAACAAAAGCTGGCATTGTGTTCTCAAATCTCCAGGACTGCAAACTAAATAAATCTCAGGGGTTGAAATCAATCTTCCCAGTGGCAAGAATATTAGGCAGTGTAGTTGATTATGTACTTTTCTTGCAAGGAAAATTAGCCATATGTGCAATTATATATTAGTTCATAGTGTGTAGTCATTAATTTCGTTGGATGATCATGGAAAAGGAAGGAAAAAGATTAGAAATTTGGTGACAAGAAATTTATGATAGAGGTACATGAAGAGACTATCATGAAACGTCCAAAACAATGAAAATACTTGCATGTCATGTGTATGGAAGGGAGCAAGGTAGAACTCTAATAAGCAAGTGGACAGTATGACCTATTCTTTGAATAACAAATAGTGTTTATTTACATTGCCTTAGTCCTCATCAAATGAGCTCTTGAACAAAGTGGAGACAGTGGCAGGCAAGAAGTCATTCATACATTCAAGCCACTCAAACTCCCACTCACCAAGGGATCCAGAAGAGTAAACATCATGCAAGGACTTTATCACTTCCTCTAGTGAAAGAATTAGTGCACCTTTCAGTTTCTGAGATGACTTTCAATGTTATTTTCATAATTCATAATACAAGCTCTTCTATCTGACCTAGTATCACAGTTTATATACCAGAAGTATGTACACCCTGTCCATGGCATTTTCTTAAACTTACAATATTTTTCATAGTAGAGGAGTTTGATTTGACTTGTTCATGTTGATTGGATTGCATGCTAGTTCCAAGGAAATATCACACTTCTGTCCAAAAATTCGCCACACACTTGTTTCAAAATTCCATTTAACGGGGGTCTTAGTTGTTTTTCTCATTGCCAAGACAAAATACACAACACCCAAAGTTGAAAGAGGAAAGATTTATTTCAGCTCACAGTCTGTAGAGGTTTCACTTCATAACTGGCCAGTTCTAAGGCAGGGCACACAGCAGAGGGGCATCGCAGAGGAATAATTGTCCACGGCAAAGCAGGCAGGAGACAGCCAAGACTTCTTTCTGTCCCTTTATATTCATCCAAGCTACAATTGATCAACGTCACCCACACCCAGGGTGGGGCCTCCATTATCCACATCCTTAAAATCAGCATCACACCCCTAATCCTCATTCAAACACCCTAACCCAGCGACCCTCGCAACTCCCCACCCCTGACCACATGAGGCTTCCTGAGGACACCTAGATAACAACAGCAGAATGCTTGCTGGTAAATTAAGTTTACAAAATTAATTTTTTCTTAACTTTCTTTTTATGAAGGAGAAGGAAGATACTAAAAAGCCCCCCACCCCAACATCAAGAAGTTGTAAGGAAATTCTCAGGGACTGCGGGAATAAAGAAGACAAAAATCATCGGTTTTCCCCATTCCTTCTCTGGCTGCTGGAGGAAATCTTGTGCCTGTACTCTCGAGAGAGTAAGTAATCTTTGCATTAATTTTAATCTTTGGACTAACTGTAAAGTAGCTAATTGGATTCATTGAGCTTACTCCTCCTTGGGCCATCGCTCTTCCTTTAGAAAAACACCCTGATGCTGAAAAAGATGCAGAGCTCCACCCAGCCCCTGTCCATGGGTCTGGTGAGCCGACTCCTCCTGTAGAGGAAGGATGTGATGTTGGAAGAAATGTGAAAGGAAAGGAAGATCAGGGCAAGGAGATAGTGATGTCCCCTGGGTCTCTCTCTGGCACAGGGAACAATGTTACTGAAGACCGAGACTGACTTGAGTCTTGGGTCATCAGAATTAGTGAAGAGAACTGTAGAGATAGCCGTGAAGATTGTGAAGATAGCTGTAGAAAGGTGAGGTAAGCTTTACACCATGACCAGTCTACATCAGAAACACAGTGAAAGAGGAGTTTTGGGTCGCCCTGTCCCTGCCTTGTATTCTACCTTGGTCATGCATTATCCACAACTTATCTGCCTTCCATGACCTGTCACAAACCAGCAAGACGCAAAGTAGGGTTAAGTGCGTACAGGTAAGCCCAGCATATAGGAACAAGTGGTTTGAAGGTGACAGTGTGTGGTAGAAACACCAAAGCCAGATGACACAGTTTCCGCTGTTTCCCCAAGAAGTCTGAACCAAATGGCTTGTCTGTTCAGGACCTCTGCGTCTTTTTCCTTAAAATAGAGTCAATACCTAATTCTCTCTCTCTCTCTCTCTCTCTCTCTCTCTCTCTCTCTCTCTCTCCTTCTTCCTTATGCCTTTCTCTTATTCATCTATTTAACTGCTAGTTCATTAACATCACTACATACATATCCCTACTCCAGGCCCCAGAAAATGGTAGACAAAATAATGTCGCTCCCCTCACAGAGTTTACAGATACCTACTTAAGTGTTTATTTAAACTCTGTTGAATACTATGAAAGCAAAGAACAGATGACTCACCTCTTAGTGGTATACCTTATGAAATAATATGTGGAAAAGTCCTCTGTGGGAAGTCTAAACAGAAATAATAATCAAAATATTAAGGTAACCTGACAAGAGACACTCAGGATTGTGGCGCATCAGCAGCTCAAATGGATGTGTCCAGAAAATGAACAACAAAGAGAGGGAATGAGACAAGAAACACCACAGATAAATGTTGGTATGAAGTGAAAGAGACAGACATATTATGAATTGAAATGAAAGATATTGTAGACTTTATTGAGAAAGAGCAGAGACCAGAGTGTAAATCAAGCAATCAAAATAACTCAAGAAAGTGATAACAAACAGTATAATGGTTCAAACTATATTTTACAAGATTGTGGGAAAAAATTCTTTTTAAATTTCAAGTTTGAAGATTAATTTAAGGAAAGCAAAAAGATGGTGCTAAGAATGCATGAGTGATAAGGAAGATCATAAAGAAATTGGGATTCAAAAATGGAGCACTCAGAAATTACAGAAAAATTATAGGTATGGAAGATTGTACAGATATATCCATATCAAAATGCATAATTATAATTCATGATGGAAATGACAGAAAAAAAACACATATTTAAAATATACATTAAGAAAATGATATATACAAGAAAAATTGATAAAACATTGCAAGTGGTCACAACACTGGGAAAATCTATCCACAATGATCACATTAATGTATAACTTAATCAATTTACCATACTTTAAGAATAAACTTTTCTATTTTGAGAATTCTAAATACTACTATACTACTAATAATAATAGAGGCATTTATAAGATAAAAATTAGACTGCATCTTGTGTTTGCACAGCAATATCAAGAGCTAATAATCAGTGATACAATACCCGTAATTCTAAAGAAAAAAATATTCTAGTTGGCCAAATTCTAACATAAATATGAAAGCAACAAATGGTCTTGAGCCTACAAGAACAATGTTCCCATGAACTGAAAGCTTCTTAAGGGATAGAATACAGCCTACCACAAAATAACTCAAAATGTTTCCAAATGAATGTCAGTGAGCATCTGTTTAAGAGTGATACTAATAAAAACAGAATTATGGTAAGAAATACTAAAATCAAGAAAATTTGGCTGCTAAAGGAAGAAAAAAATATGGAAATAATGAGAATATGCTGCTTGAAGTCAAAATAGAATTCACAAACCTACAAAATAATTAATAGAATTGTAATTTTATGTGGGTGTGAAATTAAATGCAAAAACACTCTGAAAATACATGAACCACAAGGAAATAGATATTGGAAGAGAGAAAATATATAAGATGAGAAAAAAGAAATATTAAAGTTTTATTGTTTCTTATTTGAAAGAAAAACATATATAAAACTCATTAAAAACATATATATACATATATATGTATATATATGGGCTGTGTGTATTCTTAAGTATATAATGTAAAATTAGCCACAAGAAGAAAATAAAAACTATCCTAAGTATCAGGGGAAGAAAAAACAAAGTCAAACAAAGTGACCACACATTGAACAATACATAAAAGCCTATTTTTAAAACCTAGGTCTTCAAATATGACAGTAAACAAATGTTCTAAATTACCCAAAATCTATACTTACTGAAAAAACATATCTAAAACATTGTGACCTAGAAATGTTGAAAATGCAAAGATGGTCAAAGAATTGCTAACATAGGAAATCAAAAATAAATTACTTGGTGCTATCTTAATTAAGATCAAAATCATGCAAAGAGGTATTAAGTGAAACAAAAGAAGAGATTTAATAATGCTACATGGCATAATTAATTATGATGACATAGCCATTGTTAAAACTTAGATAACAGTTAACTTAGCATCAATCTTCATAAAACAAAAACTACAGGAAATGCAAGTAGAAACTGACAGAAACATATCGGTAGACAAAGATTTGAATTCTCTAGACACATGACATATCAGGTGAACAAAAAAATAAGCAAGACATGAAAGATAATTCAACCAATTTTGCTTTGGTCAGCTGCAATAACAACACCTCAGTCCCACTGGCTTAAAACAACCAACGATTACTTTTGCTTTACCATATGTCTTCCAACACTGAGAAGGGACCTTTGCTGAGCCCTCACTCGGGGACACGGCATGGCAGAGCAGCCGTGGTCTCTAACACTGCCAGTCACTGTGCCCAATGGGACAAGAGCATTCTGAAGCCTCTCACACCAGAAGCTAAGTGACACATCTCACTTTTGCTTACAACTCATTCCACTGCCCCCTCCCAATCGCAAAGTGAGGGCAGAAAAACACATTTCTAATCTGGATCCAGAGGTGGAGCCAACCCAAATATTTTACACTATATTAAAAACTACAATATAAATGGAAAACTACAGTTCAAATAGAAAATATTCACATGGGCACATTTATCTGAGAAGGATGACACGAGTTTATCTGAGAAATAGATATAAATAGATGCACTGTAACGTGGATTAATTGACCATAAAATAAATATGAAAGGCAACTAATAACATTATATGAACATAGTCCAACAAACAAAAAAGTTAAAAAGACTATTTCCCTTAGTCACTTTCTTGTCAGTGGGACACAATACCAGATGCTCACAACCTAAAATAGGAGAGGTTTATTTGGTTCACAATTCAGAAGTTTCAGTCCTTGCAAGGCCCACAGCATGGTGGAAGGGCTTGTTGCGGAGGAAAGCTGCTCATGTCAAGGCAGCCAGGAGGCAGAGTCAGAGAGGAGCTGGGAAGGAAGACAGAACCTTCCAGGCCATACCCTGAGAGATCTGTCTCTTGTGGTCAGGCCCCACCTCCAAAGATCGAGTCAGGTGTAAGTCCCATAATCCAATCACCCTAAAAGATCACATTTATGATGGCATGAGTCAACAGGCTGACATTTACTTATAACTTTTTTTTAAAGAAATTTACCATTAAAAGAAATTTTCTTCTAATCTTCAACTATGACAAAAATAGCCATGGTTAAAATTCATGGGCTACACTTGAAACAATGCTCAAAGGTAAATTCAATGTTAAATAACTATGTTAATAATTGTGCTAAATAATTATGTTAAAAAATAAGTGATACAAACATCTGACTTAAAAATAGGGGGAAAACAAATGCAAAGATAAAATTCAATAATAAAAAATAATAAATTCGAAAAAAATTCAACTAACAAAACTGAAAGCTGTTTCTTTTAAAAGATGTTTTCAATTATTATATAATTGAATTAAGTAAACAATCAGAAAGCAGAGTGGAGGAGAACCAATAATATTAAACATACTGTAGCATAGGAATTGAAGAAATTAAAAACACTAGAAGACAAATGATTAGGTCTATGCCGAGAAATTGTAAAATCTTCATAAAAACTATTTTCTTCCTAGTCAAAATACACCAAAACTGACTTAAAACCAATAAACTTGGGAGTGGGCAGCAGTGGGAAAGAAATAAATAAAATGTGTAAATAACAAATCACAAAAGGTATAAGATCCTAATATTTTTACATTATGACTTTCACTAAATCATAAAATATATTCACAATGGTTTTAAAGTATTTCAGAACAAAGAAAATAATTTATTCTACACTGTTAATAAAGTAAATATAATGCTGTAACAAAAGACCAGAAAGAGTTCTAAAAATTAGAATTACTAGCTAATATCACTCATAAAAATCAATAGAAATTAAGACATTAAAATATTGGTAAAGAATTCTAGAGCACATTAAAAGAAAAATAATTCTCTAAAATGAATGAAACCTTTTCCACAACTGAAATGTGGTTCAAATTATAAAATTTGTAAGTTAAAATGTAAATAGATTTGTAGTAAGAGAAAAATAACTTATGAAGCATTTTTACCAATGTTGAATAATTATTGATGAAAAGTTCACATCTACAGATCTTTATTAAACAATAAATTCTCAACATAATAGAAATGGGTGGATAGTTTTTTAAACAATAAATTCTCAACATAATAGAAATGAGTGGATAATTTTTAACATCCATCATAATTCCAATGTCAACATCATTATTAAAAGGGAAAACATTAAAATTATATTCATTTATATTCAAAAATAACAAAATATAAGTATTACTTTAAATGTTAGAACCAATGTTATTAGATAATAGGAAGAAAAATTATAAAAAAACAAGAAATTTAACTTCTCCTGAAAAGAAATAGAAAAAATAATTACTTAGAGATAACTTTCCAGCTACCTAGGAAACCCAAGGAAGCTAAATGAAAAATCAACATAAATAAAAAGGTAGCTCAGTGAAGTGTCTGGATGCAATACTGAGATAAAGAAAATAAGAAAGCTCTCATATGCATAGTCACCAACCAGACAGAAGTAACCATATTAAGTAATGACCCCATTTACAATACAAAAACAATCATTAAAAACTGAGAAATAAATTTTTAAAAATCTACATAAATAGTAGAGAAATAAGGAAGGATGGAAGGAAAGGAGGAAGAAAAGAAAGAAGGAATAGAGGAAAGAAGGAACCTAAGAGAGAAAAGAAATCTTGAATGAATTGAAAGTCACACCATGTTCTTAGACAAGGAACCAAAGCACGATATACTTTTTAATTCTTCATAATAAAACCAATATATTTAATGTGATCTTAATAAAAATCCATGATGATTGCTTTTAAAACTAAAAAATGTAACAGTTGATTATAAAATGTATTCAAGTATTGTTACAAATATGAGAGGAAAAGAGAGAGAATGAAAGACTATCTCCATAGACCAAAATGTATTTTTAAAATACAATTAAAATATTCATACTGACATGAGTAGATGACAGAAAAATGAGCAGAATCAAAAGATTATTTAACTTAAATAATTGTGGTACATATGTTCATGATTAAAGTGATACTTCAGTGCACTGGGGAAAGGTTTTACAATTAATTGTACTTAAATAACTAAATACGTCTGTGGAAAAAAAATTAATACATACACCACAATTGCATAAGGGTAAATTTACATGAATCAAGTATTTAAGTGTGAAATGAAAAATTAAAGAAACCACATAGCATTAACAGTATATCAAGAGGAATTCAAAACTTAATCTTGGTATGTGGAAAACCTTTCTAAATATAATATGAATAAATAAATCTTAAAAAGACTAAGTACTTTGAATGCATTTTTTAAAGATCTAATGGAAACAACTCAAAGCAAATAAAATCAAAGGACAAATGGAACTTGAAACAATTACAAATCACATTATGATGAGCTAATTTTCCGAAAAGACTTTTTTTTTTTTTTTAATGTGGGTACCAGGAGTCAAACTCAGGACCTCGAGCTTGCCGGGCAGGTGCTTATCCTGCTGAGATATATCACCGGCCGAAAAGACTTTTAAAATTCCCTTAGGAAAAACTATGTATGCTTCAGGAAAAAAAGCAAAGGATACAATCATATCACAGTTATATCTGTATCTACATGAAATGACAGAAGCTGGGCAAATAAGGACTAGCGTAGGACCAGCAGTGACAACCACACTGTTGTCTACGTCTAACGTCTCCTCCAGTTGTTCAGCTCTGTATCTTCCCTCATTGGTTGGTGCCTATGACACACAGCTAATGGTAAAATATTTTGAATATTACCCAGATATTATTATAATAGCTAAAGGGTGAAAATGACACTTAACATTATTCATCCTTAGGCAATTTCAAATTAAAACCTCACTGAAACGTCATAGCATGGTTAACTGAATGACTTTTTAAATACACCACCAAGCTCTTGAAAAGATGCAAAGCAACTGGAACTACCATACACTGCTGGGGAACAGAAAATGAAGCACTTTGTCAAAACAGTTTGACAGTTTGACAACAAAATTTAATACACATGATACACATGTACCAACAACCCAAGTATACTTATATTCAGATAAAAATCTGTATGCAAATATTTCTAATGAATTTATTCATAATTACCAAGACAAGAAATAACCCCAAAATGTTTCAATGGATGAGTAAATAAATTCTGATATATCCAATAGATGGAATACTACTCAATTTTCATTTTTAAAAGAACTATTAATGTACACTATATATACACATATTTTTAAATGAAAGAAAAATAACTTGTTTTCTCACATTGAGGATCAGGCTGTGGCTCACCATACAACCAGTGGATCAGATTTCCTCCTCTCGCTGAGCAACTATAGTCCAAGTGACTTGGGAGCCTAAAGCAGGGAACTGCAAATTTGAGGTCAACCTGGGCAATTTAGTGAGACCTTGTCTCAAGATTAAAAAGTATTTGGTTATAACTTGGTGTGAGGCCCTGCATTCAATTGCCACTAGCCCAAACAAAATGATTCCTTCTTTTCTCCTCTTTCAGCACACATAACATGAAGAATTCCTCTTCGTGGATGCACCTGAGGGGCTGCACGTCTAGGTTTTTTGTCTGCATTTTAGATTGGAGGAAAGGGGAAGTTCAAGAAGTCTTACCTTTATTTTTCTTAAGCATCTTTTTAAAGTGTAATTTGCATAGCCTGGAATTTGTCTATTTTAATCATACAATTCAGTATTTCTAGTAAGTTAGAAATATTGTGTGATCATTGTACAAGCATTTTATTTATTTATTTATTTATTTATTTTTGTGGGTACTGGGAGTCGAACTCAGGACCTTGCGCCTGCCAGGCAGGCACTTATGCCACTGAGCTGTCTCACCGGCTCTGTACAACCATTTTAAAGCATTTGTTCCACCCTGTGAAGATGCCTTATGCTCTTTTCAGTCTCTCTTCATCCCCCCTACAGCCCTGGCAATTCTTAATACAATACTTTCTATATCTGTAGATTTGCCCTTTCTGGACATTTCAAATAAATAGAATTCTACAATGTGTAGTTTATTGATGTTGTCTGCTTTCACTTAACATAATGTTTTAAGTTTCATTTGTGTTGTAACATGCTTCAGAAAGACATAGAACACATCCAGAGGCCCATTTCGAGGTCAAGAAAAACCTAGGGAGCAGAATGATTAAGACAACAAAAGGTGGATGCTACCGACAAATGAAATTGGGGCATGAGCATGGGGTGATGCTGACAAGGCCAGGCACTCAAGGCAAATTTATTGAATTCTAAGGTCTCCCAGAGATTACCCATCATATAGAACAAATATTTCTCCTTGTAACAGAGAGGCTGCAAGAAGAGCTCCCTGTATCCTGTGAAAATCCTGTGCCTTCCTGCGATGACCAGATGAGTGCGGGGAGTTTATTCACATACAGACATAGGGAGGCGCGAGCTTAGTTGCAGGGTCTTCCTGTTCATTCCATTTGACAGTTTAAAACAATTTGATAATGTTAACCCTCCCAATACATGTAAACACCTAGAAATGATACAAAACTATTACAAAATCCTCTTCTATATGCAGAGTTGACCTATTAAAACAATTCCAAATGTCAGAAATTAAGAGGAAACTGACAACCAGAATTAATAAAAGCTGAAATATGTGTCGGGGAACAAAAACTCACATTTCCTGAAATGGATAAATACTAATACATCATAGGTACCCTGTAGTTTTCTGTTGTGACATATTCTGTGATAAAGAAAACATCTTAAAAGCAATCAGAAAAGAAAATAGTAATTTATCAAAAAATCAAGTAAATCTGAGTTTTGTAATTATTGTACCATTTATAAATAAAACACAATGAAATTTTTCTTAAAATATAATGATAAATTTTTTTTTTTATTCCTTTTGAGACAGGGTTTCACTATGCTGTTCAGGATGGCCTTGAATTCACTTTGTAGCCCAGAGTGGCCTCAAACTCACAGCAATCCTCCTGCCTCAGCCTTTCAAGTGCTGGGATTACAGATGTGCACCACCACCCCTGGCTAAAATATATTGATAAAGAACAGAAAATAAAAGTTCTAATTAAATGAAAAGAAAACAAAATGAAAGTGAAAAATAGAAACAAAAACATCTAGTGAAAACATCTTTAGCCCAAAATAGAAAAGTAGAAAGAAACAGGAAAGAGGGTATAAACACAAAGTAAAACTGTAGAAATACAAACAAAATTACTATAAACTACAATAACTACAAATGCATTAAACAAATAGTTGAAAAATTATAGATTTGCAATCTGGAATTAAATAAAGATAACATTCAACTACAGATTATTAAGTGATACAAAGCAAAATACAAAATAAATCAAATGAGTGAAAACTGAAGGATTGAAATAGACACACTGTACAAATATTAAGCAAAGGAGTGGAAATAAAATCAGAGATAAGCAAATTATACAAGTATATCCTGTGGGGCATAATGCCAATTTTGTCATAGATGTGCATTGCTGTGGGTATATAATAACCACATTTTTCCTTTAGAATATTTCTATTGATGGATTATTAATTTTATGAGTTTCATTATGTTAAAAATGAATACTTAACAGGAAAAAAATGTCAAAAAATAAAGTATTGAATTTTTAGTATTTATTGAATGTTTATTAAAAAAGCATCACAATTTTCAGCATTGACAATTCTTTTGGCATGCAAAGTCTAAAAATAACTACAAAAATAAATTCCTATATGAATTACAATGAATATACCAATACAATCCTATAACAAAAATAATGTTTACTTCAATTATCACACCTAAGGCAGTTTTCACACATGACAACAGCAGGTTGCATACACATAAATCACTTACACTGATGGCACATGTGTTTTGCTTTCCTGACCTTTCCTGTAGGACATACTTGACATCTTGCTGGCCTTGCTGTTTTGTCAGGAGGTTCTTATTATATTATACAACTTGTAGTTAACAGGAACATAAAATATCAATAAAATAAAGTGTTAAATTCTTAATAGGTATTGAGTGTTTAGAAAAATCAACATTTTCACATCAGCTGTGTACTTGCTTACAAAAACTAAAAGATAACATGCAGAAATACATTCCTATATGAACTACAATGAAAATACCAATAGAAGTCTAAAACAAAAATAATCTTTGCTTCAACTGTCACACCCAAGGCAGTCATCACATGACAGCTGCAGGTTCCATGCACAAATGTCACTTACCCTGATAGCACATATTTTTTCCCGTCCTTTTCTGCGGGACGCTTGACATCCTTTTGGTTTTCCTGTTGTCATAGTAGGTCTTTGTGACGTTACAACTGCCTGTTCACCTGTCAGCTCACCAGTGTGCTCCACAATTTTTTTGCATTGTTCCCTGGCAGAAACATTTTGTTCTTCCTCTGTTGTAAATGATCTCTTAAGTGTTCCAGTCACAATCCCCTAAGAAAATTTCCATGTGGTATTTTGCACTTGTTATTTTCTTTATACTATCAAAGTACTTGTGCCACACATGTTTAGGAGTTATGTTTTGAGTGACATCATATTTACTGCATAACTCATCAGCAACATCTATTCTGCCTTTGGTTTTGTTGTAAAAAGTTATCATCTCAGGCTTCTGTTTTGTTGAGGTTTTAGTACAGTTAGAATCAAAGGAGCTGAGTTATTCCCTTCCTTTGTCTTCCTTCAATCGTAAATACTACACCACCCTAATATACTACCTAAAGCTGTAGTGAATCCAAAATGCTGCAAGATGTCCATCAACAGTCATGTATTCAGATGATGTGTAAATTGCTTAACAATTATCCACAAGTCTCTCAAACCATGAGAGGATAGCAGCCAGATTATCAGTTCTTTTTCTTTCTTGGTGGTGGTTTTGTCAACAAACCTCAGGCAATTTTGAAAGAAACCAAATCTCGTCAGTGTCACTGTTATCCTGCAAACATCAAGCCCACACCCATAAGTCTTTTATACCCATAAGTCTTACATTTCTGTGACTACAAAGGGAAAACCCTGCTAAATACAGCAGACCTATGCATGCTTTCAGTGCAGCTAGTGAGGTGTCAAAATAAGCACATTTTTGAGTGCATACAGAACATTTTACATGTATTTCATCATTTGTGTATTTCACATCTTGTGGTGTTTCATCTGTTATAATTTCCAAATTTGAGTGGCATTGCCAGCATTCTATCTAATAGGTTTCACCCCTGCCAACATCCTCACTATAATTTTGGACATATTTCTAACATTAGATCATTCCATTTGGTAGTGTGACCATTTTGTACAATTTCAACTAGTCAAATATGTAACAACATTGCTGTTTCCTTCATCATCTGAATCAGGGAAGTCTTCATTCCCTGTGTCTGTATGGGTCAACTCTTACTCCATTTCACTGCCACAGGAACTTTGGCTCACATGGGCAATGTCATCATCCATGCACTGTTCAAATTATGATTCACTTTTAACCTGCTCCAAAACTTATAAATCTGGTTTTTCATATGCCATTGTACCAAACTGGGCTACTTCTACCAGAAAAATCAAAAGAAAACTTTTTAAAAACAAATCCTCAATGCACACCTGTTGCCGCTTTGGAGCTCCTGTACATACCTTGCAGCTCATCTGGCAAGTGGGTGAATGCATAGATGGGTTCCTGCTGTCTACAGGCCCAGCTACTGTGAGCCACACCCACATTGCATTATGGCAAAGTATATGTTTATTTAACAGAAGAATGATGTGCGTATATTTTATACATACCCACATATGCAAAACATATGTAAACATATGCAAAAACTGTTAGATGGAGCGTTATGTGGGTAAAAATCCTAGTTTGACACTTTTGCACAGGTACACACACCTTGCTGTTTGTTGTAACAAGTGGGTAAATAAAGATTGCTTCCTGTATCCCCCAGGTGCAGCTACTGAGATACACAGACAGTTACTATTATGCTAAAGTACAAATTAACAGTACAAAAGTATAGGATGGGTTGTTGTGACTCAATATTATGTCCTTCAAGTACTTATTCATTTTCTGACTGCTATACTCCAAAATGAACATTATTATTATAACCAACCAAGTTAGGTAAAATTATGATAGGCAGTCAGACAGGGCCTGGCTCTCAAAGAAATCAGTGCAGAAGATAAGAACACATTACAACTGTGGCTAGAGGTGCATTCATTGATGGCCATCCCTCAAGATAAAGACGGAATAACTAGACGTACAAAACTGGCCAAGGGATAAGCAGTATACTATAGTCAATATTATCTGGTCCAATCTAGACTTTTCTAGATAGTTATCAGTCACCCAAGTGTGTGATCAGACCTCCTGACTCTTCTCTTCCAAAAATGTCCTTGTTCTTTCCATGTACACTTGCTATATGACTTGCTTCCCCATTGGATCAACATTAGCAAAGTGGCTACATTTGTAATCTTATTGGTTGATCCCAGTATTGACACACATTGTACCCACTTCATGATTTTGTATCCACTTTGTGATTTAGCTCTATAAAATTTCCTTTGAGAAGTGGGCTTATTGGCAACATACTCAGGCCCCCTCCTGTCTCTCAAGAGCTATCTCTCCAAATAAAGGTTTCCTACTTTTAATCTCTGTTATTCCTAAGAATTCATTCTTCAATTTTGGGGAACATGAACTTGGTATACCTGACATCTAGCAGTTTTGGGTTATAATATTTTTCTTATATCATCTAGAGGTCCTATATCATTTGCAGGTTCCACCAATATAATTAGGACACAAGAGTTTGTTTTTGTTTTATGGTTTCTGGATTATGACTCATTTAGGTAATCAAAACTTGTCACCCTTGATTTTCAATAGTTTATGCCTTGAATTTTATGCTTTGTCTCTCTTATGCATTGTTTTTGTTAAGATGATTATAAATTTAATTTGTGAACATGGGAAAGGTATGATATTTCTTTGATGGGACATTTTACTTTTGTAGATAAGGTCCTGTATTCCTGTTTTGTACATGCTGCACTTGGACTAACTCGTTGCAGAACTTATTGGTGCTCCTTGCTTGACCTATTTAACTTGTTAGACGACAGTGCTAGGGAAAAGTAATGTTAGAGCATACCCTAGTGGACTTTGATATGAAATGCTGTAAAATGGGTCTTTTTATGAAATTTATATATTTAGAAAATATATGTGCCTATCAATAAATTATGGGACTCCATCTACCAGCAAAAAACAATAGGTCAGCAGCTGTTCTCAAGACATGGAGGACAAGTTTCACTGGAATAAACAAGAATGATCCCCCTCTACACTCTAGAAGGAATGTTGAGCCTGCTATGCCTCAGTTTCCTTTCTGGTCTGATCTTCTAGTGAGGAGGCTCTCACCTTTCAGGGCTGAGACTGATGACTCATGGGCAAGTTGTCTCAATAACTCATCATGAGAATGAGAAGAAAAGACTACCTTTTTTCTTATCTTATTTCTGATCTTTTCCTGTCACTGTGTAATTTCCTGTTTTGGAGGCATGTTTCTACTGAAGATTAGAAAAGAAAGAACTCTGAACTGTCTCAATCTTTCCCTCCTATCCAGCTAAGAACCTTTAAGTTGAGCCTATAGAAAATGAATATTTGCTAATGCTGAAGACAGGAAAATCATCTTAGATGTGGGTCAAATATCTCATATCTGGATCAGATGAGACATCAGAATTTTGCCCATCTAGAACATGCATAAAAGCGGGGAGAGGGTGATGTCCCATTCAATTCCCCCAGGAGACTGAACCTGAGATCACCTCGGAAAGAACCAACCTCTAGGTAAGACCAGAAGGAGCTATTTCCTACGCACAATATTTAAGGGACCAACACACATTTAGTTTAACCTCCTGGCTCTCTCTCTCCCCTCCTAGGGCTGCTGCTCATTATTTATGTGTGTAGGGGACAGAAGTACTTTCACTAATGTATCAATTGTGTTCGTTGAATGATGGGTGCAGGTTTTAATCTGTGAGTTTCATAAGTGTGTTGCAAATATAGAGACATAGAAATTTTAGAGTGGATTTTGAGTAAAATTTAGCTTTGTCTTGCTGTTAGGGAAGATTGCCTTGGTGATTAGGTAGACAACACAAATGTCTTGGAGACACTTTTGCACTAGGGCCCAGGGAAGGATTTTTCTGAGCCATTACTTAACTCTATCTATCTCTAAAAGTGATGTCTTTTGCAGACTGAGAGGCAATTCAACCACTTCCAATTTGCCCTTTGTTTTTTTTACCTCACTCTCTTTCAAAAAATTGGAAGAGACCTGATCCACTGCCTTCCAATTTTTTGGAAGGCTCCTGATTCAATAGAAGGACAGATTATTTTCAAAGACAAATTTATTACCCAGTCAGCCTCAGATATTAGGAAAAAGCTATAAAAGATGGCTTTTGCTCCAGATAGCTCACTTGATACTTTAGTGAGAATTGCTTCCTCAGTATTTTATAATCAAGACCAGGAGGCCAAGGGGAGAAAACAAAGAGAGGAAGAGAAAGTGCTGCCTCGGATGTGGCCTGAAAAGAAATAGACTCTGAGTCTGATTCTCAGGGCTCCAAGAAGAGCTCAACAACTAAACTCACCTGCTACTGCTGCAGAAAGTTGGGCCACCTTAAGAGGGACTGTGATAAAAACCATCACAACAAGAGGCCCCTGAGCTGTGCCCTGATTGCAATGGTGAAAACTGGAAGTTGGACTGCCCCTGAGACAGAGGTCCCAGGGATCAGACTCATCCTATCAGCTGGTCCAGCAAGACTGAAGCACTCCAGGGCACTCTCCGCCTTCTCCCTCTGTCTGGACTCTCATCTCCATGGAGGAGCCCTGGGTAATCGTGACTATAGAGGGAAAAGAGACCAGCCTATTGCTGGGCACCGGCACATGTCTCTCAGTCCTTCTTTTCAACACTGGACTTCCTTCCAGACATCATACTTCAGTGAAAGGAGTCACTGGAGAGGAGGTAACTTGCCATTTCTCACAACCCTTAGGCTGTAACTTTCTCTTCAATCATTCTTTTATAATTGTGCCTAAAAGTTCAATTCCCCTCCTGGGGAGAGATATATTATCTTGCTTAAATACTGCCTCTCCCTCATGGAGACAGAAATAAATCCTGAAGTATGGTCAACCCTGATGTATTTGCCCTGGTGCAAATACATCTCAAAGATCCTACTATTTTTCCACACAGGAGAAAATACCCTCTAAGGACTGAAGTTAAAAGTGGACTATTGTCTATAATCAACAAATTAAGGGCACAAGATCTACTTACACATTGTAAGAGCCCTTGCAACACTCCAAGCTTGGGAGTTCAAAAACCCAATGGGGAGTGGACATTGATACAAGACCTTAGATTGGCAAATGAGGCAGTAGTGCCAATTCACCGAATGGTACCTAATCTGTACACTCTCCTTTCTCAGATCCTGGTTGTTTTCAGTGTTAGATTTAAAACATGCCTTCTTTTGTATTCCATTACATACAGAATCCCAGTTTCATTATGCCTTTGAATATTCTCATGACCAGACCTCTCCACTGACTTGGACTGTGCTTCCTCAAGGGTTCAGAAACAGTCCTCACCTTTTTGGACAAGTGCTTTCCCATGACTTGGCGTGTTTTGAATTTTCCCCAGTCATAGTCCTGCAATATGTAGATGATGTACTGTTATTGTACCCCCTCAGAAGAGTTCTTTAGCCAAAGCATTTATGCTCTGTTGAATTTCCTAGCAGACAGACATTACAAGGTCTCCAGATATAAGGCATAACTTTGCAGGCTTGGGGTAAAATACTTGGGCCTTAGCATATCTAAGGGAACCCCAAGGCTGGGGAAGAATGAATTAAACCAATACTTTCCTTCCTGAAGCCCCAAATCCTAAAACAGCTAAGAGAATTCCTAGGAATTACAGGCTTTTGTTGCCTTTGGATAGCAGGGTGTGGTGAGATCACATGACTCCTCTGTCAGCTTATAAAGGAAGCCCAAAAGGCAGATACCCATATTCTAACCTGGGAACCTGATTCCCAAAGTGCATTCCAGAAGCTTAAAGAAGCGCTTCTGAATGCCTCATTTCTGAGCCCACCGAAAGGACACCATTTCAATCTGTGTGTTGATGAAAGGTGGGACATGCCTTTGTGAGTGCTTACACAGGTTCAAGGACCTGCTCGACAGCCTGTAGGATATCAGTTATGAAGTAGACATTGTAGCAAAGGGATGGCCTGTGTCCCTTAGAGTTTTGGCTGCTGTGGCTCTCCTGGTACTGGAAGCATTCAAGCTGACTTTAGGCAAATATCTCACTGTATGTACACCTCACAATGTGGCAGGACTTTTTTCTTCCAAAGGAGCCTATAGCTATCAGCAACTGACTGCTTAAATACCAGGCCCTACTTCTAGAAGGCCGAGCCATTCAAATAAAGACATGTTCCTCCTTAAAACCTGCTACCTTTCGACCAGAGAAAGAAGTTGAGGCTGAAAGACATGACTGCAAATATGTAATTCCCCACGTGTATGCAGCCAGAAAAGACTTGTTGGACACACCCCTTACTGACCCTAATTTGACCCTTTTCTGTGATGGCAGCTCCTTCATGGAAAATGGAACACGAAAGACAGGGTATGCAGTACTGACTCTATATCAGACACTTGAAATTTTCTCACTTGCCTCTGAGACTAGTGTTTACCTAGCAGATCTCATAGCTCTGACCAAGGCTTTTCAACTCAGTGAAGACAGAAAGTCAATATTTATACTGATGATGATTATGTGTGGTTAACTCCAACTATAGGACAACTTAGTAGAAAGGGCCCCTTACTTTGGGAACAGAGAAATCACTCCTATTCTCATTGGCATAACTCTGCTAAATACTTGGGATGGACACCCCCTGAGCAGTGTATATACACCATAACTTTAAAGGTCAAAGACTGGTTTGCAATAGACTGGTTTAATCACCCTGGAACTAGATGGGAAGCCCCCATGGCACTCATTGGTCCTATGGGACCTATCTGTGGCCCTGACTACTCTCTGGATTGATAGGGAGATGCACACTGGAATTTGCATGGTTACAAGGCAAGAGGGTCAAAAGTATTGACAAACCTGCAAACTTACCCCATCTATGCCATCGATGGTCTAGAAGTGTGTTTCAACTGTATGACCATTTGGTTTCTATCTTTATGCTTTCCCTAGTATTAGAGGATTTCATGCAACACATCAAGGACTTGACTAACTATATTCAGTGGGCCTTAAACAACACTTCAGTAGTCTCTCTCTCCTGAATGAAGAAGTAAAATTGATGAGGCAAGCTGTCCTCCAAAATCAAATGGCACTAGACATTCTAATAGCAGCACAAAGGAGTACTTGTACAATTGTAAAAGCTGAATGTTGGATGTACATTCTTGATCTTTCTGATAATATCTTGATTGCTGTTCAAGATAATAAATGACAGGTGAATGCCATTTTGGATTCTGAAATTTCCTGGACTTTCTCTTTACCCTCTTTGTGGAAGGCTATTACTGGCTCTTCCTGGTGGAAATATTTGTTGGTTGTATTCATAATAGTCTTATGGACGTTATTATTTGACCCATGCATACTTAACTGTTTCTTTGGCCTTGTTTCCTCCAGATTTAAAGCTATACTCCTATCCAAGACTGGAACACCAGGTGTCCATCCGGGGCCTTTGGATACCCTCTGTGGAGTGTCTCTGACTGCCGATCACAACTACAACCCCCTTCAGTGGGAGGAAGCCAGAATGGTCTTCACCTCTTATCCCCTCACAGCAATTAGGGGTACCTCTTTGAGGGGGGATATTATAAAGAGCTGAGTTAGGTAGAAATATTATAGGCAGTCAGAAAGGGATAGGTCTTCGAAGGAGTCAGTACAGAAGATAAGAACATATTAAAACTGTGGCTGGAGGTGCATTCATTGAAGGCCAAGCCTCAAGATAAAGATGGAATAAGTAGACCAGCATACCTCTCCAAGGGATAAACAATATACTATAATTGATATTATCCAGCCCAATGAAGTCTAGCTAGGCATCAATCACCCAGACCTCCTGACTCATCTCTTCCAAAAAAGGTCCTTGTTCTTTCCATGTACACATGCTACATGACTTGCTTCTGCATTGGATCAACACTACCTAGGTGGCTATACTTGTAACCTTATTGGTTGGTCATATTTTTGTTCCACATTATACTCACCTCATGATTTTGTACTCACCTCGTGATTTTGCTCTATAAAACTTTCTTTGAGAAATGAGCTCTTTGGCAACCCACTCAGGTTCCCTGCTGTCTCTCAGGAGTTATCTCTCCCAATTAAGTTTTCCTACTCTTAACCTCTGTTGTTCCTTAGAATTCATTTTTCACTTTTGGGAAACACAAACTCGGTGTATCTGGCATCTAGCTGGTTGGGGTTATATTTTTCTTACATCATTTAGAGGTCCTATATCATTATGACATTGGGCCATTTCAAAGTACCTATTTTTGTTTATAGAGAGTTATTTTATGTCTAAAAGATTCTTAACATTTGAATCTGTATGTTTGTTTAGCCAAGCTAATATTTTCTCTGCAGATTAAAAAATTTTTTCATTTTCTTTTCATAATTTTTCATCAGTCATATATTGCACATTGGTAACTTTCAAAATTGTAGGTTTTCAGGCATATTTTCAGAGAATAGAATACGTAAATAAATTGATTTTCACACAAGAATGAGCTGTATCCTGCTGATGTTTCTACACCAAGATATAATTAGGACATAATAATAACTGACAGATTTTTCAAAATATAGAAAATTATATTTCTCATCTCAAATAATAAACTCAAAGCTGCTATAATAAATAAATGAGGAGTCTAAGAGAATATACAATTTTGAGCACTTATTTGCTCATAAATATTTTCATTTATTCAAGATTCACATCATGTCCAATATCATATGGATAGTTTACTGAATTAAATATAATGTAAAGTAGATGTTGGCAGAAAAAATTAGAAAACACTTAAAAGGAACAGAAAGAGTATCTGTTCAGAGAGGGTTGAGATGAAATAACTCTACAATTGTGCAATCAATGTTTTCTCCAAGATTCCTTAAATATACAAAAAAGTTAGATTTTATATCTCTCAATTATTTAAAAGCAAACAATTTATGGTGAAACTTTATTAATTAGTTAAGTTATTGATTTCTTTTTTTGTATGTGGGTTCCGGGAGTCGAACTCAGGACCTCGTGCTTGCCAGGCAGGCGCTTATGCCGCTGAGCTATCTCACCAGCCCACTTATTGATTTCTTGATTAACTAACTAATTGGAAATAAACATGAAAACTTTAATCCACAGACTGGATCCCTGGACTAATTAGGCTATTGTCGGATAACAGTATTACTCTTTTCTCCCCCTCCTTTTGTACTGACTTTATTTTTCTTGTCAGTACAAGTTTAGAGCACATAATGATTATATTTATCATGGGGAGTTGGTACATGTACATAACATGTCTTAATTCTTTTTCCATCCCCTATCCCTCCCATCTCTCCCTGCTCTTTCTACCTGTTGGTCCCCTTCCTATTTGCAAAAGAGCTGCAATATTTCCATTTTTTTCTTTAATGAGAAAGAGAAAAAGAGATGAGGGAAAGGGGATGAGAAAAACTTGATCCACATTTCCTAAATATCCTGTCCCAGGTTTTAAACTTTTCCCAGTTCTGAATTTCCCCATTTGGGCTGGAACTTGGGATCCTCCTGTCTCAGCCGTCACTCGTCTTTTGTATTTGCTATAGCTTTAACTGTCACAGGCTTCTTAACTGAATCTTTTTAGTATCTTTATTTTCATATTTTTGTTTTATGATTTCCCTAGGAATTCCTTCAATTGAATCTGTCTCTTATGGTTCCCTGAATTATAATTTACTGATTTTGTAGTGGATCACTGTTGATGGGGAGTTGAGATATTGGGTTAGGAATACAGTGTCTTCTTTCTATAATCTTGTGATTCCATGCTTGCATACTTTCAGGAACAAGAGTACCTGAATACATTTTCAGTCAGCTTTCTTAGTTTCTTCCCCTTCCTCTTCTGTGAGACAGCAAGACTGCAGGGAGCAGAAAATGTCTAATTGCCCATCCCCCACGAAAATATACCAGGTGACAAAAAGCTCTAGAAAAGTAGTTCCTCTTGAAAGCAAGCTTTTGCTATTAAGAACAACACATCATGGACTTATTTCAGAATGGTTACCTTCTGCTGGGCACACGCATAATGTTTCCTCTCCCCTGATCAAACAGGAGCAGAAGGATTTTCCTTAGATTCCCACTGTAAGTACCTGGTAGAATGCCAGGGGGTAAAATCCATGAAAGAATTAAAGCCCTGAATGGGCCTCCAGGTTCTTTAAACCCCACACCAGTGTCTATTTGGCCTTTGGGAATTTGCCCACTTCAGGTTCAATTCTCCTATCAGTTGCTGGCTCCAGTGGCTTTTGCTCAGGGGAGCTGAGATCCTACGGTTTACCTCTTCCTCCCTTTTTCAGGTTTGTAGTATGCATGGTGATCTCATTTCTCTGCTGCATCTAAGAAGAGTTGTCCATCTTAATTTTTTCCTAGGATTTTATTTCTTATTGTGAGAATAAGACTGATGCTTCTCAACATCTTTACATATGAGAGCAGACACAAAAAGACTCTTCTTCATTTTCTCTTAAAATAATTTGAAATACACACATAAAACATGAATTTTGCAATCAAATAAAATGTTACAAATAAAGATATAATACCATTGCCAAACATATTCTTCTGCTTTTCTCACAAGTTAACATTAAGTGAATTTGATGTGTGTCCTTTTGACATTTTTTCTGTACACTTATATGTATGAAAATATACCATATTTATCGTTAAATTATGCATTTTACATGGAGTCTTAGAGATGTTAACATAGGCATGATTTTTTTGTTGCTTTTTAAAAATTATCACATTTTCCCATTTTCCTAATGGCACATTTAAGTTATTGCCAAGTTTTCTCCATGGTAATAAATGTTATAATGGACTTCCTTACCCCTGCAATTTTATTATGAAAGTGAATTTTCAACAGGAACAGCATTTTATCTCATAGCAAATAAAGCTGCGTAACAAATTTTGATAGAGTTTTCAATAATCTCTGAATCTGAGAGAAACCAGACAACAATCATAAGATAACTCAGGGATTTCTACATTTTTTAAAATTATCTCAAAGTAAAGCCCTATTTTTTCTTCAATTTTATCAGTCAACATTTTGCCCACTGTGTTCATGAAATGCATTTACTTCTGGTATTTTCAACACTTTTTATGAAATTTTTAGTGGGTACTAGAAAGAAATAATTATTTAAGGGGTGGATAAAGAGGGAGAGGGAAAGAGGATAAAAAAAGGAATTAAGGTGTGTTATGTACATGTACCAATTCCCCACAAGGAATGTAAACATTATGTACTACAACAGGTACTAATAAAAATTAATATGAAAAACCTAGCAATAATATCCTATTATTGAATGATGTCTAATAAAACATTGTCTTATATAACCACCAATAATTAATAGATTTTGGTTATTACAATTATATTAAGAATTCATAACAGAAAAAGATATTTACTTCAAAACAGGAGCAAAATGTTTTATATTAACAAAATACAAATGGGATCATAAATAGAATGTGTTAGTTGTTAGCGTATGTTCCATTTAGGCAAAACATTATGACCTCAGATTATATTTTAAAAACATCATAAAAGTATTTAGCATCAAAGCAGGTGACTAAGCAAACAGTTAAAGACTGGCTGACTTTGATTTAGCTATGCAATTTAATTTTGAGAAGATGATAATCATTTTATAGAACATAAGCATCTATACAAAGACTTAAGTCGTAGCTATTCTATAGCTTGTATTTTAGGAAAAAATATTGAAGCTGACTTCAAAAATAAAAAATGCACCATTTACTTCTTTAACATTTAGTTCACTCAGAAGATGAATTAAGAAGTGGAACTGAGTCAAAATTGGACTGGAAATGAGGGTTGTAAGTTTGCAGACTCCACTTCACCGTGAATTAGTTATCTAAAGTGACAAGAGTCTTTAACTCTATGGGTTTCATTTTTTTTTTCTAGTGAACTACAGATACACTAACCTCTAGCTTTTCTTCTAACACTAAATTTTTAGTCCTAATTTACCCCATGATCAAGTCAACAAATACTTCGTTGAATTTGCACCAAGTGCTGCTATGTCAGGTACTATATAAAAAGATAAACAACAGAATAGAAAAAAATGTGCTTTAACTTAAATCCTAATTCTCAACCTCTGTTGGATAAAAGATGCCACTATACGCTGACTTACTAAAACCAGAAACCTGGGTATCATTTGAAAGTCCTTATGCTCTAATCTCACACATCTGTAGGTTCACCAAACAGCTGGCTGGATTTAGGTACTATACTAGGGAACATGGCAACAGAAACATCACTTTATTTACAAGATAGCAGCTATTAGCTCTTATTCATGTTTATATCCCTAGTACCTATGACATGCTTGCTTTACCATATAATAGGCACTCAATAAATAATCCTGAATTAAGGATATGTGTCTAATATTTTCTTCTCCAGCTAGGATGCAAACACAAATGCAAATGAGAATGTGTAACATAGTAGTCTTTAACTTTAATCCATTCAGTAAACTTAACTACCTGATTTGGGGGAAATACCATTATAAATCACTATATGGCATATGGATGAACAGATCTCTCTAATCTTGACCTCAAAAATTCATCAAGTGGTGATGAAAACTAAGCATTCATAGAAACTGTGTTCACAAAAAGTGTAGCTTAGTGCCAAAATAAATGCAGACAGGACAATGAAAGTTCAGGAAGATTCATACTTAATCACTTTCTAATCCAATCTAACTCTTATCTTTTGAATATCTAAAAGCTTGTCAGTGCTTCTGAGTACTAGAAGATTAAGGCAAGATAGCACACAATTAAGGGGAACTTCATTTATGTGGGATTTTTCCCACCTTAGTATGTTGTTTGCGGGCAACTCCTCTGGGTAATTCATTTCAAAGTTTTACCATCTCTGCTTTTCCAGAAACACTGAATATATTGCTCTACTCCTTTCTGTCACCAACTGAAAGGTGCATTTTCTTACCAAACCTCATTCTAGTCTTCATGCATTTATAACTTGTTCTTCCTCAAAATAACAGGTTAACATACAAGAGAAAACTAGTAACTGTCTGTCTTTGTTTGAACTAAGATCTCTTAAAAAAAAAAGCGTTTAGATAAATTGTATATTCCACTTTTTGTTTTTCTTTTGTCTGACCACAAATGTAACACTGTAGGTATATCCAGGCAACCAAGGGGCGGGGAGAGGATTTGGCTAGATTGATCAGCTCTCAGAGGAAATGTTTTTGAAATAGAGAAAAATAAATAACATCTTTTTCCTTTATCTTGATTTTCGTTTTTAAAATTGGATATTATGACTCCACATTTCTCATATCTAGGGCCAGAAAGGGAAATGGCCCCAGTCAAATCCTTCAGCATGCTCACAGGTGGAACTAAGGCCATTGGAGAATTACAGAAGTGGGGGGAAAGTCTGCTATCTAATAATGCAAACAACTGTGGATCCAAGTCACTGTGAGAAGTGAAATCCCTTTTTCTTTTTTTTTTTTTTTTGTGGGTACCAGGGGTCGACCTCAGGACCTTGCACGCCAGCAGGCGCCCATGCCGCTGAGCGATATCACTGGCTCTTTGTTTGTATGTGGCTTCCGGGAGTCAAACTTGGGCCCTCGCGCTTGCCAGGCAGGCGCGTAGGCCGCTGAGCCATCTCACCAGCCCCAGTGAAATCCCTTTGTAAACTCTAAAATGTTATGGCTATTTTATCTATTAACACAATTACTAAATAATTAGTACATCTTCCAAAAGTACTCATCCATCTGTGTCCTCTGCTAACCTCTGTATCAGTAGTTATCAAACTTCTTTGACCTCAGGATGCTTTTGTATACTGAGAATCAGTGTGAACACCTAATAATTTTTAGTATGTTGATTATGTACAGTTGGCCTTGTATAACCAAGGGCTTTGCATTCAGAGGCTCAACCAGGTGTGGACTGAAAATATTAGAGAAAAAAAGCATCTGTATGGAATATTTATAGACTTTTTTCTTGTCACTATTCTCTAAAGAATCTAATATTTTAGACTGAATTATATATTATATAAAGTTTAGAGATGATTTAATGTAGATGGGAGGATATGTATACATTAAATGCTGTATTAGTCACTTTCTTTCTACTGAGACAAAATACTCAACACCTGTGACCTAAGTAGCAGAGGTATATTTGGCTCACGTTTTCAGAGGGGTCAGTCCATTTTCAGTGTGCTCCAAAGCAAAATTGGCATGGCAGAAGAAAGCTGCTCAACCCATGGCAACCAGGAAGCAAGGCGAGAAGGGAAGAGTAGGAGAGAGAGAGCCTCCAAAGGCATGTCCATAGTGACAGTGATGTATCTCCTACAACTGGTCCCACCTCCTGACAGTACATTCAGCTATGAACTCATAAATGGATTAGTTCACTAGTGAGTATAGCACCTCATGACCCAATCACTTTCTAAATGTCCCACCTCTGAATTTAAAATTGGATATGACTGCACATTTCTGATATTAAGAACTCAGCAAGGGAAATGATCCTGGTCAGCCAGGCATAGTGGCGTACATCTGTAATCCCAGCATTTGGGAGGCAGAGGCAGGGGGATTTCCAGGAGTTTAAGGCCAGCCAGGGCTACATAATGAGTTCAAGGTGAGCCTGAACTACATAACAAGACCCTGTCTCAAAAATAAAATAAAATAAAATAAAATAAAATAAAATAAAACAAAATAATGACCTTGGTCAAAACCTTAAGACTTTCATGGGACATTTTAGATGTAAACCATAATATGTCCAACTAATTACGCAAAATGCATTTAGTCCATCTTCAAACATTGCCAAGTCTAAATGGTAACAGCATTATACAAAAGTCCAAGTCCAAAATTTTCTACAAAACTTAGGCGAACTCTTACCTGTGAGCTCCTGTAAGAATCAGAAAGTGAAATATAATGCCACTGCAAAAACATTCCCATTCCAAAAGGGCACAGTACAGGAACAGAAAGGAATCAGACAACGTAAAGCCTAAAACTCAGCAGGGTAAACATTAAATCCTGTAGCACTTAGGGTATGTGGTAGTAAGATATGAGTCCAAAAACCTTGAGCATCCCTGTCCCGGTGGCCTTACCAGTTGCAGCCTACATGGACTCTTTCTTGGGATGGCTGTGCTTGGCACCTGCAGCTTTCCTAAGCAGAGATTTCATGTTTCTGGTATCTCCAACTTTCTGGGTTCTCCACTGCTTCATTATCCCAGCTTAACCTATTGCCCTTTTAGTCCAGGACTTCCTTTGAAATCTGGGTAGAAGACTCTATAACCCCAAAACTCATACATTCTGCTATACATGGACGACAACAAGATTTATTGCTACTCCAGCAGTAGCCAGGACCCTGTGAACCATACATTCAGTGGCCACTAAGTGCCTGGATAATTGAATTGAAGGTACACTTCCCAGGGAAACTTGCATGAGCAGAGCATCCTAGGGATCTCTTTTCAAAGCAGTCTTTCAAAGGATTTTATCATTTTACACCCTAAATATTGTGATGGATGTAGTCTGATTCATTCTTGAGATGACCTCAAGGTATCTTTCCTGTGGTGCAGGTGCAAAATACTTGACTGCTTTTTAGTGGTGCTAATATTTTTACAATCATACTTTCCTTTAGCATCCACACTTTCTTTCTGGCTAACTGCAAAATTTTTCGTTTTGTTTAGCTCTGCTTTTTGCTCCTGGTTGTCATAGTACATCTGGCTAAAAGCAGCCACCAGTATCCATGCCACAATTTCAACACTGGGCTATCTTGAGATTAATTAGTCTGCCACCTTCAAATTTGGCCTCATATATCTTACAACATGTGGGAAATGAAGACAAGTTCTTTGCCTTCACGTAACATACGTGGTCTCTAATCCAATTTCTGATAGAGTACTCACCCACACCAAAACCTCATGACCTGATAGTTACTGTCTGCATCCTTATCAGCTTTCTGTTGTGCTGAACTCCAACTGGAATCACTCATTAGAATCTACTTACAGCATTCTAGGGCCTCTCTGGCTCTCATCTCCAAAATTTCCAAATTCTTGCTGTCAACCAGTTGCAACAACTTCCGAACCACATGTTCAATTTTAGTCATAGCAATTATCCCACTTCTCTTTTACCAGTTTTCTGTATTAGCCACTTTTCCATTAGTGGGATGAAATATCTGACACTCATAATGTAAAGGACAGATTTATTTTCATTCATGGTTTCAGAGGGTTCAGTCCAGAATCAGCTGGTTCAAGACAGAATCAGCTGGTCCAAGATAGAATCAGTGTGGCAGAACAGCATGGTGGAAGAGTGTGGCTCACTCCATGGCAGCAAGGAAGCCGAGAAAGAAGAGCCAGAAAAAGATACGTACCATCCAAAGACATTCTCCTACTGATGTACCTTCTCCAATTGGCTCAACCTCCTTGCCAAATATTAGCTATAAACTCTTAAATGATTTAATCCATTAGATTAATCTATTGATGAATAAAGTATGCCATGAGCCAATCACCTTCCAGAAGACCCACCTCTGAATACATAAGACTTCTGTGGATATTTTAGATTGAAAGCACAACATGTGCAAATAATATATCATCTTATATAAGGAACTTGAGCATTTGTGGAATTTGGTATCCATAGGGGTCCTGGTTCATGGCTGTCCTGGAACCAATCCTTTCTGGATTCCAACAGATAACTGCATTTATCCAAATTTACTGTAGTTCAAATTAAAACATAAATTTTAAAATTATTTTTAACAGTTTAAAATAACAATAATTCCATCACAGTCTAACTCAGAATATTCATTTGAAGAATAATTCTTTTTCAATGCCTTACATTTTGAGAAAAATGACATAGATTTACAGATTTGTAGAAGATGTTTAATACCTTGGTTAAAAGAAAATAGGTGGATTCTCAAATATGCTTCCACTTTCAATATCTTGTAATATCACATTACATAGTCTCCGAGAAATTACACTATGTAATCATAAGAGAATAAAATGAAAAGAACAAGTAACAGCTTACTATTAATACGAACATTGTTTTGCTATTATGAATTTGTAAAAGGTAAGTGTTATGGCTTTTATCTAGATGTGCCCCCAAAGCCTCATGTGCTCTTAGGGATTTTCAGAGGTGGCTGGATCTAGGGTACGTGATGCTGGGATTAACGGTGCATGATTACTAAATTAGTCTACTGATTGGTTAAGCATAGTTCTGGGTGTGGGTGACACCACCCAAAAGGCAGGTAGCCTGGAAGGGATAAAAAGGAGAGGCTGGTGTCTGCTGCTGCTGCTGCTGCTGCTGCATTGCTTGTTACCCACTGCTTTCTTCCTGCTCTGCTACACCATGGACTGTTTCTCCTCTGAGATGCCCCAGTACCATGCCACTCTGCCTTAGAGGCAGCTGATTATGGACTGAAACCTCTGCAAACCATGAGCTAAATAAATCTTTCCTCCTTTAACTTTGGATTTTGGGTATTTTGTCTCAGCAACAAGAAAAGTAACTAAGACAGTAGGAATCTACACTGAGAATTTCTGCCCAAAATGAATGTAATTCTCAGATCAGTCCCAGTTCCTACACCAAAGAATATAATTTAGTTGATCCCCCTTTCTCTTCATTGCAAATATATGACAATGATGAGGTTGATTCTTGAGAGGGAAATTAATCAGAGATTTTTTAAAAAAATTTGTCCCCTAAATCTTAAAATTACTTTGTGAACTCTTGAAAATTACAACAAAACAACTAACCTAGAACAACTACAGTTATTTTTATAAACATTATCTTATTTAAATGTCATAAGAGTTGGTTGAGAAGTAAAGGAGGTTGTGTACTTATCTCCATTTTGGTTATGAATAAACGAAGCTTCTTCAAAAACAAGCTTTCCCATAGAAAATGTGTATGTGCATTTATTTAAGTTCAGAGTGTCAAATGGAGCTGAATATTGTGATACCAGTGAACTTCGCTCAACAAAGTGATTGAGTAAAAGAAGAGAGGAAAAGTAGAGTCAAGGAAATGATTTCATAATTTTTGAATCAGTTTGCTGTTTTGGCATTGTATTTATTGTCTAGAGAGGAGAGAAATCAAACAGAGAGTCTTTATGACAACATTTTATAAATCTAAGGAAAGGATAAGGTTTTTATGCCTTTCTCAGCTTTCTATGAAAAACTTACTACTCTATCAATAGTGAATGGATTTCTTAGTGTTTTCTCATTTTATTTTCTAGCCTTGTTTTGCAGCTCTTCAGTGCAGTCAATGAAGACAGACCTCAGAGTAGCTAAGGGAAGGATCACTTACTAGATTATCAGTCACTCCTTGATCCTGAGACAAAAGAAAAGTAAGCAGTAAAATTTTGCACTAACTTATCTTTACTGAATACAGAAATAACTCAGAATAAGCAAGTTCATGTTAGGATTTATGATGAGAAAAGTTCATTAGCACTTCGGCAAATTTGCATGAATTCTGGAAGGGTTTTAGGGACTGAAGTAAGCCTTTTAATTTTCTTTAGACTGAATTGTATTAGAAATTGAGCTCTATTCCCCCCTGTATCAGACTTTCTGGCTGTAAGATGCTTTGGGAGAAGTGTTAACTCTTCATGGCCTGCTAATTCCTATTTCAAATGGAATGACATTTAGGGGCAAAAATCCCACTCTTCGCATAAATACCTGTGGGTCTCTTCCTTATGCATATAGGCTATATATGCTTTCCTCTCCTTCCAAAGGGGAGAAAAGAGATATAATCCTAATGTACTTACATTAACACAAGACTGGCTGCACACATAGTTCCTCTTATTACCTAGAACAGAAATATTTCAGATCTTGCTTATATTAACTTTTGCCTCCAAAATTTTTGAAATTTTTCACAAGCTTAAGTACTTCAGTTTTAGGTTCCAAGTGTACAAGTTCAGTAAGACAAATACAGAAACTGATACCTTCTTCCAAGAAAGTTTCTACAGCTGACTAAATATTGTCTTTTTCTGAGGCAATGTCAAGATTTCCTCTTTCCCTTAAACCAAAAGCCAAGGTCAAGTTCTAATCCGTTTGCTTCCCTAGTCAAATCATCCCTTGCAACATACAACGGATTATTTCCTTTCCCCTGCTAAATTTCTTGCTTGAATCTTCAGCAATGCGGTGGTGAATGAGGAAAATCTGTGTTTTGAACTTGACACCCCAAAACTTCTGAGTACCACTGATACATTTCTTTTCACTGTTGGCCTGGTTTGGTCACGCTACTCTGCTACATGCAGACTTCAATGCCTGGTATGCTGTTACTTAGCAAAGCAAATTAATGATTGCAATTTCAGTGCAGAGTTACCAAACTCTTCTTTCAGGATTTATTTCAGGTCATAATACTAGAAAATTTTGTTAATTATTTAGAACATATTTTAAGTAGTGTTATTAAATAGTTGATATATTTCAGATAAAAATATAAGTATATATCAAAATATGGAGATAAAAATAAACTCAGAGAAATACTAAGATTTATTTAAAATTATAAAATAAACTATTATCTACTCCTCAGTCTTGGTGTCTTTTGTTTTTTGTTTGTTTGTTTGGCACCGGGAATTGAACTCATGACCTTATGCTTGCCAGGCAGATGCTGTGCTGCTGAGCTATTTCCCTGCCCTTAGTGTCTGTTTTGACTTTGATGCTTTCTGCAACCAAGTTGCTCATGGTGCCATGATTTCCAATGGGATAGGTCTTGTTTATTTTGATAACTTTCTCTTCTGTTCAGTGACCTTGGGTGGAGCCTTGAAGACTCCCACATCTGCAAATTACAGTTTTGATTTTTCTCAGCCATCTGGGAAGAATGGTTCTGTCTTTAATGAAGTAAATATCCTTCCTCATAGAAACGAAAACAGGTGCAAAGACTCTGCCTATATCATGGTGAGTGAAGGTTGGGCTACATGAACAGAACACTGATAGGAAATAAGATAATGAGCTCCGAGAACCAAGAAGTAAAAAATGCCTGAGAGGGCTTGACAGTGTCAGGATGCAGATATGGTACCGCAGATGGACCAACTATTGAGTATCATATCTCAGAATGGTATTTCACACAAAAATGCTTGTGCTTTAGTAATTTACAAGCCATGGCACTTTAAAAGACTACTGATAACAATATTTAAATCACTAGATTAAAGTTAAACTAATAATTTAATTCTCTGTATATTTCTAGTGTGAAAGATTATGAATTCTACTAGGATAAAGATTATGCTTACTTTATCTCCCCTCTCAAGGCAAAAGGTACTCACCTGACTGAATGAATTTATGCCAGCTAAAACTAGGCAGGACAACAGGATAATTTTTGTTGTTTCAGGCAGTAAGAACCACATATGAGGAACCCTGGAGGCTTAAAATGATACGTTCATATTTAGAGAATTATAAATAGCCAATATTGCTGAGCCAATCTACAGCTGTGAGAGATGGTAGAATAGCTGTCGATGTGAAAGAAATGCTAAGCACATTGAATCTTGGGAATTAAATTGGAGAAATGATAATGTATTTTGAAAGCTTTTAAGATTCAGTGAAGAACTTTAATCTGGAAAGAAGTGTTGGAGGATTGTCATTTTATTTGATTTAAATAATTTTTAAGATTTATTTTGTTGGCAGTATAGGGAATAGAACGGTAGATTCATTCCAATCTTCAGAAGGAAAATAACGAAGGATTCAATTAACGCAGCTATGGTGGAAAGATAGGAGTCTCCAAGTAAGTGTCAACCAGGAGTTAAAATCAATAGGACTAGGTGAGGAGATGATGGTGGTAAAATGAGAATTATAAGATAAGCTAGTTTTTTAAGCTTCTGACTTAGGAGAAAATGCATACTAATATTTGTCACTAAGATAAGAGGGTGCAAAGCAAGCGCATATTTCTTCATGAAATGATTCCTGAATATACTGATAGCTATAATTTCCTGAGCATTTTTTTTTGTATCTGGCAACATACTAAATATAAAACAATAAAGCCGAATTCAAGTAAAATTGGAGTGGGTAATCCCTTTCTTTCAGCGAGCCCTGCAAAATTAATAATTCTTTTTACAAGGTATAGAAAAATTCAGAAAATATCAGAAGTGCTTTTCAAGAAACACTTTTTACTTTTAAACAAAGACAATATTAAATAATTTAATATATACATTTTTGGTTTTTTTAAATTATTTCAAAGGCCTGGGCAGAATGGAAGTTCTCCAAAGTTCACTGTCCCCTAACTCCAGTGACCCCTCATCTCAGAAGGAGCAGTCAGTTCTGCTTCCTGGTGTGCCCCCCTTCTTTTATAAAGCCAAAGAAGACTGACAGTTATTCATACCCAATTTTAACTTTCCTTTTTTCAATTAGGGCACTTTATACTAACTCATTCTTTTTTCTGTTAGAGAGGTAAAACTCAAAGCACTAAACATGCAAAAATCTCATTGCATGATGGATGCTCTATGAGATCAGCTGCCTTTTTTCCCTGCACTTTGGATAAGTTATGTATTATTTCATTGAAATAGAATGTATACATTTTGCAAAGGAATGTTCTAGTAAAGTTAATAACCCCACCTATTCACAAAAATAGGAATAGTTCATGGGATAAAGCACCAAGACTTCTCCCCTCTCTTCAGACAGGTTTCTACATGGGTTTCCTTACACAGAAGTAAAATTTAATCTTTTATAAGATAGCTATGATACCTGCATTTTGTAAGTGAGAAAACGAACGGAAAAGTTAAGTAGATTTTCTAACACCTAACATCACGTAGCTACCCCAGATGAGAACAGAAGTTCAAGTCCAGTCTTAAAAACCCTACAGTACCCACCCAAGCCCCAGCCATGCCTCAGTGGTCCTGTTGAAACTGGGATGTCCACGAGACATTAGAGACATATACTGTATTTAGCTCAGTATTGATCCAGAGCTGCAGAGTAAGGCCCAGGTTGACCATGCAGACCCAGGCTTATCAGAATAAAATTGCTAATTAGAGATGGGGAACTGTGTGACATCGCCAGAGATTAGTGTGAAATCATATTGTATTCATCAATAAGTGTTTATGTGCAGCAAAATGATTCATTTCTGTTTCAGACCATGACCATCTCTGAAGATAAGCACTCGATCTTCTCTAATATTCTCTGTATAAACTACATGCAGAAACAAACCTTTGTTTCAATGAAAACATCTTACTTTTCTACTCTCAACTACTTCAGATTAGTTTCCATCTATGCTTATTTTACATAGAAGTTCTTATCAAAATGAGTCAATTCCGTTATTCTATTTCTTTTATTTGAAAGTAATAGAGCATATTTCTGTATAATATTCCATATTGCCCTAATTATTCTATCTTCTTCCATTGAGGGATATTACTATTATTTCTGAATCTCATCTACAACACATGTGATATGATTTTCATAGTGTTTATACTATATAGAAAATCTTTGTACTTTCTGGTGCTATTAAGTCTGAAGAAAACTATCTTCAAAGTGGAATTCCTGAATCAAAGCATATGTAGGATTTTCATTTAAATAAAAATACCAGATTATTTTTACATGATTTTGTAACTTTTCAACATTTTACAAATAACATAGTGCACTGCCAATATCTTTGCCTCTCATCCAACACTGATTTAAACACTTTATTTAAATATTGGGGTTACATTATTTTAGTTTCTTATTTATAACAGAGTAAATATTAATAGACCATTATGATTTCTTATGTGTGTTACTTTTCACCTATATCTGCTCATTTATGGATGGGAAGATAGATGCCACTTCTTTTGTTCATTAATTTATAAAGTTTTTACATAACTGGTATACGATGATTAATCTCTCATGTATATTGCAAATGTTCTCTAAAATATTAGTTTGCCTTTTAATTTTGGTTTTTTTCTGTAGATATTTATCCTTGTAAAATATGTATGCATTTGCCATGTAACAGATCAATAGGTTACTTTTATAAGCAGATATCTATATTAACATTTAAATAAGTGATGTTTTTCTTTCTAAATTTATTTGTGTATATCATATCAATTTCTTTTTGCTAATTATTTGTATTTTGGTTAATGTTAAAATAATAAACACATAGTATCAACATTTTAAATCCAACATGATATTTTAACAAAACATTTTGTACATGATGCTACTTCATTACAGTAGTTTTTTTACTTCCACGAAACCTTAGCGATTACTTCTTACGATCTGAACTTTTTCTCTGAATTATTCCTTTTGATTTTGCAATACTTTCAGTATTGAACTAGTATTTTCTTCAATTTTTATTTAGAATGGACTATTGATAAACTTTTCCCTTTGCATTATCAACTGACTCATATTTCTGTAGCCATCTTTTGTTTTCCTCAAATTTCTCATATATTCAAATTTTACAAAAATTGATTTACTATTTCACTCATTATTTCACTCTACATTTCCTTGGTTGAAATAATATTTAGCACACCAATTCCCATTGGTACTTCCTTTATAAGAAATTTTACTTGGAAATTTTGCTAAATATTGTGAAATGCTGCTCACCCTTCTTTGTTGGGTTTATAAATTATATCATGATCTTTAATATCTTTTTGATATAGTAATATTTTAGCACACTATTATATTCATTGTATCATTTTATAATTGATATTACAAAAATTTATATTCATAACATTACTTAATCCATAATTGGATTGTTTCTGTTGCTTTTTCAAGTTTCTGTATAAGATGGTTGTGTCATAAAACAAATTGTAAAGATTTATATGATATGGTGTAATTTATATAAAGCAATTATTTGTTTTTAAAAAATCAGATAAATTTTATGATCAATACATGTTAACATGGTACTTTTTAAAAATTTGTAGTGTTTAGTCTTCTATCTTCTGTATAAATATTGATCTCATTAAGTGAATTTTATCAGTACGTATATTGCCAGACATCTATATTTACTCTTTATACTAAAATTAATAAAGAAAAGTAACACATAAAATTTTAGGTTTTTTCTGTACTTATGATGGTGTATCTTTTATCCCTTCATTTTCTAATCAAACTCACCAAAATGTTCTCAATTTTATCAGTTCATCTAAGCAATCAATTATTTATCTTATTTAGCCTTCGTCTATTTTTTCTACTTCATAATTTCAGCTGTAACTTTATGCATTCTCTTCTTCTGCCATTGTTGTTTCATTCTCTCTATACTTACTCTCTAGATTTAATTAAGTTAATTGCAGTCTTTAGAAAATATGGAATTCTTTTTTTTAATTATAAGAGTACTTAAGAATCTGCATTAGCCTCTAAATACAACTTTAATTACAGGTCTCAGTAATTTCTATTCATCTAAATGATTTCCAAGTTTTTATGTTTTTTGAAACGGGGTCTTACTATGTAGTCAGGCTGAACTTCAACGCAAGATCTTCCTGCCTCAGTCTTCCAGAGTTCTGGAATTAAAGACAAGGGCCAGCATGCTCAGCTCTTCAACTTTGCTTTAACTCTGCCTTTGATCCATATGTTATTTATAGCACATTTTTTCTAGCTCTTTAACTTTAATATTGCCAATTCTACTCCCTTATTTTATATATGCCAGACGTAGGTTTTCCTGCCTTTTTATTTTAAGCATTTGTCAATTTATTTTGTTTTTCTTATAAATATGGCACACTGGATTTTTGTTTTTTTATTATTTTATCACTATCTCACTCTTGTTTTGGGGGGATTTAATCTATTGGCACTTATTCTTAGGTCTTATATATTTTTTTATTTTTTCCATCTTATTTATATTTAATTACTATATAGATTTGTATTTGTTTTTCCTTTATCTCATTCTTTTCTGGGTTCATCAAAATTCCTTCAGTCTCTTTGCATTCCTTGGCTCACTGACAGTAGTCATAATTAAATGGATATAATCTTATTTTCATATGAACACTGAATAAGATATATGCCTTTTCATCAAGACAGTTTCCACCTGCTCTTGTATGGTACCCAGAGGAACGGAGCCGTTTCCTTGTCTTCCTCCAAACACTCCAGGAGAACTCTTAGTGTGGCTCCATATTCCACCAATGGTTCCCTTGTGGCTTCAAGCAGGAAAGTACATGTGAGAAAGAGAGGGGCCTGGGAGAACGTGCAGCTGTCACCTCCCAGACGTTAGTATCTTGTTCTTTTTAAGCAGAATAATTTAAAATCATTGCTATTTCACGCATTTGTTCTGTATATTTTGCAAAATATATATTTTACCATCAAAGATGGTATAGCACATATAGCAATGCAGTTCAGTTGCAGACTGAGACTTTATTTATTCCACAACACATTCAAGACAAATCATAACACAATGTTACATACAGATGCTGACACTGAAGTCTCTCACTGCTTAGAACAGCAGCACGAAATTATTCACTAATTAAAGCCCAGTATATTAGAAAAGGTGGTTTGTCAAAAATGATTTAATACAAGTATTTTGGAAGATCTGAGAAAGGAGAAATTACTTGTACAAGATTCTATGCAGAAAGTGGTATTAGAATAGCTGAATGAGGTTGGTCTGAATGAGGCTCTGTGGTGAAGCATTCAGGTTTCACAAATATTAGGGATCTAGAAGACAGAAGATGTTCAAATTTATGATGCAGGAGAAAGGCTATAGAACAAGAGAAGACAGGTCTGTCTCATCTTTTAAAAGCCTTTTGGATCTTTTATTTTTTTTTTATTTTTTTTTTTTTTTTGTGGGTACCGGGGGGTCGACCTCAGGACCTCGCGCGCCAACAGGCACCCGTGCCGCTGAGTGATATCACTGGCCCCTTTTCCGTATGTGGGATCTGGGAGTCGAACTTGGGCCCTCGCGCTTGCAAGGCAGGCGCTTACGCCACTGAGCCATCTCACCGGCCCTTGGATCTTTTAAAATTAGTTTTTCTTCTAAAATTAGTTTCCAATCCAATGTTTTTCACACCTTGATTTCATTTCTTTTATCCTTAAAAAAATTCACTTTCTTTGTCTAATTACTCTTTCCATACAATCTCCTTTTCTATTTTTCTTAAATATGTTTCTATATGTACACAAGTACTATAAATAAAGCTATCGAATAATCATCTCAGTCAATTTTTAAGTCTTTTACCTTTATGCTTACAATGATGTCTTCTAAATTGCATAGTACAGTGAACTAGACTTGGAACAAGATTACCTGCCCTCTCATCTCAGTTCTACAATAACCTACGCTAATTGCAAAGCCACTAAATTGTTTTATATGCTTGCTTCCTCAGCTTAAACATAAACTTAACATTAACACTTGCTAAATTAAATAAGTATAAATAATGGATATGGTCTGGAAAAAATAGCTTGTTGACTAAAGTAATGTAAATATTTATTCTTTTCTTAGAAGCCACTGAAATACTAGATTACTAAATTCCCAACAGATTTTTTAACCCAGGTTTCTGAGACACTGTCTATTCTCTTTTCTCACCAACTGCTCCTTCAATACTTCTTTCAGCTGTTCCTATTTCAAGTATTAACGCTGCCAATTTTGTTTGCCTTCTAATAATCCCACGTCCTATTAATCATATCAATGTGCCATCAATATTTTCTTGTCTTCACACATTATCATAAGATGGGTTATTTTTCCACCTGTTTCCCTGCATTGCCAACATAGCATCTCCGAGTCCAAAAGATCACACCTGTGCAATTTGGACAGGATCCAATAAATTCAGTAGAAGTTTAAATTCCATTATCTTTAATTTAGCTCTTTTGGATGTGGTATCAATGAAGTCAAGTATTCTATCTTATTGATTTTTCACTCAGTGTTTACATAACCCCTCCCCATAATATTTTTTCCCATGGCTTAATCAATTCTGTTAAGTACATGTGTTCTTTTAAAAATAATTCATTTTTTAACTGATGAGTTTTCCCTACTCGTTCACTTTTTTTTTGCAATTTTAAAATAGCAGTAAACACATTACTCGGTTTTCTAACAAATTGGATTAGTTTGCTAAACAGTGTGTGTCTGTATATGTGTGTGTACACTGTCTTGATTATAATCAAATACAGTACTGTGGAATTTTTTTAACTATGGGAAATTAAGTAAAACATTGAGAAAGGAAGTCCTTACATCTCAAAGCTCTTTCGTATATCCTTTTTAAAAATTCATTCCAATTAATTACAAATTCAGTCTAAATACAAAGAAAACTTACCATATCCATTCTCGTACTATCAATTCTGACCTGATGACATGACATAAATTAAGATTTTATTAGTATTCGAGTGTTATAGCTGGAAAAGATCCAAAAGATAATTTATTTTTACCTCCTTATCCTATAAATTACAGGATTAGTACAGACAAACTTATATGTTGTCCTGTATCACATTTCTGGTCATGTTTTGCAGTCTCCAAAGCTCTCTACCAGCAGTAGTTAAAATCTATAACTCTCTTTCCATTGCCTTCCTGTCAACTTTCTGGTGAATATAGAGTTTCATAGTTTTGTTGTCTTCTGTGCAATATTCATTGGATAGCACTGGATAAACCGACTGGTCAACATTTACTCAATCTGCCTAATTTATATGCCCACTACTAAATAGTTTCTCCTTTTAACAAACTTCAAAAACTTTGGGGAAATGGGGCTCTTATTCAAAAAATTAATTTTTTAAGAAACACACTGACAATCATCATCATAATAAGACAGGAAATTGAACAATATGAGATTTAGCAATAATAACAGTTTAGATTCATGTATGTCTTTGAAGTTTTCATGAGCAAAGTTTGCTTGCTTTTTTTTTATTAAATTTATTACAATAACAAACTGGTATATTCATTGCTAGTCATTTTATATACTTTAAAATGTGAGTCATTTTCAGTATACTGCTCAGTAGAGAAAATTCCTTCCACACTATAATCAGTTCTTACCATTTGTCTACCCTCCCAGGACAGCCCTTGTATGTCATATGCCCTGAGCCCACAGATTCTCACAATGACATGGACTCTTTTCTATTACGATGACCTGTGTAACTGATTATGTGCTGTGTTTGTAGTTGGAAAAGCATTTAAAAGGAAACGATAAAGACTATTGTGGAGGGTACTTGATGGTTTCTGGTACAAAGAGTAAAATGTGTGAAGGCCATCTTGTTTTCAGAGGCTAAGGTGTGTGGATGTTGTTTCTGCACAGACTGAAGCTCCGTGCCTCCTCCTGTCAGATGATGATGTACCTTTTCTGTGCTTACGGACACTTTTCTTGAGTTTTTCAGAAGCAGGTGTAACAGCCCATGACAGATTTTTCCAGTTTATGGTGAACTGTGGGGGGAGTGGAAGACAAAATATTGAGTTTTTCATATAATAAATTACATTTAATTTAAAGGGCTGTGACTTTTCATCATTACTACATATACAACATCAAAAAATCACTTTCAAATGGCTTTTCTCAGGAAACTATACTTCTTTGCCTAATGTCATTCACGAGACTTCTGAATTTTATAGAAGACCATAATGAAAAATTCATGAGAATATTATTCCAATGATTTTTAAAGTCTACGATTTCAAAATTTTATTCCTGAATAATAATAATAATAATAAGGCTACCTAGATTCTTGGGGCTATGGATAAGTATTTTGTTTGCATCTCTGATTCTAATCCTAATCCATGTACATGCTGATTTCAAATGACAATATAGACAAAATGCTGTGCCAGGCCATGCAAGTGGTCTGTTTGTAAGGTTGCCTTCTGGGAACAAGGAGCAAATTATAGAAGCACATGGTGATCAAGAGTCTTGGGACTTCAAGGGGCATCTGATCAACCTCCCCTGGGAAGGGTGGTCTGAGAGAAGAAAGGAAGGGGGTTGGGCCTGAGTGGGGCCAGCATATTCCACCATTGTTATGCTAGGTTTATCCCAGGTGTCTGACCTCCTATGGTGTAGTCAGGAGACCCTCACCAAATGTCAGCATCAAGTTATTTGAATTTTTCAGCCATCATAAGTGGGAACCAAACAAGCTTCATTTCTTTATACATTACCCAGAATCTGGTATTCTGGTACAGAAACACAAAATGGACTAGTTATGATTTCTTGGAGACTGTCCCCCAGCCAAGTACAGAATGCACTGTAGAACAAATAGCACTTCCTACTAGTAAGCAGTTGGTTACAGTTCATGATACTCCCCTTTCTTGGCCCATCACATTCTAAAAAGCTTTCATATTTCTAACAGATTTAATTATCAACAAGTACTTTCCTTTTGAATGAATTAAACTTTGGTGTTTTTTATTTACCTAAAAATTTTGAGAGAGCAAAATGGTCAGAAGGCAATTGATGAATACTCTTTTCTATTTGTAGTAAAAAAAGATTTCCAGCAGATGTCTAATTCTGAAGCCCTCTACTCCCCTTATTCTTATGAATTTTATGTATTTATTCTTTTATCGTTGTATAACCGGTGTTGGAAAACAGTCATCAACATTTATGCTAGAGATTATTTGCACTATGAATTCACCATATTAGCCAACAGTTTCTCTAGCCTAATATTGTGGTGCTTTTGCTTTCAATAGTATTTTCATTCTATGACTTGTGGAATGACTTTTGTGGGTTACTTTCATTTAAGAAATTTCACCTTCCCTTCCTTTCTGAAAGGCCTATTACATAGAGTTTCCAAAGATGCCTAACCATATTTAAAATTGTGTTTTCTGTAATTAAGTTTAGTCAGATACCTTGATAAAATTTTCATATGTTTCATTCTATATTATTCTTATATGTTCTCAGAAGTAAAAATATGACAATGACCTGATAGAGGTCATATTTTCAAGGATTTCTTTCCTCACACAGAAAGTGTTGATAACTGAATTTGCATGTGATTAATCTTCCTGAATAAAATATAGAAGGAAAAAGTTTAGGTTGTTAGAAACTATTGTTTCCTATTGTTAATTACAGATATTTCGTCTGTCACGTAGTGAAATTTGCATGCTAAGAAGAAAAGTATATTCCTTTCATTTTTTGTATATTACCTTTATTAAAAACTTGTTTAGAATAGCTCTAAAATATTTTCAGAAAGAACTCAGTGAAATTTTGGTGGCTGTTTTCCTTTTAAATCATGACTGATTCCCAGTTAGCGTGAGATGTTCCCACCAATCACTATTAAACATCCTCTTTAATTGATAAAAATCAAGTTTTTAAATGTTGTAATGTGGGCATTTAGATCAGTCCTAAATGGCAGAAGGGTGAAATCCACATGGAGTGCCTATGGCAAGATGAGTGGAAGACAGCCTTGAGAATTATGTGTTTATTGCCATAAAATGCACAATTTATTTAAGTGTTAAGAAATACTCATTGTAATGAATTTGTACTTCTGCCTGTTACATTTTATGACTATGGATATATTGATCAGCATGGGGGTTTACCTATTCATGGCTAATGTCCTGTCTCACTGTTCCAAGCAAATATTACCTGAAGTGGAGTAATACCCTGCTGGCTACTTCCTAGACTTTAAATTCTCTATTTATACCCTTGACATTCCACTGTGAAAACAGCAGATTCATCATGCTATTGGCCAACTTGAAAATTTTCATTGAGTCTCTATTTTCTTCTTTTTTTTTAATTTAAAGAGAAAAAAGATAAACAATGAAACCGAGTTTCAAAACAGGTTAGTAGGGCATTTACAACAGTTGATACATTGTGTGCTGTTGTCTTTGTAGTAGTTATTCAGACTACAAGATATAGGCATGATATCTTGTCTAAACAATATTAGCACTAAACATTCTTTTCAAGGAATTAAGAGAAGCTAGCTGTATAACTATATTAACTATCTTGCGTATACATATATTTTTTTCTTTTTCCCTTTCTTCCTTTCTCATTTCCCCCATCACAGTTAGCCTTTTCTTTTGAACAATTTCTTCACAATTCACAATATCTAGTGTACATTTCAGATCCTATTTACTTGTTCAGTTTCTCACACTAGTGAGGCAATAAGATTTTTATACATATGGGACTGATTTATTTCACTTATGAGTATGGTCTCGAGTTGCATCCATTTACCTATAAAAGTCTCCAGTTTATCCATCTTTATGGCTGAATAGTACTCCATTAAATAAAAAAAACACATCTTTTTTATCCATTGCCTAGTTGATGGGCATTTGGGTTGTTTCCAAGATTTAGCTATTACAAATCATGTTCCTATAAACATGGGTGCACATATATTGCTGTGGTATGATGTTTTTAATTCTTCTGAGAAGATACCCTGAAGGGGAATAGCTGGATCGAACAGGACCTCTAATGCTACTTTTTGAGGAATCTCCACACTGATTTCCACAGTGGTTGCACCAGTCTACACTCCCACAAACAGTGGAGAAGTATTCCTTTTTCTCCACAGCCCCGCCAGCATTTGTTATTGGTTGATTTCTTGATGACAGCCATTCTTTCTGGGGCAAGATGGAATCTGATTGCTGTTTCAATTTGCATCTCTCAAATGACTAGTGACGTTGATCATTTTTTCATATATTTGCAATTTGTATTTCTTCATCTGAGAAGTGTGTGTTCATCTCATATGCCCATTTTTGGATTGGGTCTTTGACTTTGGGGGCCCTGATTTTTTTTTTTTCAGTTCTTTGTATGTTCTAGATAGAAGTCCTCTGTCTGAGAGACAATTGGCTAAAATTTTTTCCCCTTCTCTGGGTTGTCTTTTCACTCTGTTGGTGACTTCTTTTGCTGTGCAAAAGTTTTTCAATAAGATGAGATCCCAGTTGTTGATTCTTTGAAGTACTTTCTGTGCAGTCTGGGTTTTGTTCATGAATTCTACCTACACCTATGTCTTCAAGATTTCTACCTGCTTTCTCTTCCAGTAGATTTAGTGTTTCTGTTTCAATACTTAGATCTTTGATACATTTTGAGTTTTTGTCTTCAGCATGTGGAAAGCCAGTTTTTCCAGCACCATTTATTAAAGCGGCTATCTTTCTTCCAGTGGACATGTTTGGGCCCTTTGTCAAAGATAAGGTGGCTGAGTGTATTTGGAGTTGTGTCTGCATCTTCTAATCTGTTGTACTGATCCTCAGGTCTGTTTTTTTTTTTAACCAATACCATATTGATTTTATATTTTCTATAAAATAAAACCCCAAATTCCTGCTCCCTTCTCTCTCCAATTTGCCTATTTCCAGTCCTATACTCAACATAAATAGGCACACCAGTCTTTCGGTGTTTCTAGGTATGCCTTGTTCTTTTCTACAGGCATGGAAATGTGCATTTACTTGTTCCTGCAGGTTCAGATCCTGTCTATCATTTGAGGCTAAGTTTTTATGAAATATGTCCTGTTAGCACAAATTTATGGTTACTAAAGTGTTTCCAGAGAAGACCTCAATTAATCCTTTTATCCTTTCACCAAGCTAACATAAATGGGCATTTTACAGATACTGAGGCTTATAAAAGCTTTTCCTATTCTGATTCATGTTGCTTTCTCTACTAACTATAGCACAACATGTGAATTGTTTATTGGAGCAATCACTGACCAATGATTTACTTATTCTTCTATACATCCAAGTTAATTTTTAATATTCATTTATTCCTCACCAACTTATTAAGATCTTGTAATATGCTAGGCAGTTTTCCAGGCAGACTCTCTGTACCAAGAAATCTGTTCCTAGTATTTCCAAGTGGAAAGAAAAATCCTTCCTGTCAGACAATGCACACTTCTATCTCCCCGACTGTGCCTACCACAGGTGATATTTAACATATGTCTAAAGTAAAGTAATGGTAAAGCAAAAATAAATAAACCATTGCTTAATTAAGATAACCACAATTTTAGATAAAAAATACACAAAATTACACTTAACCAACACAGGGTATACTTTATTAACTAGCCGCGAAGTGCATAATAAATGAAAACAAACAACAAAAAACTAAATTTTTCAAAACTTATCACCATGAGTGGTGATTAATCATAGGGTACAATTACTGATAGGACTGAAGATAATTCTTTTGGCCCAAAAATAATTATCCTGAATATTCAGCATCTTTTGAGAAGGCTAACTGAGAGAAAATGAAATACTAAGCTTCTATGCTGGGCAATCACAGCTATTAAAATGTGAAACTGTGGTCATTAAAACCTCATTGACTATCAGTAGAATGAATTGTGGTACCAGCATGCACTTGTATTATTTAAACACCTGGATTCCAGATACAAAGCAAGTTGAAACTTAGCTCTGGGATAAACTTTTATCTTTAGGATGCTCTACACTTAGATGTAGTAATGTATTTTTCCCAACATAGAAGAACAAGCAGATGCTTCTAACTGCGCTACTCATAAGAGATCAACAACTCAGGGAACAGAGGAATGTAAATCCTCTCATCTATTCAGGTGAGAGGAGCAGGACCCTGGCAACACATGTCACCAGTCCTGCATTTGAGAATGAAGTCTGTGACCATGTTCTCTCCTCCGTGCAAGAGGTGTTTAAAAGAATACATGCAGGCCTCAGACCTCTCCACAGAGTACACAGGGACTTGTTCTTTGGTTAGAGCTTGGACCACCACTTGCAAGGGCTTTGCTGCTTTTAACTTTGTCTGTTTGCAACAGAAAAAGCTTGACCCCTTTTTCTACACTGTGCTAACTCAGCTCTGCTGCAAAGCAGTCAGGACTTGATAGGCCGCTGTTCTTGCTTCCCCACAGCTGTGGCAAGTAAACCTTACATGATACAGTTAACCTTAATTTCTTCCTCTCTGTGATTTCCTTCAATACTCACTGCTTCAGGTTTTCAGAATCCTCTTACGTAAGTAACATAATGTGCCGTGTTAAACATTTGGTTCATTTTGTGACAGTTCCTCAGAGGCAAATCTGAGAGGGAAAGAATGTTCAAAAGGTTTGGCTTTTAAAAGTGTAAAATATGGGATTGTGTGAATTTAGATTTGAATGGACCTCAGGCACAAAACAGAGATTGCTCCTGATATAATAGAATATAAAATTTTGTTCTACTTTTAGGATCTCCTGTTGCATGAGAGACTTCTTTCCATAAGTGCTCTAAGGTAATCCAGTTAAGTCTAGGCAGGTTCAATATCACAGATCTCTTCAATTATTATGCAGAGGGAGGAATACCGCTTTACCATTCCACTCCTCTGCACCAACACTAGGCAGGAAGAACACTTGGCATTCCCTGCCCAGTGCAAGGGAACAGAGCATCTCTCAGGACTGCTGTGTTCTAGATTCCTTCAAATAGGATCCTCTGCATCATCCTTGACCATATGTCCATGAATCTTTACTTACCTAAATGGAGTTATTAAGGATGTGTGTGTTCTGAGAAAGGCGAATTAATACTGAATTTCCTTTTGCCTTTCCTTACTTTTAGTGGGTAGTGTTTTTAACCCTCTGTATTAATAACAGCACTCTGATTAGAACTGAAAATCTGGCTCCATCTGCTTCTGCTAATGAAAGCTCTGGTTTTTAATTTCTGATTAAATCAGAGAATGATTTCAGTCATTAAGGATAACCACATTTTAAATAAAAACTGACTTATTAGAAAGTCTTATTTTTTTACATTCTTCATAAGATGGAGTTGAATGTTTTTTTTTTTAAACCAAAGTGAATATATACTACATGAAATTCAGAAAACCTGTATGTCCTGAATTTGCCACCTGATGGAAATCACTTCACTCTTTCACCCTGTGACAGTGTTGCAAAATTTTTACTAATAGTGTTCAGAGATTTTGTGAGGACCAAAGAAATTGATCCAAATGTATGAAAATTTGCACACCGTAATCAAGCAATGTACAAATGTAAGGTTTTTAGTAGGATTAAAATGGCTATACATTCTTCATATACAGATATTCTTAAAAATTAATTTATAGTTCATTATTCTTAATTCTCATCTGAGGTCACTTCTTACATGTCTCTCCTTGATATAGTGTACTCATCTGAGTGTCTCCTGACCTGATCTAGAAATTATATAATTGCTAAGCAAGTAAATGATTTCTCTAAGCTATAGCAGAAAACAGATGAGAGCTGTGTGGTGGTTGAGTAATAGACATTCTAAATGCAATCATTCACACTCACTAAATAGGAAATACAGAGATTCAAGGACAAGGATACCCTTTGACTCGGGTAGACTGACCTGTGTTTCAAGTCCTAATCTGGGTGCAAAATTACTCTGTGAGACTTTGGCAAAGCACTTAAACCAGTGCCTCCCAAAGTGTGATCTCAGGGCTGGAGACATCAGCATCGCTGCACTACACGGTTAAAATGCCAAATCCCCAGCCCCAGCCTTGGATGTCATAACAAGCACTTCGTATTACTCTGATGCGCCATTAAGTTTGAGAACCACTTCCTTAAATTATCAGGATGGGTTTCTTCATTAGAAACAATAACACCTTTCTTATCAATACAATTATAGTGATTAGAGACAAGACATATGCAAAGTCTGCTGTGTGTTAATTGCTCAGTAATGGAACCAGTAATGTTATCCTTCCAGACACATTTTGGAGGCCATTTAGTCTGTGCGACCATGCTCATTCCTGTGGGCGGGCATCCTCTCTGTTATGGTTGGGATCCAAACTGATCCCCAGAAAGTGCATGACTTTGAAAACTTGGCTGCTGATGGGCTTTTGGAAAGTGAATGGATAGTGAGGGTTCTAAATTAATCCAATGAGAGATCATAATACAGTGACACTATTAGGAATTAACGGAAACGTAGAAGATGGGGCCTGGTTGAAAACAGGTCTCTGGGGTGCGCCTCTGCAGGGTGTATCTTTTCTTGGGCTCTTTCCCTATCTCTGCTTCCTGGACCACTTCCTGGCCCTCCTCTGTGTCCTTTCCTTATGATATTTCTGCCTCGCTGGAGGCCTAAAGCAAAGAAGCCAACTGACTGAACTGAAACCTCTGAAATTATGAGCCAAAGTAAACATTTCTTCCTTTAAATTGTGTAGGTCAGGTATTTTGTTCCAGCAAGGGAAAGGTGATGGATACATATTCCATGCATTTATAAAAAATAAACACTTTAATTTTGATTTCAGAGTATATTATTATTTATTATTATGTTACTACTATATTATTAAATTCTATTTCAGAGATTACAGGATTCTTAAGGTTAGAAGAATGGTTTTACTCATTTTAATCTGTCAACATATCTAATAATTTACCTTTCCAGCCAATCAAATAGTACTAATGATTGTGCCCATCCCATGAGATTGCCAGAAGTTTTAAATAAAAAGTTATTAACACAGTATCCAGTACATAATAGGTGACAATACTTATTATAATGATAGTATTTTTCTTTTCTTTGTTTTGTTTGGTTTTTTGAGACAGGGTCTTGTTACGTAGTTTAGCCTGGGCTTAAACTCATGTCAGTCCTCCTGTGTCAGCCTTCTGAGTCCTGGAATTATAAGCATGCGCCACTATGCCCAACTACAATAATAATATTTTAAAAAACATTTTAATAGTAAGTCATTGATGAGTATTTGTTGGATTTACCTGAACTGTTTGATTTCTGCGGACACAGAGGGGATTTCATAAAGTTTGCCTTGACCGTATGGCCATAGAAGATAAGAAAACATTAGAAAGTATAAGCCTGTTTGTGAACTGCATCTGCTTGTGAAAAGCAAAAGGAGTATGTTATGCTGGTCACTGTCCTCTATATCATAAGCCTTTCCTGCCCCCTCTTTAAAATTCTAAACTGGGCGTGGTGGTGCATGCTTGTAATCCCAGAACTCAAGGGGCTGAAGCAGGAGGATCACTGCAAGTTCGAGGCCAGCCTGGGCTGCAAAGTGAGTTCAAGGCCAGGCTGAACTGTATAGTGAGACCCTGACTCAAAAAGACAATGAAATAAAATAAAATAAAATAAAATAAAATAAAATAAAATAAAATAAGCAAAAATAGGGCCGGTGAGATGGCTCAGTGGTGTAAGCGCCTGCCTGGCAAGCGCGAGGGCCCGAGTTCGACTCCCGGAACCCACATACTAGAAAAGGGCCGGTGACATCGCTCAGCAGCATGGGAGCCTGCTGGTGCGCGAGGTCCTGAGGTCGACCCCCCGGTACCCACAAAAATAAATAAATAAATAAATAAATAAAGTTCTAATAGCAATTAACATTTCCTCTTAAGCAAACTAGCTAAGCCAATAGTAATTGGTAGCGCTCACAGAAAGCACTACCAATGAGCAGGCAGCTGCCGCTTCCGATGAATTTGGCCCAAGCAGAGCCTTACCAACTAAGGCTGCCCAAGTAAATCAACCTCAAATTCTGCAGCTAAGAGCAGAGGTCCACGTGACTAGAGAACAGAGCCTTCCTGTGGGGCTGGGCAGTGTACATATTGCTTACTCAGTTGACAGACAGAGAGACCCAAATACTCCATAGCCTTCAACAATGTCAGTACTTTAGATAAGACCTGATCTATCATAGCCATGGTCTCGGGGGTAGGGGCCAAGGCTCCCTCCTCCTCCACTGCATTTAACAAGTAGGTGTCTCTCCTGCCCATCTTTGGTGAAGATCCTGAAGTTGAACATCCAGTCATTTTTAATCACGGAAAAGCCTGGATCTCTCATTTTCCATGTCACTTGCAGTTTAAGGATAAAAATTATGTTTTAATCCACGGCATATCTCTGGCTTTGAGCATTGTCTCTTAAATTCAGGAGACTATTAATGACGTCTTTTAAAGGAACACATCAACGAATAAATGGGAAAAATGAAAGTTGGAAAAAAGCTGTGGAGATGTAGTTCTCTTGATGCATAGTCCCTTGAAAGAAGGAGCAATAATCCAAAATAGCTCACACATATCTGCCCACAGGGTTACTCAGAGTAATGACTCATTTCATAATTATATAAAATGCTTATGTTTCTTATTTTTGGGAAAGGTAAAGATATTTCAAATGATAATCTGATCTTTCTTCATTGGGCTATGGAATAGCTTTATTAGAAATACAGGAGTGAGCATTTTCTTTCAACCTTTCTATTATCTGCCCACAAGCTTTAGAAGAAATCAAATGCATTTTATTTCCTTTTAATCTGCTTTGATACTTTTACTTACAAAAAGCCAGATGCTAGGTCATTATCTTTCTTATTTTTTCTAATTAAGAAATATATGTTAGCTAAAGAAAATTTGGAAAAATGATGAAGTACACAGCAGAAAACAAAAATCTGTCTTTTTTAATATACAAAAATAAAAATTGGTATTTTGTTGTGTCTGTTCAACTCTAAAATTAAAGTCTTACAGAATATACATTTTTCCAAGCACATGTATTCTGTATTGATATAACCTTTGTCCTTATCATCGAATAGTCTTCCACAGCATTAATGCGTTCATTGTAAGCTTACTTTATTTCAATGCCTTAGCAATAAAAAAGTGAAATTTAGAATTTATTGATTGTTCACTCTTTTCCTGTGTTCCACGCTTTATTCAAAGATTATATGCACAGCTTTACTTAATCATCACAGAAAGAATTAGTTAGACATTGTTACTTTCTCATATTTTGGACAAGGAAATAGGCACAAAAGCATTAAATAGTTCATGGGGACACAGCTCAAAAATTTCTAAACTTTTTTTTTCAGTAGAAAAACTCCTCTCTCTCTTTCTTTTCTTTCTCTCTCTTTCTCTTTCTTTCTGCATTTCTGGGGGTGCCAACCCAGGGTCTCACTCATGGCATGTAGTACTCTACCACTGAGCTAACCGCCAGTATATACTGTTTCATAGCTTCCTTAATTTAGAAATAATTTGCCATTCTAGACACTTTATTATTTAAATTATTCAGTTAATGATAGATTATCAGGCTTATTCTCTGTTTTAAGATTTGCCAAATTTGTTGATAGCTACTTTCTCTGGGATGGATGATTCTCAGTTCTTGTAATCACCTTTATGGCTGAATTTTAGGATATCCCAATGAGAAATTGATTCAAGATGTCATAAGCCCTTTTCTTCATTAATTTAGCAACCCAGGGAATATGACATTTGTAGAAACATTGCTGAGACATTTTGTGCTAAGTTTGGGATATCGTTCAGTCTAATAGTCACCTTGGGTAAGGCTGGAGTTGTTGCATCTCTGAATTGGAAAAGAGTAGTGGAGGCAGTCAGTATCAGAAATATTTTATAGCTGTATTTTCTGGCTCATCTTCGAGAAAGCACAAGCAAAAGCAGAAGGTATTTGGCTGCTTCATTTCTTCCCAGAAGTAGGAATGTGAGTACATAGAAATCCTGTTGGGTTTGGATTTTTTTCATCATGTTGGGGTTTAAAACTGGACATTAATCTCTGATCTTTCCGCAGAGACAGACATATGAAATAGCCAACTGCAGGCGGCCAAATGAAACGTGACTGAACATAAAGGAGTAGTAGCTAATAGTCTTTTTTCCGGAGCACTTAAAAAGCATCAATGTAGTGCTAGTATGATTCTCTACTGTGTTAGTCAGCTTTTTGTGACAAAATACCTGAGAAAATCAGCTTAATATGGGAAAGATTTATTATGGTTCACAGTTTTCAAGGCTTCAGTCCATGGTCACTTGGCTGAACACCATGGTGATCCATGGTAAAGAAAAGCTGGTTGCATTGTACTATTCAGGAACCAGACAGAGGAATGGAGGGAAGGAAGAGAGGGAGGAAAGGAAGAGAAGGCAGGAGGAGAGAGACAGAGACAGAGAGAAAGAGATCAGTGTCTCAATATACACTTTCATGGACACACTTTCAATGATTCACTTCTTCCCACTAGTTCACACTTAAATCTGTACTATCCCCCAGTTGTACCACCAACTGGGAACCAATCCTTCAACATATGGGCCTTTGGGCTATTCCAGATTCAAACTATAACAATTACCTACAATATCTCTGTCAAACTCTGAATGAGAATGGCAGTTAGATTGGAATTAAAGAAATGACACATCTGAAAGATGAATTCTCAAATTATTCTTGGCCTTTTCAAGTTATGTGATTACCTCATTTACTTATATAAAATTACATTTTTATCTTGTTTTGATAGATTATTTTTATGTGGGCTTCAAAGAGTCAGGTTTGTTTGTTTACTTGAAGTTTCTAACTTGCTTGAATTCATTGCCACATACCTAAAAACTTGTCACCAGTTGGCCACCGTTTGTGGGGAAAAAAATGAAAACAAATAACAATTGTACTAGTAAAGATTATCTATGTTTTTAAAGTGAAATAAAGCATATAGTTTTTAGATATTATTCTAGTCTTTGGTTTGAAGCAACTCCACAACAAATTTTAAGAGATACGAACACAGTATAAAGTGCAGTATGTGTGTTTTCCCAGTTTCTTTGCCTGATGTACAGTGACTCTGCTAGGTACCCACTGTAGTAAAAAATGGACATAAAAGAAAAAAAATGAGGTGCTCATGTCACTACTCATTATATCAGTAATTGCATATTCCTTGCAGTGACTTTTCCTATGAATGGGCTTTAGCAAATGAACCATAGCCAGTGTTTCCGAAGGCCTACATCCTAGGTACTGAACTTGGATGTTTCATGTGCCTTTAACTTCATTTTCACCGTGAATCTTCAGATTGAGTATAATTTCCCCATTTCACAGGTAAGATCTAAGTTCAAAGAAGTTAAATAAAAGATCTTACAGACGTACACAAGTGCTATAGTGTATATTACAGTTTTATTCTTTCTGAAAAATCCAATGTTTTCGCTCTAAATGCACACTACCTCTTACTATACAACAGAAATGAAGTTCATTAGTATGTTCTCATACATACTTTAATTTGCACACCTTGTTATCTCTGACTGGCTATGTGAATGCTTTTCGGTCTTGTTTTTCTGTGTCTACTTGTTTTTACATATATGTGTGTGTTGTTTAATTTGCTAGCATGTTCTTTAGTGGTAAATATAGATATATAGGAAGTGAAGCACATTTATTTCCAACCATTGATTCTTTTAGCTCTGGATAAGATATGTCAGCTGAATAAATACCATTTCAATCTATATTCTATCCCTTTGCTGTTTCTTGGACATGAGATTGTTTGGCTTTCTACGCTGTTGACAACCTTGTTATACATCTCGTGGTCATATTAATGGTGGTGTAATAACACTCACCATGCACTACTGGCCCAGTGGGAGCTGATTTGAGAAATTAGTCATGATAAGAGCTATAGATCAGATAGAGTGGGATTTAACGCTGTTGAGCAATTACTCAAATAAGATTATTAAATGTGATTACCAAACACTCAGGCAGTTAAATTGTTGTCTTTGAGAACACAGCCACTGGCAGTCTAGTCATGGGCAGAGACATCAATAAACTGTACTCTCTTCAGAAGCCAAGAAGCTGAGGAAACTGTCTAAAGGAACTGGGTGTAAGTGTGCTCTTTGAAGCTGACAGGAAATGGTGTTCAGTGTGTGCTAAGGTTAAAAGGCTCCTACTCAAGGCGAAATTGGATGTGGTCACAGTTAGCAACGACCATTTACAATCATTTATGAACATTTCCTATCTTTCCATGGGCCGCTGATTTGGGAGACCAAAAATGAGTGAAAAAAGATGAGTAATGCAAAAGACTAAGAAATGTAACTTTTTCATTTAATTATTGCTTTGGAATTTGCAAAATGACTAAAATTGTGTTCTTGTTTACGTACTTTCATTTATTTCTAATTTTCTAATTGACACATTATATTGTACAGATATTCATTTTCTTGAATTTACTTGAGACAGAGGCTAAATCTGAGACAGGCAGGAGAATTTAAAAATTTATTCTAAGGGAAGGTACAATCCAGTGTAAAGAAAAGTCCACCTAGGTGTAGAAAGAACAGGTTACATCTGCAAAGGCACTAAGAGTAGGAAGCAACGTACTCTCTGTGCCCACTGACCCTCTCCCTCCCTGCGTCCACACATTGATGCCTAACAAGCGGATGGGAATATTGGACTATTCCTTAAGGGTAAGTGCCAAAAATATTAAGATGGTATTTCATTAATACGAAAGCTAATGCTTGCAATTAAGATGACAACTATAGCTCATTGTATTTTGAGCATTCATCCAACAACGTCAAAGTTACAGCAATACACTGGAAAAGGCATGAAGATCATACCCCCAAAAAAACGTCCCTTCAAAAATAAAAGAGGTAGAGATGTTGAAACAACAAATTAAGTGAAGCTTTTACACTGCCAAATTGAGAAAATTACCATAAGCAGGTTTATGTCTGTGAGCGCGTGTATCAATTTAAGCATTTTCACAATATTATGAGATTTGAACCCTGACATTGTCCTGTGAAAAATGTAATATTTTTATCTCCCTTTTAGTTAACTATTGACTATAAATCCTGTGGATTTTCTATTATGTTTACCAAAATAAATACCATCTGATCTCTGGATGAAATGGCAGATTATCAAATGTTTCATATATACTTTTATTTAATCTACCAGTAAGCACTTAGTAAGGACCCTGTTACTATTTTTGTTTACTAGATATGTAGAGAGTGCATTCCTCTTCTTTGGTCATTTCTAACAAGTTAGAGTGTATAGACCAAAACACGAATCAACAGAAATCAAACAACGTATTCTCCCTCTGGCTGTATGCTATTGTGTATAAGCAGAACAAGAAGAAAGAACAATGCTTTTAAATGAACCATTACGAACACTTCTAAAAGAAAGACATAAATTTTTTTCCTATATTCAAATAATTTGATTTCATATCTTTGTCTTTGTACTGATATATGAAACTCTTTAAGAAAATGGTCCATGTCTTCTCTCGTTAATTATTTGTAATCACTATTGAAACTTGATTAGACCAAATAATAAATATACTTAAAGGTAGGGGTTTATACTGCTGTAACTTGATAAGTGATAAAAAATGTTTACTGGGTAGAGATGTCACTTAAATAAGAAGAAAGACCTTAATAAATTAGAACAGGTCCATGTAAAGTATCATTAGGTATAATGCACTGAGAACACAGCATTTCTTCCGGGACATTCCTGCTCGAATGGCAGAACATACATACAATCCTGAGCAAACATCAGAAAAACACAAAATCAGGGATTAATAAAACAAATGGATTTTCTTTTTCAAAACGTCAAGGTAGAAAAAAAAGAAAATCCAAGTAATGTATTCAGATTAAAAGAGACTAAACTAAATATGACAACGAAATACTGTGTTACACTGCAATTGGCCTTGGACACAGAAAAATAACTATAGAATACTATTAGCTTAATTTTAATATCAATATGGACTATTGATTAGGTAATTGCATTGTAGCGATATCAAATGTCCTGCTTTTGTTAACTGAACTGTGGTTTTATAAGAGAATGGCCACTTTTTAGCAACTTCGCATAGAACTCTTTAGCCATGAAGGGACACAGTGGCTCTGACGTACTTCCGAGTGGTTCAGAAAACGTGTGGCTGATATGTACGTGTGTGTGTGCACAGAGCAATATGTGACTCTGGTACAAAGTGCAGTGGAATTCCTTTCACTACGTACTGTTCTTATAAATTGCCTGTAAGTATGAAGTTATATCAAGTTAAACATCACCATAAAATGTGTTTTTTACTCACCCTTGAAGTTAACACAAAGGAGTATCTGATCAGTGCTGTCTGCTGTTAAATGCTTCTAAGTGAGGATAAGATCTAATTCTGTCCCAAGTGTTTTCTAGATTCTCCATTCCCTTTCTTTACTTCTTTTTTTTTTTTTTTTTTTTTGTGGGTACCAGGGGTCGACCTCAGGACCTCGCGTGCCAGCAGGCACCCGTGCCGCTGAGCGATATCACCGGCCCTTTTTTCTTTTTTTTGTATGTGGGTTCCAGGAGTCGAACTCGGGGCCTTGCGCTTGCCAGGCAGGCGCTTAGGCCGCTGAGCCATCTCACCAGCCCCCCTTTCTTTATTTCTACCATGTTCCCCTGAATACTTCTAATAAACCAACAATAACTGACTGGTAATAAACTACTTTTTAAAAATTTTTATTTAATGAAAGTATGAAATTATTTCATTACGAATATAAAACATTGGCAGATATTGGAATTCCTAACTTCGATATCCTCACCCACATTTCTCATTAACAGAGCACGTGAGGTCTTTTTCATCAATATATGCAGCTTTTATTTCAGTTTTTCATCAATTATTTCAATGTAAGAATGTTCGGAATGCAATTCACTAAAACCAAGACTGGTCTACTTAAAATTAGAGAATAATCTAAAAAATGCTACTCTCTGTGCCTACTAGAATAGCCCACTTCACAACACCGACAATACCAACTGCTAGTAAGGAGGCGAAGCCACATGAAGTCTCACTCATTTCTGATGGGAATGCAAGGTGGTACGACCATTAGGGGAAAAATAATTTACAAAATTAAACAAACGTATTCACATTATAATCAATCAGTTGCATTCCTCAATATTATCCCAAAGAGTTAAAGATTAATATCCTCAAAAATCCTACACACAGGGGCCAGTGAGATGGCTCAGTGGCATAAGCACCTGCCTGGCAAATGCAAGGTCCTGAGTTCGACTCCCGGAACCCACATACAAAAAAGGGCAGGTGACATCGCTCAGTGGCATGGGCGCCTGCTGGTGTGCGAGGTCCTGAGGTTGACCCCCGGTACCCACAAAAAAAAAAAAAGAAAGAAAAAACCCTACACACAAATATCTATAGCTGCTTTATAATTATCAAAACTTGGAAGCAACCAAACTGTCCTTAGAAGGTGGATGGATTAGTACTCTGTGGTGCATTCAAACAGTGGGATCCGGTGCTGGAAAGAAATGAACTATCAAGCCATGAAAACACATAAAGAATGCTGAAATCCATATTCCTCAGTAAAAGAAACCAAAAAGGGCCACATACTGTATGATTCCTCTCTGACATTCAGGAAAGGCAAACCTATGCTCTGTGATACTCCAATGATGGATACATGTGATTATGCATTTGTCCAAACCCGTAGAACATACAGCACTAAAAGTTAGCCTTAATGTAAACTACAGGTTTTGAGTACAAATGCTGTTAACATAGGCTCTTCAGTTGTAACAAACATTCCACTGGGCAGGGAGTGTCGGCAATGTGGGAGGCCACACGTGTGGGGGCAGGGAACACTTAGGAAATCTCTGTAATTTCTATTCAGTTTTTCTTTTAGCCTAAAACATCTCTAAAAAATAAAGTCTATGCTAGAAAGTACCTTACTCATTATTTCAGATTCTAAAGTTTCTACATACCTCCCAATCTATAATCCTAAATATCAACAAATTGAGTCTCCTTTTAGATCTACATTCAAATGACATCTGTGTCTCAGTTTTATTATGAGTTATCTTTTTATTTACAAAGATAAAAGCAATTTTACTTACATTTTCAGTGAAATTTTTGTGCTTGAGAAATATTTTTACATTTACTAAGTCAGTAATGGTTAATACAACACATATTCTTACTGTAATGTCTTAAAATGCGTATTGTTTTATTCCTCATGTGTTCATTAAATATTCACTCCTTGACCTGTTTGCTTTCTTTTTTTACTTTCTTTTTGCTTTTCTATTTTGTATTAGTACATGTTTGCATTACATAATAATTACATTCCTCTCTGGGAGTTGATATATGTACATAACACTTCTCAATTCTTTTTTCATCTCCCTTCCCTCCCCTTCCTCCTCCATCCCTCCATCTCTTGATCCCCTTCCCATTTGAAAAAGATCTATCTCCCCATTTCCTACTACTGGCTGTAAGTAGAATCCTAGGAAATGAGAATATGTGGCATAGAAGCGATGCTACAGTTGGAGAAAATGCTGTGGAAGATGATGAAAGCCACCCCAAGCCAAATGTTAAAGGGTAAGACAATTGATACATAAAATCTAGCAGAAGTTAATACATTTTCTAGAAGATTAAAGTATTTCTGGCTCAAAAATAACCATATGACAATCCAGTAGATTTCAAAGAGCATAGGCAAGACCTGAGAGCACCAGCATGCCTGTTGTAGGAATGGAGTACGCATACATCAGCAGAGGTAAGGCCACCATGGGTCACATGTGCTGGAGCAGCTTTGATCTTAAGGGCAATGAAGCAAAACTAGAAATATTAAAAAGCATAGAAAGGGTCAGAATTACATTTTAGAAAACTTCATTATCAGATATTTTGAACATATGTTTCAAGACACATTTTAATGTAGACATATAATTCCTTATTTAAAACTCATTTAAAATTCAGAAAATATTGGACTTCTGGAGAAGTACTAACTGTGTACTGTGGATATCACATACCGCCCCAGAAAGATTTGTAGTAGCATTTCACAATCAAATACGAGAAATTATTTCCATCAGAATGTATAAATTTTCACATTAAATGGGACCAATCAGTTCAGACCAGATTTGTAACTAAATGAATTAAGATGAAATGTTTGCTTGTCAGGACATTTTGCTATCAGAATTGGAGATGTGGGGTTGTAGATGTATGTTAGAAATGTTAGAGGCACGCATGAAAAGGTGTAAATCCAAACACCACAACAAACAATTCAGTAACAATTACCATGTTGACTTAACAGTAGTATAACAATGATAGACAGCATCTAGAAAAGCATCCACAGACTAAATTTGATTCATTGGCTGCCCTTCAACTCCATGTCACTGTTAAATATACTTTGCTCTCCTTCTCCACAAAGGCAGACTGTTTACATCTTTTAATACACACTAGATTTTTCTCTTGTATAAATTCTACAGTATATTATGACTTGCTGCAAATTGCACCCCACAGTTTTTTTTTTGTGATCTCCCCTGCACAGCAACATGTTAAACTGTTTTAGCAGTGTATTTATAAGTCACGAGTTAAAATCAAATTCACACTAGCATTAGAATCTGGCAATAAACCTATGGATAGTTTGAATTATAGTCTGTACTATAGCATAACTGCGGAAAACCACATGGAAGGAAAATAGATTGTTAGAAGGGGCAAATACCATTCAAGAAAGCCAGTTACACATAAACTGGCAGAAATAGATCCCAGAAATACATAATGGTAGCCATAACTGGGATAATTATGCTGGTGCTTGAAGCACCAACATACTTTGCCCCATAACGCAAAAAATAAATGAACTGTTGATCTGAGAAAATGAAGACTATTCACCCATAATTTGAAGTATTTTGGAATGTTGCTTGCAGGAAAGGACCTTTACTCTGAATTTTCAAGGATTAATAGTTCATAGGTGGAAAGGATGAGGTGAATAGTTAAACATCGAGGAGAGATAACAGAAGCAACAAGATGGGTCCAGGTTAAACTTGCACAATAAGCTTGGGGTGCAACAATTATAAGGTTTAAAAATCATGTTAAGGGGGCTGTGGATGTAGCTCAGTGGTTAAGCGCTTGTCTAGCATGCACAACGCCCTGAGTTCAACCCCCAGTACCACAAAAAAAAAATCATGTTAAAAATTTTATTTTACTCTGCATGTACATGGGGATTTTCTATAGGTCTCATAAAGAATAGAACAAAATCAAGGAGGTAAGATGGGATATAGTTTAGTGCCAGAGTGCTTGCCTAGCTTGCATGAGGCCCTGCCTGGGTTTGATCCCCAACACTATGAAAAGAAAATCAAACAGGTATATCTCAACAACCCTTGGATTCAGTGTATAAGAAAAAATAAATAAAATTCATTGTTATAGCATCAGCCTCAAATATGCTGGTTCTGTAAGAGATTAAATCTATCATCTATCTATCCATCTATCTAATCTAGCTGTCTGCTATCTGGGGTTTGGGGAATATTTCTGCAGGTATGTTTGTGCATGTCAGGTGCAACATTTTTCTTTGTAATTTAAGGACTCAGCTCAAAAGTATTGAATGCATAGCACCTCAACTATAAAACCTTTAGCGTAACCACTCTTCCAGGAATGAAAATTTAGCCACCATTTCTTGAAATAAAAGCAACAAGGTGATGCATTCTTTGGCTCACGGGGTGAGAAGGTCTCCCTTGAGGCTGTCTGCTACATTTCCCTGCCTTCTTATTAATGAACGCTTTTCGTTCTTTTAAACTTCTTTACGCAAAACAGTTTCCTTCAAGGTGTTTTATAATGTTGTTAGATTTCCCATTTGTGTTCAAATGCACCACATTCATGAGGAGTTGTCAGCACTGGTTTTCTACAAAATGAAAGACCTGTTTTCTACAGAACATCAAATTCCCTGCTTCCTAAAGCTCTGTTCTTAAATGACAGCATTCCCATTATTGCTATTTTACCTTATCCAGTATTTTTCCATGGACATAAAGAATACGATAAACTTATTAGACTATTCATACAACTTCGTTTTAGCTGTGGATGCCTAGGCTACTGTAATGTTATACTGTTAGAATAAAAATGGACACATCTAAACACTGATCACTGGCATCAATATTGTAAGAGAGCACCAACTTTTTTTTTTGTTATTTACTTTTTAGGACCATTTTACACTAGAATTCAAAAAATACCCATGTTTGGCCCATTAAAGAAAAACACTAAGATCATAATTTTAGAAACACATAAAGATCTCACCATTTCATAAAATAAGAACAAATATCTTCTACCATGGTCAGAATCTGCTATCAGAGTGAGCTTCAGAATGATACTCTTAGGACTTCTAGCAACCCAGCACATATGACGAAGTTTCTCTCAGCTTGGTATTATGTTTTATCTGTTGAACTCTTTGTTTTAGAATAACAGGCAAACAAAATTTAATCTTATCCTCTGCCTTCCAAATTGTAAATGCCAGCGTGCACATGCATTCTGACTCATAAAATGTTTCACTATTGCTCCTTCTTGGAGGATTATTGAGATGAGGTTAGGCTTAAGGGTACATATATTCCGCTCTAATAATATCTAGTTTATTGACAGTACCATTGCTAAGAAGTTGTCAGCATCTAGGTTAGTCTGATAATATATTACATACATTTTTCCCACAAATATCTCCATCAAAATTATACATTTGTATTGGTTGGATAAATGCTGATTAGCCCTGCAATAAAATCAATATTTGGATAAAACCAAAGTGAAAGCAAAATTATATTATCATAGGATTAAATTCAGGAATGAAAGGACAAACCTACACTATTATGAAATTATTTGACCATGTCTTTTATTAAAATAACTTAGAAATCATGTTTAGTCAGTATATTTATAGAGGTAAATAATTTCTCTGCAAAGAATTTCTAAGATAAGACTTAAGAAATTGTTGATTCAAAAAGCATAAAATATGGGCCAGTGAGATAGCTCAGCGGCATAAGCGCCTGCCTGGCAAGCGCGAGGTCCTGAGTTCGACTCCCAGAACCCACATACAAAAAAAGGGCCAGTGATATCGCTCAGTGGCACAGGCGCCTGCCGGTGCACGAGGTCCTAAGGTCTACCCCCGGTGCCCACAAAAAAAAAAAAAAGCATAAAATAATATGGAGCACAATTTTAATATATCTATTGAGCATTTGCATGCTCTTTTTGGAAAACCATTCAAGTTCTTTATCCTGTTTTTTAATTGGGTTATTTGTTTTATGCCATTGCATTCCGTTTCTTATATACTGGACGTTAGCCAGTATACAAGAATGCAAATATATTCTTCCATTTTTTACATTATGTCTTCACTCTGTTAATTGTTCCCTTTGACATGCAGAAGAATTTTAGTTTGATTTAATATTAGTTATCTATTTTTAATTTTGTTACTTATATTTTTGAAGTTACAGCCTAAAAATACTTGCCCAGACCAATGTCACTGAGCTTTTCCATTGTGTTTTCTACATTAACTTTATGGTTTTGGGTTTTACACTAAAGCCTTCATCCCATTTGGGTTGAGTTTTGTGTATGATATAAAATAAGGATTCATAGTATGACATAGTATGTGGATAGCCAGTTTTCCCAGTATTACTGGTCAAAGTGATTACCCTTTCCCTATGGTGTATTCTTAGTGTCCTTATGAAATATTAGTTGACCATATATGCATGCATCAAAATTCTAATTGTTCTTTTTACAGAAATAGAAAAAATAATCCTAAAATTTACATGGATGACAAAAGATACCAACAAGCGCAAACAACCTTGAGAACAAGAGCTATACTTTCTGAGTTCAAACTATGATTACAAAGCTATAGTAATCAATACAGTATATAATCCTGGCAAAAGCCAGACATAGATTAGTGGAACATAATGGGAAGCCCAAAATAAATTCATGCATATATGGTCATCTAATATCTCATAAGGACACTAAGAATACACCATAGGGAAAGGGAAATCACTTTGATCAGTAATACTGGGAAAATGAGCTTTCCACATAGAAAAGTATGACTATATCATACTTTTTTATATCACACACAAATTTTTATATTTTTATATCATACACAAAACTCAGCTCAAAATAAGATGAAGGCCTTAGTGTAAAACCCAAAGAGTTTTACCTATTTTACCTTGCAACAGATAGTTCTGTTTTAATATTTATTTTATTTTTTATTTATTTTAAAGAGATAAAACAATAAAAACAATGGTAGAGAATTTCAAAACAAGATAATAGGAGATTAACAATGGTTAATATATTGCGTATTGTTCTCTCCAAAGTAGTTACTCAGTTTACAAGATATAGGCATGAAAAATTGATCAAACAATGTAAGCATAAACCATTCTTTTCAATGAACTAATAGAAATTAGTAGTATAATTATTTTAGCTATCTTGCATATATATATATATATATATATATATATATATATATATATATATAAAATTTTTTTCCCCTTCCTCCTTTTCTCCTTTCCACCATCCCAGTTGTTCTTTTCTTTGGAGCAGTTTCTTCCCCTTTCACTTTCACAATATCTATTGTGCATTTTGGATCTTATTTACTCTTTCAGTTTCTCACACTAGGGAGACAATATGGTGTTTACACATGCGAGTCTGATTTATTTCACTGATGAGTAAGGTCTCAAGTTGCATCCACTTACCTATAAAAGCCTCAAGTTTATCCTTCTTTATAGCTGAGTAGTACTCCATTGTATAAAAATACCACATAGTGGGCCAGTGAGATAACTCAGCAGCATAAGCGCCTGCCTGGCGAGCGCAAGGTCCTGAGTTCGACTCCCGGAACTCACATAAAGGGAAAAAAAGGGCCAGTGATATCGCTCAGTGGCACAAGCACTTGCTGGCAAGTGTGAGGTCCTGAGGTCAACTCCTGGTACCCACATTAAAAAAAAAAAAAAACACATCTTTTTTATCTATTCCTTGACTGATGGGCATTTGGGTTGTTTCCAAGATTTAGCTATTATGAATCGTGCTGCTATAAACATGAGTGTACATATATATTTCAGTGGTATGATGTTTTTAATTCTTCTGGGAAAATACCCAGAAGGGGAATAGCTGGGTCGAATGGGACTCTAATCCTAGTTTTTTGAGGAATCTCCACACTGATTTCCACAGTGGTTGCACCAGTCTACACTCACACCAACAGAGGAGAAGTGTTCCTTTTTCTGCACAGCCCCTCCAGCATTTATTAGTTGATTTCTTCATGATAGCCATTCTTTCTGGGGTGAGGTGGAATCTCAGTGTTGTTTTAATTTGCATTTCTTGAATGACCAATGATCAATAGCATTCCTGTACAGATACAACAAACTCACTGACAGAGAAATTAGGGAAACAACACCCTTCACAATAGCATCTGAACAATGAAATACTTAGGAATCAGTCTAACAAAGGAAGTAAAAGACCTATACATTGAAAATTGCAATACTCTGAAAAAGGAGATTGAAAAGGATATCAGAAAATGGAAAGACATCCCTTGCTCATGCATAGTATTAACCAACATTGTGAAAATGGCCATACTCCCAAAACTGCTATACAGATTTAATGCAATCCCGATCAAAATACCATTAGCATAACTCAAAGATCTATAGAAAACATTCCTAAAATTCATTCGGAAACAGAAGAGTCCTAGGATAGCAAAGGCAATCCTGGGCAACAAAGGCAAGGCAGGAGGCATCACAATTCTTAACTTGAAATTATATCACAATGCTACTGTGATAAAATCAGCATGGTATTGGCAAAAAAATAAACTTGAGGATCAGTGGAACAGATTAGCAGATGCTGTTTTAATATTTTAGATCTTTGATCCATTTTGATTTTAGTTTAGGACACAGTGAGTGATGTGGGTCTAACTTTAATTTTCTGAATGTGTATAGCCAATTTTCCCAGCACCAATTGCTGAAGAATCATCTTTCCTCCAGGACGTGTTTTTGGACCCTTTGTCAAAGATCATGTGGCTGAATATGTTTGGGGTTGTTTCTGCAACTCTTATTCTGTTTCTTTGATCTACAAGTCTGTTTTTGTGCTGGTACCATGCTGTTTTTACCACTGTAGCTTTGTAATAAAACTTGAAATCTAGGATTGTGATACCACCTGCTTTGCTCTTGTTACTCAGAATTGCTTTTACTATTCTGGATCTCTTCTGGTTCCATATGAATTTCAAGATTTCTTCTAGTTCTGTAAGGAAAGCTGTTGGTATTTTGATTGGAACTGCATTGAATCTATATGTCAGTTTTGAAGTCATGACCATTTGACAATATTTGTTCACCCTATTTAGGAATACAGGATATCTTTCCATTTTCTGAAGTCCCCTTCAATGTCTTTTTTCAAAGTATTCTACTTTTCCTTGCAAAGACATTTCACTTCCTTGATTAGGTTAAGTCCTAAGTATTTAATATTCTTAATGCTATTATGAATGATATTGTTTTCCTAATTTCTTTTTCAGTGGGGTCTTTTTTTGTGTAGAGAAACACTAATGATTTTTGTGTCTTGATTTTGTATCCTGCTACATTGATGAATTTGGTTATTAAATCTAGGAGTCTTTTGCTGGAATTATTTGGGTCTTCCATGTAAAATATCATGTCATCTTCAAATAATTTGACTTCTTTGTTTCCTGTACATTTCCCTTTTATTCTTTCTCTTGCCTGTTTGCTCTGGCTAATGCTTGGAGTACTATTTTGAACAGCAGTGGTGATCATGAACATCCTTGCCTTGTTCCTGATTTTAGAGGGAAATCTTTCAGGTTTTCCCCTTTTAATATGAAGTTGCCCATTTGTTTGTCATAAATGGCTTTTAATAGATTGAGGTAAGGTCCTCTTATATCTATTTTTATCAGGGCTTTTATCATGACTGGATGTTGGATTTTATCAAAAGCTTTTTCTGCATTTATGAGATGATTATGCAATTTTTGTCTTTGCTTGTGTTTATGTGGTATACTACATTTATTGACTTGCATATGTTGAACCATCCCTATGTCGCTAGAATGAAACCTACTTGGTAATGGTGTATGACGTTTTTGATGATGTATTCCATTTGCCAGTGTCTTCTTAAGAAGTTTTGCATGTATGTTCATTGAAGAGATTGGCCTACAGTTTTGTTCTGTAGTTGGGTCCTAGCCTAGTTTTGGAATCAGGGTAATTGTAGGTGCCAGGAATTAGTTTGAAAGTCCTCCTTCCCTTTTAATTTTATTAAAGTGCCCAAAAAGTATTATATCCTCCCTGAAGTTCTTATAGAATTCAATGGTGAATTCATCAGGTGCTGGGCATTTCTCAGTTGGTATTTTTTTTTTAATTACTACCTCAATTTCATCTCTTGTTATTGGATTGTTTGGAGTTTTTTTTTGTTTTGTTTTGTTCTTTTGTTTATTTGTTTGTTTTGTCTTCTTGATTCAATTTTGGTAATTCATATATGTCTAGGAATTTGCCCATTTCTTTAGGATTCTCCAATTTGTGGGAGTATAATTCTTTTTAATCTGCTGTTGAATTTGGTTTTCATTTATGTTGTAAGATTTTTGCCTCTGTGTTCACCAGAGTTATTGACTTGGTATTTTCTTTTTTTATAAGTTTCTTATCTAGCTTTGGTATGAATCCTCACCTCATAAAATAACTTTGGAAGTGTCCTCTTCTCGATTTTTTTGAGAGTTTGTGTAGGATTAGTTGCTCTTAAATATTTGACAGAACTTATTGGTGAAGCTATCTTCTTCTAGACATTTCTTTGTTGAGTTTTTTTTTTAATTTTTAATTGACATGTAATCATTGTTAATATTTATAAAGTGTGATAATTCAATATATGTGTACAATATGTTATAACCGATAAGGATTACTAGCATTTCTATCTCCTCAGAGATTTATCATTAGTTGATTTAGAAAACTTCTCCCTCCTCTTTTCCAGTTATTTTGAGATTATATAATGTTTCCTAAACTATAACCGCCCTAGTGCAATGGTGGTGAACCTAAGGCGCCAGTGCTGCAGGTGGCTGTTTGTATCATTGAAAGTTCTAAAAGGTTCACCATCACTGCCCTAGGGTATCTCTTATCTAACTGTATTTCTGTACCACTTCTCCAAACTCTCTATCCCTGCTCCCTCCACCCTTCCCATCTCCTAATGACCATGACTGTACTCTCTACATATATTAGAGCAACCTTTTTTAGCTTCCACATATGAATGAGAATATGCGGTACTGTATTTGTGTTGCTGTGCCTGGCTTATTTCATGTAGCATGTCTTCCAGATTCATCTCTGTGCCCATAAATGAAGGGATATTTTTGGCTAAATACTAGTCCATAATACATATGTATGACATTTTTAATATTCATTCATTGTTCAATGGACATTTCAGTTGATTCCGTATTTTGGATATTGTGAATCATGCTGCAATAAACATGGATGTGCAGATGTTTCTTCAATGTACTAATCTTATTTCCTTTGGATATATACTTGGTAGGGGGGTACTACTGTTCTTTTAGTTTTTTGAGAAAAATTTTGGGAAGCTCTTGGTTACTTATTCAATCTGTGTATTCATTATTGGTCTGTTCATATTATCTATTTATTCATTATTCTCTTCAATTTTTCTGTGCAAAGCACAGTTCTTGGCCTAACATGTTCTTGTACCAACATGACTGGGCCACAATCATTCCTTGTAGATGTTAGTGTTGATCACCGTAAATATTCATTCCAAAACGATTTAGGTAAAACTATTAGCAGTAACACACTCACGCTTAGCACCGTAGGCAACAACAGACTCTGTGAATTGATCTTAGTTCAAACACACAAGTGAGTCTCTTAGTGACGTTTATATCGGTAGAATGGGAGGAGATTATTGTTTTCCTGTGATGTTCTTCTGAGCTTTCTAGAGGTCAAAGTGCATTAAGTAATTAGTCTGTAATTATGAAGAGCTAATATTTCCAGTCTGATGAGGTCAGATACATCCAAAAGCATATACCAATGCAACCCAAAAAGAATTCATAGAAAAATAGTTTGAAATATCTAGAAGTATGCTGATACACCCATCATGCCTTGAAATAGAATAATGGAATGTGATCTTTATCTTCCTACTCTCTTTAGAAGCACTGAAGGTCCTAAAGTTTTCATGCTCCAGGAAAGGTATTCAGCATAGTGAACATCCGCTAACTGCTGTATGTATTTCCCTATATCATCTTATTTCATTGATATTTCATTTTACCTGAGGTTTTCCACATCCAACCTAAGAAAATGTGTTTCTTTCAAGAATACTGGCTGCTGTTATTTTTAGAGGAATATTATATTAATTAATCTTAAGCGTCATTTCAGTTACATTATTGGCACAGGCAAACCATGGGTTTCTAAGAAGTGAAAAGAATGAAAATAAGTCTGGACCATCATGTTCATTTTCTTCTCAGTTCTCTTTGTAAGCAGAATCTTGATTATTTCTAAAAACAATCTAAATAAAATAAATTAAATTCACACATTTATATTTCAAAAGACTATGATTCTAACCAAAATACTTTGAAGAAATGCAATTGCACTAATAAAAATACAAGAGGTGATCAAAAAATACAGTGAATGTTCAACCTGGGAAATGGTAGAAATTTGAGGTTTAGTTTGCACTGAGGACCAAGAAGTTTGCTTATACATCTCTCATGCCTTGAAATAGAATAATGGAAGGAAGCAAGAGAATATGTCTCTTATGGGACTTTAAGGGAAGTGCTGCCACATAAGAAAGAAAGGTGGTAAGCTGAACAGATGCAAGTGAAGTCCGATAGCTGAAGTGGATCTTTGTGGGACTGTATGTTGATAGTGAACATTTCAGGTGGACGATATAAGCCTCAGGCATGCAAAACTTATAGTATCTTTGAGACTATTAGTTTCCTGGCTCAAGAATTTATGCACATTATTATAGCATCATACGATATTAAAACATTGTATAATTTGGGACATCAGTTGCATAATGAGTAAGAAAAATTAAATTACATGATTTCTTGACTTGTTTTAATCTAAACCCTACATCAAGGTCATTAACATCAGCTCTGTCTTTACGTATTTTATTCAGATTAATCAGTTATCCTTTATTTATCTTGAGTTACTTAAATTTGAGGAGTTTTTTTAAAAATTAGGGAAAATACCAGTACAAATGGATGAAGGAATATGAATCAAAGAATATATTTTTCAAGTTGTCCATTAGGGAATAAGTGCTAATTACCTGCAGTAAAAAGAAGGATCAAATTTATTTCCTTTCCATGTTACTTGAGCGGTATTTATGGATATAATTTTGCAGAAAGTCAAAATTTTCTGCCATAATGTATTGATAACACAAGATCTTAATCTTAACCTATATTATAATCTTGAATAATTTAGAGGAAATAGTTTATCTGCTGCTTACCATACAATTTGAAAGTTAGTATTAGTTAATTTTGCAAAAATAATGAACTTATTTTTTTTACCTATACCTCCAGAAAGAAAAGCTTCCATGCACTGAAAACCTACAAAATTAAATAGCAGATTTTTTACTGCCTTTTTTTTTCTTTCCTGTATGTAAAGCATGTCATATCTACATTTCTACTGACAAAAGTTCAAGGAAATATTTTGTTTAAAATGCCCTATAATACATTTAAAGAAAGGAGAAGAATTTTTCAGTAAGATATTTATATCTGTCAAGTGTTTGAGAAAATCTTTCCCTCAAATGGCTGTGATTACTGCACTTTCTCTTTCTTTGGCAACTTCTTTTCATTTATATTTTTTACTTTTCAGTTTTCCTTTCTTTATTCTCTATAAATGTTACTGTCTCCTTACTGTCTCGTCTATTTTTAATCTCAAAGCTCTCCTTCTTAAAGCCTTGTCTTTTTTGTTATTTTTGCTTCTTCTTTACTTTGGTATATGTCATTTACTGGAATGTGCTTCACACCTCTCTGTAAGAGCATGAGAGACAAGAGAGAGTGAAAGGGATAAGAAACAATGTTTGAGTTCACTACATAACTATGGGGACCTTGGTGGTGCAGAACATGTCCATTCTGTAACCCAGCTTTGCTTAATGATTTATTGCATTTCAATTATGAACTTGAAAATGAATAAAAAAATCTTAGAAAATTTGAAACTAGAGACTAAACAGGTGTGCTGCCTAATCTAGATTTGAACCTAACATTCAGATTATTGTGACACTACATTTAATTTTTACAGTTAATGTATTATTTTATTTTTGGTTTTAATATACTTTAAACTATAAATTAGGAAGAAAAATTATTTGACTACTCTCAACAACTTCCTATAATATTTCTTGTCAATCTTGGTGTTCTGCTGCTCTTCACTGGTTTTGTTTCAGCACCGTGCAATTACTCATTCAGAGCTTGTGAAATTTTTATATGTTTATGGTAGGAAGCAAAGATGAATTTTAAGAGGAAAAACTGAGTCTTCAATGACCTTTAGTTCCCTAAACATAGTACAGTTTATAAATACTGTATAAGAGGAATGCACCAATTCAAAATGGACCAGTTAGGAAAATCTGTCACTATTTTCAAGAACTTGTAGAATCATTCTTTTGATATTCATTGAAAGCAAAAAATATATATACCAAATTAAAATGTTATAGATCTCAATATGTTCTAAGTAATGATAAATATCATATAGATTCTGTTCCCCTAGCAGTAGGAAAAGGTTCTACTATAATTCATTTAAATAATAAAATATATGCAAGATAATAAATTAATTTATTATCATATAGTAAAGTAACATTTTTTCTTGTCTACCTATAAATATTTTGATGCCTAAAGCTACATTATTTGAAAAGGAAATATCTATTGAGAATAATATTCCCAGTGGGTTAATATGATCTTGAAATGGAAAATACATATAAAATACATAAAGATTGAAACTTTCAATCTAACTTTCTTGGGACCATGCTGTACAGATACATACTCTCTTCCATAGTAATTAAGCCAATTGTGATATTTTGAGATACCTGATATACTTGGCAGCCAGAGTAATAGAAATGATTAACATGCATGGGTCCAACATGGCCATTTCAACCTTTACTCATTGGGCCTCATATTTGAAACTTGTTTGCACACTTTATACACACATGCGTGTATATCGTAAGTTGCTACTCAGTTTATGATGGGGTTGAATATAGATAAACCCATTGTGAGTTGAAAATACCGTAACCCAAACTACTCAACGTCATACTCTAGCCAAGTGCACTGATGAGTACTGGTTGTTCACTCTCGTGATCCTGTGGCTTACTGCTGCTGCCCAGAATTTCAGGAGAGAATACTACAAGGCATAGCTCCAGCCCAGGAGAAGATCAAAATTCAAAAGTGAGGTTTTTAATGAATATTAACCACACTGTACTTTTTGGAGTTGAAAAATTCTAAGTTCAGCCAAGAAAGTCAAACTATCATAGTTGACTGTAAAAATATGTGCTTTATCAGATATTGAAAAAATGAAACTAGAAAATGAAACATGTTCCAAGCAGGGCATGAAACTATGTTTTTATTTTTAAAAATCCCCATATTTAATATATATTTTAGATCTAACATTTTAAAAAGCATAATTAACTGTATTAACCATACAATTTTACATCAATTTTGCAGTTATTTTTGTTTAGGTAATATTTATTACAATAATTCTAAATTCTAGAAAATATATGACTCTACTACACATGCATGTATTTCATAATAAAATTATTTGTGGTTTTAAATGAAAATATCTTTTTTAGGAATCCAAAGAGTTGGTTTCAATAGTATTAATATATTTATGAGATGTATGCTGACTATCTGAAAAATAAACAATCTGTCTTCATTCAGTGGAAGGATTGGTTTCCTCCATTAATACCCAGTGTCCAAGGGGCGATAAAAAAATACAATGGGGGCCAGTGATATGGCTCAGCAGCATAAGTGCCTGCCTGGCAAGCGTGAGGTTCTGAGTTCGACTCCCGGTACTCACATAAAAAAAAATACGATGAATGTTTAAATTTCTAAAAATTCATTAAAGTAAAACATACATTGCCATTAATCCCCCTCACAATATACTCTTTGCTTCCAACACACTCATCCAAGTATTATTGCCACTTTCTGAAGCAGTTCTGGAAGTCTTCTTTCCTGAGTGTCTTTAAAAGGTGGAATCAAAACTACATTGAAAGCTGCTGCCGAATGCCATTGAAAACAAAGGCCAGCTTCTAATAACATTACAGTGTGTCCTCATCCACCTTATTCATTGGATCTGACACTGTGCAACTTCTAGCTCTGCCCTGAAGTCAGAATGATGTGATAATTGTGAAAAAGGGGGGAGGTATTTTGAGAGAAATAATGGTAATGTGTCTTTTATTATAATAAACTTTAATTGAAGTACACACCATATTCATCCATCACACTTTTGTACCGTGAATGCTTACAGTAATATCATTTTTTAAAAATTCAAGACGAAAAATACAATCTGCTTACTGCTCCAAAAACAAGATTTGTTAAAAATTTGTCCATCTATGTACATCTCCACCACCATTTACCAGGTAGGACTCTTGGACTTTGATAATGCTCCAAGAAGGAACCTTTGAAAGTACCCACACCAATACCAATACCCCAATTTGGGATTTTGAAAATCAATTTTGTCTTATTTCAAAACTAGAGTGTATTTATTTCCACCCTTCCAAAAAACTAGAAAATGCCAAAACAAAATAGTGTTGAAGTTCTATGATTGTGCTGAGTGTAAATTATTTCTCGTCTGGAAATCAATTATAACACTAAACAAAAATACCCATACATTGCATTGAGACCACAGTTTGGGGCTATTAGAGCACCTGAAAATTAAGGAAAACACTGGAAGGAAAGCATAATAGAGAAAGCAACCCTCCACACCTAAAGCACTTTATTTTCTACTGTTTTCCATCTGTCTCATTGATTTATCTGTGTTTGAGAACAGCATATCAGCCAGATGTTATTTGTTTTTTAACAATCAGGGTAGCCTTCTTTTAAACTGTAATTTAATCCTTTCAAATGTGATTACTGATAAATTTCACTTAAATTTTATCTGAGTTTATTATCATGCATTTCTTTGGCTCTTTTCTTTCTTCTGCATTCTGTTGGTTTCATTAATTTTCCTTATTTTTATTTAGTATTTGAAGGTTACATATAATATTTCTATGTTTTTAGGAATTTCCATAAAAATATTAGCAAAATATTTCACAGAATAAAAATCTTAAATATTGCTTATGTTCCTCCTAAACAAAATCTGGTCATCTTCAGTGTACATTTTTCTACTATCTAAATTCCATTTTTTTTACTTCTGTTTCAAAGTATTTGTTAATAGTAATATTTTTTGTCATTCTTTTACATCATAATCACTTTGTGTCATTTATCCACAAATTTACCATTTCATCTTGTATAACAATTATTGTGAGTTCAGTTTATTTTTTCCTAAAATATAAACTCTTAATTTTTTTTCCTCTGAAGATTTTTTAGTGAAAAATTTTCTCAGTCTCTGGTTGAAATATAGTTATTTTGTCCTCTCTTGAAGTGGGCTATTTTTAAGTGGACACATAGTTTTAGTTGGATAGTATTTCTCTTAGCACTATGAAGACGATCCCCTTTCATCTGGGCCTATTTTTACTTTTTTTACTAGTAAATGTTTGAGAAGTGCGATGACTACTTTCATCATGGGGAGTTGGTACGTGTTCATATCACATTTTAATCCTTTTTATTTCACCTTCCCCTCTCCTCCTTCCTCGCTCCCTCCACCTCTAGATCCCCTTCCTGTCTACAGAAGGACTATCTCCCTGTTTCCTCTTATCTTTTATTTTACTCTTTAAATTATTTATACTCTGGGTTCTCATAGAAAAGAAACCAGGCAATATTTAACCATCTGTGTCAGATTTATTTCATTTAACATGGTCTCAAGATTCATCCATTTTCCTAAAAAGGACTCAAATGTATTTTTACGGCTGAGTAGTACTCCATTGTCTATATATACTACATTATCTGTTGACAGGCGTATAGGCCATTTCCATGATTAACTATTATTTGTTGTATTGTTATAAACGTGGTTATGAATGTATCACTGTGATATGACGTCTTTAACTCTTCCAGGAAGATGCACAGAAGGTGAACAGCTAATCTGTGTTTGCTTTGTAATAGCTTTTAGGCATTCATTTCTGTCTTCAGAGGTCTGCAATTTCATTACTGTGTGCCTAGCTGTGGAATAATTTTGCTTTTCTTTCAACTAGTTTTGTTTCCTGAAGATAAAGTTTTGAGAATTTCATAAATTATGATCAAATTGAGCCATTATCTCTCAAAATTTGAGAAAAAACACAATTTCTCTGTTTTATTATAGTAATCGTATAGCCAAACTAGACTTTTTTAGTTTAGTATCCCTTTTTATAACTGCTATTTTATAATTTTCATGTCTTTGTACTATATACTTCGTTAATTCCTCACATTTAATATTTCTGTGCACTCATCCTCTCTTAATCTGCATGTAAACATCCATGTGCCACACTGATTGTATTGTTAATTATAATCACTGTATTTTTAAATCCTAAGGTTATATTTGAATTACCTACTTCTTTTTAAAATTGGATTTTGTTATTGTCTTTGGAGTTCAGTTATTTCAATTATCATTTTCAACATTTTTTTTATAGCCATTTCTTTTTTTTTTTTTTTTTTGTGGGTACCAGGGGTCGACCTCAGGACCTTGCGTGCCAGCAGGCGCCCGTGCCGCTGAGCAATATCACCGGCCCTTTTTTTGTATGTGGGTTCCGGGAGTCGAACTCGGGCCCTCGCGCTTGCCAGGCAGGTGCTTACGCCGCTGAGCCATCTCACCGTCCCCCATTTCTTTTCACATTGTCTTACCATCTTAAATTCTTTGGATTTTAATTTCCTCTTTTTTCCCCTGATGAATCTGGCTTATCATAGACTTTGAGTATTTTTTAAATTCAGAGACTGTGATTTCATATGCGTATCTTGCAGGGTTGGCTTGTGGGAAAATCTTCCAAAGGAATTGTCTAGCAGACTGACAGAACCTGTGAGTGTCAACCTTGAGCCTCAGGTTTTGTGTGACATTTGCATGTTGGTATTGCCTGAGCCTTACTAAGCAGAACATTTGGGTAAAAGCAGAATTAGAGATTGGACTTTTTAGGGCTCACTTTGGTACTCTTTCCACCTCAAGTGAGAAAAACATAAATTTTCGTGTCTTCTCCTGAGTCAGTAGGTAGAATTTCTTGTTCCCCTTCATTTGAGGGATGGCTTTTTAAAGATCCTGGCTTGACCCTTCACGTTCCACTTCAAAGTCTCCACCATTCTCAAGCCTAAGTGTAAGAATCAAACAGAGCCCTTGTAGTATTAGGATGAAGAGTGACTCCTTGTCCTTCTCAGAATATATTGAGCATTGGTTCACCTGTTTATACCTTTAAAGTCTGCTTATCCTGACATTTTCTTTTTTATTTTCTTGCAAAAAAAATAGAATGATGTTACTTATTATAAAGAATTTTTGTTGTGCTGCAGAAGTAGCTCAGTGGTAAAGCACTTGCCCCGCACACATGAGGCCACTGTTTGATCCCTAGACCTGCAAAAAATAAATAAAATAAAATAAAATAAAATAAAATAAATAAAGTAAAATAATTCCTGTTAGTTTATATCCATAATTTTAAATACTTATAGTCAGAAAAAAATTCAAATATTTGTTCCATTGTCTTCTCAGAAGATATTTTTAAACACAAATGGTTGTGTTATTCTCTCATTTAATGTTTTTGATGACTTTGTGTTTCTATCATTATAAAGTTTGATCACTCTAATATGGCGTAGTAACAACTTCTATCATTTGAGTCTAATCTTGTGTTATGGTCTCCTCCACACTCAAAGTTCAGACCTATGGCACTTCTTTCAGGTCCTGCGAGGGTTTAATGCTGCCTCGGGGTTTTCTGTCTGCCCTTCTAGTCCTCCTCTCCCGCCTCATCCCCCACACAATACACCACACACACACACACACACACACACACACACACACTTCAACTCCTGTTTGTTTCAGTTAAGTTCACCTGATCCTTAAGAGGCTTTAATAGCTCCCGACAGATCGGATGCACCTTTCAGCGTCTCACAGCACCAATGCTATGTCACTTACTGCCTCGCTTCCTGAATGACCTGTTCTCAAAACTGCTACTTATTAAGCATCTAGTAGGCACCAGGTCTATTGTGGTGGGGAAATAGCAGCAAATAAATCAAATGCAAATCCTTACCTTGAGAACAGAGGTCCTATGTATTTGGTTTACCAGTGTAAATCCTCATGAGCAAGCAGAGTAACTAGCATACAGCGATATTCAATAAACATCTGTTCAAAAGAAGACGAATGCAAGCACTCAGTTAATATACGGGATTTTGAAATTTGACCTCTTTGTCATTACATTCTGCTGCACTGTTAATGAAAAATCATAAAAATAAAATACAGTAATCACAAAAACATTCTGTGATGTTCTCTAAGATACCAGCTACCATCTAAGCTCATTCAGATCAGTGAATTTATCATCTGTAAAATAGTACATATTGGTGATTTGACTCTGACATAACTAAGAAGTAGGAAAACAGTCACCAAAAAATTGTTTGACAAGGCTTGTCTAAAATCCCAACACCTAGGCATGTTCATTTTCATTTGTTTCTTTACTGTTACTCCATTTTGGAAATTCTTCCCCACAAAACTGTTCACAAGTATTCACAGCTTTCTCTTCTACATATCTTTACCCACTTTTGTTATTGTTTTTGTTTAGTTTTGAAGGATATTGTTAATTTATCTGGCATATTGTTTAAGATTTACAGGAAGACAATGTTCATATAAGTATCTAAGGAGAATTTATGTATTGCTCTTTGAGATGTTTGTTCTTTTAGACAAATGAGGTAACTATATTGTTCAAGGATCTAAAGTCCATTCATCTAGTAACAGGCTATATGGTTTCTTTTTCTTTATTCCCACAGAGTGCTTCTCCCCTCTTCCTTAAATCTAGTGTGTGATTTCTCTTATGTTTGCCAAAATTAAGGCAGCTATTTTCTGTCAGTCCTGTACCCTGACTAAGGTACTGTGTCCTGTACACTTTGCACCAGGTGGTGTAGCAAAATCTCTTGAAAAATTTTGCAACTAGCATTTAGTGACATCAGTGGCCTCCAATGTCTAATATGCTTCCTATTTGCTTTCAGAACATTCATCGTGAGCCTTCTCTGTGTCATGGTGATGTTTGTTTTACCTTTCTCTCCCATGTCTTTGAAAGCAATGATGAGAAGATGTCAAATTGGACCCCAGAAGTCTATAAAAGTGCAACAGTACAGCTGTCAGCCCTCAAGTACAGTACAGCCTTTTAGGTACCAGCCCAAGTAGACCTAAATCAAATTTTTTTTTTTGTGGGTACCGGGGGGGTCGACCTCAGGACCTCGCGCGCCAGCAGGCGCCCGTGCCGCTGAGCGATATCACCGGCCCCTTTTTCGTATGTGGGTTCCGGGAGTCAAACTTGGGCCCTCGCGCTTGCCGGGCAGGCGCTTAAGCAGCTGAGCCATCTCACCGGCCCTGATGCCCAACTTTAAATCACTAATTTTTTAATATATTGGAATATTATCCAAGAAAGTAATATATATATATATATATATATACATATACATATAGTTTCTATATATGTAAAAATGTATATGTGCTTATATATCTTTGCTTATATTTATTGTCTTATTCACTTATTATCTACACTCTCTCCTTCTAAAGAATCTTATCTCTTTGATTACCTTCCCGGTTACAGCCATTAATTATTATTCTTCTGGAAACTCCGTAAGTTATGTTGTCAAAACTTGGATTCATTCCTAGAGTTTTTGCCTCTATAACCATCCCTATAATTTCTGATTCAAATTATTAAATATTCTATGTTTTACTATTACTCATTTTTACCTCATTTACCTTTACTTTATGTAAGCACTCTATTAATAGTTTTGCAGCCAGGAATTTTTAATTTGGCCTTTAAACTCTTCAAATTTACTTCTCTCAAGGACTTTCCTTACATCATTATTAACGATTGTCTGCTCTTCTCTGGCATTTTGGAAAGATGCAGCCTACTGTGTCCTTCATCATCCCCAGTGTGGACTTCTTTTATTTCTATTCTAACATGGGTTTACTTAGAGTTATATCTGATAAATTACTTACTTTGGAAGCAATTCTTTTCATCTAACATTATAGAATTATCAGAAAGAGTCTTAAAAATGGTCTTCATCTGCTGCTTTGTTTTGTTTTACTTGGGCATTTCTATCCCTCTGATTAAATACTCAAAACTATTAGCATATATGTTTTGAGTTTCCATTTCTACATGTCAATGAAAATATTTATTTGAGTTGAGACAAGTTTTAGTTACAACTGTAGTTTTCTTGCATATTTTCTATGAAGGCCAAAATCCTTTCTTATACAAGGGGTGATTGAAAAATACAATATGTGTTTACATAAAAAAAAATTGTAATAAAAGATACTTTGCCATCAATTCCCCTCAAAGCACTCCCCCTCACTTGGAACATACATATCCCACCATTCTTTCCACTTTTTGAAGCAGTTCTGGAAACCTTTCCTGAGTATCTTCAAAAAGTGTGATCAAAAATACGGTGAATGCTGTGCCATCCAAGGGAAAGGGAGGCTCATATAACCATTATACTATGTCCTTATTCACATTATTCACTGGATCTGGCACTGCGTGACCACTGACTCTTCCACACAGTCAAAGAGATGATGAAAAGTTGATCAATCTACCACCTCCATGGAGCCACATGGCACAACTAAAAACACTCTCAAGAAAGGCTTCAGAAAGGTGCTTCAGAAAGTTGCAATAATGGGAAAAGTGTTTTCAAAGCAACAGGAAGTATTTTGAGGAGGATTGATGGCAATGTGTCTTTTATTGTAATTTTTTTTAAGAATTTATACATTCACTGTATTTTTCAATCACACCTGCTGTTATTCTTGGATATATGCAAAATATTACTATCAATTTAAATTTCATTTTTTACGTTCCTTTTCAGATATTATTATAAACTTTATTTTTATTATTTCCACAGTCTATTCAAGTACAATCCTATACATTCCAATATACTCTGACAGTTTTGCATACATATGAGCATAACTAGCCTTCTTTTCCATGGTTAAGTGATGTGAAATCTCCACTCTCAGTTTATGACTTGGAGTAAATGTTTCCATAATATCCAAATCCAGCCAATTTTTAATGCTAAAATGTGCCTAGCATCATTAAAAGTTTTAGTGTACTGTAAGTACAAACCTTTATTTTGCATTGTTTTATTTTAAAATACATTATTCCTATATTTATGAAATTTAAATTATTTCATTACTTTCATTACTTCCCTGTTCTCTCATGCCCTGTTCCATGCTGATTTTATTTTTCCCCTCTTTTTCTCCTTCTTTTAGTGTTTACTTATCAACATTCGTCCCGTTTTCCCACTGGTTTTAGAGCCTCTCTTCTCTTCTTCTACTTTCTCGATCAAAGCCTGTCTTCTGGGTTTCTCATCTTTTCTCCTGCGATAGTTGCCTTCTCCATGTTAATTCTTATTCTGATACTTGTATTTTCCTTAATTTTTCTCCTTTCTCTCATTCTCTGCCACAGGGAATTGAACTGAACCAAGATTATAAATTCAGTTTTTTCCTTTCTTCTTCTTTAATTTAGTATCTCTTTTATTTCAATATGGTCATAGTAATTTGCATGCAGAATCCCATTTTCACCTTATTTGTAAAAAAATTGAATTTTTAATATTTCTAGAAAACATTTTAATGTAAAAGCAATTTTCTCACAATCCCACCAGTCTAACCATTTTGGATTCAGTATTCTACATAATATTAATTATAGTGGTCATGCTATTGAGTAGTCTACATTTATTTCTTTGGGTTATGTTGGAAAACTTTTTCAGAGGCAAGAATACTATTTACCATGATATTTTATCCAGTTTTATACCTTAATTTACTTAATGTGTGTCAGTAATAATTAGAATTTATTAAGCAATTGTACTGTGCAGCCATTGCTCTATGCACTTCACATTTATTGAAATATTTAATGTTCATGAAAAACCAATGAGGTAATTATCAACATTTTCCCCATTCTGAATGTATTGACTTTCTATTAAATTTACCTTTGTCCTTTATTCCTTATGCCTCTGTTTCTTAAATCCCTATTGAACCAAATGCCTGAACTTTAAATTAGGGAGTCCTCTTACACTCTTTCATTTCCCACTGTCCCCAAAATTATAAAAAATAAAACTGGCACTTCTACCTCGAATATGCTGTTATGTCTGGACCTTCTAATCCCCACCTCTCCTGCACCACTCCAGACCCCACACTTGCACAGAGCAGGGATGGCGATGCTTTGCGGTAGAGGATGCGGCCTTTTCGTCTTCCACGCCTCACACCCGCTCAGGGGTCATCTCCACAGGGAAGCTCTTGCTGACTCCTCTGGATGGAGGTCAGGGAGCATTTCTCCATACACAAACAGCACCCAATAACTGTGGCCTTTTGAACTCTGCAGTGCTGCCTTTCAGTAAACCCAGTTTTCTTCTCAAGGCCTATGATAGAGACCTATAAGACCTGGGAATACTCTTATTGCACAGGAAGTTCACTTTCTATCTTTCTGGAGCCAATTTGTTCAAGGAAATAAAATCTTACTCTAAAACAGAGTATTGTGGTGGCCATGATAATAACCAACAGCTAAATCATGCTGACATATGCATTTATGGGCAGCCAAATAGGAGTCTTTGCTCCCTGACCAGTGATCTTCTCCCAGCGGCCTGGCAGTGGGTGTAGTCAAATTGTAAGGCCAATAAGTACCAAATGTCTTCATGTATTGAGCTTCTAAGTCACCAGGAAACAAATGTCCCTCTCCTCTAGGAGAAGATGAGAATTACTTCCACCTATATTTAGACTTGGTCTAAAATCCATCCTTATTCTGTTTCATTACAATCATGTATATATGTACCCTCTCTGATTTGATCCAATTTCCCTCTCATCTCTTGTTATATTGTCTGTTGCTATATAAAAACAGGTGTGACACACGTTTGTCTAATGGTTTCTGTGGATAAAGGTATCTGCACAAGGTTTATCTGGGTCCTCTGCATGGGGTTTCACCACACCACAGTCAAGATGTCAGCCAGACTGAAATCTAATGTAGAGAATTCACTAAGGGAAAATCCAAGCTCTTTTGAGTTGTTGGTAGAATTAATTTCCTTATGGCAGGATACGTGGCTGAGGGCTCAGGGATCTACTTGCTGTTTGTCGGAGAAGGGTGTGACTCATTGAGGCTCAGTACGTTGGTCTTTCACTGTCACCTTTCAAAATTTTCTATTACCGTACTTAGCTTCTCGTATCAGTTGTATCACCACCAAACTCATTTATTTCCTCAGTTTCCAAACCTGTATGCAATCCCTTCCCTTCTTTATCTTAGCCCAAAATGGAAGAATACACTTGGTTCTGACCCAAGGTGTTCCATCGAAGAGACTACACGTTCCTCACTGAGTATTCTTGACTCTGCTGCCAACAAAGATCAGTTGACAATATATTCATGGGTTTATTTCCAGGGTTTCTGTTCCACTACATTGGTCTCTACGCCTATCTTTATTCCATTAGCATCTTAGTCTACCAGGGTTACCATAACAGAAATGTTATGGTACATGGCTTAAACAGTAAAAATTTATTTCTCACCATTTTGGAGTCTGAAATTCCTCCAAAGTGAAGTTCAAGATCTAAGAAATGCCACATTCGGTGGCTAGAGAGTCCTGCTTCTTAGATAGCTGTCTTCTTGTGGTGTCTTTACACGGCAGAAAATGGCTAGATGGTTTTCTGTGGTCTCTTTCTATGGCCACAAAATCCATTCATAAGTACTGCACTCTCACGGTTTAATAACTTCTCAGAGGCTCCACCTCTTAAAACTGTCACACTGGGATCTAAGACTTCAATATGTAGACACAGACATTCAGCCCATGAAAAGTACCGTATTGTTTTAATTTCAAACACTGTGTTGTATATTTTGAAATTAGGAAATGTGATTCTTCCAGTTTTGTTTTACTTACTCAAGAGTTTTTATGGGGGGTTATGTAGGGTCCTTTGTGTTTCCATATAAACTTTGGATTTCATTTTATATTTCAGTAAAAATGTCCATTGGGATTTGACAACGATTGCATTGTTTTCGAAATCACTTTGGGTGGTATGGACATTTTATACATTGTAAATCTGCCAATCTATAAACGTTTGTTGTTATTCCGTTTATTTGTGTCTTTTTAATTTTTTTCAACAATGTTTGGTATTTTACACTGTACAATTGTTTCACCTCCTTAGTTAAATATATTCTTATTTTCTTTGTTCCATGCTATTTAAAATGGTATTGTTTTCTTAATTTTTTCAGAAATCTGTTAGTGTATAGATAGCTGTTAGTGTACCAATAGATGTTAGTGTATAGAATTGTGAAGAAACAGAAAATCTAAACAGACCAAGAATGGTAGAGAGATTAAATTAGTAACCAAAAACCTCCCAGCAAAGAAAAGCCAGGGACCAGATGGCTCCACTGGTATATGCTACCAAATATTCAAACAAAAACTAACACAAATCAAACTCTTCAAAAAAATTGTAGAGACAATATTTCCAAACTCATTTCAAAGGTCAAAATTAGCTGATATCAAAGACACACAAGGATGCTATGAAGAAAAAACAAATTACAGATTAATATTTCTGATAGCGCTGGATGCAAAACTGGCAAGCTGAATTGAGCAGTACATTAAGAGGATCAGACACTACAGCCAAGGGAAATTCATCACTAAGACGCCACAGCGGTCCAACACACACAAATTTATAGATGTGATACAGCATATCAACAGAAACAAGGATGACAATACAGCATTATCTCGATAGATGCAGAAAAAGCGTTTAACAAATGTCAGTATCTGCTCATGATAAAAATTTTTGACAAATTAAGAATAGAAAGTTTACCCGAAAGTTCAACTATGAAAAGCTAACATTGAACACAAATGTGAAAATTTGAAAGCTCTTCCTCTAAAATTAGAAAGGAGGACAGTGTAACAACTGTCACCACTTCTGTTCAACATGGTACTAGAAGTCTTACCCAGAGCACTTAGGCAAGAAAAAGAAATAGAAGCCCTCCAAACTGAGGTAAAATTACATGTCTGTTCGCAAACGTCATTCTCTTACATGTAGAAAACATTAAAAACTACACAGATACACACAAATTCATTAGAACTAATAAATGCATCCAGTAAAATTGCCAGATACAAAACTGGCATACATTTTAAGTTGTTACATACTTAAATGTGTATTGAGTAGTTCGTCTATTATTATAGGAGTAACAGTTAAGTAATATTGATTTACCACTACAAAGAATTCTAAAATAATTTTTTCTTTATTGATCATATACACTTATATCTACATGATTATAGCTGTATATGAACGAAATTTACAGCTATATAATGTAAGATACTCTAACTGCCAAATAGCATTTCACTTCTTGATATTAAAACCCTCTTAGACGTGCTTTTGCTTTACTTACTAAAGACAAAGTGCTTATGATGCCACCTTGCCAAGGAGACAACATTGCTTTTTCCACATTTACAATATTTTGTCTTTAAAATGCCTCTGTTAAGTTGTGAGTGGAGGATTTTAAGATCGTTTTCAATTTTTGTGATCAAGAGATAGAATTATATTTTAAAAGTGATAATGTTTAACTTTGCGGTAGGAAAACTTTGAAGGCCTTGCATAAATCACTTTGACACACTTTGGTGCTCTGAAAGCTGCCTAAAGCAGACAGAGGACAATGTTGTGTTATAGAACACATTGCATCGTTTCCTTTGTCACCACTGGAAGTGAATCCCAAGAATGTTCAGACAGAAGTACACATCAAAAATTTAGCAAAGAAGGTGATTTCCCCAGATCTCTGTGTGATGTGCCATAAAAATATCTGGGCATTATATAAGCCCTGGTGTCCTGTTACTGGCTACCCCAGTTTTTATTTTATGTTATTGTTCAGAATCCCATTTTGAAGACTCCAAGCAGGTGGTTAGGAAGTGCTATCTACTGATTGTTTCACTTTCTAAGTTGGAATCCGTGTAATGTTCTTTCATACATCAAACTATAATTAAAAAAAAAAAAACACACATGAGGAGAGGACCTAAATTCTAGTTCAAAAACTTAAACAGTTTTGGTTATCACTGTTGCCTTTTTTATTTCTCGTTTGCAGAAGCCCAAATATGGTAAACAGAATCCTGCAGGAAGCTTTGTGTTTCAACTGTGTAGCAGGCAGGGGCTTGAACCAGGATTTTTAACAACTTCACTTCAAAGGAGAGTAGAATAATCTGGGGCTCACTTTGGTTCTTTTGAAGCAATCAATAATAGACTTGTCAGTTTACAACATGTGCACATATGAGTAGTGCATCAACATCGTTAAATAAAAGGTTACTGCATTAAATAAGATGACCTTGCTACCTTTTAGTCGTAGTCTTAGAGAGCAAACTTGTTTTAATTAGCAGTCAGCAAGCAGACTGTAACTTCACTGAAGGAGCATTGAAGAATCACTGCCTATTAACAACCCAGCGGTAAGTAAGCCAGCACAAATACTTATAACCAAATAGTGTGCATTTCAAGAGTGGAGAGGATTAGCTATTGGGCACACAACACAGTGGAGGAAATTGCTTTATTCCCAGTACTGCTGGGTACCAGGAGGCAATCACTGTGCCTCCAGCCCATTAACAGCATTCAGAGTGTTGCTTCCCATAGAAGGGGTTATTGGCTAACCACTGGGTGACCAATTAAATGCTATGAATAAGTCCCAAACCCAGCAGCATGGGGCCTGTTTGTGGCACAGTGGTATCATTACTAAAGTGAAAAACTTGATGAGAAAGGAACATATTTAATTATAGAACTATACAAATGGCTAATTAGGACCATAAAGTGAAATGAATGACTTTCCAGTGGATTTTTGAATGTTACTGATAACGGCTCGGCTTCTTTGGAGACCATGAAAGTGATCTATAGCTGGAGCTTGCATGACACGGTAATGGATGGATCTTCATTAGAGGAAGCTTTTTTGACCTGGTTGCTCAGGTAGCATGGGTTCTAAAGACAACCCTTGATTCCTTTCACTGCAAGGGTTCTTCCACTCCAACCCCCTGGTCTCTCATGAGTTCTGCTTGCTTTCACAATAATTCTTATGGGTTTAAATGCAGAAACATTATCTGCAATAGTCGCTCCCCATCAGTTGGAAAACTAAATCACAAAATGGTGTCACTAGTTTGTGGAAAGAACAGATCCATGCTTAGTTTAGCTTTTAAACTCTAAGATTAATCTGAAAATCTGTGGTAATACTTTGCTAACCCTGGAATCTCAACAGTCAAAATGTTGTAGGACCTTTAAATGGAAAATTAAAATTCAAGATGTGTATACCTAGTGTCAGTGCTTTAAAAGAAGGGAACATTGGAAATTTATGTGGAATCATAAAACTGAAAATAAATATTACAGCTTTCTGTTCCTCAAATGTTGAAGCTAACTTTTGCTTTGGGTGTGTTTTATGCTAAGTTGGTAAGTACATAGTTAAGAAAATTAATTTGTTTGTATTTATCAAACATTTACTAATCACCTATAATGTGTAAATAACTGTACTAACCTTGCATAGAAATATAACCTTCTTTGAAGATTTAGAAATATTGAGTCACAGCAAAGAATTATGCACAACTACTCAGGTAACAATAAAAAAAAATTCTGCCATTTAATATTATGAAATGCCTGCTTTTGTTTTTATTTTATAGAGTTGATTTCATATTTATGAAAAGTTATCTTATTATTATACAAACAATTACAAAAGTAAATGCACTAGGAAGTACAATTGTATCATCTCCAATCTTCAGGAAATAGCCCCCATTCCTATTATTTAACTATTTTAACTAAAGCTTTAACAAAAGTATCAGAAATATTTTAACTGTCAAATAACTGTCAAATAAGAAACACTGTCTTAACAGAATCTAGGATTCTAAATTATAAATCTAGGATTTTGTAAGATTAACACAAAAAATTGTAAACAAGCCCTAAAGTTAATTCCATATTCTTAATGTAGTGTAATCATCAGATATAACAAAGCAGTCCATTAAAAGAAACACTCATCCTAAAAATGGAATGAGAAAAAAATTTCAAACACTATATTCTCAATCTAAGAAAACCCTTATCAGCATACATGTCTAGATACCAGTACATGTATACATGAAAGTTTTTTAAAAGTGTCTTCAATATATACTAAAGCAAATTCCTAAAAAGAGAAATTAGAAATGAAGGGGTGGGGTGCTGTCGTTTTTGCTGAAATAAACAATGAGGTCCACATATGCAATGGATGCAAATTTATAGTTTAATACAAGCCACATCTTAAAGCTTTTAAAGGAAAAACTAGACTTAATATTCATTGGATAATCAAATAGATTTTATGGGTACTAAGTATCAATTATTGCTCTTTCTGGACAAATGCCCAAGATGCAGACACTCTATGCTGTCAGTAATGTGCAATGCCATAAACTTCAAAAACCGATTGAGTTGGGATAGATTAACAAATGCTTAAGAAGAGTAGGCTAGCAAAGTCTTGTCCCTAAGCAAGTGAATAACTGCAAAGAGTGCAAATATACACATAAACCCACACACATTCACACACCCAAACACACAAGCACACAATTCTAAAATAATTCCACGGTCTCATACTAAGAGGAAAACTTGGAGATAAGATGGTACCTTAGCTCACAAAGGCTTTTATTTCCAAACAATATGGTTCGCAAACAGAAGCACTTTTCAAAATTTTGTTTTTGTTTGCAAACTCTGCACTGGGGGACAAACACTACCTCAGCCAACTTTCCCACACAGACACAAATGTGGCCATCTTTCCTAAAATCACAGAACAAATTAAGTTCGTGAACTGAGGAACCACTATATGCTAGCTTGAGTCCTCTGAGAAAGAGACATCACAGCAAGATCAGATGTGCATAAAACCTGACAGATGAAAAATTCCTTAAAGATAAAGCAGGAAAGCAAAGACAGTCTTCAGCAAAATTCAGATCTAACACTCAGGAAGCAGAATCAAGGCATGAGAATAAGATTAGAAGAGTTTTAGACTAAGGCACAGTTCAGGAAAGTTTTAGGCAAGTCCATGGAGAATCCTCTAGCAGAAGTTTCCAGATAAAGGAGTTCTATATCTTATATAAGTAGTCCTGTATTACTCTTATTCCTGTGCTCAAACCCTGCATGGGAGTATTATTATGAGAAGGGGGTCCTCAGTGATAAGCGTGTCCTTAGTGTAAATACAGCTGTGGATTTAAGATAGCCAGAGAGCCCTTCAGTCAATCATGCTCCCAGCAGCAGGACATACGCATATGAATGGGACATGTGCATGGGCATCACAGGAAGCTAGTTATATATGTGGAAAAGATGTATTTCCTGAAGTTGGCAACCATAAATAACATGTATTTTCAGTCTGAAATAACACTATTTGTGTACAGTAAAACCAACCTTTAAAGGGAAATTTAAAATCTTTTCTGGTTGTGAAAAGCACATAGAAAAAGAAAATGAGTTATCTCTGGAATTATATAAGTTTCAAATTCAGTCCTCATGAAATCTCAGTGAAAGAAAAATATCAGTAACACAATCAAAATCTCCAAGTACACAAGTGAGCAAGGAACCATAAGGTTTAGCCAGTAGAAGTAATATGACAGCATACTAAAAATTGTAATCACATACTAGAGTTGCCAAAAATCAGGTGATGAAATAGTTATATTTAATGTGTTTAAAATATAAGAGACAGCTGAAAACATGTACCGCGTACAAAATATTATTAGGGATATAAAATCTGGATTGAAAAAGGAGCAAATCATACTTCCAAAAATGAAAAAATAGTTTTAAAAATTCATTTGCTATATTCAAGTAGGTGTCAGCAAACGATGGTCCCTAGGCCAGCGGTCTGTTCTTACCAGCAGGCCCACTTGATTATGCATCTTGAAGGACATTCTCACGCTATAGCACGGGAATAGTTACAGTAGAGATCATGTGGTTCAGAAGCCTGAAAAATTCATAATTTTGTCTTTTAAAGAATGTTTGCTGATTTCTGTCAACAGATTAGACTCTGCTGAAGAAAGAATTAGTTAATTGGAGGAGAGATTAAACTACCCTGTGTGCAACACAAAACAAAGAAATGGAATATATATGAAAGGGCGGTTGAAAGACAAGGATGGTGAATAAAGAGGGAACTATCTATATATTAAATGAAGCTTCGATGGGGGGAGTAGGAGAACGAATAGGAAAGAGCTCTATTCAAAGAGAAAAGGATGTCTAAGAATGTTTCAGAAAACAACCCTTATATCTAAAATTCAAGAAATCACAGGAAGGTACACTAGGTACCACAAAAGCAAAAATTTCTTCAAGCCAGCCAAAGAAAAATGAGAAATCAACTACAAATTAATGGCAATTTGATGGAGGGGATACTGTTTAGTGATGATATTTAAAAACAGGAGAAGTAGGAATAAGAGTTCCCATGTGCTGAGAGAAAATAGAATTCTATACATAAGGAAATAATCTTTCAGTATTAATGACAAAATAAAAACTAGAGAATATAGTTTACTCAGTAAAGATACATGACAAAATATTCAGCGAAGACCTTGTTTAATATGGGGTAAATCTGAGCGAAGATTAACTTTAATAAAAAATAATAATAATTATGTTTAACATACATAAGGATTAAAATTCAAGATAAAACATATTTGAAATACACTAGAAATAATAGCATTTGATAATATTTAATATGAGGGGGATGATGGTATTAAAATATTCTAAGCTCATGGAATTTCAAGAGGAAAGCAAAGATTTTGTTTCAGATTCTTTTTCAATTGAAAGCGTACAAATGTGAAAGAGAAGTTAATGGCACATAATGATCTTCAAACAAGTAGAAAATAGTGGAATACAAAAGCTAAAAAAAAATGAATCAAGGAAGAAACTGGAACAAAACAAAGCCTGATTAGTTGAAAGCATCTAATGAGATAGGAGGAATCAATCTATTTATCAGTGACAGTACATATAAAGAGATTAAGTCCCTAATGAAAAACAGATTTTTCAGACTACAACTTAAAAAAAAAAATCTTGTCATATGCTGTTTAGTTGTTGGTCCCTAAAATGTAAGAAGAAATAATGAAATTTAAAAGACTGATAAGGACACATGGAACATAATCCAAATGAAAGCTACTATAGTTATAATAATACCATTAAAACATAATTTAATGCAAAAGCCAATATAAAAGATGAAAAGACTATGTATAAAAACTAAGGGTACAATTCACCAAGATGTTGTGGTAATTATAAACTTGCAATTGTCTTAATAACACCGCTTCAAAATATATAATAAATTCAGCATGACTGCAAAGATAAATGGACAAAGCCATTGTCCTTATAAATATTTTAAACACATGTTTCTCAGTAAACCACAAACGAAGCAAACCAAAATCAATCATATGACTTAAGGGACAAATTATAAAGCCTCCCATAGTATATGAATATTGTGCCTATCAATAAACATTCTATCCAAATAAATAAGCAAAATTTAACCTGTGTTAGAATATAAAATTATCCTCAATAAATTTCAGAGTATAGATATCAATCAAACCATATGGCAATTAAATGCAATTAGTAAAAAACACAGTTCCAAGTAAATCAAAGGTCAAAGGACAATAATAAAATTTTCAAATATTTAAAATCGAATAGAAGTAAAATTATTTACATCACCACTTACATGATGAAGTTTATGAAAGAGTTTAGGTAAATTTATGCTTTATAATATATATTCAAATGCTTACACTAGAAAAGAAGGCAAATTCAAAATTAATGTAGCTTGAACATATGCAAGTTTTATCTTGAGTCTTCTCACATGAAAATACCTATGAATTCTGGATCAGAATAAAGGATAAAAATAAATGATAAAGGATAAAAATTTGTGAAAAATTCACTTTTACCTATTGAGGATGATAGTAAGTAGAATGGAGATAACTATAATAAAATTTATTGTGATGATCTGATCATGTACATAAGCATAGGACCTATTCAATTTTGAAACAACACCAAATACTTTTAAATATTTTGTGTAAATAATGTACCTAAGCCTGGAAGTATGCTTTGCAACGTGTTAGCTAGTAGTTATATGCAGTATTTTAGTTTTAATTTTAAATTAGTTAAAATGAATAAAATTTAAAATACAGTTTCTTAGTCATACTAGTCACCAAAGATATAGCCACATATGGTTAATGACACTTGCAATGTACAACAAATACAAAGACAAAGAGATCCATTCCCAATTTTTTTACTTAGATGTTATATGCCACTGGAGCTTGAGAAAAACACCACGAAAGATTTACCTTATCCCACTTAAAAAAAAATTTTTTTCTCATAGAAATCCATCCTTTTCAGAAGAAATGGAATCCCAACTAAAAGGCCTGAAAATGAAATAATCTAAACCTCTCATAAGGATCTTAAAGTTTATATATTCTTTTCCCTAAATCAGAATCAACTTCCATTGTGCCATCCTTGGAATCTTGATTATAGCCCAGTTGCTTGTGTCCCGCATACTTTTAAACCAAAATTATGTCTTCTTTATTTAGTGATAATACAATAATATATTGGCCAGTAGGAGCCTGAAAGTGTTTAGATAGTTGCCTTTGCATAAAGTGATGGAAAAAGAAAGGTGGAAAAGATGAGATGAAAAATGAAGGATAATGTTATTCTCTAGGACTATTGCACAGAGATTAACGTTGAGGTAGGTCACTGAAATGTGTGTAAATCCTGATTAATGTGAGGCTATTAGAAAATAAGAAAACACCGTAAGGCCTCCGTGGATGAGTCTCTCTGCAGGAGCCTGTGAGAATCTCACTGGGTAGGACACCATACAAAGAATAATTGACTTTAAGGCCCCACAACATTTCTCCATTGTGGCTTGTGATGGTTAATCTTGGTTACCAACATGACTGCACTGCCATACCTAGAAAATTCATAAAGCACACTCTGAGGGTTTCTGTGAGGGCGTTTCCAGAGATGATTGGCATTTGAATCAGCAAACTGAGTGGGGAAGACCTGCCTTGAGTGCAGACAGCACCACCCAATAGGTCAGGGCCTCAATGCTACAGAACGTGAAGAGCCAAGACCACACTCACAGGCGCGCCGGACTCCTCCTAAGCAAGTGTGTCATTGCTGCTTATGTGACAAATTCTCCAGCTTGTGAACCTGGACTTACACCAGAGGGCTTCCTGGCCTCCGGAGAGCTTCAAGGCCTCTCACCACAGATGTCTGTCATGCTTGCAGACCTTCATGAGGAAGGTGCTCTGCTAGTCTTTTCATTTTTTTCCCCATTCATTGACTGTCCCTGCTCCAAACACGTGATAAGCTGACTTCTGTTCTAACATGTTCCTGCTTTCTAGCATTCTGTTTTATTTTCCTTAACCAATATTCCTATTCCCGCTATCCCTAGTTTAATTTAGCAAGGAGAACTGAAGTCTTTCTTTGAAAATTAATAGTACAGTGATTACCTCCGCATTGATTATTGTTACTTACTTAAACTACAGCTTTCTCTGAAACTTCTAATTACCTTTGTCTACTGGTAATGATTCTCTACTGAAATTCCATGAGCTAGTGTAATTTTGCAAGCAAACGTAGCAACATTCTCAATACTTTAGGTAATAAATTTCTCATCACTGCCCAGATTCTTAGCTAATTCAATAATTACTCTTCATGATGAAACAACAAATAGGACAGTAGACATTAATTAATTTGCTAATGGCTGCTGTCTATTTATAGCCACAGTAACTTTTCTTTTTTTTACTACAAATAGCAATAGATGTAAATATATTTTGGCAATATTATTAACTAAAAAATACAGTTTTCACTAGTGAAAAAATATGTTGAAATTGTTATCTTTGGCAAATGAAAATTTTTTTCCTTTTTATGTATTATTTACATTTTTCTATATAGAGCGAGTGCTACTTTATCATCGGGAAAAAGGTAAAATAATCTTAATCTTTTAAAAAACAATCAAAATTCTATGGCCAAAACTCTATATGGATAAAATAAGTTTTTTCAGTCCTACCTTTGAAGGATACATACACTTTCAAAGAAAGGGATCTATTTTTAGAAGGACAATGAAAGTTTGCATGCTTGTCCAAACCTATAAAATCTGACTTTATTTTCATTTTTTGAATCCACGTACACAAAAGTTTCTTACATTTTGTTTTCAAAGCCACAAATTTGCTAGAATGCTTTTTTATTTGTCTTCATAGAAAGCTGCTTTGAATGTTTTTGTAAATTCAGTACTTTGTAGTCAACAATGCATTACTTGGAAAATCTTTTCAACTTTTCAGGTACACTTTCAGCAGAAGTGATTTGCTAAAACCTGCTTTGATGCACTCAAGAAAGTGTGGTACACTAGAAAAATTATAAAAGGTTATAATTTTATAAAAAATTATAAAAGGCTTCTCCCTCCTAATGTGTTACTTAATGCTTACCAGCAACTAATATAAAGTTTCAACTTCCCTTTAGAATAATGCATGTCCAAAACAACAAGAAATTTTCTCCAGTTCCTAAAAAATATGGCCCATATGTTTTTAGTTCTAATAAATTATGGATTTTTTTCACATAGCAAAATGGTATTCCTTAGCACCAAAAAAGGCAAATTATTTACATTTTCTAGTGGAAAAAGGTTATAAGCCCAAAGAACATTCTGCATATAGAAATTAATGTAGTGATTAAAGTAGGAGAAAGAATTAGATTTCATACATCTTCAAATGTGGTGCTATGAATTCCTCAATAGAGAAACTGAATTTCATTAGCACTGGCTCAAAAAGGATAATATTTAATCCACATTATTATCAACAATGTGGAGATGAATACTGAGTGCCCTATAGATTCTATTTTTATTGCTACATTTTAGATATACATAGTGATAACATTCAACATAGGAAATTTGTACCTGTACATGATATATCTTGATTCTTTTTTTCCCATTCCTCTCCCCTCCTTTCAAACCCTCTTACCCTCCTTTACAAAAGTTTTGTTTCCATTTTTTCCTTCTGTTCTCTTTCTTTCTTGTCCCATCCTTCCTTTCTCCCTCCGACCTCCCTAGTTCCTCTTCCCATTTGAATATTTTCTTTCCATTTCCCAAAATCTATTATATATTTAAGTCCTTATTTACATTTTTGGTTTCTCACACCAGAGAACAATGAAGTAATTATACATGTGCGTCCAATTTATTTCACTTAAGAGTATGGTCTCAAGGTGCATCCATTTAGCTAGAAATATCTCAAGCTTGTCCTTCTGTATGGAAGAATAGTACTCCATTATATTAAAAAAAAAACCACATCTTCTTTATCCCTTTACCAGTTGATGGGCATTTGGGCTGTTTCCAAGATTTAGTTATTACAATCTGTGATGCATATTTCACTATGGTATGATGCTTTTAATTCTTTCAGGAAGATATCAAGGAGGGGAATATCTGGGTCAAATGCAACCACTAGTCCTAGTTTTTTGAGGAATCTACACATTGATTTCCACAGGGCTTGCACCAGTCTACAATCCCACAAACAGTGGAGAAGGGTTCCTTTTTCCCCACAGCTCCATCAGCATTTGTTATTGGTTGATTTCTTGGTAAAAGCCATTCTTTCTGGAGTGAGATGGAATTTCATTGCTGTTTTAATGTGCATCTCTCAAATGACTAGTGATGTCAAATACCTTTTCGTATATATATTTGCCACTTAAACTTCTTCATCTGAGAATGTCTACTCATTTTAGATGCCTAGATACATATGATTTACCAAAGCTTAATTGAGAGGATATAAAAATTCTAAATAAACTTATATCAGTCAATGAAATTGAAGAAAAACCTACCAACAAAGAAAAGCCCAAGCCCTGATGGATTTACTTGTGAATTCTCCAAGAAATTTAGAGAAGATGTAATGCTGCTGCTTCTCAAACTGTAGATTCTTAAGAGAGACCTAGAACTCTTTCAGCATTATTTGGAGGTTTTCTGAACCCTTGACATGCAGCAATTTAGTACTCCTAAGCTTTTTCAAAATTTAGGAGGAGACAGAATCAGGCCTAAAGTATTAGTAGGAAAAAAAGAGGAGACATTACTCATAGGACAAATGTCCTACAAGATTCAATTTGCATATGGAGAATATTTCACAGAACATGTGAACCAATAGTAATGGTTTTTGTCATTCCTTGTCACCAATCAAATATGGTGGTTCTCTCCACATCCTGTTTCTAGCCATTCTTCGTGTATCTTTGTCATTCTCTTTTTATTCTGTAACCTATAGCTTCATATCCTTTGTCATTTGCTCTAAAATAATTTTTGATTGTTTTCCAAAGTAATTGTAATTGTAACTGTTTTGATGTTAACAAGTGTATGGGTTGAATTGTGTCTCACAAAATTTCATGTGCTGAAGTGCAGTAGTTCTTAATTTCCTTCTATTTGGAGTTAAAAGTCTTTAGAGAGATAATTAAGTTTCAATAATCTCATTGAGATGGGCCATAATCTATTATGACTAGTGTCCTCACAAAAAGAGGAAATTTGGGCACAGACATGTGTAGAGGGAAGACACGTGAAAGCACAGCCTGAAGATGGGTCAACTACAAATTCGGAGAGAGTCCTGGAATAGACCCTTCCTCATGGCCCTCAGAAGAAACAACCCTGAAGCCTCCTAACTCTCAGACTTCTACCCTCCAAAACTATAAAAAAGAAAATTTTTGTCATTAAGCCTCCATCTGTGGTATTTTTTTACAGTAGCCCTGGGAAACTAATATATCAGGCTTTCTGAATTAATTCAACATTTCATGCCATAAGTTGCATGTCTAAGAGAATTCTGTTGTCAGAACTGGCCTTGATTTCTGGAAATGCTGGGGTTAAATTGGGAGTCTGAATTAAATCAGTGGTTTGGGGCAGAAGGCAGGATTCTGCCCCCAGATGGACAAATTCTATATGTCATCTGTTATGTGAACATGAGAGCAAAAAGCTGTCCGGGGATAACAAAAATAAACCAGAAGGTTCACCATATGTTCCTATTACAGAACAAGGAAAAGTGTCTTCTGTGAGACCCGAAAGGAGGAAATTTTAGTGAGCAAGGTTCCACTTGTTCTCGTTATTGGGTGATATGAAAATGTACTTGTTAACAATTTAAATGAAGATGAAATATCTAATCCAGTGAAATAGCTAATAATTTCAAATAAGTTTAAAACATATAATTTTTCTTTCAAAATTGGAAAAATCAGATCCTCCTACATTTCAGTAAGTTAAAAAAAAAGGTTCATCTTTTTCACTGTATTACAAAAATTTAACCAATTATTTAAATACAGATGACCAAAACTTGCATATTTTTCATTAATTTTATAAGATAATATAACAAGAAATATAAAAACCACAATTTTCTCAAATTTATTCCATATAAGAATTGACTGGTTGAAACAACACCTGCCAGAGTGAAGCTTGGGATAAAATGTAAACAAACGCTTGCCTGATTGAAGCTCAAGGTAAACTGTTAAGTGGTTAAAAACAAAATGTGAAAATCTATAGAAAAGGAAATAAAATGTTTATTATTAAGAAAATCACAAAAGTCTCAGACAGTATTCAGTGGAGCCAGACGTCCAGCTATCATTACTAATTATTGTTTCTCCATTTTTAGTACAAACGGAGACTTACCTACAGAAATTTCTAAAACTCCTTTTTTTTTTTTTTGGTGGTGCTGGGGATCAAACCCAGAGCCTTTTGCATGCAAGGCAAAAGCTCTACCACTAAGCCACATCCCCAGCCCCTCTAAAACTCTTAATAGCATTATTATGTGTTGTTCTGAGTACGATTTATTAATGATGAAACATGACACAATATTGGTGATCTTTTTGTCACTTTAAAAGACAAGTAGTGTTCCTAGATTTAGGATATAACAATACAGGCTATTCAGCTGTTATAGCTTGTATCTAGATGTCCTGCCAAATCCTCACATGGTCATAGGTGGGGCTTTTTGGACATGGCTGGATTTAGGGGTAGGTGAATTTGAATTAAGGGTGTGATACTGGGACTAAAATTATGGATGATGGAAGCCCCACCCTGAGTGTGGGTGGCACCGATGAATCAGCTGGTACCCTCGATAGAATATAATGGGACAGAAAGAAGGCAGGCTGCAGCTGCAGCTGTTGCTGCTGCTTGCTGCTGTCTGCTTTCTGCCTGCCTTGCTATGAACCTTTTCTCATCTGTGGTGCTCCTCTGCTGAGCCACCCTGCCTTGGAGCCAGGTGATTATGGACTGAAACTTCTACAAACTGTGAGCTGCAATATATCTTTCTTCCTTTAACTTGTGGGTGTTGTGTATTTTGTCTCAGCAATGAGAAAAGTAACTAAGAGAGCAGTCAAATTTACATTTTAGATAAACTATGAGCACATCTTTACTATAGTAAGTCTCATATAATTTGTATAAATGTACTTTTAAATATTGATTTGCTTACTTTCCAAGCTTCTCATTCTTTTTTACTTTCATTTTATTTTACATAAAAATAATAATATCATAACATTTATCATACACTATTTGGGACATACTTATGAAAAGATTATTCCTATTTTTTTTCAAATTTATCTGAGTATTGTGTTATTCTACCTGGAAACCCTATATAGAACCTTCATTTTGACAGGAAAGCCAATAGCCTTTCTTTCACTCTCTTCTTCAAGATGCCTCTCTTAGCTTTACACCTCAAACCTTTAAAAACACACAGGAGGGCCAGTGAGATGGCTCAGCGGCGTAAGCGCCTGCCTGTCAAGCGCGAGGGCCCAAGTTCGACTCCCGGAACCCACATACGAAAAAAGGGCCGGTGATATTGCTCAGCGGCACGGGCGCCAGCTGGTGCGCAAGGTCCTGAGGTCAACTCCCGGTACCCACAAAAAAAAAAAAAAAACACATGGAACATTTGAATTTACAATGTCCTCACACTATCAGGTTATTAAAGAGTATGTCACATCACAACTGAAGTGGCTGCTGTCAATTGCTGAGTTGGTTCAGGGTAGGAAAACTTGAACATAATCCTCTCCTTAATCCATATTTTTGTTGCCTGAACCCCATGGGATAAAGACTCCCCTAATGTCTTGCTTCTTACTGACACAACCAGGTGGTGACTCATTGATGGAAACTTCCCTTGGTCTCTCTTGTCTTTAAATTTGCACTTTCTCTTGACTCTCAGATGATAAAAACAAATCCCTCTCAGTGCTACATTATCTAACTGAAGTACTACTTAAAATATATCAGCATGAGATCTTGAAGGGTTTTTAATATATTGTTAAGTATGTGCATAAAGATAACTTTCCCATGGCAGAAGAGCTTGTTATATGTTGTTTAGGGAACACTCTTCCCTAGCTAGTCATTCGCCTGTTCACAGGTTACCTTATGGAGCTCCTAGAGAATACTCATTCTCCACCTCCTTTCCCTCTCAACTAAAAGTAAGCTACCATTCCAGGTTAATATCCAGATTTTAACCTGGATAAGCTTTCAGACTTGTGTAACTCATTTGTATATTTATTTTTTTAATTAACTCCTATGGCTTGGGAAAAAATGAAAGGCCAAAAGGTTGCAGGCCATTCTGAATGCAAAGTATTTCTAGAAATGTATTCAAGAATGTAGCTATCTTCCAACTGTATTTCATAGCAAGAGCAACTATTAAGTATTCTGTCAAACACTGTGTTAGACTCTTAAAATAGATAATTTTAATCAATCTACCCTACAGGAATATTACACTATCATTGTTTTTATAGCAGAGTATTTGCTTAGAATATGTGAGGCCCTGGGTGTAACCCTCAGTACTGTATAAAAACAAAGTAAAATAAAATAGACTAAGAAAGGATAAGCAGCTTAGAACATGAAGGAATCAATATTTAAAAGCTAGGCACAGAATAAAAAAATAACATGTTCTCACTCATGTGGAAGCTTAAAAAGTTGATTTCGTAGAAGTACAGAGTAGAATGGTGGCCACTAGAAGTTAGGAAGGGGAAGGACAAGGGGGAATAGAGGGCAGTTGGATAATGTGCTCCAAACTACATTTAAAAAGAGTAAGTTATGTCCTACAGCACAATAGAGGGATTATAATAAATTTATATCTATATATCTATAGGTAGATATAGATAGATACAGATATAGATATAGATACAGATATAGACATAGATATTCTTAAAAAAATGTAAAAGAAAGGAGTTTGAAGGTTCCCAACCCAAAGCAATAATCAATATTTAAAGAGATAGAGATGCTAATTACACTGACTTGTTCATTATACCATGTACATGTATTATCACACTATATTTCAAAATATGTACAATTACGTGTCAATTAAAAGTTTGAACCATTGGCAAATAACTCACATTTGTCAGAAAGCTCACATTTGTCTAAAGCCTCATTCACTCATAGGTGGGTCTTTGGGGAGGTGATTGGATCATGGGGTGTGATAATTATCTGTGGATTATTTCACTGCCAAGTCTATGACCAAATATGCTGTTGGGAGGCGAAGCCTGGTTGGAGGATGTGGGTCACTGTGGGTGTGGCCTGGAAGCCTTTATTCCTGTCCCTCCTCCCTTGATCTCTCTCTTTGCTTCTTGCCTGCATGCCATCAGCTGTCTCTCCTCTGCGATGCCCCTTTGCCTTGGAGCCAGCTGACTATTGACTGAAACCTCTACAGTCTGTAAGCCAAAATACACATATCTTCTTTAACTTGTTGGGTCTCACCGATGAGAAAGTAACTAAAAGATGCTTCATACTTCTCCTAATCCTCCTGTTCATTCCGTGGGGCTCTTTCTTTAAGGCAGAGCTTGATGGAGCTTCTGCCCTAAACCATCATCGAATGGTCTACAGTTGGAAGAATCCCTATTGTAATTTTTCAACAGATGAAGGAAAGGAAAAGGTGGTGGAAGAAGAAAGAAATTCTCAATTTTATCAAAACTGATTGGAGGAACATTTGAATTTCTTAAACTCTTAGAGTAACATGGTGGATAAAATCTATAATAACATTAAGACAGGGTGAAAAGTGCTATTTTTTAGGACTAACACATTTTAAGTTTTTGTTATTTGTGTAGGAATTCATCCCAAATTCTAGGATAAAAAAATATGGTCCAAGTTATGGACTTATAGGTGAACTCTCGAAATACAATCCATATATAAGGTTCACTTACATAAATTACATAATATTGGTGTGTATATATGCATGGATGTTCCTGTGTGGAAAGAGAAGAAAGGTTACAAATATTTTTAATTAAATGTTTGTTTGTAAGTATAATTAAGAGCATAGTATCTGGAGTCTAGAGCTAACCTGTAATCAAATTGTGACTCAGCTGTTTCTTAGCCCCGTGACTTCAGAGAACTTCCAAAAGGACTTCACTCTGCTTAGCTAACAGTTTCTTCTTAAAAGTTTTTTAAGAAATAAATACAATAAGAACTTAGTGTTCAGTAAATGTTAATTAGCATTATTGTAGTTATTGCTGATGTTGTTTTTGGAGGGTCTTAATTTCTAAAAGGCCTAATGAACCCAGAAGAAGTGACCTGGATATTTGTTTTTCTATCCAGTAATGCAGTCTGATCTTTGAAAAGTGTTGTGTCATGAAATGAAGAAAATTCATATGTTACTTATTTGCATAAGCAGAGAAATTGAGAGGCAAGTAAAACAACATTTTCAGATTAAAATGCCTAAAACTAACCTTATGCCCTCAAATTTGGATGAAAATAAACTGAGGAAATGCAGAACTCTCCCTCTCCAATATCTTGAAGACAAAACTTGTTTTAGCTTATTTCTTTTTTTACATCTTCTGAGAGATGGAAGAACTTTAAACCTGTATGCTCTCTCTCATTTTCTAACAATCATTTCAGTAAACTACCTAAGGTTATGTCATACTTTGTTAAGACACATCATTTTAGAATGAATATTAGGAGCCTTTTTTAACAAAATGGAAAGTCAAATTTGTCGTGGTGCACGCCTGAATTCTTAAATATAATGAATGGTGTAATGCAGGCTTCCATTACTCTCTTCAAAGAGATTTAAACACATATATAGGCACCATGGTAACTTTTAACATTGATGAAAACCCAAATCTAGTTGAAATTCTACAATATGTCACATCAAAAATGCACGTATACTACTTTGTTTTAAAGAGAATATTTTCAAGATAAGTGATGCTACTACTAGGGAAATAATAGTATTCAGTCAAATATACACTAGTTTATTTCTATAAGGTGCTCCATCGAGCAACAACATATTTTGCCTTATTTTGATTGTTTAAATATCACACCTGTACCTCGGTCTTCTCTCTGACCCAAGAGCCCTTCATGGTATTGCAAGAGAATACTGATAGTGTCTGCAAGTAACTTACCAGAGTGGTTTGTTTTCATATTTTATAAATAAATACTAGGCACTGTCATATGAAAACAGAATGCCCAAGTCTGGTTTCAATCCCAACAATCCATCTGTTGTTTAAGTAGAAAGAAGTGGTCATTGGTACATCAATCTGTGGCACATTTCAATAAATGTAATGGCAACATCTTCTGATGTTTAGTTGGATTAGAAATAAAGAGCAATAGTAAGAAGTGATGCCCTTTCCCATTCAGTCCCCAGAATATCACAGTTCACTTGATTATATATATACCAATCGGGCTCTCAATTGCCTTTTTAAGAAAGCTTGTATTTATATGCAGTCTTATTTATGGTATACTTAAGAGGATTCCAAAATTCTTCTGTTTTTTATATGACAGCTCTTACTATTTATTTATATGCCTTTTTGTGTTTTTCAAAATTTAAAGCATCAACCATAATGCTTAGAATTCTACCCAATACTCCAATCTACTGCTTCATTTAGATTGGCTGAGATGGAAATACCAGTCTCTAAGCAAATCAACAAACTACTTTCCTCATCTATCCTGATTTCAATTAATTAAAAAATTATCTTATTAGGTGTACTCTTAAGGTTTCTATTTGGCCATTGTATTCAGTATGTCCAGTTTAATATTCTGGCCTTTTTATTAGTATTTGATAAATGATAAATAAACTGAAGGTGCATGGAGGTTATGTATTTTATTTTATAATAGAATGTTGGTTCAAATGAATTATTTCCAAAAATGAAATACTATTTATCTCAAAAAGTGCATATGATATCTTAGCCAAAAGATGATTTAGAGAGAAGTTAAAGCACTCGCTTTTTTCATTTTGAGAAAGAAGAATAAGAGAATATAGTAACTAGCTATAGTAAAATGAATATAGTAATCATTGAATAAACATAATGCTATTCTTCTATTTTCAATATCATTTGTATAATAACTTCTGTGTCTAAAGCGAGGATAACAAAATAAAATGCATACTTGTAATGCTAATTTCTTGGTGAGATAATTGTAATACCTAAGTGATTTCTTTATACTGAACACAGCAATTTAGAGTTTAAATATATTCTGTGAAAAACAAAAATTAATTAATTCGAAGAAGACAAATTATTATGTTCTGCCACAGAAAACCCCTTTTCTTTTGGGAAAATAAACTAAATACTAAATACAGTCATCATCCCACCCCAGTTTTTTCAATGTTACAAAAAGAGTAAGGTTGAAAAGCCTCAAGGGAAGTTCTTCAATAAAATAACTGTTTACCAGCCGCCCTTGCATTGTCCTCAAATATCATATAAAATATATTTTTTTTCATGTAACTGTCACAATTCTCTCTAACCAGAGAATTAGGTTTATTCCTTTTGTAACAGAAGTTTTTATGCACCATTTTGGAATCATCCTATTATTACAACAGAAAATACTTCATGCTTTTTGGCTTCCACAAGAATTATGAATATTTGAATGAGAGAGAGAGAGAGCGAGAAGACAGAAAGAAGGAGAGAGAGGCATGCTACAGTTTGGAGCTGGGAATATTTACGTGTTTTGGTGGTGGAAATGGGTGGACTTTGTCAGTCTTTGGTCTTGGTCTTGGCTTGAGGTGTAGGAAAGGATGGCCTACACAGAAAGGAAATGGTCCATTGATAGGGGAAAGACCATTTTGCAGTGAAAAGGTGGTCTATTCACAGGTGAAAGAGGATATTTGCAAGTAAAAAGAGAATGGCTGAGCCTATCTGCAGAATGAAAGGGAAATTGCCCAGGCTTATTGTGTTCTGAGAGAAGAGAAAGGAAAATACAAAACAAGATAAAGCAAAACAAAACAAACAAACAAACAAACAAAAACTTTCAACTGGGCTTGGGTCCTGAAGCTGCAATTTTCATTTATAAAATTATTATTTTCCCTGACTCCTTTTTATCTTCCTTTATTTCTTCTGTCATACCTGAGGAGTATTGTACTTCTGCTCACAACACAGTCAAGAAATGTGCTTGCCTCTGAGCAGCAGTATAGAAAAGTACAGAACTGGCTGGGGTAATCATCTTCCATATAGCACCTCTTACTTTGCCCTTCTCAAGAAACAAATATTGTAACTATGTGTCAAATTTTCAAATAATTTATATTGAATAAAAATCTTGGAAAGTAGAAAAACATAATAAACTTGAGAAAAGCAAAATAAACCCTAGGGAAATATGCATAATAGTTGAGTTTCTGATGTACTTAAAAACAATTATCAAAGGAATATAGAGATTCCATTCATTGGTGCAGAGCTACGCTATCCAAGGAATTAGGTGGGTCACTTTCAAAACGCATAAATGCATTTCCACTGATGCGCTAAGTAACTCCAACAGGCAAGTAAATGAAAGCTGCCACTCCCTGCTTTAGATTTCTCCCAAAAGTGTGTCTTTGGTGATTCTTATGATATAGAAGAAATGTAACTTCCAACCTGTTAGATGTCAAATGTGCAAAGACTGTGTTCCCATAGCATCAAGGAATGAAGTCAGGAACCAAAAGAACTTAGGAGGATTTTACTGGAAATAAGGAGAAAAGAATAGCTCCTCGATTTCTAAGAGGAGTCTCAAATGGGGTGGTCACTCAGGCACTTTCTCAGGGGTAATTTATACAGCAAAGTCATAATGTAGGTAGTGGGGGTCAAACTAGAATAAACTAGGATAGCTGCTTATCTTAGCTTGATCCAATTAAGGAAACAAGTCAGGTAGCAAGGGTGCTTGGAAAGAACAAAGGCATTTTGGAGAAGGGATGGGTCCAGAAGCTCTGGTCACCCACCTGGGTGACTGATGCTTATCTAGGCTCACTGGACCAAGTGGTGCTAATTACAGTATAATTTCAAGTTACTGTTTATCCCTCAGGGAGCCATGTAGGTCTGGCCATTGCATCTTTATCTTGAGTCCTGGCCTTTTTCAGATTCACCTCCAGCCACAATTCTGATGTCTTTCTTTTTTTGTTGACTACTTTGAGAGCCCAGTTGCTCTCAATTGTATATTAATTTCTGTCTAACTTACCTGCCAATAATACTTATCATCAGAGCTCAAATATGGCACTATGCCAAAACACTGACCTAAAAGCTCTGGAAAACAGGAAAGTCTCCTTTTATCCCACAATGGACCATCCATGTTTTCTCATTTGCATGAGCATAGTAAATTCCAAGAAATGGTAGAGGATACTGGGATTACTCCCATTAAGCTTGACTTTATGTCCTTTTCATATGGCTTCTGCCCAACTGTTTAGAAAAAGGGAGAATAACCATTCCTTATCAAGGGCGCAGAGGTCACACAGAATGCTTTCCTAAATAAACTTTTATCAGTAGCATCTAATTTTGATTGATAATCCAATTTAAAAAGTTATCTACATTGTTTCATAATTAAGTAGAAACATTTATAGGATAGTAAGAATAATGATCATCATTTCATTAAGGCATTCAAAATATCAGCAACTACAGTGAAAAATAAATAGATAGATGATAGATAGAAAGATAGATACAGATAGATGATAGAAAATTTCCTTTAGTTCTTAAATTAGCGCTATGTGATAAGAACAGTGGATTAACATCATTCATACATTTAACTTATGTCAACTCTATGCGAAAGATACATGCACCTTATGGCTTTTTTTTTTGCCTGCTCTCTTTTATAAAAAATACTATTTATTAAAAGTAGACTTTGGATAGATACTTCCCATAGACTAAACTTTCTCCGTGTATTTACACATACTTACTCCTGTACAGTATTGTATACATGGAAGCACATGAGCAGTAATTCATGGACACTTTACATTTTAAAAAGTAATTTTATTCTTTTCAATATTTATTTTATTTACTCCTTATAGTACCTTAGTGAGGCAAGAAATTAGGTTGTAACAAATCAGCTGGGCCAGTGAGCTTGACCTGTCTACTACAGAGATCTAGGAAATACACAGCAAAGCAATTCACAAAGCCCTACACCTGAGACCAGTTAGTGAGCTCTATTTTCAGTTCTCGTGAGAACTGGAGCAGGGTTTTGACAGGATGACCTAGACCTGAAGTCAGCCTAAAAAGGGGGAGATACAAAAGATGGCTGCCATGAAGTTCTTGGCCGCTGTGTTCTCTCTTTCACAGTGGTCTGTCCTCACTCTGAAGACTATCCTTTTTTCTACTTTTAATTGTCCTGCATTTGTTCTACAAAGCATGTTTTTCCTACCCTAATAAATACATACCTTGCCATCTTTTGTACTTATCTTGACTAATTATTTAGACTAATTATTTAGACAGAAAACACCTCCAGCAACAGTTTGCCATGAGTCCAACTGAAATAGTGAACATTATTCCTAGCAGACAACACAAAAATCTAGGAAATTCACTAAGGCTGTTATGGTTTGGGTTTTAAATGTTCCTCCCCGAAAAAGTCTCCCACAGGCAATATGCTAAAGAATTAGTTGCCAGCCTGTGACATTACTGGAAGGTGGTGGAACCCATAGGAGGTGTAGCCTTGTGGAAAGAAGCTTGGTCATTGTAGAGATGCCTTGGTAAGGGATACTGGGACCACTCCCTCTTTGCTTCCCAGCTACCAATGAGGCAAGTGGCTTTGCTCTGTCATGTGGTTCCCCATGATGTTCTACCTTGCCACAGCCCCAAACCAACACAGTCAAGGGAACATGGCTTGAAGCTGCAAAGAATAGTTAAGTTAGTTAGCTTATGAGTTCGGCAGCTAGCTAGCTGAGAGAGAGTTGCGTGACCAGCCATATTTATGGAAATTGAAATAAGAATAGACAGCGAAGTAGGACTTTGGACCAAGAATGAACTTCATCAGGCAACATGGAATGCAGCCCCATCTGTACCAAAGGAGTCACAGCCATCCCTATTAAACTCTTGAGTTTTGAGGAACTTGAAGTGCAAAAATCTAGCTTTTCTCTAAAATCCCAGTTTCCTTTAATTCCTACATGCCAAAGAACTGGGTTAGACAGCCTGAGTTCCAATTGATCATTTTCTTTTTCTTTTTTTTTTTTTTAATACGCGGGTACAGGAAGTCAAATTCAGGACCTCACGCTTGCCAGGCAGGCGCTTATGCCGCTGAGCTATATCACCTGCCCCCCAGTTGATCATTTTCAATCCATAGAGCCACCTATGATAAGTGGCCCCAAGACAATTGAGCAATTCCTGTGCTCTGCTTACATGTAATAATCTCCAGATGGAGGGGCCACGCGGTCAGTCACTCAGGACCGTCTCCTGGAAATCCAGGAGCTAGTCCTATTTCTAATAAAACTCTCCTAACCTCTTTCTTTGTTTCATGATTTCATTCCTCAATGTTTGCAGAGCCGCAAACTGGGTACATACAGTATTGTCAGTGGCAATGGAGAGATGATTTCATCTCTTGCTCCCTTAGTTTCTCAGCTAAGATCAGGAGTCCTGTCTTCTGGTCAAGAAATCAAAGTCAGTTGAATTGTTGTGTGGGTACCACAGGACTCAGTCTGGACAGAGAGTACGCCCGTGTCTGACCACGTGTAGGTTACATGAGGTTAAAGAAAATCGAGTTGATTCTAATTATGCACCAAATCACTTAAAACAGTCTTATCTATTTTGGAGCAGAATGTTAATCTGGGATCACCACTGGAGTTCCCTAAGTACTCCAGAATCCTCTGCAGTTATCCGTGTGCCCTACCAGGCAATTCCCTCTGATGCCTTGGTATAAAATCCTGGACTTGTGAAGTTGGAATGAACTTCAGTGAGGACCACACGCACGGATGATTCACTCTCAGGGTGATGGAACAGCGAAGAAGAGAAGTTTTGCCTCTTATAAGGTATCCATTGGAAAACCATCTTTAATCCTCTTACACTTTAAAGGAGTTTGGATGGAATTGAATTGAACAACAACTAAAAAGTGTTTTTGAGATATTTTAAAACAAGATACTTTAAAGTCCAGTGCTTTTATTCTTTGGAAGATTGAAAATTATCAGGCTTTATTTTTGATGATGCCACTGCTGTATTTGGAACTATCCGTATGTTTTCCTTTGCTAGGGCTTCCTTTTGCTTGCCATGGAGGAAAGGGAAATGTTTCATAGAAGCTGAATTAAAGGGCAAAGTCAGCTAAGTACAAGGTTACAGCAAGACTGAGCCAAACCTTTATGTCAAAGTAATTATACAACACGTTTCTGCATTGACCCAAAGATTTCACTATAGAATTGAACAGTTTAATACTGTCAGACACTCTTTACCATTAATAGCACAATGAAAGTCTATGCTATATTAAAAAGAGGCCTACTCTTTTGGATGAGAGAAAACCGTATAGCTATAAATTTAGTCACATGAAATAAACCTCAGAAAATACACATTTCAGTTGTAGCTAAATGTCATGGTGTCACTCTCACCAGCTATTATTTAACCACAGGTAAAATCTCCTAAAATATTGCTTCTCAGTATGGAAAGCCCAAATGCTAAGTGCCCAAATGTTAATCACTTTGCTCATACCCTTAAAAATAATGGCACTTTCATGCTTACGTATATACCTTATAAAGCTTTACATTATCATGCTATGGGATTGTAAAACTGATTTCACAGCAAGTGGCTTATTAAAACTCCGGCCGTCACACAACATTCCTGTGCACTGGATTTTCAATTTTGTTGTCGCTCTTGATTCTCTTTTGCATATGTATTTGCTGGGAAAACCAATTACCAGATGGCACATGGTTATTTTTACATTTTGTATGGAGGGCTTCCAGCTGATAATTATGACATTATAGGAAGATTCCTATGCTCTGCTTTAAGAATCTTTGGCAGAGGCTATCATAAGCTTTTTCATTTGACTCTACACCTCTTGACTGATATATATATTTATAAATTATTTGCAGATTACTCTTAGATATCAGGAAAGAATTTCCTTTCTTTTAAGTGGGTTTCCACAGATACAATGGTCATGAAACAATAAATTGTGTTTTACATACCCTGGGTCCATCAGCAAACTAATGTATGCTTAAAATTTTCTAGTTCAAGGTAACTCAGGACAAATTGTCATAGCTACTGTGTGTCAGAAAAGCTACACTGTCCCATGGTCTATGTGTGACTTGGGCTTTCAGACCTGTCAGGGGGCATCTGTGTTACAGTATCCAGTCATTTTTTTTTCTTTTTTTATTAGCTTTCTTGCTTTAATGTCTCTGAGGGAGGTTTTAAGAGAGAAAAAAGGAGACTGAAAGCAAAGGTAATAGTACAAAATGACTATAATTACAATTATGTAGTCGTAATAAATCCAGAATGGCAGTGTAACACACCAGAGTAGAGCCAGGCTTAAAACACATTAGAATTAGAATTAATAGGCTATACTTTTGTTGGTGTATCAGCCCTCAACTCAAAATACATCTTAGTTCCTAGAAAAACATTATGTTGTGTTCCTGCTATGCTGCCAACTTGGACAGTTCTTTTCAATTACTTTAATTACATTATTTAAAATGTAGAATGTGTGAAATACTATTTTCTAGACTGTCACCAATGTTTTCCTTTTGATTCACCCTAGTTACAAGAAGTGGATTTTTCTCCTAAATGCATGCAGTATTGTTGCTGTTTGGACGTTTTTATTTTTTAATACAAGAAAAGATTGATTATTAGAGCACCACCACTCTAATATTGTTTAAATATGCTATACATTTTAGGTAAATGTTGCTCTAATATTACTTTTAATGTGGGCTGTGAAAAATGTCTTTAGACAGCTTAATTAAAATTCAGAAAATTTTTTCAGCTTTTTATCCTGTTTCAATGATAAAAATAAAATGCAGTGTGCTTGATACGAGAATTAGTCCCTGGTGAATAAAGGAAGGACTCAGTAGAAATCTGTGTAATTCCAGACTGTATTTTCTGTTCAACCCCAGTGAACATGAAGCTTGCATAATTTGGCACTGCTGTCTCTATATTTGCATTTAGCACACATACATTAAGCTAATTAATCATGTTGTGTCCTAACTCTCCCAAGCATATGAATTAACTATTCAGCTAACTGAAAATAAAAATTGTCAATTCTTCAAATAATATCTATACCAAAAATTTATTTGATTCTATTTCTAGATTAGGTAAGCACATATTTATTGACAGCTGATGCACTTTCTAGAATGTCTCTCCTCTTTTTGAACATAATTTTTGTTTGATTAATACAATGAAAAGTTACATGCAGAATAATTTAAATGTACATAAACTGATGGTTTGCATCTTTTTTTCCATAAAGAACAGTAAAGTAGTCAAAGTTCCTTTAATGAACCAAGCTCTTTATTAGGCTGATAAAAATAAAAAATGGAAGCAGATGGAATAATGGAGTAAAAATTACAACTGAATTCTTATGATTCCTGATACGAAAACATCTTCTAAAATAATTGCACACTTGCTAGTGCTCAAATCCACGAAGCATGGCCAGGCTAAATGCTGACATTCATTATGAGTGGCCATCTCTTTAATCCTTTCACTGCTCCTGACCCTCACTCTCAAGATTAGCATCCGGCCACAGTGAGTCATTGGGTTATTGGGTAAGTTGTACAATCATTAACTTAGAGCAGGGTTCTGATCAGTGTAGTGCAAGGTTAAGGTAGTCCTTGCTCTTCTTGACATTTTTCTTCTCTCATTTTTAGTTAAGCAGACAATCTGATGTCTGTGGAAGATTTTACAAGGGTTGCAGTTGGAAAGTTTTCTCTAAAATCGTATTAATGAAACAAAATAATGGGGAACCAACTAAAAATGGGCCCTAATTTAAAGTCACTTTGCCAAATTAAGGCATAGCCTTTCACCCACAGCACTATCCGCCCTGCCCCTACTCATCTTTTTCAGGAAACTTCTGTGGATCATGTAACATTCAACATCAAAGCACCTAACTGTAAGCAGTTTAAATAAAACTTGGAACAATGTTAAATTAAAACAGATATTGCCAACTTGGATAATATGTTTCCCAAAAGATGGTTTTCCAAAAGGTAATATAGTTCCCAAAAGATAGAAGACAGGAAGAAACTAGTGTGTTCTGTGTACTAAAGATTGCAAAGATCGGGTGCGTGAGTTAGCTCAGCAGCTTAAGCGCCTGCCTGGCATGCGCGAGGTCCTGAGTTCGACTCCCGGTACCCACATTAAAAAGAAAAAAAAAGATTGCAAAGATGAGGCATGTAAGTAATTACCAGATACTAAACTGGTTAGGAAATGGAGCATCTAGCCACATAGGTTAGAATTCAGATAAGGATATTAATTTACTATTGCCTGAACAAAGCCTTTTCTTAACTGAAAAAATGTAATTATTATAATTTGATTTACTTGTTATCATTGAAATTAGTCTTTCAGATTAGCTTGTGTTTAAGCATATAATATATAAAATAGCATTTTCCTTTGTTTTCTATTCATATCTCCCAGATAATATAAAATAAATTTGCCTTATCTTACCATGGTAAGATCAATGTAATAGATCATCAAAAGTGTTCTGGAAAAGAAAGACAAGAAAGAAGGAAAAGAGGGGGGAGGAAGGGTGGTTCTTACACATATATCTTAAACAGAAAATGGCTAAATCCAACAAAACCAAAAAAAGTTCATATCATGGCAAAAAGATGGGAAATATAGCTAAAAGGGACTGCTTAGTGTCTTCTTTATATTTACATTATTAATCCCATATCTAGTCATTTACTAATAAGAAAAATTATTTGGCTCTCATTTTTTTCCTAATTATTTCTTCAAACTTCTTAATGCAAAAGTATAGCTTGCTTTAATCTGGTCAGGCCACTATAATAAAATACCATCAACTGAATACCTAATAAGCAATATTTTTTCCCACAGTTCTGAAGGTTTTTTGTTCACAGATGACAACTTCTGTGTGCTCATGGAATGAAGGGGCAAAATAGCTCTTTTGGACTGCTCTAATAAACCACTAGTCCTATTTATGTGGCAGAGCCCTGATGACCCAATTGCCTCCCTCCTAATAATAAGATTCAACATCTGTATTTGGAGGGACCACAGAGATTCAGCTTATATAGCAGCTAGTAAATTTGAAGCATTAGGTGTGTTTATTTTTTACTATTTATTATTTTATTTATGACTAACACATAATATTTGTGCAGTTTATGAGGTACAGTGTGATGTTTTGATTCATATACATTGGGTAGTTAACAATTCAAGGTAATTAGCATGTCTATCAGCTTAAACTTTTTCCATTTTTTTATGGGGAGTGTTTTGGCTTATTTCTGGATGTCCCTCCAAATCTTCATATGTTCAGAGCTGGATTTTTGGGAGATGACTGGATGATAGACGCAGGTTATGGCTTGTGTCTCAATGTCCCCTCACAGCCTCATGTGGTCATAGATGGGGCTTTTCAGAGGTGGCAGGATCTAGGCTGTGTGACACTGGGATCAAGGGTGTGTGACTACTAAATTACTCCACTGATTGGTTTGGTGTTGTTCTGGGAGTGGATAATGGCAAGGCCCTCCCTTGGTGTGAGTACTACTTGCTCTAAGAGCAGGTAGCCTGGGTAAATATAAAGGACAGAAAGAGGGCTACTGGGGTCACTTGCTGCTTGCTGCTTTTGCTGCCTTCTGCCTGCCAAGAATTGTTTCTCCTCTGCAATGCCCTTCTGCCATGCCACCCTGCATTGGAGCCAACTATCTATGAACTGAAACCTCTACAAACTGTGAGACAAATAAACCTTTCTTCTTTTAACTTTGGGTGTTGGATATTTTATCAGCAATGAGAAAAAGTAACTGAGACAGTGCAGAATAATCATCAGTTGATTAATCCACAGATGAGTTCATAGCTGATTTTGTTGTTAGAGGTGGGATCTGATTGGAAGAGGTGGGTCACTGGGGGCATGGCCTGGAGGATTTATGTCTTCTCCTTCACTGTCTTTGCTTCCTGGCACCAATGCAATGCGCTGCTTCTCCTTTCCCACAACCCTCTACCATGCTGCCCTACCTGACTATGGACTGAAACCTCTACAAACTATGATCCAAAATAAATCTTTCCTTCTTTAAGATGTGGGTGACAGGTATTGCATCTCAACTACAAGAAAGTAACTAAGATAAATATTGGTACTAGGAGTGGGACTCATTGCTGTGGCACAACCTGACCATGTGGCTCAGAAACCTTTGAAAAGTGGCTTATGGAAGAAATTTGGAAAGGTTTGCAGATGACAGGCAGAAGCAGCAGCCCTAGAATGCTGGGAGCTGAGCTTGATGGGAGATTCTGGGCACAGCTCAGAAGACCAGAAATCTCACAGAAATGCAATGGAAAAGACTGGCTCAGGAGATTTCAGTTGGAAACAAAGACTCCATTGGCAATTAGACACCAGGCCATGTGTATTACATTCTGACAGTAAATTTGTCTACCTTTTGCTTAGGTCTGGAGACTTTCCAGGAGAGTGAGATTAAGGGTAGTAAGGTGGACTAATTAATCTGGCAGAGGAAATTTCAAGGCAGTCTAACATTGCAACTCTAGCACATGTACTGTTGGGGCTTTTAGCCAGGTCTACAATGAGATTCAGGAGCAAAAAGGCCATTTATAAAGATTTCAGTTTCCCTAAAAAGTAAGCTTTAGGGGACTGTAAAAATGGAGGGTGGGGGAGACCTTGGTTTCTGAAAAGATTAACATTAAAAAGAAGCCAAGTACTTTACAAGAAGACAATAGAAAAAATGGCTTGTGGGTATGTGTAAGACCCCACCCTTCACAGGCTCCTGGGTCCAAAAGTGAAGCATTTCGCTTTGAGGAAAGAGCACCTGGGCCCGCTGCTCAAGAAGGGCCACCAAGGAAATTGGTTTCTCAAGATTCAGTTCACCATGCTCAGCCATCCAAGCACTCAGAGGCTGCTGCAACCACCAGCAAGATGAATAGGGACAGGCCACTTTTCTGGCTGATGGCAGACGTTGACACAATCGAGTACTTGGTACTGGTTTCATGCACATGCAAAATGCAAGCATTGTGGGGTCAGGAAGGCTTCCAGTGAGTTTTCAAAAGAGGGCTTGAGAAGCCAGGTAATGTGTCTCTGAGGGAGCAGTGCCTGAAATTGTGAAAGTGAAGCTGAAAATGCAATGGAGACCCTAGAAAGTTGGAGAAGCAAGGAACATAGAACATCTGAGGGAGCCCACAAGGAGTGACCAAAGCTAACACAAGGGAGAAGCCATGAGGGCTACAACCACCTGCAGTGCCCTAGGGGTGGGGCCATGTAAGACCTTTGTATTTCACATCTTACCACAATTTCCCCAGGGTGCTAGACATGGAACTACAGAATTCAATGTTTGCCCTGCTTGGTTTTGGTCTTGTTTTATGCTCATTTCCTTCTATCCCCCTATTTCTTCTCCCTTTTGGAATGGGAATGTTTACCCTGTGCCTTTGAAAGTAGGCAGTGTTTAACCTCTTTTGGTTTTTACAAGGGTTCAAAGCTAAGAGTTTGCTTTAAATCTAAGAGGTGACTTTGGCCTTGAACTTTTCAGCATTGCTGAAACTGTTAGGACTTTGGCAGCTCTTAGAGATGGACTAAATGGATTTTGCATAAAGGGATGTGAATAAGTCTTGGGGGCCAGTAGCAGAATGTTATGGTTCCCTGCCTTGGAACCACCTGACTGTGGGCTGAAAGTTGTACTAAACTTGAGCCAAAATAAATGTTGCCTCCTTTAAGTTGAAGGTATTGGGTATTGAAATCTTAGTTTCTTTCTCATTGTTGAGACAGTAAGTGCATTCAAAGTCCTCTGTTCTAACCATTTTGAGGTATATAATGCATTATTGTTAATTATATACACCGCTGTACCATACAACACGAGCATTCTCCTATCAAGCAATAACATCGTACTTGTTGCCCAATCTCTCTCTCTCTCTCCCTCTCTCCCTCTCTCTCCCTCTCCCCCCACTCTCTCTACTTAAAAGAACTGGTAGATCTATGTCCATACTACAGAGAGTTAAAATTTGGAAGAATATGTAGTTCATATATTGCATAATCCTGTAAAGGCTTCTGAAAAAAAAAAGCACTAAGAAGGATAATATTCACATATCTTCTTTTATATTCAATCATAACTGTGAGAAAACAACCATATATTTTTCACATGTATGTGAACAAACAAGTACAGAATGTGTCACCATTTATAGGATGCATATAGAAAGACTGTCTTCCAGGTTAGACCTATTTCTCTTAGTCTGCAAGTCATCTCAATTCCTTCTTCAAAATGAATTGTGCCATTCTGGATGGCTGCAAACTTGGCTGGCTTGTTGCTGCTGATTCTTTTCATCATAGACACTAACTGCTTGTCACATGATAGGCACACTGTCCAGGAAGTGTTAGCTACCATGCTCGTCGGCACGGAAACAACACACTCTTCTGGCCTGACTCGTGGAAGAGCGATAATGTCATGATGTTACATCAGCTGCTGGATGGCAGGCAGGAGTAGAATGGAATATGAAAAAGACAGTTACAAGTCACAATCAAATGGTTTCTTCTTTTTACTGGATATTAAGACAGCATCATGTTAGAGTATTCTGTCCAACTTTTGAGACAACTAGTTGAGAAAATACTTTCCCATTCCTGTTCTCTCAAAAATATGCTCATGGCTTTTTTTTGTACTTAGAAATGTAATAGAACAGATAAAATTAGAATAAAGTGTGATATCAGTGCTTTCATAACTTATACAATAACTTCAGTGCAAAAGTATCCCTTATGAATAAAGTTGTAAGAACCTACATACGGATTCAGAGGTACAGGGTATATCCTTGAAGGCAGTTCAGAGTTTTACTTTCTAGGAGTTTGCACTGGAATGTTAGGAAGAGTAAAATGAAGAAAGAGGGAGAAATATTATTCAGAAAATAATTGGTTTTGATTTTATATGCTCTCTGTGAACTGGCACATTATCAGCTTTAAAGCAATATTGAGGATGAGTTGGGGATGTAGTTCAGTGGTACAGCACTTGCCTAGAATGCTCTAGGCTTTTTTTTTTTTTTTTGTGATGCTCTAGGCTTTGAGTTTGATCCTCATCACTGAAAAAAGCAAGATAGCAGTGAAGACAATATGACTTATTTACATTTACTTGACAGCCTTACTTCCCTCTATGCTTTGATAAAGGCCAATAATTTATTTAAATCCAAACTGTTGCATAATTTTGGGTCATCATATCATCTAAGGGGTGGAAGACAGATTTTCACTCACCTGACATTACATTTTGATTTACCTTACATTAACAAATTTATGTTACAAATTTCACTAAAGTTTTTGTATATTTATGTTTATATTTGTAATCTCATAAAGTGTTTGATAAAGGAAGATTTACAAGGATTCCATTCTCTCCAGTATTTTCTACAAACATTGAGATTGTACAAAACCAAAGTTAAGATTAAACAAAAACTTGACTTAGAATTTTCTGTGCTGATCTCAAATCTTTTCTCATTTTGCATTTCAGTAAATACCAAACATTCACAGGGAAAGTCACAGTTAATTTGATTTCAATTTTAAAAGTTCAAAGCACATTTATACATAAGGTAGAGAAATGGATGAACATACTAGTAAAAATAGTGTTAGTTTTGAGTAAGTAAAATCTTAGTAATATGGAAGATGAGCATAAAATGAGGCTATGAACATCGAAGAAGGTAAAGAATGCTAAAATTAAAAAGAAATAGCCTGTCTCAGAACAGAAGCACCAATTAAAAAGTGAAAAATTCAGCCAAATCATCAGTTTGAGAGTATGTGTTCTTTTCCCCCTCAGAACACATTTTGACATATTGCCAAATAACTATGTTTTTCCCCCTATTGAATTGACCAAATTAACTGATTACTTTAGCTTTATAAAATTTCAATCCAAGTTTGGAGAACATTTCAAAATTTGCAGGTGGATTATTTCTACTGTCTGCTAAAAAATGTGTTGAACATCTTGTGATTTGTTCATCATGTACAGTTTGAGTGTTCTTTTTCTTTCTGTTGTTAGTTGCTTCTTGAGCTAAATATAAAGCTAACCAGCCTTGCTATTATCATGCAGTTTTAACATATCACCTTAATAAATTAGTTTTTGGGTGGGAATTTGGGCAGAAAGGCATATATGTTACTGGCTTTTTGAGGGGGAGGTTCTTTTTCTGTGTGTTCTTTTTTTTTTTAATTTATTGTCCCTCAGCTCTATTTCCAGTGTGTCCCTTACCTGTCCTTCAAATACGCCGTCATGTAAAAAGTTGATTTCAGCTAAGAGGAGCATGGCTACAAATTAGCTACAACCTGTTGCTAGCTGGAAGTTAAGGCTTTACACTTTGACATTTGCTGAGATTCACAATGAAGCAAAATTATAAAAACAGATATATTGCAGACATAGAAGCTTAAATATTGCATAGCTTCTCTTATATGAGAAACCCAAAATATGAATAAAGAGCAAAATAAAAATAGATCATAGAAAGTAGGGAGATTGATCTTTCTCCAATGGGAAAGGGATCAAGGGTGGACAGAGGGGGGAAGGAGAGGAGGGGAAGGGGATGGGAAAAAGAATAAAGTATTCTGTTCATGTGCCAACTCCACACAAAGAATGGAAACATTATGTACTATAAACATGTGCTAATAAAATTGCATGTAGAATTTACACAGAAATTTTGCCCAAGACCCTGAGTTGGCATTTCTTGTAAAAAGAATCAGCGTAGAATAATATGGATGATTGTTCATGTAGTACTTTACGGTTAGTCAATGAGCATGTCATTTTGAACGTCTAGAAGCTGGAGGGTACCATGATGGTTCAAGGAGGAGGAAACTGGAAGTTCATCTTTGCACCCCAGGAGATTTCAAGAAAAAATAATGGAAAGTATAATGTGCGAGAAGCGGAAGATTCATGTGAGGTTTCACGCTCCAACACTTTCACTTACCTAGTCATATGACCTAGGTTAAGTCACTTTTCCCTTTCAAACTTTAATTTTTTCATCTGTAAATAACACAGAAACCTTTTTACTTCATAGTGATTTGGTGAGGATCAAAAAGACAATGTAGTTGAAAGCGTTTTCAAAATGATGAAATTCTTACAATGAAAAGTATTATTTTGCATTGGCCTTGTGGGTCAGACAACTGCATTATAAGAGCAATCCAGTGCACTACAAGTGATATGAAAACTGCTGGCTCTGCCCACTAGATGCCAGAGCAGCTCTGTCCCCAAACTTGTGACAATCACAATGTAAAAATGCCCAATTGTCCTCTAGTTGTGTGTGTGGAGGGCTAACTGGGGAACAGTACTGTGCTCTTATTGGAGGACACTGGCGTATACCTACTCGTATATATGCAATATATGTGTGAGTGTCATGCACATATAAATAAAAAGAAATAATTCCAAAACTAAGACCATAAAACATCTAATGTGTACATATATTTCTTAAACAATCAAAATGGTACACAAAAGCTTACAAAAGAACATCTGTTTATTTGGAATTAATTGTGGCTTAAGAGACCCTTTCAGATACATCTTGCATTGCACAGAAGTCTACACTTAATTTCCTTGAACAATCAATACTACCTGTTTACTGTGGTAGGAAACTGGTCATGTCTTCTCCTGCCAGAGTGGTCTTACAAGAAAAAGAAAATAAGTACTAAAAACAAGTTAAAAGCTAAGCTTCTAATTTTATCAGCTTTATTAAAATATCTTCAAAATAGATATTCCAGTGAAATAGACACAAAAACCCAAGGACGTGTTTCCATGAGGAGCATCACTGACTTAAGGATAACATGAAGGAGGAGGAAGAGGTGAAAGCAAGTATGAGGTTGTGCTCTGCTTGCCATTGGCAAACCGTGACCTGACATCCACACTTACATTCCTACACCAGTTTTCTCACTTTTAAGAACAAGAAGAGAATACGGTATCACAAAGTATGGTGCAGATATGGACATGCGAGGCTCTCAGGAAAAGTGCTTGATAGGTTATACAAACACAATAAATATTCCTTTTGCCTTCTTTCAATTAGAGCAATTATTTTTACAGCTGTCTGTAGTTTATAAATAATTCTACAAAACTTATTTAACCCACAGACAACTCAATGAGTTATATATTACATATAATATATGTAATATATTAAATGGATATAATGTATTAATTATAATAACATTATATATTATACATGTACATTATCTTACAAATGACACCAGAGATGCATGAAGCCTACTAATGTGCCCAAAGTCACAGAGATTATATAAAGGAGACAAAGGACCGAAACCAATATCTTCTGGCTCCAGTGTCCTTTAATTCCTTCTGCCTATTTCCTAAAATTCACAATTTGCTTTCCCTAAAACTGGATGTTTTTCTGTGTGAGATACAAAATTAGATGCCCTCAAGCATATTTTCTTTTCTTTTCTTTTCTTTTCTTTTTTTGTGGGTACCGGCAGTTGACCTCAGGACCTTGTGCACCAGCAGGCGCCCATGTCGCTGAGTGATGCCATTGGCCCTTTTTTTGTATGTGGGTTCCAGGAGTCAAACTCGGGCCCTCGCGCTTGCCAGGCAGGTGCATATGCCCCTGAGCCATCTCACCGGCCCCAAGCATATTTTCTGACTCTTAAAAAGCTTATCATTTTCTTTCCCAGCTATAATTCTAATCTACACAGAGGTGCCTGACAGAATTACCAAAAGTGATAACCACTGGCATTCACGTGGGGCCAAATGTAAGCAAAATGTCAAGTGAATTCACATTTATCTAATTATTTTGGTTGCAGACTCTCCTAAGGAACAAAAGACAGTGCACTAACAAAACGTTTTGTTTTTAAAGTTTGAGAGTTTCTGGCGTGTTTCTGAAAAAGAACTATCTTTGTTCCCAGGTTAGGATTTATAATTTTGAATTGTACATTTGCTTATTTCTCCCTGTAGAAATCTGTTGGTTACTCAGGAGTTAAAATCTTCCCTTATTTTTGCAATCATGACAATTTGTATATCTCTGGTTTAATGTGTGAGCATCCCAAGGGACCTAAGATGCCATTAGTGCATGCAGAGTTATTGCTGAGGAAATGCTAAATAAAATTAATGCGTTCAGATTTATGAACCCCAAATAAGTTGCATTCCCTGGGTGTGTGGCTATGGAGAGACTACATATGAGCCTAAAGCCCTGGAGACCACAGCCTTGTACTACAAAGAAGATCACAATTTAGTAACATCTGGTCTTTCTGTTAAGCTGAAAAAGTGAGTGAAGATGAAGGGAAATGCAATTATTTTAGCCACGCTAAAATTAATTTGAGAAAGATGACTCAGCAGTTGTGATTACTCCCTTGAAGAATTCTGTCCAGACAAGGCTTCCAATGGCTAGGGGAAGAATAAACCCACTCATGCCCAAATGTAGGCAAGCAAAAGTAGATTGCTCCCTCCTGTAAGATCTGTGCAGTAGTGGAAAGAGATATGGAGAACAAGCTGCTACGTGAATCTCATTCTTCTTTCAAAGCTCTGAAGAAAAGTGGTAAACTCTAGCTCACATCAGGGAATTCTGGATGATTCTCCAAAACCTTAAACTATAACCCCCCCTTTCCTTGAGATTTGAGGAAAAATGTGGACAAATGGATCCCAATGTAAGTTCATTCCCCACCACTTTTCCATCAGGAAGACTGTCAAATAGACAGCAAAATTAAAAGATTCAAGACAGAGCCAACGTGGTCACATGTGGAACTCATTAGTCACCACCCAACCTTGTTTATTCTGTCACTAGCTTCTCTTAGCTGGGACTCTGATGCCCCTGGGAATCATGTCCAGTTGCTGTGTAACCTTGAATACCCAGGACTTTCAAGCTTCATTATTTGTCAAAAAAGAAAAATGGGAGATTTAAGAAGAAAATGTAAAGAAAACTACAATTAAATCATGCTTCAAAGATGAAGGACCTGGACCTTTAGCACTGCCTTTGTACAGGGAACCGCAGTCAGGCTTGACAGTCATTCTCCATGCTAGGTAGATTCAGATCCTGTATAAAAGGTGTAACCCGTGTTTAGAAAAGCCTTCCATTCAAAATTCTTTGTATCTGCTATATCAGTCTCATTATTTCTTCTTGGTTCTGTCAATTACATTGCTCATAGCCCTCTATTCCTAACCTAACCTAAATTCTGAATATCCTTCATAGCTCCTGTCAACTGTCCTTTTCTGGGTTGGATTTTTCCTCTCAGGTGTTCCAAAGTGTAATTATAAAAATTAGTAAACAACATTCATTGATTATAAGCTACATACCAGGCACACTACATGTTGTTTTACATATTATATTTTCTCCTGACAATAACTGAGATGGATGAATATCACTTGTCCCTTTTTATACATAAAGTACAACTTAAAAGCATTAAGTATATAATTATTTTATTATATATCCTCTTTCACCATCTTTAATTTGATACACCTTCCTTAAAATCTCAGAATATTGAACTTGAGGAAATGACCAAAAGAGCTCGTAGGAATATTGAGAATCATTATGTTTGAGCGATGCTAACCAGATGCGTGGTGGCAGGCAACAGAGCATCTAATACCCAGATCAGAGACAAAACTTTTCACAAATGATCTATCAATATGTTGTGTTGGCCAAATTTAGGGTCACCATAACAAAATATCTGAGATAATTAATATATAAAGAGAAATGCTTAATTTTGGCTCACAGTTTTGGGGTTTCAGCTCATGATTTACTGGCTCCATTGCTTTTGGCCTGTGGAGAGGCACTACGTCATGGCAAGAGTATGTACACAGAAAATCTATTCACTCCACAAGCCAGAGAATGAAAGAGTAAGGAGAGGGGCAGGGTCCTGAAATCTCCATCAGAGGCATGGCCCCAGTGACTTAAAACCCTAAATTTTAAACATACACACCACCTCTCGGTAGTAACTGTCTGGGATCCAAGCCTCTAAATTGTGGTCCTTGGGGGACATTGCAGACCTAAACAATAGCATACATCTACAGCCCTCAAAACATCTTCTTGTAATCCAGGCTTTCTGCTTATCACTATAATATGCCTCTTATGTAGCCCAGCAGTCTTTAGCCTCTTTCTGGCCAGAAGCCATTCTTTCATTTATTCAAAATGATTTCTTAACCTCTTACTATATTTCAAGCATGAAGCAGAAAACAAGGACTCGCATTAAGAGAAGAAAGACTGACTTACTAAACAGGACTTGCATTAAAAGAATGTAGGGGCTGGTGAGATCGCTCAGCAGCATAAGCGCCTGCCTGGCAAGCACAAGGTCCTGAGTTCAACCCCTGGTACCCACATTAAAAAAAAAAAAAAAATGTACAGAAGAGTGAACCTGCTGATACTCTTCCATAAACAGAGGGGAAAATTTGGTGCTTCTAGAAACTTATTGTGAGGCTCTGACATTTTATAATTCAACTAATACTGAAAGATCAACACATATATTTGTTCCCTCATCTTGTCCTAAGAGCAGTAGTTAACCCAACTCTCTGTTCTCTCCAATTTCACCAGCCACACATGAAAATGAGTTGGGCATCTTAGTTATAGTATTCCTGCATAGAAATAAAAGAGCAAATAGTCCTCAAATTTCTGACTCCTTCTTTACAGCCCACCCCCCCTACCTTTCTGTAGTTTAACTACCACCTGATTCACATCATCAACTCTCCCCAGATTGCTAGGACCTCTTCCCATATGCTATTTGGCTTTCTTTCCTTCCCTCACACTGCATCCAGTGATCTTTGGCTGACATAAATCCAATCAGGTCATCCCCGACAGAAAATGTCCTGTAAAATCCACAGCACATTTGGAGGCAACAAAGATTTTATACCCTGTCTTACAGAGTGCTATTGGACTGCACTTTTCCATCCTCTTGCCCCCTTGCCCATCTGTGGTACCAGCACTGGTCTTTCTCCTCCTGGCAGGCTCATATCTGTTTTATGGCCTCTATACCACCTGCTTTTTCAACTATGGTTGTTTTCAGTTTCAGTCTTCCTAGAGCTGCTTAGATTACTCATTCGAAGCTCAGTGCAATCAATCCTTTCTGAACAACATTTCCTGACCACCCAATTGCCAAGAGAAACTGATCATTTTCTATCATTTTTCCCCATCTTAATTTTCTGCCCAGCATATATAACAAGAAATATAGGCTTTCCCTGTCTTTATTTACTGGATTTAAGCTCCTTGTGAGTGGGGGTTTTGCCTGTTTTGTTCCATGGAGCATGTCTAAAATCATGTGAATAAATGAGTCCATGATTTCTGATGAGAAAGAGGCTAACTAAAGACATGCTGGGCTAAAAAAGAAGCATCTGGATCTTAAATAAGTAAATGAAATACAATGAGGAAGGCTATTTTAGGGAGAACAAAAACAAAAGCCTGTTAGCACTTTGGGGATAAAAAGCTATGGATTGCTTTCTAACTTCCTGTCTGACTTTCAAGTAAGATTGTCGCTGGAAAACTCTTGTTAAAGTTGTACTTGAAACCGTCTCTCATCTCCACCCCAAGTTTTGCTAAAATCCTTTCTTAGGTTGCAAAGAACTTGACTACTAGACCACCTGAATGCCTTACCGATCACAGCTTTTTCTTCCTTTTTTTTTTTTTTTGGTGGGTACCAGGGGTCGACCTCAGGACCTCGTGCACCAGCAGGCGCCCGTGCCGCTGAGCGATGTCACCGGCCCCTTTTTCGTATGTGGGTTCCAGGAGTCGAACTCAGGCCCTCACACTTACCGGGCAGGCGCTTAAGCCACTGAGCCATCTCACCGGCCCAGCTTTTGCTTCTTAATCATTCTTTGGAAGTTATTATTGTTGTAACTTGAAAAATGAAAGTTCCAAATCCGTCCTGTCTACCAGTCCAATTACAAAATATCTCAGCATGTTTTTCAGCAGTAAACCACAGAACCTCAATGTCTACAGTAATAGCATGTATGTATTTTAATTTCTCTTTCTGCTTTTGGCAGCCCTTCTATATCCAGAATGAAGTAGATCAAGGTTTTGAAGACTTTGGAGTCCCCTAGGACATAGACATCCTTAAGAAGTAAATGCCTTGGGCCGGTGAGATGGCTCAGTGGCGTAAGCGCCTGCCTTGCAAGCGCGAGGGCCCGAGTTCGACTCCCGGATCCCACATACGAAAAAGGGGCCGGTGATATCGCTCAGCGGCACGGGCGCCTGTTGGCGCACGAGGTCCTGAGGTCGACCCCCCGGTACCCACAAAAAAAAAAAAAGAAGTAAATGCCTCAAGAAAATATTAATGACCACATACTCCGTGTAATTTTAATTAGATTTTTACTATACATAGATGTATGGTATAAAGCCATTCTAAAATATTTAGAAAATTTCTTATAAACTTAAACATATTTTTTATATGAGGTTGTGATTTCTCCCTCAACTAGGAAAATAAAATGTTATGGTCACACACACACAAAAACCTTATATACAAATATTTCTAGAAGATCTACTCCTAGTTCCTCAAAAGGAGCAACAACTCAAATGTCCTTTACAGATAAATGAACTATGTGTCAGTCCAAACAATGGAAAATAACTTAGCAATAAAAAAAAACAGGCTGTCTACAGGCAACATATTAGTTGGATTACAAGAATATTATTCTCTAAGTGCAAAGAAAAAAAGGGGAATCTCAAAAGGCTATCAGAACAACAGTAGCAGAGCTGATGGGGTTGTTGGTGCAGATAGGTGGTACTGTAAAAGGATATCATGAGGGCAGTTTTAGAGTGATAAAACTTCTGTAACCTGATAATCATGGTGGTTACATAAATCTGAACTGTTAAAATACATAAAACCGTACCTAGTTAAAATGCAGTTTACTACTTGGTAATTTTATAAAGTTAAAAAGTATACATACATACACATATATGCCTGTATATGTGTATGTGTACTATAAAACATCCAAATGGAAGAATGAGAAGTATGTACAGAAAACGCTAAGACTCTCTTCCTCCAGTACTACTCTGAATTCTAACTACAATTGCATTATATAGTTCCAGAAAAAAAACTCCTAGGTTCTCTAGGAAATTTTAAAAATTCCTTCCATTCTTTTTCTCTTTGCGTTTATCTGTGTGTATTCCTCCCTCTCTCTCTCTCTCTCTGTCCACACACCCATATATGCAATGTCTGTTATGTCCTCATATGAAAACATGTTCATGTATGTGTACCTACATTGAGAATGAGGAGAGATTTTTACAGGTGTGTGTATAGATCTATCTGTATGTCTGTGTGTATAGATATACACATAGTTTGAACAAAAATATCTTTATTGTCTTGCACTACCTAATGCTCAACTTTCTATATCAACATAATCAGAAATAAAATCTTTATAAATATTATATTCTAATATGAATAACATGCTTTATTTAAGAGTGTCTTGTTGATAAGTACATACTTAGATTGTTTCTAAGTTTTGAATGTTTTGTTTTGCATGTGTTTTTACTATTTCAACTGAGACTAGAGTAAATGTTCTTGACACATATTTTTTGGCATACTTAGATGAGTATTTTTGTAAAAGCAATCAAAGAAAGGCATCATTTAGTAAAAGTTACAAACTAAGTTTCTACAGTCATTGCTAAATTTCACTCTATGAAACAAAAACAAATCTGAATTTAGGAAGGAGAAGCTGTATTGAAAAAGACCGTTGCATTAGAGAGAGGGGAACTACTGCAATAGGGAAATATAATGCAAACATCTTAAAGGTCTGGCAGAAAAGGGTTTTCTATCACAGGGAGGAGAAAACAAGGTTGTTAAGAAACAACGTCTAGGGCCGGTGAGATGGCTCAGCGGAGTAAGCACCTGCCTGGCAAGTGTGAGGGTCCAAGTTCAATTCCTGGAACCCACATACGAAAAAAGGGCTGGTGATATTGCTCAGCGGCAAGGGTGCCTGCTGGCACGTGAGGTCCTGAGTTCGACCCCTAGTACCCCCCCCCAAAAAAAAGAAACAACTTCTAAGTAGTAAGCTGAGCAGGTGGTATGATGTGACATTTAATCAAGAAATGCTTTTCCCTGAGATCAGCTGATTCTTGGGAGAGATCTTAAGGACGAATTCTCGGGCATGGTACCATGTTCACGAACGAGTCAGAGTTAGGGGGCTGGAGAAGGAGAGTTCAGTCATTTAAGTTAGTGGACATTTTCTCCAGATTTGTCAGTGGGGACAAACACTTCGGCTCATCATTTATGAGACACAACTCATGAGCTTGAGCAGTTACATCTCACTTTGTCTTTGAGTGAATGTGGGCCATCCATGAGTCTTATAGAAATCACATGGGGAAAGAGGACTCTGCAATAATGCTTTTCTGGGAACACAAAATGGTGGTAGGGGATTTTTTGAATAACACTACTTTCCAAGACCACAATATTTCTTTCCTATCCTCCTGCTCTATCCCCTATTTCCTGTTCTTTCTAAATTAAACCTAATTTCTTGTCTGTGTAGTGGTGCCTCTTGGACAGTTGCACTGTACATCTCTTGATTCAGAAAAAGAACAGTAAATTGTGCAATTCTATGTGGGTCGAGATGAACAGCTGCAGTCTAAGGAAGCATCTCCAGCAAATGCTGTAAAATCCATCAACCTGAGCCTCTGCGAGTGGATTCTTCCTCACACAGGCTGTTTGGGCCAGTGAACCACCAACCATGGCCGCAGAGCAAAGAGAGGGCCTGGGACTTGACTTCTCAATTCTGTTCTCATTGCACGTATATCCTGCCTGATTCTTGTTTTCTTGTCCAGTGAGATGAAAATAAAAGCAACCTGCATCTGGAGTCATCCTTGGCAATGTTCAAAATTGTGCCAGACATTGACATCTGGTTTTGCTCCTATATAAGTCAGTCACTTAAATTATTCTTCTGTTCAGTTATCTGTTTACACTCTCATTTTTTCTCTGTTACTTTTTACATTTGTTACTTTTTAAGATATTTTAATACCATAAATTATCCATTTTTGATTATATGAATTAGAAATATTTATTTCCCAGTTTATCTTTTGCATTTTTTTTAATTTCGGTTTTTAGAGACAGGGTCGTGCTGTGTAGTTTAAGCTGGCCTAGAACTCATAGTGATTCTCTGCCTCAGCCTCCTGAGTGCTGGGATTATGAATGTAAGCCACCAGGCAGGGCCTTTGCATTTTAAATATTGTATAATGCTATTTGAAACCTTTGGTAGACAATTTTAATTTTTTTTCTTCATGTTATCTCTAAAGTCACTTTTATATCCCTTCTCTAACTGAATACTATAAAAATACTTAGTTTCTTCTAAATACTGTGTAGACATAATTGTGTAATTATGTTATCTTTCTTAGAATCCCTATCATCTTGACTTCCTTTTGGTCAGTTCTAGAGTGAACCTCAATATTAGTCAGATTATTTTGTTTTTATTTTTCTATAAGTAGATGGTGTTTATATTAGGCACTGTATTTACGTTAGACACTGTGCCTAATATAGACCTTTTTAGACACCTAATACAGACACAGTTCCTTTTTATTTTCTCATTTTCATGAATTTATTCCCAAAACTATGGAATCTAAAGGTGTTTCTGGCTTACTTTTTTATATGTGTATATTTTATGAGTAACCACATAAAACTCTGACAATCAATTGTATAATTGCTCCCCAAAGCTCCCCTAGGCTGCCTTTTCATGGTCACACCAATCCCTAACTTCTAGAAACCACTAAGCTGTTCTCCACCTCTGTGTTCTTTTTAATTTCAAGAATGTTATATAAATACAAAGATATGGAATGCACCTTTTTGACACCATTTTTTTCTTTCTCTAGAATTCTTTGAAGATCCATCCAAGACTTTACGTATATTCACATTCTGTGTTTACTTTTATTGATGAGTAGAGGTTCATGTCTCGTATGTACCATATTTTCCTTTATCACTAATGTATGTTAAGGGAATTTGAGTTTCCAATTTGGGGCTATGAAAAATAAAACTGCAATAAATATTTGTGTACAAGTTTTTGTATAAATATACGTTTTTGTCTCCCTGGGATAAATGTTCAAGACTGCAATTGCTAAATTGTTTGCTATTCAGTTTTATGGAAGAATGCCAAGCTATTTTACCATTTTACATTCCTACCACAGTGTATGAAACCTCCAGTTTCTCATCATCCTCAACAATATTTGATGTCAGTATTTCTGTTTTGCTGTTGTTGTTAATCTGATTATTCACTATCACTAGGTATAATTATTGCTACACCTAAAAACTCATTTTGGTTTTAGTTTGAACGTCTTCAGTGGCTGAGTATATTAACCAGCCTATCACTTTTTCTTTGTCATTGGTATATCACATTTAGTGAAATGTCTGCTCAAGTCTGTTGTCTATATTTTGTTAGGTTTTTTGAGACAAGTTTTCGCTATGTAGTGTAGGCAGTCCTTGAATTCCGCTGTCCTTGAACTCACAATTCTCCTGTCTCAGTCTCCTGAGTGCTGGATGAGAGGTGTGTGCCATACACCAAGCACCAAGCTGTTGTTCATTTTCTAATTGGATTATTTTAATTGTTGGATTTTGAAAATTCATTCTATTCCATATGAAAGGTCCTTATTAGATAGGTTGTTTGAAAATATTTTCACCTAATATAGTCATATAAGTACCTACTAACTTTTTGCTCCTTTATCAAAATAGGCTTTAGAAATTTTTGTCTAACCCAATTTTTTAAGTTTTTGTTTTATATATTACACTGTTAGTGTTAAGTTTAAAAACTATCATCAACACACTCAGCTACCTTATCTTTGACGAAGGAGCCAAACATCTTCACTAGAAGAAATATAGACTCTTTAATAAATGGTGCTGGGAAAACTGGCTTTCCACACGCCAAAGATTGAACCTAGACCCGTATCTTTCACCATGCACTAAACTAAAATCAAAGTGGATCGAAGGTCTAAATATCTGAACAGAAATACTTAACCTGCTGGAAGATAGAATAGGTAAAATTGTTGAAGACATATGTGTAGGCAAAGACTTTATGATCAAAACCCTGACTGCATAGGAAATATTACAAACAATCAACTATTGGGATCACATCTTATTAAAAAGCTTTTGCACAACAAAAGAAACTTCAACAAAGTGAAGAGACAACCCACAGAATGGAAAAAAAAATTTTACCAGCTTCTCCTCTGACAAAGGAATAATATCTAGAATTTACAAAGAACTAAAAAAAAATCACCCAAATTTAAAGATCGAATCCAAAAATGGGCATCTGAATGAATAGATACTTCTCAGATGAAGAACTACAAAGAGCAAATAAATATATGAAAAAATGTTCAGCATCACAGGTCATTCGAGAGATGCAAATTAAGACAACACCGAGATTCCATCTCACTCCAAAATGAATGGTCATCATCAAGAAATCAAGCAAAAATAAATGTTGGTCATGCTGTGGGAGAAAAGGAACTCTTCTCCACTGTTGGTGGGAGTGTAAACTGTACAACTAATATTGAAATCTGTATAAAGATTCCTCAAAAAACTAAAACTAGAGGCTCTATTTGACCCAGCTATTCCCCTTTTAGGCATCTTCCCAAAAGAGTTAAAAAGCATCCTACCACAGTAATGTATGTACTCCCATGTTTATAGCAGCACGATTTATAATACCCAAATCTTGGAAACAGCCCATATGCCCATCAATGGATAAATGGATAAAGAAAATGTGGTATTTATATACAATGGAGCACTACTCTGCCATAATGAATGATAAACTTGAGACATTTTTAGGTAAGTGGATGCACCTCAAGATCATAATTTTAAGTAAAATCAGATACACAAGTTTAAATATCACTTTGTTGCACTTGTGTGAGAAGCCCAAAGGGTAAATAAGTAGCAAAATGGAGGACAGATACTGGGAAGTAGGAAGAATATGCTCAAATGGGAAGGGGAATAAGGGTGGGGGGAGGAGAGAGGGAAGGAAGGGAAAGGGGATTAAAAAAAGAGAATGGAAAAAAATAAAAAAATCTTTTGTAAGTGGGAAGTGGAAGAACAGCTGAAGAGAGGGGACAGGAATGGGAATAAAAGAGAAAAATTAAGATATATTATGTACAGGTATAATTTCCCTATGATGGATGTGATCATTATGTAAGGCAAATATGTACCAATAAAAAAGTTAAAATAAAACTAAAGTATAAGTACTCAAAGTGACTGAAAAACAAAACTATCATCAAATCTTACCTTACAAAGACTTTCTTCTATATTGTCTTCTAAAAACCTATACTTTTACATTTTATGTTGAAGTCTGTGTGATCTATTTTGAGTTAATTTCTATGTAGGGTGTATTAGATCAAAGTCTTTCTTTTTCTTTTATCTGTTTGTTTTAATTGTCTATGAATGTCCAGTTGCTCTAGTACCATTTGTTGAAGGGCTGATCTTCATTGATCAGCTTTCGCACTTCAGTTGAAAATCAGTTGTGCGTATTCATGAGGGAATTAATCAACACTATTGCGTTCTATCAATCAATACTTCTATCCCTCTACTTATACCACACCGTCTTGGTATTATATGTATACAGTTTTAGCATCTATACACTACATTTCCCTCCATTTTATTCTTTTTTAAAAATTAAGCTTTTCCACTGTATTTTTATTTAATTTGTTGAATAAATGTGTCTTTCTCTATAAAAAAAACTTTTCTGAGATTTTGACATGAATTGTATTAAATTATGTAAATTAATTTGGGGAAGTATTGATATATTCATTAATGCTGAGTTTTCCAATTGATAAACACATTATGTCTATTTCAATCTTTGATTTCCTTGATCAGCACTTTGTAATTTTCAGCTTAGAAATTCTATATATGTTTGATTAGGTTTATTTCTAAATAGTTCACTTTCCTTGGAGCAAATATAAACATTATTATATGTTTCTACTTCAATTTCTACATGTTCACTCAGTATGTAAAGTAATATTAAATTTAGTCTTTTTAAAATTTATTTTTATCTAGTACATGAAAACATAAAAATTGAGCATAATATGCCGGTGAGATAGCTCAGCGGCATAAGCGCCTGCTGGCAAGTGCAAGGTCCTGAGGTTGACTCCTGGTACCCACATAAAAAAAAAAAATTGAGCGTATTAGTGGGGTGCCATATGACATTTTGATACATGTATACATTATATAACATTTAAATCATATTCGCCATATTTATCTCAAGCATTCATTATTTTTTATATTAAAAACATTCAAAATCCTTTGTAGCTTTTTGAGATACACCAAGAGCCTTTTTGTTATTGCTGTCTATAGTTTCCTTCTAGTGCCGGATAGTACACTGCAACTTCCCCCTTTATCTAACCATCTCTTTGTACCTTAGGATAAGTTTAATCTCTTTTTGTGAGTTTTTGATCAAAGTTCTTTATTTATACATTATGGAGAGTTTTCATTACAAATAAATATCAAATATTTTAAGTGCTGATTTTTATGTACATTTGTTTCTATATTTTTCTATATTAGCCAACTGAAATGGTGGACTACACTAATTTTACTCTTTGTTGTCCCATCCTTGCAGACCTAGAATAATATCTCTTGATCTTTGTGTGAAAGTCATTTTATACTTTGGTAGATTCAGTTTCCTAATACTTTGTTAAGATTTTTAAAATTCAAGTTCATAAAATATATTCTTCTATATAAATTTCCTCTTCTGGATTTTGGTATCAGAGAAATACTGGCATCATACAAATCAATCTGTGACAAAATTTAAAAATTATCCACTTGGAGAATTATTCTGGATTTGAGAAGTCTATGTCAAGTTTTAAATGAAAAATGGACAGTTTAAGTATGCCTCAAAACATGTGTCATTTTATCAGTGGTGTTTTTAATTCTGTCATTTGTACAATGTTTCTAATCTCTTTTAGAAAGTTTATTTTTTGCCCACCTTGTCAGTAATCACGTTACATTATATGCGTTGATGACTTACTGCTCTGTTTAATACCAGAGAAAGTAATATTTCAATAGTGAATGAAGTACTATCCTAGAAAATTATTATAAGAAAGCAAGATACATTACAAAGCCACAGTTGAGTTTTTCTTAAACGTATCTGAAAGCCGCATGTACTCATCATGTCAATCTCATGAAAATATTTTATACTTCTTACCTCTTCAAAATAATCAGCAGTAGTAAGAAATTGGGCAAGCATATATGGATTTTATAGAACACATTTAAGTATAGCTGATGTTGTGGACAGAGTACTGAACATGTGCCAACACTACTACTCAGGAGTGGTCACTTTGAACAAATAACCTTGCAAATCTCACATGGCTGTAATAAAGGCATTAGTATAAGCCTTACAAGAAACATTTTTTTTTTTGTGGGTACCGGGGGGTCGACCTCAGGACCTCGCGCGCCAGCAGGCGCCCATGCCGCTGAGCGATATCACCGGCCCCTTTTTCGTATGTGGGTTCCAGGAGTCGAACATAGGCCCTCGCGCTTGCCGGGCAGGCGCTTAAGCCGCTGAGCCATCTCACCAGCCCAAGAAACATTTAAATAAGATCATCTTGGAAACAATACAAAAATTTGTTACTATGAATAATTGTATTTTATCATGCCCTTATATGGCTTCAAGTATAATAAGGTTTGGGGCAGGTATACATAACACTGATGCTGACATTAACAAAAATATTCTTAAATATATTCAATTCAAGGTGGGATTATCACATACCGCAGTTGGGAGGCTTAGCAGGTTATAGATAATTTGGAAAGAGGACTTGTATTTTCTGTGGAAGAATAATAACACTCAAAAATACTTCTGAAAAAAAAGAGGGAGAGAACTGAAGTATGTTCTGGGTTCAAAACATGTTTATCCATTTCCAAATGCTATCCATTTTGTAATGCATAATACACACTGGTTGCCAATATCTCAGGGGAATACTGCAAAAGAGACGCCAAGACAGCTCATTTCAGCTCAGCATTTCAACACTGATTTAAATATAAAGATCTCTGAAAAAGATACATCAAACATATAAACAGCTCATATTTTCCATAAAACAATGTGAAACAGTCAGTATAGAGGTTTTACTCAAAAGAAAGCAAAGAAATCAGTGTAAGATAATGGTTCCTGTGAAAAATATATTTTCTTAAGAACTATAATATATAACTAAAGTCTGAGAGTTTTAAGATGTGTATAAAACTGCCATGTAGATTTTTAAAAATTATATACTGTACAGGTTTTAAAACAGTTCAATTCGCTGTATTTTCATACTATTTTACATACATGAGTAGGTACATATACACATGTATACACACAAACACATATATATGGTAATGTATGCTCAATGACATAGTGGCTCTGGAAAACAACAAATAATATGGCTTTAGCTACATTCAGAAACTCTCCGCATCCTTCCACAAATGTCTTTTTTTACTACCAAAAATATATGTCACATGAGGAAAATGTTCCTCAAGAAGCACAATACTAAAGTCCGTGGTAACTCCTTGCAGTGTTAGTGGTTCTGCAGTTTTCCACTGTGGCAGCTCACAGACGGGGTGATGTTCATAGGCTTGCCGTGTTTCCATGGACTTAGTCACATATTAGGAAAACTTGAAAACATTTTGGCTATGAATTTAAAGACTAATAATTTGCAGTCAAGGCCACAGCTGTGATACAAAGCATTTAAATTACATGTTCCATGAATATATGCTAATATAACTATTCACTCTGCAAAAGCAAAGAAGAAAAAAAAGCAAAACAAAAAATATAATAGTTTTCAGGGCTGGTGAGATAGCTCAGCACTGTAAGTGCCTGCCTGGCAAGTGCAAGGTCCTGAGTTCGACTCCCAGAACCCACATACGAAAAAAGGGCCGATGACATCGCTCAGCACCACGGGCGCCTGCTGGAGCACAAGGGCCTGAGGTCGACCCCTGGTACCCCAAAAAAAAAAAAAAATAATAATAATAATAATAGTTTTCAATAGGACTGAATACGGTTTGTCAACTCAGAAAGTCACACTGACTTTTAATTCCCAGCATGAGACTGTAAGAGGTGAGACTAGGTGGGACTCTGCTTTCACGAATGGATTAATCCATTCAGGTGGTGAGAGGATTGCTGGGTTAATATCGAGAGCGGGTCTGTCATGGAAGCCTGCGTGGCTAGGTCTCTCATTTCCTGTCTGTCCTGCTTTCTCTGTCCCTTGCCACATGATGCCCTGTGTAGCTGGGAGACTCTGCAGGGCCCTAAAGAGGTGTGGCTCCTCAACCTTGGACCAGAACTGTAAGCCAAAATACTTTTTCTTTGTACCTTACCCAGTCTATGTTATGGTATTGTGTCACAGACAACAGAAAATAGATGAAGACAGTGCTACAGACTTGTGTGTGCAATTTGTTCTCCTCTGTGTAGACCCCAGAGTAAATGCGGCTGAGTTTACAATCCACATTCACAGACAACTCATTCACTACCAGCATGCACTTCCGCACTTCGCCACTTCCTACTCTTAGTGCAAGCTTCTCATTGGGCTAAATGTGATTCACATGATCAGTTGTGTACACACACACACACACACACAGGAGCCAAGAATCTCTTTCTTACTATAAAGCAAAAACTGACTTTGCTGCACTTCGTCAAAAGCTGTTTGTGGTGTACAATTTATTCCACATTATTGGCTAATGAAGGAGTTTTCAGGAACAAGCATTGATTATTTCTGGTATTAGCTTTTATAGACAAATGATTTTGATTCTACCTCCTATGTAAAATATAGCTCCAGATGTATGTTAATAACAGCTGGTTATTACAGACTATGGCAGAAATAATACAGTCCGCAAGCTACAGGTGGTTTTCATTGTATACATTACTGTCGTTAAATTTTAAACTCTCTCCATTTAATCTATCTGATCTATTTATGTCAGAATGCTGGTAAATGAAAGCAGTACTATTATGTAAATGTCCTTAAATCCCCCATAATTTATTTTCAATATATATCTAGAAAGTCTGATGATAATTATATGGTTAATAGTAATAAATTTCCTTTGGTATTTGATGAAGACACTTCACAGTGGAGAATCAGTATTCTAGAGAATTTTTTTAAATTCATGAGTGAAATTTTAAAACCATGAAGGGATACATATTAAAAAGGAAAAAAATAAAGAGAGCATATCTTTCTGTAGATATATAAAGATGTTTCAATTTAATAATTAAGTTTAAAAATAGCATAATGATGAAATGTATTTTTCTAATTAGTATTAGTGAAGAATATTACATTATATGTTGCTTCCAAACTATTTATAATTTCAGAATACAGATGAAGCAGTCTTGTTAAAAACTTGTTACCTCCTTTTAAAGGTACTCCGCACAGTGCAGACAGGGTGCTGGTATAACAGTGGAAATGCATGTAGATTGGGGTGAATGTGGACTATCTAGGAAATTCACGTCTAAGATCTGAATTCTATTTCTATAGGACGAAACAAAACATTGAAGCTTCTGGGAGGCTTTTTCATCTTGAAGTGGAAGATGATACCCATCCCATCTATTTCAAGTCTTAATGTAGGGACCAAATTTGGTATTATATATATTTTGAAAATATTGCAACACCAGATATAGAATTGTGCTATGCTACAATATCAAAAATAGTTTTAAATGTGATGACATACAATTGCTCCAACGACTAATTCTATTTTCTTTCTGAGGTATTCTTCTGCTATAGAAAGTCTTACATATAAATATTGTAATCCAGTCAAGGAAAGGATGAATCCGTTTTCTCAAGAATATTGATTTTTTTATTGCATGTGAAGAAGCCAGTCTCCAAGATAGACTCCCAAACTCCTGTGTCCTAGTATTCATTTCCTTGTATAGTCTCTTCCTGTCCGGTGTGGGCTGAACTTATTGATTTATTTATAACAAATAGAGCACGGCTGCAGTGACCACAGATGAGGTTGTGAAGAAGCTGTGACATAACTCTGTCCTTCTTGATCACGTGTTGAGATACTCTGGTTGTCACATCATATAGGAGCCTGTGGAGAAGTCCAGGTACAAGAAGCTGAGACCTTGAAGTGTGAGTTTGGAATTGGATTCTGTATTCCCAGGAAAAGTGTCAAGTGACCGCATCCCCAGCGAACACCTTGAGTTCAACTTCATAAGAGGCCCTAAACCAAAATCAACCAACTAAACCATTTTTGGATTCCTGATCCTCACAAATTGCAATAAAGAAAACCCAACTTCCTGTAGTTTTTAAAGCTGATATTTGAGGGTACTTTGTTACACAAAGGTAGATAATTAATGGAGATTTTGGTACTCAGTGTTGTTAGAAAAAAACAAATAGAAAGGAGTGGCTTAAGAGCTGAAGAATGGTCAGAAAGAAAGAATGCCAAGAAAGACTGGAGGAAACTTAAGGTGCCTTGGACACAATTGTTTGTAAAATTCTGAATACCAAACTGTAGGGAGACTATTAAGCTAAGGAGAAATCCACCCAGATGGTGTTGAAGGTGCCATCTGATTTTTTTCTTGTTGCTTAGAGTAAAGCATAAGAAGCAAAACATTATCTAAAGGAAGAACTATCAAAAAAAAAAAAAAAGCAGAACTATCTGGTTTTTAAAATTCTCAGTTTTTACACATGGCCAATAATGATCAAATTAAGAAATGTCTTCTAAATCGTGATTAAAACCAAGTGAAACTTAGGAATTTATGACAAAAGATGACATTAAAGTTATGACATGAAACCATTTGTTAGACCTCAGAAAGTTCAAAGATCATGTATTGGACTCTGATTATATGAAAGTTCCTCTAATCATTTTAATGGTATAAATTACAGATCTTCTCAGTAATATTTCTAAGTGATTTAAAGGCATTCTTCTTCAACAGAAGCCCAAGCATATGACGGCTTATCGCTAAGAGATTTGTGAATATGGCTTCTGTCTAATGTAGTAGATCTAAATAAAACTTACAGAAGACCCACAAACTTTTAAAAGAATTATATCAACAGAAATCCCCCTAGTCAGACAATATGAATTGTAAATAACCACTGGACTCCCAAGATGATATCAGCAGAAAGCAAGCAGAGAAGCTATTCAGCCGCAGACACATACCATCTTACATGGAAAAATGAAAAATAAAAGATACCTTGGGTGGGTGGGAGATGAGCCAGTAGTTGGAGATTGAGAAAAATGGAGAATATCTCTATAGACATCTCCGTAGAAGGAGTGGTAATGAGAAGGAGAGAAATGCAATGGGCCAAAGACTGCTGTGTGTTACTTGTTCTACCTTATGATAGCTATTCTATGTCTTCCTAACTATGTGAGGGCAGATACAGGGCATGTTTAGGACAGATAATTTTTTTATTTCACAGAAGGAGCCTTATCCATATGTAAATTTGTTTTAAATGACAACATCATAGAGTTGATGCTGTAGTGGAATGCTTTCAGATGTTTTGGGAGGTACGATTGTATTTTGCAAATAGGATGGATGTGGATCACTGAGGTCAGACAGAATACCATGGCAGGCCGTTTTGAAGATGACGCTCAGTGATCCCTACCGCTCTAGTTGAGTGGGTAGACACTGGACCTAATGTTTCACTTGTAATGAGTATAAGGTGGAGGTTACAGTGTGTAACTCAGGGACTCTTATGAGGCAGTGTGGTGTTTCACTGCCAACCAGACCAGCCCTCTCTCTCTCTGAGGAAAGACATACACCATGTTGTGATTAGTGCTCTGGAGAGACTCATATGACAAAGGACTGAAATCACCTACCCACAGCCACGGGTGAGTTTGGAATCAGACCTTCCAGCTTGGGCAAAGCTTGAGATGACCGTTATCCAAACCAACAGTTTGATTGGAACTTCATGAGAGACCCTGAGGCGAAACCAGCTTTCTATGCGAATCCTGAATACTTAAATCTGAGAAAAACTGTGACATAATAAACACTTATTATAAGGTGTGAAGTTTTGCAGGAATTTATTATAAAGTAATAGATAACTAATACAACAATACAAAAATGAGTGGAGGAAATCTGAGTAGAAATGAATAGATTCGAATTTCAAGTTCAGCAAAAAATATCACTTACTCTGCTAACTATTCTGTGTAGTAGCCCAATGACAATTCGTATTTTCATACAATAATGAACGCTCTCACCCAATGGGCCTTCGTTCACAATACAGCAAAAATTCTCCAGGAATGAATGTTCTGAACACCTACCTGAGGGAAAGTATGATTCCTTTTTGGCCCTATTTTTGTCTTTAAATGTTTATTCCAATGGGCGTGGTTTCTTGTTTGTTTTTTTTTTGTGGGTACCAGGGGTCGAACTCAGGACCTTGCGCGCCAGCAGGCGCCCGTGCTGCTGAGCAATATCACCAGCCCTTTTCTCGTATGTGGGTTCTGGGAGTCGAACTCAGGCCCTCGCGTTTGCCTGGCAGGCGCTTACGCCGCTGAGCCATCTCAGTGCCCCAGGCGTGTTTTTAACACAATGGCTGGCAAAAGGTGTATGAGTGATAGTTTTGGAAATATCTTCTATAAAATGATCAGAGCAGCATGATAAAGATCAGCAGGAAATTAAAAGATGTGAAGATCTTTTCACAGTATTCTAGTTTTCCTGCCCAGAGGAACATCCAACACAATTAAATGGCATGCCCTAGTGTAGAAGAAAGCATATTATATAAATAATTTATTATATAAAAAGTATAGGTAGGGGGCCGGTGAGATAGCTCAGCAGCATAGGGGGCCGGCAAGCACAAGGTCCTGAGTTCGACTCCTGGAACCCACATAAAGGAAAAAAAAGGGCCGGTGATATCGCTCAACTGCAGGGGCGCTTGCTGGCACGCAAGGTCCTGAGGTCGACCCCCAGTACCCACAAAAAAAAAAAAAAACTATAGGTAGGAAAATCTAATCTCTGATTTTCACTTTAGTTCAGTCTTTCAGATCCACAAAATTGTGCCAGAGTTTTATTTGAACAGAAACTTATAAATGTCCACACTTTTTTTTCTTTCAATCAGATCAGCAATAGAGGAGTAACACACTTTTTAAATTCCATTTCAACACTGTGGCTTCTGGTCCTAGCTATATTCCAAGAACGGAAAGATGAAATAAAAAAAAAATTTCACCATAGTTTTCGAGCCTTATTACCTGAGGGTTGGTTCCTGTTCTTCACAAGGGATCAGAAGAATTTCATCCTGGTACCCTGCTTCTTATTCTTCTTAAATAATGTGTCCTGGGAGTGAACAGTACGTCCCAAGACTCTGAAGCATCAAGGAAATTATAAAGATAAAATCAGATAAAAAATTGGCTTTATGATTAACGTGTAAAATTCAGTGTGTGAAATTTTAGGTATAGTTCAAGAAGGAAATGGAAAAATGGCAAAGCAAAGCTGAATAGAACTCTAAATGTTTTCCTCATGTGTTTTTCTTGTGATATGTTCTTCATGCATATCTTCAAGTAAGGCCTAGCACCTACAGTTGCTCAGTGACTGTATTTTGTTAGTCTTCAATACCTACTAATACCCCATCTCAAGCAACTGTGTCTAACGAAAAACTCTTTGAAAATAGTTCACATGCATTTGTTTCTTGATGCTGCAACCTAGAGTTGTTTCAGTCATACCCGTAAATGAAGATGAGTTCTAACATCTTATAGCATCACACAAACCCACAGAATTTCACAGAAGATTTAGTCGCCTACAAAGACATTCCTTGTGAACTTTGGTTCATTTTTATTTTTTTCCACTTGTAGCAAACCAAGCATATTCATTAAATCAATGAAAAATATTGTATCACAAATTCCAGTGGAGGTCTGTCAGGTTACTTATTGATGATTATAAGCAAAGTTGACTTGGATCATTGAAACAGCTGCGATGGCTAATTCTGGTGACAATAATTTACTAGTCTGTATAATGTCACTTTGTTGGCAAGTATGCAGATAGAACTATTCTTTCAAGACAGTAGAATATGTCTAGGGTTGATTAAATAATATTCACACATGAATTTCACCTTTCAAGGGTCTAATGTTTTGTGATAGGATATATTGATACAAATAAGCATGAAGATGGTTCTGGTAGTAAAATATTAAGCTCAAACAATCCGAAATTTTGAAGTGATCCCTGCATCTCACCCTCTCCTACTTAAGGTTATTATTCTCCCCCCAGTACAGTCATACTGCCCAAGACAGTCTCAGTGCACCTGACCTCACAGCAAATGTCAACTCTTTTTTTTTTTTTTTTTTTTTTTTTGTGGGTACGGGGGGTTGAACTCAGGACCTCATGCACCAGCAGGCACTCGTGCCACTGAGCGATATCACCAGCCCTTTTTTCGTATGTGGGTACCAGGAGTCAAACTCAGGACCTCGCACTTGCCAGGCAGGCGCTTATGCCGCTGAACCATCTCAGCAGCCCAAATGTCAACTCTTTGGAATGGTCACCCCACACTAATGCATTGAATCCAATTATTTTTGAGGTTTTGCTTTCTTCTTTCAGAGTTTCCTCTACAAGATAAGGACTGGCCACAATAACTGGGAGAGAGGAAAAGAAAGCAACTTGTAAGATGTTACATTTTTACTCCTTGTATACTGGCTTCTGTGCTTTGCATACAGAGCCAGATTTGCTCATATACAATAATTCTCAAGAAATTGAAGAATTTTATTTTTTATAATGACACTCAAATTTTTTAAAAGATTTTGCTGAAGATATTTATGAATTTGGTATTATGTAGGATCTCATAAATCTATGCAAACATGAATATTAATAAAAATAAGCCGGTGAGACGGCTCAGCGGCTTAAGCGCCTGCCTTGCAAGCGCGAAGGCCCGAGTTCGACTCCCGGAACCCACATACGAAAAAGGGGCCGGTGATATCGCTCAGCGGCACGGGTGCCTGCTGGCGCGCGAGGTCCTGAGGTCGTCCCCCCGGTACCCACAAAAAAAAATAAAAAAATAATAAATAAATAAATAAATAAATAAAAATAAAATTTAGTTCTTTAAACTATGCCATTTAATATTCAATTAATTTCTCTTACACAATTTTGAAGGGATCAAAGAAGAGAAAACAATACTTACTGATTTGAATAAAACTGATTGAACTGGGCATCTATATTCCTGGGATTTAGAACCACCTCAGATTCTGTCTATGTATAAAATTTCAGGCAGGAAAGTTTTCTCAGGATTTTAATTTCCTGATTTCCTCAAGTCTACAATAAGAGATGATCTAGATTATTGGTTTCAAAAGAAATCAGATTAAGAGCCTCATAAGTACATACTGAAAGTACTGATTTTTGTAAAATCCTTAGAGACTTCCTTTTATAATTACCATGCTGTACCTTCTTTGAGATTCCTTTTAAGATGAATAACTTTTTATTTCAAATAAAAATGCACATTTCAGGAACAGCTCTCAATTCTTCTTTCAGCCCCCACATTGTCTTGGGCCAGGTATGCTGTTATTGCCATAGGCTGCAGATTGAATATACAACTTGTGTTGAGTTTTGAACAGGATCCTCCTAGCAGTAGAGGGCATGCCATGAAAATAACTCCAAGCTATTAGCACCTTATTGTCAAATCACCTGATCTGTCATCACACGTTTTCTGTCTGGAATAGGTCATTGCTCAGGTATGAACCTGACTGTTTTTGAGATGATTGAAATGAAAATAGTGTGGATTACCTCTGTCTCTTTGGTTGCATAGATATTCTTTCAAATTATTATGCTTTAGGGACAAGATGATGTTTAGCATTAGTGGTGAAAAGAGTTTGAATATGAAAGGTCTTGGAACATTTCGTGGCAAGTAACAGAGGGAGAAACAAAAGTTAATTAAATCATGGCAGCTGTCAAAAGCATTTTCTTTATAGCAGATTTTGTATATGAAGTGTGATCAAAATATATGGCAAGTGTTTAATTTATACAATTATTACAATTAAAGACACACTACCATTAATCCCACTTATCACCCCCCGCCAGCCGCCACACACACACATCCAATACATTTATCCAGTCACGAGTGCCATTTTCTGAACCAGTTCTGGAAGTCCTTTTTCATGTCTTTATGAAGTGTGATCAAATATACAGTGAACACTGTTGCCAAGTACCATCTTAGGGAAAGACAGTCTCCTAAAAACATTATGGTGTATCCTCACCCACCTTCTTCAACAAATTGGGCATGGTGAAACCTGTTTCTTCCTCACAGTCAAAATCACCTCATGAAAGGTAAACATTTTGAACTGACAGGACAACTAAAGACACTCACAAAAAAGTACTTCCAGAATTGCTTCAGAGAGTAGCAAGAAAGATGGGATAAGTGTGTTGGAAGAGAGAGGAAATTTTGAGGGGGATTAATAGCAATGTATCTTTTACTGTAATAATTTTTAAAAGCATAAACATTCACTGTACTTTTTGATAACAGCGTATTTCATTAGGTCATTGCATAAATTTTTGCAATTTAAATGACATTCAAATGAATAAAGCTCTCCATTGGGATTAGAAAAGGAAACTCTTATGGGATGTTATCTGTGTGACAATGTTACAGATTTGTGTCTCATGAAATATACATTACTTCCAGGACCAATATTATCCCATAACTCCAGGGGCTGGGGCAAAATTCCCAAAGGACAGACAGTAAAGAGACAATTGGCATTTGCTAAAGATTTGGTTACATGATGGCAGTTTTTTGTACATTCATAAAATCCATGTTAAAATATTTCAGTTGTTACTAACACTTTGGTGTTTTAGTTTCAATTGTTACTAACACCTTGGTGTTTTAGTTTCTGTTGCCTACTAAGGAAATAACTTGAGGAAAGCCTCTAAACCCTCTGAACCTAACTCAGGTAAATACAGTGCTACTGAAACGTTCTATACAAAGATATTATGAGGATTAAAAAGATAATATAAATGAATGTACATTGTCAACAATAAGCATTATATGAGCACAATATTATCCCAATTATTGTTATTATACTGATATTATATTATTTAAATGAGACAAATATTTATTAGATGTTGGAAAAAATCAAGAAAATCTCTGTAAAACACATACCTTTTAAAATTTAAGTAGCCCTTATTTTCCCATCCTAAATCTTTAGGCCAAGATAATCATAATAGTAATAAATTCCATGGGCTAAAGAGCAAAGAATTTTTATTCAGTCTGAAAATATCATGAAGACCAGATGTTGAGTCTAAACTTACAGTCCTTCAAAACTAAAGCAAAGTTAAACGAAATGAATCTCATGCCTAGAGGTGACTCTAATCCAATTAGGTCAAAAGATTCTATTCATTGGGAAGAAGTCTGGAAACTAAGAAATTAAAAATGGATAAAATGGGCCACAAAAAAAAAAAAAAAGAATGGATAAAATGTGGCAAGAAACTCATTTCCTCCCCTCTTCTCCTCTCCATATAGTCATTTAAATATAGCTTATTATTTTGTTTCTACACTGAAGGTGACAGAGGATTAGAAATTGTATAGATTTCCCTTACACAACCCTAGATTGTTGGTTCTCATAGGTAGGAGATAGTGGAAGTGGTGTATCAAAATCTTGGGGGTCTTTATTCAAACCATAGAGTACTCTGCACATCCTTCCCTGTCCAGCCGTCCCAAGCGCAGATCTGATGTTCTATTATGCATGGAAAGGACTACATTCCTTGAGGAATGGAGCACATCACTGTCAAGGAGGAGAGTGGTTAAATCGAGCTAAGTCATTCCTGCGCAGTTCCTTTTCCATCTTCACCCTTGCTAGGATTGGTATGACAGCTTACAAACTGCCCCGCTTAGATCGCTATGTGCTCAACAGTCTTTCAGGATGGTTCTTATAAAAAAAATTGTGTTGTTTATACAAAATACAGAAATATCAAAGCAGGGCCAGTGAGATGGCTCAGCGGCATAAGCGCCTGCCTGGCAAGCGCGAGGGCCCGAGTTCGACTCCCAGATCCCACATACGAAAAAAAGGGCCGGTGATATCTCTCAGCGGCACGGGCGCCTGTTGGCGTACGAGGTCCTGAGGTCGACCCCCGGTACCCACAAAAAAAAAAAAAAAGAAATATCACAGCAGTGTTTTTTTCTTTAATCATGAATGCCTGTATTATTTTTAAATCTATAAAAAATGTGTGAAAGTGAGAAATGTTTTTAAAAACAGATGATAGATGCCTACAGATGTATAGATTGATGTTTTATATATATATATATTTACTAAAGTAGCACATATATTACAATTATACAGTTGTGTTTATAAGGAATATATATACTTTCTGGTATTGTGATCCATTCTTAACTGACACTGCCATCAGAGATCAGCAGAGAGGAATCAGGGATAATGTACAGAAATAAAGACAATGAGAGAAAAAGAAAGTAAGAAACCAGAAGAAAAAATTCATTGTAAAATTAAATACATATTAAAGAAAATAGAAATGTAATTGTGCATTGTAGTAATCAGTGTCAGTGTAAGATCTGAAAAGATTATTTACACAAACTGCATTAGCAATGTGCAGTAGACTTTCAGGATGCTTCCTGGTAGGAAGAAAGAGGAGGATCATTTGTGATTAACTTAAAAGTCATGACTCAACTGAGTACATATTACAGTCCGAACAGCCTCTGCCATCATTTACAAAAAGCCAGTGAACTGTTTGGCTCTGTCTGAGTAGCACAGCATGGGAGAGGGTACCACAGATCACCGGCCAAGTAAAGGAAAAAGCTTACATATTTTTTCAAAACAAGTACTTTTTGTGAATGACTGGGTTTTGCAGACAAGGAGTAGAAATGAATTAGAATTATCCAAATATTGTGATTCAGTTGCCATAACATGCTTAGGGGCATTATCATGGAATTTAGTACCAGGAGGCAGATGAAGGATTTGACCCAATGCCCTTATCCAGCTGCCCTCTGACTCCAATCTAATGAACACATACTTATAATTATTTCTCCAATAGTTTTTATCTAATTTTAAAGTGGATAATTTATACCACTTGTATAAAAATGCATTAAGTTTCATTAAAATATTCAGCATTAGTAGAACTTCGAGTAGAATATATTTCTTATGGTTTCACAAAGTCATACATATTTATAATATTAAAACTCTTCAGTTGCTTTAATAATAGGATCCCTATTCCATAGATCTGAATACTAATTTTAATATGCTCTTGTAGTAGAAAGCTATGTGCACAAGAAAATGCATTTGCATGTTATACTTTCTAGATTTTGTGTTAATTTCTTTTTCATTATACTTTCTTTTAATTAAACTCTGCTTTTCAGCTGAAAGCTTTTTCTCCCTTTATTTTTTTCTTTTCTTTTTCTTTCGTTAGTTGCACACAGATCTTGGGAGGTATTTACCACATTCTGTTAAATAAGTCAATAGAATATCTTATCTTACTGTTCCAATGTATTCTCCATTATTTTTGCTGGTTTTGTTTGAATTCAAGGCTTTGCCTAATAGATCATTTATTTTAATAACATTAGCACTGGGGGCAAGCAATCACACATGGATGTGCGTCACTAGTCTTTTGTGGCAACTTGGAAAAGAGAGGCAGCTGAAGTTTAAACTGTAAGATAGTGTTTTGTTTTGTTTTGTTTTTGTGGGTACCGGGAGGTCGACCTCAGGACCTCGCGCACCAACAGGCACCTGTGCCGCTGAGCGATATCACCGGCCCCCTTTTTCGTATGTGGGATCCGGGAGTCGAGCTCGGGCCCTCGCGCTTACAAGGCAGGCGCTTATGCCGCTGAGCCATCTCACCGGCCCAAGATAGTGTTTTTAGTGCACACTGTCTTCCACAATTTGGTCACCATGGAGAGCTATATGAAGAGACGAGTTAAATATTCATGATGCAGGATGCCATAGTTTGGGTGGAGATAGTCCCTTATCAGTTCACGTGTTGAAAACTTGGTCCTCAGTGTGTCAATGTGAACAGGTGGTGGGTCATTGTCCAGGTGAGGCCTACTGGGATGTCATTACCGGACCCTCCCTCTCGCTGATTTCCTTCCTGGAAATTCAATCTATTTCTCTTTCATGTGATCACACCACTCTATGCTATCTATTCCAAGGGCCTTTGCCAAAGCCACTATGCTGTTTGGACTTTCAGCCTCCCAAAGTGTGAATTGAATAAAACTCTTTTCTTTAAAATTAACCCAGTCTAATATATGTCATTACAACAGACACCTGATTAATACACATGCCTCTGACCAAATGGAGTTGTGATCCACATCTACCTATCTGTCTTAAGACTGCATCTCTAAAGTGGCTGACACACAAGCCTCTCAAGAGCAGGCCACTCATACACTCATAAAAACTCCCATCTGCCTGGAATATAAGAACCTATTTCACTGATAGAGGTATAAGCATTATAACACAGGGACTATATCTATAGCTCTCTCCTTCCTCAAATGTTGAACAGTCTTTAACTTTAGGCTCACGTCCTTACCTAAGGATGGAATATGAGATTGAAAATATTCCTCTAAATCAATCCACCAACAAATATTAATATCTTGGTATTCTGATTTCTTAGGAATCCAGATATTCAACTATGAATTCAACTATGAATCTTCAGTAGTCTGAAGTAGGAGTGTAGGATAAAAGTGGATGATAATGGTTATCACATGAACAAAATGGAATTTTCCCCTAGGTTTGTCAATCCTAACATCAGTGGCAAAAGAATCAACTACCACTCCCGCCTTTCAAAAACATCTCCATGAGGCTTGAAAGCAGTAGAAACATTCAGCTTTGCGACTCTTCTACTCTTCGGTAATCTCTGCCAATGACTTTGGGACATACAAGGGTTAAAGTTGGCCACTCTAAGGGGAGCTGAAGGGGAGTCAGTGGATTAACTTAAGGAAAGTCATTAATATGAAATGATTCCCTTTACTCTCATAGAGAGTAGGTTGGAAACCTATGTACCACCAGCTTGAATGGTCTTTGGAACCAGGTTCTAGGAAAAGCTTGCATCTCCAGTGACTTGGGAGGATAAAAGTAGGCTGCTGTAGTAGAAAGACATTCTATCACTCCTGTTGAACAGAATTGCTCAAACAGGCTGAATGAAAAGCAGATTGTGTCCATTGATTTTGACTCGTCAACTTCATTGGATTAAGAAATGCCTAATAGTTTAGTAAAGCACATTCTGGGGTATGTCAGGGTGGGTCATTGAGGTATGACCCTGGTGTTACGGTTTAGATCAAGAATGGCCCCCTAAAGAGCTTCATGTGCTCAGAGGCAGGGCTTTTTGACAGACAGTATGGGGGTGCCACAGCTGACTTGTTAAAAAGTGCAGCCTGGTTAGAGACAGGTCATTGGCAGGATGACCTGGAAGGATGTATCTCCCTCCCTGGCCCCATCCTTTTCTCTCTGCTTCCTAACCTCTATGATACAGGCAACTCCCTTCCCCTCTGCCCATCTGCCATACCTTCTTGCTGTTGAGTTTACTGAACACTAACTGTAATTTCTGAAATGTGAGCCAAAGTAAATCTATCCTCCTTTAAATTGCAGCTGTTAGGTATTTTGTCCCAGTGATGAGGAAATTGACAAAAGCACTTAAGTACTATATATATTCCCTACCTCGTTTTTCTGTGGCATTGCTCCCCTGTTCTGCTTCTTGGCTACCGTGAACTAAGTACTTTTGCTCCACCAAGCATTTCCACCATGACATTTCTGCATTGGAGTCACCTGTCCATGGACTGAATACCCAAAACCATAAGCCAAATTAAAACTCTCATCTTTTAAATTGTGGGTGTTGGATGTTGTTGCATTTTCTTTCTGTCTGCATATAGGATGCACTGCTGTGGTTCTCTGTCTTTCCTTTGCCTGGATATGCTGCTGCATCAGACCATCAACTCCCTCTACTATTTTAAGCTAAGAGATGAAATACTCCTAGAGATATCAGCCTGGATGTAGAGACAATCTGTGTTGAAACTTTGTTGCTATCCTTTCTACTGAAACTATCTAGCACCTATGCTAGTAAAGCCAACTCTTCCTTACTTATACACTGCTGCATGAAGATCTCTACATTGCCAGTGTGATATGCATTGGTGAGAATGGTTTCCCAAGATAGAGGAGACCTGTCGTTGACAAAAAAAAAAAAAATTTAGGGAGCTCTGGTTGCCTTTGTGAGAATCAGGAGCTTTTTGAAATATTTGAGCTCATTGGGATTGCAGACATGGGGTTTATGGTAAAGGAAAGAGTCCATGTAGCAAAGATTCCATTTCCTTTTTCCTTTTGATTTTAGTGTATGTTTGTGATACATAGTGAATATATTCATCGTGGGTGTTGGTACATGTACATGTCACATCCCCTTTACTTCATTCTTCTACCCTCTCTTCCATCTCTACTCCCATCCCTGGTATATTTCACGTCCAGATGCAAGAGCATTGCACTGTCAGGCAGCATATGAGGATCGGAATCACTTGTGTCCATGGATGATGAGTCACAGATTCTAATTGTTCTGAGGAGGAATCAGAGTCATAGAGGAGCATGGGCTGCACTGAGCATTAGCATCTAAGTGTGAATTCAGATATTTTCACTTAGAAGCACGACAAAATTTTGTTAGTTAATTCACAACTTTGAACACTGTTCTCACCTCTACAATGGTAAGAATAATTCCTGTCTTCAAGCTGTCTGAGGACTCAAAGATGCAACAAAGGAAAGACATAGCACCTGGCACCAATATAGGTGACCAGAGTATATTTGCCAGTTTACTTGCATTATACTGAAGATCTGCTTGGCACAGAATAGATACTCAGAAATGCCTTTTTTCCCTCTCTTATTAGCATGTCATCTTCAGTTGATGCATTCTGAAGGAAAAGGCTCGTATGGGTAAAATGTTTTTCATGGCCAAGTGGAAAATGCACATACTCTGAAATCACCATTTGATGTTTCTGTCACCTTGACTAAATTAATCTATCTTGGTCTTTTTTCTCATCTATAAAACAAGAGATAAGAATACTTTTTTCTCAAAATTGAATAATCTATATAAAGTATTTAACACAGTACTTGGCAGGCGGAGAGTTCTCAATACAAGCTTTCTTTTCCTCATTGTAGTACTTACACTGGATAAGAGGGTGGAAACAGGATGACCACTGAAGTACAACACCAGTTTAAAAATGCTTTGGGTAATAAGATTATCAGTTTACTGTGGATCTATTTTAATTCTTTTTTGGGATACTATTAATCAAAAATGAAAATCTAGAGCTGAAGGAAAAAGATCAAAAGCAGATATATCTAGGGGAAAATGATATTCCAGAGAGATAGAGTCCTGTGCTGAGCTACACAGTATTCAAATCTATTTTTAATTGGCTTTCCATAAAAATAAGACAACACACTCACTCTGTCATGACTGTAGATTGCTGTGGTAGTGCAATAATTTTCTCTATATATACTAATACTGACTTAAGTGACCCTTTTGAATGTATGGTCATATGACACAAAAGTAAGAATGAAGAGGTATGGTGGTTTGTAGGTGCTCTCACTTTGGGGTATTTTCCAAATGGCAGGCAAACTGGTCCATTTCATACTTTCCCAGAAAGAAAAATTGTCCTGCATTATCACAGAAATTTGCCATATAGAGGTATGGGAAGAAAACTATTATCTCTGGCTGGATTTGGTCAATGGGGAGATTACATTCAAATCCAAAACCCATTGATCTGCCTCAATATACTTCAGAAATAAATTAGACTCTGTGATTTCTTCTAAGCCATTTTCACTTCAGTCCAATTTGGCAAACTAATGGACACTTATAAAATATTCTTCCTTAGGAAAGAAAAGTAGCAAAAAGCTTTCACAAACCATATGGAAGGAAATCTTTATGACTATATTCAATCCAGCTCTATTAAAGAAAGTCCTTACAATTCCTTAAAGATGTGTGTTCAAAAACTGATACTATTTTTTTCTTATAACTCTTCTCTAATTAAGCCAGCTCCTTTTTTATGAGAAAAGTGTTGAAAACATAGAAAAACTCTTTTACCTTTCTCCTCTGTTTCAGGTTAGTTTGCACATGTCTATCTCTAAATGGATTGAGAACTGAACTTTCTTGCTATACACATATTTCTTGAGAATTTAGCAGTTACGCAGTTTGGAACGGCAAAATAAATATTTCATTCCTTATTAACATTTACATTGTATTTTAAATCCCTTAAATTTCTCTCCCGTGTTTGACAAGAAGAAAACATTTTACATAAAATCTATCTATCTATCTATCTATCTATCTATCTATCTACCTATCTATCTATTATATCTATCTCTATAGCCTATTACAAGTGAATTTTTGGGTAAGGACAATCTCAATATATTGTTGTATTATGAAGTTAATATTAGTTGCTCAAATTTTTAATATAAAATTAGAGAAGACGAAGTAGTTAAGCTGCACTGAAAAAGAAGTGACAAAACTTAGAAGAACTTAGAATGGAATATTTGACATCAGTAGACTGGGGGCTGAGTGGGGTCTCTAGAAAAAGGAGAAACTGAAAAGAAAAATAGATGGTTGGTGGCATTTGAGTAGGAGATATGGTTAAATGATGTTGGATGGGGATTGGCCAGTTCAGGGAAGGTAAAATATTATGAATTCAATAATATAACTGCCATTCTCTTTTTCCTTATGAAATCTTTACTAAAATATTTTTCTGTAGTGCCTAAGTATGTATGAAAGGAAAGCTGTCAAGAGGTACCAATATTTGACATGTATTATATCAGGTAAGTAAGAATTGCTAGGCAGAGAAGGCAAATGATGCCCATGTTGAAGACAAAGATTGTAAGTCCTGAAAAAATACAGACAATTTGGGAATATAGCTGAAATTTACTGAGAATGATAGGAAATAAGACTAAAATAATAAGTTCAGGTATACTCTGATCACTTTGGATGGTCAACTAAGAAAGATTACTTTACCTTGTGAATGAAAAAAGAAGTAAATCATAGTCTCTCAACAGGGAATAAACATGATCAAATCTGTTTATCAGAAAGTTTATTGGCAAAGGATGGATGAAGGAGAGACAGGGACTTCCTAGAGAAGCTTCTACGGTAACCCAGACAGCCTGTAGTAGAATAAGAGTTGTTGCAACAGTGTCTTAATTTTAAACAAATTAAAAGGATGCTAAGAATAGAGGATTTGTAATAATAGGGGAATAATTGGATGTGGAGATTGGGCAAGGAGTTACAGAGAATGTAACTTGCTTAGTTGATAGGTCCTGCACAGATGTCAGCAGAGTTTGCATACGGTGAAGAGTGAGTGAAAGCTCCCATAACATGAGGCAGTCTACACAAACTGTTGTAGTTCTAATGTACATGCTCTACTCTTAAAAGATGTATGCTGGGTGGGTGCATTGCCTCACAACTGTAATCCTAGCACTCAGGAGACTGAGGCAGCAGGATTGCCATGAGTTCAAGGCCAGCCTGGGCTACATAGTGAGTTCAAGCCAGCCTGAATTACATAGTGAGAACCTGTCTCAAAAATACAAAAAAAAAAAAAAAAGTTCTGACCAAAATTTGTGTTCAAAATATCTAGTTTATAAAATAAAACATCCGGTACAAATAAAAAAGAGTAGCTTTGGGCCGGTGAGATGGCTCAGCAGCTTAAGCGCCTGCCCGGCAAGCACGAGGACCTGAGTTCGACTCCCGGATCCCACATATGAAAAAAGGGCCGGTGATATCGCTCAGCAGCACAGGCGCCTGTTGGCGCGCGAGGTCCTGAGGTCGACCCCCCGGTACCCACAAAAAAAAAAAAAAAAGAGTAGCTTTTTCTATTGGGAAAATTTTATTTTCTAAGAATAGGAAAACAAAATCACTGGAAAAAAGTGAAATACTGAGAAAACTAAATTAATAATAACCAGCAAAAATTTGGAATTCCTCTCAATTAAAATGGACTTGTAAAGTTTTAATGATATGACTGCAATATTGCTTCTATGTTACAAATATTTACCTTTTGTTTACCTTTATATGCTGATGGTATCCTGTATTTTATTTTTAAATATAAGATAAAAATCATCATTATTCTAAATATAAAGCATAGGTGGCTTTTTTGTTTTTGTTAGTGTTTATTAGACAAGGTCATACTAATTTGCCCAGGCTGGGCTCAAACTTATGGTCCTCTGCCTCAGCCTCCCAGAGTGTTGAGATTACAGGTATGCACTACTGTGCTCATCTAAGGATGCATATATTTAACACCCATGATCATTTTGAACTGTAAAAGATTACTGTTGTTTTTCATGAAAATTTGGTAGCAGTCTAGTTGATTTTGGTTCTCAAGTCAATCACAATAACTCATTTCCTGTTACTTAAAACTGAAGTAGACCGTTGCTCATATTCCTGGATGAATCATTTGAAAACAAGATAAGTAATCAGTATTCTAGTCTTACTATAAAACAATTCATCTTCCAATTATGGGCACAAAGGGCTGCTTTGGGACAAATGCTCAGCACCAATCATTTGTAAAACCTCTGGAGACTGCAAAAGCCACCATTTGGCATGCGTGTGTGAGTGTGTGTATGTGTGTACATGCACATGCTCACATTTTTCACAGCAATGGGTACATAATGAATATTAAATAATTAACTTATTTCTAAAAAAATATTTATCTCCAGACTTTGCCCTATTAATCTTGTAAGACCATCAAAAGCAGTACTCCTGGGCCGGTGAAATAACTCAGCAGCATAAGTACTTGCCTGGCAAGCGTGAGGTCCTGAGTTCAACTCCCAGCACCCACATAAAAAGGAAAAAAGGGCCAGTGATATCACTCAGTAGCACAAGCGCCTTCTGGCCAGCACGAGGTCTTGAGTTCAACCCCCGGTACCCACATAAAAAAAAAAAAAAGCAGCACTGCTATCCTCAGACTCTCAGCTTGGAGTTAGCTTGGAATGAGCAAATGCCTCCAAGGGAGATGTGATCCCAAAAATCACTCATTTTTGTCACTCTCTCGTAAGATCAAAATCCCATATTTTAAATTACAATATTTTAAAAATGTCTTTGTCCATATTTTATAAGAAGATGATTCCAAATATTAGAATCAGAAATCCTGGGGTTTGTTTTAGAGTCAAGATATTTTTCTGCCTTTACTATTCTTTCTCTTAGAATTCTTCTTAAAGCCAATTTCTAAAGCTTCAACTTACTAAACCAAATGAATGTTATAGCATTATCTTAACATGTGTTATAAACACACTTTTCATTTGTCCTTACCTTTAGTTTTGTGTCCTACTCTTTACCACAATCAAGAATAGGAGTAAATGTTCCCACTTTGTGAACATGGTGTTAACACTGAGAAGACACTGAAAAATCCCATTGTTTAAGACCATATCAGTTTATCAGAAGACCTACAGCTGCAGGAATATTTTAGAAGCATGATGTTAACTGGATATCAAAAATCCACTGTACTCTGCATGTTCTCTGTTCTCTTGATGAGCTTCTCAGCTGTTGTCATGCTAGTGCGACACACAGGAGCCAACTGATGGCCATTAGTGCGTGTGAATGATCAGATTACTTCATTTATATGACTTTTTCCATGAAGACATTTCTGAATAATGACCAGATGGTAATATTTTACAGAAATTCCCAAGTACATTACATACTAATTTTCCACTGAATAACAGCATAGTTGTTTAATTTAAGCCTTTTCCTAACTGAAAAACTTCATTGGAAATCTTCCAAGATGCATTTGCTACCAGTAACTCTTTCAATAAAGTAGTCTGAAACTATCTAGAGGGACAGACATCAGTCCCACTAGCAATAGACTCTTGTATAATATCCATCTTTACTGTCTTCAAATGTCTATTGAAAACCTAGGAGAATGATATAGTCAAAAACTAATATGATATCTATGAAAGAAATAGTTAAATTGATGAGTCTGTGGCTGAAAAGCCAAGTATCCCATATGGGATAGGGTCTAGCACACAGGAATGTGGGGAGGGAGAGTGGATATAGCAGAGAAAGTAAAAGTATAAAATTGGCAAGAGTGGAGAATATATTACTAATAAGACTCATTTCCCAGCAAATTTTGTAGTCTGAGTAGACTATAAATAATGTGTGATCACAGAAATTCACAGACAGTGAACCTATAGCTTCTAAGTAGAAGTGTGGGGGGGGGAAGGAGGAGACGTTTCAAGTCAAATGATTCAGTTCTGCCACCAAGAATTAGCATGACCTTGGAAGGACAACCAGTCTTGGAGTTGCAACGTCCTCAGCTCAATATTGAGGATTTAAGGGAACTCCAAGATACTTCCCAGCACAAATATTTTATGTTGTTATCCTCCTGAGTCCTCTGATGAGAAAGGGTACTCATGGTGAGTCAAGAGACTCTAAGAAGAGGTTGAATGCAGATGGTCCCTAAGCAATCTGTGATGAAAACTGAGAGGAGCATCAGGATCCATCCCAACTTTTGGACGTGCTGTGATATTTGCACCTCTCTCCTACTTGCATAAATCTTGAAGCACTGCAGCCTTTCTCTGGAGCAAGTGATGCTGGCAGAAGTGTTGCTAAAAGACTACCTTGGTTCTAAATCTTGTTACAAGAGATTGGTTCTTTCTTTGGGTCATCGATATTTAAATGGTATCATATTTTTGGTTTTGGGTTATTGTTTATGTTATCTTACAGAATCTTTCCCCAGCAATAAATGTGTATAACTTGGACTTATGACTTTAGTTTTAAGGGATATCTAGGTGGTTTGTGAATGACTAATCTAATATGTGACAGGCAGGGTTGAAGTCCTCATGAAAACCCACCCCTTTATATGATATACTAACGAAATCATTGAGTGATAAATTAATGAGAAAAATAGATTTTTTTTAGAAAATAAGTTAATAATCTGTAATAACTTTAATAAGGTTTAGTGAGCTAAGTAAATTGATTTTACCTAATTTATCCATTTCCCATTTTGAATAGCAAAATAATATCTGCTGCAAAAGAAAAAATGCATATGTGTGCCTTTTATAGATTATCATGCTTGATTTATTCTTTTCAGCCTCCCCTGTCAATTATAATGGATTTATGCACAAAACAGAGACAAACCAAGACAATGGAGTACTCACTGAAGAGCTGAGAGCTAGGGCATGGGAGAAAGAGGCCACAGGGCCAAAGTCACAGATTCTAAGATAATAGTTTGCTGTACTATATTTTCTGAAGCAAGAGATAACAGGATAAAGAATCAGACAAAATAATGAGTATGTCTAATGATTTATAGGTATATTCATGTGCAGTCATACAAATGTACTTCATAGTTAATCAGCTAAATTGTTAATGAAGAATAACATGCCAATGGAAAATATTATTTAGAAAATCTAGAATCCACAATTGTCATTGTTAGTGGCAACAAGTACAAGACTGCAAAAGAGATATCAAAATATAGGTGAGGATCTTCAAAGTATGAGAAGAAAAATACTCTCTACTTGAAAACGCAGCATTTGATATTTTGGTTGCGGTTTTGGTAGAAACGAGATAACACATTCAAAGAGGGCTATTGAGAAGAGTTTAATAAAGTCAATTTTTTACCAAGTTAGAATATTAAAGAAACCAGCAAGAGATGGTCCACTAACTCATGGCCCCTACTGCCAAGGAGGGGCAAGAGGAGGGAGTGTTTTCTGGGACCCAGGATGTGCATGTAAGAGGGGAGAGGCCATTGTTGGAAAGGAGCTGTACTCTTCAGTAGAGTGATGGGTGGAGATGAGCCATGCCAACCGACAAGGAGGAATTCAAAGGACTGGTTCCTGAACTTGTTGTCAGTGCTCCCACTGGCTAAATGGGCTCTAAATGGTAAGTGGGCCTTTAAAGTTGTCTGTAAAGATCCTCCTTCTGAACACAGGGAATGTGGAAAAGGACAGAGAGAATATAGGAACTATCCAATCCACCTGACCGAACAAAAGGAAATGAAATATGAATACTGAAGCCATTGCGGAAGACTGATTCCACCTCAAAACAGCTGTTAAATCTGGTCAGAAAATAAAACTAACATATACAGGACTGCTAGGAAAAACATATCCCAAGTCACACATTCCCAAACAAAGCTTTTATAATAAATATTATTAATTAAAATTTTATCATTCAAACATTTAATCCATGTAAAGAATTTATATTCTGGGCAAGACTTAGTATTTATATTCAAGATAAATCTTTCTAGCCTGACAGTTTATTCCAGTTCACATTTTAATACCTTTGGATGGATGATCTACTTAACTAGGTTTTAATATTTTAAGTCTCACATGGTGAATCAAAAAGAAACTGGTCAAAAGGAAAGAGAGACTGGGATGGGGGAATAGGGAAAAGAAGGAAGGGAAAAGGAAAAAAAATTGTATTTACGTATAAGATGGTTAAGATAGATACACTAGTAATTTTACTTAGTTCATTGAAGAGTAAGGTTCGTGCCAGTAATGTTTGGACAATTGAATGCTAATATCTGGTATCCTGAATAACTAACTTAAAGATAACAATACATAATGCATTAACCATTGTTACCCTCCTATTAGGTTGTTTTGAAATTTTGTTCTTTTTTGATTTGTTTTCTTTTGTTTTTTCTTCTCTTTAAAATTAAAAAAAATATATTTTAAGTCTCGGTGTGGAAAAATAAAGTCTGAAGCAATGATGAAGCTGGAGAGAGAATATGTGGAAGACAGAGGAGCACAAAAGGTATGGATCAACATCCAGCTGACCGACTTCACCGCTTCTCTAGGATCAGCTTATTTCTATCCCCATCAAGAAAATCAACCAAATAAAACCCACTGATCCAGATTTACTTCGAGTTGAGCAGTGTATGACATGAAAGAGACATCAGCTACACCTCTGAGTTGTTTGCGACCTGTGCAGGCAGACAAACACAGCTGCAAGTGAGGACCAAACGAGGGCTCTGGAGCGGAAAGACCACATTTTTTTATATTAACACCCTTCTTCCCATTGCTTGCACACACTGCTACAATTTCTCCATCCTGTATTTTCTAAGCCAACGTATTTCCATGTGTCTGTAATTTTTCTGATTTACAAAGTTATATTGCTCTGATTTATTGAGTTATAGTTTTATCATGTTTCCTTGGGTTTATTTTTCTTGACTTTGTTTTTTCTTACTCATCTTTTTAGATTTACTCTGTTCACACACATTACTTAATAATAACATTTAAGGGTTTGAATTTGTCTCTGAGCCCTCTCATTGACATATCTCAAGAGTATCTATATGCACAAGACACTTGTAGCTGCTCTTTCTATGATTTGTTGAACCTTAAAATTTTAGTTCTATTTTACTCAAAATTGAGTTAGGTAAATATGAACACTTTTCACGTTAAGTTTATTTCTTATTTTTTGAGTACTTTTGTAACTGGTTATTTTATTATACTGTAGTCATAAAATGTGGCCTCCATAATTTCTACTTTCAAGTTCACAAATATCTGATCTGAGACTTCTTCATAGCTTTAAAAAAATCAAAGTTTTATGTGTGTAAATATTACCTACTCACAAGAGATTGGAAGTTAAAACTGAGAAAAATAAAAATAAATCTATGGCTTGTTAATGCCAATAATACATTTTAATTGTACATTTTTCAACATGAAAAAATAATGAGAATAACACTGTTTCACATTTTTTACAAATCTCCTTAGTGTCAAATACAATAGGAGATCCCTGGATTCTCTTATTTGCTTCTATTTTAAATCTACTGTGTTAGGTTGTCTTGGCTAAAGGATTTGAAAATAATTTGACCTCACAGAGCTACTTTGTGTTAGGGAGTATTTAAATAGACTTTTAGATGCATAAAGATATATTTTATTTAATAATTCACCAAAACTTAACAGAGTTTTAAAGATAAATTTTGTAAAGTTAGTTACAATGTGTGTAATGTCAAATCTGAAACTATGTCAAGGATTCTCACATTCTGTTATATTAAAATCCATCAGTGCAATGTCATGTACTGGCCACCTGGAAAATATAAGCCCATTGAGTTATGCAGGTTTTGGTTATAAGATACCAAAAAAATTTACATTAATTAGTACCATCACCAGGCTTATCAGAAAAGTGTGGGAAACTATCAAGTGTCAGTGGGAAGCACAAATTTTCTGAAATTCTAGTGCTTACTTATAGCCTTGAAACTTAATTTAGCAAAAGTACAACAGTTGTTTTTCCCTGAAATGATATTTGCTTCATTTATTTCCAAAAATGTCTATTGAATCTTTGAGTCAGAAAATCCATTTTTTGTCACCAGTCTTTTTTCCAACCATGAACTGTGTTCCACAAAACATGGCTGGTTCAGCTTGCAACTCAAACAATGGCACAAGTTCTTGAGACAACCCCTTCTAGATGTAACAAAAGTTCCTTATGGATATTTCCAACTCGAGTACTCAAAAGATTAAAAAGAAATGTTTTCAGGACTGAGAATTAATAAAACTAAAATTATTTCCCACTTCAACAAATACATTCTGAAAAAATTTGCATTTTTCACTTGAATGCATGGCGATGAAGAATACAATGATTGTACCGTTCAGTGCCACTGCCTGATTTATTTAAGATGCCAGCACTTTTATTCCACATTGCTACATCATCAGTACAAATGCTCACATAGAGAAAAAAGTAAGTAGCATTTTACAATTATTATAAAAACAACTTGAATGGTCTGTATTCTTTGAAAGTTTCTGAGGACACCCAGGGATTTTTAGATCACACTGTGAGAACTGCTGTTTAAATAATGAGCGGTGCTCTCAACTTGTAAGAGGTCATCCTCCTACCCAACAATAAGTACAACTTTATTATTTTATTTTAATATACTGAAGTGATCATTGTACAGTGTATAAGTTTAACACTTATACACTGTACCCTATAGAGATTTACAATTTTTATTTGTCAATTTAAAAAATTCTTGTGGAAAGCAATTTATAGAGTAGTATGCAGTAATGTAGTACTATTAATAATAAAAACATCTGCACCACAAATCATGAACATCAAAAATAAGCTGAAAAATATGCATTAAAATGTGAATTGTGGTAATCACTGAATTGAGAGAAAGCAGGATTTTCTTTTAATTTTTCATTTCCCTTATGGGAAATTCAAAAATTAAATGTTTATTTAATATAAAGTGTTTTAACACAACATTTCTAGTGTGTTCAGTTGTTTCATATGTGTGTGGGTATTAATGTGCACACAATCTTTACTCAAAAGCAACCACATTCGACTTATTGTTAATCTGATTAAAATATTAAATTTGGATTATAAATGGGGTTTTAAAACAGATTTTTTTTTTGTGGGTACTGGGGGGTCGACCTCAAGACCTCGCGCGCCAGCAGGCGCCCGTGCCACTGAGCGATATCACCGGCCCCTTTTTCGTATGTGGGTTCCGGGAGTCGAACCCGGGCCCTAGCACTTGCTGGGCAGGCGCTTAAGCCGCTGAGCCATCTCACCGGCCCCCATTAAAACAGATTTTAAAAATATCCTTATCTTTATTTGTTTTGTGACATTTGATGCATCAAGAACTCAGGTGCATTTCGTTTCCATTTCTTGTTTCTGACAGCTCTCTTTTCCTTAAAGCAGCTCTGCTAGGATTCTGTGCCTGCTCTCCCCGAAAAAAGACTCCTCCAACTTTCCATTGCCGCATCATTCAGAGTCCTTTTGCTCCACAACACTGCCATGAATTGTCCCTTGATCAACAAAGGCTGACCTCTCATCTTATTTAATTAAATTTTATTGAAACTGCTTTATCTCATATTCTCTCTCTTTGTACTCTCTCTCCCCTACCTCTTTTCCTCCCCCTGTTCACTTCCATATAGATAGATAGATAGATAGATAGATAGATAGATAGATAGATAGATATACATGTTTATGTATACATATTAGCCCACTCATTTACTTATGACTATTATGAGTCACAATGATTTATTTCTGTAATTATGAAAATTAAGCATTATACATTATCTAATAAGTTATTGTATGGAGAGTAAATTAATATATTTTTCTTCCTCCTAACATGCTTCTATTCCTTATCCCCTAGTTTCCATAGGTATAATCTGGGATTTTTAGCAAGTTTATTTTTGTCAAGTTATAATTTTTAATATTCTGTTTAACTATTTTACTCAAAGGACTGTGTATGATATACTATTATCTAAATATATTTTTATGCTTAGATGGATTCAGTTCTTACCAAATATATTTCTCTGCTATGGCTTTCTAATTTGAGAGTTTCTCATGCTGTTTTATTACTCATTTGCCCAAAATAAGCCCTCTACTCTTTTTTTTAATAGAAAGGACCACTGGCATTATTTTTATGGAGCTTACATTCCTTATCTTTTTCTATTTTGCCACATGTTAATATCAAGCTTAAACAGCAAAGAATTTCTCTCTTCTTTGCCATTTTAAAACTGTGGAGCTCTTAGCTTATTCTTTGGACATTAATTTTGAACAGAAGTTTGAAGCTATCACTGATATTTTTTGTAGATAACTTGATTTACTTCATGAATTCTTATAAGACTCTATTTTGACATTTTTGAAATGCTGCCAGAGGATGTTATTTCTTCTCTTCCCTTCCCCTGACAAATATTTTAGAACTGTCCTCTAACATGAACTGAAGGAGGTAACTTTTGATTTCTGCTCAGTGATCCAGAAATCTGAGGTCCCCTAAAGCTGAGTTTCTGCAGTCCCAGAAAGGAAATGTTGACCCTGTGGTTTCATCTCTAGGTTTGGTGAAGATCTTGACATAAGTAGCAACTTCCTAAATGTAGTTTTGTATTTAGTCTAACCTAATACAGATTTTAAATATTCAGGCTCTTTTCTGTTGCTGCAGAAGGAAAAAACATCTAGAACTCCAAAAGACAAAGAAAAAACACATCTCTCTCAGAGTTTCTAGTTGGTGTAATGACATTTGCTCTTGGACAATCACTCTAAAACACTCAGATCCAAATATCATAGAATAAAAATACATATTCATGAGCCTAAGACCAGAGTTGGGTGAAGCTAGAAAATCTTTCTGGTAGACACCTTCGGATGAAAGGAAGGAGATGGTGCCTTTGGGTCTCACGACATTAACTATTTGAGATGGGTCTATTCCAAAATAGGCCTAGAATTCTATTTTTTTGCCCTATGAAATTAAGATATTTGCAGGTATCTATCAGGTTCTCTTTACGGATGACCATCAACACTGAACTAGTTTCCCACGAAAGGGAAATTTTGAGTGGGCCCTCTGTACTGCCCTACAGTTCTGCCTTGTGTATACTCTAGGAGTGAGAAAGAACTGGAAGGATGACTTTCTTGCAGACAGAGTTTATAGCACCAACCTGATTTTTTCCTTTATGTTCTTATTTCTTTCATTATTAGTCAAAGTGTGCATCAATGGGTCATCAGTCAGTTGAACATGAGTGAAATCATATACTGAAAACCCTCCTGACACAATTTGAAATGTAAAATGTTGATGTTAGCTGATACCTGAGTGAAGTGTGTCTTCCCCTGGAATATGTTTTTATGATGATACAAAGCTCTTTAATCAAAATGCCTTCTTTTTATATAGTTATATAGCCTAAAAATCTGAAATAATTCCTGTTTCATCTCTCATTTGCAGCACCAAATACTGCCACATCTTAGATAAGGACTATCCTTCACACATTGTACACATTTTGTATCAATTTTATTTAAGTATTAAAAGAATAGCCAAGAATTTACCAAGATCTTCAAGGCATGGGCTGGGCTCAATGACATCTTGATGAGAATTCCAAGTCCTAGGTGTTGACAGAATCGGGTATTTTATTGTCTTGTCCAGGAAGTGATAAGAATGGCATTTCTAGAACTCATCTGCTGTGTCACCACAGTAAAGGGACCTGCTACCTGTTATCACAGAGAAGACCACCCCCTATGAATGGTATGGAAATTATTATGGATGAAAAGAGTTGGAGAGAATGGGGAAGGGTGGTAATCGGGAGATACTGAGACTCAAAACCTATCGGGTCAGACTCTAAAGCAAAAAAGCAGATCTCCAGGAGCATTCACTTGATGTTTTGGGTCCCCTGAATTTGGTAACAGGCAGACTGTTACAAAGCAAGCAGCAGTGCACTAAAGACAGAGGCCCCGGTCACCCAGCTCTAGAAGTTACAATTTTATAATCCAACGGAAGTGCAGTCAACTACAGAGGCTTTGATCCTAGACATACCACCAAGACTATTTTAAATTAAACGATATTCTCTAAATAGTGTTGTGTGAAAGAAGAGAATTGAGGAATCATCTGACCCATAATAAGAGAGACTTTTAGGACTACACTGTAGAATAAAAGACTTTTCTGGTAGAACATTTTAGAGAGGTATTTTTATAATCTATTTTGGCATAGTCAGTCACCCCAAAACACAGAAGTCTAAAACAACAATCTTTTTTGCTTATTTGCTCACATTTGCCGATTTACCAGGCTTGGTGGGGTAAACTTGCCTTTGCTCCTGCATTTTACCTGTGATGACCCCTTGTCTGCCGGCTGGCTGGGCCTGCTCAGCTTCTGCCAGATGTCTCAGTCTTCAGTTCTTGCTACCGGTTAGGTCTCTCGATTGTCCTCCATGTGGTAGCTTGGACTTCTGCAGAGTGTGGTAATCTCAAGGCAGGCAGACTCCTAACACAGAAGCTAGAGTCCCTCAGAGCACAGCATGACACGTTAATAGGTCTTCTTTGTCTTGAACATGGATCTGGCAATAGTTGCTTCTGCTACATTTTGTCGGTGAAAGAACAACACCAAGCACCCGGAGAATCAAGGCCCAGGACTGAAGGGCATGAACACCCAGAGGCAGGATGTATTTGGAGAGCACCCAAGTAACAATCACAGAAGAAAAAATTTTCATGTCCAGACATATATGGATGAATATTTAGTCATTGAAAGAAACAGGTCTGTATTTTAAGCATTTCTTTAGAAAGTTTTGTTTTCTAGTACTCAAAGCAATCAAGTTAAAATTTGTGATTGGATACTAGCATAAATTTTCTACAGAAAGAAAATAAAAAGAAAAGTTTAAGATTATATTGTGCAAATCAACAGCACTAGTTTAAAAAATTACAGTGGAAATGTACACAAGGCTCATTATAATTTCATTCACAAGCCTCTCAAAGTATAAAGAGAAAGTGATGCATACGATTCCACATACAGTACTATATACTATCTACTAGAGTAACCTGAAATGTAATGAAATCTCATCTGCACAGATAATCCTTTCAGAAAAAAAAAATAAGAGCATCTTCTTTCCTTTTTCATTTTTTGCATGTGTATCTTTGAGTAACGTGACTATTAAATTTAGTTCCTAGGAATATATTTGCAGATAGCATTGACATAATTTTTTAAGCTAAGAAGGAAAAAGCCTAAATACAGAATCTGTCAAGATCTTATGGAAAGGAGTCAAACGATTTTTTAGGTATCTAAAAATAATCACAAAATTAAATATGTAGGCAAATAACACTGAGGGCAGGCTTAAGTCCAGGTGTATTTAAGATAAAATAGTTTGAAGGTAATTTATAAAGAAATAAAAACTACTTTTATTTTATTTTTTTTGGTGGGTACCGGGGGGTCGACCTCAGGACCTCGCGCGCCAGCAGGCGCCCATGCCGCTGAGCGATATCACCAGCCCCTTTTTCGTATGTGGGTTCCGGGAGTCGAACTCGGGCCCTCGCGCTTGCCGGGCAGGCGCTTAAGCCGCTGAGCCATCTCACCGGCCCAAAAACTACTTTTAAAGAAGCAAAATTATCAAGCACAGTAAAATCTAATCTTAATTTGTTGGGCAATAATTTCATGTTCCACAAGAAAACTTGATGATTCAAAGGCTTAAAAAATATTTGAATAAGCAGTATAAACATTCATTCTGATTTATTCGGTAACAATATATTTGAAATTTTTTTTAATTTTCAGTCTTGCATATATTACCTATTTAATCTTACCACATATTCTGTAGAATAGGTATAAATAGTTTAGACTCAGTGCTCAAATAATGTCCTCTCTTAATTAGTCAAAATTATAGTCCCTTCATTATGAAAACTCATTGTATGATTGTTTGGTACACGGGAAGTTATGCTTAATTATTACTTCATTGATTTGGGAGCGCTCTAGGGGAGTAGGAAAGCACATTTCTAGCTGTGTCAGGGCTGGGGCAGGGGCAAGGAGGCTTGCCTTGGATACCAGGTGTAATTATCATCCCTTGCTCCCTTCTGTGCTTCTGTTCCCCTGCTGTCCTTCGCAGCTGCTGTGAACCAAACCGCTTCCTCAGTCACGACCTTCCACCATGATGATTCTGCCTAGGAATCAGCCAGCCATGGCCTAAATCCTACAGACTGTAAGCGAATTCACTTCTGTGAAGTTGTGGGTGTTGAGTATTGTGAACCAACCATAAAAAGCAGATTAATACAACACAATAGATTTGAACGATTTAAATGTGTACTGAATCAACATTATATGTGAAGGCTCTGGGAAAGACTCCTGGCATAAAGGTGAAGTTTATGTGACATGACAGGAGTTGCGAGCACACCAGCTGAGTTGTACCTGAAGTCCCACATGGCAACAACTGATAAATAGAATGGCAACTACTCCTCCCTCCCGCCAGAGTATGTACCCTTCAAGGCAGGGCTTACGGTCTCGTTTGCTGCAGTTCTACCATTGTATGTTCAGACATTTTGCTTACGTCCTTCATTTATATCACTTGCCTGATACTTGTAACTATATAAGATGTGCAATTTCTAACCTACAGCTGAAAATAACAATTACAAAATTCATTTACCAAAGTTAAAATACAAAAAAGAGTTCACTAGACTCTACAATTAACTACTGAAATAAAAACTTTTTGATAGTGGGTGAGTAGAGCTGGCTGGGAAGTACCAGTTCTAGGCAGATGCTGGAGAAAGAGATGTGTGGGTTGAGTGGGAGATGTCACAAGGACATAAAGATCCTGGGAGAAAGGAGACCTCCTCACGTTGGAGAGAGACATCTGAACAGAAAAAAAATTAGGCATTAGCTAAAGCCAAGAGTCTTACTGAGATGGTTGATATTTGAAAGGGGTATTCTCAACAGAGAGTTGGATTGATAATGTTTTCTCAAGATGTTCTAGGATACAGTTCTATTTAAAGAATTTCAGTGGAAAATTGCACATTTAAATCACCTTCTATAAGGTTGTTTCATTATTTTTTCAATTGGAGCTGTTACAGACTCTATACAAGGGTCAGTTAAAATAGAGAAAGCTTTGAGTCCAGTGGGATCTGAGAATTTATTATATAAATAATTTCTCTGAATTACTCCCCCCCAAGATATCACGTATTTGACTGCACAATGTACTTTAAGAAGTGGCATTGATAGATTTCTTTCTAATCTCAAGATCCACAAAATATTCATTTTTATGGATAAACTGACAAGCTTCATTTTACTGAGGTAGCAAAACCTCCCCTTTTTTCTTTCTTGTTGTTTCTGGGAAGTTTAGAGCTACTTTTAAAAAATGAAGCTGCACTAGGTTTCATGGAACATGGACTGTTGAGATCTTTTTTATAGTTTTTCACCCTTTGTTCACTGATTTGTCAACCTAAAGAAAAGCCAGTCTTGTATTAATCTGTGTAACATAGAACTTTTGAGTTATATTGGGTGTTAAGTGTCTTCTTGAAGTGCAAATAAATCACATTCATATACTTATTTCTAAATTTTTTCTAGGATAATATTGACCTTAAAGTAACATGTTTGACTAACTTCATAATTGCTTAAGACATTTGTCAAGTTCCTTTCTTCTGAGTTTTTGAAGCTTGAAGTTTAAAATAAAGACATTATATGGTATCCCTCATTAAGAATTTCATTGTGTATGTGTTGTTAGGTGAGTCATATAATTTTTCTTGTTTTTCAACTTACAGTATAAAATCAGGGATGTCTATTTCCTCAGATTGTTGAACATATACAGTGAGATAATATATGTGCATCCCTTTTGTAAATTGTAAAACAGAAGCCTGCAATGTTATAATTACTCCTCATAAAACAAAACACATGCAGTTAATATTTTGGCAATTTCTATTCAAAATTAATTGGAATTTACAAATATATATCTATATACCTCTATATCTATCTATGGAACATATTGAAACTTAAATATTTTAAAGTTAGTACAGAATAATGGTTAAGAAAAATTTTAAGTTATTTAATATTTGTCAGTTGGTCAAAATAACAATTTATGTTATAGATTGTGCTATGTAGTCAGCTTGAAGAGCAATGAATAAATATTTGTCACTTTTCCTCATTTACTTGCCTTTTATTCTTCTCTCTTTCCAAAACTACCCATCCTTCTGATATTTATATATGTACAGTATTTTGTTCTCTAGTTATATAGTTACCATTGTGTTTTTCAAATGCTCATCATCTTTGCAGCAAAGTTGTCATTTTTTCAGTCATCAGCCTTTATAGGCAAAGAACCCATGTACACAACTGCCAAAAACATCACTTCCTAATGATCCAAGTATAAATCAGCATGTGATGAACTCTATTTGTTAGTAATCACATAGAAGAATGAACATTTTAAAAATAAAATTAGGTCCTTCCCCCTTGTTCTTCTTAGTAGTAGCAGAAACTGAGATCTAATCTACTAATCTAATGAAAATATATTCACTGGAAGCATACAGCAATTTTAATATATGTTTTGCTACATTATTTTCAACTAGAAGTAATCTTTTAAAAAATGCATTTTAGTATCCCAGATGGGAAAGTAGAAATGGAAAATAGGAAAGATATTTCACTTGGTTTTGGAAGGAAAGCACATCAATTAACAGATTTTAAATTATTGGCCTGCTTTCACAAATTAATGTATTTTGAGGCAGTGTGTATATACAGAAAGGAAGTTTCATAGTATCTGTTACTATAACTTTAAGAACTGTAACTTCCCTAAAAAGTAATGAGTTGAAAGAATTAGAAAGACATCAGGAGCATTCTAACAATTAGAAGAATCTGTTAATTAGCACGGAATATGAATCTTAAGCTGCCTTGTTCATCAGATCATTTATTTTAATGAAGCAATGTTGATCAGAAATCTTACTAACCCAAAAATAATTATAACAAAAATTAAATATCAAAAGCCTTCTATAGAAATAAGATCCAGGACTACAAAGTGTAGATTCACTTAAAATTGAGATTATCATGTCATGTAGCTTCCTCTTGAGGCTCTTGGGGTGTTCTTTCAGAATTAGTAGCTTGAATTCACTTCATAAATGTTAAGGAAGGGTGTGTCTGTCATGCCAAAAATGGCTCAAATGGCCCGTTATACTTGCTATTTTGAGATTAAAGACAATAAGAGTGTCTTAAATTTTTTTTAATGGGGCCATGGGTGTTCAGTATTCCTGATTATTGTGAAGAAATGAGAACCTTGTATCTACAGCCAGAGTTTATTGATTGATATTTCATTGTATTTTCAAAGATCAAGTAGAAAAGAATTAAAGAACCAGTGAATGCAATGCAGATTCAAAAGAATATGTGTATGATACAGAATAGAATGTGTGGGAAGGCATAGAAATGTATCATTCCATACACTTAACTGGTCTCATTACATTTTCTGAATTCACTTTATGTGGCTAGTGCAATATTTCTGTGCATCACTCTAAAACACACATTCTATTACCAACTTATTCTCTCAGCTCCCATACTGTATATCTATTTTTAAGTGAGTTTTTTCTCTCTTGTGTGTACTACAAAATGTTAGCTGCCTGCATTACTTACAAGCAGAATTGTTGTTTGTGAAGATAAACTTCTAACTTAAGAGTGCTATGATATGAATTGGAGTTGAACACACACAAAAAAGAGGAATTTAGATGTCCACAAAAACTTAGCAATTTCTTTTAACACTGGAAAATCTTAGTTTTAATAAAATGTTTTACCATATAATATTAATGTATTTACAGACCCTTGGATACTATATACTTTTTATTTATTAAATTTTTAATGCTGCTCCATATATTAAATGTCCCCACAAAATAGGTTTTGAGGAGATGTTTCCTGCTTTATCTTTTCTCCCCACCATGATAAAAAATTTAGCTGATCTAAACTACTATTAGAGTTTAGTTATTAAAACTGGATTAAATACTTAACTTTAAATGTTACTAATAAATACTAACTGCTCCTCACTCAGCATCATTTTAATTCTTCTGATACATTTATGTTAAAGCCCTATGAGATTATGGTTATTACTAATGACTTTTCAACTACAGGAACTGAAGTCTAAAGACATTAAAAAGATAAAGGAATCTATAGATCTTCAGCCATATTAGGCTTCAAATGACTTTCAATATTAAAGAAAAATAATTACAAATTCAATTCATTATTCACATTTTTGTCAGCATCCTAAAGTGCATGATATTCCAAAATTTTAATATTTATTTAACCTGTAAATATTCCCTCCTCTAAAGAGTTATTTTGAGAATAGTTTTTTAAGTCTAAAGAACAGTTAAGGACATTTGAATTTCAAATTACTGATGTGATATATTAAATTGATCAGAAAATCACTCCTGTAAAAAGATACTTTGATGCCACACTTCTAGATCCCGCAAGTTGGTACTGTGTGGTCAGGCTGAAATATGCATACACCATGGCCCAACAATCTCACTTCTGTCAACATGCCCTGAGAAATTTTGTAATTATGCACCAAAAATATTCAAAACTGGAAACTCTTAGATAAATTATAACACCTTCATACAATAAAATGTTATAATACTGAAGCAAAAAGGAATTAACAACATCCCTGCACAAACCATAGATTACTTTTACAAATGCACGAGACTAAAATAAATCTGACACAAAAAATACAGCATGTTGTATAACCCATTTGCATAAAGTTCAAAAACAAAAAAACTATGGTTCTAGAAGTTGAGACAATGATTTCCTTGGAAGAGGATGCAAGACATTTTGATTGAAATGAATCTGAAGAATGGCTTTTAGACTCTGGTAATCATTGCATTTTTTGACCTGTAGGTTATTTCACTGTTACATTTAATTTGTGATAATGTATTTAACTAATGAGTTATATGCTTATGCTAGGTATATTACATTTCAGTAAACAAATATACTTTAAAAGGCATGTTAAAAATTCATGCCATTAGGTAAGTATATATTACCTGTGTTAATAACCTATACAAATAAAATAAAATAGATTCGCAGGTAGAACTTTTCTTATGAGGCTTGCTACTTTGTGGAGGACATTACCAAAGAAAAAGCAAATACAAATTATTCTTACATGTACCAGATTACCAGGAAAAATATAACATTATCTCCTTATCTCCCTTAATCAGGAATAACTCAGACAACTAGAGTATAAAGATAAATTTATGAGATGATGAATGGTGATGTAGGAAATTGATTTCATTGAAATAAGGATAAAATCAGTGCAGTATATTAACACATATTTTTAAATTATGAAATCTATGTATTTTCCCCCTGTAAAGATTTTGTTATCTATCCTAAAGGTGGATTCTAATTTAATTATAGAATATTCATTGATAAAAATTTCATAAATGGATGGTTTCCAACCTGTTTTTTAAAAAAATCTTGTTAAGCCACACAATTTGTTAGAAAAAATTACAAATATAATCTTAGATATTAAAATGAAAATATAGCTTAAAACTTTAAAATAATATCAACAAATATTTATAGTTTGGTAACTCTAAATAGCTTAATGTCATCTGTATTCTCTCTAAAATAGATTAAATGATTGATAAAATCCATGCTGGCTTTGCTTTAGACTGCATGCTACTGAGCAATCATCAAAGTTACCCAGCAATTTAAGGGATAGATCTATTATTATCTCCCTATGATTAGGTCAAATCAGTCAGGTTGGAACCCTCATTAATGATGACAAGGGTCTCTGTGCCACTGCCCCTTAATAACTTGCAACACAGCAAAGCTGGGGATATTTAATCAATTTATGAGATCTACCTTTGTGGTGAGCCACCTTCCTCTACAGAATGAATGACCTGCTATGCTCAGCACAGCCCCTTTAAAAAACCCCCTGCCTCGCAGCTGTATCTAAGTTTTAAATAGAAGACAGATTTCTCTTCTGATAGCATCCCATCTTCACCTGGCCTAGAAGATTCACATAAATCTACTGAGAAATAAAACCTATAGAAATGCAATTAGCCTAAAATTTAGGACATACAGTAGCACTTTGTGGCTCCCAGGTGACCTCCTCAGAGAAACCCACGTACCAAAGACTCACAGATCATCTTCCAGAATGTTTGTAAGGATTGTGAGGAAGTAGAGAAAGGAGGAAAAACTTTAAGTGCACAGCCTATCCACCTACCATCTCTTAGCTGAAGTCTTCATTTTTATTGTGGATTCTATTTCCATATCCCACAGAAACCCATTATCTTATCATTATTTATCATATCAAACACCTCCTTTTAATTTTAACTTCAATAGATTTCTGGGATTTTTTTCTTCTTTTTTTTTTTTTTTTTGTGAAGTTGTAGGGGGTGAGTCTTCTCCCTTTCCACTCTCCTATCTATTTTTATAAAGATATTTACAACCTTTGGGAAAAGAGGAAATTGTTTACACATATAATTGCAGCCAAAAATCAGACTACGAATTCAGTGTAAACTGTTTGATCCAGAACACTGTTAGAAATTTAATTACTTGTCAGAAAAGTAAAAATACTTTTTTAGTTCTGGGTCTGTTAAGCAGGCAAGATCTGCTAGTGAAACATGTAAAACTATACCATTATGACAGCAGAATTTTGATTGATAGCTATTCCAAGGAAGAAAATATGTAATGACCAGAATAAACTCCACAGTGACTGATGTCATTTGTGAATTTTTAAATAGAAAATCAGTGGCAAACTTGCATATAGAGGGAAGATTGTATTTCATTTTCTTTTAGATTACACTGAGAATTTTTATCTCGTAATCTATAATTTTAAGAAAATATACCCTTCTTTTCATAAAACACAAAGTTTAGAAACACACAAAATTGATCATAGACCTAAATGTAAGATTTAAAATTATAAAACTCTTACAAGAAAGTATAAAAGTAAATCTTAGTTATCTTAGGCCTGATAAAGCCTTCTTAAATATAACACCAAAAACACAAACACAAAAGAAAGAGTAAATCAGACTTTATCAGAATTAAGTACCTTTGTGCTTAAAGGTGACACCATCAAGGAGGAGAAGGACCCCACAGAATCAAGAGAATATGGGCAAATATTTGGTAGAGGATTTGTTTCCTGAATGTAGAAACAATTCAAAATTAATAAAGATAAATAAATCAATTCTTTCAATGAACAGATTTCAATAGACATTTCTTCAAAAATGATATACAAATAGGCATATGAAAAGATGTTCAACCCAATGAGCCATTATGGAAATACAGTGAGATTCTACTTCAAACCAACTAAGTGGTTAAAACCAAAAAGAAAGATAACAAGTGATATTGCAGATGTGGAAAACTTGAAACCCTCTTACGCTGCAGGTGGGAATGTAAAATGTTACAGGCACTTTGGCAAATTGCTTGACAGGTCCTCAAAATGCTAACCAGATACTTACCAAGTGGCCTACCAATTCCTCTCCTGAGTAAATACTCAAAGCAGTGAAAATACATTTTTACAAAAAAGAAAATTTAACACAAATGTTCATAGCAGCATTATCCATAACACCAAAAAGTATCAATAACCCAAATGTTATCAAGTGTTGAATAATAAATAAACTATGAAGTGTCCATACAATGGAATCCTACTCAGTATTAAAAACTAAAGTACTGGTGCATGCTATAATATGGATGAATCTTGAAAACATCATGCTAAGTGCAAAAAGGTTTTGGGGGATGATGAAGACTTCATACTTTGACCGTGGTGATAGTGGCATAACTCCTTAAAGATAGCAAAACCCACCACATTTCACACTCTCAATGGGAGAATTGGACAACATATTCCGGACCCCACCTGTCTCTCAGGAGCTGTTCCTCTTCCCCATTCCTTTTCCTCAATAAATTCTCCTACTCTTAATAAATAAATAAATAAATAAATAAATAAATAAATAAATAAATAAGAGAATTGGTTAAGATATGAATTATATGTTTTTAAAAAGGCAGTAAAAATGAAAGAAAAGTCAACTGGGGAGTCATATGGAAAACCACTGTGTGTGTGTAAAAAAATATATATATAGGTATATATACACACACATATAGTGCCTTAGAATCATAGCAGAGAAAAAATACTATTTTGTGTGCCATTCAGTCCTTATTTATTGTCTTTGGTTATTACTTGTGTGTGCCTGTCCGTGTGAGCATGTGTGTGTGTGTGTGTATGCGTGATTGTGTCTGGGCTAGACCTGACTCTGCTTGGTCCATGCAGCATTACAACAGCTCAATCACCCAAACACCTGCTTATATTCATGGCTTTGCATAGGACATGAACTGTGCTAAGCTGGAGCTAGATTATACTGGTTCAGGAGAGCCAAATGTAGGCAGCACTTCTTAATTTAACGTACATATCAATGCCCTGAAGTTGGCAAGCTGTATTACCCCATGGGAGTCAGTAAATGTTGTAAATCAGGGTTTATTTTTCCCAAGATTTCTGGTTGTTGATCATTTCCCAGGATAACACTGGGTCCAGCAGTTCTGGCAAGTCACACCGTATCATGTTTGGGATTCAGGTATATTTGTAAATACCTACAACATTGAAGGAGCCATTCCGAAGTCAAATTGTGAGCGCTAACAAGTCTCTGAAGAAGGATGTGTCTTAAGGGAGCCCAGAACATGGCATATTAACCAGCAATAGAAGCTGAGAACCAGTGAGAGTCAAGTGCTCTGGGGAAAAACTCAAAAGCACACCTGCACCTTGGGAGGAAAAAGCATGAGCCCAAACTGAAAGTGTTCAGTTCAAAATTCTGGAATAACTCAATGTCCTCGTCACCCTGTTATGTTTGTAAGATAAAAAGGGAAGTCACTTCAGAAAGCCCGCCCAGGATGAATTGCAGAGATCAGCGGTGACACAGTGCAGGCTGTCCTTTAAGAGGTGCTGAGCTGAGCACCAGAGCCACAAGGAACACGTAGAGACTGTTCAGAATGAAGGGATGAAGGGCAGTGTTTGGAGAACAGTGTGGCGCTGAAGAAGCAGGAGAGAGAGAGGAAGCTTTAACTTATACGTGCTCTCATGAGTACTCCTCCTTTAAGACTCCAAGATATTGGGGGAGAGGGATCTCCCAAAACAATCTGAACAACCTGAGTGCATGTGCTTGTCACTTGGGAAGATAGGTGTTACCACAGTAACAAGTATCTATAAGTAGTAAAACTCATACCATATGTGAGAATTATGTACTTTCCTATCTCTACCGCACAATATATTGTCACCTCCTTATTTAATTTCATCTTAACTTCTATAGCAATAGGCGTAAATCACACGTGAGCATTCCATGTTTGTTGATAACAGTAATTAGCTAACAACTATTCTGTATAGCATTTCTTACATGCTACGCACTATTCAAAGAATTTTACATATAATCATTTGTAGTTTCTTGGAGGGTATTAATATTTTCCCTATTTTCTAGATGAAAAATAAACAGGGACACTGAAAACATAAGAAACTTGTTCAAGATTATGTATCTTCCAGCTAGGCAATACATTAGATGGCTAGATGGATATTGTTATGATTAAGATCTAAAATGTCTCCCAAAAGTCTTATATTTCAAGTGAGACCTTTAAAAAGTAATTGGATCTTGGGGGGCAATCCTCATTAGTGGATTAATCTATTGATGACTTCGTGGCTGAAGGTGCTCTTAGGTGGTGAGCCTGGTTGGAGAAGGTGGGTCACAGGAGGCATGACCTGGAAAGGTGTATGCTTGTCCCTGGCTGTTCCCTTCTCTCACTGCTTTGTTACTCCATGTGATAAACAGCTTTCTTCTGCCATGTTATTTCTGGCTTGAAGTCAGCTAACCATGGACTAAACTCTCTGAAACATGAACCAAAATAAACCTCTCCTCCTTTAATTTGAGGGTGTCAGGTACTTTGTCCTATGATGGGAATACTGACTAATACATACTGCCTATCATTTATATAACTCCATGTTCTGCTTAGTTTCTGTCACTTTTTGATACCGTGCTGTAGGTTTTTTCAACCTGGGAATAGAAGGCCTTTAATAGGTCATGAAATCAACTGAGGGGATTACTACTAGAATTTTCATTAGAATGGAATGAAATACAATACAATACAATACAATACAATACAATACAATACAATACAATGCATCAAAGTGCATCATATATAGTGAGGGTAAATTGTTTCAGTTGTGTGAAAATATAGGAGTGTGCGTATTTGGGGTTATAATGTAAAATGTGCACTGTGCACTGTGGCTTGCTGTCCAAATTTGGGAAACTTTGATGTAGGGTGTATTAATAGCTTCCAAACCTTAGTTTCTTCAAAGGTTTTATGTCATGCAGGCATTCTAGAATGCATTTCATTAAATTTCACTTTACAAGCCTGAGCTTTTCTAATGTAATCAAAATTTCAGAAAAAAATAATTTAAACTAATGAACTCTAATATTAAGTAAGTAACCCCAATCTGTTGTGTCTTTTTAGGAGACATGTTATAGATATTATGACAAATGGAAATTGTAATATTTTTTAAAAAATGACTGTTAGCTCTGTCCAAAACACTGTGGCCTTGATAATAGCTGAAGAGGAGTAACCATCCACCAAACCTACCTCAGATGCATTACTGAAGTCTGACTGCATTGCAACACGGCTAACATTTTTACACTGAGAATGAGATGGTAACAATGAACAATTAAATCAGCTCTTCTTTCCGATGAAATTTCCTTTTTGTGTTAAAAGGACTCAAAGGTACTCAAGAAAAAAATATTCCAAAACTGCTCAGATTTTTAAGAGGGAAAAAATAAAGAATCTGCCTAAGCAGAGGGTTGAAACTATGTAGTGACTGTTGTTCAATGTTGTTTTGGATAAAAAGATGTGGAGGAATGATATAATTGCAGTTGTCACCTATTTTCCTGATATTCCATACCCACTGCTTATTGTAAAAGAATAAGAATTATGCATAGCCTAAAGAAAGGAATAGGGGGCCAGTGAGGTAGCTCAGCGGCATAAGTGCCTGGCTGGCAAGCACGAGGTCCTGAGTTTGACTCCTGGAACCCAAATATGAGAAAAAGGCCAGTGATATCGCTCAGTGGCACGGGCGCCTGCTGACACGTGAGATCCTGAGGTCGACCCCCAGTACCCACAAAAAAAAAGATATTTGTTGAAGTTTATAATTTATAAAATACTTCAAAGTATATAATTATTTAAGAAACATGCACAAGTAAGAATTTATTCCTTTCTTTTTTTTTTTTTATGGGTACCGGGGGTCAACCTCAGGACCTCGCGCACCAGCAGGCGCCCGCCCGTGCCGCTGAGCGATATCACCAGCCCTTTTTTCGTATGTGGGTTCTGGGAGTCGAACTCAGGACCTCGCACTTGCCAGGCAGGCACTTATGCCGCTGAGCTATCTCACAGGCCCCAATTTTTGTAGTATAGTATTACTTCCAAAAGGTCAAAGATGAGCGTCCTTTTTTTTTTTTTATAAATTTCTTTCAGTAGCTAGCAGTTACTAAAATAGATTCCTGATATAGTAGGTGGTCTAGTGAAAATGGTTGAGTCTGAAAAGGTAGGAATCTACACATTAGTTGCATATCTTAGATACAAATTTTGTATACCTAATCTCATTTAAATCAGTCTCATAAAAAAGTCTATAAAATAACAATTATTACCCTAGTTTAGGAAAAGAATAAAAGTTTTTGACTAGTAAATTGCTAAGATCCACATGATATATTCATGTTTGCCAATATCCCTACTTCCTCCACTATACATAAGGGCAGTTAAACCTTTAAACTAAAAGAGAAAAGCAAGCACATACACAATCATTCCATAAAACATAGCCTAGGGATATTTTGCTGTGTTTTCAGAAGCAATGTATTATCACAGTGAGAGGGACTGATCTATAAATAGGAGACATTTAGGCACCAGAGTGACATTTCGTTCATTATTTCATCTCATGTCATTTGCCACATGTTTGTCTCTAATCCCGTGCATGTTCCTGTACCTATGCAATATTCAGTGTGAAATTCTATGTCAGTATATTTAAACTTCCAAAAGTCAGTAGGTTCAGAGTTGTGATTCCCATAGCAACCATAATTCCACCCCTTTGTTTTTATATAGCATTTGTATAACTGGAGAAGTTGTTAAGTTTTATATCTTAATATAAATATGCAGTCATGTTGAGTGTCTTTTTATAGTTGCCGTGGGAACTACAATTTAGAATTTTCTGATTTTCTTCGCATTTAAATTCCCAATCAGATTATTGCAATCACCAGCATTTCGCTAATTTTATTGAATATGTGGAAATGGGGAAAAGGAACAGTAATTTTATTATAAATTCCCATAGTTTTTATTTTAAGATGCTAAACTGCCAAGGAGAATTTTTAAAAAAGGAAGAAAGAAACAGCGTATTTTTAAATAAAATAGTAAAAGGAAGAGTACTCTGATAAACAAATGTAAAGTATTTTCAAATCCATGCCATGGCCAGATATTTGGAAATATTATGTTTTCTTGTGGTCACAGAGTAGTAAGGGCATAAAAAAATTAAGACATGAAGTTCTGAGATCTTTTAGCAGACATTGGTGTGTATGGTACAAATGAAGAGCGATGTAAGTATATGTGGTTATATGATGTATGTATCTCATGTGTTTCTCTTCCACTCAACAGAAGACTTTGTAGAATTAAACTCAATAGGCATAATATTTGCATGTGATTTAAAATGCTTAGGAATCTTATGAATTTGTGTTCAAACCAGGAAGCTTGTTTGATAAGAGGTAATAAAAGTCCACTATAAAAAGAGTAGGTGCTCTGAAGAAAGGAGTCTCAGGTAAGAGTGGATGGACACGCTCCCTCTCTGCAGCAGTGCCTGTTAGAGTTTTTATAATATTTCTGAAATTCCACAAGCCACAATTTAAAAATCGTTAGCTTAGACACATGACACTGATAGAAAATAGTCAAATTATGCGATACACTGGTGCAGTCTTTAAAGTGTTCTAGATGGCATCTCTACAGCCACATGGTGATGTTTATGATGAGGGGCCATGTTTTATTTCTCAAAACCAAAAAGTCAGAAGAGATTTTTGAGGGGTAGTATTGGCTCATAGTTGCTAAGAATGATTTTGTGAATTATAAAATCATATCTTTTCACTGTGAAATTATTTTCATAAATATTTATTTCCCAAAATTTACAGACTAAAACTATTGTGACTTTGATAAAGATAAAGAAAGAGGAAATGCACAGACTTTCTCATTTCTCAGGCAGGAAGAGGGTAAGTCCACTAGCTTATTAATATCAAAACAGGACTAGATTTTTTGTATTAGTATTGTTCATATTTGTAGTACATTGTGGGGAGTACACTGTTGTACATAAAGCACGTGTGTCAGCTCCTCATGGAGAGCTGTTTATATCCCCTTCACCTTCCCTTTCCCCCTCACCCCATCTCTTGAGCCCCGTCCAATGCGCAAAGGATCTCCATATTCCCTATTATCTATCTTTTATTTTAAAGCAGGATAATATCAGTTCCTCGAGATCATAGATCCTTCAACTGGACTTATTTTCTCCTGGCAACTTAAAGATGAATAAAGTCAAGGTGTCTGATTTATCCAATAAAATGCATAGGAGACTGGGATGTAAATCCTAATGATAATTTATTCTTTTTTTTTTTGTGGGGGTCGACCTCAGGACCTCACGCGCCAGCAGGCGCCAGTGCCACTGAGCGATGTCACCGGCCCTTTTTTCGTATGTGGGTTCCAGGAGTCAAACTTGGCCCATCGCACTTGCCAGGCAGGCGCTTATGCCACTGAGCCATCTCACCAGCCCCCAATTTATTCATTTTTAAATGTATAATTGCCAGGCTGTCTTCATGACTGGTGCTTTTCAATTAACATATTCTCTCTGTGTAAATAAATCCTCAGGGGGAGGAAGGGCTCATTTAAACACAGTGGAAAAGGCACATTGAAGGACCTGAATGGCAAGTTTACTGTCAAGATAACTCAAAATTTGTATTCCTAACGAAGTCTTTAAGGGACCAGGATAGATATTGCTGGGTACTTAGCCCAAATCCTCAAAATAGCATTAATTACCTCCTGTGTTGGTCAGCTTTCCCTCACTGTGACCAATACCTGTGGGAAACAACTTGAAGATAGAGATGTTTGTTTTGTCTCACAGCCTTAGTGCTTTCAGTTCATGGTTGGCTGGATCCAAGGCAAAATCTTAGAGGAAATTTACTCACCTCATAGCAGTCAGGAAGCAGAGGAAAAGAGAAAGCTAAAAATGAAGAGGCCAAGGGCATCAATCACTCCCTTCAACTAGGCCGGAGCTGCTCAGTTTCCACCACCTTCCAGTAATGCCATCATACTATAGCCTCATCAATAAATTAATCCACAGATGCTGTTAGAGCCCTCATGAGTCCAGTCACTTTCTGAAAGTCCCACCACTGGACATATGACGCTTTTGTAACACAACCCCAAAACCAAATTAGTCACTCTCAGGGCCCATGCTTAACTTAAAGAGCAAGCACTACGCAGGTCATAAGGACATAATGAAGACAATGATAGGTACAGCCAGTATCAGATTAGCAAGAATTTTGACTCCAGCCACACAGCCTGTCATCCTAAGGACAGCTCAGACACATGTGTGGACACTGGGCCCTCACTCTCAAATACTGACCTGATTGAGAAATAGGGAATGCTCCATTAAAACAGACCAAAGGACACTCTGGCCCAGTCCAGCTATCATTCTCGACACATCTGCACCTTGACATACACTAACAGATGCAGTGTAGTGTCTATATCATAAGTCTAACCAGATTGAGCACACTGACAGTTGTAGAATTGCCGATCATCCCTCGTTGAACCATACAGACCCATTACAGGCCCATTAATGAATCCTTAACACTCTAGGGTCTACATTAAGAGAATTAAACTGAAATTTATAGAAATTACCATGAGCTATTCTCTATTTTCTATCTTACAAATTTCCTAGATGTAACAAGCTTTTTAAATTATATGAACAAATATAACCATGCATTTTTACATAAATGTGTGCAATGTATGCCTTCTTTAACACTTTCTTTCCAAGTTCTGTTTAGCTCTTCCATGTTAACAATGCAGTATTACTCTGTGTTCGTTATATTCTTACTTTTTCCATATTTCATGGTTCCATGTGCGAATAACAGGGATTTCCTTGCCATGTCTACTTCCATGGTCAGCTCTAAAGGCAGAACTGGATAACATCTTTGATTAAAAAAAAAAAATGCTAACATTTGAGAATTGTTAGCAAAGTGGTTTGTCCTAGGCTGATATGAAGAACACCCTAATTCTTCAGTAATAATCTACAACCAAAGGCACAGAAGTACCAGAGCATCTATGGTCTACTGGGCCTTAGTGCAAGATTATCTGGTGGATGCAGATGAAACCTGACCCTCTTTCCTGTCCTCTTCATAATGGCCCATGGCCTATTCAGATAAACACAAGCATAGCAAGTGTCAGCTTTTCAAGGGGAAAATAATAAACGCTATTTTTAATTTTCTCTTATTTCAATACCTAGGGACAGAGAGGCAAAATGTCTAAGGAAAGAGAACCTTCATTAAATCAACTCTAGGATTTTGACATGGTTACAGTTGCTATTTCCAGAGATGGAAATATTGCTGTCAAGTAGGAAAGGCTGTTACAGGGGATGGTGGCCACTCAGAAGACTCAGCCGTGAAAGGACAGCTTTGTACCATTTTATGAGAATTATTGCCCTGAGGAAGGATACCTTATTTCCACCAAAGCAAAGTGTATCAGAGGTGATGCCATTAGACCCTGGAGTGTGGCTTATCTCAGGGGCAGTTCAGTGTATAATTTAAACTCCTCTAACTTCATCTTCTTTCATATTCCATCTTCTGGCACAATTTAAACTGATTGATAGACACTAGAAAATACTTTAATTCCAAGAGAGTTTAACAATAAAGTCATGGCAAAATCCCCCATCAATAAGCCATCTACTAAAGTAATAGATGGACGCTGTCAAACAGAACCCCTGCTGCTTGCTCTTCCCCTACTTGACCTATGTATCTTTCATGTTCTTATATTTGTACTTCAGATTTCTTCTTCATATTTAAAGCCTAGGTGAAATTTTTGTGTTTTTAAGGAGGTGTTTAATTTATTGGGATTGGGTTGAATCCTAAATTATCAGTAAACTCTTGAGGGTGTTGGGAAACATATCAAAATCAAAGAGTTTACTGCTTTTGCCACCTACAGCATTCTCCAGTCCAATATCCTAATTTTCTATTCATTATTTCCTATATGGAACATTTTCTTTCTTGCACTGAAATACCTGATGTCTTCTCAGTCAGGACAATGTTACCTCAAATAACTATTTTCGTGTTTCTCATTCTTTCCCAATGATGGTGCGGGAGACACAGAGGGAAAGGAAAAGGAGAGGACAGGAGGGGAGGGGAGAAAAGTCATCAGAAGTTGAAGTCATGCGAATTCGTTACCTTCACCTTGGACAGCTCCTGGAGACTGTGCGGGGCTATGACTCACACCATGAGGAATTTTGGACTCAAGCACTCGGCTGCAACTCTGGCAGAAAATCCCACACCAGGCAGATCACTGATATTTTCTATTATTCATGTCTTCATGCCGTTAAAGTTTAGATCTAATATGTCCTCCAAAAGTCTTACGTGTTCAGAAGTAGGGCTTTCAGGAGGAGACTGAGTCATGGGAACACTGTCCTCATCCATGGATTAGGCCATTGATGATTCCATAACTAAATTTGCTGTTAGGAGGTGAGGCCTGGTTGAAGGAGATGGGTCACTGAGGATATGACCTGAAAGGGTGTATTCTTGTCCCTGACTCTTCTCTTCTCTCTCTGCTTTTCTGGTAGCCATGGGTTGAGTAGTTTTCCTCTGCTGGGCCCCTCTACTCTGCCATTTCTGCCTTGAAACCAATGTAAGTTGTGTATGTCAGGTACTTTGTCCCAGCAATGAAAAAGTGACTATTGCAGCCATCCCCCCAGTATATTAGATAACTGGCAATAGGCAATGGAACAGCACATCTGCCTTCATTGCCTCACATGCTCATTGTAGTCTCTTCACCTGTGTCGTGACTGAATCTGTCCGCATCTACCCCCTTCGATTTTCAATGGGACTAAACGTCTCACTGAATTTAAAATGGACAACTTCGTTCAGGCACTTATTCAAAAGACATCTACAGAGCTCGTCTTACTAAAACTCTGTTAGAACTGTAAAACCTACCCGTGTTTTACTAGAGGTAGGGCATGACCCTTGCCTTTGGGATGCTATAGTATACAGTATAATGAATAAGATTAACAAATCTACATCCAGGAGTTTAGAAAACCTCCCTCTCTCTCTCTCTCTCTCTCTCTCTCTCCCTGTCTCTATCTGTGCCTAAATTCCCCTTTTGTCTTTTTGATGAGAAGGAATGACCATCGAAATAGAAAAATTCAGAAAATCTTTGTGATAGTAGATATCTGTGCAATATAACAAATTGCCCTAAAACCTAGCAACTTAACATTTATTACCTTATAAAATTTTTAAGATCCAGGAATCTTGGAGCAGCTGAGGTGTATCTTTGTGAGTTAGAGTCCATGATATGGTTAGAGGTTGCAGTTAAGATGCAGGCCAGAGTTCCAGTCATCTCTAGGCTTGATTGCCCTGGGGAATCCACTTCTCAGTTCTCTTGTGGCTGTTAGCAGAAGGTACTCGATCCTCATCATGAGGGCCTTTCCGTAGGCCCACTCAGTCTGACAGCTAGTTTCCCCAAAGCGAATAAACCAAGTAATTGTATGACCAAGATGGAAGTTTTGATAGCTTTCATAACTTAATCTTGGAAATATCTTACCACCACTAATACTGCATTTGTTGGTCACACAAAACAGCCTTGGTTTAATGTGATGGGGACCTGCAAAGATGCAAACCCTGGGAGGCAGAGATCAGTAGTGACCGTGGTGGAGGCTGACAGACAGCTGACCAAGGTCCCGCAGGCTCTGCATTGTCACTCGCTCTCCCTGAAACACTCTGTCTGTCACATGGACTGGGTCCTACTTCGAGCTTCTACACAACACAGCTCAACCACAGAGGTAAAATACCAGGGTTTGAAAGTAAATTTAGAGGAAGGAGGTTGAGGTTTGAGGTTAAAATATCTGATTTAAATCAGCTGCAACAATGGCAGGTACTTTCATTCTCAGTTTTGAAAATAGCTACCTTGATGGGAGATAATTTTTAGGAGAGATTGGGTGATTGTAGATTCTTTATTTAAAACTCATTATAAACCATCAAAACTCTTGCCGAGAGAGAGAGAGAGATTTAACTATAGTTAATATTCAATAGTATCTGCTCAACAAATATTTATAGTGTACTTTTACATTCTAGCACTTTTCTAGCTACCTGTAATAAAACATTTAATAAACAAACATACGAAAATCCCTGTCCTTAGAGTGTTTACATTCTCGTGGGGAGAGAGAGATACCACAAATAAGTAAATCATATACAGTTAGAAGATGATAATTGTTATGAAAAAGTAGAGCTATGTAAAGGGGATTGTGAGTGTTGGAGAATGGAATGGGATAAATATGTACAAAGCTAGGAGGAGTATATTGGGTAGGATTAATGGCCATGTGTCCTTTAATAATTTTTTAAATTTATAAATTCTCCATATTTTATCACACCATGTATGAATAACAATCATGATCACTTTTTGAGTATTTACTATATGCCAGACAGACACTTCATCCTTAAAAATAACTTTCTTAAATACCTTAGAATCAAGTGGAGAAGACGTAATCATTTTCCATATTTTAGAAGAATACACTGATGCTTATGGAGGTCAAGCAATTTCCCCAGTTTTACTAGCTAATAAAGGGTCATCACATTATAGTTTATATCTAAAGTGTCTCCCCAAAGTCTCATATGTTTTGAGGGTGACTGGATTATGAGGGCTCTATGCTGATCATTGGATCCCCCCATTGATGCATTTACCAGCTGAAAGTACTGGTAGAAGGTGGAGCCTGGTCAGAAGTGGGTAACTGAGGGTGTTAACTGAAGAAGTGTATTCTTGTCCCACTCCTCCCTTTGTGCTGTGCTTCCTGGATGCCATGGGTTGAACAGCTTTCCTCCACATGGCCTTCCACTGTGCCATTTCTGTTCAACCTAGTTGACCATAGACTGAAACCCGAAGCCAAAATGAACCTCTTCTCCTTTAAGTTGTGGGTGTTGAGGATTTTGTCCAAGTGACAGGAAAGCTGACTAATACACATGACTTGAGCCCCAAACTATGCTCTTCCCATTGCCCTGAAGGAATGATTTTAACCTGAGTTTTAAAAATCTAAAGGAGTCTCTGTTTGCCCATCATATAAATTTTTCATCATTGTGTAAATATTTATTGAAGAAATAGCGTACTGTTTAGCTGATTTTCATTATATAGCATAGGCTCACTTTGTACTATCCTATGGCTACAATGTGAGGCTCTTTTTAACAATTTTACCTCTCTATAGGGTGGCCAACACCTCCTAATTTTCTTAAAAAGTGACATCTAAGCCAAATCATTGCCACTGTTCCCACAATTCCACCTGTGACCATTAATCCTGGTATATAACATCATTGGATTAAGAAACACATAGCAGATTTGTAACGCACATTCCTGAGCATGTCTGTGTGGGTCACAGAGGTGCAGCCTTGGGTACTATATAAGGTCCCTTGCCCGTTGCTCTCTGGCTCTCTTCCCTTGCTCTGCTTCACAGCTGCTAGGAACTAAGCAGCTTTGCTGCACCACATCCTTCTGCCATGCTGTCTCTACCTGGAAGCCTTCACTCGTGGGCTGAACTATGAGTACCTTAAGCATTTCCTCTTTTAAGTTGTGGATGTTTGGTATTGTGTCTCAGAGATGAGGCAGTGCACTAATACACCACCCATCCCATTGCAGCCATTATAATTCAGCTCAAGCCTCACCTATTCTGAGAAATTGTTTTGCACCTTTCCCCCTTAGACCTCCTCAGAAGATAACAGGTGCCTAGTGGAGTAGATTGTGTTTCCAAGCATTTGATGAACACATCCAGCATCAGTCTCAAATACATAGTTGTGTGGCAAATATTCATACTGTTTCTGTTTTCTCTATCCAAATAAGAATGTTTTTAAAAGAAAGGATCATATCATAGTCTTTATATCCCAAATACCCCATGCTTCCCTGAAAGTAAGTCCTAATCAGAAAATAATCAGCCTTGAAAACTAGAGATGAAAAATGTCAGGCACAACCAGCCTATCCTTGTCTTACAGAGCGGCCACCTAACAAGAGAATAGGGATGGCAGAAAGGCAAGGATGGGCTGTCTGGGGCTGGCATTTTTCATCTCTAGTTTTCAAGGCTGATCCTTTTCCAGCTAGGTCTTATTTTGGGGAGAAAAGGGTAGTAGATGCAAAATGATTTTTGGTTGAGTAAATGAATGATTAAATGAATGCAGGACTTAGAAAAATATCATCATTTTAAAGATTGGCGTGTCTATGTATCTTGGAGAATTCCATAATGTCACATATATGTGATAGTATCTCAACTGTCATATATTTCCAAAACCATAGTGAGGCAGTAGTTACTGAATACTTGGCCATTAGGAACACTGTCTGAGTTCAATTCTTCTTTTCATGTGTTACTAGCTCAGGAGTTCATTTCACCTTTCAAATCTTCATTTTTCTTCCTCTAAAATGGAGATGATTGTTATAAACCTTAAATAAGTTGATACATATAAAGCACAGAGAAGGTACTTGGCAAACAGTAAGCTCCCAATAATTAGTAGTTAGCACTGCATGGTAAATAGATTGCAAACATAAAACACATTTAGTTGATTAAAGCATGATTTGCATTTATGGCCAGCATTAACTATTTTGCTTAACATGATATCTTTATTTACAATAAAAAATAATAGTAGTTGTGACTACTTATTTGCTTGCAAGTGCATATAACACTAAAACCTAAATTCAAGCCTTTATTCCAATTTTCTTTGAAGAACTTAAGTACAGTTTAATGCTAATCACATATTGACTTTGTTCTCTTAACTTTCTACCCTTTTCGACAACAGGAGACAGATGAAAATTGGCATTTCTTTTTCAGCCCTGGGTTATGCCACACTACCAGTGTATGAAAGTCAGAGTCCGCATATAACAAACAACTGAGAATTGAGGAAGAAACAACAGTTTTAATGCAGATAAACAGGCTATTTATGTCCCACTAAATTTGACCTCTTGCTAAAATCATCAAGCTGATGGCTATTATTTACACATATGGCCTTTTCTACATGTTTTATTTTTCTACCCTTCTTTATTCAGTCTCCGATAAAAATGAGCATATATATCATATATGATATATATTTAAATTATATATAATTTATAAATATATATAATTTTTTAAACTTTTAAGTAAATCCCACTTCCTAGTTCTACAACCTATTTACTTATTTCCACAGATAAAACTTATTTTATTCAATTTGGTTTGATTTCCACATTTTGTTATTTCATCTGGCATATATTTTTTTGCACAGACTTTCTATTCTCTTATTTTTTTCTTTTACTTTCTTGAGTGAAATTTCATGTTTTCCTGTGAATTCATACAGATTACAGTGATTGTAATTTATCTTCACAATTTTTAGGATTGTATGCTGTTCACAAAATTTTCTGTGAGCAAGTCTTGCATAAAACTTAGTAACACTGCTATATTGTGAGAGCTAGTAATTTGTTGAAAACCCCGAAAGGTAATTCTGGCAACTGTCATCACAAATTCTATATTATTTTTCACTTTGGGAGGATATATTTCTTTGTGAGCAACTCAGACAATGAGTACATTTCTGTGTATAAAGATTTCACATGGACAAATTTAGCCTAAAAATATTTATTGAGACTTACCTGTTTCTCCTGATACACAGTTCTCAAGATCAGATTTAATGACTATTTATTACAAAATATATGGAAAACAGAAATACAAATGAGAGATTTAGAAAGCTCTGAGCTTTTACTTAGGTATTGCTCTTTACTTCTTGCTTCTTAAGATTCTTTTATATTAACATTTAAATAAAACATCAGATTCCTTCTTGCCTGACCTGTAGGCACAGAGCTGATTAATCCCACCCCTACACTATTCCTTTTACAAAATGTTGTGTAGGTTTCTTTGTTAATGGCCAGCTGATAGGCAGTGATCAGAAACAGAAAAGGGGAGGGAGGAGTTTGCTTCCATTCATCTCTGGAAAGGAGAGTTGTTCATGCAGGAAAAAATAGGGGCTCTGCAATTCTCCAGTTTTGCTGGAATTCTATAGTTATGCTCACTTAAAAAAAACGCTACTTAATAGGATTTAGCTTTACTGCGACCTGTTTTTGAATGGATGAACTTGTCTAGAGGAACACTTTTAACACATGGCCCTAAAGGACACCACTGGCCTCTCTATGATTGCCAACACTGTGGCTTTACCCTGGATGTGTGCGATCACATTAATAGAGGACATCAAACCTAATAGAGACGTGCTGGGCTTCTGCAGTGTGAATTATTAACGTGCGTACATGGAAGAGTATTAAACGAAGCTGAGAGGCAGAAGGCATTGTTTAATGCTCTGTTTGTATCTGATTCTTTTTTGTTTTCATACACGGATGGAAGCCAGGTAGGAATGCTAACAAGAAATTTCAAATGGATAAGAGAGAATTTTAAACTGTTGCCATCAGTCTCTGCCTCTGTCTATGCATGAAATAAACAACTTCAAATGAATTAGGGAACAATGAAAGATACACAGAGGGAAGCTGGATTCGATGTTATTCCTCTATGGTCCTTACCAAGGAAACAATTTTAAAAGTCTTAAATTCAAATAGGCAGAGGTCCCATAACTCCCTCTTATTTTTGTACCACTTGATAAGAAATCTGAAGCCCAATTAGATAAACTGGCCTGAAAAATACACACCAATTTTTATCACATTGCTTTTATCCTGAAACACAATTTTCTGTATAAAATATCTCATTCATAGGATAAAAATAGAGAATAAACTAGAACAACATAGAAAAGAGCACTCTTACTGAGAAACTTAGGGCCAGTCCAGGCATTTTAATTGAAAAGTTGCTCAAACCAAGGATTCGTAGAAGTAATTTACATAGATCTACAATTCCTTAAGTATTTCATTTTAAAACACACACAGAAAACTACACCTGTGTTTGTCAGGCTTTTGGTGTAGAGTCAAGGCTCTTCTCTGCTGCGTCCCCTCCCCATTCCTCCTTCTCCTCCTCGCCCAACTTCTCCCCTCCTCCTCCTCCTTCGGTATTATAGGAACACCCATAAGGTATCTTCCACAGTTTTCAGAATCTCAGTGGAATGAGGATTCAAAAGCTGTAGAGGAGAATGTGCCACAGTCTTTGTAATGAGTAGAGCAACTACTCTAAACGGGTAATACTTGTGCCCTGATAGTAACCAAATCTTTTTAATATCACCTTCCCTTGTAAAACAAGGTGAATAAGCAATTCATTTAGAAGGATTGATTTTCCAAGAGTCTATAATAATTTTACTAACATTTAATTGCAGTCTTAGCATTTAGCTTTGTAGTCTTCAAAATCATCACTAATTTTCATAGAAACAACTCTCTTTTTACACTTCCATTTGCTCCATATATGAAACACTTAAATGATATAAACATAACTAAGAATAAATCTTTTTTTTGGTAAGCATGCAATTAAACTTTAGGAGTATGGTCCTGTCCTAGAAAGTACTTCTAAAACACAAGAACATTGTGAATCATAGCTCGTAGTCAATATATATCACATAAGGATTATAAAATATCAATTAATCCAGATTAGTTATTTGGAAGTTAATTAAGAAAACATACACTACATTGTTATACTGATAAATACAAAGACAAAAGTATGTATATAGTGTCATATCCCAGCATATAACAGAAGCATGTGTAATGTAAACCATTTATAATAGAAAAATTAAAGAATGTATTCATCTTGCTCCCTTGCCTCAAGATTATTAACTATTTGCTTCATATACATGAAGAAACTAAATTACAATTTAGTTACTGCTTAAATTCAGGTGGTAAGTTCCTGTAGAAAAATAAAGACCATGTATCTCACGCTCATTTAACAAAGTGTGGGTGGTCCTTGTGTTAAAAGGGGGAATATATATATATATATATATATATATATATATATATATATAAAATCAGAGACTCCTTTTGCTATAGAAATAGAAAATGAAATAAAATGTCTATTTGAGTATTTGAGTAACTCCTAGTGTGGCCTCTTTCTGTATATATAAGAAACCCCAATAAACCAGGACACCCTTGGGATGAGAAGAGTTTTATGGTGTTCCTACCCACCTGAAACCTGAACCCCAAGAAGTTAGAACATTGCCCCCAAGTTATTCATTCAAGTATTTATCTGAGCTATAATTAAGGTGCAAAATCAGTTGTCCATAAAAATAGATTACTTTAAAAGCAAACTTTTCTCTGCCTGAGTGGGAGAGGAAGTGAAAGAGATTTGATCTCCTGCAGCCCTAAAAGGAAGCCAGCAAGTATGTTGTCAACTGTTTGTGGTGACCACATAACAAGGAACCGTGCCAGCCATCTAGGAGTTGATCCCAGTCCCCAGCCAACACCAACAACACAGGGATCCCTCGGTGCATACATAGGTCGTGAAGAACTAAATCCTGCCAGCAGCCAGTGATCTTGGATAAGGTAGGTACTCAGCCTGAGGTAAGAAGCAGCGGTCCAGCAGTACCCTGATTTTAGCCTGCTTAATTAGTTTCCTAGAACTGCTGTAACAATGTACCACAAAGTAGCTGGTTTTAAAAAACAAATTTATTCTTCTCTGCATCTACAGCCTAAGAGTATGAAATCAATGTGTCAGATGGACTACGCTCCTTCTGAGGGAACCCTGTTACTTTCTTCCTACTTTTCAATGGTGGCCATCAATCTTTGCACTTTTTGACTTGCAGTTGTGTGACTCTACTGTTTGCCTCAGTCATCACGTGGTTTTCTTCTTATCTGTCCCTGTTTTGCATGGCATTTTCCTCTTCTTGTAAGGACACAAGTCATATTGGAATCGGGCCCACCCCAGTAAATTTATCTAAACTTAAGTAAATCTGCAAAGATTCAATTTTCCAAATAAGATTGCATTCGTAGTCACAAGGGGTTAGAATTTCAACATATGTTTGTAAGGGACACAATTCCACCCATAACTTCTGCAGAGACACTGAGCAGAGGATGCAGGCATGTTGAGCCCAAATATAACCTACAAATATGGTGAAATAATGAGATTGTATAGTCTGTTAATTTTGCTGTTGCATGTTATGCAGCACTAGAAAAGTAATATAACACATTAACTTTTTGAGATACTAGATTTTCTCTATTGCACAGATAGATGACATATAACTAGAGAAAATATTTCTTACAGCAAAAATAAAATTATTTATTTATAACCCCTGCTGTTTCTAAAAGGAGTAGTTCCTTGTAACTCAAGGATTCTTTTCAGCAAAAGGTCATGAGTATAAGAATGCAGGTCTTGGGCCAGTGACATAGTTCAGCGGCATAAGCGCCTGCTGGCAAGCGTGAGGTCCTGAGTTCAACTCCCAGAACCCACATAAGAAAAAATGGCCGGTGATATTGCTCAGTGGCACAAGCGCCTGCTGGCGCAAGAGGTCCTGAGTTCAACTCTCTGTACTCACATTAAGAAAAGAATGCAGGTCTTGAAGACCAGAAATGAGTAAATTACCTTGCATAAGAATGAAAGAGGAAAGTATAGAGGAAATAGAAGAAATCTTGAATGATATAGGATGAGGACAGCTTAGAGAAGAGTAGAATGAAGGAAAATCAGCAGCTGGCAGCCAAAACTGCAAATGACATTGGGGTCAATGGCCATTGTGAAAAGAAATTTAAGTTCTTTGCAAGGTGTTAAGCAAGTTAAACCCTTCTCTTTTGTTTCTCCATAAAATTTTCAGTAGAATCTACATCCGGTGTCACTCACAATGACCACCCCTAGACCCAGGTAATCTGCTATATCTATCTTTATGTTTATTCTTTCCAGCTCAAACTCTCTACATGTATTTTCTCTTACAGCCAGAAAGTATAAACATGTAGTTTTATAAAAATCTAATCATGGTGGGATGGCACTATTTTACAAAGGATACGATGACCTTACAGTGGCCTGGGGACAAATCATAAGGCCGCTCATGAATGGTTGGTCCCACGAGGCTTATGGGATAGGGACATTAAATTACTTCTGAATTTAAGTGTAGTAATTAAGCCTTTGTTAAGGATTCATTTTTATGTATTGAAATAGCAGAGAATAAAATTGAACATAATAACTCATAATATATTCAGACTGACCTTTTAGGGAGGTGATTCTCAAACTGTGGTCCCCAGACTAGCACCATCAGTACCATCTGAAAAATGACTAAAAATGCAAGCTTGCTAAGGCCTCATCCTAAACCCAGTAACCCAGAAATTCGGAGACTAGGCTAAAAATACATGTTTTATCAAGCCCTGAAGGCAATTCTGATTCATTACCAAATTGATTACCACCACTCTAGAGGACCCTTGCATTGCTATAGCTCCAGTACCTGTTGCCGTTCTCATCCCATGAAAGGCATGGTAAACCACAAGAACCTTTATATGTCCATTTCATGTTACATACATTTCACTCCTTACAAACTTCTATATCTCCATGACTTTTCTCTCCTCTGCAATGTAGATGTGATATCACTTACAAAACAAGTCTATTTAGAATGCTGTTTAAAGTGGTATTTTTGCAAGAAATCACTTATACAATAATATAGTAACTTGAAGATCTAGAATATGTGATCACTCTTCTGATCACACCAGTGGCCCCCTTTGTTCTCCTGATAGACATATACAAGCAAGTGGCATTCAAGAAAATAATGGAAATGATTTCCTTAGGTACATCTATGCAAAAACAGCATAAGATTTCTGAACCTGTTTCACTTGTGCAGTGGCATAGATTTGTTCCAGTACTTCTGTAAAGATGGGGACAACAGCAATAAAATATATGCTATCAGAACCTAAAGCAGCAGCACATGTGTGTATGGACCCATTAATTATAAGGAAAGAAAAAGTAGAAGATAAAATGCATACGGGACATAAATGTTTAACCACCACACAGAGTTTGAATAATTAATGGAATGATACCCTTTAGTGCAGAATCCATATCTTTAAAATATAAGTGCACTATTTCAATATTTAAGCTAAAGTAAGTGATGTAGTTTCAGCATTTGAACTATATATCTGGGCATTGGATTGAACAAATGCTTCATAATAATAAAATGGCTTTTAAATGTGAATTGGTCTCATAGGGCATATTTCCCTGAGCAATACAATTTATTCAGAGAAGGATTAGTGAAGACAGTTTTTGAAGCTATCATATTCATTACCTCCACATTTTATAATATTGCTAGTTCAGTGTATCTGAAGTGGTCCAGGGTGTTCAGACTGAACTTTCATCACTTCTAAACAGCTAAACTGATAGTTACTTGATAACTCTTTTATGAAGCAATTTATTAAATAATGCTTTCATATTTCTGGTTTATGATGCTATTAAAGTCATCATTTGTCACATTAGTAACAGAGAGATTCTTAAAATATCCCTAGCAGCAACTCAGGATGGCTTTTAATGTCAGCATAAATTTCTGTATTACTAAACTAGCTGTTTGAAATAGTAACAGTGCTGTTTGCAATTTCAAAATATATATGACAACATAAATAAATAACATAGATCCTCTTGGTTTGGTGGGAACCAGTTAGAAAAGTAAAGAAATGACTGTAAAATAGGCTGACTTGATTTTGTGATATGACTTAACAGCAGAGAAAAATTCCTTTTGATTATGGAATGAATCCGTGAAGTTTCTGCTATAAATTCTTTATCTTTCATTTTTTTTAAGAAAATTTAAAATGGAGAGAGAATAAGGTGAGAAAAAAATCTAAGTTGTCCAGAATGCTATCTAATTATGAAGTCATCTTAGTTCAAACTCATGGAAATGGTCCCCAGTTCTATTTTAGAAAGTAAAACACTGCATGGCATACATTTTTATCCCACAGTCACATTGTAACCCAACATGAGGAGTTTTTCTAGAGGCCCAGAGATGAAGCTCCAGAGCTCTAAAATTAGAGTGCACCAGCTGTGAACACACAGCTGGTTTGCAGCTGCAGGCTCCTGTCCACATGTACCTCCAGCCTATCACAGTTGGCTGCTTCATTCTTGGATACCAGTGGAGTTCGGTTGTCCACGAACTCCCATGTTGGACTGCTTTGGAGGCAGGCTCCATACAATGAATGGCTCTGCTCTGTGTCTGCTAAATTATTGAGATACCAAGAGAAAGATTTCTTTTCTTGTTTCATGAGTGTGCGAGAATAACACATCTCATCTTCTAAGGGGGTTTCTCTTCGGGAAAGGTGACTTAGCTCTTTAAATTTGTAGGCATGTAATAAAAACTATTTGCAGAGGGCAATATAGTTACTTATGACTATGAAATAGGATTTTGTTTTGTGAAATGGAAGCACTGACAGAGAAGGACCATTTCTTAGAAAAAATGGAGCACAATGGCTCCACTCTCCTTTGTGGGACTGTAAAGTACTATACCATTTTACTACTCTTGGAAATTCTATGATTTAATCACATGGGACACCATAGTAATACAATGAGCAATAAAATAGAAATCAAGAAGTTCTTGTTTCTAAATCCAGCCATACCCCTTGGTGGTGAGATGCACTTGGGCCAAACTTTTAAATTGATGATTCTCATTCTTGTCATTTCTGGAATGACTAGTAATATTTGTTTATCTGCTGCAACAGTTGCAAAAATACTGGGAATAGAAGATAGGTGAAAGCAGAAGTATTAATTAAACTACATTTGATATTTCACAGTGTTCATTTATTACTATACTTATTTGGCTGTGAGATTAATAGTTTGTCAACTCTAGAAAATTAGTTCAGAAAATATCATTACTACCACTTTTTCATTTTAATTGTGCTTTTGGATATGATGCAAAGACAAGAATACAGGGTAGACAGAGTTTATGTGCCTGACTATACCCTGTTTTTCCTCATTCTGTTTTTTCCACTTTTTTATTAGTAAATGTTTCCAGCACATATTTACATTCATCTTAGGAAGTAGGTACATATGCGTAGTGTATCTTAATTTTTTATTCCCCTTCCATTCCCCTCCCTACTTCCTCCCTCCATCTCTAGTTCCCTTTCTCCATGTTTTTCTTTTTTCAGTTTATATTTGTGATATCTAATGATTACATTAATTGTGGGTACTTGGCACATGTACCTGATATGTCTTAATTCTTTTATATGCTTTTCCCCCTCCCCTACTCCTAGCTTCCATCTCTTGGATTTCTTCCTATGTAGAAAAGATTTATCTCCCATTTCCTTTCATCTCTCTTTTATTGTGCTGTATTTATTCTTTGGGTTTCTATATAAAAGAAATCATATGTTATTTAAGCTTGTGTGTCTGATTTATTCCACTTAACATTATGGCTTCAAGGTGCACCCATTTTCCTACAAATGACACAAATAAATTCCTCTCTATATCAGAATAGTACTCCATCATGTATTAATACCACATTTTCTTTATCCACTCATCTATTGATGGACATACAAGCTACTTCCAATATTTAGCTATTATGAAATCTGATACTATAAACATGTATCTCAATAATATGATGTCTTTAACTGTTTCAGGATGGGACCTGAGTTGAATGGTGTTGGGGACCACAAATTCACAATGGCTAATTTTGCATACTTCCCTAAGTGATAAATAGAGGCTTGGGATTATCGGTATCACCCTTTGGGATTTCCCATTAACTCTTTAGGGATGGGCTTGATATTCAGATAAAGTTATTAATTATAAAATTATAATAATTAAGCTCACTGCTCCCACTAGAACATTAATGATATATTCTCTTCTGGCTGTTCAACAGCTGAGGTTTAGAGACCAAATCTAGAAAGATTTGGTCTTTCTAATTGGGCTAAGAGGACAGCCAATATTTTGGCCCCAGCCCTCCAAGGTCAACAAGAACCCAGAACATGAGGGAACCCTTTTTGTAGCATCCTACAACTCTGGTGAGTCACACAACCTCCTGATCAAGGATACTGCTGGGCCCAAGGGGATGGAATACCACACAGTGTGCCAAAGGAGGGTCACTAGAGGGAAAAGTCTCCCATGCTTTCATAGAAAGCAATTGGTCAAGCAAAGGCTGTGACTCATCCTGATGGCTGATACTGACAGAGGAGCTGAGAGGCTGTGTGCAAGGTTTCAAGGTAAATCCTGAGGAGACTTAACTGACCTTGTTAGATAGTGAGAGGTTAATTTTAATTAACACAGGTCTCATTTTAATTTGGTCTTAAACACCCAGCAGAAAAGTAGAACCAAAAGATGTATAAAAATAATGCCATAGTAATAAACTAGCTATAAAAAGGGGCACCAGTTGTTGACCCTTTCTAGCAGTTTCCAGCTACACCACTAGCTGAGCACTGTTATGGGTCATTAAAAAAAAACTACAGTAAAATGTACTTTGATTATACATGCTCTAATTTCTCAAAAATTTGTTTATTCCTGCCTAGAGACTGCCAAACTCCAAGTGATCATGCAGATGGAACCAACAACAAATGTGCTAGACTCCTTTTACTGGGACCCACCAGATCAAACTTGTAAAGAGAGTTTATAACTGCTAAACCACAGCATGATGTCTATGTGAGGCCCATTAGATTAGCTCTCTGGAGAAAAGCTCTTGACTGCAGTCACCCCTACACTGACCTTTCTTAGCTCAAAGCAGTTAGATGAGAACAATGCCCATTCTCCTCTAATCACAGTTAGGGATACTTCTTCAGAGGGAGAAATATTATAGATAGCTAAATTATTTAGAAATATTGTAGGCAGTCAGACAGCACCGGGCCTCTGAAAAGTAGCTGGTGGAGCAATTACAAAAACAAAAAAGGACAATATGATTACCTCCACATGCACGATTAGATCTTGCTATCTGTATCTTAAATTTTTAAAACCTGGTGGCAGAAAGTAAATACCCTCCATCAGAACATCATTTGCAAAATGACAAATCTGGTGAGCACACCTAGGGCTCAAGTCCTATAGGAGGACATCTAAACAGGAAAGTGGGATGGCCCAGTGCAGTTAATAACATGGGTCAAGGGTATGCTTGTGTTAACAGACAATGGAACACCATTATGGCTGCCCTCCCAAAATGTGTGACCATGGAGAAGGGAAGATCCCAGCTCCATGGTGGAGCCTGTTCCCATCCAGTCCTGCAGTGAAAGCATTCTCAAGGATGACCCTGGAGAAAAGCCTGATATGACAAGTACTGAGATCCACACAGACTACAAAACCCATGACATGGGGCCAACCAAAGAAGACAGTGCAGGAGGCTCACATCCCGATGAGTGACAGGACCTCCCACAAACTCCTGAGAATATGTTTGTTGCGATGATGGCTATCATATCCTGTATGCTGTTTCAACTGCTATAATTACAAAAACAAAAAGGTGGATATACTGGGGACCACAAATTCACAATGCATAATTTTGGTACTTCTCTGAGGGATAAGTAGAGGTTTGGGATTATCTGTATCACCCTTTTGAGATTTCCCTTTAGCTCTTTAGGGATGGGCCATCTTCTCCCACCCACTAAGACTAAACTAAAACCACTAAGATTAAAAACACTCCAAGGCAAGATCCTTTTAGCATAAGATCATCTCCTCCCTCTTGAGTCACCCCAGGATTATCCATTGCCTAAGTCATCAACCTTGAGTCTTCCTGAGTCTTCCGCTAGCCCCTCCTATCACTATATATGTCCAATAAATAGTGGCTGGTTTGGAGTGTGCTTGTCTCTGCCCATCCTGAGGCATTGACCTCCCAGCCCCCCCTTCGTGTATTATTAAATTTGTCTCTGTTTCTCATTTCATCCTTTCACCATGCCCCTCATACAGGCAGTTGGGGATCTTGGTCAGGTCCCCGATAGAATGGAATTTCTAGTTTTACTTTTCAGAGAAATTGTCATACTGATTTTCATAGTGGTTGTACTACTTTCCATTCCCACCAACAATGTAGGGGAATTCTGTCTCCCCCACGCCTCTTTGGCATTTGTTATTATCTGATTTCTTGATGATAGTGATACTTTCTGGAGTAAGATGAAATCTCAGAGTTGTTTTAATTTGCATTTCTTTAGTGGCCAAATACATCAAACGTTTTTTCACGTATTTATCAGCCATTAGTACATCTTATTCTGTGAAATGTCTATTCATTTCAGCTGCCCATTATTTTTAATTCAGTCTTTTGTTTTGGGGGTGTCTAATGTTTTTTAGTTTTATATATATATAATTATATATATATATAGTTATATATATATATATTCATTGAGAGAGAGAGGGAGAGAGAGAGAGGTTAGTCTTCTATATTAGGTGTAGCTGCCAAAAATTTTTTCCCATTCTGTACTCGGTCCCTTCATTCTGTCAACTGCTTCATTTACTGTGCAGAATCTTTAATGGGATGCTTCCCATTTGTTGATTCTTGATGTCATTTCTTGAGCAACAGGAGTTCTGTTCAGAAAGCCCTTGCATACACTTATGACTTCAAGAGTTTAATCCATTTTATCTTCTCATAGTTTAAGTGTTTCTATGTTAATATTTATACATTTGAATCATTTGATTTTAGTTTAGTACATAATGCGAGATATAGATCTAGCTTCAATCTTCTGCATGTGTGTGGCCAGTTTTCCCAGAGCTATTTACTAAAGAGGCTAACTTTCCTCCAGTATGTAGTTTTGAACTTTGTCAAGACCATGTGGCTAAATATGTCTGAGGTTTGTTCTGCATCCTCTGTTCAACTGATCCACATGTTTGTTTTTGAGCGAGCACTATGCTTTTTCTAAATCACTGTATCTTTGTAATATAACTTGAGATCCAGGATTGTGATCTCTCCTACTTTGTTTTTATTGCCCAAGATTTCTTTTATTGTGCGTCTTCTGGTTCCATATGAATTTTAAGATTGTTTTCTCTGGGCCGGTGAGATGGCTCAGCAGCATAAGCACTTGCCTGGCAAGCGCGAGGGCCCAAGTTCGACTTCTAGAACCCACATACGAAAAAAGGGCCAGTGATACCGCTCAATGGCACGGGCGCCTGCTGGCACGCGAGGTCCTGAGGTCGACCCCGGTACCCACAAAAAAAAAAAAAAAGATTTTTTTTTTTCTCTAGTTCTCTGAGGAATGCTGTTGATAGTTTTATTGGGATTGTGTTAAATTTGTATATCAGTTTTGGAAGTATGGTCATTTTGACTGTATTTGTTCTGCCTATCTAGGAACATAGGATATTTTTCCTTTTTTTTTTTTTTTTTTTTTTTTTTTTTTTTCTAGGCAGGGTCTTGCTATGTAGTTCATGCTGGTGGCCTGGACTCACTAGGTGGCCCAGGCTGGCCCTAAATTCACAGTGATCCTCCTGCCTCAGCCTCCCAAGTGCTGGAATTACATCTGTCCCACTGTGCCTGGCTTCTTTCCATTTTCTGATGTCTTTTTCAATCTCCTTCACTGTAGTTTTTATTGTAGAGGTCTTTTACTTCTTTGCCTTGGTTAATTTTTAAGTATTCAATTTTTCTTGATGCTATTATTTTCCTAATTTCTTTCTCAGTGAGTTCACTATTCGTGTACAAGAACACTATTGATTTTTGTGGGAGATTTTATGCCCTGCTATTTTCCTACATTTAACTATTAATTCTGAGAGTCTTTTGGGGGAATTCTTTGGGTTTCCTATGAAAAAGATCCTGTCATCTGCAAGTAGTGATAACTTGACTTCTTCCTTTCCTATTCATATGTCTTTTTTTTTTTTTTCTCTTGCCTGACTACTCTGGTTAATGTTTTGAGTACTATATTGAACAGGAGTAGTGATAGTGGACATCCTTGTCTTGTCCTGATTTGAGAGAGAAAGTGCTCGTCTTTCTCCATTTAACATGGGGTCAACTGCTGGCTTGTCATAAATGGCTTTTATTAGATTGCGATAAGGTCCTTCTATACCTTATTTTCTTCATGGTTTTATCACGAATGTGTGTTAGCTTTTTTCAAAAGCTTTTTCTGCATTTATTGACATGATAATGTGGTTTTTGTCCTTGCTTCTGTTTCTGTGTATTACATTTATTGATTCACATATTTTGCATTGTTTTCATTGTTGGCATGATACCTACTTGCTTATGATATATGATCTTTTTGATGATTTGTTGCATTTTGTTGGCCAGTATCTTGTTAAGGATTTTTGCATCTATGTTAATTAAAGGGATTGGACTGTAATTTTTGCTTTTTAGTTAAATTCTTATGTGTTTTAGAATTGGGGTAATGCTGGCTTCTAGAAATGAGTTAGAAATATCCTTCCCTTTCAATATTTTAATGAGTTTAAGGAGTATTGGTGTTGTATCATCCCTGAAGGTCTTGTAGAATTCAGTGGTTAAGGTCTTGGGATGTTCTTAGTTGGTAGTTTTTTTTTAATAACTGCCTCAGTTTTATTGCCTGTTATTGGATTGTTCTGAATTTTATGTTTTTTTGGTTCAGTTTAGGTAATTTGTATCTATCTAGGAAATTGTGCATTTCTTCTAGATTCTCCAATTTCCTGGAGTACAATTTTTCACAGTAGTTATTAGTGATCTTCTGGATTTTGGTGGTGTCCATTATGATTTTCCCTTTTTCATTTATAGTGGTACAGTGCCTCGGTTCATGAACACCTCTGTTCATGAACAATTCAGTTCAAAAGAGAAGCATTAGGGAAAATTTTGCTTCCATTCATAGAGTCTGCATCAGGTGGCAAACTCAACCATAGCCATCTTCCCCACAGTCGTGGAACCAATTAAGTTTGTGAACTGAGGTACCACTGTATAACTGAATTGATGTGGGTCTATTATTTCCTTCTTTTGGTAAATTTGACTAAGCATTCTCCATTTTGTTTATTCTTTCAAAGAACCAGCTCTTCCACTCATTTATTCTTTGCATTTTTAAGTCTCAATTTTGCTTTTACTCTGCTCTTTATGATTTCTTTCCTTGTATTAGGCTTGTGTTTGAACTATTCCTGTTTTTCTAATATCTTGAGGTGCCTCATTATATTTATTTGAACTCACTCGGTTTTTCTAGTGTGGGCATTTGCAGCAATAAACTGACCATTTACAGCATCTGTAAGACTGCTTTCATTGCGTTTCCTAAGTTCTGGTATATCGTACAGGCATTATCTTTTGATTCTAGGAATTATTTAATTTCTTCCTTGATTTTTTCTATGGTTTTCTGAGTGTTCAGGAGTCTGTTATTTAATGTCTGTATGTTTGTAAAACTTCTGTAACTTCTTTTGTGATTGTTTTCTAGTTTCAGCATACTATGATCTGATAGTATACATGCAATGATTTCAGTTCTTTTGCATTTTTTTAAACAGGCATTATGGACTTGTATAGGACTTATTTGGAGAAAGTTCAGTGTTATACTGAGAAGAATGTGTATTCCATTACAGTAGTATAGAACACGGTAGGTATCTACTAAGTTCATTTGTTAGAAGTTGTGGTTAGATCCTGATATTTCTTTGATAATTTTTTGTTTAATTAATCTGTTTGTGAAAGCGAGGTATTGAGGTCACACACTATGATAATGCCGGTGTTCATTTGAGTTTTTTATGTCCTGCAGTGTTTTTTTATGAAGATAGGTGACTCAATATTCAGTTCATATGTATTTATAATTGTTATCTCTTCCTGTAGAATTATTCCCTTAACTAATATATAATGACCTGCTTTGCTGCTTCTGATCAGTTTTAGGTTGAAGTTTACTTTGTCTGAGATTAGAATTTGCTATCCCTGCTTGCTTTTGGTGTCCTCATGCATGGAAAATTGTTTTCCATTCTTTGATTTTTAGTCTGTGAATTTCTTTTTGGATTATATGAGTCTCATGAATGAAACAGAATGTTGGATTTTGTTTTTAGATCCAGTTAACCAATCTGTGTCTTTTAATTAAAGAGTTGAGGTCATTTACTTTGAAGGTTATTACTGAAAGATATTAACTTATTACTGTCATTGTGTTTATTTGCTTTTGTTGACTCTTTTATTTTTCTCATTTGTTTAATTGCTTGTCTGCTCAATGTATTCATTCCACTCGACTTTTTGGTCTTTTGGCTTCTTTGTCTCTGTGTAGGATATTGTATTTTTTGGAGTGCTATTTTGGTGTTCATGTGTCTCTTAATATTTACTTTTCATTGGAAAGTCCTTATTTCTCCATCAATTATTAAAGATAGTCTTGCAGGATATATTAGTCTGAGTTGGAAGTTTTCTTTTAAGGCTTGTAATGCTTCACTCTAGGCTCTCCGGGCCTTTAGCATTTGTGTTGAAAAATTTGCTGCAATCCTAATGTGTTTACACTGAAAAGTGATTTTTTTGCTTTTCTCTGACAGCTTTTAGGAGTGTGCCTTTGTGGTGGACTTCTGAAATTTTGATTATGATGTGTCATGGTATTTTTCTCTCTTTATAGTTGTTTGGCATTCTGTAAGCCTCATTTACATATACAAGTTCTTTCCCCATACTTAGAAAGTTTTCACTTAGTCTTTTCACTTAGTCACTTAGTCTTCTTAGTGTCATATAGTAGCTGTTGGATGAATTTTTCTTGGTCTTTTATCATGTTGAACTTCTCTGAGTAAATCATATATTTTCTTTTTTTTCTCAAATTCTGAAAACCTATCTTTACATTGGTATTTCTGCTTTTTATGAATTCAAGAGAATTCTTTATCTCTGGGATTTCTGCTTGTACCTTTTATTGTTATCTGTTTCTTTGGTAATTGTGTCATCCACGTTTTGAACCATTTTGGTCAGCTCTTCCAATTTTTATTAGTTTCTCCCATAACCCCACTGGCCTGTTTGTTTGATAGCTCCACTACATTTTGGGTTATTTCCTCATTGAATTTGCCAAGTTTCTTTACTTCCTTGTTACTCATTTCATACAGTTTGACTGTCTGGTGTTTGCTTTCCTTTCTAACAGTGCCCCTTGGGTCTGCTTTGGCGGTCTTTGGAGACATTTTGTTGCTTCGTTTTATAATGTTCCTATTTTTGTGTGTGTGCTAAGTGTTGAGGTCAAATAGAGTAAAGAAAGTTTGGTGTTGATTTGAGGATTTCTTTAGTTAGGTTTTGTTTTACAGTTATGTGTTTTTGGCTTTGTCAAAAATTATTATTTACCAACTCCACCTATTCAATTTAACTGATCCTGTCACTGAGTTGTAAGAAGAGAATTTTTACTGGTTATAACAGGATCATCAAATCCAAGCACATAATTATAAACATAAAAGCTTGTTTTGACAATTTTACTCTTTTGTTAATACCTTTTAGACTTATTATAATGTTATTTGTGAATTGGGATGTAGGGAGTAGGAAGAAGGGGAGTGGGAAAAGACGGAGATAAAGGAAATGTCAGGAGGTAAAAATTAAACAGGAAGTGGGATTCTGTTGGAATTGTTTTATAGCTGGGGTGAAGGGTTACTGTTGAGGAGGTTTGACAGAGTATTTGTGTAGGCGAGAGGAGGTATGCAGATGAGTTGAAGTGTGTTGAGGGATTGAGGGAGGCTGTGTTGGAGAATGTTAATATAATTGCCGGTAGTTTTGCTTGAATCCTCCAAGCCCAATTTTGTTAAGGATTTCCCTGACATGCTCTTGAGTGCTACTGTTTACTTTAAAGAAAATTCTTATTCTCTAATTCATTTATGCAGGTCCCTGTTGTATTTTTGTCATTAGGTAGGTGGACAGAAGTTGAGGAAGGCAAGGAGGCAAGAAAATGAAGAAGAGAGAAGAAAAAAGAATAGGTAGGGAAAAGAGTAAGAAAATAGAAGAGAAAAAATACTAAAATGAAGACCAGTTCAAAGGGGAAAATCTTGAAGAATAAAGTATAAAAACCATTAAAGAGGGCCAGTGAGATGGCTCAGCAGCATAAGCGCCTGCCTGGCATGCGTGAGGTCCTGAGTTCGACTCCCGGTACCCGCATACAAAAAAAGGGCCGGTGATATTGCTCAGCAGCACAAGTGCCTGGTGGCGCACAAGGTCCTGTGTTCGACTGTGGTACCCACCAAAAAAAAAAAAAAAAAAAAAAACATTAAAGAAGCTAGGACCAGAAGAGAAGAAAGAGAAAGAAAGAAAGAAAGAAAGAAAGAAAGAAAGAAAGAAAGAAAGAAAGAAAGAAAGAAAAGAAGGAAGGGGAGGAAGAAGATGAGGATAAAGAAGAAAAAGGAGAAGGAAAAGGGGAACAAGATGACTCAAATCAAACAAAGCAAAGAAACAATGATTACAGCATCAAAAGTAAAACTAGAAATAAAATTGAAAGCCTTCACGCAGCTGTTATAGCATTAACCCCTAGTTCCCTCTACACTGGAGTCATACTCTGGTTGTGAGAATCCAGGGAGTTTTCTCCTTTGGGCCAGACAATTGCCTGCCAAAAGCCATGAGAGTGTTGCTCCCTCCAAACCTGTGTGTGCTGGTTGCAAACTGTGTTCCGGATGTGACCCCACTGTAGGCCTCTGTGGATCTGCTTGACTCAATTGATTGGTGGAGCAGTAAACATCATAGGCATCTCCACGTCTTCCCCCTACTAGCTTTTCTTTCTTAAAATATGTCCCAAAGACCACCGGCCCAAGCACCATTCATCATCTCTCTGCACATAGAGATCTATCTGTCTCATTCCCACCAGCAGAACCTAGTGCCACCCCAGGCTCAGCTGAGGACCTCCTTCGCCAGTGCAGGGCAATGGGGCAGACCTCATACCGTCTCAGGCCCTTCCAGTGTTTGGAAAGAGAACACGAGAACACCTGTTCTGTTCCCTCTGTCCTCTTCTGTTCTCTTCTGGCTCTACTGAGTCATCCTCTGACCTTTGCACTAAACTCTGTCTCTCCTTAGATCCCAGCTCCTCTCTCATTTCTGTGTCCTTGTCACCATCTAGGTTTCCCTGCCTTCTTTGGTCCCCAGTTAGGAGGTGTTGGAGGTCCCCTGTGGCAGCACTGCAAATCTTGGGTCATGCACTGAATATTCCATGAACAGTACTTGTGTTGTATGTGAGGGGAATGCATGATGTTTTTATCTTCTTTTTTTTCCTATGTTGGGGAAGCCTTTCCTCTCCCCACATTCCCGCTGGTTGTTGGCATTGGAGTGCTCTTGTCTGCAAGCTGCAGGTATAGCCTGCTGATCACAGACTCTGGAATGCTTTTTGTTTCTTCTTCTTCTTCTTTATAAAGTGCAGTTGTGTCCCACCAATCTCTGGCACTGGAGTGCACCCTCAACTGGTAGACAAAATGCCAGTGCTTGAGCACCACTGTTTACAGGCCGTGGGTACATCCCACTAGTGGCCAGCTCTGGAGCCTACTGTCTACAAGATATCATTGTGTAGTGTTAGGCTTTTCAATCAGCCATGCACCAATTTGGAGACACTCACCATTGCTGTCAAGCCCTGGCTGGCCATCTTTTTTCATTCTTAAATTCCTGCTTTGTAATAAATTGTTCACTACTGCCACTGTGAATGGACTCTAAAATTATTTTTTATTGAAGTCATATACATACTAGAATTTTGTCATAATTCCCACTGGCATAAGTATTAGCCCAGCTATAGATGGTGCCTGGGTTCATGAAGATCAGGGTTTTTATAAGTGAGAGAGTAAGTAGCTACCAGGAAATGGGAATGGCAAATACATCCAACCCACCTGCATTAGGTTTTTCAGGGAAATAGCACCAATAGGATGTGTGTGTATGCACACACAAACACACACACACATTAGAATGTATATGTTTGTGTGTGTGTGTAGTTATGTGTCACTTAACAGTGGGATATGGTCTGAGAAGTGCATCATTAGGTAATCTCATCATTTTGTGAACATCTTAGAATGTGCTTGCACAAATCTAGATGGCATAGCCCACTATACAGCTAGGCTTCACAACAGTCTGAGAGTCTACTGCTCCTCAGCTACAAATTTGAATAGCGCATTACTGCACTGAGTACAATTAGCCAGTGACATCGAACCTATTACAGATGAGTGCCTAAACTGCAGCCCAAAATCCACCGATGTATCACAAAGCCCACACTGCAATTATAGCTGAATACTGAGGTTTTAGTTTAGAGAAAACGACTCACTCATCAACATCTTTTGTCTTAAAAGAAAAACATGACACGTGTGCCATATGTTCACCACTGCAGCTACAGGCGATGGTAACATGATAGAATTCATGTACCTATATTATTATCTAAACACAGATTCTATAATCACAGTACACTTAAACTACTTCAAATTTATTACATTTTTTCTTTCTTCAATAATAAATTAACATTAGCTTATTATAATTTTACTTTATAATCTTTAATTATTTAATTTTTTATTTCTTTTTGAATAAGTTTAAACACATTGTACAACTGTGCAAAAATACTTTCTTTAGAGTCTTATTCTATAAGTTTTATATATTTTGAATTTTTTTATTCTACAACTTTTAAACTTTTTGGTTAAAACCTAAAACACATATAAACACATCAGCCTTTTCATGCACAGGGTCTGAGTCATCAATATCACTATCTTTCACCTCCATACCTCATCCAGCTGGAAAGCCGCCAGGGACACTGAGACTCCCAGAGGCATCTTCTCCTGGGAGAAGGGCTCCTCCTCTGGGGCCTCTCCTGAGGGCCTGCCCGAGGCTCTTCTTCAGGAAGCACCATTCTTCCAGAAATATGTCTCTGATAGTTTTCTTGAATTTTTGTTTTTTGCTTTTTTTTATCACAGATTTGCTTGAAAACAGATAATATACCATGAATATCCCTCTCTATTAATAAAAATGTTTCAGTTTGGGGGGGTCTATGTTTTCAAGTTTTTTAAGAATCTTATTGAGGATTGTAAAAGCTTCTGCTAACCCCTTCACTGTGAATTGTCCTGAGGTTACTTTTTCCCTACTTCTGTAGTTTCCTTTTCTTTTACAGCTTCTTCAGTTATGCATTCAGTAGGCAACAGAAATTGTTTAGCTCCATTCTAATCATATGGGCCTATGGTCATATGCAGACCATTTATGACTAAAATGTCATTTTATATATATCTATATATACATATATATATATACTCATGTGCTATATGACTCTCTCTCTCTCTCTCTCTCTCTCTCTCTCTCTCTCTATATATATATATATATATATATATATATATGCACAGATTTGTTGTAAGTTGACCTTCCAGATTAGAAGCTGGCTAGTCCTGAGATCTGCAGCTGGCAAGCTGGTGACTCAGGAGAGCTGATGCTTTGAAAGTCAGTGGAATCAAGATGCAAAAAAAGGAAAAAAGAAAAAAACACTGTTTCAGTTTGGGTCACAAGGCTGACATAGATTGATGTTCCACAACGCAGCAACTTTTCATTCTTTTCAGGCCTCCAGCTGATTGGATGAGGGCTCTTCACGTTAGGGAGGTGTGATCATCAATTATGATGTGTCAATTTGACTGGATTACAGAACACCTAGCAAGTTAGTAATACACATCTCTTGCTGTGTTTGTGGGGTGTTTTGCAGAGATGACCAGAAGATAGGCCAGCAAACTGATGGGGGAAGACCCACTCAAAAGATTATGGAATCTCCACCTCTGATCCTGTAAGTTTACCTGATAAATCCTTTGTCATAAAATCCCTTGTATAATTTCATAGATCTCCTTGCAGAATTTCACATATGTATTCACACATACACATATACACATGTATATCCTATTAATTCTTTTCCTCTAGAGAACCCTAAACAGTACTGGAGGCAATCTTGTTTTCTGTCTATAGATTCAAATGCTAATCTCATCCAAAAGCACACTCCTGGACAGAGCAAGAATAGTATCTGGCCAAATATCTCCGCATCAAATGGCCCAGTCATATTCACACATAAAATTGACTGTTGCACTATCAGAGCTCATAGGGAATGGGAAGTCTCTTGTTAAATCCAAATACTCCTTGAAAAACTGTGCCTAATACTCAGTACAGTGGGTCTGTCTTGACCAATCAAGCTAATCTAAGACTTAGTTAAATGTATTCCAAAGAACCTGGACTGCATAGTGAGTTCAAAGCCAGCCTGAACTACATAGCGAGACCCTGCATCAAAATAAATAAATAAATAAATAAATAAATAAATAAATTCCAAATTAATAAGATTAGGAACCTAATGGATGAAATTCTACAAGGGCCAACATCAAGTGTTGGCACAGCTCCATGTATTTCTGCAGGCTGTAGAAGTCCATCTGTTGCCTTCTCACTTCTATGGGCCGCTTGCATTCCTTAGCTCACGACCCCTTCCTCCATCTTTTGTTGCCAGCAATGTTACATCTCTCTTCCTTTTTTCCATCTTTACGTTACGTTCTGACTATTGTTGGAAAAAGCTTCTTCACTTTTAAGGACTCATGATAAGTTTGAACCCAATCAGATAATTTAAGATAATCTCCCCATCTCAAGGTCTTTAATCATAGACACATGTGCAAAATCCCTCTGGCCGTGTAAGGAAACATGTTTATAAATTTCACAGATTAAAACACAGATAGGGCCGGTGAGATGGCTCAGCGGCGTAAGCGCCTGCTTTGCAAGCGCGAGGGCCCGAGTTCGACTCCCGGATCCCACATACGAAAAAGGGGCCGGTGATATCGCTCAGCGGCATGGGTGCCTGTTGGCACGCGAGGTCCTGAGGTCGACCCCCCGGTACCCACAAAAAAAAAAAAAAAAAAAACACAGATAATTTTGGGAGCCATTATTCTTACCATGATAAGGTGCAAAATTACTTTACAAATACATTTTAAAAGAAAAAAATCTGTATTTTTATTGTTTTCTTTTATAATATTCTTTAATTGGGAAAATACAATATATGCTTTCATATGGTACTTAGAACCAAGTATACATTTAAGGAAAAATATCAAGTTACAATATTAACTATATATCCTAATTACTAATGAAGCAGTCCGAATTGCAACCGAGATCAATTTGTCTTCATTAAAAAAAAGAATTTTCTGCACAGTTGTGGCTTCATAATTAAAAACATTTGTGTCCAGGGACCATCTCCTTCTAAATCAGAGTTAGTATTGCCTCACGGAGTCATTAACTTGGATTAATTGGGTCAGAGTGGTGTAATAATCTGTGGATGACTTCAGCTCGTTGAGAGCATTTAAAAACTATTTCTTCTGTTTCTTGAGTGATATGTAACTTTAAGCTCCACGAAGTCAGGTACTGATTCACTTCCACGGCCGAGTCTATCACATAGTAGATGTTGAATAAGTATTTCTGAAAGAACAATGAAGAATTGAATGAATGAACATGTTGATCAAAAGCTATTGAAGAGAACCTAAGAAGACCTAAGAAAAAAGATAAGGTGTGAATTGAGTGTTTCACATCAGTTCATTTCACAGAGCCTTACGTGGTTTTCGTATTGTATCTTATGAGCGTGCGGGCCAATCTGGAGCATCCGGTTTGCAGTGGGTTTGAATCTGTTATGTATATAGAACCTCAAACCGCTTTAGGTCATTTATCCTCTGTGTACGGACTGCTGTTCAGGTGCATTCTCAGTCAAAGACAAGAGGACATATTAAAAGCTCCAGAAAAAAGAATGTGAATAAATGTAAAAAGTTAAAATAAAAATTATTCTGGTGCTCTCTGTTAGAATTTGCAAGAAACATAGTTTGCTCTGTTTTGAAAAGAAAAGTGATACATGAAGGAAAGTTAGTTTCCTGAAGTATATCGAAGCCAAGTGCTTTAAAAAGCACTGACAAGGGGCCGGTGAGATGGCTCAGCGGCTTAAGCGCCTGCCTGGCAAGCGCGAGGGCCCGAGTTCGACTCCCGGAACCCACATACGAAAAAGGGGCCGGTGATATCGCTCAGCGGTACGGGCACCTGCTGGCGCGTGAGGTCCTGAGGTCGACCCCCGGTACCCACACACAAAAAAAGCACTGACGAATAGGGCAGACTGGTGATATTCCTAAAAATGGGCTTCCCGAGGCCCACAGTTGGCCTCACTTTTAACTCAGGTCATCATCTCTCTCTTCCTCTGAAGCAGGTTTTAGGAAGCAAATTCTTGAAAGAAGGGAAATAGAGGCCATCAAGCTCTGTGAGAAAACTTGACCTAGAAACGCCCTGCAAAGCATTTTACTTGCTACCATAATATTATCTACCAACAGTTGCAGCTATGTGACCTTTCTCTTACTCAGCAAGGTATTTTTTCTTATTTCCTTAATTGCTTTCTGACAGAATAACATACTTTAGCATGGTATTATCTGCAGAATGAATAGGAATGGTTATTTAACACTGTATCCCAACGTGATTAATTTGTACCCTCATTTAATGTGAAATTCCATTAACATATTAAACACTTCATGAAATGTACAAGCACTCATTCTACTGGTTTTTGCTAAGAGCCTCACACTTAAACAATTAGTGTGTCAAAACTGGAAGACAACTGGAAAGGAATGCAATAAATTTTGGTAAAGAAGATGCAGAGACCAGGAAGGAACTGAGACTTGAGGACATTTCTGTCTTTTTAACTAAACTAAGCATGCTGGGGGAAGAAAGGTTGAAATAGAACATTACGGAAAAGAGAAAGAATGCTTGTTTGGTCTGAAATGAGCATAAGACGTAATTTGTACCACGCGCTTTCAGCATTTGCAGTCTCTAGACTTTTCATCATATTTAATGTCAATAAAAGAGCTGATATCCGTCTCCATTGCATATAGATAATCACACAGGTAGGCTGTTTTTTTGACTGAACTTTGCCTTACTGAGATTTTTGTGCCTCCATACTGATTGAACTATGAGAAGCTCACAGTGCAAAGACACAAATACTTTTCTTTTAAAGTGTAGAATTACTATTTTATTATCATTTGTTATCAAATGGTAAAGGATATACTTCAGATTTTTTGTAAATAGAAAAAAATATGTTTTAAATAACTGATATGTAGCTGTGATTTCAGAAGCCATAAATAGATTAATGCATTCATGGTGGCCTCAATTTTTTCCTTGATAGCTTCAGAAAATTACCCAGTTTGTGTCTCAAAAACACTGGAAAGTTGGCATACATTTGACGTCACACTCTGCAGCAACAGCTGGATGGTCATCCACTTGTATTCAACACTTTGGAATACTGTTCAGAGAGGGAATGATGAAAGGCTTGGTCATTTTGCAAGGCCTGCATGCTAGGCTGAAAAGTCAACTACTACAGGTTTATCTAGTAGAGTATCAAAGGTCCCCTGAAAAGCATATTCGCTCTCAGTCTGTTTCATCATTTTGGTGGTTGGAGGTTTGACAAACAATCATAAGACTCAATAGAAATGGATCCAAAGTGCTAGACTGAGATGCACAAATATTTTTAAAATATCTTTTTTGTGTGTTTCTTCCAAATGAGAAATTGTTGTTTCAGTAAAGTCTCTAGCATTGTTCTATTCTATAACATTATACAGAAATAAAGCTAATAAGAAAGAAACGTTGGTGGAAATATTCAAATAGATATAAAAAGACATGTAGGATGAAAATAACTCTTTGTGTACGTCTGTGTGTGTGACTTTTCCAGGATATTCTTTTTCTGTGTCATTTTACCCATCTCTGTAATTCACTCTTATATGCTGATACCAACGCTAGAGATGAAAGGATTATTTACCAAATATGTTTTCATGCATTGTGAATGATCCAAAATGACATATTTAGAAAATTCAAAGGTCAATTTACCTGAGGAATATATGGAATATTTCTGTAGTAGTAGAACAATTCCATATTTTGAATTTTAGTACCATTTTACATTTTACCTCTGAAAACCATGTAGTAGTTCCATACATGTACTTTAAGTTAAAACAGGTAATAGTCATTGAAGTTTTGATTAAGAGAAGTGCCTTAAGCTTATTATTTACAAGTGAGCACATAGATCACATTGCTTAGAAGATAAAAATGTACTGTTTTAAAAGTAGGTTTCTTTATCTTGCTACCCTCATATCTGAGCATAGTTATATCTAAATGTGTTTATTCATGATGAAAAATTCCTTCATGTGTCTAGGATAATATTTCATGCATATAAACTGTTAAATATATGTGCATGTGACTAAAATGCTATTTCTTCCCCAAAAAGATTGTATTTTTCCCTTTTAATGAGCTTGATATTTTAAAAACATATTTTGATATAACTTTCATCTAGGCATATATATTCTATTTTCATTTCCCCTACCTTCCAGTGCCATTAACAACAGGCAAATATCTAACGTTTCGGGGAAGGTGAGGATTGGAATAGACTAGGATAAAGAGTCCTAGTAATTCTGTATCAAGAGGCTATTCATACAAATAAGCCAACGAAAATGGGTGAAGGACTTAGATATTGCTCTAGAGATTAAACAAGTGGCCAAGAAACATATAAGGAGATGCTCAATATTATTAATCATTAAGGAAATGCAATCAGAATCATAATGAGGTTCCATTTCACATCCATTAGGATGATACTTAAAAACAAATGAACAAGCAATAGCAACAATAATAAAGAAAATAGCAGTGTTAAAGAGTATGTGGGGAGAATTAGAATCCTTGTGTATTACTGGTAGGAATGTAAAATGATGCAACCAACTGTGGAAAATTGTATGACGGTTTCTCAAAATATTAAAAACAGAATTACTGGGGCCGGTGAGATAGCTCAGCAGTGTAAGTACCTGCCTGGCAAGCGCGAGGTCCTGAGTTCGACTCCTGGTACCCACATAAAGGAAAAAAAGGGCTGGTGATATCGCTCAGTGGCACAAGCGCTTGCCGGCAAGCGCCAGGTCCTGAGGTCGACTCCCAGTACTCACACACACACACACACACACAAAATAGAATTACTGTATGATCCAGCAATTTAACTTCTAGGTATATACTCACAGAATTGGAAGTAGGAACTTGAACAAATATTCATATACCAATGTTTATAGCAAGATTATCTACAGTAGCCAAGAAATGTAATAACCCAAATGTCCATCACTCCTTCACTGGGAAAATTTACAGCACATTTCATAAAATAGGAATCTACAGTTCTATACTGATAGAAATAAAGAAACGAAAAACTTGATACGGCCAGTGAGATAGCTCAGCGGCACAAGCACCTGCCTGGCAAGCGCAAGGTCCCAAGTTCGACCCCCGGTACCCACACACACACACACAAACTTGATAAACAAGATAGTTACATAGTTTCAAAGTGCCTTCATACAAAGGTCTTACTAATTAAAAACATGAAAAAATGTCCAGCAGATACCGGTTTAAACAACGGATCATGTTTTATATCACTACGATAAATAAAAATCATGCATCATCTGATAGGATGCAATGAGGAAATATCAGAAAAACCCAAATTGGAGATCATTACACAAAATAACTGGCTTGCAACATCCAAAAGTCTTGATACAAGAACCTTCTGATGAACTTAATAATATCCTCCAAATATACTCACATCCCAAACCCTGAAATTTTACACAGCAAAAGAGACTTTGCAGATGTGAATAAGAACTAAGACGAGAATAGTGTCCTGGATTATCCTGTGGGTTCGAAAGAGCAACCTAAGAAGAATGAGAGTAAAAGAAAATAGACAATGTGGTGACAGAAGCAGGGGTTGGAGTGATGCGCTTTGGAGATGGAGGAAGGGACCCTAAACTGAGGAGCACATGAAGGCACTAGAAGCTGAAAAAGTCGATGAAACTGAGTCTTCTCTCAGAGCTTCCAGCTTTGCCAACATTTTGATTTTAGCCCATTGAAACTGATCCCAGGATTCTCTTTTTTTTTTTTTTTTTTTTTGGCCTGAACTGCATAGTGAAAGTTGTCTCAAAAAGACAAAAACAAACCATGAGTTTATTAACTTTAAAAGAAATTGAGCTGGGTATGGTGGTACACGCCTGTAATCCCAGTACTTGGGAGGCTGAGGCAGAAGGATAGCCACAAGTTTGAGGCTACCCTTGGCTACATGAGTTCTAGGCCAGCATGAACTACATAGTGAGAACTACAATTGGGGCTGTGGAGCCAAATAGAACCTTATACCTCAACTCAAAAAGTTAGCAATTCACCACATATTTTGTCCTCTTCTTACCAACCAAACCTTCAGTGTTGATTTTGGGTTGCTGTATGCTCTAATAGTAAGAGTTCATATAGACTGGAAGAAACCTCAGTTCTAGATTTGACTGCCAGAACTTGCTGGGGGACTATGGGCAAGTCCCTAATCTCTTTGACCCCGGTTTCCTCATCTGTAAAAATTAGTGTGCTGATCTATTCTAATCCCTAATTTCCCCTCTGGATCTACATAAAATTTTTGTTGCAATAATAAACACCAGCACTTGGTGTTGCCAGTTGGTAATGTTAATTGCCTAAAGCCTGGTAACCACCAACTTTCTAAGACTGTCATCTTCAGGGCAACTGAGGACGAAAATGGCAAGCAGTTGACTCTTGCACTAATTCACCGAGACCTTAAGTCACAGCACCACTCTGGACCTGTTTTGTAAATTCTGGAGGGAGCTGGGCTGGACGCCTCCAAGGTTCTGCTCTCGCTCTTTCTCTCTTTCACATCTGTATTTCCTCAGCCTCAAGGGTTGGGTTCCTGATCTCCGTGAGAGAGGCAGAAATTGAGGCCCGGGCCTCAGTTTCCCCACAAGGTAGAGTATGTGGTACAACTACATTTGGACTCTTTCTCAAACCCTGGACTAGAGTTTGACATCGCCACAACCCCCAAAATCTTTGTTCGGCAAAACACTGCTATTTATTTTCATTTCCATTTTCGGCCTCTGAGGGAACCTCCATGGCAACCTGCCCTTCCAGTCGTCTAGGCTGAAGGAAGGCTCCGGAACTCGAGTCGCAGCATTCAGGATTCTCACTTTAGAAGCACGAGAGAATAAATTCATGTTAAGTCACTTGGTTTGTGTTAGTTTGTTACGGCAACACTCGGAAACTGCTACCAAAAGGAATAACCGAGGAACTATTCCAACTGAAGAAGATCATAAAGTCAGCGTAGCTATATGTAGCTCGTGATAAGAGCGAGTTCTTTTCTCCACAACTCTTTATTGAGACAATCCTAAAACTTGAATAGCATGTAAGGACGACTGTTGGTGTGGATTTTTCGATGTGATGATTGTATTCTGTGGTTATGTAGAACATCACTGTTTATAGAAAACACAAAATGAAATTTTGAGGGGAGGAATGAAATCATTTTAACAAAAAAAATCCATTTCTTTTTTTTCAATTAGTATACGTTTGTAGTAGATAATGACTATTTTCCTTGTGTGGTGTTGGTACATGTGCATAACACACCTTAAATCTTTTTTCATCACCTTCAATTCCCTTCCCTCTCTGGTTTCCCTTCCCTCCATTTCTTGGTCCTCTTCCCTCTTCAAAAGATCTATCTTGCTATTTCCTATTTTCAATCTATTTTGTTCTTTCTTTATATTTTGAGTTTCTCAAAAAAGAGAAAGCATTTATTATCTAAACTTATGTTTCTGATTTATTACACTTAACAATATCATCTCACATTTAAACACAGGAATAAGCAAGGATGCTGTAGAGCCGCGTCTTATGTAAGTTCTCAGAAAGCAAGTAAAATACAGTTCGCGTGAGCGTGGTTTTGCATCTCCATTCATTAAAGAGCTCAGTCTGTAGTTCTCTTCGTTAGCTCAATTCTTTTCTAATCAAGGTAATGGTAGCCTCCAGGAATGATGTAGGGAGTACTCTTTGCCTATCGATTTCATTTGATTCAGGGGTACTGGTGTTAGATTTCCCCTGAAGTTTTTATAGAATTTTGCAGTGAAGCCTTCTGAACCGATACTATTCTAATTGGTAGGATTTTTTATTACTCTTTTAATATCATTGCCTGTTATTGGATTATTCAGGATTTAAAAATCTTGGTTCAGTTTTGGTAATTTGCATGTATCTAGGAATCTACATTTCTTCTGAGTTCCCCAATTCATTGGTGTACAGGTTTGTGAAGGAGTTGTGAATAGTCCTTTTATTTTTGCAGTATCCATTGTGATTACACCTTTTTCATCTCTAATTGCATGGAGTTGGGTCTTTCCTTTTTTAGGTTAGGTTGGTTAATGTTTTCTCTATTTTATTTATTCTTTCAAAGAACTAACTCTTCAATTCTTTGTGGGTTTTTTTTTTTTTTTTTGGTCTCAATTTCATTGATTCTGCTCTGATCTTTATAATTTCCTTCCTCGTACTAGTTTTGGGTGTGAATTGTTCTTCTTTTGTAGGACCTTCAGATGTATCATTAGGTTATTTAGTTGAGCTTGCTTTGCTTTTGTCATGTGGGCGTTCACAGCTATAAACTTCCATCCTAGGATGGCTTTCATTGTATTCTCTAAGTTCTGTTATGTTCTACTGGCATTATCACTTAGTTCTAGAAATTGTCTTTTTTCTTCCTTGATATCTTCTGTAAACCATTGTTTAACAATGTACTATTTAATTTCCATGCATTTGTTTAATTTCTATGTTTTCTTTCATCATCGATTTCTAGTTTCATTGCATTATGATCTCATAATGTGAATGATATAGTTTTGATTATCTTACATTTACTTATATTTGCTTTATTGGTTGGTATGTGGTGTGTTTTGGAGACAGTTCCATGCACAGCTGTTGTTGAGTGGAATGCTCTGTAGATATATATTAAGTCCATTTGTTTGAAGGTTTGGTTCAACACTGATTTTTTTGTTGCTGTTGACTTCTTTTGTCTAGTTGATCTATTTGTAAGAGCTAGATATTGAGGTCCCTCACTGTAAATGTGTTTGTGTTTATTTGATCTTTTATGTCCAGTAGTACTTGTTTTATGAAGTTGGTTGTGCTGTTTCTTTGGTCCATATAAGTTAATAATTGTCATCTCTTCCTGTTAGATTGTTTCCTTAACCTATATATAATGACCTCCTTTGCCTCTTTTGATCAATTTTGGCTTGATATCCACTTCATGTGAATAGAGTATAGCCATGTTGTTATTTTTTGTATTCATGATGCAAGGAATATTATTTTCCATTCTTTGATTTTTAGCCTGTGAGTTTCTTTTTCAGGGTTAAATGTTTCTTTTGTATGCAGCATTCCATTGGATTTTGTTTCTTTAGTAAATGGCAAAAGATTTGTAGGATCTGAAGAGAAATCACAATACTGGATTTTGTTTCTCAATCCATTCTTCCAGTCTGTGTTTCTCCACTGAGAGTCAGAAATGAAAGGGTTGAAGAGAACTGAAAAAGTATAGGATAGTTATTTACAGGCAGGAGTGAATTAGGACAATGAACTGTGATTGCAGGGCAGTAGAAAAGGCCTAGGTGAGATCTGTGCAAGCTTGTCACCACAGTCATCAGGTTTGCCGTAGCAAAATTTCACTGTATAGATGTACGCACAGGGTAGTCAGCAACTTATACTAAACAGCGAAGGGAGTCTGCAAAGACAGGGATGAAGACTTACAGAGACTGTGTAAAAAACACTGATTATAGGGCATTTGAACTGAATGAAAATGTAACTAAAACTGCCTTATAAAGCGGAACAACTAAATAACATTTGTAATTTTTCAATGTTTGTTTTATTTGGCCAACCGCAGGAAATGACATATGAAAAGGTTATTTCAGTTACAATATAATAGAGTGCTTAATCTCTTAATAGACATATGAAAAGTGAGGAGCACATTTTGATCACTTACATGTGAGAGTTTTTCCAAGATTCCTGAAATTCCATTAGCAGCAAGCACATGGTCTCACATGGTAGCAAACCATGGCAGCAAACCATGGCAAAGGAAACACAGGACCTATTAGAAAGACTATGGCATTAATGTAGGCAAGAAATTATGGTAGGTCTGACCAGAAGTTCCATGGCAAAGCAGTTGGGTCAGATTTTAGAAATATTTTGATGATACAACCAATAGAACTTGCTGACAGATTACACGAGGGGTTGGGAGACATGAGAGACAGAAGTTGAGATAGCTCAAGGATTCCGCCAGGAAGGGTTGGGTGGGTAGACTTGCCATATATTAAGATAGAAAAATGCTGGAAGAGCATGTACAAATGGTGATTGGGAACTACATCTTGAAAATGTTAGGTTTGAAATGCCATAGTTGGATATTTGTATTTTGGAGAAAAATATGGGCCAGAGTTGTACATTTGGACGTTATTGCATACATATATATATATATATGAGTAAGAAAATTGACAATATGCAAAAAGATAAAAAAGAAGGAAACCAAATTTTCTTCCAAAGACATAGCCTTCTCAGTGAAGAAACACCTGCCAAGTAATTAGATGATTAGTGATTAGATGATTCCCCGTCTATAAAATGAACTACAGAATGGCATTAGAATGTGGGAGTGTTTTCACATTAAGAAAAACAACCTAACATAAATGGTACATTCACATATTACACCGATGTTAAACATAAGGTTTTAGAGAGGAAATCACTAGTATGAGAAAATCATCCTTATTATAATGTGAAAATACAAGTAAAAATAAAGAATTATACATATGTACATATTATGATCTTATTTGGGTTTGTATATGTATATGAGTATGAATTTAAGCATGTATATATAAATATAAGATATCTAAAATATTTTGCTATCAGAGATCATTTTTTTTTCTTAAATTTTAGTGTATTAGTATATGTGCAGTACATAATGTTTACATACCTTCTGTGGAGTTGGTACATGTACGTAACGAATCCCAATTCCTTTCGAACCCTTATTCCTGGATAGTAGCAGAAACACTAAAGTACGTTGTCTTCTAAAATGTAGTCACTTCCAATTTAAATTTTCACCTCTTTCAAATAAATCTTTATTATAACTCATGTACTATTATCTCAGTTGCCATTTAGTATTATATCTTTCCTTTCACTGCCAAAGGTAACTTTCTCCAAGTCTGCTGAGAATTTTTTCTGACATATTAACAGAATTAACTAATTTTAGTAATCAAGATACATTTTAATGGATCAGTGTAGTCGTCCTATTTTTCAAAGTTGTTTTGTGTCACAAGTGTTAAAACTTTGAAAATTCATAAAGTATGCTATAAATTTATTGTTATATTTTCATCTTATTAGAACGCACTCAACAATTTTTTCAGTTTGTGGTTACATTTCAGTGACTGTGACAATCAATACTGTACAGGTTTGGGTGCTTGTATGATAACCTGCTGATCAGCGCATCCCTCTGTAGATAACCAACTGGAAAAATAGTGTCTTTCTCTCAGGGAATGGCTGTATCAGATATAGTGATACCTCAGTTCACAAACTTAATTCTTTCCATAATCCTGGTCACATAATTTGTTCCACGATGCTTGCATGGTCATGGAACTAATTCTGCGACCACAATTGTGGAAAAAATTAAGTTCATGAACTGAGGTACCACTGTATTATCTTTATAATGGAGACAGGAGAGCGTACACAGTTTCAAAATGATTACAAATAATAATGATGTATGCTTCATCTCCTCTACCTATCCAAATTATAAATCACTTCTATTTATTACATACATTTTATTATTGCACCAAATTAGATCACCAAAAAGAAATAGGACTAAACTGTTATCTTAGTCACTATAGAACTATTTTTACTTTTTATTTTATGTTATATAAATGTTTGTGCTAATAAAAACCACGAAGAGGTATTTTGGCACCTGATATAAAACTGCTAAATGTGTGGCACATGACTTTATTAGTATTTATGATGTAAAACCATAAAATTAACAAATGGTAGACTACTTTTTCCCCTCAAATCCATTGCCACAAAGTTATTTCTACTGAGTAGTCAGTTTTCACCCACTTATCAGACACTGCTACCTAGGTAATCTATCATCTTCCCTGTTTACTTTGACTTCTAGAGGATCAGATAAAATTTCAAACTCAATTATGAAAATGTCTCATAATTCCTTCCCCTCTCTCTGTATATGTTTGTTTCTCTTATACAGTTACATTATTTTTAACCATTTAATTTTCATTTCACTGTGAATACAAGTAATTTTCTAGAGATTTTTAAGTAAATGGGACATGAACTATAAATAAAAATTAGGAAACACTAAGACAACAAAAATCTCAGTCAAACGAGTGACGATAGAAAAATGGAGTTTGGTTCATGACACTAGTGGACCAGGGCCACTTAAGGAAGGCAGAGGGATAAGAACTAGATGCTTTAACAGAAACAGACAACAGCAGAGAAGGTAAGCAAAAGGGAGACAATAAGCAAAGAGGGTAAGACTTAAAGGATGAGTTTTGATTCAACAGCCTAGACAACTCTATAATTCCTGATAAACCAGCAATGAAGTTGTTGAAAACAAGAGAATAGAAATTTTAGAAACAATGCCTGAAATTTTCCCAGAGAGGAAAGTTATTTTGGAAAGCCTCTGCAGCTGTCCCGACACTCATCAGCTCCAGGCAGTATTCCCTGGGGAATAAGGGAACCTACTTAGTGTAAAAGGAGCCCTTTCCTACAAAACGCACATTGCCTACACCCTTAGAACAGTCTGTATTGCTTACATCTTTAAAGGGCTGGAGAACCGCTCACATGCAAGTTACTCTTGTTATCTGTGACTCTTTCTTAGTTGAACTATGCCATGGTATCAGCATAGAGAGACATAACCGTGTAAAGACCCATTAGAAAACTTGGAAACGCACCTTGATAAGAAAAGAATCTAGCTAAATAATGCATTATTTAAGATTGTGTGTCTGATTTATTTCACTTAACAGTATCATCTCACATTTAAACACAGAAATAAGCAAGGATGCTATAGAGCTGTCTTATGTAGGTTCTCGGAAAGCAAATGAAGAACAGTTTGAGTGAGCATGGTTTTACATCTCCATTCAGTAGAGAACTCAGTCTGTAGTTCTCTTTTTTAGTTTCATCCTCAGTGAAGCTTGTCTTGTCTGTGGCCTTAACATGGAAATGTTGGTCAAGTGGTCATAGTGGTCAAGAACCCGCTAATCAATTCCAATAAACCATATTTCTCAAAACTTATAAAAAGATGCAAGTGCTCGCATCCATCCAACTCCTCATAACGAACTCGTTGGGAAACTAATAGCTAGTACATTTTAATAAGCTCTCATCATGTTCCCATGCTCATTTTGGACAGAACATTTAATTTCAAAAAATTTCAGTGTATTTTCTTATCATTTCAGACAACCAAAGAGCCCTTCGAGCATTATAAAACATATTTTATTGGTTTTTATTGTTCATTGTAAATGAAACGTTTTCAGTTAACATGCTCTTAAAATTATTTATCTAGTATGCTTTGACTTAAGGGAAAAAAAAAGAATTTTCTTTTCTATTCTGGATTATTGGAAAACAGGGGAACCAAGGCAGTAATATACAATATATATTTAGAAATTGCTTGTCTCTTATTTCAAGGAAACAAGACAAGTTTTAGAGGTGGCAGGGGCATAATCTTTTTTAGTATGTTTTTTTGGATAGATCTCACTGTGAGAAAAGAAATCCAAAAAAGAACTCGCAGTGCTAGAAAACAGCAAATATTTGTTTAAAAAAATAACACAGAAAATAGATCTCATAACTTTATGCACAGGCATATATGGTTTTATTTTAAAGTTTGCTAGGACTATTGTTGCAATTACAGAATGCAGAAATAACTCAATAAAGCTGTGTAGGAAACCCTTATTCAACACTTTGCTTTGCTCTTCCCTTTCTTTGAGTAAATCTGACATTATAAGCATAACTGGTCCTCTGTGGACCTCTTAAATAATTTAAAGATGCTGAGCCTTATATTCTACAGCCCAAAGATGCTGACATTATTTTAAATTAGGTTTTTACACTTAAAACGTATTGAAGTGCATTTGGGGGAGATGAAGTTTTGCTACCTGTGCTTTTTTTCTATGAGAATAGTATTCAGTGGAGAGGGTTGGAATGAAATAATATCTCCACAGTTTGCTTTTAATTCTTTACATCCAGTCAAATGACATGAGGTAGGGTAACACATATATGACCACTTGGTTACCTCAGAATAAACTCTGAATGGAGAAAGGCTTGTTCATATTAAGTGAAAATTGAAAATTCTGAGTATTTTCTAAGCGAAATAGAGCATTCTTACAGTGTGCCTTGCTATTAGATGGATAGGAGTTTTGCTACAACTTAAAAGATGTTTGTGGTACACAAAGTCATACACAACGGCTCTCTGAAATGCAGTAATATGGCCATTACTTCACCCTATGGCACCAATTTTAATGGAGTTTGGCTGTGTCTGAGTAATTCCAAACCTAAGAGGTGTACTCTTCTTTGTGGGCACCTTCATCTCTTTCAGCACAATGGCAGGAAGTCAGTCCCATCCCATTTCAGCATAAAATGGCCACATGTGGCTTTTAAGTCCCCAGGTTGTAGATATCTGGGTCAGAGGCAAAGCTCAAATTTGAATGAGAGCTTAGTGCACTGGTTGGCCTCAGTCAGAATTTTCCTTATGTGATCAGGCATGTTCCCAGTTGCCATGTAGTGCACACTGGCAAGGAAGAAGGGGAACAAACAAAAAAAAATTCAAGAAATGGGCACGTCACCAAATTTTTATAGAGTGAAAAACTAGCATTCCTGAGAGAAGCAAATGTTTGGAACTGCTAACCCTTCTGCCCTACCACATTCCAAGTCAGTCAGATGGTCACAGCCATCGCTGCCAAGATATGCCATGCCAGACAGGAGCCTAGCCTCCCATGAAGGGGTATCACGGGCTGGGCATTCATGAGCTCACATCAGAGATTCTTTCTTGCTTATACCTGATACTATCCCTAGCCATCTAAAGTCTCTTTTCTTCCTTTTTCTTTTCCTGGGCTTGTGTGTGTGTGTGTGTGTGTGTGTGTGTGTGTGTGTGTGTGCAGTCTATATTTCATTTCCCAATGGCACCCTAGAGATTTTACTTTCCTGACTTTAGTGATTTTATTCTACTCACATGAGTTATATTCATTGTCACTCATCATGGGCTTAATACCCAAAATGTAAAATTAATTGCACGCAGGCAAGAAACGTTCCTTTCAGCAAGATGAAGTTATACCAGCAACAGATTTCAAACATGTTCACCTTGGGTGCTTCGACCTTGGGAGATACAGCTGGCCATCACATAAGGAAAACTCCAAGTCAGTCAGAAATGATGGAAGAACTCCGCATTAAGATTTTCTATTTAAAAGAAATCAATATGTTCAGGAGACATCTGCACTCCCATGTTCACTGACACATTATTCACAACAGTTAAGCTATGTAATTAACACAAGTGTCCATGGATGATGAATAAACAAAGACAGTGTGGCATCTTTATAGAACATCATACTACTAGGCCTTAAAAAAGAAGGAATTCCTACCAGTTACAATGACAATGATGAACCCGGAGGACACTACGTTGAGTGAAATAAGTCAGGCACAGAGAAACAAATACTACATGATCCGACTTATAGGTGGAATTTTAAAAAAGCTAAATTCACAGAGTATAACAATGGCTACCAGGGGTCAGAATAGAAGAACATCTGGGGAGATGTTGATTAAAATACACAAATTTTCTGTTAGATGGGAGAAATAAGTTGAAGAGAAATAGCATACAACACAGTGACCATAGTTAATAACAATGTATTGTATTCTTTAAAAGTCTGAGAGTAGATATTAAGTGTTTGCTTCACTAAAAATAAGTACTTAACGTAATACATATGTTAAGCATTCCAGTTCAGGTATTCCATATAGCAAAACTTCATGTGGTGATAAATATAATAAATTTTGTCAATTAAAATTTTTTAAAATATGCCAGGCATTGGAGCACATGCCCACAATTCCAACACTTGCTTGGAGGTTCTAAGGGAGGAAGGACACAACTTTGAGGCCATCTTGGACTATATGGTGAGACAGTGCCTCAAAAAAAAATAACTAAAAATTCATATCTTAAGGATTTTAGAAGACTCAACTGACGTGACTAATAAGAAAGCACATTTTGGAAGTATAGAATGTTTCATGAAAGTAGATAACCATAATTTGCTGTTTCTATCGTGCCCCCCCCAATGGTATGGAATTGCCATTCCTTTCAGGAAGTTCTCCCCAAAACAGCACAGGTAGTGCTTGACTCAAATCCTTCAATACGTTGTGACTTGGGGTATTTTTTTTTAAATTCCATTGTAGGGGGCCGGTGAGATGGCTCAGCGGCTCAAGCGCCTGCCCAGCAAGTGCAAGGGCCCGAGTTCGACTCCCGGCACCCACAGACGAAAAAAGGGCTGGTGATATCGCTCAGCGGCACGGGCGCCTGCTGGCATGCGAGGTCCTGAGGTTGACCCCCCGGTACCCACCAAAAAAAAAAAAAATTCCATTGTAAAAGATTTATTGATATATAATTCATATATTCCACAATTTAACCATTTAAATGTATAATTCAAGGTTTGTTCCCATAGTCACAAGACTATGCAACCATCACAATGCATTCTAATTTTTGAACATTTTTTTTTACCACACACACACACGCACACCTCCATTTTAATAACTCACTATTTCATCCCATTAAACCCTATTCTCCCAGCCTTGGTAACCACAAGCAAGTATTATGTCTCTAAGGATTTGCCTATTCTGGACATTTCATATAAATGGAATGATATCATTTGTGGTTTTGGTGACTCTGGCTTCTTTCAATTAACGTAAGACTTTCAAGGTCCAAGTTGTCACATGTATCAGTATTTCATTCCTTTCTATGGTTAACTAATACTCCAACAATGGATACACCACCTTTGTTTATTCATTCATCAGTTGTGTGATTTTGGGTTGTTTCAATATTGCAATTGTTATAAATAATGTTTCTATATATAGTTATATGCAAATTATGGAGTAGACATGTTTTTATTTACCTTGAGTGTGTAGCTAGGGAAAGAAATTTTGGGTCAAATAGTAACTCTATCTTTGAGTCTCTGTAGAACTTCCACACTGCTTCTCAATCAGCTCTTTTTCCATTCCCGTCAGTGATGTGCATGTACAAGGGTTCCAATTTCTCCACATCCTTTGCAACATTTGTTATCGCCTTTTTTATTACAGTCATTCTGGTGCGCATCCTCATGGTTTTGATTTTCATTTCCTTACTAATGCTGAACACTTTGTTATATGCTCATTGGTGATTTACACCTCTTCTTTAGAGAAATGTCTACTTAGGTTCTTTGGCTATTTGTTATTTAGGTTATTTCTTTTTAAAAAAAACATTAGGTGCAAGCTTTATTTTGAAGAAAGTTTCTTATCAGGTGTTTTGTTTTCAAATATGCTCTTCCATTCTGTGTGTTGCACTTTTACATTCTTAATGTTATTTCATCATTAAAGTTGCTAATTTTGCTGTAGTACAAAATATTTTTCTGTTTTGCTTGTGCTTTTGGAACTGAATCTAATAAACCATTGCCAAGCTCATTTACTTTTATGTTTTTTTCTAAGAGCTTACAGTTCTAGCCTTTGCATCAGGTCTATGCTACATTTTTAGTTAATTTTTGTCCATAATTTGAAAAGGATCCAATCTGACTATTTTGCACACGCATGTCCAGTTTTTCTGCTACATTTGCTGGAGAGTTTTTCCTAAATTGTCTTAGCACTCTTCTTAAAAATGAACTGACTGGGCCGATGAGATGGCTCAGCGGCATGGGCGCCTGCTGGCGCACGAGGTCCTGAGGTCGATCCCCGGTACCCACAGAAAAAAAAAAAAGAACTGATTGGAAATTAATGGGATTATTCAAGATTTTCAATGTTATTACTTTGATCTCTATGTCTATTTTTATTCCAGTACCACACTGTCTTGATACTGTAGATTTGTAGCAAGTTTTGAAACGGGAAGATTTAGGTCTTCCAACTTTGTTCTTTTAAAATTTGCTTCATGTATTTTATTTCTTTTAAATTTCTTTGTGAATTTCTGAATGTGCTTGTCAGTTTTTGTAAGGACACAAGCTCAAATTTTACCAGGATTTGCACTGAATCTATAGATCAATTTGGGAATACTGCCATCTCAACAATATTAAATCTTCCAGTTCATGAACATGAAATTTCTATCCATTTATCTATATTTCTTTAGTTATTTCAACTGTATTTTATAGTTTTAAGTAAAAAAATCTTGCTATTTTTGTTAAAGTTATACTTGAATATTTTCTTTTTTAATGTTCCTATAAGTGTAAACATTTGCTCAATTTCATTTTGGGATTATTCATAAATAAGTCAGTGAAATACAACTGATTGTGTATATTCATCATGCATCCTACAGTCTTACTGAACTTATTTATTAGTTGTAGTGGCTTTTACTGGATTCCTTAGAATTTTCTACATACATCATCATGTCATCTGCAAACAGAGAAAGATTTACTTCTTCCTTTCAATTGAGGTGCCTTTGTTTTCACTTTAATTGGGTAAAATTTCAAGGACTGGAGTTTAGTATGTCAGAAGATGCAGCTGCAAATTGCTACTTTTAGAAGAGAAAATAGTCTTAAAAAAAAGACAGTATAAAGTAATAAGCATATTTTTTTTGCATATTTTTGTTCTTATGATTGTTTTGGTGTATTTTAGATTTTAGTTGTTCATTTATTGTTGATTTATATTACATTTAAATATGTAATGTGCCTGAAAATCACGCCTTTGTTACTTTGGCTGGTTTATTTATTTATTTATACCAGACTTATTTTCTTAGGTGTTTTGGAGGACCTGATAAGCTAACCTGGATGGGAGGGAAGCGGGGCTGCAGCCTCCCTGGGAGTTTCAGTTTGGTTAAGGGGTAAGAACCATTCTAAGATCCCTCTTGTTTCATATTTGGTTTAAGTAAATGGTCTGCTAAAGTCTGATGTCAGGAAAAATAAGTGTACTTTTCAACACAGAAGTTGTATGAAGGAATCGGGACTGCAGTAATTTCATAAGCTTAAAGAGCAATTAATAAATAGGAAAATATTTAATCAAGCCTCCTGACCTGAGTGATCACAATACAGTATATACACATAAAAATGGATAGTATCAGGTATTAATCATTAATTATAAATAAACAAATTACTCCAAATTTGCTTAAATTTTATAGTATATTCCACGTAGCATATTGCTGAGATTTATTCTGCTTTCACTAATTGAACTGCGTGTTATTCACTTTTTATAGCTGCATGTTCTTCTCAGAGAAATCTTCCAATTTGTCTTAATTTGTGAACTCAGTGTATTGCAGTTAACCGAGCAAACATCTTAGAATAAAAGTCTGCATTTATCTTCTTTTTCCTTAATATATATATTAGAATACAAACATACGATCATTTTAATAAGTTAAACAAAACTAATACATGTGGAATAAAATCATTCCCTTCTTTCACTGACCTCTTTTTCCTTCTGCTACTGTGACAAACCCTGACAGCACACTAATGTTAACCTTCTGCACTCATATTACCTCCGACCAACATACACACATACACAGACGTTTTTGTTTGTTTGTTTTTAGTTGACAGATTTGAGTTCTATAAACAAAACTGGAATCAGCTAATTCACATTATTCTAATTGTTTCCATTTAACAGTATAAAATGAACGTTTCTCCAGTTCAAAACAGTTTTAACTCATTCATCTCCTTCCTTTTTCTAGAAACAGTTGTATATTTAACCGTACACTATTCTCTAATGGTGAATATTCAAGCTGCTTCCAGTTTTTTAGCCACATCAAATAATACTCCAAAGTCATCTTTATACACATACCTCTTCTGGGTTTCCTTTTTTCCTACAGTTTGTCATATTTTGTGCATCACGTTATTTTTTTCTTCAAATATTAATTTGTAATGATTCTTTGTATAATATTTACATTGGGTCTGTCATATGTTTTGCATTTTTCCCAGTTTATTGTTCTGCTTTTCACATTTTAAAATGGTGTCTTCATTCAGCCCCCAAACTATGAGAGGTAAATGTTTGTGGTTTAAACTACCTAGTTTATGATATTCTGTTACAGCATTCCAAACTAAGACAAAGGACAGAAGGAGAATTCAGAAACAGAGGTTGTTTTGGAGGAGGAGACTGAAAAGAAAACTACTTTTTCCAGTATACCTCCTCTTGAATTCCTAGTGTTTTTAAACAGTATTGTATAAAAGCAAAGAGCATAATCTCTGGATCCAGACTTCCTGAATTTAAATATCTTATCTGACATTTATTTGCTATGGGAACTTAATATTGATTTATATTCTTATTTTTTGTAAAATGAGCTTAAGAATAGCATGTACATTTGAATATTTTATTAATATTCAAGTAAATTAATGTAGGTAAAAATTTACATTATCAAAAGCCTATCATAATTGCTATAATATTAGCTCTTCTATTGGTCTACATTTTGCTGCTGGAACAAAATACCTTATACCCACAACTTAAAAAAGGAGCAGTTTATTTTAACAGAGTTTCAGAGGTTTCAGTCCATAGTAGAAACTGACTCCAAGGTAGAAACATTATGATGGAATGGCATGGCAGAGGAATGCTGCTTAACTCCTAGCACTCAGGAAAACAGAATACAGGAAATGAGCCCAAAAGGAAGGAGCTAGAAACCAGATGCAGTTCCCAAAGTCACTGCCCCATGTCCCATCTAGACACATCTACAATTATGCTTTACTAATCTATACATCTCTCAACTCATTCAAGTTCACAATCAAAATTAACTATGGCAGCTACTTTAGTGTTCTGAAATCAATACATTTTTGGAATCAAAATTAAAATCAAAATGGATACAAATATAGATGCTATAAAGATAAAACCAAGTTTGTTTTTATTAATTTCACAGACTGCTATGTGCAAGTGTATACGAAATACACTAGGGAACACCAAGAATTCTAACAAAACATAAGCTACAAAAGAACAGGTGAGAGACTTGTCAGAAAACAAGAACAGAGGCAGAAAGTTGAAAAAGAAAACGCTGAGTTTAAATTTAAACACGAAATTATCACCAGGCGATATTAAATGGAAAAGATGATTTTGAAAAGTATGTACAAAGTGCTACAATTTGTATAAAATGTGTATTCTTATTGGCTAATGCTCATGAATTGCAAATCTGTGTTGCATCTTTGCCTTTTTATCGTCTTAATGACCAAGAAATTAGTAAACTGATATAGTTCAGCCAAAAATATTTTATTTTATAAGTAATGCTCTTTGATGTACTGCTTGAGAAATCTTTCCTTAATCTTCAAGTCGTAAGTTATTATATTATCTAAAGTAAAAGCTATAGGTTTGCTTTTCACATTTATATGTGTGACCCGCTTGAAATGGATTTTTATAAATGGTGTGAGGTAGAAGCTCAATTATTATTTTTCTCTTAAGATACAAAATTTTCCCAGGATCATTTATGTTAAAAATATTTTATTTCCCAATGCAGTCAGGTGTCCATAAACACATTCAAATTTCTAGGCTCTGTTCCTCTGCAAAGACTCATCTGCCCATGTACCAATACCGTACTTTTAAAAGTTTTATATCATTGCAATAATTCCTAATGAAGCCTCACATTTCCCTTAAGAATTCTGGTTCTTTGAAAAAAAGATGGAGGATCTGTAAGAAGCAGGCAGTGAACCACTCCAAAAGTCGCCATCCGGACACTGAAATATAGAGACTGGAGGAGGACAAGAAAGAGGGAAGTGGCTCTCATGGACCCAGGAAAGATTTGAAGTGCAGTTTGGGGCCCACGGAGAAAGTGAAGAGAGAAACTCCAACAAAGAAGAAGGAGGTGGCCTCCGGAACCATTTCCCTGTGTCGGGAATCCCGACGCGACTGAAGCGGTTCAAATCTACGGACACGCGGTGACTGCCGGCGCCCCCGGGGGCCTCCACGGAGGAACGCAAGAAGCAGCGGTGCAGAGAAGCAGTGGCCGGGAAGGACACACTGACTGGTGGTGAGTGCTGACGCCCGGCCGTCCCACACGAGAGAGCGACTAGCCGGGCGCCATTGTGGGGGGGGCAGCAGCAAACTTGAAACTAAGGGCGGCCCTCACTCCACCCACGGTTCCAGCGGGGACCTCTGCGGAGGAACGCGAGACGCCGTAGAACAGAGAAGGGGCGGCTGTGAAGGACACACTGACAGGCAGTGAGTGCTGACACCCAGCCGTCAGGCGTGCAAGAGAGCCACTAGCTGGGCGCCACTGTGGGGGGGCAGCAGCTGAGCTCAGAACTCAGGGCAGCCGCCACTCCATCCACGGCTCCAGGGGGAACCTCCGCGGAGTAACACGAGACGCCGCGGTACAGACAAGCACCAACCGAGAAGGACACACTAACTGGCACTTTCCTTCCTGGTATTCCAAGAATATCCTAAGAGTTTGAAATACTAGCAATAAAGCAACCTACCATAGGCAATTTACAAACAGCAACCCAGGAATTAAACTAAAGAAAGAAAAGAAAATGAGACGACACTTAAAAAAGATGCAACCCCACACATCCAGTTCACCAAAGGCAAACCCAGGGGGCAGTGAGGTGGGACAAACCGAAAGCCACCCACCTGACATCTCTGAAGTGGTAACAACAAAGCAGTTGAATGAGGCTCTGGAAAAATTTAAATCAGAAATAATTTCTCAGATAACTGCAGAGATAATGTCCACAATGAAGACCATGCTTAAGGACGCTAGAACAGACACAGACAAAAAAATAGCCAAGCTTAAGAAAATGATGGAAGCCATGAATGCTCAGCATAGGAAAGAAATGGAATCCATAAAGCAGATTCAAGCAGATATCCAGGAGAACAAAAATTCCATAGAAAGTATTTGTAGCAGATTAAGCCAATGTGAGGACAGGATCTCAGATATAGAAGACAGGCTTGCAATTAGTGATCATGAAAAGAAAGAATTCTTAAAAAACAGCAAGGGACAATGAAAAATCAATCCAGCAGCTGCTAGATGATGCAAAGAAGAATAACTTAAGATTGATTGGAGTCAATGAAAAAGCAGGAGATAGCATAAATGACATCATAAGACTGTTCACAGACATTATCACAGAAAATTTCCCTGGTAGAGAAAAAGAATTTGACGTTCAGATAAGTGAGGCTTATAGAACTTCAATTAGCCACAATCCAAAAAAATCTTCAGCCAGGCATATCATAGTCAAGATTCCAGAAATTCAACATCAGAGTAGAATCTTAAAAGCTGTTAGAGAAAAGAAACAAATCACCTATAAAGGAAAGCCCATCAGAATCACAGCGGACTTTTCAGCACAATCCCTCAAGTCAAGAAGAGCTTGGAATGAAGTATTTCAAGTTCTAAAGGAAAATAATCTTCAACCTAGACTGATGTACCCCGCAAAACTATCTTTCAAAACTGATGGAGAAGTAAAATACTTCCATGACAAAGAACATCTGAGAAAATTTATAGCCACCAAACCAGCACTCCAAAAATGTTTTGAAGGACATTCTAGAAAGGGATAACAAGGACTACAACTCCAGAAACCCCAACAGAAGGAATCCACCAGGCAGAGCAAATGATTAAAGAGAGGGAGGGAAAACAAAAATTAAAAGAGGGGGAGCCAACAACAAGAAAATAACATGACAAGGATAAGTCAATACATATCAGTTTTAACCATTAATGTTAATGGTCTCAATTCACCAATCAAAAGGCACAGACTGGTGAATTGGATCAAGAAGCAAGATCCAACAATATGCTGTATACAAGAAACACACTTAATTCAAAAAGAAATTCATAGACTGAAAGTTAAAGGATGGAAAACAATACTCCATGCAACAGGAACCCAGAAAAAAGCAGGGGTAGCTATTCTTTTCGCAGACAAAGTGAATTTCAAACCAAGAATGATTCAGAGAGATGAAGAAGGTCACTACATCCTTGTAAAGGGAACAATCCAAGAGGAAGAGATAACAATCATAAATATATATGCAACAAATACCAGTGCACCCAACTATATAAAACAAATATTAATGGACATGAAAAATCAAATAACCACTAATATAATTGTACTGAGGGATCTCAATACTCCACTGTCACAAAAAGACAGACCAATTAGATAAAAAATCAACAATGAAATATTAGAACTGAACCAAACTTTGGAACAAATGGACTTAGTAGATGTCTACAGAGTGTTCCACCCCACAACATCAGAATACACTTACTTCTCAGCTGCACATGGGACATTCTCCAAAATAGACCACATACTAGCTCATAGAACCTGCTTAAGTAAATGCAAAGGAATTGAAATTATCCCATGTATATTATCAGACCATAGTGCAATGAAATTGGAAATCAATGGCAAAAGAAACCACAAGAATTTGCTAAACACATGGAAATTAAATATCACCCTACTGAACAACCAATGGGTCACAGATGAAATTAAAGAAGAAATTAGACAGTTTCTGCAACTGAATGATAATGACAGTACCACATACTGGAACTTATGGGATACAATGAAAGCAGTCCTAAGAGGGAAATTTATAGCATTAAATTCCTATATCAGGAAAACAGAGCTAGCACAAATAAACAACCTAATGGTGAACCTCAAACTTCTAGAAATAGAAGAGCAGGCTAAGCCAAAAGCTCATACAAGGGGGGAAATTATAAAGATCAGAGCAGAAATTAACGTATTGGAGACTAAAAAAACAATACAAAGAATCAACGAATCAAAGAGTGGGTTCTTTGAAAGATTAAATAAAATTGACAAACCCTTATCCAACTTTATTAAAAAAAGGAAAGAAAGTACTCAAATCCACGCAATTAAGAACGAAAAGGGTGATATCACAACGGACCCTGCAGAAATCCAGAAGATCATCTATCTTTGAAAACTTGTATTCTAATAAGATGGAAAATGCAGAAGAAATGGACAGATTCCTAGATACATATGAATTACCAAAGCTCAACCAAGAAGATATAAAAATCCTAAATAAACCAATAACAATCAATGAAATCGAAGATGTAATTAAAAACTTCCCAACAAAGAAAAACCCAGGCCCTGATGGATTCACTGCTGAATTCTACAAGAAATTTAGAGAAGACCTAACACCACTACTTCTCAAACTCTTTAATAAAATTGAAAGGGAAGCAATATTCCCAAATTCATTCCTGGAGGCAAGCATTACCCTGATACCAAAACCAGAGAAGGACCCAACTAAGAAAGAGAACTATAGACCAATCTCCCTAATGAACATAGATGCAAAAATCCTCAATAAGATACTGGCAAACAGAATGCAGCAAATCATCAAGAAGATTATACACCATGACCAAATTGGATTCATCCCAGGGATGCAGGGATGGTTCAACATACATAAATCAATAAATGTAATGCACCATATTAACAGAACCAAGGACAAAAATCATATGATCATCTCAATAGATGCAGAAGAAGCTTTTGACAAAGTCCAGCACCCACTCCTGATAAAAACCCTACAGAAAATTGGAATAGATGGTCTTTATCTCAATCTGATAAAAGCTATCTATGACAAACCAACAGCCAATATCATACTAAATGGACAAAAACTGAAAGCCTTCTCTCTAAAATCAGGAACAAGACAAGGATGTCCACTGTCCCCACTCTTATTCAACATAGTCCTGGAAACTTTAGCCAGAGCAATTAGACAAGACAAAGAAATAAAAGGAATTATGATTGGAAAGGAAGAAGTTAAATTATCATTATTTGCAGATGACATGATACTCTACATAGAAGACCCCCAAAAACTCCACTAAAAAATTGCTAGATTTAATAAGCAAATTCAGTAGTGTAGCTGGATACAAAGTCAACACTCAAAAATCAATAGCCTTCCTGTACACCAATAACAAACTCACTGAGAGAGAAACTAGGGAAACAACACCTTTCGCAATCACATCTAAAAAAATGAAATACCTAGGAATCTATCTCACAAAGGAAGTAAAAGACCTCTACACTGAAAATTACAGTACTCTGAAAAAGGAGATTGAAGAGGATATCAGAAAATGGAAAAGATATCCCTTGCTCTTGGGTCGGAAGAACCAATATAGTGAAATGGCCATACTTCCAAAACTGTTATACAGATTCAATGCAATTCCAATCAAAATTCCAACAACATATCTCACAGAATTAGAGAAAACAATCCTAAAATTCATCTGGAACCAGAAGAGACCTAGAATAGCAAAGGCAATTCTGGGCAGCAAAAGCAAGGCAGGGGGCATCACAATCCCTGATTTGAAATTATACTATAAAGCTACTGTGATAAAAACAGTGTGGTATTGGCAAAAAAACAGACCTGAAGATCAATGGAATAGAATAGAAGATGCAGAAACAACTCCAGAAATAGTAAGCCACCTTATCTTTGACAAAGGTGCCAAACACATTCACTGGAAGAAAGATAGCCTCTTTAATAAATGGTGCTGGAAAAATTGGCTCTACACATGCCAAAGATTAAAATTAGACCCATATCTTTCACCGTGCACTAAACTAAATTCAAAATGGATCAAAGAACTAAATATTAAAACAGAAACATCAAATCTCCTGGAAAATAGAATAGGTAAAACTCTTGAAGACATTGGTGTAGGCAAAGATTTTATGAATAAAACCCCCATCGCACAGGAAGTATCACAAAGAATTAACAACTGGGATCTCATGTTATTAAAAAGCTTTTGCACAGCAAGAGAAACCACCAACAGAGTGAAGAGACAACCCACAACATGAGAAAAAATGTCTGCCAGCTGTTCCTCAGACAAAGGATTACTATCGATAACATACAAAGAACTCAAAAAAATCAGACCTCACAAATTTAAAGAACCAATCCAAAAATGGGCATCTGAGATGAATAAACACTTCTCAGATGAAGAAATATAAATGGCAAATAAATATATGAAAAAGTGTTCAACATCACTAGTCATTCGAGAGATGCAAATGAAAACAACACTGAAATTCCATCTCACTCCAGAAAGAATGGCTATTATCAAGAAGTCAACTAATAACTCATGCTGGAGGGGCTGTGGGGAAAAAGGAACCCTTCTCCACTGTTGGTGGGAGTGTCGACTGGTGCAGCCACTGTGGAAATCCGTGTGGAGACTCCTCAAAAAAACTAGGGTTGGAGGTCCCATTTGACCCAGCTATTCCCCTTCTGGGTATTTCTCCAGAAGAATTAAAAATATCGTACCACAGCGATATATGTGCACCCATGTTTATAGCAACACAATTTGTAATAGCTAGATCGTGGAAACAACCCAAATGCCCATTAACCGAGGAATGGATAAAAAAGATGTGGTATTTCTACACAATGGAGTACTACTCAGCCATAAAGAAAGATAAACTGGAAACTTTTATAGGTAAATGGATGCAACTCGAGGAAATACTCACAAGCGAAATAAACCGGATGCACACTTGTAAACATCGTATTGTCCCTCTAGTATGAAAATGCAATTTCACTGTGACTATTCCACTCCTTAGTCTTCTATTTTTACCTAGCTTTTACATGGCTTAATCTCATACTGAGTAATATTTTTCTCCAAAAGGTATTTGTACATTCTGTAATGCTTGAGTTTGTTAAACACATAAAAATGTTTACTTGTTGTCTTTAAAAAAAAAATTAAAAATAAATAATAAATAAATAAAAAAGAAAAGAAAAAAAAACAAATTCTGGAAAAATATTAGTCTTTCATATTTCTATGTAAATCACAGAATTAGTTTATAAATATATTTATAAAAATAGTTTGATTACCAGTATTACAAAAAAATTTTAAAAATAAAAATTAAACTAGAGAGATCTTCTGTTATTCCAGACATCTGTCTACCTGACAATTACATTCTTATTTCAGATAACACAACTTTATTTCTGGAAATGCTATTTATTTATTTATCAAATCAGCTATTTAATAAATTAGCTTTTCATAAATTTCTGTTCTTCATGGATATTACCAATTTTAGGTCATTTCTTTAAACACATTACACAATTATTTTTTATAGTTTCAATTAGCTAATTCCAACATGTGAAGTCTGAGAAGATCTTTGGGACTATTAATTTTTATTGTTTCTGTTCCCCAAATCTATTTTTTAACATATTTTGTTATCATCATAAGAAAATTCATGTCATTAAAAAATTGTTTTTAGGGCCAGTGAGATGGTTCAGGGGCGTAACCACCTGCCTGGCAAGCACGAGGTCCTGAGTTCGACTCCTGGTACCCACATAAAGGAAAAAAAGGGCCGGTGATATCGCTCAGTGGCACAAGCGCCTGCTGGCAAGTGTGAGGTCCTGAGTTCGACTCCTGGTACCCACATTAAAAAAAATTGTTTTTAGAGTCCATCGCCCAACACCACAAAACAAAACAAAACAAACACTAACACTAATATTTGTTTCCCTCAGAAAATTTAAGTTCAGAGCTTGAGTTTTTTGAGGTTCTCCAGGCCACCATGGTTTATATGTCCAACCTAAAAATTTGCAGAGTTGATCAGTAGCCATGATTTTTCAGGGACTTTTGTTGTTGTCCTTTGATCATCCCATCTCCTTGGTGTGATCAACATCAAAGCGATCTTTGTCATCATCCATAAATGACAAGAGAAAAAGGACATCATGATTTTGCCAACACCTTACCTTGACACTGTAGCTTTTTCTAACCACAGCTTTATGTGTAAAGATGATCTTCAAAAATACTCCCTGTAGGACAGGCTCTGGGTCGTTGGCTCCTTCCCCTTTTAATGTAAACTGTAAAGAACCTGACCTGAAGTTGAAAAATTCAATTAGGGTGGCAGCAAATTTGGGGTTTCAGTATTTGTTTACTTCTCCAGAATTCAGACTCTGAATTCACATTTTGCTTAAGACTTTCTCCTGGAAATTCACCATTCTCCTGGAGTACATAGTATTTGTAAGGTATGTTTAAAATGTGTTTTCTATCACATTATCATAACAGCTGGATATCATATCCACACTAGCAAATTCACCACTCTTTGTAAAGTTATATTCCTGACTTAATAGGAATGATTCTAGAGCTTCAGCATGAACTTGACGCTGAATTCAGACACACATGGGCATGCACATGCACACACATTCATTGTCTATTATGCATGTTTATTAAATGTTTTGGTGAAGAATAAACACTAAATTCAATTCAAACCTTTTAGGAAAGTAATCACATCACAGAATTCTACTTGATTTTCTTTTCTGCTTAATAATAGTAATGGATTTCGTACTATTTACCCACCTTTGAATTATAAGCGTGGACTTCACACATCCATGAGCTAAGATTTTCTTTAGATGTTTGCACTAGCATTCATAATTTGGACTGGTCTAGAGCTTTTATTGTCCCTCTCAAGTTTTAAGGTTGTGTTGTATTGACAATGGGTTTTTAAAGAAAACAAAGATTTTTAACTTTTATTCATCTTCTGTGGTTTAAGTGGTCTTGGATTTTTCTCTTTGTTAATGATTCAGTAGAATTCACTTATTCAAGTCTATGGTCCAATGTCTTATTGGAGGAGATAGCCCTTTGAAAACATTATCATTTTTTCTATAATTTGTGATTTACTATTATCTACATTTCATGTTTAGTTTTGATAAATCAACATATCATTTCCATCAATATATCCTCCATCGTTTCTTTAATTTTTTAAAAAATGTATTTGCATAGTTAACAAAAGTACTTTCTTATACCATATTTATCATTTCATAATGTTTGCTCTTCTTTCTTCTTTGGTCGCCTAAAGCAAATCACTTTATTTTCAACATTTCCATAGCAACTGGCTCTTGGATTAACATAATAATTCTTTTCTTCCTTTATTTTAATTCATTGATTTATCCTTCCTAAATACTTCTAACATATATATGTGGATGTAATTAATTGATTTCTATTATTTGGGTCTTAATAATACAGCTGTTTAAACACTACTCAGAAACAACCTAGTCTCAGTGTAGGAGAACCAGCTGGAAGGCGTGTAGAGACTGAAGAAACAAAAGAAGTTAGATGCAAGACTCCATCATGTACAATGTACCAGAGACTTATCGACTTCAAGACCAATAGATTCCTGAGATTTGAGTCAGAAGGAAAGGCTTGTACTATTGACAGTAATATACGATGAGGTGTGACCTCATCCTAGCCCAGAATGTACCTGTTTCATCTCAAACTAACGTCAAAAACACCAGACACATTCCTGACACTGAGGGCAGCAGGGTGCAATTGCGAAGTTCCATATTCCACTATAATGGTTGGACTGTTTTTAGTAGGCTGGAAACCTACATGTGGGAAACTGATCAGTGGCAGTCCTGGCAATTCCTACTCAAGAGAGCTGCACTCAAGTCGAGCTGAATCCTTACATATACTGTGGGAATAACCGAGCTCCACTTCAAGGGCTCTTCCCTGATGTATGAACTTTCATCACTTAGCTTTCTAGGTATTTTATTTTGATTTTAATTTCTTCCTTGAGATAAGAATTGCTTAAAATGATTTTTTTTAAATCCATACCCTAATTTTCTTTAAATAGAATCTTTGATCTGTCTTCCTAGCTTTTTTAATTTGATTATTCACAAACTGAGAAAAGTAAATCGCAGTTTCTTCTGATGATGTGTAATTTCCTTTCTAATATATCATACTTAATGGATTTTTTTAATGGGGTGTTTTTAATAGAGAATTATTTTAGAAATTGAGTTTATATTACTGATACAACAGAAATACTTGTTGTAACTCACGTCATCTAATTTTACTGCATTATTTCTGCCGTTTGAAATGCAAATGAGATGGTGATGAATTGGCTGAAAGATTCTATCAGACAGAATGAGAGAATGTCATGTATCTTGAGGGCAAAGAATACAGAAACTTTAAGGACAGTTATATGAAGCAGGAGCAAACACAGCATGTCCCTTGTCCCCAAGGCTCCCAGGTCCCCACAGGAACATTAAATTCTTAGGACTATCACCTGCGTAGAGCAAGCATTCCTTGGTGCTTTTGAAAGAGAATTTTCCCTTTGTCGTGGCCACCCGGGTTTAGACAATCTGGCGCCATTCCTGCCTGCTCACCAGATATAAGAAAGTGGTACAAACAGCCTTAGTATTTCCCGCAGTGTTTAGGGGAGATAAGTAGAGCGAAGATCCGTTTCCCAGGTGTATCATCCCTCAGCTGAACTAAACCTCAGGCGTGCCTGAAGTATTTCAACAGTCTCTTTAACGATTTTAACTTTGAGTTTTGCTTTGTCTGAATTCTTTTCTCACTTCCTTTTTTGCTTTCTTTTACCTTTACGTTTGCCTGTTTTATCTTTCTCATTTTTCAAAAACATTTTTTCACTGCCACTTTGCCACTATTAACAATAACATACAATTTTAGTTTTTATCTTATTCTGATTATTTATCTGATATAGAAAGTTATTGAAGTTTAGTAAGATAACTAACATACCAGGTACTTTCACTCCATCTGATTTGCCATTTAACATATTTATTTACTGTTCAATACATCTTATTATTCTTTACTTTTCATTAACTTTGCCAGCTTAGTCAAATTTCTCTTCATTTCCTCTCCCTCCCTTTCCTGTTAATTTTACTATACTTCTATGCACTTTAATTTTGCAGTCATAATTAAGCCTATATTACTCCATAACTTAATCAAAATTAAATAATAATGCTGGTCTTTCTCTAATATATTTTCCCTACTCTTTCTACCTCCCACAATTTCACTGATCTAAGTGCTTTAGAATCTAAATTCCATTAATAGAGCAGTTTGATTTAGCGAGAAAAGATCTCCCTTGCATTTTAAAAGCATCATGTGCTATAAAATAAAAACACCATTTTAAAAACATAGCCAGAGAATGTTTGTATAAAGAAAGGTGCTGGAATTAAGAGAAAACACAAAGTCAGACTGTTTTGCGTGGCAAAGCCCAGGGGCTCTTGGCAGTGCAGAAGCTGAACCGCACAGGCCTGATGTATAAGCCCCACTTTGGGAAACATGGGTCCAGCACAGGCTTGCTGCACATGATGAGCAGGATCACAAAGGCCAGCTCTGTTTCTGAAATAAGGAATTGAAAACTATCTCCTTGAAGAAGGAAGATGAATGTTTCTTTCTTCTCCAAAACATGGATAAAAATAGATTCATCTGTTAGAAATTAGAAAGCCAAGAAGAAACCTTCACTGCAAAGCTCAAACTAGGTACAAACCACCTGGGCTTTTGTTAAAATTCAGGTCCTGATTCAGTAGGGCTCAAAATTCTGTATTTCTAACACAGCTCCCGCACTTCACATAGCAAGTAAGAGTCTGAACGAACTCTACTTCTACAAAGTAGAAATCCCAAGCAAAGGAATTACTATAAAAGCTAACCTACAACAGATGTAACCTGCAGAAGCAAAGGTCTCCTTGTACAGCAACTTGTAGAGTACAAAGGATACCCTCTGCAAACATTCTCCTCCTCTAAGTTGAATTCAGAGTCAAAAATAACAAATCACAATAAGAAACCAGTCAACAGGTGTGTGTCATATTTCCATTACTATAATAAATCTCTGAGATAACTTATAAAGAGAAAAGCTTAGTGTTGGGCTCTCCATGCATGATCAATTAGCTCTGTTGGTTTTAGGGATACACAATATCCTGGCAGCACAATCATGGTGGCAGTTAGCGGCAAAATCACTCACCTCCTGGCCGGGGAGACACGAGAAATAGAAAGGGGCAGGGCTATTCCCTTCCAGTTCATGCCTCCAGTGATGGTAAGATCTCCCATCAGGCTCTACTCCTTAGGGTTCACACCACTTCCCAATAGCACCAAGCTGAGGTCTTTAGGGAACATTCCAAATCCAAACTAGAGCAGTAGGCCTAATGAGAAAAGAATAGACATTTCAAGATCTTAGGTAACAGAACAAATTGAAGGATGTTCTATAAAAATGATTTAAAAATTCAAAGACATGAAGGCAGGAAAGGAAATAAAGGCAAGTAAAAAGATGGTGTCATAAAAACAACAAGGTACTTTGTTAAGAAGCAAGTACCAATTTCATCCATGTCTAATATGATCATCGACAGTGTAGGGGCATTATCTGTACAATTTAGGTCCTAAATTAAATAGTAAATTACATTTTTGAGACAATCAAGGAAATTTAATTTGGACTAAGTATGGAATCAGTTTCAATGTTAAGCATGAAAATGGTATTACATTTGCCTTTTTTTAAAAAAAGCCTCAGAAATATACTTGGAAATATCCAAGTAAAAATTTGGGACTATTGTATCTGCTTTAAAATACCCAAAGGAAGAGGAAAAATAAGTTATATCACAGGTACAGGCTCTTGAATTGATGAACTGTGTTTAGAAATAAATCTAGAAAAGAGGTGATAAAGACAGAGTGCAGCAGAAAGACAGATGCTTGATTTTTCTAATAAGTAATTAGTACTTCGCAAAAGTGAAAAGAGGGAGCTGTAGAGGTGAAAGAAACAGAGTATAAGATGAGTAAATCAACCATGCTAAGAAATAAAAAAATTCAATAGGATACGGTCCAAAATTGATTATAACATTCAACCAGGATACCACAATGACAAATTATATGTAAGGACCAAAATACTAGTAATACAAGTGGATAATCATTTATTTGGAATGCTTAACACCGAAAGTACTTTGGAATTCCAATTTCTTTTTTCAGATCTGGGAATATGTCCATATACATAATGTAATATCTTAGACATAAAACCCAAATGTAAACACAAAATTCATTGATGAGTATTATACATACCTATGCACACAGGCCAAAGGTAATTTTACACAATATTTTTTGTTCATCCATGTTTTAGCATGGTACATCACATGAGGTCAAGTGTGAAATTTTCCCCATGTAGTCCCATGTAGGAAATCAAAATAGTTTTGGATATTGGAGCATTTCATATTTTGGATTTTAGGTTAAGGTTGCTCAACCTATATTATACAAATTTAGCATATCGTTTTCCTAAGTACTTTTCTTTGTGAAATAGTATAGGCAAGGAATACATACAGTGAAGAATATGTTTTGTGAGCGTATGTTATAAGATACAGTTGTTATTATTATGGTGAAAGATCTGTTAAATGAACAAAGGAGAGGGCTAATGGGTATGTAAGTCCCGGTGTGTCATGGAGCTATCTGTTCCACCACTTAAACTGAACCAACAGGTGGAATAAAAAAAAAAAAAAAAAAAAAGGATTGTAAATTGATAAGGATACTTTAGCTGGGAGTAACAGGGGAAAAAAATACTAGTATCTTCGGTGATCACTACAATGATTATCTCACATCACAAAACGAAACCTAGGTTGGTGCAAGCTTACTCAGCAGAATGTATCATCAGGACTCTGGCAGAGTCCACTCTCTCAGCTGCCATACTCAGCAAGTAGGCATCTAGCATCCAATTTATTGTCTTATGGTAACCAAGAACTACTGCCCTTCCAAGCAACACATGTTCCTCTGATAATGTCCAAAAATGAAAAAGCAGGGGAGGGACCATTCTTCTTACATGTCCCTCTCTTTTCAACACAGAGGAAAAAACATCCCTAAAGTCCCTGAAACCACCCTGTAACTTCATTGGCTGACTCCATAGAATTCGTCATGCATCCGTCTCTATACCAATCACTGGCAAAGGAGAATAGGATTAAATTTCTTGGCCTGGATCAGCTATGATTGATTCCCTCAGGCTAGAGAGGTTGGCCTCCTGAGAACACACTTTGGATTCCCTGATCTTCTTGACATAACTGGTATTCTGTTCATGAATAAGAATAAGGAATGACTACTAGTTAGGAAACCAGCATTAACTGCTCCCATTGAATGTTCATTTAAACACTTTCAAGCTCTAATTGTCTTCAGTAAGTCTATTTCACCTGTCTGTGATGGGGGTTGTATCAGGGTAACAGTGACAAAAAAAACCCCTAAGATTTGGATTACAGGCACATTCCTATCTGATGAACAGTATGCCTTATGCCACCTCTTAAGTGAGATTTGCATATAATCACCTTAAAGCATAGAAATGAAAAAGAATGTGTGAATTTTATATTTCTGACATGACACAGACAAAATAGAAAATATAACATTTTAGATATTTTTAAGGGCAATGCCAATGTGTAGGTAGATGTGATATTGCTTACATTTTGAACAATCTTTTTAATATATACACATTATATGCCTTCCTTTCTCCTTCAGATGAGAAAAATTTTAAAAAATGAATTTAGTAAGAGTATTTCATGCTTTGACAGCAACCTGATAGCTGGCCAAATCATAATGCTTGGGAGCTAATCTAACAAGAAATACAATTCTAGTGACAAATCATGACTAAGGGTAATCACTTTATTAAAGTAATATGTCAAAGGAGATTTCCTGTCTTCTACTCTCTTCATATAATCTACAGGAAAGTATAATATTAAGAAACTTAGTTCATTTGACAGGTCATGGAAAGGTTTCATTGTGTTTTGTTTTCCAGTTGTTTTTCAGAGAAAACTAGCTTTGAGAACTAGAATGTATTACTGAGGAAAAACAAAACGATTTGGACTGTAACCTCTATTCCCTTAAGAGGTGACTGTGTGTATGTGTTTACCTTTTGTTCTGGAAGGAGTCCCAAGTTTCTTCTCAAAGGCCATGGACAGAGAAGATGATTAAAATTGCCCTTGTCCATTTGCTACTTCAGTCAAAATTGCCAGAGTCCCCACCGCCTCTCAACTTGATAATGCTTTTCACAGTTCAAGTGAATAGGAACAAACTTGTTCCACACTTCACAAATGCTGCATGAATAGGTAAAAAGAAAAATCCAAATTTGAGATCTTACTTTGGCATACTGTCTCCTTGGTTCACATCATAAATACAGAGTTGGCTAAATTTTCTTGCATTGTTGAGGTATATAATAAGGAAATAGATTTTCAGATCCAGGGAAGAATAGAAGAGGTGGCTGTTGTTTCCAAAGCTAGAATGTGTGTAGGCTGCAGATGGAGTTCAAGCAGAGGATGTCATGTCACTTGAAACGTGAGGCTGAGTTTGGGAAAGCTATGGGGGTACCTACATATATGGCAAGTAGTCAAAAAGATTTTGGTAACCCTATAGGGCATGTATCTATAATTCCACTTTGTTAGGTTTTTGAGGGTATAGTTCTGTGAAGATATTAGATGAAGAACAATGCTTTTTATTTTTCTGGAAGGTTCAAATTTTGATGTTTTCAATTATTATTGTAGTCAAACCACAATTAATTGTAATTCATCCTATGTTCCCCTGATCTGCTTCCTAGCCACCAGGAAGCGCTGCTCTGCCATGACTTTCCACCATGATGTTTCTACCCTGGAATCTGCCAGTCACGTACTGAATCTCAGGAGACAATGAGCTAAATTAGACCTTTGCTCCTTTCAGTTGTGAGTGTGGGGTATTGTGTCTCAGCGATGAGAAAACTATGACAAGTGATTAAAAAGAAGAGAGCCAGAAAAATTTCACCAGGAGTTTTTCAAGTTGAATCTTTTCTCCCCAAATGTAAATAAGTAAATCAGAAAAGCCTTCCCAGCTCTTTCCTCTCCCCTTTCTCCTCCCCTCTTTTCTTCCATTTAATTTTTTTCAGGAAAACATTCACATTTCTGAGTTTTTTTTTTTCATGTGAATCCATGTATTCAGGAAGATAACTACCTCTATGTAAAGTAGTGTTATCATTTGTTTGGCTTCTTTTTTCTGGAATGTCCATATATTACCTTACCAGCATGTGGATAAGACTGAGGTTTTTTTGTCCTTGCAAACAAGCCTGGAGGGGCCAGTGATATAGCTCAGCGGCATGAGCACCTGCCCTGGCAAGTGCGAGGTCCTGAGGTCGACCCCGGTACCCACAAAAAAAAAGAAAAAAAAGAAAAAAAACTGAAAAAAAAAAAGTAAATGTAGCCATGTAGCGGGGTGTGATAGCACATGCCTATAATCCCAGCACTCAGGAGGGTGAGGCAGGAGGATCACTATGAGTTCCAGGCCAGCCTGGGCTATATAGTGAGTTCAAGGCCAGCCTGAACTACAGACTGAGACCCTGCCGCAAAAAGCCACAAAAAAAAAAAAAGAAAGAAAGAAAGAAAGAAAGAAAGAAAGAAAAAGGAGGAGAAGGAAAAGAAGAAAATGTGCAAAATTCCAAAGGAGAAACCAATAGGAATTTTAAAATAGTGTTGATGTTAACACTTTTTCAGAGAAAGACTCGTTGCTAAACTATAAAATACTTAGAAAAGTTGCAATGCCATGTTGGTTTCTCTATTTCACCTCCCCACCCCCAAGGACTGGGTTTATTACATTCAGTACACTGACACGGGCTTTGTGCTCAAATGATAGAAAATCTCAAGAACTACAATCATGCAAATTTTCACTTTTCATACTCATAAACCTTACACCCAACAATCCAAACAGGGCGCATTTCACAATGTCAAGGGCACACCCCAAGGTGTCTAGCAAGAAAGGCAGAATCAGAAACCGCCCATTTGAATAAAAAAAAAAAATTACAACGAATCTTAAAATTATTTAGGGAGCCAAGTAAGCCCTCTAAAGGCACAAGCAAATACGGTGGGATCTTCTAGGCTACTGAAGAGCACGCCTCACCTTGGTGAAGCAAATGATGTAATTTAACCTCAGAACCCAGAAATAAACTGAGTAAAAGGCGAACCCAGTCTTCCCTTCAATTTCGTTGAGAAAGGACAGCGTGCTCTGCCTGTGAGAAGAGGTTTTGGACAAACCGCGACAGTGCACGCGGAGACCTCGGGGAAGCCCGGAAGGCTGAGGACGAACTTCAGGGAGCCCAGGGCGCAGGCGTTAGGTGCGCGTCGGGCACCGGCGTGTGCCAGGGACCGCTGGTGAGGCTGCAGGGGAGATCATGTCTTTCAACGTGAGTCGCAGAGCTTTCGAGGTTAGCCGTGTAGAGCTCTCTTCATTTCAGCTTGGCTTCAGAACAGGCCCAGAAACTGGTGGAGCAGTCAATACCTGCTTTGCGTTGAAGAAACTACCGTCCTCGAGCTCCATGGCACGCATGCGCACATAGCCACGCACGTAAACACGCTCTCACGCTCATAGGCTCATACGCACGCACACATGGGGTCACATACGCATCACGCACCTACGGGGCCACACATGCGCACTCATTCCACAGCCTCAGCCCAGGCAGGTTTGGGACAATAAAGGTCACAGTAGCTACTTACGAAGTTGAGCTTTTTGTCGAAAGGGGAAGAGGAATATGTGGAAAAATCTCAATGCTGTGATTTAACCGAAGTCTAGGGATCCGCTGACTATATGTATTTTTTGTTGGCACTCCACCGTGTGGAAGTAAACAGTATCATTTGCTAAAAATTTAATAAGTAATATTCATAGCAAACGCTAGAACTTAAAGATAAATGGGGAGCAAATGAAGGTAAAAGGGTTCTCAAGTTGTAGGAGTGCTGAGGAAGAAGTGGAGAAATAAAGGGTTTTGTGAGGCTTGACTCTACAGGGGAAGAGGCTGGAGGAGCAGGGTGTTAGAGCATGGTGCTGGGAAAACAGTGTGCCCAGCTAGGGAATAGCTGGTCTATGGTGCAGAACTTACAGAATCTGCACCTCATTAAGACCACAGGGACGGGATGCTGACCATCACAAGAGTGAAAATATACACAGTAGATCCTCCACGTTAAAAAGGGGAAATCTAAACAAACAGCATATTGAGCAAACCAATAATAATTGAGCGAAAGTAAGAGGAATCCAAATATTTAAAAGGCAATAAAAGATGAAACAAAAGAAGAATGAACTAGATTCATGCATTTACTTTTAACCTGAAAACAAAGGAATTAATCAGCTACTTAAACACAACATAAAAAAAAATGAAGTAGAAAAATCCTAAACAAATGTAAATCCAAAGTGGTCTGTTAGGATGTTTAAAATGAGTTTCCCATTTCCTTTTTATGATAGAATGCTTGCTTTTGTAGTAATGTTGAATACCTACAATTGATTAAAGTGAAGATTCTGGAACAGTAGCTCTTAAAGTGTGATTCTCAGAATTGGAAACTTATTAAATATGGAACTTTTAGGACCCATGACAAGCCTAAAATCATGGACTATGCTAATAGGGTCAAACCATCCACTTTAAGGAAGCAATCCTAATGATTCTGTTTATTTTAGGATTTACATTGCCTTTCACTAGTGATTTCAGATGCTTGAAGGTAGCCCTTCAATCCATTGAAAACTGGTTTTTATGATTTTTATTCTCCCTTGTAAGTGATCTTTCCAGTCATCAATTTGTAAAAATGGCATTACATAACCTGGAAATTTATCTTGAAGAAATTATCCCTCCCCCATGGAAAATGCAACCAATACAAGACATTCATTGAAACACCTTTATTTTTTTCAAAATGGTAAAAATAAACCAGACATGGAGATAAAGAGTGCTAAATAAATTGTAGTATATCTGACTGTAAATTATACAGCTTTTAATATGGATAATTAAAAGTCAATATAGCATAACAAAAAAAAAATCCTTCTTGAACTGACCTTGTCAAGGAGGAACCAAGTAGTTGTGAGAACATTATGATTCCAATAATGGAAAAGCTCATATTAAAAAACAAGGAGTGCCCACAAATTTTGCACTTGGTTTAGTGTTTAACAATTGGAATTATGATTGATATCTTCCCTTCCACTTGCCAAACTTTCTGTAATGTTGTGACATTGTTTTCATAATTCTTTTTTAAACACCTTTTTTTAGACTGGATAATTCTTATATAAGTTATGACACATTAGTAAACTGCTAAGTTTTTCCAGCCTTTCTTACACTTAACAAATGTATTGAGGGACTGTGCATCTTCAGCCTGAAGATGCCTGGGGGTGTAAATATTTTTTTTTCTTTCATTTTTAGCTGACATCTCTTAAGCTTATTCTGTTTGTAGAACCCTCTATTAAACTTCGGACTAGTCAACAAGTAAATTAAATTGACTTTGATTGGCATAAATACCATACTTATCTTCTCAGATATGTAATCAGGAGGCAGCTGTCTTGCCACGCTTGATTACTAATATGTCTAAGGTTAATGTAATATCCAAGTTCAAAACTTTGTGTATTAAGAGATAAAATATGAAGCCCTCTGAGACAACAGGAGTTATTTACTTTGTACTCATCTTTCTCAAACAGACTGCAATGTGTTTGCTCATTAATTAGTATCAGAGCAAATGTAAATAAAAATAAATTATACTTATCACTGTAATTGAAAGAGTATCTTTAAAAGGTGTATATTTGTCACACGGCATTAGCAATATTCTGTTCAATCAGCAAATTATAAGGGGTCAAAAAGATGGTACCAAGAAAAACACTTATTAAAATAAATGCAAATAAAGTGTTCTTCTTCTATTAGTATTGCTTCACACATCATCAGTTTTCTATAGGCATACCAAAACATTCAGCCTTTTTCTTTTGCCTGCAAATTTCACTTCACAGTTTGCAAGGATGGGTGGATTTTAGGATAAATCTCCTGTAAGAGGCTCACATTCTCTTTTTTAATATATCCTCCTATGAGGGCCGGTGAGATGGCTCAGCGGCTTAAGCGCCTGCCCGGCAAGCGCAAGGGCCTGAGTTCGACTCCCAGAACCCACATACGAAAAAGGGGCCGGTGATATCGCTCAGTGGCACGGGCGCCTGCTGGCGCGCGAGGTCCTGAGGTCGACCCCCGGTACCCACAAAAAAAAAAAAAAATATATATATATATATATATATCCTCCTATGAAATGAGGGTACAGCAATTATTTATTGCTGTTTCAAGCCTGTAATTTTGATTAGCTCTTAAAAAACAAACCTCAACTCTAGATTGGTGTTGAAGGTGGGGTTGGGTAACAACTGAGGAATAAACATAGGTAAATCAGATTTTGCTCTGGGATTTTTCAAGTAATATTCTCCCACTAGATAATCCCATTTATTCTAATGTCTTCAGTTCACTCCCATAGCATGTCACTGCTACGATAAGTATGGTTCATACTTATCTACTGGCAGACAAAAGTTAGGAAAACTAAAAATAGGAAGTCAATTTGACCCAGCCTAGGTATATTCCCTAAAACTATGGTGATACATGTATACCCTTGTTCATAGCATCACAACTCACAATATCTAAGCTCTGGAACCAACCTAGATCCCCACAAACAGACAAATGGGTAAAAGAAAATTTGTGGTGGGGGGAAGGAAGAGGGAGAGAGGAAGAGGGGGAGGGGGAGGAGGGGAGAGAGAGATCGGAATACTAATCAGGTATAAAGAATGAGATCACGTCATGTGCAGGAAAATGGATGGAACTTAAAACCATAATTTTAACGAAATGTCATACACAGGAAGTTGTCTATCACGTGGTTTCCCCTATATGAGAAACCTAAAACATAAATAAAGAATAAAAAAAGAGACAGTAGGAAGCAAAACAGTAGACTTGCTGGAGATAAAGCAGGAGTTCAGGAGATGGGGGAAGGGGGTAGAAAGAGATTGAAAATGATGAAGACATGCTATATATGTGTACAAATTCCCCAAAAAGGGATGCAACCATGATGTATTACAAATGTGCACTAAAAAAAAAAAAAGAAAGAACTCCCATTTCAAAAGGCCAAAGCCTAGAGCATTGCAGATGCCCAACTATGTAGAAAGTGCAAGGTTATAAAAGATTCTAGAACAGTCTGCAGAAGATCGAGATTAGATAAGCTATGACTGCTATTAGACATTTAATAACCATTTCTTTAAATGCCAGCACTGTAAAACTATCTATTGCATGCTTGCTTCAATTGTGGAAGTAATGGGCTGGTTAAGCAAAGAAATCTGTTGAAAGGATATGAGAGGCTAACAAGATAGGAGTTCCAGATAGGTGCCAACCTTGCAGGAATGATATTCAAGTTGTCCAAAGGTAACCTTCTATGTCAGCTGCTGTTTATGTCACTATGAACTAGGTGCTAAAGTTTGCATGGCCAGCAGGAATGGGACTCCACTCCCATTACTGTACTCACCAGTACCAGCAGCACTTCTATACCAAAGACAAACAGCGTCCAAGAACATTTCTTGGTTCTGTTGAACCATCACTTGGAAAATGGATCCACATTTCTAGCCCCTCTTCAAATTCTTGAATAAATGCATTTGATTCGCAGAGCCAAGATGACATACTTAACCTGACTTGTACACACTCCTACTACCTTAGGGACACAAGTAGAGAAGCACTTCAGTAGCAAAAAAGATACTTAAAAGTGTTGCTGGATAGCAAAATACACAACAAATACTACTTTAACAGTTTAATGTCATTTCACTGTTTTAGTTATTTACTAAATAAAAGGCTTGTTTTGCTTAAAAGGTGAGTAGAAGAGTGTTATAACTCCTTCAGTTATTTGCTTCTGAAGGTGCCAGTTGTCCTGAAAATAACCACCATTTGTTCCATAGTATATAGAGAGTGTATAGAACTGTTTATAGTACAGAGAACCTTACCGACATCTTTTTGTGTGCCAGCGTAATCTGTAGACATGATTATAATTAATCCTTACTGCAGTTACATCATTGTTTACAGATGGCCCCAGAGAAGTTGATGACTTATTCAAAGTCACACATTTGGGCAGAAACAGACCAGGATTTTGACCCAAGGTAAAATGTGGCAGGTTTCCAGTGTTTCACTGGAAGTACTCCGGGGTGCCACAGCTTTTGCGGGTTAAGAATACAACACCTAAGAAACCTGCCAGTCACAAGCTCCATGCCACAGCTACACTGAGAAGTTGTCCAAGCAGAGAGAAAAGTGGTAAGAAGAAACAAATTCAGAAGAACAACATCCAAAGGAATGATGCCAGAATAGCTGGAATCAAATACATGTTGGAATAGTCATGTATTCCCTAAAATAACTGAATAATGATATACTCCTCCAACGTTTTCTAAATTGATATGTAATATTTTTCATTGTAAGTTCTAATAGCTGAAACCATGCACATTTTCAACATACAGTAAATATTGATATTTTTAAATAAAAATCCCATCACTTTTAAATATATCCAATGGAAACTACATAAATACAATTCAATGTACTCCATCAGATGATTTTAAAGACACATGAGAAAGCTACTCTTTAATATTTGAAATGTTACCTTTTTCTTTTTTCTTCGACTTGCATTTTCATTTTATTTTCCTCATTCAACTTTATTCTAATGAAATATATTTTATTCCTGGAAAGTTTTATCGAGCTGTGTATTTCTCTGTGCCAAAATACATTGGTTTTATGAATTGAAAATTATACTACTTCCTGTAATTCTAAGTCTCTAATGTTAAAAATATTGAGTAGTGGAGTAAACCACTAATAAATATATGTAAATATATAAATATACCTAAAACTTTGATCAAACATTATTAAATACATATGCAATTTTATTGTAAATGTATCATCTTTAGTAAGATAAATGGATTTTTAAATTGTTCATACTTTGCAAATAGATTATTATAATGACACTTGCCTGACTCAAATTTAGTGATTTGAAATGGAACTTAATACCCTTTTACTTTCACACTTGCTTTTCTGGTTCTCACGTTTCCTGTTTTTTAATGGGACCTTTCAGTTTTCCACATCATAATTACCTAGAGTCCAGAAAATCATGTGTTTCTCTCTCACTATTACCTACCAACATCCTACCAGTTTGCGAGTTCTATTGGTCCCACATCTGGGCTGTCCTCTCTCCTATTACCTTATCTCTACCACTCCCCTCAACTGCATTGGTAGCTTTATACTGACTTCTCTATTTCCTTTTACTTCCTCAGTTAATCCGTTTTTAAGTATTACCACCAAGGCAGTCTTGCTCACTCAAAGAAATATGAGGTCTTGTGACTGTCCTGCTCCAAAACCTTCAACCCTCCCCCACTATGTAAAAAATTTCTTCCAAGTGCTTTAGCTCAGAACTGCACACTCAAAGCCAACCACGATTAGAGTTAATCTTCTTTTCTATACTTATTTTCTGCTCCTCATATATGACCAAATATGTGCTCATGCTTCTCAAACTCAGAACTCACGTGTCTCCTGCTACAGGACACTCATTATGCTACAGGATTTGTAGCACCTTCCTGAAAACAATCTCAGATGCTTTTTATATGAAAATGATTGTATTATAGGGGGGTGATCCAAGTTTTTCTTTTATGAGTTATTAGTATTATCAAGAAATTTAGGGCTGGGGATATAGCTCAGCAGCACATCACCTGCCTGGCAAGCATGAGCTTGTGAGTTCAATTCCCGGTACCAAAGAAAAAAAAGACAGAAAGGAGGGCCGGTGAGATGGCTCAGTGGCGTAAGCGCCTGCCTTGCAAGCGCGAGGGCCCGAGTTCGACTCCCGGATCCCACATACGAAAAAGGGGCCGGTGATATCGCTCAGTGGCACGGGTGCCTGTTGGCGCGCGAGGTCCTGAGGTCGTCCCCCTGGTACCCACAAAAAAAAAAAAAAAAAAAAAAGACAGAAAGGAAGAAATGGTTAGCTTTATTTGGGCTGGTGATATAGCTCAGCGGCATAAGCACCTGCCTGGCAAGTACGAGGTCCTGAATTCAACTCCCGGTACCCGCATATAAAAAAAAAAAAAAAGAAATTTAAATCCTATAACTGTTGTCTGCCTTCTCTCACACCCTTTTTTTTTTTTTGTGGGTACCGGGGGTCAACTTCAGGACCTCGAGCACCAGCAGGCACCCGTGCCGCTGAGCGGTATCACCAGCCCTTTTTTTGTATGTGGGTTCCGGGAGTCGAACTCTGGCCCTTGCGCTTGCCAGGCAGGCGCTTGCCAGGCAGGCACTTACGCCGCTGAGCCATCTCACTGGCCCCCCCTTTCAAAGAAGTAATACTGTAGCTTTTCAGTTTCAGCCCACATACACAGTGGGCATCCCATTACGGGGATTTTAAGCATTAATGTACTTGAAAGAAAGATATGTAGTATCTAAATAAAGTGTCCTGCCCTGCTTCTCCAATAGTATATAGACTAATAGGTGCTCAATAAATAAATATAAGGGATGATTAAAAACATATAGTGAATATTTAAATTTTTAAAAATCTTATTACAGTAAAAAACAAATTGCCAAGAATGATGGGATGTGTGTTCAAAGCAGGGGGAGCATTTTGAGAATTTTCAGATGGATTGATGGTGTTGTGTCTTTTACTATAATAATATTTTTAATTTAAATATTAACTATTTTTTTTATGTGGGTACTGGGAGTCGAACTCAGGACGTCACGCTTGCCAGCAGGCACTTGTACCGCTGAGCGATATCACCGGCCCTTTTTTTCCTTTACGTGAGTTCCGGGAGTCAAACTCAGGACCTCACGCTTGCCGGGCAGGCACTTATGCCACTGAGCTATCTTACTGGCCCCTAAACATTAACTATTTTTTGATCATACCTCATAGTTGAATGACAGAATTAATGAATAAAGTATCCCCTTGTATACATGCATCATTATCAAATTATGACTGTTTTACCTTATAAACCTATTTAAAAATTTATAGTCCATTTTGTTAAGATCATGTAAAATGTATGTTCACTTGTCCTCAGAGTAATAGATCACGGTCCACACTGAGTCACTGAAAAGGACTCACCATGTTTGATATTTAGTTCTAAACCAGAAGACTCTCCCAAATCTTCACACAGGTCAACAACATAATTAGATGAGTTGCTTCAACTGTCAAGGTGTCCCCTTCCAAGAAAAACAGACAACGTTCAAAGGAGACTACACTCGATGTAAATAAAATACTGAAATATTTCCTAGATCTTGAGTCACTGCATGTACAAAGGAGAACATTAGTGTCTCTACAGCACAGCTGCTAGGTCATTTCAGAAAATATGGGTCTGACAGATGGAGAGAAACTAGATTTAAACCTGCAGGTATTTCTCATTCTTTCTCAAGACATGTTTATTTTAATTAAATTAGGGAAAAAGAGAGTCTCATTTCTTAAAGGGAGAAGTCTTAAAGGACTTTCATCTCCCTACCATTTCTTTCCCTGGAGAATTCTGAATGGGGGCAGGGTGAGGTGGGGAGAAGAGAAAGCCCGTGGCATTTTATGATTGGAATGAATAACTTTCAAAGGGAATGGCATATTTCTTTTCCTAGAAATGTTTACCAGATTATGCTGTATAAGCAGTTAAGGTAAAGAGTCCTTAATTTGGAGGTAAAATGCAGAGAGAAACATAAAACCAAATTAGGTATCAAACTAATTAGAATCAATTAGTTCCCACCAATAAATTCTGCATTTGTGTCTGATGCATTATAACTACACGTTATTTTAAAGGAAATTATCTAATTATCAAAGCAAGATATGAATTTATAGATACTTTGACCCACTTGTGAAAAATGGATTTATAGACACTCATTTCCTCTGATATCAGAAAAGTTAATCTTTCCAATTGAAAGTAAATTTAGTGACTTCTATTTGTAATTCTATTCCATGTAGGTAAATATGCTGGCAATTTAATATGTATCTTACCCATTATTCTTTCCCCCCTGCCCGGGAGAGAAAATGAGACAGGGTGGCCTACATTTCCAATGCCCTGGGGTTTTCTTCAACAATCATTGCTGTCAATAATCACTTCTGTAATAATTATATGTCAGGAAGTGTTTAAATACTTTAAAAACTGCCCAGTTTACAGATTAGAAAACTAAAATGACAAAGAGACCTTCCAGATCTCCCAGCTAGTAAAGATTTAAACCTAGGTCTTAAGAGGGAGGCCTTTGATTCCCTGCCATAGAGCATTTTGTTTCTGGTCAGCACGGCGAAGAGCTATCTTTGCTCACTGGTACCCAGGCCTGTGATACCTACCCCGAAGCCTCAGAAGCGCCCTCTGCTGACAAGTTATGAGGAGCGTGGGCTGCGTCCATTTTTCTTTACCCAGAACCTCCCCTGCTCTACCTATATAAACCAAGAAAACTTGCCAATGACCACACAAATTCGTAGTTGAGATATTAAAATCCATATGGTCTTTGTCCCTCACTGTATTAACATTTATTAAAGCAAGTAAATTACTCTAGAGGAAATTAATAGGATTTCTACATCTCCAGAAATGGTGAATAGAGAAATCGTAAGTCTGTCTGAAGTTTTCACTCCAGTGCCTACACCATGGAGGAATCTAGAGATCCTGTGACTAGAAGCAGCGTGTCCAGAAGATGCGGAGTAAGATCTCAGCTGAAGAGAAAGATAATTTGTATGCTACTGTAAAGGAGGTGGCAAGAATTGAGAGAAGTGCATCAAACGAGCAGAGCTACAAAAGCTTTTCAAAGAGCTCCAGGTCACAGGAAGGTATAGAGAGGGTACAAAAGTGCCAGGATTGAAGGAACCAGTGTTCAGTAGCAAGGCATGACTCACAGTCATCAATGTAGACAGATGACCACAAGGACTGGCAGGGAGCCCTCCCTGCCAAGTTCTTAGCTCTGCAAAAGGCCACAGATCCATGGCCCAACCTAAGGAGAAGGGCCAGCAAAGGAAGAAAGAAGTCCAGCTTCCCAGCATCACCGTAGGGGTAATGTAGAAGCTGGTTTTGTTTCACTCTGTGAGAAATAAACTGGTGGGATGTCATATGGATATGGCCATGTAAGTTGAGAGTCACCCCTGCTACTAGTTATTGCCCTTTTTTCAATTTGAAGATGAGTCTGTGTAGAAAGGTGCTAAGAAAGTTTACTGTGGGTGTGTGTAAAGGTACTCATTTCTAGAGTTATCAACTCATTTTTCTCTAGGTGTTTGCAAATCTTAGCCAACTAAGAAAAGGTATTCGAAGAGATGGACCGGCTTTTTCACATTATGCAGACATTATTTATTAGCTAGGGTCATAGTCCACTTATCTCTACATTAGGGATCTATATATATAATGGGAGACTCGCCCGATGAGAGGAAGTTGTGACTCAATAATCAATATTTACACATTTTAGGAACACTTTGAAATTGCTTTGGGTTTGGCAGAAACGGTCTCTTTGTCACTGTATCTCTATATTATGAATTTCCTCCAGCATAAATGATAAATAAATGAAATCAAATCAATTCAAGCTCCATTTGGCCTGAACACACAGATGCTGGAGCTCTGCTATCCTGGCAGAGATGGCTGGCTCCGTCCTGTAGGATGAGCTCTGTGTTGTTCTTTAGACAGGTGTTTCCTGAAAATTGACACCAAGAGTGTCAAAACAAACCCACAGTAACAGGTTTAATCAGGCACATTAAACACACGCATGAAAAACAACTTCAGCTTGCAAATGATAGATTTCAAACAAATAGAAAATAATGATTTTAGGAAAATATTCTAAATAGTGTCCTTCACACATAGCAGAAATGACAAAATATCCCCTCGCTTCTAACAGGATGATGACTTCAATATCAGTGAGTCAAAGAAACATCGTTAAGAGAACAGAATAAGGTACATAACATCATGGAAGGGTGAATTCAGATACTCAAAATATGGTGCTTAGCCCAAAACACCAAAAATATGTTTTAGATGTGAATCACGGCTTAAGTTTAGATGAAATCATCTCGCATGCACAGGCAAAACATGTCACATGCACAGGCAAAAATTGTGGTAACAGAGGGGGATGTTCTTCAAGGTAGCTAGAATGGTTGACTTGGGTGTGGTAGGGTTTCTTATGAACGCATTGGTGTATGTAGAATATGCGTATAGAGATAGAAGAACAGTCCAGCTTGGATATAGGGGAATAGCTGCCCTTGCAGACAAGCTGCCACATCTGGGACCTCCTTGGACATGAAAGCTGCCAGAATGCGCTCCCTCATCTGCACACATGAGGCTATTACAGGTTGGGTTTCCTGGGAAACCGATTCACAAGGGATTAGAGTGGAGGAATCCATGGACGATCCTCATGCAATCCACACCTGTGGAAAAGAATGGAAAGAAACAGCAGAGCAAACAGTGAAGATGAGCTGTGATGTGATCTACACCAGCGCTTAAGTTGAACTTGAGGAAGTCCCATAAATAGAGTGAATTTTGGAGCTGTCCCAAGGTGGAGCAAGACAGAAGGCTTTCTGAAGTGCAAACCTTCTGTTCCCATCTGCATCCCATCCCCAGGGGATGTGGCCTGGGGCAAGTCAGTTTTCTTCAGCTGCACCAGGGAATTGTTTGAATATCTATAGATAGAAAAAAAAAGATCAAAAGATGAAATACTATCTCCAAAAACAATGTTAACAGGAACGAGCATTCTTTATGTCCTAGTCTATGTCCCAAATCATTGTATTTCTTTGTGTGGAATCTCATCCTCATTAATGGACAAAGAACAGTGCACACAAAAATAATCATGATGATATAAATGTTACTGTGATCTTTACATCACAGGTTGGGTATTTTTTCCAATAAATGTTATTTTTATAACTTTCCTTTGTGGACAAAGAAATTCTAACTATTGTGTATCACCAGTTATCTAGGGTGATAAAATTATAGCAAACAAGAAAAAAATTATTTAATCAATTTTGTGGTTCACATGTCAGCTAATATATGACTGGGTTTGTTCTGCCCACTTCCAAGAAGCTTAGGATGAAGACCACTGGTTCAGACACATCTGAGAAGGAGATATATTTTTATTTCAGTAGTCTTCATGAATCTCTTATAAATAACCTATTTAGTTAACTGTTATCAGAAAAGTAATCGTTGAACATACATTAATCCAAGAACATTCTCAGCCAATCCAATTCTGAATAGCGTATTAAAGAGGACTCATTAAAATCATAGTAAATTTTAAATTAAAAACAAATCCAACTTTCATTGCACTCCTTGGTCCCCAGGCTCTAAATATCGCAACATGTTCTGTGTATGTATGAAGGTTTGGGATGGAGGGTTTGTGCACAGGGTTGCAGACGTAAAGAACAATGGGAACAGGCAGAGATGACATGTTTTGTCCAAAATGCTTCAATTAAAGTTAGACTGTGTGCCCAGAGGTTCAGCAGCTTTGCTCCTTGTTACAAAAATGTCCTTCTTTTGACATCAGTGTTTTGTTTCCTAGCAGAAGCATTCCACTGAGATTTGATGCATCTCATCAACACCATTCCATCCCTTGTGTTAAACGTGCTATTAGGAAAGGTTTGCAGTGTCTCGGAGCTGGAAGGGGCTGCACACAGGCTATTCCATCAGCTTAGCTATGGCATTGGGACATCGCCAGCTTCTCTGCTAAATACATAATTAAATCTCACGGTCGACATGGTGTGATTCATTCCCATAAAGTGTGAAAACAAACAACTGTGCATGCGCTGTCCCCAATTTCAAATTCAAAACAAAAATATCCTGGAATCTTCTATTTCCCTGAAGTTCCAAATGTAATTAGACCATTTTTAAAGACAAGTAGTCTTCCAGCTTCCATGTGTTAAATCCAATCTGTCAGTTACAAATGGGGGTGTGGGGGGAACAACAAACGACTGCGAAATGTAACATCTTGGTTTCCGCTCTTTATAATCAAGTGCTCAAATTGACTTTTTTCCCCTAGAATTACCAAAATGTCATTGCTCTCTCTTGCAGAACCTTTGTATATTTACCAGTTTACAACTAAGCACAAATGTTCACAAGTAAGTAATCACACTCTCAAAGTATGTTGACTAATGCAAACTTACAAACTGCAACCATATGACTAAGGGCAGCCAGATGCTGGCTTAGGCTCAATTCCACAGCCCTAAGTCACAAGGAATTTAAACAACACACCCAGCACCTCTGTAGACTTCCCTACCTAATTTTTCTTTTCTTTTCTTTCTTTTTTTTTTTTTGTGGGTACCGGGGGTCAACCTCAGGCGTGCCAGCAGGCGCGCGTGCCGCTGAGCGATATCACCAGCCCTTTTTTTCGTATGTGGGTACCAGGAGTTGAACTCAGGACCTCGCATTTGCCAGGCAGGCGCTTACGCCACTGAGCTATCTCACCGGCCCCTACCTAATTTTTCTGAGGAACAATGATTCTTTTCATTGTTCCTAATAAAATTCACATATAAGAAAGTAGATTCTTCGGCTACTTCCCAGAATTCTTTGAGGGGATAGAACAAAATTTTAAATCTCCAAATATATAGTTACCTTATATTTGTACTAGTAGAATTCATAATAAACCAGGAAGTATTTCTAAATGGGAAGGAAGTCATAAGGGTGCATTTCCTTTTTCATAAATATCAATCCTTTAGCACAAGTCTAAAAATAATCCAAATAACTGGAATATAAGTTTTAGCTACCATATAAATATAAATTTATGGAGGTTAAATATATTTTATGCAAGTGTGTACCCTATGTAAGCATAGTTCATAAACACAGTTCTTCAATGACCTGCAATTTTCTATCACATTGTCTACTATTTTTAATGCCTGATTTTATTCAACTATATATATTTCCTAGTACTGTTCATTACTTATATACGTACTTCCTTATATTATACACACATGTACAGATACTTATATAAGTATACTGTACTTATTTATGTCCTCTACACTTTAAACATACTAGAAAACTTATTTTCTCAAACATGGCTTATGCATCCCTGCCTCTACGATTCTGCTAATTCTGTTCCCTCAGCTGAGAATTCTATTCCACAAACTGTCAAAACACCTCCCTGATATTTCACAGCCCAACTCAAATGCCACTGACAGCTGAATATTTCTATCCTCTTAACCCTTCATAATATTTTGTTTGTTCTTCTCTGGTTTCATCAGTATAATTTTTTGGTACATTAGTATATGCACTGTCCTATTTTTTTCTCTCCATCTATAGGTGAAGCCTGGTAGCAAAAATTATGTCTAGCTCAGGTTTAAATCTTTTTCAAAGCCAAAAGCAGAACTTTAAAGATAGCCCCAGCTAAAAAAAAATTATATATATATATATGCATATATTATATATATATGCATATGTGTGTGTGTGTGTTGAGTGAACAAAGAAATGAATTAGCTAATATCTCTAGCATGATGGCTGTGTAGAAGACTTTTGTAAATGCAGAAGAGCAAAATAAGAGTATTTTAAAACATTCAAAACCAAGCATATGTCTTTTTTTATGCCCTGCATGTACAAATAATATAAGTAAGCATTTTGTCCTTACAAAATACAATCTATTTTATAATGCAATACATTTACTTAACACTCCCATATATCAGGATTTAATGTCTTTATGATATTTCTACATACTGCATACATTTTATGTAACAATTCATTATATGGATACAACATAATTTACATGATCTTCTACTATTAAATATTTTGATTGCTTCTCATTTTTCCTTCATTTCTCCTACTATGCTCTAGTTTTATTACAATACAAACAATTCTCTACCTCCACTGCAAATCCCATTGCTTATAAATTTCAGATTTTACCATGGCTTCTCCCTTGGACTACAGCAGTAGTCAGCTAACTGCTCTGTCAGGTTTTCCATCTGGACTTCTTTAAAACTTCCTCAACTTAGCATGCAGAAGGATTCTGTCATCTGTCATTTCATGTCTCTCATTTACTTGAGATCTTCCAATGTCTTCTTGTTCTACTCAGAGTAAGTCAAATCCCTAATAACAAACTATTTGCAGCTCCACTCTAACCCTTTTGCTCATTATTTTTCTGGCTCAGTTTATAATGCCCCCTCACATCTTGCTCCATGCTTTCGTCATTGCATTGTCCCTCAAACATACTATGGTAGCTTTCTGCTCCCAGGCCTTTGCCCTTGCTGTTCCCCCAACTGGTCCACCCACCTCCACACCTACTTCAATAAAAGCTGTTGACTTTGTTCCCCATTGCACTTTGCTTGTGTGAAAGCCATTAAAGCATCCATTAAATATCCATTAAATACCCACTGTCTCCCTTCTTTCACATCTTTCCTGAATGATCAGCTTCTCGGTGAGGCCCTAAAATTCAGTCCCTATCTCATCCACACTTTATCTCTCCCATAGACTTACTATTATCTTATATATTTGATTTTTAATGTCTCTCTTTCCCCACAATAGACTCTTAGTTTCATAAAATCAGGTATTTGTATGCTATCTTCATTAGTACCTCCAGCCGAAAGAACTTTGTATCTAATGCATAATTTATCCTTTAAAAATTTGTTAAGTGGATGTTATGATGAATAGATTTTAGTTAAATCCCTACCTACATTCAAAGTTACTGAGAAGAAATATCTTACATTTCAATTTAACTATTTACAATCAAAATACAAGTTTCCACAGCTGATGGACTGAGGCTGGTTTTCCATCTCTAAAACATCTGTATTATTAGGTACATTGAATGATCACAGCAAACCATTGACAAGGGTACTCACACGCTTCTGCTCCCATTACTTGTGTTGGTTAAGCTTAATTGCCAACTTGCTTGGCTCAGAGCCCCCAGAGAATTGGTAAACCCCATATCTGGATGTGTCTGGGTAGGTCATGGAGGTGTGACCTTGATGTCTATGCCTGGTCCTTGGCCCTTTTCTCTCTGTTCTGCTCCCCTGCTCTGCTTTCTGGCCACATGAACTAAGCAACTGTACCTTGCCACACCCTTATGCCATGATTTTTCTGCCTTGAAACCAGTTGACTATGGACTAAATCCTCTGAAAGGATGAGCCAAGTTAGATCTCTCTTCCTTTAAGTTATGGGTGTCAGGTAGTTGGTCCCAGCAATGGGAAAGCTGAGTGCTTAATAAAAATCAGTTTATTACATGTTAATAAAAATCAGTTGTGTTTGTTCCCAAACATGTTTATGTCAGTTGCACCTGACAACTTTGTCAATATTAGTAAATGAAAAGACTATGGGTCTGTTTGTATTACTGTGACAATGTCATTTAATATTTTAGCAAGACTGAGTGAAGTCAAGTTGCTAAAGAAAACTTGTTAAATTTGAGCACAATAAAATATTTGAAAAATAACAATAAAAACATAAAGAAAGCTGCGACACTCATTGCCTTAACAAAATGTTTTCAAGTACTTACTGCCCCCTAAAGACAAGGAAATTGTGGATAATTCAATGGAGTGTGATTTAGATAAAAATATCATAGGAATTTTGATTAAAATTTTATACAAATGAAAGTTTCACATCAGGATATAAATTGATAAAGTTAAATAAGTAATTATAGACATATTTTTTAATTTAATAAGCTTTTTTGTTTAACTGACTGGCTTACCACCAGTAGTAACAATAGATTTATGTAATCTTTTGCCCCTCAGTTTTCTCATCAATTAAATGGAAAAAAAAATAGTAGTTACATTGCCTAGAATGAAGATCTGTTATAAGAATAAAATAAAGCTACATAGTACTATGTCCCTGAAATGCTATTACAGGTGTAAGCTGGTGTCATAATTAAATGGATTTAAGGGAAAGCTGAAAGTAATAAAAGACACCTTTCCTACTTTGTTCCCCTTAGGCATAGTCTTTTTTGGAATTATCAAGGCATTTTCACATAATACTGGTCTAAACTTGAAAATTCAAATGTATCATCCATTCCAAGCATAACTGGAACAAATTCAAATGAACATCAGATTTCCATTTAAATTCAATTTTACTCACTTTCTCTTTTCTCTGTCTCAAGGCTCAGAACACTCTTTCCTCTTACAGATGAGCTCATATCTCAAGAGTCGAGGAACTCACTCGTGTCAGCTTCCTACCTGGAGCACCAGACATCTTCTGGGAGCTTCTCCGGAGCCTGCTTAGCAAGGTGATGCCACCCCCGATCCTCGGTGATCCGCTGGGTTGAGTCCTTACAGGCCCCATGCATGCGGATGACCGGAAACAAGGGGGCCGCAGATGAAAGGGCGCCCAGGTTTCTATGAGTCTAACCTTTCTATCCAACGCCTGCAGCCTAACACGAGGCCACCGCAACACTGCTGGGAATGGGGCTTAGCTGTCCTTCCATGAGAGCCATTTCATCAGCAGGGTGACAGCGAAGCTGCAGGGGTTCTTAGGTTCTGCTCTGAGAAAATGCAAAGGGTTCTGCTACTTTGCAAAGACTGCAACTGAAGAATGGGAACAGGAATTGTTGGTCAGTGGTGGGCTTTGGTTTTAAACCTTACTCCTTCACTTGTGATTTTGGGCCAATTAATTAAAATGTCTTAGTTTTTAGTTTCTTCTTTTTTAAAATAGACACAAAAATTCCTCCCTTTGAGTAAAGTTTGTTTTTTAATAATTAAAAATAATAAAGTACCAATCTGCTAGGACATAGAAAGTGGGTAGATATCAATATCGCTACATCTAAAACTACATGTTTTAAAGGTAAGCTAGAACCCTGTAGTACTTCAGACCTAATATAAAGAAGTTTCTCTTACTACTCCTTCAAATAAGAGAGAGAATTCTCATGTAATTTGGAGACGGCTCTATGAATGTACTTTTTACCCTCTGATGCAGGGTGTCACTGTATTGCAGAGAGAGCCGGTAAAGTCAACACCAGGTAAGCACAATCTAGCTGTAAAGATTTCTTTTTTTTGTACTGGGAATTGGACCCTGGCCCTTGCCCTGGGCTTTTTTATTCGTTATTGTGAGACAGTGTCCTGCTAAGTCACTAAGTTGCCCTAGCTGAGCTCAAACTTGTTATCCTCCTGCCTCAGTCTCCCAAAGTGCTGGGATTACAGGCAAGTGTCACCATACGTAGCCAGAAAGAGTGTTAATGAAGTAGCAGCAAACATAGGTGATAGACATACAAATTTCATTTTCTTGATCTTAATTCCACAAACTGTTCAGATTAGGCTCAGAAGGGTTCGGGTTTTTAGCTTCATTTTGCTTTTTGTTATTTTTGTTATTGTTATTGTGATTTGTTTGTTTCTGTTCTTTTGAGTCAAAGACTCACTATGTAGTTCAGGTTGGCCTTGAACTCACACTGATCTTCCTGCCTCAGCCTCCTGAGTGCTGGGAATATAGACATGAACCAACATGTCCAGCTTGAGTTCTGTCTTTGGAATAAAAACATTTAAATGAACAAAGGTTTGAATAAGACAACACCCCAAATATCTCAGCATAGATACCTGATTTATTTTGTGAATTATAAATAACATACTTCCTAATAAATATAGGGGGCATTTCTAAATATATGCCTGTTTTCACATTATCTCAAGATATAAATTAAATTATCTTTAAAACAAAGCAATAGATAATTGTAACAATATAAAATATATGCAATACCATAATTGATAGATGTGTTTTGTAAGTTGCTTTAAATAGATTTCTGTTAAGAAAACAAATACCTCTATTTTTAAATCACTGATTGAATAAAAATATTTATCACATTGTCTCTCCCCAAAATAGACAAAAACTCTCTAAATATGGTTTCTAAGGAGAATAAGAAACTTTCCTTGGGGTATAAACTTAATTAAAAATAAATAGGCCAAATGCAGTGGTGAACACCTGTATAATGCCAGCACTTGGGAAGGTTGAGGCAAGAGAATTACAAGTTCAGGTCCAGTTTGAACAACTTAATGAGACCCCATTTCAAAATAAAAAATAAGGGCCAGTCATATAGCTCAGCGGCATAAGTTCCTGCCTGGCAAGCATGAGGTCCTGAGTTCAACTCCTGGTACCCACATAAAGGAAAAAAAGGGCCGGTGATATTCCTCAGGGGCAAAAGCACTTTCTGGCAAACGCAAGGTCCTGAGTTCGACTCCCAATACCCACATAAAAAAAGTAAATAAATAAAAAATAAAAATGCCTCGGAATGTAGCTTAGTGGTAGAGCACCCCTGGGTTTAAAAGCTCTATACTGCAAAATAGATGATAGAGAGATACATGATAGATAGGTAGGTAGATAGATAGATGATAGATGATAGACAAGGAAATTTTTAGAAGTGAAAAAATGTGCATTTGGAGGACTTTTGTGTTTTGCATCTGATAAACTTTCATATTACAGCTAAGCTGAAGAGAATCATTTCTTATCATCTTTATGAGAAGCTCCAGAAAGCCCGGCACATGCAGACCTGGTAATGGGGCTACTACGTTGGGATGTGTTCATCCCAATCAGTGAATTCACCTCACTGTACAGTGTTCAAATCCTTTCTTCCCCTCGAGGGTCCTAGATTTCCTCTGATATATTCGTATTTCGTATCCAGTGTGTTGAAAATTTTAACATCAGCTCTGGTTTTCAACTAGTTGTAAACTTTATTTTAAGCTTGGGGATACATAAAAAGATATTGTGTAAATATACTGGAAATATAAATGATATACAAAGGAAACTAAAGAGTTTGGAGAAATAAACTTTTAGGTATTGCCAGCATTCTCGGGTTCTAAACAAGGAAGAATTCGAACAGTAGATAACTAGAAAACTAGTGAGAAGATCATTAACCCTTTCAGTATAATGTACAGCTGCTTTCCAGGTCTAACAATTAAAATTCATTTCAATCATTTTACGTAATTCTTTACACAAATTTTTACTTTGTCTTATCAAGTTAATAGTTGTAAGAATTTCTGTTCAGCGTGCAGACATAGTCTCAAATCTTCCAAAGGAAAAGGCATAACACTGATTATTTGAACTACTATTTTCTGGAAAATATCACTGAGTAAGAGTGACTGTCATAAGTGATGCACCTGCAGCCTCAAAGCCCACCGCATCATCGCTGAGCAGTAAGATGCTTCAAACAATAGGGTTAGAGAAAATTATTGTATTCCTTCAGCATATTCAGATCAAAGACTTAGAGAACTCAACCAGGCTGAATGTTAGCTCTGAGCTTTAGAAGCTAACATCGCACGTCAGACTTTTTTTGGATGCTGTCTACAGGTAAAACAAATGAAAGTATGGAGAAAGCTACTGATTTTTTTACTACATGAAGCCTTTTATTTTGAGAACATGATATGCACTAACTTTCATTAATTAGATGTGATCTGAGTGATGCCTAGAATATTATCATTTTTTTCAAGGTCCTGCTCAAATTCCACTTCCTCTAAATAAAACAAAAGAAAGGTTTTCCTGAAAGAAATCATGGTGATATCCCTTTTTTTATGTTATTACTTATTGATCACTTGCTAAGTAAGTGATTAAATAGGATTTGCTGCCCATCAAAAATAAAATATACATGAAGATAAAGCAATAATGAGATTATAAAAGAAAAATATACTTCAGTTTACATTTTTAGAAAGATGCAGAGAATCCTTTCCCTTCCTTCCCCCTCTGTACAGAGCTTTTTCAAATGGGAAGGGGAACAAGAAATGGAGGGGGGAGGGAAGGGAGGAAAAAAGGACTACAAAGAGAGAATTGAGGAAAAAAAATTAGAGCTTTTTCAAATGAGAAGAAGATGAGTTGGAGGGAGCAGGAAGGGATAGGAGACGAAGGGGACAAAAAAGAATTAAGATGTGAGGTACATGCACAAACTCCTCACAATAAATGTAATACCTATGTACTGCAAAAATGTACTAATAAAAAATACATAATTAATAAATATGCAGAGAAAACCTTATGAAGCATATACAGCAGCAAACAGTAGATGCTTTAATTTATTCCAAACTAGAGCTGTATCATTGTAATTTAAGGGTCCAAGGAAGAAGTCTCCAAGCTTGCAGTGAAAACATTTGATTCCTGAGCAATGAAAATGAGAAAAGTAGAGCCAATGTACTGACATAAGTAAAAGTAAAAAACATGTATAATTTCAAGTGAGAAAAGTAAGTGCTAGAAGGATGCAGACAGAAGCAAGCCATATATGATGCTTGTTTAAAGTAAGTGTACACGTATAGAATGAAAATATAAGTAAAAATAATAACTCAAAATTCAAGAAAGGTATCCTTAAAGAAAAAGAATGAAATTTTGAAGATAGTAGAAGATGCAAATGTTTTCATTATATTATTACTTTAATTTTTTTAATTGTCTAAAATAGTTTATCTTTGAAATATAGTTTTAAAGAGGAAGGGAAATATCAACCAGCATAGGAGAAAGACTACAAAATAAGAACACAACCTCTGCTCAGAAGATATTTCAAATTGGCCTTGAAATGATTTACCTTCACTTTTGTTCCCATAGGAAATATTACTGCCCTCTAAAACCCTTCTTAATTACCAAAGGATAATGCCATGTGGTGATAACCTGTATTTCCTTTCATAGCATTCATGCAGTTTGGATGAGAATGGAATCCTTATCTCTCAGCGATTTTCTCTTGACCCTGAGAAGAGCATTAGTCACTTGTCACTGAGATGCAATACTTGACACCTACAATTTAAAGGAGGAGGGATTTAATTTAGCTCATGGTTTGGGGGATTCAGTCCATGGTAAGCTGGCTCTGAGGCAGGAACATCCACGTAGAAAGGCGTGGTGGAACCAAGCTCCCTAGTTCATGGAGGCCAGGGAGCATAGCGTGGGAACAGTGCCAGAGAGAAGAGGGCAAAGGACCATATAGAATGCCCAAGGTCATGCCTCTGTGACCCACCCAGGCATACCTAGAAGTGTACTTTATCATTCTCCAGATCCCAAAACTGATCAAGTTGACAATCTACCCTAACTGCCACAACCGGTATTATTGTAACTTAACATGAGAGAATTGTCTGACATGACCTGTACTTTAAAGGACTGGATACAACAAACACATGTAAAAAGAACAAGAGCATAAATGCCATGACCTCTCTTCCCTCTCTTATGCTCCAAATTACTGCTGAATCCACTGGAAGCCAGAGGAGTGGGGAGTCTTTTGATATGATGTCAGCCTGACAGAGCAAAATGCTGAGAAAAGAAAAAGGGGGGGTACATCTGGAGGAGTAACTGGAAAGTATCCAGTCTAACAGGTGAAACAAAATTGCCTTATAAAGTGATAGTGTCATGCTATCTTTCCTCCAGTAGTAAATGAGTTCTACATCCTCATTCATGCATTGCTTTTAGACATTTTGCTTTCTGCCAATCTGATAGCTATAAAATGGTACATCATTTAAATATGCACTACCCTTTCATCTGTTGGAGGTGACCATCTTTTCTTATACTTATTAGCTATTTCCTCTTCTGTGAATTCCCCTCCCAAATCTTTTACCCATTTTTCTTCTTAAATCAGCTGTTCTCTTTTTTAAAACATACTTCCAGTGCCTTCCTCCAAGCTTTTGTCTATTTCAACTGGAATGAACAATAGGCCATTCTTTATTCTCCCATATGCACTTGATTTAATTCTTGTATTTCCCGTTAGCAACATCCATCTGTGATCCTGTTTTGTTTTGTTTTTGACCTCCAAAGCAGAGTCTGATTGCTATATGTTAGTTGGCCACAGTGCGATTAACATCAGTAAGGCCTTCCAGCCCATCGAGAGTTCTAATTCTTTATACAAAAATGAGAATAGATGAATGATTTTCTTACATGTATATTCTCTCCAGAACTGTGCACCATTTTTCACTAAAGAAATAAAAACCTTCAGGTAAGAAAGAATGAAGAGGTGGAGGGAGGAAAAGGAGAGGAAAGGGGAAGAAGGATATGTGAAAGAAGAAACTGGCCAGGTATGGTGGTACACGCCTGCAATCCCAGTACTTTGGTGGGAGGCTGAGGCAGAAGGATCACTGTGAGTTCAAAGCCAGCTTGGGCTACATAGTCAGTTCATGGCCAGCCTAAACTACATAGCGAGACCCTGTGTCAAACAAAAAAAAAAGCAAAACCTCTGCCATTGAGGTGGAAGGATACACACTGTTTATACCTGGTCTCAACACTATTGGTACACACTGAGTGGGACCCAATCGACTCGCTTTATGGTTTTATATTAAATGATTAAACAGACTAACTCTCAGTATAGTACAAAGACATGGAAAAGAACAATTAATACCCTGGGTGAAGAGTCCACAAATAGCAATATGAGAAAGTACTTTAAATATACTCATACTTATTGTTTATTCAGTAAGTAAAAAATGATTCTCAGGATGATGAAAAAGATGCAAAAACAAAACTATTTTCCATTTAAGTTTGGACCAATCAAAATAAATATATATTGATGTCTTAAGAAGACATTGGTAAATACAAGAGTTAGATCCAAGATTTGATTAAAATTAAAAGATAACAGCTGGGCTTGGTGGCGTGTACCTCTAATACCAGCATTCAGTTGGCTGAGGCAGAAGTATCACTGAGAGTTTGAGGCCAGCCTGAACTACATAGTGAGCCTTGTCTCAAAGAAAAATGACAGACCCTAATAAATTTCATCAATTAATTTTGACTCTGTCTTTTTATTCTTCCTCTTAGAATGCTGAAACTTATGTTAATAGAGAGCAAGGCAGCTCACCAAGAAAAATTATACTAGTTCTAAAAGTTCAAAGTGACTTGTTATTTTCAAATATAAGGGGTTTTTATTAGCTTAAGAACCATGTTCATTTTCTCACAGTGTGAGCTTCTTTGCCAGGAAAATATGCTATCCTTCAGAATTTTAAAAGAGCTATTTGCCAATGCCCTGAAAGCATTTCCATGTTATGTATTTAAAATATCAATGCTATAATTAATGCTATAAGTGAAAAATTTTATCAGGAAATCCAGTAATATAGTGTGATAAAAACAAAAGCTATGAAAATAATGCAACAGATGCTGAAGCATCCTTAGAGGGAAATTTATATTTTACTGCTTACAGAAGAAAATAAAAAAAGACGTGAAGTTAATGATTTATGCTTATAGCTTAAGAAGTGAGAAAAATAAAAGCAAATTAATCAAAAGCTAATGGAACAAAAAGGAAGAAAACAAAAACAAACACAGAAATCAGTGATATAGTAAACAAAATATAGTAAATCAATAAGCCAACAGAAATTTCTTTGAAAAAATTAAGAAAATAGGATTAATCAAGTAAGAAAGAAAAGTACAAATTTCCAATGGCAACATTGAGTAAAGGGTTGTAATTTTAGATTTTACAGACATTAATTTTTTAAAAAATTATTCTGAACAAAAATTCAGTTATACAAGTAAAATGCATAAATTCCTGTAGTAGTACAATTTACCAAAGTTCCACAATACAAATTAGATTATCAGAATAGACCTATATGAATGTAACAAACTGAATTTATAATTTAAAACCTTCGTGCAGCCTTAGATGGTTTCACTGATAAATTCTATCAAACATTTAGAGAAGAAATAGTGTTATTACTAGTAATAGTGTTATTACTAACATTACTAGTATTATTTCTTTTCAGAAAGTAGAAGAGAAAACACATACCAATTCATTTTATAAAGACAGAATAATTCTAATATAGATATCACCAAAAGATATTATTAGAATAGAAAATTATAGACCAATACCTTCAAAAATATAAACCCAAAACTCCTTATTTAAATATTGGCAAATTAAATCTAGATACATTTAAATAGAATAGCAAAATGGCATTTTTCCTAATAATAAAAAATTAGTTTAACCTTGAAAATCAATAAGTATTATTCATGACATTCATAGATTAAAAGAAAAATACCATATAATATGGATGCTGAAAAAGCACTTGACAAAATTCAACTTCCACTCATAACTTAAAAGCAAAAACAAGAAAAATTCACCTAAGGAGAGAAAAAAACTTCCTCAATCTATTAAAAATCATCTATACAGAACCTATAGCCACTGTTACATGTAATGATTAAATATTGAAAGGTTTCTTCTTATGATCTGAAGTAAGGAAGAAATGCCTCCTCTCACAACTTCTCTTCAATGTTACATGGAATTCCCAGTTGCTAAACTAAATACATGGGTAAATTGAAAAGAAAAAATAAAACTACCTTTATATCATGACAGCATGACTATGTACAATTTTATAAAGAATTTATTAAAAAACTGCATAGTTATTAAATTCAACAAAGTCACAAAATAAAAAGTTATTAGAAAAATGAATTGTGTCCCTCAAATTGACATTGTAATATTTACAATGAAACAACAGAATATGAAATAACTTTAACAAAACATGCAAGATTTTTGCAATGAAAGTTATAAATTATAGAAATTTTAAAAGGCTTAGATATGTAAAGATATATCTATGCCACAATTACATATGTAAAAGACTATCTTAGAACGTCAATTTTTTACTAAATTCATCTATACGTTCACTGCACACTTAAGCAAAACTCCAGCAGAAATGTTTTTATAGGAATTGACAAGCTTATTCTAAAATTTTTTCAGAAATTCAAAGAATCTAAATCAAACAAAGTGAAACCAATCTTGTAAAGGATGTTACTGGAGAAATACTGGCCTTCAAGACTAACTCTGACTGTACAGTGACAGAAATCAAGAGAGTGTGGTGTTGGGAAAAGTACACAGAAATACAACAAAATAGAACAGAATCCAATAATAAACCTATACCTACATGACCAAGTGATGTCCACAAACGGAGCCAATAGGAAAATAAGCATCTTTTCAACAAATGGCTTTTGAAAACATGGATATCTACATATTCGTATTTCACCATACCACATACACATTTAATTCGTGATGTGTCTTGAATCCTAATGTAAAGCAAAATGTATAATGTTTCCAGAAAACCTACACAGAATATTTTTGTGTTGTTGGGGTAGGCAGAGATTTCATTAAAGAAGCTGGGTGTGGTGGCACACGCCTGTAATCCCAGCCCTTGGGAGGCTGAGGCAGGAGGATTGCTGTGAGTTTGAGGCCAGCTTGGGCTACAAAGTGAGCTCAAGGCCAGCCTGAACTGCGTAGCAAAACCCTGTCTCAAAAAGACAAAAAAAGAAAGAAGAAAGAAAGAAAGAGAGAGAGAGAGAGAGAGAGAGAGAGAGAGAGAGAGAGAGAGAGAGAAAGAAAGAAAGAAAGAAAGAAAGAAAGAAAGAAAGAAAGAAAAAAAGAAAGAAAAAAAGAATGAAAGAGAACGATTTCATTAAAAATATAAAGAAAACATGAAAACATTGGTCACAAAGAAAAAACAGAGAAGGAGGGGTGCTACTGGGTTAGGAATGAAGAGCTTTTAGCATGAAAAGAAAATCCCAGACTGATTTACATACGCACCTCTGGTGAACAACCAGTGCACTTCTTTAGTGGAATTTAGAATTTGGTATGTATCTGATTCCTCCAGACCACCTGTTCATATTTGGACTCAGTAAAGGCCCAGAAATCTACAAGTTAGTGAGCACTCCAGATGATTCCGGTACAAGTGATACTAAGATCACACTTGGAACAACTTACATTAGAGGTCAGTAAGGTCCCGTTCTACACTAAGGCAAGTCATGGCAACGAGTGAAGCAAGTCTCGTGAGACAACTGAGAATCTTGAGTGGACAGCAGAGAAACTACAACTTGAATTACATGTGCAACACCTGAAGGGGTCAGACAGTAGGCACTTGTAACTGCTTGCATATCCAGTGTTTTGGAGCTTCTGAGTTTTGGAGAGACACACAAGTCTGGAATGTATACAAAATACAGTAATTATTTTTAAAGTAGCAAGTAATACATTTTAAATACGGCGAAAACAAAACATGTTTGTGTGGTCAAAGCACAATTCTCTTCTAACAAATATGACTCACATATGGGCCATCAATTTGCAAACTCTGGTCTTAACACAGGTCATGTTCCATGGAATTTGTCTTTGAACTTTTACTCAGCTTATCTAAGCATGCAGAAAGAGCTGAACTGTAGTCAATAAGGTTTTCCTTTCTAGTTACAGGAGAATTAGCACTGTATGGTAGTTAATAGAGAAGAATTGTCGGCTTTTTACGATTGATCATTTGGTGTCTTGTCTGACATTTATATATATACAAATTAAGGATCCTCTCTAACTTCTAACCAGAAAGATCACCATGTTCTACACTGGAGAGGTAGCATGGAGGCCAAAAAGAAGCATCAGATTTTTTTCAGAAAAGGAAGAAAGAAAAGAAAATCTGCTTAAATATGTAAGCAAGGACTTGTTGGGCACCCAAGGCTTCTATTCTACAGGGTTTGAAAGATAAGGTTTGACTGAGACAAATTTTAGGTCAGTGAAAGTATCTGTATTGAGCCAACTGGTCCTTGAAGAAGATTCTGAATGAATTCCTGGAGTGCCTGACTTGCTCCTCTCTCTTGCAAAGCCCAATTGCATGATTAGAAGCAACAATATAATCTTGCTACTCCTTCCAAGATTGACAAGACTATTTTGATGCACATTTTTAAAAATATATTAATACCTTTAGACTTAGTTTACAAACTATAGAAAAAAATGTACTAAAATGATATTACTCTTACTTCCTCAACAAAGTAAAATGAGGTATGTAATTACTGTAATGAAATATATGTAAAACACACTGTCCAAACACAGATCATAAAGTCTACCCATAGTGGCTAACTCTAAAAACTAAAGAACAACCTGCATTATGATGGATGTTGCTAGTATCAAAAACTAATCTTGAAAAAATGTAATAAAGACAATAAAAGTCGAAACATCAAAACTTTTTAATAGTAGGAGTTTTGTGAGAATCGATTTAGTAAAATTGAGTTTCAAGCAGAGTACCCAATTTGAAGAAATATAGATAAGTGACTGATCAGTTTAAGAGGTATGTTCTTTTGCTATCAAGTTCTAGTAATCCATAACTACATTAATTTCTCTTCCTACCTAGTATCTAGTATTCTTGCTTCACTTGATGTGATGATGGAAGTAGATATTGTACCGTTGGCTGCTGGTAACAGTTAACCTGAAAGCCCAACAGAACACAGTGTTCATGTAGTTATCAATATAACTTTGAGAACCTCGGAGGAAAATAACTCTGTGTGGATTTTATGTATTTAGAGGTTAATTCACATAAAGGAAGTTTCAAGTTGAAGATGCATTCTCTAAGACAGTTGCGTGTTACCATAAAAAAACAAAATACTTTTGTTGTTCTTAGGATGAAAGAATCTCTATAAGAACATATTTATCCTCTGAAGAGAAATAATCTTATAATTTTTATATAAATATTCACCCTCTTTATTCATAAGGATGCAAGCAAATATGTATATGAGCTATTTTACTATTTCCAAAGGGCTTACAAACTGAAATGCTGCTTCTAATGGTCCTTGAAAAACAACTGCATAAGTCTGGGTCATCTGATATAACTTAGAATTTTATGAACCAGAGATTCTCCACAACACGAGACAATAGCATTGCTTTATTTTGATCTGTAACATACTCTTTGGAGAATTATCTGAATGTATACACTCTACTATTATAAAATCTATGGGGAATAGGGCAAGAAAAATTGAAAGTATTTGTAACATCTACAAGTTAAGGGGGGGTTTTTTCTTAATTTTTTTCTTTGCATCTCATAGACTTACCCAAATCACTCCTTTATTATAAGTTTGAGACATCTAATGTCCATGATGAGTATAAAATACTGTTATAATATTAACATTAAAAATGTTTCAATATTTAGGCTTCCGATAACATACTGTTATCATCTCCTATATCAATAGGAATAAGAGAAAATAGTTTGAGCATGTCATAAATTTATTTACAGAAAAAAAAACTTTATAACTTATACATACATTTTTTGAACTCAGTGTATTGTGGGGCAGATTATGAAAGCTCCCTACCCACTATACATTTCTCCCTGTTTCCCACTCATTCCCACTTTTATGCTGGCTCCATAAACTACTTTTGAACAAAACATATGCTACGTTGGATAGGGCAGTTAAGAGCCACTGTTGACTTATCTCCACTGTTGACTTATCTCTTCCTGGCAATCTCTGGTAACAGGGCAGAAAGAGAAGAAAGGTCTTTATTGTGTTAAAGTGATGAAATTGAAGCCTGCATCCATTACATAACATAAGCTTTCAGTCTTAACACATGTATAATATAAACTAAGGACATGGAGACAGAAGATGTGTAAGACCGCAAGCAGAATATGAAGGGGTAAATTTACAAGCTGTAGTCTGTGATGGACTTGCAGTCAAATTCAGAGAAGTCCAACCATCGACAAGTCCACCATGTTGGCATGATGTTAGGGGTCAGGACCTAACTGACCTGGAAAAAAAGAAAGTGAAGAGTAAAACAGTAAATACAAGAATCAAAGAAATGTTCTCTGAGAACTGCCTGTAATGATGGCATTTCTTACTGGAGCTACTTTGATGTTCCGAGAATGGATTGAATTCTTTTCAATACACAAGAGCAAAAAGAATTCAATCATGAGCTGAGGAAGGGAAACTAGAAGTTATTCCATCATGGAAACCATAAAACATTCTGGAATGTGTAGGAAATAGTGGCTGAAGGACACAATCCCCGGGACAATCCACCAGGCAGGCAGGTAGAGGACACAGGAGAAAGGGCTCTGGTGCTGTAATATTTAAGTTTGGATCATGGCTCCACTCCTAGCCCTCTGTGCGACCTAGGTTATTTAAGCTGAAATGTCATGTGAGAGTTCCAGTGCACCTGCAGTGCAAGATCATTGCAAGGACTGAGTTCATTTGCACAGAGCATGATCACAGTGCCTACCACAAAGCAAAGCAACAATTGCTTTTAATAGTCCAGTGGAATAAAAATGCTGAACACCACTTTGTATGACAGACTATACAAGCAAATACTAAAATTTAAGAACAATTGACAGCCTTTAAACCATGGTTTAATATTTTAAGGTGAATGAAATACTTTCATAGGCTCCAAGGCCCCAGAACAATTTGTGTGTTTCAGTCAGATCTCAAATGGCTACACACAGAAGTCTTTATTTTTTAAATGAGAGACCTGATTCATTCTGATCTCATGGCTTAAATATTCCAAGGTAAAACTTCAACTCACTGTACTATAGTGGCAATTATTTGGAATGAAATAGTTCTTAGATTGTAGAACTATTATTCAACTTTAGCTCAGTGGCATTAGGTGTTTTCATTCCAAATACAGAAAACATAAGTGACAGATGACTATCTGATCTGATTTCCATCCTGAATTTATAAGATAATTTGACAACAAGGAGCCCAACAAGAATAAAGCATACATCAAAATAAGGAAGGTTGCACTATGTACTCCATTTTTCATGCACATCAAATTATCCTTGACATAAGAAACTTGAGTTTGTTATTACTTTTTCTCTTCTACCATGTTGTCTATTCTATTTTGGCATCCTTTATCTTAAAAATAATAACATCTACTTGTATCAGGAAATTGAGGGCTGGGGATAAAGCTCAGTGTCTCAGTGCCTGTCTGGCAATCACAAGGTCCTAAGTTCAATTCCCAGTACCAAAAAAAAAGAAGTCAAAGGGCTAGGCATTCACTCAATTATTATACATTTTATCATTCTTTCTATTAATTAATAATGAGGATGTTTAAGCTTCAAGTTAACAATCGCTAGAAACCACAGTACCTTATTTAGAAGATACATCATTCAGATTACAAATTGATGTAATGAATTCTAATGAATACTTCCTCCTACATTGAAGCTTAATCCCTATTCAGAGTGGATTAGTTAGTATTTAAATTTATCATAGGATCAAGAGTGATTAGTGGCCTATCATAAAAAAGAATGTTATAAAATTCACGGTTCTTTACCACATGCAAGACTGAGGGTGAGCTATTTAAAAATTTTTGAGGATGGTGCATTGCACTGATAATCTTGCAAATGATGGCCATTTCCTGAGGTGTTCTGCCATAACACTCAGCCCTAAAAGAACGAGGTCCACTTCTACAAAAATTACTCCCTAAGGAATAAAACAACTGCATGCTAATGTTTTGCTACATTCTTACTGTCTGCATTCTCACTGAATGCTCAGTTTCACAATGTGGACTCTAAGTCTCCTTTGCCTGCAAGATTTTGTTGTTGTTGTTGGTACTGGGAGTTGAACTCAGGACCTCGCATGCCAGCAGGTACCCATGCCGCTGAGCGATATCACCGGCCCTTTTTTACGTATGTAGGTACCGGCAGTCGAACTCAGGACCTCGCGCTTGCCAGGCAGGTGCTTATGCCGCTGAGCTATCTCACCAGCCCTGCCTGCAAGATTTTGTAAGAAGCTTTTGAAAACATGAAAGCTCCTGAAAGACTTAGCTCTAAGCTTGAAGTTTGACTCAAATGAATATACCAGAGATACGGTTTAGTACTTGAAATTGCCATGTTTTGTTTATATCCTCCCAGGATAGGTGTAAGACTGAATTAGCTTTGAGTGTACATAATGCACAACTCAGAGATACCAAAATAATCAAAGCAATAATAATACCCAAATGCCAGCCTTGCTTAGAATGACATTCTGTTTCTGGGAACAAAACTGATAATGGCTCCTGACTAATCACCCTATGGCAGTATGGTGGGCACACATGCTTCAATTCCTCTCTGACTCTTGCCTGTCTTTGGAAGGAGTCCCCTTGGAGCAAAACCCCACTCTGTTTTTGCAGTTCACAAAGGCCCTCGGCTCTGCTGCTATTTCTCCCTGGATCTTCCAGGTTTGGGTGCTTGCTTACCGTGCTTCTGGGGAGCCAGGTTTCTCTCCCCATGAGGCAGGAGCCAGGAGCAGGGGAGAGAGTTCACGTTGTTTCATTCTTTTTTTCTGTGCTGTGGACCATCTTTCCAACTTCTCTGTAGCTTCTAATTTTTCCTGTCAGCTGCAGCCCAATTCCCAGTGATCTACTTCTCCTTTTTTTTCACCAAGTTATTGTTTTCAAGGGTCTGGATTCAGGATCTCAGAAAGGCTGAATTTTGATACAGGTCACCACTTCATCGTTTTTGTTATAAATTATCAATGGGTCAAAGAAAAATCAAAGGGTAAATCACAAAGTACTTTGAGACAAATATAGAAATAGAAGTAATAGCATAACATACAAAAAATATGAGATACAGCTTAAACAGCACTAAGAAGGACATTTCTAGCTATAAATGCCAATATTAAAAAAGAAAGATCTTAAATCAAAAACCTAAATTAAAACAGGAAAAATAGGACAAATTAAATTTAAAGCAAGATAAGAAAGAAAAGAGTAAAAACTTGAGAAAATCATTGACACTAAAAGCTGTTTGCTTAAAAAAAAACAAACAGGGCCGGTGAGATGGCTCAGCGGCATAAGTGCCTGCCTGGTAAGCGCAAAGTCCTGAGTTTGACCCCCAATACCCACACACACACAAAAAAAATTAATTGACTTTTAGCTAAATCAGGAATCACATACACAGAACATTAAATTACTACAGTCTGAAATAGAAATTTACAGAAATTTCATAGAAATGACTTTATAAAAATAAAATGACTATATAAAAATAAAAAGAATTATAAAAGAATTGTATAAACAACTGTGTGCTAACTAATCATGTAACTTAGACAAAATGGACAAATTTGAGAAAGATGCAAATTATAAAAACTAATTCAAAAAGAGGTAAGTCATTTGAATGTACCTATAATAAACAAAGAAAGAGACTTAGTCATTAAAAACAAACTACAAAGAAAATCCCCAGCTCAGATGGTGAAATCCAAAATGTATTTAAAAAAAAAAATTAAAATGCCTCCAAAAAATAGAAGAGGAGGGGAAACTTCTCAATTGATTTTATAAGGCTTAGATTTCCTTGATGCCAAAACTGAAGATCTATAGATTAAGAGTTCTTAGAATATTAATGCAGAAATCCTCAATATAATATTAGCCAACTGAATCTAGAAACATATAAATAGAATTATGAATCATGACCAAGTAAGATTTATCCCATCAGTGCAAGGTTATTTTAATACCCCCAAATAAATTAGTATAATGCATCAAACCAGTAGAATACAAAAGAAAAATTATATAATCATCTCAGTAGATGCAGAGAATTTGCAGAAATAATCCAACCTCTTTTATGATTAAAAAAATCTCAGAAAACTAAAAATAAAGTTCTTCAATATCATAACAGGCATTTGTAATTAATCCATAGCTAAGCTTATACTTAATAATGAAAGACTGGATGTTTTCCCCTAAGACCAAAAGCGAGACACAGATCTTTGCTATCACAACCTCCATTCACTATTGTATTAGAGGCTCTATCAGGGCTGGTTAGTCAAGAAAAAGGAAATAAAAAGTGTCAGTATTGGAAAAGAAGTAAAACCCTCTCCATTCAGAAGCAATACAAACTTAGATACAGAAAACCATAAAGAATCCACTAATAAAACGTAAGGACTAATGAGCAGTTTATTAAGTTTGGAGAGTGTAAAAGGAAAACACAAAATTCAGGGCTGAGGATGTAGCGCAATGGTAAGAGTACTTGCCTAGCATGTACAAGGCCCTGAATTCAAAGCATAGCATTTCAATCTGTAGATAGAGAGAGAGTTAGAGACAGAGATAGAGATAGAGATAGAGATAGAGATAGAGATAGAGCTGGAGATAGATAGAGAGAGAGAGAGAGAGAGAGAAATAGCATTTCTAGACACTTCCAATGAAGAATCCAAAAATGAAATCCCATTGACAATAGCATCAAAAAGGAATAAAATATTTAGATAAAAAGTTAACAAGATAAGTGAAGAATTTATACTCTGAAAGTACCAAATATTGTTGAAAGAAATTAAAGAAGATCAAAACAAATGGAAAAATATACCATATTTATGAACTGAAATACTTAACAGTGTTAGATGTTAATACTCCCCAAATAGACTCACAGATGCAGTTCAACCCCTGTAAGAATTCCAGCTGACATCTTGCTAGAAATTAAAATTCTTTGGAATTGTTAAGGGACCCCTGATATCAAAACAATCTTGATAAAGAACAAAGTATGAGGACCCACAATTTCTAGTTTCAGGAGAATAAAAAGCAGTGGTAATAAGGACAGCAGGTATTGGGAAAAAGATAAATGTAAACTAGTGGAATAGAATTGACAGCTCAGAAATAAATCCACACCTAAGAATAGTTTTTTTCAACAAATGATTCTGGGATAATTTGATAGCAACATGCATAAATCAATGCTGCAAACTTACCTCACAGCATTTACTATAATTTACTCAAAACAGATCAAAGACCTAAACATAAGAACTAAAATTACAAAGCTTTTAAAAGAAAAGATAATAGTAAATATTCAAAACTCTGAATTTGGTGAAATGTTTTCAGATATGACACCAAAAGCATGATCCACAAAAGAGAATAGATAAATTTACCTTCATTAAATTAGAAATTTCTGTCCTTAAATGATGTCATCAAGAAAGTTAAATGAAATAGAAAACATGTATCTGTAAATCATATGTCTGAAAAGTGATTTGTATCCAGAATATATAAAGAACTCCTACAACTCAATGTTAAAATACAGTCCAATTTACAAGTGAGAAAAAAAAAAAAGATCTGAATACACATTTCTTCAGGGGAGAGATACAAATGTAAAATAAGCACATGAAAAGATGTTCATCATTAGTAACCAGGAAAACACAAACCAGGAAACCAGAATGAGAAACTATTTTAAACCCACCAAGAGGACTAAACCAAAAAGTCACTTGAAAAATGTTGGAGAAGTTATAGAAAAATCAGAAGTCTCATGCACTGCTGGTGAAAATCAAAATATGCCACTATTTTGGAAAATCCTCCGGCAATTCTTCAAATAATTAAACATTGAGTTGCTATATGACTCTACATATTCCAATCCTCTACTCAAAAGAAATAAAAAGATGTCAACCCAGAAACTTATGCAGAAATATTTATAGCAACATTATTAATAATAACCAAAAGTTGGAAAGTATCCAAATGTCTATCAACTGATGAGTAGATAAACATATGTACTACATCCGTACAATAGACTATTACTTGGCCTTCAAAAATATGAACTGCTGATAAATGTTAGGACATGAGTGGACCCTGAAACATTACGGTAGCTGGAAGAAGCCACTCACTAAAAAAAGCACATGTGATACAACCCCTTTTATATGAAATTCCAGAATAGGGAACGCTATACATATGGAAAGTAAATCAGTGATTGCTTAAGGCTAGGAAGGCTTGGAGATGAAGAATGGTAACTATAGGGTGCACAGGTTTTTTCAAAACAGTAAGAACATTCTAAAATTGACTGTGGCAATGGTTGCATATATTTTTGAGTATATTAAAGTCACTATTTAATAGGTACAAATAGTATCATACAAAACTATATCTCAAAGTTGTTAAAGACAATTAAATGTTTCCTTTTTTCTTGAATGTCTATGTTTGTGGATTCAAAAATGAACAGTATTTAATATGTCTCTGAATATGCTCATTAATCTACTTAATAGTAAGGCCAAATGAGATTACTAAGTCAAATAATTCAAGGAATTGCTTAACATGTTATTTTGATATTGTTCTTTGCCTGAAATTGTTAGCTTTAAACTAATTAATTTTCTTTATATTTTTCCCCAGCATGAAACTTGCTTGTCAATTTTCTTTCAGTTATTCAACAATTATGTGGCAGTGACCAATACCTTATGGTAGATAGGTGATAGATGCATATGTACATACATGCATACATACATACACACTTGGATGGATCTTATTCATTCTGTTTCTCTGAAGAACCCAGACTAAAACAATTATTAATGGGAAAGTCTGGTTTCACAGATTATAGAATTAACAGGAAGTAAAATAGAAAAACCCAGTATATTGGCTTCTTTTTGCTGTGGTAACAAATTACCAAAAATAATACCAAAATTACCAAATTAAAGCAACATACATCGATTACCTTAATAGTTCCGGACTTAGACAAGAGGCATCCCTAGACAAACCAACCTCCTGGCAGGGTTTTGCTCCTTTCTGAAACCTCCAGGGGAGACAATTTCTTGCCTTTTCTAGAGACTGCCTGCATTCTTTGGCTCATGGGTGGTAACCTTCCTCTTCAAACCCAGAAAAAACTTTTGATTCTTCATCACATCACATTACTTTGACTCTAACTTTTCTGCTTCCCTCTTCTGCATTTAAGGAGGCCTAGCGATTACATTAGACCCACATGGATAATACGAGAAACTCCCCTTACCTTAAGGTCGGTTACTTAACAACCTCAATTCCATCTATAATCTTAATTCTCCCTTAAGTGTAAAATAGCATATTCACCATTCCAAGGATTTGGACACAAGCATCTGTCGTGGAATATCATTCTTCCAGTCATAATTGGCAAGTGTAGAAAAAGTCTTTTTGTCTTCCCTGCATTTTCACCTTTTCATATTCTAGTATTGCCTGCCCTTTCCAAATAAAATATTTGGGCCGGTGAGACGGCTCAGCAGCATAAGTACCTGCCTGGCAAGCGCGAGGGCCCGAGTTCGACTCCCGGAACCCACATACGAAAAAAGGGGCCGGTGATATCGCTCAGTGGCACAGGCGCCTGCTGGCACGTGAGGTCCTGAGTTCGACCCCTGGTACCCACAAAAAATAAATAAATAAATAAATAAATAAATAAATAAATAAAATAAAATACTTGCACTTAAACTAGGGTTCGATTTCTGAGGAAACCAAAACTAAAACAGTTATGCTTTACAAGATAATTTGAAACACTGTGCTTAGCTTAAAACAAAGCAGAAGAAGCAAATAAAAACAATTCTTTAGGGTGAACATAGTGCTATAGAGTATGGAATGTTATTTGGCAGACTTGCTAATACGTTATTATGGAAACTTACAACAGCTCATGCTGTCTCATGCCTGGGGAGAAAGTGGAAGGCAGAGGAGAAGAAAGCATTGAAGACAGAGAAGGGTTGCAGAGGAAGCCTAGCCATTCCCACAATAATGGCATTAATCCATTCATGACAGCGCAGCCCTCATGACCCCATCATCTTGATCTCTTTAGCCATGGCAGTGGCAATTACATTTTCACATGGGCTTCGAGGAGTCATTCAAACCATCACAATGAAGTACAATGTAATATTTTGATATGTGTTTAACATTATAGAACAGTTCAGCTAAAATATGCCTTTCCTAACTTTTGCTCCATGGTTCTGCCATCTAGATGAATGAAAAATACATTGAAATCCATTTACTAACGATAGTTGTGCTAATAATTAAATGTTACTATCATGTTCTTCTTGGTTCCATGATAAGAGCCCTAATTTCTCAGTGACTGTTCATATGGTGCAATGTTTAGCTTCATTTTGCCCCCCAGTATGCTTTCATTTTTTATTTTTTATTCTTACACAAGTTTGGAGAGAAAAGTCTGAAGTGTAATGAAACATTTTACTCTATGGATTCGGTCACTGCCCATCTAAATAATATGGAAGATGTCATTCAATTACAAAGTGCCTTGCAAACTGATCTCAATCCTAGAAGTTCTGTCACCCAAGCCAGGTTCACTACAAATCCAATGTAATTGGCTAACATGTACATCATCCTAAATAAAATTTTGAAAAACTTAGACACATGGGATATGTTTAAGGAAGCAAATTTGACTTATCAAGGTAGGTGAGGGGTCTGTTGTAAGTAAACAGACTGACTCCTATACTCTCTAATAACTAAATGCATCATGGAGCCAAATGCAGGGCACTAGACCCACTTGGATAATACAAGAAACTCTCCTTACCTTAAGGTCGGTTACTTAGTAGGTCTAGTCCAGGGTACTAGACTTTGGTTTACTGCTGTATCCTAATTATTCAGAGCCATTGGGGAATAAGGATAATGTCCTGAAATGCATTACCAGATCACTATTGAATTCCAAAAAAAAAAAAGCAAACATAATATGACTCTAGTTGTATGTCAAAATATATGTTGCAGCAAAAGGCAAAGTACTGGGCCGGTGAGACGGCTCAGTGGCCTAAGCGCCCGCCTGGCAAGCACGAGGGCCCGAGTTCGACTCCAGAACCCACATATGAAAAAAGGGCCAGTGATATCGCTCAGCAGCACGGGCGCCTGCTGGCGCACGAGGTCCTGAGGTTGACCCCTGGTACCCACCAAAAAAAAAAAAAAAAAAAGGCAAAGTACTATGGCACAGTTCAATTAAATTTCTAGTTCCTTCAATTAACAGGGGAAACTATTTCTCTTCCCCTTTACCGAGGTTTCTCTGCGGGGCTGGAGATGGGCCATCTGGGAGATAGAGCCACATGGTAGCAGGTGGTCCCAGAGATAGACTTAATGTCGGCGAACAGGAATGCCAGAGGACGACGTATGGAAAGGAGTTATGTTTTTTACAAAAGTAAACAGTACACAATATCAAGCTTTGGGGACACTGGTCATTCATTAATTGTAGAAATGGTAAAAAAAAAAAATCCAAATCCAGGACAAGTCGAATATAGAGAGAGAATAAGGACTTTAAAAGGCAAAAAAGCATGAGAGACCTGCTTCTACCTATCTCTAGTTAAGCAGTCATGAGTTGGTTTAGTAACTAAAAAAATTTTTTTTCAGCACTATCTCGTTATATGCAATTCAAGCTATGCCTAATTTTCATTGTACTCCAGTAATGCAATAGTGGAGCATTCACTGGGGTTCTTAATCTGAGATAGAATTTAGAGGGTCCGAACACTTAAATGGCAAAATTTGCATCCTTATTTTCATTAGTCTCTAAACCTCATAATTTCACTAAGTTGTGCCTGTGACAAGCAATAAATCACAGTGCTATTGGGGGAGTCCTGGGTTTTCCAGACGGCCACAGTAGTGTACAACACACTACAGGTAAAGTACACCAAGTAAATAAATTTGAATGGGAAGCTACAGCCCCAAACCTTAGGCTGGATGCGGATTATAGAGCGAATGTGCTACAGTGACGCATAATAAACGCAACCACAGGCGTATTAATTCTGACCAGTGTTTGGCAAAGTCATTTCTTCTTTCTAATCATGTGATAATCATACTCAGATTTTATTAAAATATTAAATATAAGCCAGGCTCGCTCAGTGGCGCATGCCTGTAATCCTAGCACTCGCAGAGGCTTGAGGCAGAAGCATCATAAGTTTGAGTCCTGCTGGAGTAAATTAGTAAGACCCTGCTTCAAAATAAAAACATAACTAGAAAGGGGTGGGGATTTGCCTCAGTGGTAGAACACTCATGGGTTTAGTCCCTAGTACCGAAAAAAAAAATTATAGCCCCGGAACTTGCTCTAAGTGGCATTTGGCTATATATATATAATTTGGCTATGTATTTATTTATTTATTTATTTTAGCTTTTTTTATATATATGTGTGTGGTGTTGGAATTGAATCTAGGATCTCAGGCATGCTAGGCACTGGTCGCACCACTAAGCCACACCTCAGCCCCTTATATAATCAAACAAACAAAAACCTACATACAAAGCTATCTTTCCACATGAAGTTTTGCAATGCATTTTTCTGAATAGACCTTAACCCTTGTGAGTCTCTTTCCTTAATACCTCAATCACAGTTCCTCTCATAACAACATAAAGCATCATTTGCTCAATTCCAGTATGGAAATCCTTCTTTGCTAGAGCTTCAGCTTGGGTTCTTAAAAGGATGAGAGGTGAAGCCTGGGCCATCTCAGGGATGAGTCACCACCTATTTTAGATCCATGATACTAATCATGGGGACCCCCAGACTATTTTAAGTATCTCAGTAAGATCTACCATGTATCTTCGATTTGCCTCTGAGAAGTTAATAAATATTAGATGCCCGATCCTTTTGTTTTTTCCTGGGGTTACATGCGTCCTTTCAGTATGTTGATTTTCTACGTCAGATAGTCCATTTAGCAGTTATATCCAAGTTTATTTATTTATTCATTTTTGCAGTACTGGGGATTGAACCCAAGGTCTTTACACTGAGCTACATTCCCAGCCCTTTTTTAACTTTTTATTGGAGACAGAATCTCCTTAAATCACTAACTTCCCTGGCTGGGCTTAAACTCCAGATCCTCCTGCATCAACCTCCCAGAGTGCTAGGATAATAGGTAGGCACCACCAGGCCAGGCTGCAGTTTCCTTTTTAATGTTAAAAGTACATTAAGTGACACCATATGTGTGGCATTTTGTGAGGGTCATGGAAGATTTGGTTAATAGAATAATTGAACAGCAGTGGCCTATGTAGATTTTCAAGAGTTTCAAGTAACTACTGTTACTTCAGGTAACATCTCTCACTAGTTACTTGAGAGAGGTACTTTCTATATCTTAACTAAAAATTTACCCAAAGTAAAAAAAAAAAAAAAAAGATATATATATATATATATATATATATATATATATATATATATGGCAGGGCTGATGCATTTTTTTTAGAAGTCTGAATCAAAAATCTGAGAACAATTGGTTGAATGGGAGCAGGGTAGATGGGTCACGCAGAGATCCCAGCAGGAAGAGGTAGGACGGAGAGAAGATATGGTTGAAATGTCAGGAGTGCAAATGCCACTTTGATCATGCTAGCATTCTGCAGAGGCCCCAACCTGCAGGCAGGGTTAAAGCAGTCATTTTGCTCCTGGTTTGAGCAAGCAGGTTTCCTTTACAGATGTACTATGTTAGTTTGCATAAATTACTTCAGCCTGCTTACCTACTAACACCTTGGCCCCACAGCTGGTTGTGCCGATGCTGGAAAATGTTATAGATTATGCTGTCTTTTGACCAGATATTAATAGAGCTTTCCTCAGCAACCGACAGTGATTAATGAGATGAAAAGACAAAATGCCCCACCTGCTGCAGAAGCCCCAAAATGGAATTAATGAGAGAAAGAGAGAGAGAGGGAGAGATCCTGAAGCTGCTCTGGTAAAGCATACAAGGCAGATCAGCTGCCTGTTTGGCTTGGCTTCTAATGATGCTGTTTGCAAATGAGTTAGTGCCTCCTGAATTAGTATACTAGCAGCAGCCAATTTAAGAGAAATTATATATTCCCACAATAATTACCATGTACACCAAGTACTTTTTACTGGACTATAGATTGTAATCTTAAGGAGGATTAAGAAGAACTGACCTCATCCTCATTACTCCATATTTAGGCAAAATACATCAACTTCAAAAAATAAAAGAAAAAAAATCCCAGCTGTGAGAGCACACTGAGTGGAGACTCCCTTGATGCGGAACTTAGACAAGCCATCCTGGGCTATGAACATTCATATTTAGTTTTTGTGATATTTCCAGAGGAGGAAGTCAATGGGCACCACAGGAATACAGTCACTGGGTCTGCGTCGGAAGTGAGGTGTGGCCCCAGTAGGAGGAATCCTTTTAAGTACATGAATAAGGAGACTTTGCAAGAGAATGACAGTGCATCGTGTATTTCTGGCTCTGCTAACCGTCACATCCTTCTCCTTTCTTCTTCTTTCCTCTCTAATTACTGGGATCCATCCAAGAGGGAACCTCTGGTCCAATCGAGGCATGATAGGACCTTGTTTAAGAGTGGGCATAGTCTCTGCCCTAAGAGCTCTCTCTGCTTTTCCTCTTACCTGTGCTTTGGGTAAGGTATGCTCACCACTGTAAGCACTGTGGCTGGCTGGGGAACCACAAAGACAAGAATAAAAGAGGCTTTTTCATGAGATTTGAGCAAAAGTCACATTTCCCAAACTAAATCTAACACAAAGATCTGTTTGCGATATTAAAAAATACTCTGGATTCTTTTTTTAAAATCAACCTGGCATGTTTCATACTTCATCTTCTTTGTGTACTAGAATGTAAACTCTCTATGGCAAGGAATTTCTCTCTCCTTTGTTCACTGCATGATGTAGCACCTAGGACAGTACTTTGTAGGAAGAAAGCAAAGAAATATTTTGAAAAAATGATACTTAGACTTCCAATCACTTTGTACCACACACACACACAGAGATACACACACGCAAACACATACACACACATGCACACACAAATGACTCCCTTAGAACTATAACATAAAATGGGCCAAATTCTGAAAGAATTAGATATATCTGGGATAGCTGACATTGACTACACTACATCATTAATAAGAGTTGCTTTTTTCCAAAATTAGGTAAGATAGAAAAATTAATGATTATTATGATGTCCAAGGGCTGAAGGAAATATTTATTATGCACAAAATGTGAAAATTTTATTTTTGACCTAATGTGATTTGATGTAGTCAATAAAATCTTAACAATATCTAAGATGTATCATGATCCAAGTTAAGATAGATGGAATATAAACCCCTCCTTGAAGCCCAGAACCTTTTGGCAAAAGTACTGCAAAGATCTTTTCTCTAATTAGTCCTGATAAATTCAATATATAACCAGTTTATTGTCAAGATTTTAAGAGATATGTGGAATATATGGAAACTTAAGTACATGTCTCTATTATGTGAAAGAGAAAATGAACAGATCTTCAGCGGTATTTTATTCCTAATGGGAATTCTAAATATACAGGAGAAGAAATTCCTTTCTTTTATAAATGGTACCTGTTTAAGTTATGCAAGAAAAACTACTTTTATTATAATTTAAAAGTAAACCATTCAGGGCTGGTGAGATGGTTCAGCGGCATAAGCGCCTGCCTTGCAAGCGCGAGGGCCTGAGTTCGACTCCCGGATCCCACATATGAAAAAAGGGCTGGTGATATCGCTCAGCGGCACGGGTGCCTGTTGGCACGTGAGGTCCTGAGGTTGACCCCCCGGTACCCACAAAAAAAAAAAAAACGTAAACCATTCAGCATCATCAATTAAGCAAGTCTTTGTGGCTCTCTGTGAGTGTGGGAATGTGAATGTGTGTGCGTGTGTTGTATCGTGTTTTGAAATGCGTTGCCCTTTGTATCATCGTTCTGGTGATTTTCTTATTTTGGCTTAGATAAGCCAATTATGAACTAATTTTATAAGATGAAATACTTATGTAGTAATACCCCATTACCCATGAGGGATAGATTACAAGATTCTCAGTAGATGCTTGAAATTACACCTAAACTTATAAATACTAAGTAACACTTAACCCTGTAAATACTATATTTTTTTCTTATATGTACATACCTATGACAGTGTTGACTCATAAATTAAGCTCATGAGATTAACAATAATAACTAAAAATAAAGTAGAAAATTATAACAATATTCTATAATATAATTTATGAGAATGTGATCTGTCTTTAAAGGGTCAAAAGAAAAATTAGTATTTTCAAAATACAGCTGAATGTAACTGAAATTGTGAAAAGCAAAACCATGAATAAGGGGGATGAGTTTAGTTAGTTTCTTAAACAAGGAAAATTTAATATAGCTCTAATTTTGTCAATTTAAAGGTTGAAAATGTAGTCTAAGTTACTATTTACCGTCTTCTAGTAAAGTAGAGGAGAATTACCTTTTCTTTCTGGGATGATATCATGGTGTTTTGGAGAAATGACATACTTCCCTAGTTATTCTGCATTTTTATTACTGGCTCAATTCAAGAGAAATGCTTAGAACAATTCTTTCTGTCTCCATATATTTACCAATACTCAATAATCTGTAGTTAGATGTTGACCAACCGCATTGAAGCATTATATAATATTAACATACAAAACTCACTGCCACATTTACTGTAGAAAAGGTATAGCAGATATACTTCTATTACTATGTATTGTTTATATGAAAAATCATAGAAGATAATGCTCCCAGTACCAAAGAAAGCTGCACTCCTAAGAAACTTGCTTTAGTATTTTAAATTCTGTCTTTTAGTACAAAAGACACTGTCGCTCTGAATGCTAAAGAACTCTAAATGCAAACGAGCCACATTTTGGCTACAGGAGTATGGTACTTGTGGTCTGTAGTTAGTGTACCCTACTTTGTCTTCCATACAGTACAGTGGGAAACAAATGGATTCAGAATCGGGAACTGGAAGGAAAATTGCTATATTTGAAACAAATAAATAATCTTCCAAGCATTTCTGGTTGGCTACAATTTAGTAATTATAACACTTCTACCAATAAGAGCAAACTACAACAATCCTCAACTTACAGCATTACTAATGATTATCAGAAATAAACAGCAGAAAGAAAATAATGAGATAGATAAACTATGTGCTGGTACTTTAGAAAAAAGTACTACAGATGTCCAGGTTTCTTCTGGCCATCATGTCCCATTTCCTCTGAATTTGTACCTTTTAGAGTCTTCAAGTTCACATTTTAGAAAGCCTGCGAAGAGAAAACATAAAAGCTACAATGGAAAGACAAAGTTCAATGAATGAGCAAGAGCTCAATGGGCTTCCCTGTGTTTATCCCTCCAGGGTCACCTTTCAACATTTCTCTGCCTTTTCTCCTTTCAGTTCCTCTTGTTTCCCTAAAGTGTGGCCGTCTTTTGCTCTTTTTCATTCAAACCACCACCTATTCCAGCTCTTGAGGGAGTGGCATGAATGGCTTTCATTACCCTAAAACTAACAAAATATAAAGAAGCCTCAGGGGCCAGTGAGATGGCTTAGCGGTGTACGCGCCTGCCTGGCAAGCGCAAGGGCCCGAGTTCGACTCCGGAACCCACATACAAAAAAAGGGCTGGTGATATCGCTCAGTGGCATGGGTGCCTGCTGGTGCACGAGGTCCTGAGGTTGACCCCCGGTACCCACAAAAAAAAAAAAAAAAAAGAAGCCTCCTACCTGTTCGCCCTTTCCTCACAAGTGCAGAAGCACGCATGCAGGCAAGCCCTTTGACTTAGGAGGAATAGTATAGAAGTCAGAACCAGATAAGGAGTACGTACAATTGTGGTGAGATAATGCATAATTTTAGTTCTCAATTTTTATTTTCTATTTTAATTGTACCCAGGGAAACTGCAGCAATTAAAAAAACAAACATTTTGAAAAAGTAACACATTTTAAATCTTCCCAAATTGATAGTTGACTCTACCTACAAACACTTGACTGTAGTTAGCCAAAGCATGGCAGGGAGAATTAACCCTCTCTGACTGAGTGTCAATGGCCTTTCTGCTCCTATGTCCATGGAAACTCAAGGAGATTTGGTAGAGTAAAACAAGAGAAAGTTTTTATAACATCCTTTTTCTCATGTTAGTAGAAGAACATTAATGGCCAGCCCCAAGAGTTGCTAGGCCAAAGAGAGAGAAATATTTGGTTACCTCTCAGGCACCCTTTTTCCTATTTAATATCTACTCCATGAAAAGGAAGCAGACAATTAGAAATAGAATTAGTCATGGTTTTTCTCCAGCGCTATCAATACGAAAAGTTTGAGCCCTCTGTTACAAGACAGAATGATGCAAACCCCAGGATTCAAATAAACCACATGCTAAGATCTAGGCTTTTAAAGAAAAACTGCTGATCCTATTAGTCATCTGCCAATGGTTTCACGACAGTGTTTCCCTGTGAGCCTTGCCTGTAATTATTGTCAGAACATCTTCATCATTCAGCTGATGATAAACTTCTATGGAGGCAGGCTTGATATTAATCACAGATAGTTAGGCTCCAAATTCTACTTGAAAACTCTTACTTGCCCTATCTAGGCTTCTCATTGGAGCCCAACGTATGAAATTCAAACAACCATACTCCTTTACTAAATTCCTCCTACAATTCCACTTAGGTATCATTTTACATGCTTTCATTATTTCAGCAAATATTGCTGAGTATCTACTAAGCATCAGGGACCTATCATTGCTGTTAGTATATTGAGTTAAGTAAGTTTCTCTCTTATGGAATTGACAACCTAGAAAAGATAGAAGCAATCACTCAATAAAATCATATAATCACAAATTGAACCACTACTTAGATGAAAGTAAAATAAATACTACATGAGGATAGTAGAAGCTAAGTACGGCAATGAGGGTAAATCATTGACCAGTCCTGAAGGATGACAAAATGCCCGGATTTAAATCATTAGAAGAAGAGAACAATGGAAAGCAAAGAGAGAATGATAATCTTAATGAGAAGAAATGGATATATTTTAGGAAGCAAAAGGAAGCCCAGGATGCTAGAGGACAGTAAGCAAGGAGAAGGACGAGATTGGAGATGAATTTAGAGAAGTAGAGCAAAACCACTGCATACGCAGCCTTCTTGATCATGGCAGGAAGCTGAGTTTTACTCCAATTGGGAGAAAAATGGAGACCCAGACTAGAGTAGCAGGGAAGATGGAGAGAAAGTTTTGGGCTCCAGAAGGCATTATCCTTCAAGAGAATAAAGGACTTGGGGCTAGTGATTTTAATTTACTCTGACAGAGTCTTCTAGTTTACATAGTGTACACTCTCCAGTACTGCCTGTACATAGAGAAAGCATTCAACTGACTGGGGTTGATTAAGGATTGAAGTTTTTCAAAGAGAACAGAGAAAGACTGGGGAGTGGAGAAAAGTTGCAGTAATGAACCTGAGAAAGTATGCTACATAAAGAAGCAAACTTCAGGTCACAGAGACTTTACCTAGAGGATCCATATAGTGGACAATTTTACAAAGCAAAAAAGTGTACTAATAGTTCGGTCGATTGTCACTGTTTACACAAGTGACAGTACATCTTTTTAAGAAGAAGTTCAATGCCTCTTATTGTGGTATAAAAACTAAAGAATGAACATACAGGGGCTCATGATGCTGAGCACCTGAACAAGTAAACTGGGCTTCTAAGTATCAGCTGCCTTCACTGCCATACCTGCCTCATTGCGATTTCTTACAGATGGGACTATGACCCTGATGCCACATTTCTGAAACACGTGTGCCAGTTGACTGCCTGTGGGTTCCTGTCAATGACAGGCAACAGCAGCAGCTTTGGGATTAGGGAAAATGCAGATGACCTTGCTTTTTTCGGTCAACTCTTCAGCAGTTGCACCCATGGGCAACTAAGAGCAGCTTCAGGTAACTGTGGGCTCGAGGTGTCGGTAGCAGTTTCAGCAGTGGGAGTCCAGACTCCTAGATGGCTCCAGCCCACTGACATCAGCATGCTTCCACTGCCACAAAGGCAGCACCAGGGCCAGGAGTCTAAGGGCAGTCAGTGGCTTCCAGATCTTGAATTTAAAAGAATGAACAAATAAATGAAAACACTTTTTGTGCTGTCCAGCTCCCCCTCTGTTTTCACCTATTTGCTTTCAAGACTTTCCAAACACTGCTGAATGACTCCTAAGTTAAATGCTCTCTGCTTAAAATATTTTAAGGTGACTCTAATTTCATAATTAAACACTTCATGAAAAAGGGTAAGAAAATATGGGGACCAGAAGATGAATGGAAACCACTATTGTTGTGGCCAGATGTTAAATCAAATCCAGAAAAATTAGAAACAACTGTATGCAAGAGTTCAGGACAAACTGAGATCTCAGAATTATTATACCCCAAGTGCCTGTGAATTCACAAAGTGTGGCGTAATGGGCAGGAGTGTGTCCTTCCATTTCCATTTCATATCCAGCAATTTCCTATGATTTTATAGGACAAACCATTCTCAAAGATAAATGTTTTGCAAATTAAAAGTTGTATGAAAAAGTAAATTCTAGAAATTCTCAAATTAATATGTTTCATTTTCAAAGCACATTGTTGAATTCAAAGCTCTGCAAAATCTTAAGTGATAGCCAGGCGTGACGGTGTATGTCTGTTATCCCAGCACTCAGGAAGCTGAGGCAGGAGGATCACCACAAGTTTGAGGGCAGCCTGAACTACGTAGCGAGTTCAAGGCCAGCCTGAACTATATATCAATACCTTATCTCAAAAACAAAACAAAAAATCTTAAGTGATAAATCTGCCTAACCTAATTCAAATATTTTTCATACATATGATGAGAACTCACTCTCTCTTTCTCTCTGTCACTCTGTCTTTGTTCCTTTTCTCATAACACCTAGTAACATCCCATTTAGCACCCCATCAAACAAATATTCTGCGGAATGCACTTTGGGAAACTCTACTGTGAGGGAAGCTGCCCATCTGGTCTGTCTATTCTGGACTTTCAAATCTCAACTGCAGTTGGCAGTGCAGCACACTTTGACCAGATATCTATATATAAAATGTTCTAGAAACTTGGAAAGCAGCAAAAAGATTAGTGGGAATGATTAAGCCAACACTGTGAAAACAAATAATTTCCAGGTTAATAGTTTCATTCTATATACACAAGTGCAGATTTCCATATACATACACAAACTCTATATGGGAAGTTTGAGTTCTGATATCATAAAACCTTCAGTAAAATATTTAGTGAAGTCAGTGCCTCTTGAATGACCAAATAAATAAATGACCAAGAAATTGAGGTAGTTTTCAACCTAACCTGATACATTGTTCGTTAATTCGTACTTACCTCTTCCCGTTAGTCTTTTTCACTCAGCAGACATCTAACCGTGCTTTGCTCTGTACCAAGTCCTGTTAGATGCTGGGTATATAAAGATGAATAGGACAGAGTCACTACCTTCCAGGAATTCAGGCTCATGATGAGGGAGAGACAGAGATATAAAGAGGAGGCACGAAGGTAGTGCGCTTAGGGAAGTGCGGTTCGCACAGTGCAGGAACAATGATAACAGCACATCTAAAACCACTTTGCCTGCACTGTGTGTGCATGCACAGGTGTGCAAAGGAGAGTGCAGTGGAGGAGGTGTGTGCAGGAAGGGGATGGAACCAGGGGTTCTCTTTCAATGTTGTTTGCAGTGGCCAAAGTCAAGCCAGACAGGAGCAAGAACACCATGTAGGAAAACAATAAGAACCCGAGTGTTATACAAAGCTGCCTCTGAGGTAATAAAGTAGGCACGTTTCCTGTGCCAGCCTCCCCTTTAATGGAGGATACAGCTTACCTTAAAGAAATGAATGCGTTATGGAAGAATTTCAGATCTCAACAATGGCACTCAGCTACTTGCCTACGCCACACCCCGCACATGCCCAGTCAGCTCTTGTGACACCTGCTGAGCATGGCTGCCATACTCAGGCTTCCCACACTGAAAGCAGAGTGCTAAAAAGGACGAGGACTCTGGGAGTGGGTAGGAAGAGCAGTGCACAAACTATTCCCCGAAATCTTGTGTTTTTCCTGTAACCCTTTCTTCCTTCGTTATCCCCTAGATCCAGCCAGACCTTTCAGATGTTTCTGATGTCACCTATCAGCCCCCTCTCGCATTTTGCTCAGGCAGCAGGAAGAATTTGTTATTCTATATATGGAAACATAAAGAAAATTTAGAGCTTTAAAATATATCTTAATGGATATTATATGTAACTATTAATATTGATATTAAATATTGTCATAAGTAGACTCTAACAAAGTTCTCATCATTGGACAAAGATCACTGCCTCCCCAAATTCCGATCACAGCCTAGAAACATTTCTCCAGAAACTGACTTGTCTGCCAAGGGACAAGCAGGTGGCCAAAAGCATAACTTGTATCTGTATTAACAGTATAACATCTCAGATATTAAATCTCTAATTGATATAGATCTTAGACATAGATATGAATAAATAGATTCCAAAAAGGCAGCTCAACAAACTCTATGCAACAATTATGGGGACCTTCACTAATAAAAATGTGAGGAAAACTCATGAAATATAGAGCCTTTCCAAATGAAGAATTGCTCTAAAAAGCGCAGTTATCTATAATATGGCACCTATAAAGATGATGGTAATTAACCACAAGCAACCAAGAATATGAGTTGCAATTTGTAGCATATAAAGTACAAATGTCAGTTCTGGAAGGAGTTTTAGAGATTACCTACTTTAACTTCTTTTGTGGGGGGCACATACTGAGGGATAGGGAAGTAAATCTTCTGTTGGGATCATGGGCAGTATACAAATTAGAACTCATGTTTCAGTCTTTTTATGGACCATGATGGGCTGCCTTCTATGTTCTTCTGAGGTGCCATACTGTTGAGCGACATATCACTTCTCAGTACAAAGCAGCCATCAGACCTCCTAATCCCACTTCTCTTTTACACAGATATTACCATTTCAATGTGTGGCTTCTCATTTTGCTGAGAGGTTTTTCTTCCTCACCCACCCCCTCCTTAAATCAGGCAAAGAGACAAGTAACTGACTTCGGTTTTCAAAAATGTAACCCACAAGTGCATAATTCTTCCTGTCAGATTTCCTTTTCTGCAAGTTGGTGAGTTTATTGTGGTAGCACTCAAAAGGCTGAGCCTGAAAAGTTCTATAACATATGGCATACATTTAACATGGCTTGTGAATTAAAAATAACAGCCTGCCATCTGCCTCTGCAAGTTGATTTTATCAAAGTCTAAATGAGAAGCTCAAAGACGTGAATGTTGTCAATTAAAATAAGAAATACTCAAGTTCAATACAGTGACCAATCCGTGCCTTTTTTTCCCCTTGCACTGGCCTAAAGTTATCCATCCTCTCCACTCCTACAAAATGAAAGAACTGCCCAATTTTCAATCTACAGAACCATCTTGAAATCATTACATATTGTTTCTTTCCTATCTTCCCCAAAAAACTTTTGTCACAAATTTAGCTTCTGCGGTTACCTTCCTATAGGAATACTTATGTGTATATCTTTATGAGATTAGTAGACTCCTGGACAATTGATTACAGTTTATAAACTCTCTCTTCTCTATAATATCTGATTTCTTTCTTCCTAAACTTGAGACTCAATTAAGTAACAGATGTTGGAGTAAGGGTTTGAAGACTTTTTATTATCACTCAATCTTACATTCCCCAGAAATTTCAGGACGTGATCTAAACTACTAAAGTCTAGCAGAAAACCACACATTAATTTAGTTGCATTAACATTTATTAGGAAACCATACCAGGGACGTCCCTGGAAAGGCAATGGTGAGGTGCAAGTTTCAAGACAATTTCTGCTTTCAGAAAGATTATTCCATAGTTGAGGAGATACAATTTATGGCCAAGAAACAATTTGTTATGAACACACCTTTGTGTAGTCAAATCCTCACCTGAGTGTACTAACAATAAATGCAAGAAGAGCTGTGACAAAACGGTTCTCCTCCTGAGTCCCTGTTAATCTCATATCAAAGCACAGAAGTTTATCTGTATATGTGTTCATTTTATTATTGTGCAAACACTTTGTGTATAGAACAAATAATATACAATCATTAAAATAAAATATGATCATAAATCAAATTTATAAGTATTTTATGAAAGCTAAGGGGATAACTATAGAAAATGTGAATCGAACTATAGAATAATTTAAATAAAATAGCTAAGTCTAGACAAACTTGGTTGAAATTTGACTAGGACAGTTTTACAGGAACTTGTAATTTTTTGGCTTAGATTTTAAAAACAAGTAAATCAAAGTACAGTACAGAAATTCCATGAATTGGGCTGGTGAGATAGCTCAGCGGCATAAGCACCTGCCTGGCAAGCGCTGAGGTCCTGAGTTCGACTCCCGGAACCCACATAAAGGAAGAAAAAGGGGCTGGTGATATCGCTCAGTGGCACAAGCACTTGCTGGCAAGTGCAAGGCCCTGAGGTCGACTCCTGGTACCCACATTAAAAAAAAAAAAGAAAAGAAATTCCATGAATCAAGTGTCGTAGATACTAACATTGAGAGCAAATTTTGCAGTGATTCAGTAAGTATTTTATAAACATGACGGTCAGGACTCTCTGTTCAAGTTATGCCGGTGGCACACAGAATCACTCATTTGGATTCCAGCCTGAGCATTGCGTTAGTCTCCTAAGGCTTCTGAAACAAATTACTAAAATATGTGGCAGCTTAAAACAATAGCAATTTCTTTTCTCACCGATATGGAAGCCAGAAAGAAATCCAAAGCGGAGGTGTCGGCAGGGCCACAGTTCCAGGGGAGAAGTCCCTCATCTCTTCCAGCTTTCTGGTGCTCCTGTGTTCGGACCCTCAGCCCAGGCCCCGCCTGTGGCTGGATGCCTCCATCTCTGCCTCACTTTGCAGGTGACCTTGCAGGTGTCAGCTCTCTCCCTTCCTCTTAGGATGCCAGCCATTGGATTCGGGACCCTCCCCAAAGCCAAATAATCTCATTTCTAAATCTTTAATTTAATTATATCTGCAAAGACCCTGATTTCTGCAAATAAAGTTATAGTGACAAGTACTCAGGTTAGGATTCTGACATATTTCAGGGGAAACACTATATAATTTACGAGAAGTACATAGGCCTTTTTGCTTACAAATTATAAATTCTAGAAATTTGTACCATATTCTAGGAATCTTATTTACCAAAAATAAAAAAAATTCTCTGAAATTTTCAATATGTGTACTTGGTTGACTGCATTTCTCTTACTCTGTACCAAATCTCTCTCTCTCTCTCTCTCTCTCTCTCTCTCTCTCAGTCTCTCTCTCTCTCTATCTCTCTCTCTCACACACACACAAATATATGGATATACATGTATCCATATGTATATTTTTCCTAAATCAGATTTTCTAATATGCAAGAATTCACTAACTTTGATGATTTCATAGACAAATCATTCAAAAGCAGTTTCAAAATCTAATCTGAGGTCTGAAAAGAAGCAGTGTGAATTGAATCTACTATTTTTTAGTGTTAAACATTCAATATTCTTCTGATTATAAATCTGCCCACAATTCTAAGAGTCTGAATAAACTGATAATTACTGATATTAAATAAAAGAGGTATCTAAATGTTAAGAATAACAGTACATATTACTCACCTTCCGTCAAACCAGGAAAGCATTCAGTGATGAATATCTTATTCATTCAAGGATAATAAATTTTACCTAATCAAGAAACTCTTTTGGAAGAATGCATGCTCAAAATACCATTAGTGGTGATGCAAGAAAAGAGCTCAAATGACAAACTGTGTGTATTGTAAAGTGAAAACCCACACCACAGGAATGTCCACATATCAAATAAATCAATGCAAGCAATCAATCATCTTAATGAAAGCCCATAGTTAGCAGGCGTAAATGCCAGTGTGCTTTCTTACAATTACAAGCAAAACACCCCGATTCTGGACATAAGCAATTCACTGCAGTTACACACAAATCAACCTCAATAGCACGAACTAAATACAAACATAATTGTTGTTGGTTAAACATCTACAGTCTCCTCATTTATCTTTCAAAAATAGAGGAGTGCTGGAGGGATTTTTCTACCAGTAATTAGGTGCTTTTTCCCCTAAAAACCCATCAATAGCTGTTTCAAATAAAATACTGCCTTCTGTTCAAATCAGTATAGCTGAATGAAAACCAAGACAGAATATAAGAGTAACAAGATGGTTCTTGAAACAGGTGTCCAAGACATATAAGTTTAAGCCCAAATTCTAAGTCCTCCACATCTGATAAAAAGATTATCATTCCTATGAATTAGTTTCCCATCAACTCCAATAGGTCATATCTGATGATTTTGTCTATTATAGATACTGGCTGTGGCTACAGAGACACTTCATTGTGTAAGGCATTCACCACTCTACGTGGGATTAGAGTGAAATTCAATCACCAAATTCAGCTGGGTTGAAGTTATATGCTCAGTAAGACCCTGCATTCATCTGAAGGTGTGGTTTTGCAAAATTAGCTACCTTCCTTGGCTGTATCATTTATATTTCGGTTGGTTCATCACACCTGAGATTTTCTATGTCACTAATGCTGTCATAACCCCATATGTATGTTCAGTACATCAGGTAGAAAACTTGTAAGAATTGACAAAAACATTTTAACTCCAGATTATAATTTAAGTAACCAGATTGACTAAACAGTAGGGAGAATCTATCAGATTATAGCTGACCTTATGTCAGTGAAATAATCCGTTGACAAAGTGATTTCTCTTAACCCAGTGACTTCAGTTGTGTAATCTTACTCACCTAATGAGAACTCCTGCCATGAAAATGAATTTCTTTGGTAAGATATTCTTTGAATATCTTTGGATTTAGGCTTCTACGCTTTGTCCACTCATATGCTTTGTCATTTGAAGAAGTTTACAGTGAATATAAAACATGGATTAAAAAAAAGAAAGGAATCCACATTGCATCTATTTAAGGGCAATATTGGCATCTCAGAAACATATTCTATAAATCTACCCTCAACATTTCCAAGAGGATTCTTCTGCCACTCCAAACTTAATCTTCAGACTCTATTTATTCAAGAACAATGAAACCCTGTCAAGCAATTATCTTTGGTCAATGACTATTCAGTTACTTACACAAAGATCCAAAATAAGTACCAGTTACTATAGAACACTTATGTGTAATTCAAATCAGAAAGCCAGCACTTCTAAAATTTTGTTAACGTTATGGTGGGACTGGGGGAGCAAATGGGAGGGTGGAAGAAGTGCACCCCACTGCAGGACCACCATAAAAATGAGGGCAGAGGGAAAAGATGCAGTGAGGGAAGGAAGCATAAGGTTTCAAAAATCTATCTTCATTGAGAAATCTACGCTGAGAAATACATAAAGACTATAGGTGGCTGTTGTAAGCCCTCTGGTTCTCTTAGGAATCCTTCACTTGGCCCAATATTCCCTCAGGGACAGTTTTTGAGAAGTAAAATGCCTCCAGGGACAACTCCAGACATGAAAATGATTACTTTTCACTGTAGAGTTTGCTGGCTGTAAAATTGGCAACGGTTCAAAATTCTTTTTTTTTTTTCAGTCATAATCTAGCCAGATAAAATTTTGTCCAGGATAAGAAAAGATACAACAAATGGCACAAGAATTTTGCATAGGAGATAGAAGATCATGCCAGCTGCAAAACTGAAAATGAAGCTTGTTGCAGGGTCACTGTCTATAACAGCAATAATTAAAGATTGCAGTCACAGAAAAGAAGTCCTCAAAACCAATCACAGACAAATAGCTATCAAAGAGCCCAGAAAAATTTTAAAAAGTAGTTTAAATATATGAGGTTTGTTAGAATTTTCTATGAACCAAAACAACAGAAAGATGGCCAAAAACAATACTAAAAGTAGAAAAAGTGTTAGCAGAGTATTTTGTGTAAATATTATTTAGTAAATGTCTTGTATAGATCACATACTCTGTTACAACTATTCTGCTGTCCCAGTAATATAAAAGTAATGACGGTGCTGTGTTTCAGTACAACTTTGTTTACAAAAGTAGCGTAAGGTCTGGATTTGGCCATCTATCTATAGTTCACCACCTCCTGAATTAGAATGTGAACTTTTCTGGATTGTATACCTATGCTCTGAAATTTTTTCTAATGATTCAGATGGTTTGTTTTGAACTTCCTACAAAAGTATACATGCTATCAGATAAAAAGACTGTATTTTGTCTTTAATTATCAATATTATAAGTAATTTTTTATGTGGGTACTGGGAGTTGACCTCAGGACCTTGCGCTTGCCAGGCAGGTACTTATGCCACTGAGCTATCTCACCAGCCCCTTTTTTTCCTTTATGTGGGTACCGGAAGTCGAACTCAGGACCTCACGCTTGCCAGGCAGGTGCTTATGCCACTGAGCTATCTCACTGGCCCTATAAGTAATTATTAAAATTACTACATTATCTAAAACTTAGTTCCACCTTTGATTCATACTAAATACTCTATAAGTATTTTATTTAACCACAATTTTCCTATCAATAGAATAGTACTATTTTTAATGTCTGATGATCTTCTCATTAATTGGATCTTAATACAAAGATTTCAGATAATATTAACTTTGAAGTTGGGAGCAGGGAAATGTTATCTCCCAGCAAGATACAGTAGCTTTCAGTGGAACAATTTTTTCATTGAGAGTATTTTTGAAATTTGAATTAAAACCAGCAACAACCACACATCTGTCTGAAAGTGTGTGAAAGCAGTTCAGGAATCCGGTTCTTAGGGACAAACATTTGAGAAAGCAGGAAAGAGGAGAAACGTGAGCTGATATGTTCTATGAGCTACTTTACCGCCCAGGTACTTCTCCATTTTTGTTGCAAGTGAGAGTCTGCAAATCTGGGAAGCAGCACACAGCTAAGCGGTAGAAAAGCCAGAAAAGATTTTGAAATTCTCATGGGGCTGAGAAAATAAAGTGCAGGACTTTCATTACAGCTAGGATATATGAGCAAAAGCTCAAAGGGAAAGAGAGGTGTTGCAATGAGCCCGGCATTCAACAGGGTTTCACTTGAGCATTTGTTGAGCTCTTCTACTGCGTAATTAAAGAAATGAAGCAAAAAGCCGAGTGGAAAAGTTCTGAAAACAAAAGATAATTTTCATCAGTCTCACAGTGATGACAAAGAAAACTACAGTGGAGAATAGAGAGCTTTTGAAACATGCCAGTTCCAGAGTGTGGCATTTAAGAGCACAGCATGTCGGGAGTGGAAACAAACCAGAGTTAGACCAGAGATTGACTCAGCCTCGATTTACCTCGACACGAGTAAGTTCATTTCACTCAAAGTCTTCATGATAGTTCAGAGAAGGCTCTTTAGTAGAAAATATCATCTAGAACTTCTATAACTTTATACAAAGTATGCATTATAAATAAAAAATCACCAGGCATATTAAGTGAAAGAGCAAGAGAAAAATCAGACATTAGGAAAGGATTCAAACCCAAGTCAAATAGTAGTAGAGTTACAAAATATGGTCCCTAAATGTAATTACTATGTGTAAGAACACAAATAAGATGCAAAAATTCATAGCAAACTGTAAACTATACAAAGGAATTGAATATTAACCCAGTGACTGAGTGTAAAAAAATAAACAGGGGGCTTAACAACAAAAAAGACAGGTCAGGAAATAACACATGTAAACTAGGAAGGTGAGAGCAAAAGATAATCAGAGTAAAGCATAAAAAGACAAAGATGATGACAATATATTTTAAAAGTAGGAAAACAGAGGAGATAGTAAAATGGTCTATGATATGTGTAATTCAAAGCAGAACATGAGGAGAGAGAATAAAGACAGAAGGAATACTTAAAAAAATAATGAACCAGAATACACTAAAAAGGACGAGTAATCAAGGCACGGATTTGAAAAACAAAATTCCAAGCAGGAAATGAAAGAAATGAAAAAACAATCACTCTAGGAACAACATAATGCAACTCCTGAAAACCCATATGTGAGGAAAACCGTTGCTGAAGTAAAAGGCACATTACTTCAAAGAAAAAAATAAATGAGTAAAATGATAGCTAACTTCTCCATGGAAACAATGGAAACAGAATGTAAGTAAATGGTATCTCTATGCTTACAGTTATTGAAAGTAATGGAAAGTAACTGTAAACATAGAGCTCTATGCTCTGTAAAATATATCATTCAAATGAGAAGTGAATAAGAAAGTTTGTATTTGATATAATCCTGTACCTAGGAAAAAAATTTTTATAATTATGCTTACAGCTTAAATATCCTAATTAGAAGTTTAGCTCATAAAATTGAGGAAGAAAACAAAAACTCTGATTTTATGAAGTTTATAATAGACAAACCTTAAACCTATGTCTTGTATGGAACTGGATACTGGGCCAAATAAATCACAACCTCACCTCTGAAATAAACAGAAGTAGCTGGATCCTGGAACAGAAGCAAATGCCAATGGTTATCCACACCCAGAGGATATCTCAGCAAAAATAACTACCCACTATAATCAGCATGCAAAACACAGCACAGAAAACAAACAAAAGAAAAGAAACACAAGAAAACAAGCCAGCAAAATGGCTCCCCAAACTCCCAACACACACAAAATCAATCCAGATTTCTTTGAGTGCCAGGAAATCTGAAGCCACACAACAGAAATGTCTGAAAAGATACCAAGAGAGGTAACAAAAGAGATCAATAAGGTGCTTGGCAAATTCAAAGAAAACATAACTAAAAGGAGATGAACCTAATGAAAAAATAAAGATCAGCAGGCCTACAGAAGACACTAAAAAAAAAGCTAGTGGAGCTAAAGAAAATGAGGCAAAACATTAATGTCAAGCATAGAAAATAATTAAAAGCAAGGGGCCGGTGAGATGGCTCAGCGGCGTAAGCGCCTGCCTGGCAAGCGCAAGGTCCTAAGTTCGACTCCCGGAACCCACATACGAAAAAAGGGCCGATGATATCGCTCAGCGGCATGGGTGCCTGCTGGCACGTGAGGTCCTGAGTTCGACCCCCGGTAACCACAAAAAGAAAAAAAAAAGTGTAGGCAACAGAAGCAATAAATGTGAGGAGCTGGAGATCAAGTATGGAGAGGCCCCTTAAAACCACTAGAAAACATGAAGATGGATGCAACAGCTGCCAGATGATGTGAAGAAAACTAATCTAAGAATAATTGAAATCAGTAAAAAATCACTAGACAGCACAAAGGACATAAAATTATTTTTACAGAAGGAACAGCAGAAAACTTTCTAAACATTAAAAAGTCAATAAGATTAAATCAGTAATAAAAAGCTTACCAGGTAAAAAAAATCCCAGGACCCAAAAGATTCATTGTTGAATTCTACAAGAAATTAAGGTAAGAAATAACCCATTACATACTCCTCAAACTCTTTAATGGAATTGACAGGGAAGGAGCACTGTACTTCAAAAATTGCTCTTGGAAGCTAGCATTACCTTGACCCCAAAACCAGACAAGCATCCAACCAAAAAAGGGAACTACAAGTCTTTTGGTGGATATTTTGGGGTCTTCTATGTAGAGTATCATGTCATCTGCAAATAATGACAATTTAATTTCTTCCTTTCCTATCCTCAATTCTTTTATTTCTTTCTCTTGTCTAATTGCTCTGGCTAATATTTCCAGAACTATATTGAATAGGAGTGGTGATAGTGGACATCCTTGTCTTATTCCTGATTTTAGAGTGAAAGCTTTCAGTTTTTGTTCACTTACTATGCTGTTGGTTGTTGGTTTGTCATAGATGGCTTTTATCAGATTGACATAAAGATGATGACATCTATTTTGATTTTCTGTAGGGTTTTTATCATGAATGGGTGTTGGATTTTGTCAAAAGCTTTTTCTGCATTTATTCAGATGATCATGTGATTTTTTTTTTTTTTTGGTGGGTACCGGGGGTCAAACTCAGGACCTCGTGCGCCAGCAGGTGCCTGTGCTGCTGAGCGATATCACCGGCCCTTTTTTCTTATGTGGGTACTGGAAGTCGAACTCAGGACCTTACGCTTGCCAGGCAGGAGCTTATGCCGCTGAGCCATCTCACCGGCCCGGTCATGAAATTTTTGTCTTTGGCTCTGTTGATATGGTATATTACATTTATTGATTTGCATATGTTGAACTATCCCTGCATTCCTGGGATGAATTTCACTTGGTTGTGGCATATAATTTTCTTGACGATTTGCTGCTTTCTGTTTGCCAGCATTTTATTGAAGATTTTTGCATTTATGTGCAAGGGAGACTGGCCTGTAGTTCTCTTTCTTGGTTGAGTCTTTCTCTGGTTTTGGTATCAGGGTAATACTTGCCTCCAGGAAAGGGAGTATTGCTTTCCTTTCAATTTCATTAAAGAGTTTAAGGAGTACTGGCATTAAATCTTCTCCAAATTTCTTGTAGAATTCAGCTGTGAATCCATCAGAACCTGGGCTTTTCTTTGTTGCTAAGTTTTTAATTACATTTTCAATTTCATTGACTGATATTGGGTTATTCAGAATTTTTATATCTTCTTGATTCAGCTTTGGCAATTCATACATATCTAGTAATTTGTCCATTTCTTCTGTGTTTTCCATCCTATGAGAGTAAAGATTTTCAAAGTAGGTATTGATGATCTTCTGAATTTCCACCAATAACAAATGCTGGAGGGGCTGTGGGGAAAAAGGAACCCTTCTCCACTGTTGGTGGGAGTGTAGACTGGTACAGCCACTGTGGAAATCAGTGTGGAGAGTCCACAAAAAACTAGGATTAGAGATCCCATTCCACTCAGCTATTCCCCTTCTGGGTATCTTCCCAGAAGAATTAAAAACATCATACCACAGCAATACATGTGCACCCATGTTTATAGCAGCACAATTTGTAATAGCTAGATCTTGGAAACAACCCAAATGTTCATCAACCAAGGCATGGATTAAAAAAAAATGAGGTCTTTTTATACAATGGAGTACTACTCAGCCATAAAGAAGGATAAACTTGAGACTTTTATAGGTAAATGGTGGTAACTTGAGACCGTACTCATAAGTGAAATAAATCAGACTCACATGTGTAAACATTGTATTGTCTCCCTGGTGTGAGAAACTGAAAGAGTAAATAAGTTCTCAAATGTACAATAGATATTGTGAAATAGGAAGAAATTGTTCAAAAGGAAAAAGGAACTAGGATGGGTGAAAGGGGAAAGGACAGTAGGGAAAAGAGGGAAAATGCAAGTCAGTTATACTATTAATGTCTCTTAGTTTATTAAAAAGGAAGGTTTATGCTAGTATTGATTGGAGAAATTTTTTTGCCTATATCTTGTACCCTGAGCTAATTTAAAGATAACAACTACCTTAACAATAACATGCAATGTATAACTATATTTTTATTCTCCTATTATTTTGTTATGAAATTTTGTTTTACCTTTTTTCCATAAAATAAAATTAAAAAATAAAAATAAAAAAGGGAACTACAGAGCAGTATCTCTAAGGAACATAAATGCAAAAATCCTCAACAAGATACTGGTAAACAGAATGTAACAAATCATCAAAAAAATCATACACCATGACCAAGTAGGCTTCATCCAAGGTATGCAAGGATGGTTTTACATATGCAAATCAAGACCCAGAGCAAGAGTTATACCTCCAAAGACACGCCCACAGTCACTCTTGTCCTCCAATCAGGCTCCACCTCTAAGAACACATTCAGCTATGGACTAATGAATGGATTCACTCACTGATGAATACAGTTCACCACCACCATGATCCAGATACCTTCCGAAAACCCCACCTCTGAATACATGAGACTTTTGGGGGACATTTTAGATCTAAACCATAACAATAATTCTAGGCACATTTTTTCTCATAAACATAAATTAAGAAATATTAAATAATGTATTAGCAAATTGAATCCATTAATATACCAAAAGAATTACCAAAGTACATTTATTCCAGATATGCAAGGTTGATTTAACTTTCAAAAAGAATCAATGCATTTTGCCACATAAATCAATATGCAGGATAAACAATTGGATAGCTCAACAAATACAAAACAAATATTCAAGAAAATGCAACATTTATTCATTATTTAAAACTTAGCAAATTAATAATAGATGGAAACTTCTGTTAAACTAATTTTAAAATTTGTTAATGTTCATAAACATCATACATAATTAAGAAATATTAAAAATTTCCCCTGATGTGGGAGGAGACAAAGACTACTTACTCCATTCACTGCTTTTATTCAAGATTTTATTGCAGGAGGTCCTCGACCTCCATTTTCCTACCTGGGATTCAGGTACAATGGCTGGAGCTCTGGAAGCCATTTTAGACAAAGACCACATTGGCAAATCAGAGCAAAAATATTGAAAAATCCAGTAAATCATAAAGTCATCACAGAAATCTGAGCTGGATAACAGAACATTTTTAATGAGAAAATTAACTTAAATCATGTTTAAGTCATTAGTACATGGAGTTTACTACAATTTGTGGCAAACATAATCCTGATACATCAATCATTTATCCAGTTCAGGACTTCTATGACCCAGCTTTAAAATAATACTTTTGAACCAATGTTGATGGGAAACATCAGTTGCTCGGTATATGATTTTTATAGTGCTAAATCCTAGAGGAGAGATGGAAAATTTTTGTAGATTTTTTTCCGTTACATATTAAACCATTAGGTCAAAAGCATCAAGAGTAGGACTGAAATCATTTCATTGCAATGACTGCCTCTTTCTTTGAAAGTCTCTCTTTGTGGAGGCAATCCTCTCCTTTTTCAGAGACTCCAGATGGGAACTTTCCTTAGCATTCAAGTCCCATGAGTTATTAGCTTTGCTATAGGGTATGTAGAATAAATAAAGGTTAAAAGATCACAAAAATGAAACCATATGTCCAAACATACTGCATATGTGTTGGCAGGGAGAATATAAGTGTTAAGACAGATCATATTCTGCTTGCCAGAAAATTATATAAAAGAAAAAAAAAAGTAAAATAGCTCTTATCATTTCTGTTGGGCAGCTTCGCAGCCATTCTCCTGCAGCTTAAAAAGTAAATTTGGCCAGTGCATCAATTACCATCTTATTTCTGCTCCTTCCTTCTTACATGCCAATGGCCATAAAGAGAAGATTCCAAAAACCTTGAACACAAGGAACTAATATTTTTTGCAAGCATGTTATTCTAAATGTCTCAAAAACAGAACGCATAGAATTCCTTTCCTTTAACCCCAATAAGCCATTTTTTTTTCCTAAAATAATCTTTTGTCACTGTGGAGCATGATCTGAAGGACTTAATCAGCTCTAAATAAATCTTCCCATAGCTCTTATATTTGCTCATCACCAGTGAAGCTGTTGCTTCCCAGTGTGTGATGTGACTCAATCTACCAGATAAAATGGGTCAAAATTGAGCCTACCCAACTAATTCTTTCTAGTAGATGAGTTTACTGAAGCCCAGTCTTCCTAAGCCAAGCCATTAGCAGTGGAACAATCAGAGAGAAAAAGGAACTAGGATTTTCATGGATTTTCACAAATAAAAAGAAGATCATGCAATGACTAAGTCCAGCATGGCGGCTTGAAGGAGATGGAAGGTCATGTTGAGGTCCTGCCTTCCAATGAGTAATGGACCAGAGAAGAAATCACCTTTGAAAATGAGTAGATATCTACTCAAACAGATTTCCCCATGGAGTCCAAGAAAGTAATATTTCCTAAGGAAATAATGAATTCACTGTCAGTGAAAACATACAGAGAATCAAAAAAGAGGAAGTTAGCTTGATATCAAGAGAATTATCAAGATAGAATTAAACTTGAACAACTCACTTTCTAGATTCCGATCATCCCAACAGTGACATTTGGATGACAAACAATGTTCAGAGACCAACTATGACATACTCATAATTCAGACTTTTCTGGGAGATGTAAGATAATGATTTGAAAGGAGAAACACCTCTGAAACTACTGGACTTTTCTATGAAAGTTAAAATTCCACCCAGAAAACCTAACAAATTAAAACTAAAGTTAACCCAATTGCTTAGAGAAGAATTCTTATGCAAAATGTATCTGTTTCGGAAAGCTTCTAGTCAGTACCTGTAATCACAGAAAAAAAAAAAAATTCTCCAGAGAATATTCCGTTGATCCTCCCAGAAAATGAGATAAAATATCATAGTAATAAGTAGTTTCTAGATTGGTTCTTTTGAAGTTAGTGGTAGGAATCTGTCTATTAATTATTTGCCGAGATATTTTACCTAGTTACTTTCTGAGGTTCAATAATTCCTGACTACTCAGTACACTTAAGCAGGAAACATAATCTGGGGTCTTAAGCCAACTGGTAAATCATCCGCTTTTAACCAGTGATGCACAGTGGGCATAATTTATCCAGAGCCCAGTTATACACTCTGGAGACAACTGACCTAATAAATTACGTTTGTTGTGAAAATAATACATGGGGTGTTACAAAATACAAGTTAAAATCTCCTCCATGGCCTGCAGGTCATTCTCTAGAGATAGTTACTCACTACTAACAAATTTTACTTCTAGATATTCTGGAGACATAGATGTAGATGTAGGTGTAGGTGTACATATAGATGATGCAGATGTAGGTGTAGATATCTTAAGTGGTACATACATGCTTCTATGTCTTAAGGTGACAACACTGTACAATGTCCTTTAAAATATAAAACATCTAGTCTACCTACACTGTTTCTTCTCCACTAATTTCTCCACCTCCTAATTTTTATTTACAATTTTGGTTTAAGTTACATTAATAAATTTAGACTTCCACTTCCTGATTTACTAAGCTTATAATTTGTTGGCTACCTCCTTGGGAAAATAAGTACCAATGATACCTTAAACTTCCTCCCACAAGTCTTACCTTTATCCAAAAGTGTTAGTTATAGTATTATTTTAAGTTGTCAAGATTCATATTTATATTCTCTAATCTAAGAATAATTGTTTTTATGTTCTACAAATTATAAATCTAAGAATTAAAATCTCATACCATTTACAATACTGTGAAAGTACAAATATTTTAATTATATATGTGCATTCAAATATAAATAAAATAAAGCTGCAATAATTATATAAAAGCTAAAATAATTAAAGTAATATGGTAGTATCAGGGGATATAAGATCAATGGAAGAGAAGAAAAAGTCCAGTAATCTACACAAATACTTTAAATATAGTTTAAATATAATGGTATACCTATATGGTCCAAGTATGATAGAATATAAAATGGCATAATTTCATTTCTGTAAGAAAACCAAGGATGATATTATCCATATGTGGCACAACAAACAAACCATTTGTAAAGGTAGCATATTATATAAAATATATCATAATGTATAGTGAAACAAGGTCTACATAGGTAAGATATATAAAGTGTACAATAATGTATACTGTTCCATTTAAATATAATTTAGGGCTGGTGACATAGCTCAGAGGCATAAGCGCCTGCCTGGCAAGCACAAGGTCCTGAGTTCGACTCCCGGTACCCACATAAAAAGGAAAAAAGGGCCGGTGATATGGCTCCGCGGCACAAGCGCCTGCTGGCAAGCGTGAAGTCCTGAGTTAGACCCCCGGTACCCACACACACAAAAAAATAATAAATAAATAAATATAATTTAATGTTTAAATGTAATTTTTAATAATAAACTTAATACTTTTACATTTATAAAAATTATATAGTAAAACCTTATGACAAAAACAACAAGAATGCACGTGCATTTCAGTTAAGTGACAGTTTGGAGAAAGACAGGAATCAAAGAATACTAAGACGAATTCAATTATGTCCACATTTCTTACAGTTATGGTATCAGAAACAAACTTGGTACAATGTTAAATTTTAACATTTGATAAAACTGACTGTGGATACATAAAGGTTCATTTTATAATCCCAACACTTCTATTAATAATTGCAGCTGGTGTTAAGCCTTCAATGTGCTCATTTGCAGCCTACTTTGATTGCATTTGTCCATCTACCACTGAGGTAGAAGCTGTAATCGTCCATATTGAAGAATGTGAAAATTACCAATTAAAGAGATTAAATAATTTTCCCAAGCATAAGCAGTCCCTTGATGGCTATCCGATGCCAAAATCTGCTTTATAAAACATTCTGTTCAGTGGCCTTTCTATGAAATATGCAGCTTTTTTAGACATGACACAAAACTCAAAAGCTGTGAAGAGAAAGATTGATATATTTTGACTATGTGAAAATTAAAATTTCTGCCTGTGAAAATTACCACAAACAAATGACTAAAGAAAAAGATTATCTTTTTTTTTTAAAAAAAAAAAAACTCTATTTTATTGAGATATGAACTACAATACTTCTAAATGCTCCAATTTTAAGTGTATAATCCACAGGGTTTTGCCAACTGTAAACCTTGTGACCACTGCCACATTCAGGATACATCACCATCACTCAGGAAGATTTCCTTGTGTCTCCTCAGTTAATCATCGCCTACTGATGTCAGCTCCCCACACTGGCCCCAGGCAATCACTAATGTGCTTTTTGTTACTATCAATAAGATCAGTCTTTTCTAGATGTTCATATAAATGGAATCACATGACACATACATTTGTGTGCCTCATTTTTTAATACTGTTTAGATTCCATGTTGTTTATATCCCTGATTTCTTATTACTGCAGGTAGTATTTTACTATATTATGATGGTTTATCTATTCACCAATAAAAGACATTTGGATTGTTCAAAGTTTTAAGTGATCATACAGAACATTCCAGCACAAGACTTTGTCTGGACGTATATTTTCATGTATTTTTTATAAACACTGGGACAGGAGAATGGCTGGGTCATATATTAGGTATATGTTCAACTCTATAAGAAATACCCAAATTATTTAACCAAGTTAATACACCACTGGATATTTTTGCTAGCAATGTATGAAAGTTCTAGTTAATACACAAACCAGCCAACTTTTGGTTTTGTCAGTCTAATTTTAGTAACATTAATGAGTGTGTACTGATACCCGACTGTGGTGTTATTTTACATTTTATGATGACTAATAATGCTAAATATAGTTTCATGTGCTATTGGCCATTCACATATCTTTTTTGTGAAGCGCTTGTTCAAAAATTTCTTTCATCTTTCTAGCGGATGATTTGTCTTCTTATTATTGTATTACCAGGGTTCTTTACATATTCTGGACATAACCCCTTTGTCAGTATATGTATGTGACTATCTTCTCCCAGTCTAGAGCTTATCTTTTCATTTTTTATTTTAATGAATTCCAATTAACTTTTTAAAAGTTTTATAGTTTGGGCAGTTTTGTGTTTGCCTCCATTTGGGTTGCCATATATTCAAATATGTAGTCCTCTAAATTTTTATAATTTGAGCTTTTAAGTTTAGATTTATGATCCCTTTTGAGCTAATTTTTGTGGATGATGTGAGTTATGGTTTAAGTTATTTTTTCCACATGGATACTCAGTTGTTCTACTCTGATTTGTTGAAAAATTCTCCATGCCTGTACTGGATATCTTGGCATTTGTGTGGGTCTACTCATTGATCTATGTAACTATTCTTACGCCAATAGCACATCATCCTGATGATGTAGCTTTTTAAAATCTTGAAATCCAAATGTGTTCTTTTTCAGAATTGATTGGTCTTTTCTTGCTCCTTTGCTTTTCTACATAAATTTTAGAATTAGATTTCCATCTTACATGTTTAAAGAGGCTGCTGAGATTTTGAATAAGTTTGCTTTGAATTTCTAGATCAACTCAGCAAACCGTCAGTTAACAGTACTGAGTTTTCAGATCCATTACCAAGACTCATTATGCCATTTATTTAGGGCTTTTAAAATTTTGTTCAGCATGATTCATAGTTTTCAGTGTACAGGCATTGAATGTATTTCATTAAATTTATATTTATGGATTTTGTTTTTGTGTCGTAAGTTGTATTTTTAAATTTCAACTTCCAAGTGTTGCTAGCACCCACTTACCTCATATATTGACCTTGTATCTTTAAATCTTTGTCCTCACCTATTACTTTCAGTCACTTCTTTGTAGATTTCTTAGAATGCTCTTTGTTATAAGGTTGTAGAGAAGAGTAATCACTCTTCCTTTGTTCCCATTGGTAGGGAGAAAGCCTTTAATAAACCCATATTTAAGTTTGATGCTAGCTCTAAATTTTTATAGTTGCCTCATTTAAAGTTTAGGAAGTTTGCTTCTAAGTCCAATTTGCTGAGAATTTCTTATCAATAATAGATATTAAGTTTTTGATATGCTTTTACCTATTGAAATAAATACCTGGTTTTATCTTTTTCTATTAATATACTGAGTTATAATTATTTTTAAAAAGTATTATAACAAGCCTACATTTCTGGAATAAACTAGTCATAAGGTAGTAAGCACTAAATGACTATAAAACATTTTCAAATGAAAAAAATACCACTTTTGCTCACTCATTTCTATGTACAGTGCTCTTTGTTGTTTTATATATAGATCCAAATTTCAATTGGATGTTATTTAACATTTAGTCTAGCTTTGACATTAACAATGAATTTGCTCAGCTCTGGTTTCTCTGAAAAACCTGTATATTGATATCACTTTTTTTTTTTTTGTGGGTACCAGGGGGTCGACCTCAGGACCTCGTGCGCCAACAGGCACCCGTGCCGCTGAGCGATATCACCGGCCTCCTTTTTCGTATGTGGGTTCCGGGAGTCGAACTCGGGCCCTCACGCTTGCCGGGCAGGCGCTTAAGCCGCTGAGCCATCTCACTGGCCCCGATATCATTTTTAAATATTTTTCCTGGACACAGAATTCAAGGTTGGCAAGTTTTCCTTTAAGAAATTTTAAAATACATTTTTGTTTTATTCTGAATCCCAGGGACTCTGGAAAGAAATGTGTAGTCATCCTTGTCTTCATTCCTCTGTATGCAATGCTTTTGCTTATTTTCTTTTTTCTGGATTGATTTTCTCTTCACTATTGACCATAGCAATTTGATATTCATGTGGCTTAATGTGCATTTTCTTTTTATTTATCCTTCCTGGGATTTATTGAAGTTTTTGGCTTATTGATTTATCAAATCTGGGAACTCTTTCAAACATTATTTACCCAAGAATTCCCTTCTGCCTTTGTCTTAGTCTTCTGTTCTTCAAAGGCAGCAACTGTAAGAATGTTTTCTGGATATTGTCTGACAGGTTAATGTGGCTCTGTTAAATAATATCAGTCTTTTCTCTGTATGTACTTGAATTAGAATAATTTCTATTGCTCTGTCCACAATGCCACTGGTGCTTGTTCTTCTATAGTATTTAATCTATCGTGATCCTCACCCAGGAAAATGATCATTTCAAAACTTTTTACATTTTCAAGAGGTTTCATTGAGTTTTATGTATTATATTTTGTTCACATTTTCATTTAAATGTTTTGATATGTTTTAAATGTTTTTTTTTATTTTAAAGAAAAAAAGCAATAAAACCAATGGTACAAAATTTCAAAAAAAGATTGTAGGAGAATAAAAATGGTTAGCACATTGCATATTGTTATCTTCAAAGTAGTTGCTCATATTACAAGATATAGACATGAAAAATTGATCAAACAATATAGGCACAAACCTTTTTGTCAATGCAATTAGTAGTATAACTATCTCATGTATATATATACATTTATGTATATATATATATTTGTCCTTTTCCCTTCCCTCTTTTCTCCTTTTCTCCATGCCATTTTCTCTTCTCTTTCCTTTTGAAGTTTCTTCCCATTTCACAATATCTACTTTACACTTTAGAACTTATTTGCTCTTTCAGTTTCCCACACCAGGGAGACAATACGATGTTGACACATGTGAGTCTAATTTATTTCACTTATGAGTATGATCTCAAATTGCATCCATTTCCCTATAAATGTCTCAAGTTTATCCTTCTTCATAGCTGAGTAGTACTCCATTGTATAAAAATACCACATCTTTCTTATCCATTACTTGGTTGATGGGTGTTTGGGTTGTTTCCAAGATTTAGCTATTAGAAATTGTGCTGCTACAAACATGGGTGCATATATATTGCTGTGGTATGATATTTTTAATTCTTCTGGGAAAATACCCAGAAGGGGAATAGCTGGGTCAATGGGACCTCTAATCCTAGTTTTTTGAGGAATCTCCACACTGATTTCCATAGTGCTTGCAAAAGTCCACATTCCCACCAAAGTGGAGAAGTGTTCCTTTTTTCTCACAGCCCCTCCAGCATTTATTAGTTGATTTCTTCATGATAGCCGCTCTTTCTGGGGTGAGATGGAATCTCAGTGTTGTTTTAATTTGTATCTCTTGAATGACCAATGATGTTGAACATTTTTCATATATTTATTTGCTGTTTGCATTTCTTCATCTGAGAAGTGTGTGTTCATTTCAGATGCCCATTTTTGGATTAGGTCTTTGAATTTGGGGTGGTTGATTTTTTTCAATTCTTTATATGTTCTAGATATAAGTCCTTTGTCTGAGAGACAGTTGGCTAAAATTATTTCCCACTCTGTGGGTTGGCTTTTCACTCTGTTGGTGATTTCTTTTGATGTACAAAAGCATTTTAATGAGATCCCAGTTATTGATTCTTTGAAGTGTTTTCCATGTAGTTTGGGTTTTGTTCATGAAGTCTCTGCTTATCCCTGTGTCTTCAAGATTTCTACCTACTTTCTCTTCCAGTAGATTTAGTATTTTTGCTTTAATATTTAGAACTTTGATCCATTTTGACTTTTAGTTTACTTTAGTTTACTGGTGAGAGTCATGGGTCTAGTTTTAGTCTTCAGCATGTGGAAAGCCAGTTTTTCCAGCACCATTTATAAGGCTATCTTTCTTCCAGTGAATATGTTTGGCCCCTTTGTCAAAGATAAGGTGGCTGAGTGTATTTCCAGTTGTGTCTGTATCTTCTACTCCGTTCCACTGGTCCTCAGGTCTGTTTCATCACAGTATAATTTCAAGTCAGGGATTGTGATGTCCCCCATCTTAACTTTATTGCCCAGAATTGCCTTTTCTATTCTTGCTCTCTTCTGCTTCCATATGAATTTTAGGAATGTTTTCTCTAGTTCTGTGAGGTGGGTTAATGGTATTTTGATGAGGATTGCAATAAATCTATATAACAATTTTGGGACTATGCCATTTTCACTATGTTCATTCTTCCTATCCATGAGCAAGGGATAGCTTTCCATTTTCTGATATCCTCTTCAATCTCCTTTTTCAGAGCACTGTAATTTTCAGTGTAGGGATCTTTTACTTCCTTTGTTAGATTGATTCCTAAGTATTTCATTTTTTTGGATGCTGTTGTGAAGCATCCCTAATTGTGGCTTCCCTAATTTCTCTCTCAGTAAGTTTGCTGTTTGTGTACAGGGGTGCTATTGATTTTTGAGTGTTGACTTTGTATCCAGCTCTGCTACTGAATTTGGTTATTACCTCTAGGAGTCTTTTGGTAGAGTTTTTGAGATCTTCTATGTAGAGTACCATATCATCTATGAATAATGATAGTTTAACTTCTTCCTTTCCTATCCTTATTCCTTTTATTTCTCTCTCTTGCTCAATTGTTCTGGCTAATATTTTTTTTGTGTGTGTGGGTACCAGGGGTCGACCTCAGGACCTCGCGCACCAGCAGGCACCCATGCCACTGAGCGATATTACAGGCCCTTTCTTCGTATGTGGGTTCCGGGAGTCAAACTCGGGCCCTCGCACTTGCTGTGCAGGCGCTTATGCTGCTGAGCCATCTCACTGGCCCCTGTTCTGGCTAATATTTCCAGAAATATTTTGAATAGGAGTGGTGATAGTGTACATCCTTGTCTTATTCCTGATTTTAGAGCAAAACCTTTCATTTTTTGTCCATTTAGGATGATGTTGGTTGTTGGTTTGTCATAGATGGTTTTATCAGATTTAGGTAAAGACCATCTATTCCAATTTTCTGTAGGTTTTTTATCATGAATAGGTATTGGACTTTATCAAAAGCTTTTTCTGCATCTATTGAGATGATCATGTGATTTTTGTCTGTGGTTCTGTTGATATGCTGTATTATATTTATTGATTTACATATGTTGAACCATCCCTCCATTCCTGGGATGAATCCCACTTTGTCATGGTGTATAATCTTCTTGATGATTTGCTGCATTCTGTTTGCTACTATCTTATTGAAGATTTTTGCATCTATGTTCATTAGGGAGATTGGCCTATAGTTCTCTTTTTTGGTTGAGTCTTTCTCTGGTGTGGGTATCAGGGTAACACTTGTCTCCAGGAATGAGTTAGGGAGTATTGCTTCCCTTTCAATTTCATTAAAAAGTTTCATATGTATTGGCATTAAATCTTCTCTAAATTTCTTATAGAATTCAGCCATGAATCCATCAGGACCTGGGCTTTTCTTTGTTGGTAAGTTTTTAATTACATTTTCAATCTCATTAACTGATATTGTGTTATTCACAATTTTTATATCTTCTTAATTCAGCTTTGGTAATTCATATATAACTGGGAATCTGTCCATTTTTCTGTGTTTTCCATCCTATGAGAGTAAAGATTTTCAAAGTAGGTATTGATGATCTTCTGAATTTCCACAGGATCTGTAGTGATTTCACCCTTTTCATTCCTCAATGCATGAATTTGAGTCTTTTCTTTCCTTTTTTTTTTTTTTTTTGATAAGGTTGGCTAAGGGTTTATCAATTTTATTTATCCTTTCAAAGTACCAACTCTTCAATTCATTACTTCTTTATATTGTTTTCTTGGTCTCCACTGCACTAATTTCTGCTCTGATCTTTATAATTTCCTCCCTTGAATGGGTGTTTGGTTTGTCTTTCTCTTCTTTTTCTAGAAGCTTGAGGTGTAACTTTAGGTTATTTGTGCTCGTTCTATTTTCCTGATGTGAGAATTCAGCGCTCTAAATTTCCCTCTTAGGGCTGCTTTCATTGTGTCCCATAAGTTCCAGTATGTTGTATCTGCTTTCTCGTTTAGTTGCAGATATTGTTTAATTTCTTCCTTTATTTCATCTGTGGCCCATTGGATGTTTAGGAGGGTGTTATTTAATTTCCATGTGTTTATGGAGTTTTTGCTTTTTCTTTTGCCATTAATTTCCAATTTCATTGCACTATAGTCAGATAATATGCATGGGGTAATTTCAATTTCTTTGCATTTACTTAAGCATGTTCTGTGGGCTAGTATATGGTCTATTTTAGAGAATGTCCCATGTGTAGCTGAGAAGAATATGTATTCTGATGACATTGGGTGGAACACTCTAAAAATATCTATTAAGTCCATTTGTTCACAAGTTTGGCTCAGTTCTGATTTTGTGTCTAGTTGATCTATCTCTTTCTGACAATGGGGTATTAAGGTCTCCTGTTATAATTGTGTTATTGCTTATTTGGTTTTTCATGTCTATTAATAATTATATAGTTGGGTGCTCCCATATTTGGTGCATACATATTTATGATTGTTATGTCTTCCTCTTGAAGTTTTCCTCTAACAAGTATGTAGTGACCTTCTTTATCTCTTTTCATCATTCTTCGCTTGAAGTTCACGTTGTCTGCAAACAGAATAGCTACCCCCACTTTTTTCTGGGTTCCTGTTGCATGGAAGATTGTTTTCCATCGTTTGACTTTCAGTCTATGAATTTCTTTTTGAGTTAAATGTGTTTCTTGTAGACAACATATTATTGGATCTTGTTTCTTTTTTTTTTTTTGTGGGTACTGGGGGTCGACCTCAGGACCTCACACGCCAGCAGACACCCATGCCTCTGAGTGATATCACTGGCCCTTTTTCTGTATGTGGGTTCCGGGAGTTGAACTCAGGCCCTCGTGCTTGCCAGGCAGGAGCTTACACAGCTGAGCCATCTCACCGGCCCTGGGTCTTGTTTCTTGATCCATTCTGCCAGTCTGTTTCTTTTGATTGGTGAATTGAGGTCATTTACATTAATGGTTATAACTGATATGTACTGGCTTACCTTTGTCATGGTATTTTCCTGCTGTTGGTTCCCTGCCTTTCCCCTGTTTACTTGCTTGCCCTGCATGGTGATTTCTTTCTGTTGTTCTTGGAATTGTGGTCATTTTTATCTCTGTCTAGAATATTGTGCAGTACTCTTTGCAGGGTTAGTTTGGTGATCATGAATTTCTTCAGTTGTTCTTTGTCATGGAAGTATCTTATTTCTTCATTAATTTTGAAAGATAGTTTTTCAGGGTACATCAATCTGGTTTGGAAGTTGTTTTCTTTCAGGACTTGAAATACTTCACCCCAAGATCTTCTTGACTTGAAGGTTTGTGTTGAGAAGTCTGACATGACTCTATAGGATTTCCTTTATTCGTGATCTGTTTCTTTTCTCTAATAGCTTTTAATATTCTGTTTTTGTGCTGAATTCTTTGGATCTTGATTATTATATGCGCTGGTATAATTTTTTTTTTTTTTTTGGTCATGGCTGTTTGGAGTTCTATATGCTTCATTTGTTTGTATGTCAAATCTTTATCCACACTTGAGAAGTTTTCTGCCATTATTTCTGTGAAGAGTTTTTTTATGGCATTTGCACTGACTCCAGCTTTCTCATTGACCCTAATGAATCTTATGTGATTCTTCTTTGCTTCACCTTGTAGCTGTTGGATTGATTTTTCATGGTCTCTTGCTATTTTTAAGATATCTTTCTTTTCATGATCACTTGCTGCAATTCTGTCTTCAAGATCTGAAATTCTATCCTCTCCATTCAATCTGTTGCATATACTTTCAATGGAGGTTTTAATCTCTGGATTTCTGTTTGGATCACTTTCATGGATTCCATTTTTTCCTATGTTGGCCATTTTTTTTGTTTCCATCATTTTTCTAAGCTCATCTGTTCTTTCATCTGTGTCTTCTCTGATATCTTTGATGTTAAGCTTCATTTCTTACCTGAGAGATTATTTTCTCTGTATCCTTTTTCACTTGTTTTTCCACTTCTGTTGCTATCATTTCAGAAAGTTCCAGTGTTTGAATTCTAATTTTGTCTATCTCATTAAGTTCTGCACTTGTCTTGGGTGGGCTGGGGGTGTGGGGTTGCATTTTGCTTCTGCATCTTGTCATTTGCTGTTTTCTCTCTCTTTTTTTTTTTTTTTTGGTGGGTACCAGGGGTCAAACTCAGAACCTTGCATGCCAGGAGGCACCCGTTCCTCTGAGCGATATCACCGGCCCTTTTTTTTTTCATATGTGGGTACCAGGAATCAAACTCAGGACCTCGCGCTTGCCAAGCAGGCGCTTATACCACTGAGCTACCTCACCAGCCCTATTTTCTCTTTTTATTTTATTTTGATTTCTATGCTAATGCTTGCCAATTTCTTATGATAGATAGCTTTATCACTAGCATTGAGGCTTCTCTAGATGATGTCTGTTCTTCAGGGATGTCATCTAGATGTAGTTTGTTCTTTATAGCTATCCCAAGAACCTGCCTTCCCAATTTGTAAAGGATGCAAAATTACTCTGGCTCAGCTCCCAATACTTTGATACTGGGTTGTGGTGATGATTATGACCCCATTCAGTCACAGTTTTATCATATAGGGGAGAAAAACTGTTTATAACATGTATGACATCCTGGATAATGTAGTACAGTTAGTAATAATAATAGCTTCCAGTACAGCTTAACTACTGACAAACTATGGTAACCATTAACCTGCTACCTCTGACCACAGAGCAAACTCTAAAGTTATACAACAAAATCAAACATATACTATGCTCTTGTATGCAATGATTTTCCCCTTAGTGAGTTGATTTTACCCTTCTGCGGGGGCGGGGGGTTGTTAAGATGGGTAGGGAGAGGCTAAAGTGATGAATGAGGTCAAATATAGTAGAGTCAAGGCTGGAGGTCAAAGGATGGTCACTCAAGTTTTGAGAAACCAGAGGACACAGGAGGGAAAGAATGAAATCGAATGTGAAGGAGTAATCAGAAAGGGCAGAGACAATGTTTACTCACTTGAAAGTTTAAATTCAAGAAGTAATTGAGGAAAGAGAGAAAGAGGATCAATAGAAGGAAATGAAAAAGAGAGGTAAGAAACCTAAACAATGAAGAAAAGAAGGAAGAAAGAGAAGGAGAATGAAAAAGAAAAGAAGAAAAGAAAGAAAAAGCAGACCAGAGAAAATAAACAAAACCCAAATGCAAAAATAACCACAGAATACAAAACAAAACAAGATGACATCCAATCAGACAGGAAAGGGGTAGCCAATCAGACAAACAAGGGAGAATAAAAGTAGTAAAATACCTCTCTTATTTACAGTTCTGTGATACTGTCCATGTTTAATCCCAGAAATGTGCTGGGTACGGAGCTGGTCTTGGCCTCTCGATGTGGGGCCTGGACTGGTCTTCTGTTGGTGGAGTCTCCAGAGCCCAGCTGCTGGCTCCTCGCTGCTGCTTCAGATGCTTCCACGTTGCTGGTCTCACTGATTACTCCGCCCTCCAAAGGTGTGAGTGCGCCCATGTGCCCCGGCCCACTGTGGTCCTGGGTCTTGGTTCCGGTGAGTCCACCCACCAAAGACATGTGTCCTTACACTCTTCTCACAGGCACCGCCGTCCTGGGGACCTGTTTTAAATGTTTTAATTGTTATTTTAAGGTCTATGTTAATTACATCATTCCTGCCATTTCTGGATCTCCTTTTATTGAAAGATTATATTTTTACTGTTTAATAGGTTTGTTGTCTACATGTCTAATAATTTTTGCCTGGATGCTCTAATTTGCAGTCTGTAATTTGCATTGTTGTAGGTTTGTATTTTGTTGTCTTCCGATATGATATTGAAATCTTTTTGGAAAGCAGACAAACTACAAGTCAGTTTGATCCTTTCAAAGTCCTTTCTTTTAGGATATTCCCAATTATTCTATGGAAGATTTGGCCCTATAACGACTATATGCATCTACCAGGACTACTACTTAGTTCTCTAGAGATAGAATGAGGCTTTGCACTCCGAGTGTTTGAAATTTAATCATCTCCTACTCTGTGTGAGCTGTGGGGGTTGTTCAGACCATATTTCACCAATTATTCTTTACTCAGCCTCATAAAGTTTGGTATTAGTATTAAATAAAGACTTAAAAAGAGATTCTTATCAAAATTACTCTTTTCTCAGTAGTTTCTTGATCTCCAGAACTTCAACCCCCAATACTTTAGTCACCCTCACTTTCCATTTCTAATTCTTCAAACTTACAAGGCAGCCACACCCTGCTGGAGAGTCCCTTCCCTAGAGCAGATTCCAGAATGTGCCCCCGGACTGAAAGTCAGGTGATCATGAGCGCATCTCAGATTTTCCTTCTGCTAAGGATCACAACTATCCAGTATTCAAAAATAGTTTTTCATACACTTTGTCCAATTTTCTAGTTGTTTATAGAGGTAGGGTAAGTCAAAACTCTATTATTCCAACACAACCAGAAATTTCACGTTTTTTCTTAATTAATCAACAATAAAAAATAATCAAGATATATCATGTACAGGTACAAATTCCCTATGATGCATGTGATCATTGTGTATACCTAACATGTACCAATAAACTTATTAATTTTTTTAAAAATTACTCTAAAAGAGAAAATAAACCAAGTTGATGAAAAACCAGTGGATTTATTTCTTGTCCAGAAAAGCAAATGGCAAATATATTATGACCTCATTAGTAATTAAGTAATACACAATATAGTTGTTTCATTTATTAGCTTACCAAGTATTTCAGATGTAATACTGACTCTTTTGCAATCATCAAATACTTAATGCCTACTTAACTTCCAGTCTGGAAAGCTTTTGTGTTCTCATTAAAAGTCATTTTGCCATTAAACACAAGTCCCTTACATCTCTACTGTCTCCTATTTGAAAGAAACTCAAATTTTGACTTTACTCCCGAGATGAAACTCGGGATTCCCATTATCGTTTGAAATTAACGAGTATGTATGATTATCACGCAAACTACTTTTGCCATAGTGATCTGGATTTTGTCCTCATTCATAAAAAGCACAAGTCTAGGCACAACTAAGAACTGAAGGATGAGGAAAAGAAGCATTTCTCCTTGAACATTTAGCTTTTGAATGATATTTTATGTTTAACTGAACTATTTTTTTTAACAGATGCAAGTTTTCAAATTCTTCTCCTTTCTTTCTCTCTCTGTCACCATTGAACATAGTTTGCTGTGGTTTCTCCATCTGGCCTACTCTCTTGAACAAATGTACAAGAAAAAAACCACACTGCAATGGGGGCTAGGGATCTTAAGCAATCCATGCCATGACGCGAACATTCCTGATTTAGAACTTCGAGGATAAAGGGGGTTCCTCGTTCTCACCGAGCTTTCTATCTTTGTGAACATGTCATCACGCCTATTGGGCTCGAAGTTCCTTAAAAAGTCAGGGACAAGATCGTAGGGATTTTCATGCTCCTAGGTTACCTAACTTCCTCTAAAGAAATAAATGAAAAGATGTTTATTAATAGCTTTATCCTACCAATGCTCTTTTACCAAAGTTCATAAAATTTACAGGGAAGTCAAGATTATGTTTAATGCATAGAGTAGATATCCAAGTACAAGTAGGTCTGTACAATTTCAAACCACAAGGACGAGACTTGCAAAATTAAACAAACAACCAACTTTCATCTTAAAATAAATGTAAATTAGCAAATAAAAAGTAAGAAAATGTAATATAATAGAATGTCACATAAAATTCATATATCCAGATATAAAAGATACCCATGTCACATTTTTTACTATATCTAGTTTTATGAGTATTAAATTAATCAAATTATGGATTCAGTCTACTTTGTGAAGAAAACAATTGCAAACAGTAACAATGCAACTGGTTTTCAAATTCTATGTAGGACTTCATTGTAACAATTTTACAACAGGGATACTTGCTAAAATGAAAAATAGGTCTAAATACAATATTCTAATTTCATATAAATTATAGTCAAAGTGTAAATTTTTTCTCAGAACCAACACTCTCTAGATTTGAGATTATTATAAAGATCACTGTATGATGAATACTAAATATTTTGGGTTGTTTTATCTCTTCGAGTCATTCCAGTTATATTCAGAGTCTGAATCTGATGGAATATACCAGAAATCATTTCCATCATACCAAAGAGGTATCAGACCACTTACTATATATATATCCACTGATATTACTTTGTGTTTGTAGGATGTTAAGAATCGAGAATCACCAACAACCATTAATTATTATAGGAAAGAGCCTTGAGTAAATCAACACAAGTCCTTTTCTAAGTGTTTAATAAGAGACCTAACTGCACAATAATAAGCTACATCAGTGGGTTATGTGTTTTGTCCTAAAATTGCTTTAAACCTGTTGTTATCCCCTTGTAGCTGGGAATTTCCTCCCAGAGCAAGGAGTAATTGTTGGTTTCTGAGGGCAGAGTTTATGCCCTGTGTAGCAATAGAGTCTTTATGAGTCTACAATATATAGGACCAAGGTACTCTTAAATGAGGAAAATGGTGAGGTAAGACAGGTCCTTTAAAAAACTAATTTTAGGGCCAGTGAGATGGCTCAGCAGCATAAGCGCCTGCCTGGCAAGCATGAGGGCCCGAGTTCGACTCCCAGAACCCACATACGAAAAAAGAGCTCGTGATATCGCTCAGCAGCACAGGCGCCTACTGGCACGCGAAGTCCTGAGGTCGACCCCTGGTACCCACAAAAAAAAAACACTAATTTTATGCAAGTTCTTGGAAGTGAGTTTTCTGTTTTTTTATTTTAAGACTCTGTTGTATCTTTGCAAACATAATCATGATCCCAACTCCGAAGAGTTTAAAGGAAAAAGTTTTCTAAAAGATGAAAGGAATTATAAGATCAGATTGAAAACACTTGTAAATATACATGATCAGAACTAAGAATAACTGTAAGAGTAAAATATGCAGATAAATAAATATGGGGGGGCTACAACAACAGCAGAAGCCAGAAGGCAGAAGAAGATAGGAACACATAGATTGATATTAATGAATACTAGAATTAATTGTTGAATTAATCCTGTTTTGACTCTGCCTTCTCCATAAAGTAGAATTACCATCGAACTGACAAGTGTAGAGCATATTTTCATTTCTTAACCAAAGTTTTGTGGAAAATTTCTTATGTTGGATAAGACACATAAGATATATAAAAAAGTACACACATAAGACACATAAGAAATAGGCACACACATACACACACTCACATTTTTGAGCTAGCAAGAAAGAAATCTACATGGAGATAAGCATTTAGAACAAACAGGGACCCAGAGACATAAAGCCCACAGGAGCGATTCTTGTTGGCTGAAATTAGGGCATTTTCTGAATCCAAGTGAACTTTTTCATGTTCTTCAAGGCATGAAAAAAAGCAGATAGAAGCACAACACCAAGGTTGTAAGTCAAATAGGAAGCCTACATACACTTAAATTTTAATTCCCAGAAGTGCAAAGCCTTCAGCAAAATTATAAATCAGAAATATATAACCGCTGGTACTCCCCAAAATGGGAGTTGTAAGGAAAGTTTCTTATGTTGGTTCTGGATCTAGAGAGGAAACACCAGGCTTGAGAAGCGGTGGGAAAAGTAGAATCTTATCTCCAAGCATCAGGAAGCTAGTAGAGCAGGGATTTTTTGTTTTGTTTTGCTTTGTTTTGTTTGTCTATTGGGGGTGGGAAGGAAATGGAATTGGGAAGGAACATTCAAAAGGCTTTGCAACTAATAGAAATTTTCTAATGAACCTCATCCAGGTGTGCTTAAACACATAGGTATTTTTTACATCATTTTCTCAATAACTGATACAGAATTTATGAAAGTTCTTTGTATACACACAGCATTTGCTTTTTTAAAAGTCTTAAAAATGGCAAAATACACAGCAAGAAAAGAAAACTGAAATCAAGAGTTTATAACAAAATATGAATGATTTTTAGTATGTTCAAAATTAGCTTCATTACATTTATATGCCAAGCTACTAAGCATTTGTATATATCATCTCCAACATACTATAATATTTTGAGAATTCATAAGTAGAGGAGGTCCAAGGATGTCCTGTTTTCCAAACCAAAAATAAAATAAAATTTATACACAAATTATGCATATTTTGACTCATAACAAAATTCTAGACTGGGTTCTAAACAAAAAAAAATGTTTTACTCATTGAAAAGAAAAAAAAAAAAAAGACCTCTGAGCAGGCATAAGGCACTTACTAGTATAGGTCATATCACAATAACTTCTACTTAGTACGGTTGCCATGTCTTTGACAATGCCCTTAGCTCCAATGAGGCACTTGCCAAAAGACCTTTATCAAGTGAATATTGTCAAGCACTGATAAAAACTATATACTGGGTGAAACATATAGGCATAAACACTCACATTTCAGCAACAGTTCCAAAACACCTTGATTAATAGATCATCAACCTAGAACTGGATCTTACTATTATAGGATGTTTGGTTTTTGTTGTTCTCGTTTTATTTTGTTTTTACCCCTGCCTTGTTGAATACCTGTATTTCTAACAATAATCTGAACAAGAACATAGTGTTCTGACATTTAAAAGTTGCACAAAAAAAAATGATAGACAATATATTGATAGGATGAAATGATTAAGATTCAACAGTATCCTAAGAAGTTTACACCATCATTAAATACCTAAACCATAAAAGGTAACAGAAAATATAAATTATAAAAGCCTTGATTTGACTATTATCTGTGTAAATAATATAAAATAACCAAAAATATGGCTGTTAATAAACAACATGCATATGACCCTCAGGTCTGAGGTGATATGATATTATCTAAAATTTTATTTCTAAGTTTAGAAAAAAATGAAAAAAGAAATATTCTGAGACAGACCATCTGCATGACATAGGACAATTCATCTGACTTCTCTGGGTTCCCATTTCTACTGAACACAAATTTTTATAAAATATATATATTTCTTTAGTTCTGAAATTCTTGAGTTATATGAGCTCCCTCCTGTTCTGTTATGTTCTGTTCTATTTTCCATACAATGCACTTTAACTTAGACCTACATGCCCAAAGTTGTTCACAGAAAGGAAGGAGGACAGAGAAAGATCTGGGAACACTGTCACCTAAGGAATTGCCACTTTAAAGTCCTGAAAAGATGACTCAGAGATGGAAAGGTGCAGTACTTTTGTCTTATTTTTTCTCCCATTTATCTTGAGATGATCTATAGAACAGAGGGTTTTTGTTTTTGTTTTTGTTTTTCTGTTTTTTTGGTTTTCCACTACAGAAACTATCTAGAGGTAGATTTTGGTTTTCTGCTACTGTCAGTGTTGAAAATCCTACATACGATTCCTAATAATACACTCTGCAGGAATGATGATTTTTTTCATCAAGAATACTGCAAAAGTCTTTCTTAGATGAAATGGTAGCTTGAACTTGACCTCTGAGTCCTTTCAAATTGCTTGATTCTATTCTAGAATTAGATAACATAAAATAACGCAAAATACTGGGTCAGAAGATATAGTTCTCAAGTTAGCCTTGAGTATCAATGAAGTAATTTTATGTTGCTGTTTTACCTTAAATGGCAACAAGCTGAAAAGAAAATGAATTTCCATGGATCACTGCAGATATAAAATCCCCAATGATACCACACACAAGTCGTATTCTATCACATCAGTGTCCTGAGACAGAGCTTTGGAAAGCAAGGACCTTCAACCTGTAAAGGATGGTGGATACCCAGCCCCATGTCAATACTCTGCAGTCATTTTGTTCAGGAAGCTGGTGCCTACCATCCAATAATCAAAATGAAGAGCTGTTACAGCCAGAGTAAAGATGGACTTACAGAAGAAAGAAAAGAGATAATTCCCTCCATGAACTGAAATAAAGGCTTGCCAGCGAATTACTCTTCCAGAGCGAATGCCAAACAAATCAAATCGCCTTCATCTCTCTGGGTCGATTTGCTGTTCTTTCCGCTTCTGTGTATTCCCTGTACCTTGTCTTAGAAAACTGCATTTAAAACAAAAAGATAAAATAAGATTTTGGCATCAGTCTCTGTGAAGTTGTGAAAAGGGGCTTCTTGAAGAAGATGCGTGCTGTCCCAGCAGCCTGCAGTCATTTTGATGTGGATAAGGGGTCAACTTTCACCACCAGTAGCAGATGTTGGTGTGATCTGCGTGGACGGCTCGCTGTCTGCAAACAAAGTTCCCATTAAAACACTCTCAGTGTATCTTTCTTAGAGGATTATGTTCATTTAAATTTCTCTCCTGGCTTGTTTCTATGAGATTTAGGGTTGTTACAAAGATGTGTCATGGAAATTTTCTCCTTCCAGCAGGTGCCATCATTAAGTTGGATAAGGATTTCTAGATTTAAGGAGAGATTGGATCACGGCACACAGTCGAGTCTCGTTACTTGACTCTGTAAACAATCAGCCTTCTGTATTATTAATCATCAAGAGGAGCTTTTTCCTTCTGTGTCAATGAAGATGAACCCGAGAAGAAAGCTTGTGCTTCTAGCAAGACGGTAAATGTCACACTTTCTTCCTTTGCAAAACGTAACTGAAATAAACCTTAATAGAACCTCTTCAGCATAAACAGGGAGAACCAGAAAATTAAAATACTGTGGTTTTGCAACACATAGGCCTTAATGAAAGTGTGTACTGCATGTTTGATTACTTACTAGTCCGTGTCTCCTGATTATGCTCTCTGACCTCTTCTGGAAATGAATGCCTCCCTCTGCTCCTTCAGTTTTCCATATGACATGAACATCAAGATAGCTGGAAAAATTAAAAACGATTAATGTGATGTGAGGGAAAATGGAATAGTCTCATTAAGCATAACATATTTTGAAAAACAAACTTTTTATTCCTTCTCTCTCTTTCCAAAAATGCACTAAAAAATTATAAAATGAAGATGAAATAATATGGTCAGACCAAAAGCTTAAGGTGTATTTCAGACTTCCTTTTCTTCAAAGAAAATGATTTTTATTGGTATATTTTAGGTATAATGATCACATTCATTATAGGGAATTTGTATCTGTACATGATCTAACTTGATTCTTTTTTTTTTCCATTCTCCTAACCCTCCTCGACCCCTCTTCCCCTCCTTATTTACAAAAGCTTTGTTTCCATTTTCCCCTTCTTTTCCCATTTTCTTTTTCTTTTCTCTCCCCCCCACCCCATTTCCCCTTCCCCTTTGAACATTTTCTTCCTCTTTCACATATCTATTATATGTTTTGGTCCTTATTTACACTTTTGGTTCTTTACACCAGAGAAACAATTCGGTACTTACATATGTATGTCCGATTTATTTCACTTAAGAGTATGGTCTCAAGGTGCATCAATTTAGCTAGAAAGTTTCAAGTTTATCCTTCTTTATGGCAGAATAGTACTCCATTGTATAAAAAAAAAACATCTTCTTTATCTACTCATTGGTTGATGGGCATTTGGGTTGTTTCCAAGATTTAGCTATTATAAACTATGCCACTATAAACATAGGTGTGCATATATTGCTGTGGTATAATGCTTTTAATTCTTTTGGGAATTCTTTCAGGAATTCTTTTTGCCAAGAAGGGGAATAGCTGGGCCAAATGGGACGTCTAGTCCCAGACTTCTTAATGATGTTTACTTTTACCTTGTCTGGAATCAACAGACTTCAAGGAAGTGGTTACTCTTAGAGAAACCCAATCTAGCCTGGGGGGTCTGGCAAAATGAAGAAAAGGATTCTTAATGTTCCTATTTTGAAATATGATGGTAAGGAAACGATAGATTAGCACTGAGTAAGTGTTTTTGTGGTAACTTCCTCTAGTCCCGTCTTTCTTCACCTGAAAGAGATAAAGAATGTGAAATCTTTGAGACTAGTTTTATGGAAAAACTCATGGGTCCTTTCTTTAGCCCTTAGTCAGGTTCAGTACTGAAATGTGAATTTGGGAAACACCTGGGCCAAAACTTGATTTAGATGTGGGAAGCGAGGCCCACTGAAGTTTGGTGCTTTTCTTGATTCACACAATGAGTAGAATCAGTACTCTAGAGCAAGTATTTCAAATTTAACTTCAAGTATTTGTCCTTAATGATCAAACCACATTCACTGGCAATTACTTAAGCATGGATGTGACCAAAAGAAGCTAAAGTGAAGCTTATCATCCCTACTAAGTTTCTCCTCTAAAGCAGGAAATATACTACTAAGGACTTGGGTTACACAGTCAAAGCTGTTTTATAAAACATGAAAGTGAAAGAGTGAAGTACCTACCATCCAATTTCAGCAGATGATAGCTTCTTAACTTACACTTTGCAGTTCAGAAAGCTTTGCCCTGCTACACTGATGTCTTCCTACCATATGCTTGGAGGCAAATGAATATATTGTTCAAAAAGATTCCTTAGAAAAGATCTTAATGAGGAAAGATGAAATTATTCTTAGGCATTTATATTATCCAGCTCTTATATTCTCTGCTGAAGTCATTAATAATATTTTTCACTGTCTTTGCACAGGGTATCAATTAGGATGCTGATTTCTTATTTAAAATTTTTTGCAATTAAGAGCCCAAGTCTGATGGTGAAGAGGCTCCAATCTGATACTAATTAGCTATGTGACTTTAAGTAAATTATTTAATGGCTATATGCCTTGATTTCCTCCTCTATGAAATGAACCATAGTAATACCCACCTGCCTGTTTGTAAGAGTCATAGACATCCTTAATGCAAAGCTGCTTTATACAGTTAATAACACTTTTTGATTGTAAAATGGTGGTGGTGACGAGGAGGAAGATGGATATAACGTGAGTATGTGTGTTGTGTGATCAGCAAGACAACCTGATCTCAAGATTCTGACGTCTCTTTGGTGAGGTAACCGAGTCATCTTATCATTGCTCAAGTCACATTTGACTCACAACAAGGATTTCTAGGTTGCTCCCTGGTTGTCAGTGGCTAGACTCTTTCTCTCCCTGGTTGTGTAGGGCTACACATTTTCTCAACTATTACATTTCTGTAATCACTGAATTGTAGCTCCCCATCCACCCCACCTCACACCAAACAGAGATGTGAACTGGTCACTGACAGTAACCTAAGGAAAACCTAGGAGGGCCGTCAAGAAGATTTCCGTGGATACACTCGAACACTACACTACTCTCCCAGGCGAACAGTCACACAGGACTGGAGGATGACTCACCTCCTTCGCTTGCTGACTCCCTCCACAAAGGGTGCTGAGGTAAGAGATGACATAAAGACGGTGTTTGGCTGCATGGTACCCTTAACTGTGCTTTGTAAAGAGGCTGAGTCACCTATTTATATTTGCCAAAGTGACTAAAATTACAAACAAAAGTATTAGCCACTTACAAGTTAGTAATGCTTGTAGGAGTAAAAGCTCTAGAAAACAGGAACTGTGACGTGAAGCACCTGATGAGGAAAAAAATTTTATGTCAGGAGTCTACGGTTTAAGGGCAAAGAGAAAATTCATTGAACCTTGATCTTAAAAATAAAATTTTCCATTTCCCTCACCTTTAATTTTATGCTTACATCATGTGTCAATATCTGTTCACTCAAACTCTTAATATCATCATTAAGTATAAAACAGACTTGCAGGATAGGTGAAATGGTGTTAGAATAAAAACAGGGACTTTTTTCCCCAAATCACTGATGAGTTCATGGTCTAATTTGCCTAAATAATTTGCCTCTTTTCCTTTCACAAGCAAATTCTCAACTTCAAAAGTTAAAATTGATGTGAGGAGGCAGTCTTTTCTCCAATATTCCCCAGACTAAAAGCATCAGTCAGGAGTGATGGACAGCTTTAAAAATCAGCATGTCTACAACTTGGTTCATTTCCACTTTAGCCTGTAAATTTCCATCATTATGGAAGATAAAAGTGCTCTGTTAAGGCTTCTGCCTCATTACTGGGGACTTGGAAACTAAGAGGCCATATGTTATGATTTTAATCTTAAATGTCCCTCAAAGGCCCATATGTTAGAGGCATAGCCGCCAGCCTGGCCCTACTGGGAGACTGCTGAACTTTCAGGAGGCGGGGCCTAGTGGGAGGAGGTAAGGTCATGGCCACAAGTCCATGAAGGGGATGTTGGACCCTGGCCCCTTCCTCTCACTGTCTTTGGTCCCTGCCTACCATGAAGTGAACCACTTTGCTCTACAAGGTTCCCATAATGATGCTCTGCCTCACCCCAGGCCCAAAAGCAGCAGAGCAAACTAACCATAGACTGAAATATCTAAACTGGAAACCAAAATAAATCTTTCATTTAAGTAGTTTATGTCAGGTAACTGTTATAGCAACAGAAAGCTGACTAACATACTGCTTTTATGTGAATTTGGCTTTGACACACAATAAAGGAAGTTTAGCAACTTTCCCTAGAGCTCTCAGTGCTCCCACAAGTAATATCCTAAGATCTTTAGGACCTGAGTAATTTGTAAATGCCGTCACAGTAACTCACCTATTGCAGATTATAGTAATACCTCTGAAGCAAGACAAATTTTTTGGTTTTCCATACACTGAAAAAAAAAAAAAACTCTCGTGTATTTTCTCCAAAATTCACTGGCTTGAATTTCCCTAACCTATACATTTAAAGAAGCACAACCTATCTCCTATTTGAACAGTGTGCTCTCCACTTTAATTTATTGTTTTTTTAGTTCCATATTGAATATTTATTTTCTTGGTTTGCCTTTTCCCCACCCCAGTCTGCAACTGTCTGCAGCTCCATTATAAAAGAAAATTACTTGCATGTCTGCTGTTTCTTTCCTGCACTTACTACTTCCTACAACCAAAACTTCCTGAGTTAAAAACTCATCAACAATTGATAAGCAATGTAAATCTTACTTGGCAATGCCTCCAAATGATTTTCCTTCATAAGTTCAATGAATTTCCAATGTTAGTCACACTACAAAATGAATATAAATATGTATGTAGAGGCTTAACTTATAAATGGAGGCTTGTGTTTATATCAGTTCTGAGTTTTCTTACAGATAATTAACTGTATCATTGACTCATTAAGTAAATGTACTGCATCAACTAGTACTGTTCACTCCAGGAACTGAAATGCTTCAAGGATATGAACTTCATCATGTAAAAAGAGCATGTGGCATTGGTTAAATTAAAATTTTGAAGGAGGAGAGAATTTTTTAAATTTTTAATGTGTTAAATGTGTTAAAAGTGTGTTAAAAAGTGTGTTTAATGTTAAAAGTGTGTTTAATGTGTTAAAAGTGAAGGATTTATATATGCTATTCTAGCATTCTAGTTAAAAACTACTTTATAAAATTGCTAAATAAAATAGGTTAAACATTTTATATTAGTTTGTAAAATAGTTCAAGCTCATGAGCAGAGAAGTGGGCAGATAAAGTTTTTAAAAATCACTTTTATATAAATAAAGGGTAATGGCCATTAATCATCATGAATAAGAAATTTTGTTTGTCTAATTGAATAAAAATGACTCACCCTCTTGAGCTATTAAATATATTATTTCTATTCTATTAAGTAGATTTTGAGCAAATGAATTATTACAATATTCATACTAAACATTTCTTTTTGCTTATTTTCAGGAGAACATAATGATTACCTGATGTGATTCTATTGTTCCTTCTGGTATAGAAACTATGAAAGACCCTGGTTCATTGGTCCCTTGATCCTCAATGCCCTTATAGAATTTGTTATAATTCTGTTAGCTAAGACACTTGAAATTCACATTTCATGGGTAGGAAACTCTTCCCCCTACACACACTTTTTTTTCTCAACCATAATTGTGTCAGGGACAATATTTCTTGTATATGAACATTATCAGTCTTCCTCCAAGCTGTAATACATATCTACAGTACTAAAAACAATGTTGCCAACAAAGTGTTCACCCTTTGCCCTCATTCTTGTGTGAACTGTAATCTTTGGACAGTGCTGAAAATGTACCCATTTCCCTGCCTTTTCTGTTATTAGGCATCCTATTTCCAAACCTTATACTTTCAAATCGTCTCAACCCTTCTGTATAATATATGTTTTTAATAACTGTGCAGAGGTGAACTTTTTTAAAAAAAAATCTCCTCCCTTAATGGGAGTATTACATCCATTTACATTTTGTTGTAAATTTAATAGCTGGTTATTTGATCCTCTTACTTGGGCAACACAAGCACTTTTGACTCCAATAATTGCTTTTCAGGATTAAATGCTATTGCTTTTACGTATTTTCATTTGTGTGTGTGTGTGTGTGTGTGTGTGTGTGTGTACTATATGGTACAATAAATATGATGATGTCAATATTATTATTTATATAGGCAGTGTTTGTTTAGAGTAGCCCATGAATGTACAGTGCGCTTTGCTCTACATTTCTACCTACATCTCTTCATATCCTCCCAAAATAATTTTCCTCCTCCCTATAAAACATTCTTTAATGTTCCTCATTATAAAACTGTGGGTGACAAATCTATTTTGATCTCCTCTAAAAAGTAGAATATTTGAAAATATCTTTACTTCAGCTTCATTTTTTTTTTTTTTTTTTTGTGGGTACCGGGAGTCGACCTCAGGACCTCGCGCTTGCCAGCAAACACTTATGCCGCTGAGCAATATCACCGGCCCTTTTTTCCTTTATGTGGGTTCTGGGAGTCGAACTCAGGACCTCATGCTTGCCAGGCAGGTGCTTATGCCGCTGAGCTACCTCACCGGCCCTTAGCTTCATTTTTGAAGAATATTTTTACTGAATATAGAATTCTTTATTGCCACTTATTTTCCTGCATTTTTATAAAGGCATCATTCAATTTTCTTCTGGCTTCCATTCTTTCTGTGGAGAAGTCAGCTGCTATCTAAGAGCAACCTCCCTTTCTCCTGGTTGCCTTAAGGTTTTCTTTTTTCTTCATTTTTTCATTTATAGCAATTTTGCCATTATAACAATCTTAGTCACAGATTTTTCCCACTTCAATTTAATATGGTTTCTTGAGTTTTTATCTTGAGATCTATGATTAGTTTTGGAAATTCTTGATCATTATCTCTTGAAAAATTGTATCTAGTCCATTCTCTTGCTGTCCTCTCCTCCTCCTACTCTGGATAACGTGTATTGTACCTTCCTTTTATGTCTCCTTATAGTTTTCATTCCTGTGATTTCATTGCTTCAGTTTGGATATTCTTTCTCAACTATCTTTTGGATTCTTAATTATTATTCTGTCCAGCTGTGCCTAGTTTGGTATTAAATCTATCCAATGAATTCACAATTTCCATAAATACCTTAAATTTCTCCTATCAATGATTTCCACTTAATATTGTGCTCCATGTTTGGGTTTTTACTTCCTGTAACTTAGTAACTGTCACTACTTTAAAGCCTGTGTCTAAATCTCAATGAGCTTACTTTTCATCTGTTGTATATTATGGCTTTTTGATCATGCTAATTTGTCTTCTTGAATTATGAATTTTTTTCATTTTATAATGAATATTTTATTTAATACAATAGAATCAATTTGAGAACTAGAATGAAGTTATCTTTCTCCAGAGAAGATTTACTTCTGCTTCTGCCAAGAACTAATGGGCATTAGTGTACTGAATAATCTTTATTGTTGTTTGGGGATAACACACCAATTCATCTTTCCTCCTAGGGTACAAGTACTGGGGGGATCCTCCCTGAAGGAAAATGAGCTTTCCTTCCTCCTGGCCTGCACACCGTGCTGACCCTTTCAGCCTAGGGATTGTCCTAAATGATGCACAGCCCCACGGTCCTCGGTCCTCCCTCCTGGGACTGACAAAGACTGATTTTAGCTACTTTCCCAAAATTTGATTTTCCCCCAGATCCTGCTTGATAAGTCTTTATAGTTTTCTTAACATATTGATCTCTTTAAGGATATTTGTAAAGATATTGAGTAGTTCATAAAGTTATCCTTAACAGAAAATTTGCTTCAAATTAGTTTACTAGGAGTATGCTAATTAGCTGGAAATGTTAATTCTCGCTTTCTCAGGTCCAGTTCAAACTTAATTTTTTCTAAAAATCTCTTTCTGGCCTTTTCTGCTTGGCAGAATTCATTTCTATATCCTCTCTATGCCCATATCTTCCCTTTTTAAAGTACAGCTTAGGAATTTCTACTTGTCATTGCAGGCACATTGAGAGTGATAGAGATACAGGTAGAGAGATGGGTGGAGATGCAGTTACAGATACAGAGATGGATCTCCTTCTATAAGAAAGGATTAGAGATAGCATGTTATGGTTTAAATGTGAAGTATTCCCCGCAAAGCTTGTGTATTGAGGGCTTCATCCCCAGTGCAGCAGGTTCCAGAGAGGGGACCAATAGACAATAAGGGTGCTGACCACTGATGGATTCATAGCCGAATGGGCTCTCAGGAGGTGAGCCCAGCTGGAGGAAGCAGGTCACTGGGGCATCTCTCTGAAGAGCATATGTGGCCCCGGCCCGTTGGTCGCTGGCTCTTCTCCACTTCTCTGCCATGAAGGGAGCAACTCTTCTCTATCGCACCATTCAGACATTCCGTTCTGCTTCATTGCAAGCCTAGAGCAACAGAGCCAGCTCACAATGCATTAAACCCCTGGAACTGTGAGTCCCAATATAACTTTCCTTCTGTAAATTGTGTATTTTATGTATTGAAAGCTGCTAACATATTTTTATATTTTTGTCAGGAAGTCAAAAAAGTACACAACAATGTATTTTTTTTATTGAGACCTTTGCATTGCTTTTGCACTATTTTAGTACACTTTCAAAACACACACCCTGAAAATCCTAGTAAAAGAATTTGCAATTGAGGGGGCCAGTGAGATGGCTCAGCGGCTTAAGTGCCTGCCCGGCAAGCACGAGGGCTCGAGTTCGACTCCCGGAACCCACATACGAAAAAGGGGCCAGTGATATCGCTCAGTGGCACGGGCGCCTGCTGGCACGCGAGGTCCTGAGGTCGACCCCCCGGTACCCACAAAAAAAAAAAATTTGCAATTGAAATTCATTGGGGAATATTGTCTCCTCATTTTAATAACATTTCCAAATCAAACTAACATCATGTACAAAGTATTACATGGTATTCTAAATTTGATAGAGATAATTACACCATTGTAATTTTGCTTCAAGACTATCACTACTCTCTACTAGATTACTGGAAGCATAGCTTTCATTCACAAAATGAAAACTCATTCAGCAAATCTTGGGAATATAAAGGTCACTCTTTCAAGATCAGGAGAAAAAGACTTCCAATCTGGGTACATGAAACATAATCTGAAGGTGGAAAAAATTAAAGAAAAATATAGATACATATATATTTCCTCTTGTTTTCTTTCATAAGTCTAAGCTATTCTGTTCCTTTTCAACTTGAATACTTTTTAATCTGTTCCATTTTAGAGTTCTATTCTTCAATTCTCTTCATCCAAAATTTAGGGTGTAACTCCCCAAATGTTCTTGATTATAACATGTTAATGTTTATTGCCTATTTCAAACAAAAATAAATCTTACATGGGTGGAGATGGATAGGAATCTTTATTTTGTGGGAAAGAATTAAAAGCATCATACCACACCAATATATGCACATCTATGTTTATAGCAGCACAGTTTGTAATGGCTAAATCTTGGAAACAGCCCAAATGCCCATCAACCAATAAATGGATAAAGAAGATGTGTTTTTTTATATACAGTGGAGTACTACTCTGCCATAAGAAGGATAAGATCGAGACATTTCTAGCTAAATGAATGCACATCGAGACCATGTCTTTAAGTGAAATAAATCAGACACACATGTTCAAATATCACATGGTTTCTCTGAAGCAAAAAACCAAAAGTGTAAATAAGGGCCAAAATAATAGATATTGTTATTATTAATAATAAATAATAGACATTGTGAAATGGGAAGAAAATGAAGAGAAACAAGGAAAGGGGGAGGGGTAAAGGAAGGATAGGAAAAGAAAAAAATGAGAAAAGAATGAAAAATGAAAACAAACCTTTTGTAAATAAAGACAGGAAGAGGGGTCAAAGAGAGGGGAAGAGGATGAGAAAAAGAAAGAAGAAGCAATGTGTATCATATACAAGTACAAATTCTCTATGATGATTGATGTCATTATGTATATAAAATAAATTGAATAAAGTCAAAAAGAAAATTGCATAAAATGGTAAAACTAGAATTACAACCTTAGAAGATAGAATTTAGAACTTAAAATTACAAGGAAAAGTAAGTAGTTAAAAATAGTGACTTTAAAAATCTGTAACACAAGACTTCCAATTTGAAGTTGTACCCAATTAGCAATGCCTGACATAGCCTCATCCAAGTTATCACTAATGCAATTATGAAAACAAAAATAAAAATAAAAGACCTAACAATACCACCAGCTAACAGTGGAATGTGACTGGGATTTTCATTTACCATGGAGCAGATGGAGCTGGAATGTGAAAAAAAAATGTGTGAAGGCTTCATCTCTTGACATTGCTAGATTTTGTCACATGAAATAAACACAACATAAAGAAAGGTAGACAGATAATTTTTGCCTCCCTCATCATATCACCTTGAACTCTAAGGTCATGGTTCTGTGGCAGACAGATATTCTGGGCCATTCTCTTTCTTGTTTCCTAATGATCTGATTTCACTCTCAGAATCATTGGATTCAGACATCCCTGTTATCCCAGATCTGCACAATTCTAGGACCTGGACAAATTGTTTAATTTTCTGAGTCACTTAACATTTCAAAAACAGTGTATACTTTGTTGGTGTTGACAAATTTAAGCATGTAAAAAGACCACGAATATTAGCTCACTTTTGCTTTTAAGGGGAAAAAAGGAGAAGATCCTGTTCTATAAGAACAGTACAGCTTTATTATTTCATACTAATAGTGGCTGAATCACCAATCCTATTCGCTGATTATTGCCAAGCAGAGGCACAGAGAAATTATTCTAAAACTAAAGTTGTTATTTTTAGAAGCCATTATATTACTTTTAATTGGTGTATAAATAACAACCCCATCCAATGAATTACCTCATTTAGTTATTTCAGAGCAGATTCGCTAACAGTTTATCTTTGAGGTTCACAAGGAAATAGCACTACTGAAAGCTTAGCATTTTATGGGTACTTTATGAATATTTTACTTTTGTCCAGGCAAGCATGTGATTTCACTTGCCCTAAAATTCTTCAGGTATAATTATTTCTGTAATAAAATATGGAATATATCTTGGGGACCTTTATTGCTCATTTGTACAGGCAACAAAGCTGGTTTGGAACAATTTTCTGAGCAGAAGCTGGGCTCCCTGGCATGATTACATCCAAGCAGAGGTAGCATGCATACATTTACATTACATTTCTTAGGTTTCCCCCCAAACCAGACAACTTTACCTATGACTTGATTATCTCTTAGCAGTTCTGGGTCTATGTACAAAAGGCAAAAATCAAAGAGTCATGCTCAGAGATTTCCATGGAGTAATCTGCATCTGTGTCATATATATTAGCCTTGAAAATCTAGTCAAGATAAATAAGATTTAGGGGAAGGTTTTCAGAATACTCGGGCCAAATACTGCACTCTCTCCCCTCCTCTAAAATATGTAAACCAAGTCTGTTGCCTACATGTCTAGGCTACACCATTTGTACCTATCTATCCCAGGATGAGGAATTATTCCTTTTCATTGTATGGTGGCGTAATGCATCAGCATACATTGAGACACTTAAAGCATAGCTATAGACAATATGTCATATACCTACTGCAGCATGTAATTCATTATGTCAGAGAACTTCTCATCACGAGAACCTCTAAGAACACTGTAGTTTCCTCTCCAGCAGCTTTTCTCAACCCCTTCCTCTTGCCAAATTCCCAGGCTCCAGAAGACAGTGCTCACATTGCCATCCTCCTTTCAGGTTTGAGTGGCCATGATGACTTTTAGCCAGTGTGACACGAATAGAATTTACTGTAGGGGAATTCCAGGAAAGATCTCCCCATCCCAACACAAGGGAGACATGAGATTAAAAAAAATTCTCCCTGGTCCTACACCTCCTTCTCCACCTCCTATCTTTGATGCTTAGAATACAGGCAGGTATCTCACCACCAAGAGAAGACCAACTAAAGGACCAAAATCAACATACTGAAGATGGAAGGCAGAGCACAAAAAGAACATGATTCTTAATGATATCAAAACTCCACTGGGCCGGTGAGATGGCTCAGCGGCGTAAGCGCCTACCTTGCAAGCGCGAGGGCCCGAGTTCGACTCCCGGAACCCACATACGAAAAAGGGGCCGGTGATATCGCTCAGAGGCACGGGTGCCTGTTGGTGCGCGAGGTCCTGAGGTCGACCCCCCCGGTACCCACAAAAAAAAAAAAAAAAACTCCACTGAATAAAACAGTATGCTCAGTTTCAAATTTCCCATTGCCTGAGGTCACCAGATCCTTATTATAAAGTCACTGTTAGGTGTTGTGTTGTTTACCTCAGATAAAATTCATAACGGATATGGAACTCAGGAAGAAAATTATGTTGATCTTCATATCAAGAATTGGAAATTCTAAACATTCACTTCTCTCTCTCTTTCTCTCTCTCCTCATGATGCACACAAAAATGAACAATATTTTCTTTTTCATGTTGTCTTCTATAAAAGTGAAATTAAGTTTTTGTTCAATTTTGAGTAAAAACTTTTGCTCTGCATTTTACTTTGTTTTACTTTATTTATTGTTCTCATTCTTCATTTTATTTTGTTGTCCTTCAGGAAAAAATTCTCAGTTATCGTAAAGTCCATGTTTCTCTCATTTGTCTTGTGCCAACACTTCTCTACCTACAGTATCATCAGGGAACAGGTGTGATCAGCCACGTGTAGGTGTGTTCTGTCTGTTTCCCCAAAACACAAAGACTGAATCAAGGATGAAACTAAAAATGCTTTCTGAGTAAGTGTAAATGCAGAGAATCAAAAAAAGGATACAGAGAAATGAGGTGTACAAAGTATAAAATAACATTTCAATAGCACATAGCTTGTTGCTGGGTAGTTGCATCTGTTTACTGCAGAGAACTCCAAATGGGCTACAAAGAAATGCTGTGCTTTGAAGAATCCATGCATTCCTCCATTCTATTTCTCAGTGGACTAAGTTCCCCATGAAAAATTAACTACACAGACATGTACATTGCATTTGGCCCATTGAATCAAACACAGTGCCCTCTGGCATTGCATTCCAACTAAATCCAGGTGTAGGGAGAAAGAAGTAGACAGGAAGCCTGACTAATCAGAGGGGGCAAATAGAGAGCCCTGTTTTCTGAGGGCAAGATACTGGTCTGCCCTCAGTGCCCAACAGCTTGACCTAACAGGTGGCCAAGGAAAAGTGAATAGCTGAAGATCACAGAAGTATCCAACACTGAGTATCTGTCAAACTACATAGAATGACTCTTGGTGCAGAAGTGATGTGTGTAATGTCTTAGTCACATTTCTTGAGAGTAAGCTGGTTGCCCTCTACACTCATCTGACCTACCTAAAAAGCAAATGTAATGGAGCGGAACAAAATATAAAGATAGAACAAATCTCTCAGCTGAATCACCTCATGGACCAGAGCTGTCACCTGCCATCTACCTGTCACTGGATTATGACATCAGAGATAAATAAATGTCCATCTCATATTAGCAACTGTATAAATGGCTCTTATCTTAATCACCTTCTCGTTGCTGGACAAAACGCCCAACACCTACAACATAAAGGAGGAGAGGTTCATTTGGGGTCCTGTTTTCAGTCCACTCCAGATGGTTTCAAGACAGCAATGGGATGGCAAAGGGGCCTGGCAGAGCAAAGCTGCTCACATCATGGTGGCCACGAAGCAGAGAGAGAAGGGAAGGCCCAGAGAGAGAGATGCACCCTTTTAGATCACACTCCCATTAATTTGCCTCTTCTGACCAGACCCCATCTCCTAACAGTATATTTAGCTACAGCACCCCCATGATCCAGTCGCCTTCCAAATGCTTCACCTCTGAATCATGAGGCTCTTGAGGGACATCTAGATGTAACTGTAATAGCTCTTTGGTTTCAATGGCATCAATTATTTTTCTTTCTTTCACTGCATTTTAACTTACACTATCTTGTGACATCATACATATCCTTCATTTTAGAAATGCACCTCATTTCTTCTTTTTACAACCCCAAGTCCCCAATCACATTTCTCCACTTCCCTTCTCTCTCTTTGATGGATGACATCCTTGGGCTTCCTTGCTGTCTGGCTTCTTGTTGGAATTGGTAATAGGAAAGCCAGCAAGAAATCAGACGTGGGGAGACAGTGATATTGGGGTGTTTCTTCCTCTTGGATCACACTGTCTGTTTGTCTTTCCAGAAGGTCACGGCTCTTCTCAAGACCGCACTCTCTAAAAACGTCTTTCTTTCTGGATTCTATAACCACTCTTTTGCTGCATTCCTATAACCTAGGCATAATAATAGTGACATGGTTACCCAGTGTGGCGGTACTATTTATTGCAGTTCTATGAAGCCCACATTTCTGAAATTGGTTCCTATGCAAATAACATTTCTTGAAGTATTCTTAATTTATGCTTGACATCTGCTTCCTTTTCAGACCCTGATTGGAACAAAACAAAACAGTGTGTAAATACATAAAGTTCCTAGATATGTCTCTCCTTTATTCTTTCCCTTATCTCACTGCCTCTCGTCTTCACCAGCCGTCAGTGTGCATCAAGCTTTCTAGTTATTTATAGAAAATATGGGCTTCTGCTGCTTTCCTCTTTCTGATTTCATATCATTTTTGTCTTCCTCCTAGATTTATGTAAAGATGATCTGTATCCAAATCACAATATCTACAAAGACAATGTTAGTTGTTTCCATTACATTTTGTTACATTGTTTAAAAATAATGAATGCCTCTATAGCAAATTTCCATCTTTACCTTCTCTTAGCTTCTATGTATTTTTTAAAACTCACTGAACCTGCTTAAGCCTCCATTTACTCACTTGTAAAGTAAGATAACTGAACCAAAAATACCTTCAAGATTCTTCCAGTTCAAAATACCTATAAATTTCTTTATTATATCAGGTTCTGAAAGATAAATTTAATATATTTATTTCAGCAGTGTTTTATGCAGGCTCTATAAAAACAAGACACATATGTGTACATGTGTTTTGCTATGTTTTGAAGTAATGTGTTGGTACACAAAGCAATACTTCTCTAATCTTGAAGTCAGCATCCCAACAGTATTCTAAAATATAGTTTTATAACCACAGAAAAGCATTAAACCCCTGAATATCATCTCAAAAGAAGGGCATTCATTCAAAGACTAGTTTTAACCCTTAAATTTCACTAAACCATGATTCCATTTGTCATCCATCTAATGTCTTACACAAAACCCAATCCCACAAAACACATAATGATACTGATTTTGTGAATTAGAAGAAAAGTATAATGGATTCAGAAATGAGTTCTCCATTTTATTATTCACTCCATAACTTGGAATTAGTGGAGACTAAATGACAACTGTCAATTTTCAGATTAATATAGCACATCCTGGGGAATAACTCAAGACTTAGGCAACGATAAATAATAAAAGTTGCTTATTTGTAAGTTATCAAACAGTACCCTAACAAATTGCCAGCCTGCCTAAGTCCAACTGAATATAGTACTAATAGACATTCTTGGATGGCAGGACTGTTGGTTTATCACTATGCCCATGGCATCTAGCACAGTACCTGACCAGAATAGCACTGGGCATATATTTGTCAAATTAACACATGGATAGAAGAACGCACCCCTCCCCCACCACTTACTATATAGTGATCTTTCTACCTAAAAAAATTCTGGAAGTTTAAGTTCTAAGTCTTATATAAATGAACATAAAATTAGTGATCTAATTTTCTAAAGTAAACACTTAATTGTCCCATCAAATGTATATCCAGATTAAAGCAAGTAATTGCATATGCAAAACAATGATTTGCAAGTAAAATGACTTGCTTACATGTGCGAGGACATATTTTACAGGTGCAATTTAGGTGCAAATTTCTGAAATTTTGAACCCAGGAATTCAACTCATGTAACACATTTTGACTGTGATGTGAAGAATAAAATAGAAAAGCTGCTTTGGTTCAGAATATGTACTTGCACCTAGATTGCTATATCAAGCAGCTTAAAGCCTAAGGGTATTTGGGCAGGGAGAATTAAAAATAATAACAGAGTTATTTCATTTGGGAGTATAGATCTTAACTCAAAAGTTAGTTGAGATTTTAAATCTGATTTTTTTCTCACCAGCTCATTCACGCACATGGGACTCTTGCAGGCAAAATCGGGAAGAGGGGGGTTTATCTCAGGAATCCATCCTTTGTTCATCTGTTTTCTTCTGCTTTTTCTCAACATCAAGGTCATTCCTCCATCTACAAAATTTACAAGAGTGGGCCTGATAAGTCACTTCAAAACCATACCACCTGATACTTCATCTCTTTCGGACCCTGCTTATCCAGATCAAAATAGATTTATGAATACACATTAAAACAGTGGTTTATAAATTTGGCATAGATAATAATTATGAAGTGAACTTATTAGTAATATAGATTCCATGGTCCACCTTCTAGAGAAGCTGATTCTGTAGGGCTGTCACCAAGCCCATGAATAAGGATTTTTAATAAGCAGCGTAGGCAATCCTAATATAGAATAAATTTTGAGAAATTTTGCCTCAAATCTTTGGATGTTACTTTCCAAGTGACATTTAGCTGAAAATTGTGAGTTGAACTATTAGAAGTTGGCACTAGATGGTAAGTTTTAGCATGAAAATGTAAAAGGGACTCACATTTTAACTCACATAGCTGAGACAGTCCAGCATGTGGAAGAAACTTAAATGATGAAGTTAGTTGGGTTTTGCTTTCAAACTGTGCATCTCCACTTGTCAAATATATAACAGTGAACACGACCCTAAACTTCTCTGAGCCTCAATTTCCTCTTAAATGGATTTAATTAAACTTTCCCTCCCAGGTTTGTGAGGACCGAATGGCAGCAAAGAAGGAGCCTGGGCAGCTGAGACACACGGGAGCAGAGCCGTCTCCTTGGGGGCACAAGGGGGCAGCTGCTGTGTCCTCCCAGCCTGGCATCATCAGGGATTTGGTCTGGAGTTTGGAGGTTTTGCAGGATGGAATGAGGGAGTTCTGACTGATGAGCTGTACAAATCAAAGTCTCAGGACCATACCCATATCAAGCTATTTCAGCAGATGTCAACACTTACAGATGAAAATACTAGGAATTTGGCCCAACTCCTGACACATCCTAAGGTCCCTTCGACTAAAATACAAAATCAGGAGGAAAAATCATAGAGCCCAATTTGATCAATATTAAGTAGATACAGTTTAGTTCAACAAGGGATTCAAAGCAGAGATTAAATTCAATTTCAGGAAACATAAGAAAGTTTCGTTTATAGCGTACCTGAAGCTGGGTGAGCAGTGCCCTCTTGGTTTGTACGGTGCCAGGCAGGATGTCTTCCCCAGAACATTGTTCAGGAAGGGTTGCCGTGCTTCAGCAGACATCGGAGGCAAGCGGTCCAGGGAATAAAAGCAACGCAGGGCAGGGCACCAGTCTGGACTTTCACTGACATGGGAACATGAGAAAAAATACAAAGAAAAGTAAAATGCATGACTTTGTGCTTGCTACTTTAAAATTTTTATTAAAAAGTCTCCTGAAAATGCATAAGGAAAGCAGGTAAGATCAGACCTCACAGAAGCTGTTTATTGATAAGGCAGACTTCAGCAGTAAATGGAAATATGGAAGGAGTGCTATTTTTTTTTTTTTTTTTTTTTTTTTTTGTGGGTACCGGGGGGACGACCTCAGGACCTCGCGTGCCAACAGGCACCCGTGCCGCTGAGCGATATCACCGGCCCCTTTTTCGTATGTGGGTTCCGGGAGTCGAACTCGGGCCCTTGCGCTTGCAAGGCAGGCGCTTACGCCGCTGAGCCATCTCACCAGCCCAGGAGTGCTATTTTTGAAACTGGAGAAAAATCAGTAAGAGATTGGCTTTGTGCACCAGTTTAATGATGGTGAAAGTACTCCATCAAAAGTTATCTCCCATCCCGAAAGAGTGAAGCCATAAAGCAAAGACATCGTTCCTATTCTTCTCCCAAATATATCAACCAAATAAAAGGATATAATCTTGAATTAGTCATTCCTGATCTATTAGTTATCTTCCATCTCTCTCTTTCTCTCTCTCTCTCTCTCTCCATCCCTCCCTCCTTCTTTCTTTCATGCTTAGAATTGAAACCTGGTCCTCACACATAATAAGCATGTGCTCTACCTCTGAGCTATCTATGCCCTTAGCCCTCATTTCCACCCATGGAGCCTCTGCCACAGCCTGGATCTGAACTATAAACTGTGGACACGTATTCATTCCCTCCGCCGGCTGACATTGTTGTGTCTACTTGATACAAGGAAATCAAGGCTGGGGAAGTGAAGTACCTCAGTGGGGCAGAGGAAGATGGGTTCTACCAGGTCTGTCTGCCTCAGTGCCTACTATGTTCTCTTATCCCTGACCCATGGCTTTCCACGAAGTCACCAAACCTAAGGACAATCATCCAGTTACCTGACTCCTTCTGCAGCTCCATCCTCCTTTCTTCTCCCTGTCCCAAAATAATCTCTCCCCAATTTCCACAAAGCAATGACTCTGTGGTCTGTTATATGTGTTGTTTTCTTTTTTGTAAGAGGTAATGCATTGAAAGTTAACAAAATAGTTGGGAAAGTAATTACAATGGAAATGTCATGTATTTTTGTTCCAGATTTATTGTTAATTGCTGAACACTAGCTATAGACAATATCCTAATTTTATGCTCTTCAACTTCCTTATTTTGTAAGCTCAAAACTCTACAGAGGCTTACATTTGTATTTTTCCAAAAATGTTTACTTTCCAACACTAAGAACACAATGCCAAATAGTGTTTGAAGCTGCTGAAAATAGAAGCTTGAAATGAAAACAGGATCTTCTGTACCTGTAGCCTTTGTAGTATGGCATTTCCCAATAAAAATGTGCTGAATTTTAGTCAAAATATCTCTTTTTCTTAGTACATAAATTGATATTTCCCTCTACTACTCTTGCTAAGAGAGTGTTATACACAAATATTATACAACAATAGTCAAATATTATACATGATGCCTTTCACCCCTTTATATTATCTAAGTGTTTCACTGTCCCAGGATGAATCTGCCTTTTAGTAACAAAATATTGGTGTTTAGAAAGGGTTATCCATCTCGCTGGAGGCTAGGCAAAGCCAAAAGTAGAACTACAAAGTTAATCGTGGAATCAAGTATTCCCCTTTCCCTTGAGTTTACTCTCAGATATCACTACTCTTCAAACTTATATTTTTCAAAAGTCTTTATTTAGGGCACATTTTCTCAAAAGCCCATCGTTTTGTTGTAAACTTCTTGAGGGCAGGAACAAGTCTATTGATTCACGGTACCTAGCAATTTATAACTAGTGGAATTTTCTTGTAATTAATCATGTGCTGGCCCCTTCTTATCTCAGAGAGTATTTAAAGAAGATTTTAAGAGCATATAAACTTCTACACAACAACATGAATTAAAAGTGAAGGTGGAAAAAGCATATGAAGTGTACATGCAAGAGAAAGCCAGAGATGCGACTTAAATATGCTTATTTCGTTGTAAAATATTATCCTGGCTACAGAGTCCTTATGTCTTCTAAACTTAACTGTGAGCAAATAAGAAGAGCAGAATCTGATCAGTAAGTTTACTCCCAGTGTCTTCAAGAAACCAACTGCTGCAGAAGAGGGAACAAGCTTGTTGTGACAAGCAGATGAACACGTCCTTCAGTGCACCGCTGAACACGTGTTACGTAACTTAGAGTGACTTCGCTTGATTTAGATTAGCTTGTTTTCTACACATTTCTCTGCCTTTAGGAACTTGACAAGTTAACTTGTTAATAAATTTCTCATTGAGTAATACCCTAAGCTAAACAATTCCTCCTGTTCATAAATTTGAGTTTAACAATATCAAGTCGCATCATTAGAACCTGTCCTAGGATTTGATAAGTAACATTCTGACCTCTATATTATCTATCCATTCCAGTCCCAACCTGTACAGCTCCATAGCCTTTGTCCAGCTTTTCTTACAAAATCCCTATTTCTGTACTTGTCCCTGACACAGAGAGGCAGCAGCAAGGAGGACAGTGGCGCCACCTGCTGCTCAAAGAAGTCAGACATTGGCCGTGCCTACCATCCCCACCACCTACCCCACCCAGCACTCCCAAGGAGGGTGTCTAAGAAAAGCACACCTCTTGGGCCTTCCTCACTTCGCCCTCAAGAGTGACTCCCAGCCTCCTCCCAGGCTGCCTTCCATGCTCATTGGATCGGTTCTTGCTTGTGAACACGTCGGATGGTGGGAGGAGAGTCACATGATGTGAGTAACCCCACCAGGCTGGCTGGTACCAACTCCAACGTTAAAATAAGGATGTACCACAGTAAAAATATTTATTGCATTTTTGGGCATTGAACATTGAAAGGATTCCAAATATCGAGGACCAGGGAGGAAATAAGCACAGATGCCGCCATTTGGTGGGTTGTTGTTGTTGTACATTTTAAAGACAAAATACAGTAAATGTTTTACAGACATAGTTGCATTTCTATGCGTCCCCTGACATATTGTGCTTGTCACTTTATTATTTAGCATTTATGCTGTATTTTAACTGTCCCATATTATTTTACCCAAGCCTACCAAATAGATTAGATTTATCTCTACGTAGAACCTGGTCACAAACAGCCAGACTTGTTAAACTTCCTCCTCAGCACACCAACAGTTCTGCCAAAGAGAATGTCAATGCCTGGTCTTTTGTCTTCTCTTAGAAGATCTTGTCCATCGATTCAATGGCTGGTAATGTCCTAATATGTGTGAGGAAGAGAAGCAGAGATTAAAAATACAGATTTAAACCCATGGAGCTGTCCACGCTGGGATGGTCTGGGCTTTCCTTAGTAAAACAAAGATTTGCATCATGGTGGGAGTCCTCCACTGTTAAAATAAGGATGTACCAAAATAATAATACATATCATTTTGAGAATTGAATATTGAAAGAATTCCAGACATTGCAGACCAGGGAGAAAATAAGCAAAGGTGCTGCCATTTTGTGAGTGGTTGTCGTTTTACCTCAGTTAATAGAGTAGAGTTAATTTACACATGATGCAGAATAATTGTATAACCTTGCTTGTATTAAAGTATGGCAACAGAGAGACAGAGAGACCAAGAGAGGAAAGAGAAGGTAACAATTTAAACAGATGGTCTGCAAAAGTTCTCATAATCCACCGCAACTCCACGAGCACATACCTCTCAGTATGGGCCATTAAGGACCTGCCCAGTTTTGAAGATACTATGTATATTTATCATATATATGTATATATTATACACATACATATGTATTATATGCATACATATGAATATATATATAAAATAATAAATTATAAATTAATATAAGCCAAGTGCTTTACTGATGCTTAATTAATGAAAGCACTAACTATTTTAATATCTGAGGAAAAAATTGCTGTGTGGGACTAAAAGAGTAACAGAGTATTAGTCTCTATATTGGCATGAATATAGACTTACATATTGGACAATTTAAGGGATTTTTTGTGTGTGTGTGTGGGTACCAGGGGGTCGACCTCAGGACCTCGCGCGCCAACAGGCACCCGTGCCGCTGAGCGATATCACCGGCCCCTTTTTTGTATGTGGGATCCGGGAGTAGAACTCGGGCCCTCGCGCTTGCAAAGCAGGTACTTATGCCGCTGAGCCATCTCACCGGCCCCAATTTAAGGGATTTTTTAAGGATAATGGTAACTATTTGTGATTTCTACTTTGGATCCTAATCTCAGACCCTATCATCCAATGAAAGGTAACTCAACTTTTAACTTCTCTGTAGGAAGGAATACCTTCTTGCTTCTGGGTGTCAGGAAAGCTCTGTGGAGGTGATGGCCTTGAAGTTGACCCTTAAGGAATGACTGGGATTGTCATGCTGACTAGGAAGATGGGTCATTCTGAACAGAGGAAACAACTATGTGCTCTTTCAGAAATATCTGAAGGAACAGCATATTCTAAATATTCTATATAATTTGTTATATTTAAAGGTCAAGATGTATGCAGACTAGCAAAGCTGAAACTTTGGATTTTACACACTGGGATGTTAGAGACAATTGCCCAGCAAAGGAGTAGTATGACTGTGTCCTGGGAAAAGTCCTGGTGACTGTGTAAAGACAGCGCTGAAGTGACCAAGCAGAAGCTGAGATAACTTTGGAAGCTACTGCCAAGGTTTATGTAAGGAAACAATGAGAGATTAAACTAAGGCATTGGCAACAGGCAGGAGTGGAATGCACAATTTTTAAAGAATGTTGGAGTCAAAAATGACAGGATTTGGTGACAGATTGGATACAGAAGATGGCATGATTCCCAATTCAAACATATCTAAAAAGTTTAGTCAGGTCCTAAAAAAGTAGAAGTAGCTACGTATTTATAAATTTTCTTCAATTCATGAGAGTGGTGTCGGAGTTAGAAATGTACCCCAAGATAAATCACCACCAAGTGGCCTTGGGAAAAATGACCTTCACTGATTTATGGAGAAGCGACCATACAAAAAGTGTTTCTTCGTTCATTTTAACACAGTAATTCTTAAAATCCCCACCAATAATATAGGTCAAGATCCACAATACGAGATTTTATATGAGAAATTACACCATATTTTACAATCAAATATACAGAAAAAAATTACTTCACTTTTAAGAAGAAATTGTCTTTCTTCATAAAAGACTATAGAGCATAAAATGTGTTTTTCTCCTTGTCTACTAGGAAAATCAAATTTAAATTCATATCAGTGTTAACATGATGATTAATTATATGTATTACCTTGGCTGGCTCATGGTACCCAGATTTTTGGTCAATCATTATTCTAGATTTTTCTGTGCAAATATTTTAAGTGTGATTAACTTATTAACATTTAAATTAGTAGATCTTGAATAAATAAAACACATAATGGAGGTGGTCTTCAGTTGAAGGACTTAAGAGAAAAAGTCTGTTCTCTCTCAAGGAAGAGAGATTCTGCTAGTAGACCGCATTTGGGCTTGAGCTTCAAGTCTGCCCCAGCCTTTCAGACTATTCTGCAGGCATGCACACACACACACACACACACACACACACACACACGGCTCTGTTTCTCCAGAGAGTGCCAACTAATCTGTTTAGTAATGATAGTGACTTTTGGGGATGTCTTTCAAAATGATAAAATGCATTATGAAATTTGAACAGATTCAAATCAGACTGTGCTTGGTCCTTGTAAATGTCAATCCTTAAAACAATCCTGCATGATAAACTATATTCTTCCAATAAAGATGAAGAAACTGAGGCATAGGAAGGTAAATGACATGAATGACTTCCAAAGCCTGTGATGAAATCCGAGATCTAATCCAAGTGGCTCATAACACAGCCTCTCCAAAGAAGAGCTCAAATAACCCATTATAACAAACTCTGAAGGCTTCTTCTTTCATTTTCAGAAATATTTCTTGTGACTCGATTTGCCATTTTGTTTGAAAATGGCAAGTTCTAAGAGCAGATGAATTTTTTTTCAGCATTCTACCAGTATTCTCTGTGCTCAAAAGATCTAGACCTACTTAGGACCAGGTTTCAATAAACAGAGGTAGAAACAGCAGCTTAACAAAAAGTGGATAGGAGTTGAACTTCGTTAAGAAACATGAGAAGATGAGCATGGAGGTTGAGACCAAGGAGCTATGGAAAGAGGAGAAAAGAAACCCGTCCGATGTTAGACTCCTAGAGCAAAAGGAGAGGGAAACTCGTCTGACACATATTTCCACTAAGACTGCGGGGATGTTTAGGCAGAGGGAGGTGTAATATTGACTGTTGAGCTATAGGGGGCTCTGCACGTTCTCTTATGCATAAATGTGATGAAGTTTATCCATTGATTTTATGGCATAAATTAATAAGTAATACCATTCCTTAAGTTCAGTGACCTGATGGAATATTCCCCCATTGGTCTACAGACATCAAGGCACCTAGAGATCAGCAATGGAGTTCAGAGAGTTAACTGGTGGAGTAGTCTGTGCTCTAACCAGATGCAGCTTGTTAAATCCACCAATACACTAAAAAAATTTCAAGCCAACATGTATATACCAGAAGACAAACATGAAAATCTTGATTTCCTGTTTCTTTAGAAATATCAGACTATCTGGCAAACTTTCGGTGGATGGTACACTGACCATTTGCCCCAGACGACCCACTTTGCTTAGTTACCTGCCTGGCAAGCCATTTGAGTTGATCTACTCATCTGACCTCCCCTGGACGATTCCCTTCCTGGGAAAGAGTCTATCGCACAAGGCAAGCCAATCTATTATTAGTCTGTTCAAATGGTTAAAAAGTTTTATCAGACTCACATGCGTAAATATCATATTGTCTCCCTGGTGTGAGAAACTGAAAGAGTAAGTAAGGTCCAAAATGTACAACAGATATTGTGAAATGGGAAGAAATTGTTCAAAATAGGATGGGGGAAAGGAAGGAAAGGAAAAGAAAAAAAAAAAAAAAACACAAGTTAGTTATACTACTAGTGTCTTTTAGTGCATTGAAAAGAAAGGTTTGTGTTAATATCATTTGGAGAAATTTTATGCCCATATTTTGTACTCTGAGTAACTTCTTTAAAGATGACAGTATGCAATGTATTAACTTTTATTACTCTCCTATTATTTTGTTATGAAATTTTGTTTTACTTTTTTTCCATTTAAAAAAAATTTACCTCATATTGAATAAAACTCTATTTCTATGAAACAAATTGAATTTACCAAATGTCCGCTTTCTAGTTGATTTTACCTCTCAGATCTGAAAAGCCCTTTAATTTCTAACAGGTAGTCATTGATTGTCCCCAAGATTTATCAATCCAAGCTACACATCTCAATTACTTTAATCTTTCTAGTATGCCAGTGATTCTCAATCCTTTCCCTTGTTCCTTTTTGGTCACTTTCCTATTATCTAGACATTAAGAATAAAAAGATAAGTGCCACACTTACCTGTCATGATGATATTAATATCCACATTAAAATGTAGTGAAACTCATCACTTTCCATTTTTTCATATTATTACTTACTGTTTTCCTATTTTGATGTGTTTCACTATGACTTGATCCCCTGCCAGAGTAATGTAGCTATGTCTCAGAAATCGTGAATGTCAGGGACAGGATCCATAATATATTCATTCTGTCCATTCCACCTCCATAATGGATTCATCATAATGTGCGCTCTGAGTGTGATAGATAAATAATTAAGCAAGTAAGCATGGTGTGTGGATTGTTATTCAAAGTGGGATGGGTTGACAGAACTAAAAATTGATGAGTCAAGATAACAAAAGAAAACGTGTGTGTTTGTGCATAAGTGGAAAAGCATTTTCCCTACCTTTGTGTATAATTTTTGTAGATGTATAGGAAAGTTATATGTTAGAGCCTTACACGGGCTTAGTTAATTAGGAAAATGACAGCTTGAAAGTATGAGTGACACGCTTACGGTCACAGAGATAATTACTGACAAGCCCAGATCTTGAATCCAGATTTCTTGGCTTCCATTTCCTTTCATTCCAAAATATGAATATTTTCTCCTTACATCCTTCCACTAGTTTTTCAAGATAAATGTATAATTAATGCATCTTTAAGTATTTTACATATTCAGAGATTCAGAACCTGAAAGAATTTAAATAGAACCTCTTAAGAATTGGGCTTCATACCTGTAAAGACTTAAATCAAAATCTTACCATTTACCCTCATCCTTCCAGTATTCAAAAGTCCAAGACAGCACTTGCTACATCGATCTTTAAGGGTTGAAGCGTGGGTGAAATTTTAAACTTCTGGCCATATATTTTATTGACTAGTACCCCAAAATGTGTGTATGAAGCTTAATTCACCATATCACATATGTTAAAAGGTCAAGATTTTGCCTAAACATGGGTGACCTTTAATCTACCATAAGAATTTTCTATTATTTTTCTAAAATCCTACATAGAATTCTCATACTGATTCTTACACAAGGAGAAGTTAATTTCTAGCCAGTGAATCTGAACTGAATATAAATCTTTTCTTAAGGGGTCTGGGCCAAAGTAATATATAATGAAGATTTATGGATACCTGAATGGAGCAAACTTCATGCAGTCAATTAAAATTGGCTTTGAGATATGTAATGATAAAGCAACCACATGGAAATGTAAACTGAGCTCCTTCAAAGAAAAGAAAAAATGGTCTTTCTGCTATACATCAGCACCTGAAGCCAAAGTAAGGTCGATAACTACTACAATAAGTTACTGCACACACCTCAAGGCTACAACAGTGACTACAGAGGTTTGTCCATCAACAAGTTGCAAGGCTTGATGGGTAGAAGTCAGCACAATGGCCTCTGTGAGTTGCAATCAGAGTACGAGTGCAGCATTTGACAGACACTGTGTATCTCACTAGGAGTTAGTACAGACTGACAAAATCCCAAGAACTGAAGCTTTCTTTTCTTCTAAAGCCATAAATCATGCTAGTAAGGAATGTTACTGTACTTATCTGATAACTGTCCCTGCTGTTAATCTCAAAGTGAAACCTAATTTAACATAAGAGTCATTTTTTATACTAGATTAATTCTATCACAGTTTCATTTATGGTGATACATTGTTAACTCTTGATTCTAAACTAATTAATAATACATCAAGATACTTTCCAAAAAATAACCATTACACAACAATAGAATAAAAGAAAAAAAACCTAGAGAATGAGATAAAATATTGCAAATCATATATCTGATAAGGGGCTAATATCTATAGTACATAAACACCTATACCTCAACAGCAAAAAGAAGGAAAGAAAGTTTAAATTAAAAATGGGCAAAAAACTAGAATAGGCATTTTTCCAAAGAAGACAAACAAATGGCCAGTAAGCAATAAAAAGATGGTTAACAACACTAATCATTATAGAAACGCAAATCAAAACCTCAGCGAGATACTACTTCACACCCATTAGGATGGCTACTACTAAGAAATACCTAAATAAACCAGAAAAAGAGAATTTTGGTGAGGATATGAAGAAACTGGAACACATACACTATTGGTTGGAAAGTAAAATGGTGACATCACTCTTGAAAAAATGTTGTGATTTTTCAAAAGATTAAAAATAGAATTATCAGGCCAGGCATGGTGGTGCAGTCCTGTAGTCCCAGCACTTTGGAGGCTGAGGCAAGAGGATCGCTATGAGTTCAAGGCCAGCCTGGGTGACATAGTGAGTTCAAAGCGGCCTGCACTGCATAGTAAGACCCTGTCTCAAAAAGTAAAAGTAGAATTATCACAAGATATAGCAATTCCACTTTTTTTTTCCCAAACTTTATTTATTTTTTTTAAAGACAACAAGTAAACATTCTCATGTACTAACAAACTCAAGCATTAGAGAGTGTACAAATACCTTTTGGAGAAAAATATTACTCAGTATAAGATTAAGCCATGTAAAACCTAGGTAAAAATAGAAGACTAAGGAATGGAATAGTCATAGTGAAATTGCATTTTTATACTAGGGAGACAATACGATGTTTACAAATGTGCATCCGGTTTATTTCGCTTGTGAGTATTTTCTCGAGTTGCATCCATTTACCTATAAAAGTTTCCAGTTTATCTTTCTTTATGGCTGAGTAGTACTCCATTGTATAGAAATACCACATCTTTTTTATCCATTCCTCGGTTAATGGGCATTTGGGTTGTTTCCACGATCTAGCTATTACAAATTGTGTTGCTATAAACATGGGTGCACATATATCGCTGTGGTACGATGTTTTTGATTCTTGTGGGAAGATACCCAGAAGGGGAATAGCTGGGTCAAATGGGACCTCCAATCCCAGTTTTTCGAGGAGTCTCCACAGGGATTTCCACAGTGGTTGCACCAGTCGACACTTCCACCAACAGTGGAGAAGGGTTCCTTTTTCCCCACAGCCCCTCCAGCATTTGTTATTAGTTGACTTCTTGATAACAGCCATTCTTTCCACGGTGAGATGGAATCTCAGTGTTGTTTTCATTTGCATCTCTCGAATGACTAGTGATGTTGAACATTTTTTCATATATTTGTTTGCCATTTGTATTTCTTCATCTGAGAAGTGTTTATTCATCTCAGATGCCCATTTTTGGATTGGGTCTTTAAATTTGGGAGGTCTGATTTTTTTGAGTTCTTTATATGTTCTCGATAGTAATCCTTTGCCTGAGGAACAGCTGGCAAACAGTTTTTCCTACATTGTGGGTTGTCTCTTCACTCTGTTGGTGGTTTCTCTTGCTGTGCAAAAGTTTTTTTAATAATATGAGGTCCCAGTTGTTGATTCTTTGTGATACTTCCTGTGTGATGGGGGTTTTATTCATAAAGTCTTTGCCTACACCAATGTCTTCAAGAGTTTTACCTATTCTATTTTCCAGGAGATTTAATGTTTCTGTTTTAATATTTAGTTCTTTGATCCATTTTGAATTTAGTTTAGTGCACGGTGAAAGATATGGGTCTAATTTTAATCTTCGGCATGCGTAGAGCCAATTTTTCCAGCACCATTTATTAAAGAGGCTATCTTTCTTCCAGTGAATGTGTTTGGCACCTTTATCAAAGATAAGGTGGCTTAGTATGTCTGGAGTTGTTTCTGCATCTTCTATTCTATTCCATTGATCTTCAGGTCTATTTTTTTTGCCAATACCATCTTGTTTTTATCACAGTAGCTTTATAGTATAGTTTCAAATCAGGGATTGTGATGCCCACTGCCTTGCTTTTGTTGCCCAGAATTGCCTTTGCTATTCTAGGTCTCTTCTGGTTCCAAATGAATTTTAGGATTGTTTTCTCTAATTCTGTGAGATATGTGGTCGGAATTTTGATCAAATTGCATTAAATCTATATAACAGTTTTGGAAGTATGGCCATTTTCACTATATTGGTTCTTCCGACCCAAGAGCAAGGGATATCTTTCTATTTTCTGATATCCTCTTCGATCTCCTTTTTCAGAGTACTGTAGTTTTCAGTGTAGAGGTCTTTTACTTCCTTTGTGAGATTGATTCCTAGGTATTTCATTTTTTTAGATGTGCTTGTGAAAGGTATTGTTTCCCTAATTTCTCTCTCAGTGAGTTTGTTATTGGTGTACAGGAAGGCTATTGATTTTTGAGTGTTGACTTTGTATCCAGCTACACTACTGAATTTGCTTATTAAATCTAGCAATTTTTTAGTGGAGTTTTTGGGGTCTTCTATGTAGAGTATCATGTCATCTGCAAATAATGATAATTTAACTTCTTCCTTTCCAATCATAATTCCTTTTATTTCTTTCTCTTGTCTAATTGCTTTGGCTAAAGTTTCCAGGACTATGTTGAATAAGAGTGGGGACAGTGGACATCCTTGTCTTGTTCCTGATTTTAGAGAGAAGGCTTTCAGTTTTTGTCCATTTAGTATGATATTGGCTGATGGTTTGTCATAGATAGCTTTTATCAGATTGAGATAAAGACCATCTATTCCAATTTTCTGTAGGGTTTTTATCAGAAGTGGGTGCTGGACTTTGTCAAAAGCTTCTTCTGCATCTATTGAGATGATCATATGATTTTTGTCCTTGGTTCTGTTAATATGGTGGATTACATTTATTGATTTACGTATGTTGAACCATCCCTGCATCCCTGGGATGAATCCAACTTGGTCATGGTGTATAATCTTCTTGATGATTTGCTGCATTCTGTTTGCCAGTATCTTATTGAGGATTTTTGCATCTATGTTCATTAGGGGATTGGTCTGTAGTTCTCTTTCTTAGTTGGGTCTTTCTCTGGTTTTGGTATCAGGGTGATGCTTGCTTCCAGGAATGAATTTGGGAGTATTGCTTCCCTTTCAATTTCATTAAAGAGTTTGAGAAGTAGTGGTGTTAGGTCTTCTCTAAATTTCTTGTAGAATTCAGCAGTGAATCCATCAGGGCCTGGGTTTTTCTTTGTTGGGAAGTTTTTAATTACATCTTCAATTTCATTGATTGTTATTGGTTTATTTAGGATTTTTATATCTTCTTGGTTGAGCTTTGGTAATTCATACGTATCTAGGAATCTGTCCATTTCTTCTGCATTTTCCATCTTATTAGAATACAGGTTTTCAAAATAGATATAGATGATCTTCTGGATTTCTGCAGGGTCCATTGTGATATCACCCTTTTCATTCTTAATTGCATGGATTTGATTACTTTCTTTCCTTTTTTTAATAAGGTTGGATAAGAGTTTGTCAATTTCATTTAATCTTTCAAAGAATCAGCTCTTTGATTCATTCATTCTTTGTACTGTTTTTTTAGTCTCCAATACGTTAATTTCTGCTCTGATCTTTATAATTTCCTCTCTTGTACGAGCTTTTGGCTTAGCCTGCTCTTCTTTTTCTAGAAGTTTGAGGTTCACCATTAGGTTGTTTATTTGTGCTTGCTCTGTTTTCCTGATATAGGAATTTAATGCTATAAATTTCCCTCTTAGGACTGCTTTCATTGTATCCCATAAGTTCCAGTATGTTGTACTGTCATTATCATTCAGTTGTAGAAACTGTCTAATTGCTTCTTTAATTTCATCTATGACCCATTGGTTGTTTAGTAGGGTGCTATTTAATTTCCATGTGTTTAGCAAATTCTTGTGGTTTCTTTTGCCATTGATTTCCAATTTCATTGCACTATGGTCTGATAATATACATGGGATAATTTCAATTCCTTTGCATTTACTTAAGCAGGTTCTATAAGCTAGTATGTGGTCTATTTTGGAGAATGTCCCATGTGCAGCTGAGAAGTAAGTGTATTCTGATGTTGTGGGGTGGAACACTCTGTAGACATCTACTAAGTCCACTTGTTCCAAAGTTTGGTTCAGTTGTAATATTTCATTGTTGATTTTTTGTCTAGTTGATCTGTCTTTTTGTGACAGTGGAGTATTGAGATCCCCCAATACAACTGTATTAGTGGTTATTTGATTTTTCATGTCCATTAATATTTGTTTTATATATTTGGGTCTACTGGTATTTGTTGCATATATATTTATGATTGTTATCTCTTCCTCTTGGATTGTTCCCTTTACAAGGATGTAGTGACCTTCTTTATCTCTATGAATCATTCTTGACTTGAAATTCACTTTGTCTGTGAAAAGAATAGCTACCCCTGCTTTTTTTCTGGGTTCCTGTCGCATGGAATATTGTTTTCCATCCTTTGACTTTCAGTCTATGAATTTCTTTTTGAATTAAATGTGTTTCTTGTATGCAGCATATTGTTGGATCTTGCTTCTTGATCCAATTCACCAGTCTGTGCCTTTTGATTGGTGAATTGAGACCATTAACATTAATGGTTAAAACTGATATGTTTTGACTTATCCTTGTCATATTATTTTCTTGTTGTTGGCTCTCCCTCTTTTAATTTTTGTTTTCCCTCCCTGTCTTTAATCATTTGCTCTGCCTGGTGGATTCCTTCTGTTGGGGTTTCTGGAGTTGTAGTCCTTGTTATCCCTTTCTAGAATGTCCTTCAAAACATTTTGGAGTGCTGGTTTGGTGGTTATAAATTTTCTCAGATGTTCTTTGTCATGGAAGTATTTTACTTCTCCATCAGTTTTGAAAGATAGTTTTGCGGGGTACATCAATCTGGGTTGAAGATTATTTTCCTTTAGAACTTGAAATACATCATTCCAAGCTCTTCTTGACTTGAGGGTTTGTGCTGAAAAGTCTGCTGTGATTCTGATGGGCTTTCCTTTATAGGTGATTTGTTTCTTTTCTCTAACAGCTTTTAAGATTCTACTCTGATGTTGAATTTCTGGAATCTTGACTATGATATGCCTGGCTGAAGATTTTTTTGGATCGTGGCTAATTGGAGTTCTATAAGCCTCACTTATCTGAACATCAAATTCTTTTTCTCTACCAGGGAAATTTTCTGTGATAATGTCTGTGAACAGTGTTCTGATGTCATTTATGCTATCTCCTGCTTTTTCATTGACTCCAATCAACCTTAAGTTATTCTTCTTTGCATCATCTAGCAGCTGCTGGATTGATTTTTCATTGTCCCTTGCTGTTTTTAAGAATTCTTTCTTTTCATGATCACTAATTGCAAGCCTGTCTTCTGTATCTGAGATCCTGTCCTCACATTGGCTTAATCTGCTACAAATACTTTCAATGGAATTTTTGTTCTCCTGCATATCTGCTTGAATCTGCTTTATGGATTCCATTTCTTTCCTATGCTGAGCATTCATGGCTTCCATCATTTTCTTAAGCTCGTCTAATTTTTTGTCTGTGTCTGCTCTAGCATCCTTAAGCATGGTCTTCATTGTGGACATTATCTCTGCAGTTATCTGAGAAATTATTTCTGATTTAAATTTTTCCAGAGCCTCATTCAACTGCTTTGTTGTTACCACTTCAGAGATGTCAGGTGGGTGGCTTTCGGTTTGTCCCACCTCACTGCCCCCTGGGTTTGCCTTTGGTGAACTGGACGTCTGGGGTTGCATCTTTTTTAAGTGTCGTCTCATTTTCTTTTCTTTCTTTAGTTTAATTCCTGGGATTCTGTTTGTAAATTGCCTATGGTAGGTTGCTTTATTGCTAGTATTTCAAACTCTTAGAAGATTCTTGGAATACCAGGAAGAAAAGCGCCAGTCAGTGTGTCCCTCTCGGCTGTTGCTTTTCTGTACCGCGGCGTCTTGCGTTACTCCGCGGAGGTCCCCGCTGGAGCCGTGGGTGGAGTGGCGGCCGCCCTGAGTTCTGAGCTCAGCTGCTCCCCCCCCAATGGCGCCCGGCTAGTCGCTCTCTCGAGCGCCTGACGGTTGGGCGTCAGCACTCACCGCCAGTCAGTGTGTCCTTCACAGCCGCCGCTTCTCTGTACCGTGGCATCTCGCGTTCCTCCGCAGAGGTCCCCGCCGGAGCCGTGGGTGGAGTGGCGGCCACCCTGATTTTCAAGTTCAGCTGCTGCCCCCCCCACAATGGCACCCGGCTAGTCGCTCTCTCGCGCAGGACGGCCGGGCGTCAGCACTCACGACCAGTCAGTGTGTCCTTCACGGCCGCTGCTTCTCTGCACCGCCACTTCTCGCGTTCCTCCGTGGAGGCCCCCAGCAGTGCCAGCAGTCACCGTGCGTCTGTAGATTTGGACCACTTCAGTCGCGTCAGGATTCCTGACACAGGGAAATGGTGCCAGAGGCCACCTCCTTCTTCTTTGTTGGAGTTTCTCTCTTCACTTTCTACGTGGGCCCCAAACTGCACTTCAGATCTTTCTTGGGTCCCTGGGAGCCACTTCCCTCTTTCTTGTCCTCCTCTAGTCACTATATTCCAGTGTCCGGATGGCGACTTTTGGAGAGGTTCTCTGCCTGCTTCTTACAGATCCGCCATCTTTGAATAGCTATCCCGCTTTTTGATATATACCCCAAAAATATGAAAATAAGGCTTAAAAAGTAGATATATATTTCTATATCTTCATTATTCACAATAGCCAAAATATTCAAACATCCAAGGATGAATGGATAAACAAAATATGGTATATTCCTGCAAAGAAATACTAATCCATCTTGAAAAGAAACAAAATTCTGACATGTACTTCAACATGGATGACCTTCAGTTCACTTAGCTGAGTGAAGTTAAACCAGTTACAAAAAGACAAACACCATTCGATGCCAGTTACACAAGATACCTAAAATGCCTAGAGCAGTCCAATTTATACACAGAATGCGGAAGGGTGGTTGGAGGGAAGAAGGAATTAGGAAGTCTTGTTTCATGGATGTAAAGTTTCAGTTTTGCAAGGTAAGAGTTGTAAAATTGCATACACAATAATAAATATATATTTAACACTACTGAACTTAAAAATGGTTATGATGGCAAATGTTATATGTATTTTACCACAACCTTTTATTTAAAAAAAAAAAGCAACCTTTAGTCTCACCAAAAGCAGAACAATATTTATTATTATTGCTTATAATAGAAATGATAACATAAATTGGGCCCTGGTTCTTTAGGCTTACACACATTCTCTCATTCAATTCTCAATGTCAACAAAAAAGGGATCATTGCTATTTTCTTTTTATAGATGAAGAAACTTAAAATTAGAAATCAAACAACCCATTCAGATCTGACATTTAGAGTTATTGCAATATTTAAAAACACTGCAAAATTTTTTGAAACAAAAATTATTGAAGTAAAATTAATTTTGCAGGGAAGAAATTTGGGTAGGCCACTGTAGTGCAATATGTATGGTACCTCAGCTGAGAATATTTAAATGACTATAGCTGAAATCATTTAGAAACTTTTCCACTCACATGTTTGACTCCTGGTACAGATACATTCTGATAGGGCCCAGCTAGGGCTGACAATCTAAATGCTGACTATGTAACCTTTCCATGTTGCTTGAGCTTCCTCAAAATATGACCTCCTCAGAATAGACTCACAGCATGGTGGCTCAGGACTCCAAGAATATTCCATAAAATAAGACAAAAGCTGCACCATCTTCTGTGGCCTAATGCTCCAGTTTGAATGTATCCCCCAAAGTTCATGTTTTGTCCTCCAATGCTACAATGCTGAGAGGTGGTACCTTTAAGAAGCTCTGCTCATGAGTGGAATAATGCTGTTATCCCAGGAGTGAGTTAACTATTGTGGGAGTGGGCTCCTGTTAAAAGGAAGTTTGGCATACCTCCCTTTCTTCCGCTTCCAACTTCTGCCATGGGATCACACAGCACGAAGGCTCTCTCCATGTGCCTGTCCCTCTGTCTTGGACTTCCCATGCCCAGAACCATGAGTCAAATAAATTCTAGTCATATATATTACCCAGCGTGTGGTATTCTGTTATAGTAGCACAAAACAAACTAAGGCACCCAGGCTTCGTAGTCACATGGTAACACTTTCATCATTCTCTATTGGTCAGAAGTCACGAGGCTCCCCAGATTCAAGGACAAGAATTTAGAGGCCACCTCCATATGAAGGAAGTATCTCAGTTTGAGGTTATATTTTAAAATCATCACAGATTTTAACACCGCCATTTCCATGTCAGCATGTGATATTTAGTCCCAGAGATTTATATATTTTATTACTAGAGAAAGTAGGAAAGAATGGATGGTTGACGTGAACTTTTAATCTAATATGGCAGTCTTAAAAAATGAAAATATATATAGCTTAAAGGCATTTTCACTTGAAACACAGTGCCAGCCTAAGCATATTTTTTAAACAGAAGGTATAAAATGTTTAATATTTGGGGTCTGAAAAAGAAATGCCTAGAAGTGAGGGAAAGCCACAACAGAGAGCAGCGTGGGTTTCTGGCCTTTGAGTAGCAAAAGGACAGAGATGAAAGATGGCGGTATGTATGTTAGCAAGTACAAAATCTTGCAAGAGACATTTGCCTGCTTTGAAAGGGAAACACTGGATTCATACCAAAGTGTTTACAAGGAAGAGAGCAACAGTGGATGGGAAGCAGAAGCCCTCAGCAGTTCAGACCAGGTTGGGAGGTTATAAATAGAGAAGCTCTAAAGCCCTCTGCAGGCAAAAGAAAGCCCATCGATAACAGTGAGGTGAGGAGGAAAAAACAGCCTGAGAATACCAGGAGGAAAAAGAAGCTTAAAATAATGAAGAAAACTCCAGGTTATTCTATGTGAAAAATACTATCAAAAGACTTATCAGTCATAGAGAAGGGAGATACACAATATGATAATTTATACAACAGCATTAATTTTTTTGTCCGTGAGAATGACTAGAAATCACTTTGGCTTACTTAAAATATTGTTGATTTTCAATTGCTTTACAGTGCGTTTTCCTACTGGATATGCTGTAACAATTTCTCTAGGGCTGGTGAGATGGCTCAGAGGCGTAAGCGCCTGCCTGGCAAGTGCGAGGGCCCGAGTTCAACTCCCAGATCCCACATATGAAAAAGGGGCCGGTGATATCGCTCAGCGGCACGGGTGCCTGCTGGCCCGCGAGGTCCTGAGGTCGACCCCCCCGGTACCCACAAAAAAAAAAAAAAAAATTTCTCTATGCCTTTGTCCTATAAAGAGGTTAACTTATTTGGAATATTTACTCTGCAATTCAGTCTAAGCAAAAGGAAGGAAAGAAATGTGAGTAGGTATACCAGAAAAAAAAGTTGCCTATCTAGATTTTATCATTTAGAAATCACTTCCAATTCTGAGAGAGAAAAAAAAAATCACAGTTGTTTATAACAATGAATGCCAAATTCTAAAAGATACAGAAGTCACTCATGAGTCATCAAAATACAGCCTTAAACTGGTATTTGAGGCCCTCTACAATTTTTCACCAGCTTAAAGCATGTAAACTTTATTCAGCAGGAAAACAGCAGAAACTGGGAGTGTTTGAACAAGGTAATAACATTACTAAAACAAGAAAATTAATCTGTTGTCAAAGGCAGTTTGGATTTTAATGAGGAGTGACTGGAAAACAGAAGTCTATTGAAATAATCCAGAGTTGAGGAAAAAAAATAAGTACCTTAACTGGGTTTTGTGATCATGGAAGGGAAAGATGAAAGAAAAGCTCAGGGGCCAGTGAGATAGCTCAGAGGCGTAAGTACCTGCCTGGCAAGCGTGAGGTCCTGAGGTCGACCCCTGGTACCCACAAAAAGAAAAGAAAAGCTCAAATAGGTGTCTATGTAACGTACTACCCACTCCAGTTTACCTGAGGCTGAGGAGTTCTCAGAGATGTTAGTGGTCAGAGCTTAGTCCAGGGTTGTTGTCAACGAATTGGGATACACAGTAGCCCTAGCTGGATGGTAGGAGCAAAGGAAGAAGATTTATTACCTGGTTTCACAGATACAGCACTGCACATTCTAGATCCACCCAGTTCTGAAAAAGTCCCATCTGTGACCACCTGAGGCTTGGGGGGGGCATTTAGACAGAAGTCATAACAGTATCCAAAGGCAGTTTCACCTCTGATAAGGAACGGCCGGAGACCAGTTAGGAGACTACTGAAATTCCAGACTAAGTGAACATCAGTATTATTCCTTATGTTACTTGTGTTCAATAGTCCCTCCTTTTTATTGTCCATTTTACCTCTCAGTTAGAACAGCATTTTCCACTCATTGCCTCAATGAGGGATGACGAAATAGAATGACAGAAGATGAGTGGAGTGTAGTACACCTCCATATATTTCGCATTTCAAATATCTAGATACACAGGGTCAAAGACAGGCAATAGATTTTGAAGAAATTGGATAGATGGATGGGTGGACAGATGGATAGATGATATAAGATAGATAGATAGATAGATAGATAGATAGATAGATAGATAATAGCAGAATGACTGAAGGTGTGAAATTAAGGGAGAAAAACTACACAAGGTGAAGAAGACAGGCAAGTGGGTGACACGCAGAGGTCAGTCTCAGACCTGGAGAGATAACAACAAGGACACTTGGAGACTCCACTAAAGTGCCCGCTCCTCCCAGCCTTGTGCTAGCACCACTAAAAACCTCCACTGCAGTCAGAAATCTGGAGAAAATTCTACCCCTTTCCCTCACACAACATCCCACTCCTGTTGGTTCCTGTTCTTAAATATCTCTTAGACTAATCTTTCTATCCATCCTCACATCACCCATTTACTCCATTCCACCCATCTCATTCGGTCCGTGCCAACCCATGCTGTCCATACTGTAATAAACTTCTAACAGGCTTTTATGACTTCCACCAGTCTTCAGAACCAATATACTAATTTTCTAGTAGGTGGTGTTGTGGATTGGTACATAGACCTTAGGTAAGAATGGCTTCCTATTTCAAATTATACTCACGTGTAAATGGAATTTAGTAATAATTGGATTCATAGCTGTAAGAGTAATAATATGACACTTTGTCATGCAGTAAGCACTCAGTAAATGTGAATTATCATTACTGTGGTTACTATATTATTATAAAATTATAAAATACAAGTATCTTCCTGGCACACTCACCTGTGAAATATAAAAGTTTGAAATGGACATGAGAACACGGTTTGGGTTTGCCTGAATTTAACAAAAGGTGAGCCAGTTTACATGAAAGGCTACTCTCCAGGAGCTCAAGGCCAAGAATTCTCCAGGATGAGGTATGGGAAGCAACATGATCCAACCAGCTACCTTCCTTTTTCTCTAAGCCCACAATGGCTTTTGTCTCTGATTTTCTCAGTTTCATTCCCTCACTGAAGAGCGATTTTCTCTGCCTCAAGTCTTATTAATTAAGACTTTTCATAGAGATTAGATAGATTCAGCAAACTGTCCCTAGGTTTCCTACTTGTGTGGCCATCTCAAGCTCTCAACAGAAACATCTTTCAAGATTTTCGTGGGACTGGAAAAGTCTAACAACTTTGGAGCAACTAATGGGGGACATTGTAGGAATGGCATTCAGCCTGATGAATGCATCTGTTAACCTTGATTCCGTACTAGGCTGCCAACCTTGTCTTCAGCCACTTCTCATCAAAACAGTTACCCAGCCATTCTACACTACTCATTTCCTATTTACCGTTGTTATCTGTCGTGTCTCTATGCCTGTTGTAGTCAGGGTTTGCAAGGGAAACAATTTAACACAGGACACATAATTTATAGGATTATTTTATAGTAGTCACACAAAGAGTCAAATACAAAAGAGTGCAGGAAATCTGTCCACACACTGGAGACCCGAAGAATCCAGCTGAGGGCTTGGATCCCACAGCAATGTCCTGCATGAGTCCAGCTGAAGACCTAGAGCCCATGACAATGCCCCCCACAAGCCCAACTGGAGGCCTAGAGCCTACGGCCATGTCTCATGCAAGTCTGTTTCAAGGATCTGCGCTGGGAGGGCCCAAAGGTCAGTGGTGGAAACTGGAAAGGCTGCGCCAGCGGGATGAAGGATTTGTGCCACCAGGCTGAGGGATCTGCACCGGAGCCAGGAAGCGACACTCAGAGTAAGGACCAGAGCTCTCCCAAAAAGAACCGCTGCCATACTTAGCTACAGTGAGGTCCCAAGCTCCTCCGACAATGAGAACAGCAGAGTTCATATCAGGAAAGCCAGCAGGACAAGCTTCTCCAGGAGAATCAAAAGCACCACCTCTTCCTCTCCACTCCTCTTTTTTATGCTGTTGGCAACAGTCCTCAGGTGGGCCTTCCACACCCAGCACCATGCTGGTCCAATTCAGCTGGGTGTTACAAGTTGACCACCAGGTACAATCCACCGCAATACCTTAGCACAACATCTCTTCTATTGGAATGGCCCTTACTCACCTTTCACCTACCCAACTTCTGCTTAGCCTCTATCTTAGTCACTTATTGCTGGGACAAAATACCCACTAGCCAAAACTTAAAAAGGAGAAGAAGTTTATTTGGGCTCATATTTACAGTCCATGGTTAACTGTATCAAAGGCAGATGTGGCATGGCAGAGGGGTCTATTGGAAGAAAGCTGCTCATGTCATGGTGCCCAGGAGGCAGAGAGTAAAGTGAGGAGCCAGAGAGGGAGATATGCACCTCCAGGTCACGCTCCCAGTGACCCAACTCCTCTGACCAGGCCCCACTTCTTAACAGCACTTCAGCTATAAGCCCATCAGTGGACAAATCCACTGATGAGTTTAATGGCCCAAGACCCAGTAAGCTTCCAAACACATGCAAATTTGGGAGGATACTCTAGATCTAAATCACAATATCCTCCAACTCAACCCCCACAGGGATGACACTAATGCTTTCCCAGTACTGAAAGTGGCTTTGTCTCTTGTATATTCTCCAGTTACAGAACGCAAAATATTATATAAAATTGTGTATATTTTCTCTGAGTTTTTTCAGGGCCAGAATCCATTTTTTTAACTAATCTTTGTATTTTCAACATTTAGACAATTTACTGATTGAACAGTTCAGTAAAAATTAATTGCAGGCTATTGTAAACACCCTACTGTGTAGGGTGTATTTAAAAATTGTTTTTCTCTCCTTTTTTTCTACTTTTACTTGGCCTAAGCTTACTCCACAGAGCCTGTTTTTTCCCTACCCTTCCATTTTTTCCTACCTTTAATAAATGTGAAACTCTGTCTCCATTAGAAAAATTAATTGCAGTATTTTTTATAACCACAATAATCTAGTCCATTTTGGAAAATGAATTTGACCTTATGAAAAGTCTGAATTAATAAATATGTTCAAAACAATGTTTTGAAGAGAACACTTTTCATTGTACACAGTAATAAAATTAATCTAACGATTTATTAAAGAATGAATATTCTGACATATGTTTTAATTAATAGAATCATTACTTATGAGCATATTTGTTCCATGTAAATACATATTGTCGAAATAATTTCAACATTTTGTGGGAAGTTTATTTCATGTAAACTAATCACTTGCTGGGCTTTCAATCCATCACATATTTTATTGCATGAATAATATATATTTTCCAGAAGTGATATGAGTAACTAGCTAGTGCCTGAATAAGTCTGAATATTGAACACACATAGTTCATTTTAATAACTACTCTGTCTGTCTCTATTTGTGTGAGAAATAAATACACATGAATTTTTCTAAACTAACTTCTACAGTACTTTTAAAATCTATTCTCTTTAGAATGTCTGTCTCTTTAGCACTGGTGTATTTCAATCTTCAGATCTTCTTTGACCTTTTTCTCTCTTTTTTCTCCCCTTTATTCATCTCATTCAATTTCTTGTGCACTATTACTGAAGTCCAGAAAGATCCTTTGTTTGATTCTTCTGTTTTCGTTTTTATCCCCTATTCTTTGAAATAAGGTGAAACTCTGAGGAATTCACAAATATTCTCTTTCCTCCCAACCCAATGTGAGTAAGCTTTCCCACTTCACTGTCTAAGACTTTATCACTTGCTTTAGAATTAAATAGTAACAGGAGTATTTGCATGGTTTGGCTGGTTTCTTGTGCCTGGTGACCCACCATGAAAAGAGTTCATCCCAGACAGATGCTATTCCTTTCATCTGGGACCCAGATCAAAGACACACTGAACACAGTTGACTCCAGTATCCAGCCTAGAACTGAACTAACTGGCTTAGCCATCTAAATCGAACCTGCCCAGATGATCCTATCCTAGACTGGATCCATCTGTTGGCCTGCTGGTCTCTGAGTACAAAAACAAATTCAAAGTGTGGTCTAACAGTATGTTTGGAGATGGTTTGTTACATACATTGAATTATTTTGGATAGAACTGACTGATGTAAAATTCTCCTTAGTATTACCACTCTTTATGACTCTAAAATATAAGAAAGAAACCCTCGTTTATGGGATGTAAGCAATGCTCGCATGACAAGACTTACATATGTAATTAAAAGCTAAAATAGTGATTAAGGTTATGGTTGAGCACTTAATGGATGCCAGGAATTATTTATATGCATCATTTTCAACTCACCCTTTCACAGGTGAAAAAACTGACTGAGAAATTCTTATCACTTTCTCCAGACCATCACATTAGTAAGTGGAGGGAGCTTAAACCTAGATTTTCCTCACCCCAGAACATTTGTATCTTCTCCTCTCTCACAGTGTACCTTGTCATGTGTTCTAACAGTTAAGGTGACACTCATAATAATACTTAATTGAGCTTCCAGATTAATGGTATATCCAGATAGTTTCTGTTCGTGGTCAATATCTGACGGATAGCAAATGGTCCAGACTCTTCGTGCAAAAAGCTGAAAATACTGAAAACACTTCAATTATGCACATAGCATAATTTACATTCTTTAAAATTAAAATTTCAAGGAAATTATCTGGGCAGAATTGGATGGCTTCTATTTGCAGTATCACATAGGTAGAGTCTTTAAAAATGAAGTTATCATTCTGGCCCTGTCCTGTAACTTGTCCAGTGATGGACAATTGTGTTTGTGCACAAAACAACTCAGATTTGAGAAAGACCAAATGACCGTCATTTTACCACTATAAAGAAAAAATGTTTGAAAAATATGACATGAAAATGCTACAAACAACATCTTAGTGAAATTATAGTTGAAAGATACCAATTTAAAGTAATTCACTCTTTGATTTTTAGTCCTTCTCACCATCCAAACAAAAATTTATGTTTTGAGCGATTTATTTTGTTCTGTTTTTCATTCAAGTTTTTTAAATACAGAGAGTATCTGAGGAAAAACAAAAATAATAACTTTTCTAATTCAAGCAGCAGGCTCCTGACTATCCTTTTAGGCCACAAAGTAGTTCCATATCAAAATATCAGACACACAATCACTCCAAGCAACTATCTGACACAGTTTAACAAGAACAGTACAATATTGTGACAATCTTCCTTCCTCCTATCTTGATGTGTCAAAAGATAAATCATTTTGAAATACCAACATAACTGATATTCCACTAAATTCGTTAACATTAAGATGTCAGACTTTAGATAAGTAAGGTGTCAGAAGTTGAAACTTGAGATAAAAATCAAAATTCACAGTGGAATAATGAAATAGGCTTGGTGTTGAAACTAATTTAAATTTGCTGGAGGCATCAAAAATGAGCCTGTGTTAGGCAACTGCTAGCCACTGCAACAAATACACTCCGAATTTTCAGGGTCTTAATTCAAAAAGAATGTATTTCCCACCCCAATTCAGTGCGAATGATCACTGTGGTCAGGGACTTGGGCTCCAGACTCCACATCCCTCAAGAACTCAAATAACTCCAGAGTGGCAGATTCATTCCCACTCAACTTCTACAGTGAGAAACATTCACATGGCCACATCTGGTTGCAAAGGAACATGGGAAATATAGTCCCCTGTGGTGGCCATATCCCAGGGAGAAAATTATACCATGAAGAAAAACACAAAACTAGGGGGACAGTTTACTATATTCCTTCAGAAAAAAAAAAAAATTTTTTTTTTGGTACCGGGAATCGAACTCATGACGTCATGCTTGCCAGGCAGGCACTGTGCCCCCAAGCTATATCCCCAGTGCAAAAATACTTACTAAATTTAATTCTGTGTATATCATTAGAGTAAGCACTAGAGGGTTACAAATAATTTATTTTCCTTCAAACAGCTTATAAACTGCTGCTTCAAATGAGAAAACAAAACAGATCAATGGCATATGCTTATAAACATTTAGAGAACCAATTCTCAATTACTCAGAGGATAATTTTGCCTTTCTAGATTTATTGTTTTGCTTTTTTGCCCTTAAAGTATATTTTAAAGGCATTTTTTTTTCTGCTGGAAAAAGTATACCATGTTAAGGCATCTAGACCCACAAAAAAGTGCCATCAGAGAACCCGGGTGAAATTCAAAGCAATCACTTTTACTACTTCTCCTCCCCCTTTGTAAAACACTTGGTTGGGAAAATTAGATGTTCATTTACTGGAACCTTTCAGAGAGTGACATTCACCCTACCCTCATAACAACAAATACTCAAGATTTGATAGAGTAATAAGTGACATTTTTGAAGGCATAGTAGTGAAGGAGAAACGTATTCGAGACACACACAAGGGTGGGCACACATCCTAGTCGCACCTGCCATGTACTGAGTGTCTATCACAGAAACTGTGTGCGTGGGAAGCTTTACCTGTGTTTCATCCTAATACGGTTTATGAAGTAGATTTTATGATTTTCATTTTGGACAAGCATTAAAAAGAAAGAAGAAACAGCACACTTCTCTTTACAGTTTAAAATATATGTTCTGGTGTTATTTATTTGTAAATTATCTTCTGTCATTCAGTTAAAGATTTTTGTTATTTTCTTGTTCTGTTTGCTCATAGGTTTACATAAATACTGTACTTGGCGCTGTAAGGATAGGCGTGAATAAATACTGTATAAATCATGAAAGATTATGCAGTCTGAGATGGAAAATTAGGAGTAACATATGCAAAGTAAGAGTGGACATAAACTTCCGGAAGAAGGTGTCTGGTGTTAAAATTATTTTATCATTTTCTCAGTATAGCTTGAAATTTTTTCTGAAGATTGAGAAAGATGTTTAGTCTATAAATAAAAAGGCATTTGTAAAACACTCTTATAAATCTAATATATTCTCTTAAAAGTATTACACTATAGCAGATCCTTTCCTGAAAATAAGTTTTGAGTTTTGATACTGTGAGAAAAGCCATGGAAGAGAAGAAAATAATTGTAAAGCTTATAATTGTTAAGCTTTGGACCACAAGGGGTATACTTAACCTGCCTCATATTTTTGCCAGGGCCAACCAAGAGAACAGACAAAACAAAATTAAAGCAGCTAGATCATAAATATCATTAAATCAAGTATATGTAGATACCCAAATAGTGCTGAAGGACAAATACATAAAATAGGTGAGAACTATATAGTACAGGCTGTAAGTTGCGTTTGCATTTTGTTTTATTTGACCAATCCAAAAGTAGTTTCTGGACTTAGTGGCAGAGAAAGCTGGAAAATTAGGTTGAAAACGAACCTGAGTTTGTTTGTTTATTGCACAGAAGGATTGTCTAAATAAAATGAAATTTCATTTGTATATCTTGAAAACTTTATCATGTGCCAAACTACTTTAAGCACCTCCTGGAGCATAAGGACCGGTATAGCAAGTAGCCATAGAGCTGTTCTTCCCTCCCACACCATTATAGGCACTGCTAATTCAACAAGTCTTTCCCACTGACATTGAGAATAGCCTCAGGCGGACACTAGCAATGTATTCACAGTTGACACTTCAATGAAACTTGTTTGTTTCTCGGGTAAACAAAAAGGATACGCACATAGTCTTATCCCAGAATAAGCATACGTTTTAGTATCAGTGGAGGAAGAGAAGATGAGGAAGGCTTTGGGGATAGCAGACTCTGTCTATAGCTAAAAAACAACTCAAATGTCCCTTAAAAACACTGAAACTCAAGGAGAAATAAGCTAGGAGAAGGGTAAGTTTCATGTGAACACTTTTATCTGTGCTCCCAAGATGGGATTATAGATCTGCTAAACAGGATCAGGGTTTTCTTTAAATTTAACAAAAACAAGTAAAAATTGTAATTGTAGTCTAAATTTTTGAGTAGCAGCTATTCTAGTTTAGAGATTATTAAGAAGTAAACATCCTCAAAGATAAATAGAGCATTTTTCTTAGTTGAAATTTGAAGTTCGTGAAACTCGTCTTATTGGTTAAGACTTGAAGCTAGTTACTTTGAGTTAAAGGAGAGAAAATGTTTGTTCTTGGGGTATAAAAGAAAATATTTTGTGGCTTTTCTATCTTTGCTATTGACTTCAGGTAGCTAAAAGTTCCTAAGGTCGTCAACAATAGGGAAGCTAAAAACCTAAACTCATGAAAATAGTTCTTATAAAATTAATTGTATCTTATCCACAGATAATTATTTTTCTTCTGTTCTTTCTCCTTTCTTTCCAGACATAAATCTCATAAAAGAAAAATAATACCAAATTCTTACCTAATTCTATCAAAGTTTCCCTAGTCTAACATTTTTTTTCAAGTCTTTTATATATTTCCATCTCCTCAAGTGGGAGTAATGCTGAAAGTTTTCATATTTACTGTGGCCTTCAGAGTAAGTTGATTATTGATTTTTACACTATTATTTATTATTTATGAAGGTCTATTCATTCATCATCTCACCCCATGAAATGTGAGAAAATATTCTTTAAAATCACAGTCTGAATAAAAAAAGAAAATTATTTTAATATTACACCATTTCTCTTTTCCAAGCCCTAGGCCTCACAACTAAATGAAATATTAAAATGCTTAGTTTATTTTATGTCCAGCAAAAATAATACCACCTGTAAGTAAAAGATTAAAATATTGCTTCCATTTAGTTAGAGTTGAAAGAAAACAATGGCCTTAAGAACACCGTACTGGGTAACTAATGTTTGTTTTTATGTTCATCATCTTAAAAATTAAATGCTCTTTTGAAATTTAGAACTGAAAGTTTTGTAATGGGAGGAAAGTTCAGGGAATTTTGACAATTATTTTGACAAGCTGGGCTGCTGATGACTCAAAAATATATATACAAATTGGCTGGAGCATAGTGTAGTAGCTCTGCAATTTAAGCAATAGTAGTATTTAAATGAACAACTATTAAATTAGTGCCACTCAACAGTCATCATAATACTTAGGTTTTCATGACTCTGGGTGTTGATCAAAGTCTGGCTACAGACTGGTTATTGCCAACAACTTGGTAATGTTGGCTTCAGGCACAAATGATAAACATCAGTGCACCACTACCTGCTTCTTGGAGAGTGACCTTTTTAGTGGAAAAATTCTACAAATTGATTGTAGTCAAAAGAAGACCACATAAGCACACCTACTCCAGAGCTGGACTCCTCTACTCCGTGTAATGTAGTTACTGACGAGCACAGACAGGAAAGAGGCCCCTCGCTCCCTCTCCCAGCTCCAACCCCTGCTTCCCATGCTGGCCTCTTCCACAGTGGAAATTTCAGGGCAGCAGGAGCAAGGCATAATACAAGGCAGAATGTTCTGGGAGGAAAGGGTTACTTGATGATTTACTAGGTCTTTCATATCAAACAGTAGATCAAGAAATAGAACCCAGATCTTAACCATTCTGTAATTCACTTTTGTTTCTCATTCTAGTTCCAAAAATGGGGGTGAGCTTACAGATCCCAGGTGTTTTCTTTGCTGTCATTTAGTAACCAGCTCATATTTCCTCTAGTGACAGACCACTGAGCCCCATATCCACTGAATTTTTCTGTGTGTAAGTCAATCCGTTTTTAAGAATTAAAACAAATTACAGGGCCGGTGAGATGGCTCAGCGGCTTAAGCACCTGCCCGGCAAGTGCGAGGGCCTGAGTTCGACTCCCGGAACCCACATACGAAAAAGGGGCTGGTGATATCGCTCAGCGGCACGGGCGCCTGCTGGCATGCGAGGTCCTGAGGTCGACCCCCCGGCACCGACAAAAAAAAAAAAAAATTACATAGTATGACAGAAAAAAAAAGTGTCCATGGACAAATTTAGCAGGAAATAATCTATGGGAAAGCAGAAAAGAAGATTCGTTTCATCAGTCAATTATCAAAACAAATATTTATTATACACTTACTCTATACTGCCCTAGAGTAGTGAACTAGACAGGTTTCCTTCGAAGGAGTTACAACAGGGAGATGGAGACAAACAATAAGTGAAGAATTCCGCAGGAAAATTTCTGGTAGTGAGGTGGATTAGGGAGACGAATTCTTCCTAATATGCAATAGAGAGCAGTGAGAAAATAGGAAGCATGGCCCGGGGAAGGCCTTTTTGGAAAGCCTACCTTTGAACTGCGACATGAGGATAAATAGGCATTAGCGAGGAGCAGTCTGGGGAAACAGTACCCCAGACAGAGGGAACCACGTGTGCAAAGTCCCCAGGGGGGCATAAAGTTTACCTGCTTAAAGCCTGGACACTACAGAAGACTCGCAGCAAAGAGCTCAAGATGCAGTGCTCTGAGATGAGATCAAGGTGATAGCCAGGGGCGAGCTAGGTCATTGTGACGAGTTTGCAATCTATTCCCGCAAAAAAGGGAAGCCACTAAAAGATTTTTCAAAACAAAGTGAAATCAAAAGACGTAATCCATGTACGGGATATCCCTGACTGCCAGGGAGCATGAATTATAAAGGGTTTTAATGGAAACAGAGCATAAACATGAGAGTTTCATGGTATATTCAAATCACAGCTCTTTCTTTCTAGGTCTTTGTCTAATGCAGACAAAGCCTAAATGGCCCTAGTATTTTAGAAGTCAAACTCTAGTAAGAAGTTATAGGAGCATATTCATTTAATTTTTGTTTAATTTATAAAGCACCCTCATTGACCAGCCAAAACTGTTGTACAAGCTTATGGTTTCCTGGTGATGAAAAGAGGCTTCTGGTGTAAGAGATGTCCCTCCTCTGTTCTTTTCCTTCCATAGGCACAGTGGCATGTTGTCTGTGAGGTTTTAAAAGAGCTAAAATCAAAGTTTTTGTAAAATTAAAAAAAAAATATATCATTTGCTTTCCACATTGACCTCAGTACTCCTTACTGATGTACTTTTCGTACTGAGAAGCTTTTAATTCAGGGTGAAATAACCACATTTCTTCTTGTAATTGGCTTCTGGGGACTAATTGAGAAAACAAAACAGAAAGTACAGGAAAGGACATGAAGTGACAGAGAAGAAATAATGGAAAAGGACACCGAATTACACAACAGTTTCCTGGATAACCTTTAACTATAGTTTCTCTGTTCTTTATTTTCTTGGCCAAGATTTCTCTTGAAACCTTGTATTAGGACACCAGTGAATGATTAGCCATCAATAAAGATGGCATTAAAGCAGTTAACTTTCTTGAAACATCTGATTCTTTATCTTCTCCACTTCCCAGTATAGAGTGGCAAATCTCTTGCAGTTTAGCCTAATATTCTTTCCAATCAAACATTGTCTGAAAGGTATCTGTGACCGTGAAGGTTTACAGAGGCTTTCCAAGGGACTGAGTTTGAGATATTCTGTTGCTTCTCTTTCACACCTTATCTCTCACAATCGCCTGTCTCCATCTCTGCAAATTGAAGACGTGGTTCCCAACCATACCTAGCTCTAGTTTGACATCATTGTTTACGGGAAAAAATCCTGGAGCCAATTTAAAATACTGATTTTAGGTTGAGAACAGAAGGTCATGATTTCCATTCACTTTTTTAACATAAATGTAGTAATTGTGTGACATCACTGTTAAAAATCTCCCTTCATTTCAATTTTTTATTTATGCCAACAGTTTTCTTAGCACATGCCTCAAGATAAAGAGTAGGGCCGGTGAGATAGCTCAGCGGCATAAGCGCCTGCTCACAAGAGTGGGGTCCTGAGTTCAACTCCCAGTACCCACATACAAAGGAAAAAAGGGCCGGTGATATCGCTCAGGGGCACAAGCACCTGCTTGCAAGCGCAAGATCCTGAGTTCAACCCCTAGTACCCACAAAAAAAAAGAAGAAAAAAAAAAAAGTAAGGAGTAAACCAGAGATAACTTGATTTATAACTCTGCATCTCACGCTAGAAATACATAAGCTTCCTCCATGCATGGATAGTTTTCTTTACAAAAATTAACTTTTATACATTTCGTTAAGATACATCCCCAACAAAGTATTTTTATATTTAATGATTACTATCAAAATGTATAATATATGTTTATGTGTTGTGATAAATTTTGTAATAATCACTAGTGATAAATCAATATGGAGAGTAATCTCAAATTTATTTTGATAAATATAACATTTTCCATCTTAATCATTTTGAGTACATATTTGGTGACATTAATTACCTTCACAATGTTGTCTGACCGTCATACCCATTTCCTAAACTGTTTATCACTGAAACAAATTTTCCACCCAGCAGTGATTTCTCATTCTCTCTTTCCCAATGCCATATAAATCCCAATCTGTTTTCTGTTTCTATGATTTTGCCTTGTCTAAATATTTCTTACAAGTAGACTTGTACAATAGTCTCCCTTTTTGGCTGACTTATTTTACTTAGTATGGTAGTTCATCTATCTTTTGCATCAGAATTTTTTATAGGAGAATATTTTTCAATTATATATATAAGTTTTATTTTTTCATCTTTTGACAGTTTGATTATGATATCTCAGTGTGGGTTTCTTTGGCTTAATCCTACTTGGAGTTCACTGATTTTCTTGGACATAAATTCACGTATTTCATCAAATAGCTGTCAGCTATTATTTCTTCATTTTTACTGACCTTTCCTATTCCCCTTCTGGGACTCCTATACTACACACATTGAATTGCTTGGTGATGTCCCACAGATTCTTTAGGCTTGCTCTAACTTTCCTTTATTCTTTTATACCCTCTGATCTCCTGACTCAATCATTTCAATTATATTAGGTTTAAATTCATTTATTCCTTTTTCTTCCTGCTCAAATAGACTGTTATCACCCTCTAACAATCTTTACATCTCAATTATTATGCTTCCAAACCACAAAATTTCTGTTTAGTTTTTTTCTATTTTTTAATTTTTAATTTTTATTTTTCATAGGTACATATTTGCAGTACATAATGATTCCATTTGTTGCAGGGAATTAGCACATGCACACAACACATCTCGATTCTTTTTTTCTCCCCTTCCCCTCCACTCTTCCTTTTGTGCCAGCATCAGACTCATTTTTCTTACACGTTTTCTTCATTGACATCCTAATCATGACTTTTTAAGCTTCTTTGTCTACCATTTCTTTTAGCTAATTGAATATATATAAGAAAATTACTTTAAAAAGTCTTTGCTACTAAGTCCCCTTTATGGGCTGCTGTAGGGATGGTTTCTTTCAAATTACTTTGTTCTTTTGATCAAACCTTTGTGTCTTATTTCTTTGTGATTCTTTGTTGTTGAAAATGAACTTTTAAATATTGTAAGGTGGTAACCCTGAAAATCAGATGTTTCACTTTCCCCGGTGTTTTATTTCCTTGCTTCTTTCCTTCTTTCCTTCCTTCCTTCTTTCTTTCTTCCATTCTTTTTTTTTTTTTTAATGTGGGCACCGGGAATTGAACTCAGGACCTCGCTCTTGCCAGGCAGGCGCTTATGCTGCTGAGCTATATCACTGGCCCCTTTCTTCCATTCTTTCTTCCATTTTTCTTTCTTTTTTTTTTTTGTGTGTGTGGCCATCTATTGAAGTTGCAGGTTACACTAGTTCGTTGGTCTAGTGACTTTCCCAAACTGCTTTTGAAAAGGCACTTCTTCAGTGTGCACTGTCTCTATTTTCAGCTGTGCTCAGCTAGTGTTTTAATACAGATTTGCTTGGACATCATTAGTTAAAAAACAAATAATATAAAATTTCCTCAACATTTACATATTAGCTCTGTGCCATAGCTTTTTTTCAACATTTAGTCAGACTTGCACAGAGTCTGAGAAATGACCTGTGGTTAAAGTTCGTGTTCTTCTCTGACCCTTTCTAAGCATACACTTTGCCCTGAGCGTGTTCATGTCTTTCCAAATTCCCCCATATTCACATTGCATTTAGTCCCCTAATTTTCTAAAGAAACTCTTCACAGCATTTACTCCCAGATATTAGGTGATCTGTTGCACGTTTCAGCCATGATCCTCTGCATGAAATGTGCGCAGTTGGTACTTCATGTTCCAGGACCTCTGAGTAATGCCTACAACCTTTTCAGCCCAAGCTGTGAGTTTAGATGAACAAAAACAAGTACCTTCAGTCAGTCCTTCAGGAAGCTCCCAAAGAGGGTAGAATAGACATAGATAAAAATTTGGAATAAGGTCTGTTCCTCCAGAACTAGGGTCTAGAGACCCTCCACGGGAATGCAGGCTTCTCTTTGCAAGACTGTGGCCACACCAGTGAGGGTTGAGGCAAGGGCAAGTAAAAAAACCATCAAGGCTTCCAACTGCTTTGAATTTGCCCCTTACGTCATTCAGTATCTCTTGGCTGCTACAAAGTTCAACCATTTCCAGAGTTGAGAAAAAATTGTTACTGACACTTTTCTACTTGTGTTTGGATATTCTGGAAGGTAGGATATGGGGGAAGAAGCCCTGGATTTTTTTCTGTGCTAATTTGTTAATATCACTCCAGAACAAGGGTCTGAGCACTTAAAACTACTGTGATTTCTAATTTAAACTTACATTGTCATTGCATTATTTGTAATAATCAGTAGGACTTTCATACCCAAAAATATATTAAAACAAAATTGAATGCAGGAAATGGATTTAAAACATAAATTCATAAAAATACTTTAAAAATAACAAGTTGGGGCCGGTAAGATGGCTCAGTGGCGTAAGCGCCTGCCTTGCAAGCGCAAGGGCCCGAGTTCGACTCCCGGATCCCACATACGAAAAAGGGGCCGGTGATATCGCTCAGCGGCACGAGCGCCTGTTGGCGCGCGAGGTCCTGAGGTCGACCCCCCGGTACCCACAAAAAAATAAATAAATAAATAAATAAATAAAATAAAAATAACAAGTTGGCCAGAATTTATTATTGAGTATTTAACTGACTGGTGGAATATACTATTAATTATTCCACTGGGTACATTTACAAAAAGAAGTATTAGAAGCAGCCTCCCCTAGCCAACTCGACATAGTGGATTCCATGCCCACTATGACCCACATCAAACTGCCCACTGTTAGCCAGCTCTGCAGCTTGGTTCCCCTGAGCACAGGCCACTACCAACCATCTGACCTGATCATGGATGACGCCGGTGCCCCCAGAGAGAAGATAAACCTGGAAGAATCAGCAGCTTCAGGAAGAAATAATGGATGGGCCAGCAGTGCCAGCCCCAAGAAAAGCCCATGGCTCTTGTAAACTGCAAAATAGCATGTGGTTTTACTTAGAGAATGAGTTCTTCATGGAGGAAAACAGGTAGAGAAGAAATCCAAGACAGAGCCTACCATATGGCAAGAGAGAGATTAATCAGGCACCATTCTGGGAAGGGGTTGCTTGTATGGGACTGATTTAGACATTGATCCCCTGAGTTCAAGCTCAAGCCAGGAAGGACATAAGGCCTGCACTCGGTGGTGGGAGGTGGCTTATAGAGATGGCTGAGTCCGAAGCTGATAGCATTGAGTCCAGTGATTTCTCAAACCCCCAACCTTTCTGCCTACATCCAGTGGAGACCAGTGGTCTGATTGCTTCTTTGTACCAGCAAGAGTGGGGGATGCTCCTCAGCTTAAACAGTTGCCACAGTCTGGGGTTTACAGACAGAGGGACCTGTGGCAGGGGGTGCCTCACTAAGATTATACAGTGGGGTGGAGAGGACGGTGACGTGCTTACAAGACTGTAGTTCCTGGAAAAACAAAAACACTCATTTGGAAATACATAGGAATTTTTTTTTATGTATTTTTCATCTTTCTTTTTAATGGTGTTTGGAGTATTTTTCTAATTTCCTTTTTGCTTTATTTTTGTTTTTGTTTTGTTTCATTTGAGTCTTTCTTTTTTCTTTTTCCTTTTATTCTTATTCTCCTTTAATTTGTTCCCTTATTATGTTTTCTTTTTTTCCCTTCAGTTGACTCTCTTTTTTGTTGTTGTTTTCTTTTCTTTTCTTTTCTTTAGGTTTTTGAATATTTTTTCTTGGGTTTTTTGGTTACTTTTACCTAATACTATTAATTTCTTTTTATTCCTTAATAGGGTCCTTTATTTCACTTTTATCACCTCCTTTTAATCTTCTATCATTTAATTTTTCAAATTTTGTCTTTTTCATGTTCCTGTTTCCCAATGGCTATCCTTACCAGTATAACCATTAACCTTTCTAAATCTATAGATAGTTAACTACACGTTATTACTGCTTAGTGCTGTTCTGTGTTAGTGTTGCATTTAGTAGATATCTACGGTAGGTGAATATCTGGTTTGCTTAGTGTCTATACTTAATCATAGATTTGTTTTCCATGGTTAAGCATGCTAAATTATTGGTTCTTAGGGTTTGTAAACATCCAGTTTGTTTTTGATGCTATTGCTGTTCCTGATTCTGTTAGTATAGCCAAGGTGACATAGTTATTGCTATGAATTGGTTTTGTCTGTATGCCAGTAGCGTAACGCCTTTGTTCTTGAATGCTTCTGATCACAAACAATTTGGTTCCCAAACAAAAGCATTTGACAAAATCTTACTTCCATTCACAAACCACACCATGTGACAAACACAACCTTCTTCTCTATAATACATCTTTCCCACACAAACACAAACGCGGCCATCTTCCCCAAAATAATAAAACAAGTTAAGTTCGTGAACAGAGGTACCAATCTATGTGCATTGCCAGGTGTTATAAACAATACTGTGCTCCATTCCTGGAGAATTGGGTGCAGGCAAAATAGGCTCCAACCTCCCATCCCAAATAAATGGAAGAGGTTGGATCTTGGAATAAAGTCAGTGGCCAATAATTACCCATGCACAGAGGATATTGCTGAAAAGTAGACATTGACTAAAGAGGTCTCCATACCACCAATATAGATACCCAATATAATCAACCCTCAGCACAGAAAATAAACAAAAAATAAACACAAGAAGACAAGTTTTAAAAAAATGCCTCCAGAATCTCCCAACTTCCTCAAAGCCAATCCAGGGGCCACTGAGGGGGAGGAAGTCAAAAGCCACAGAGCCAAATTACTTAAAAAGATAAGAGATGAGACAACAAAACAGAATAGTAAGATGCTTGGTGAACTCACTGAAGACATAACTAAGCAGGTAATGATCCAAATGAAAAAACAACTGGGGAGTCTACAGAAGACACTAAAAAAACCTAGTATAGCTAAAGAAAGTGATGCAAAGCATAAATGTCCAGCACAGAAAAGAATTACGTGTCCATAAAAATGTACCAATCAGAATTCCAGATTATGGGGGCCAGTGATATAGCTCAGCAGCATAAGCCACTGCCTGGCAAGCGCAAGGTCCTAAGTTCAACTCCCAGTACCTGCATTAAAAAAAAAAAAAAGAATTCCAGATTAAAAATTCTATTGAAAGTATGGTCAGCTAAAGTGACCAAGGTGAAGACAGAGTACCAGATCTAGAAAATAGATCTGAAGTTGGTGATCAATTATTGAGACACACCTTAAAAACAACAAAATTAATGTTGAAAAATTAATCCAACAGCTTCAAAATGATACCAAGAAAACAAATCTAAGATTAATTGAAATTAGTTAAAAATCAGAAGGCAGCACAAAGGGCATAAAAAACATGCTCACAGAAGTAATAGCAGAAAACCTTCCGAAAAGGAAAAGAAATTTAACATTCAGATAATTGAGACATATAGAACTCTATACAGCCATGATCAAAAAAGAACTACTCCACAACACATCATAGCAAAAATACCAGAAATCCAACAAAAGAACAAAATTTAAAAGTGGTTAAAGAAAAGCAACTTAACAGTTATAAAGGAAAACACATTAGAATTACAGCGGACTTCTCAAGACAAACTTTGAAGGCCAGGAAAGCTTGGAATGAAGTGTTTCAAACCCCAAAAGAAAAGAATTTCCATCCCAGACTGATGTATCCCTCAAAATTATCTTTCAAAATTGATGGAGAAATAAGATATTTCCATGATAAAGAGCACCTAAAGATATTCATGGCCACCAAACCAGCATTTCAAAAGAGACAATGAACCTTACAATGCTGAAGTCCAACAAAATGCAAGCACATGGTAAGGTGAGCAGTTAAGTAGAAGGAAAGAAAAGGAATCAGCAGCTGGAAAACAATACAATGACAGGAATAAGTCAATAATTATTACCTACAACTCCCAATGTGGATGGTCTCTGAAACAGACTACATACTACCTAATAAACCATGTGTAAGTAAATGCAAAAGAATCAAAATTATATCATATATATTATCAGATCATAGCTCAATGAAACTAGAACTCAATGGAAAAAGTAACCACAGAAATTATGCAAACACATACAAATGAAACAACACACTCTTGAACAATTAATGAGTCACAGAAGAAATCAAGGAAGACATAAGACAGTCTTTGGAATCAAATGCTAATGACAACAAAATGCATCGACACTTATGTGACACAATGAAAACAGTCCTATTAGGAAATTTATCTGTGAATGCCCATATCAGAAAAACACAGCAAGCCCAAATAAATAACCTGATGATGGACCTTAAGGTCATAGGAAAAACCCAAGAACAATCCAAATATAAAGCTAGTACAAGGAAAAAAATTACAGAGATTAGAGCAGAAATCAATGAAATGGAGACTTAAAAAAAATACAAAGAAACAATGATTTGAAAAGTTATAATTTTTTGAAAGCATAAACAAAATAGATAAACATTTAGCCAATCTTTCTAAGAAAATGAAAGAAAAGACACAAATCAATACAATTAGAAAGGAAAAAGGTAAAAATCATAGTGGACACCACCAAAATTCAGAAGATTATTAACAACTACTTCACAAATCTGTACACAGTAAATTAGAGAACTCAGAAGAAATGGATAACTTCGTAGATACATATGAATTAACAAAACTGAACTAGGAAAATTTAAAAACCCTGAATAACCCAACAGCAAACAGTGAAATTGAAGCGGTAATAAAGAACAACAACAACAACGACAACAAAACTACCAACAAATAAAAGCCCAGGTCCTGATACATTCACTGCCAAATTCCAGCATTACCCTGATTCCAAAACCAGACAAGGATGCAACCAAAACAGAGAACTGTAGGCCCATCTTTTTAATGAGCGTAGACACAAAAATCCTCAAGAAGATACTGGCAAACGGGATGTAACAAATCATCAAAAAGATCATACATCATAAACAAGTAGGTTTCATTCTTAGCTCTCTTAACACCAATCTCTTAAAAAATCATTTACTGATAACCATCAACTTTATAACTTCATTCCCCTTATCTGATCCCCACACCCTGATATTTGTCTACTCTATGTCTCTACTAAATGTCTAAAAGTTACAGCTTTAATGTAACAAATCCTAAAAAAGAACTCTTGTTTCCCAGATCGATTCTTGTTCATCTTACCCCATGAGAGCAAATGAATCCCCTTTTAGCTCAGTCTCTCACCCCAAAATCTAAGTATCATCAATTACATATTTCTCCCTTTGCATAGTAACTAATTTAAATCCATTGGTCAGTTAATTCAGCACTAGTTTCAAAATGAATCCTAATTGAAAATTTTTTCTCTATCTCCACCTGGTCCAATCTACATTCATCTGAAATTTGAATTTATAATATAGCCTCCTTAACAATCTTTTTGATTTATACTATATACATTCCCTATATGGTAGAATGATTTATCAGACCAAAGTTAGGTAGGTCATGTTACCTCCTTGCCAAATATCTTTCATGAATTTAGAATAAAATTCTAACTATCTAGAACTAACTACAACTTAAGTACACTACATGAAGGATTCTTTACTTAGGTGTATAGTTTCAAGCTGTAAAGACCCGTGTGTTAAAGACCCATGTGCCTAGCCCATGGCACCCTATTAGGAGGTGAAGGACTCTGTAGTAGAAAGAGCTTATTAGCAGTCTTTGGATCACTAGAGGTGCACCCTCAAAGGGGACTGTAGGACCCTGGTCTCTTCCTCCTCCTCTCTTTCGAATCCAGCCATAAGGGGCCATGAGGTGAATGGACCTCCTCTGCCACATTCTCCTCCCATGACATACCATGCTGACATAGGCCAAAAGCAACAAGACTGATTGACCAAGGATTGTGAGCCAAAATAAACCTTTCTTATGAGTTGATTATCTCAGGTATTGTTACAATAATGGAAAGCTGACTAACATATCAGATTAGACATTAGAGTAGTCTGGAAAACTTGCCAAAAAACAACTTGAGGTCTGTTAGCACTTTAGGGTATTTGGGATCAGTGCTAATATTGGTACTTAGTTTAAGTAGTTCAAGTGAATCTCATGTGTCCACATGGTAGAAAAAGTCAATTGCCTATCTTTCCAACCTTACGCTTCGCAATTCACACACTCTCTGGGCACCAGTCTACACTGACCTTTTTCTATGGCCCCGCCCCAGGGCCTTTGTACTTGTGTTTCTGTGTCTGGAATGTCCTTCCCAAAGATCTTCAGATGACTAACTTCATTTATCAAGCTACCATCTGGAACACTGGCAATCTTCATGGTGTACAAAGCACAATACCTGAGAATCTCCAGCTGGCGTTCAATTGCTGCGACCTAGAAAGAGCTTGTAAGAGTCTCACTGCCAACTCATTGAACAGAGGCAGGATAACGTCACCACAAAGTAGATGGCTTTGATTTACATAATTTTACAACCAGAAGAAACTAAAAGAGCTTTATCTAATCAGTATTATAGAAATTAAGACCTAGAAGTGTATTTTTTTTCTAATTTCTATTCTTAGTGTTTCAGCAGCGAATTTCTGACCAAAATATGGAGTGTTTGAATCACACCGATGATCCAGGAACTATAATATACTATTGTGATTCCTGTTGCCATGTTTTTAATTTTTGACAGTCCTGTAGAAGTTTTTAAAAGTCAGTGTCACTTTAAGTGTGATGTAAACCATGTGCAAGTCATTAGCCTATCCTTTACGCTATTACTGGATGAACACCTTGCTGGCCAATCTAAAGCAAATGGGTTGTAGAAAATTCTCAGATATTAAAGTAATGTGCAGCCGGGTGTGGTGGCACACATCTGTAATCCCAGCACTAGGAGGCTGAGACAGGAGGATCCCCGTGAGTTCAAGGCCAGCCTAAACTACACAGTGAGACCCTGTCTCAAACAAACCAATAAATAAATGAATAAGTAAATAAATAAAGTAATGTGGTTGCCAAAACAGCATGTTATAGGGGAGAAAAGACTGGGTTTGCATGTGAGCTTGCTCCACTTTAGTCTAAACTTTTCTATGTTACACTGAGTCATATTGCACCTAAGCACCAATATATTACTAAGTATAATTTGCTGAACATTCTTTTTCCAGTTCATTGAAAACTTATCAGATAGTCTTTTTCAAGGATTATTAAGGTAGTAAAAAGTCAAAATTTATTATCGGTGAATTAATGAGCAGCTGAGCTTCAGATGAATATTAAGTTGTCGTGTAAGCTCCTGACTTACCAGCTTCCTAGAACAGGCCGCGGCATCCTCCACAACCTGGTCTCTGTCTCCTTCTTCCAGCTGATCCTCCGTCTCCACCTTACACACTACCAAAATGTGCTTCGATATTTCAACACAAAATGCTTTTCTTGACTCCACGTGTGTGCATAACTTCTTTCTTTTCAACAAGTCCTGGTTCCTGTGTCATCTCTGAAAAAGCTTGTTCTTATCTCTTTCATTTACGGGAAGACTGGGTACCTATTCCTTATGCCCCTTTTCATGTTCTTTCTTAAATGTACATGGTATTCCTAGGATCATGCCTGGTCCAGCAGAGAAGTTCTAGAAAGAATTCATTGATGGATTAGATAATTAATTAATGAATATCGCTTGCTACATTATATTGTATTTATTGTTTGGGGTTGTTTTTTTTTTCTGTCTCTCTCATTAAATAACATGTTCCTCACAAGCAGAAAACACAGTATTTATCATAGAATCAAGACCTGTCATTGAGTTGGCACAAAGATGCTGCATAAATATCTGTCAAATTCAACCTAAATTGCACAGACATTCCCAGATGTAAGGGCTCTTAATTGATGAAATCTTCATGGTAACATTTAAGAAAAAATAGATTTGAACTAAGGCAAATCTAAAAACCATTTGTGAAGCAAAGCACTTGGTTCAGCAAGGGAATTTAACAGTTCAAACGTGTTTTTGGTTTAAATGTTTGCTCTACTAACAGGCATTTCTAAAAATGTGTCTTTACTGTTAAAGCTGAAAAAAATTTGTTTTAGAGGCATTAGGACATCAAATGTTAAAAACATACCGAGCCCTTCCTTAGACCTGAAAAATGACTGTCAGGAGAAATGCTCGCAGGCAAGGTTTCAGCCTCACACGGGTTCAAAATATTTCCTTGGGTGAAATGTTCCTAGACACTTTAAATTGAAGGAATTTTGTTTGCCAGCTTAGCTACTAACACCATTTCATTAGCACAGAGGCCGGCAATATTGATTCAGTGTGACAACAAAACCAAAAGACAGATAGACGATAGATGATAGATGATACATAGTCAGATAGATATAAAAATAACCAACAATGAATCAACTTATCCTTTTCCATTTCCCAAGCTTAATCATCAGTCATAAAGCACTGTAGAAGTGTTGAAATACGTTCTCAAATGCCATTTGACTGATAATAGTTACAGTTTCTTCTAGAGAGAAGAAAGGACCCAGGATAGAAAACTTCATTGTTATCTGTAATATTTACATTTTTATATGGATAATATGTATTTGTATGTTTTAGAAAATTATAAATTATTTTTTAAAATATCTTCCAGTCAGGCATGGTGGCACATGACTATCATCCCAGCACTTGAGAAGCTGAGGCAGGAGGATTGCTATGAGTTCAAGGCGAGTCTGGGCTAGTGAGTTCAAGGCCAGCCTGCACTACAAAGTGAGACCCTGTCTCAAAAAGCCAAAACATACGTACATACGTACATGAATACATACGTACATAAATCTATCAGTAGAAAAGTTTTAATGGTAGTTAAAATATGAAATGAGGTAATTTTTTAAAACTTTTCTATAAGAAGATTAAATAATTGTATTAATTTTTATGCTTTCTTACAGAAATTTTAGAATTTATGTAGTTAATAAATATAAAATTTTTTATTTTTAAGAAGTGTCAAAATTTTACTCCAACAAATACGAAATCTAATACTGTCAATGGTATTTTGCTCTGAAATTATCTTTGTTATCATAATTTTGATCCAAAGTTCCTTATAGAATTTGAAAAGTGACTTCCAATATTGTCCTTACGTGTATGTTTTTCCTAATTTCTAGATCAACATGTGAAATACAGAAAATGTGATGGAACATAAATCTCTAACTATATTTAAATAATTTACTTAATTCGGGGCTTTGTTTTACCACTAGAAATACAGTGGCAAGTTAAAGATTAACCATAAAGAAATACACAAACAAATTATGGCAGGTCCCTACCTGGTGATATTATGTTGCCATTACAAAGAATATATCAAATTTATGTGAATTAATTTGTACATATTTCCATACCGGATTGTTAAATGAAAAATATATTTAGTAAAATGTGTTCTGTTATTTATTGCTGCATAACAGATTAAACCAAAACTTAGTGGTTTGGAAAGAGCTATTATTTCAGAGTTTCTATTCGGGCACTGCTTAGCAGGTTTCTCTGTTTAGTGTCTCACAAGGCTGTCATCAAGGTGTCGGCCAAGGTTGTGGTCATCTGAAAAGTCCATCGGCAGCTGTGCTTCTCAGCTCACTGTCATTACCGGCAGGATCCAGTTGCAGGCAGGCCGCGGACTGAGCACCTCAATGCCTCACCATAGCCCAAGGCCACTCAGTCCCTGAGCACTTATACCTCTCCACGGGGCAGCACCCAAAATGGCACCTGGCTGCCTATGATGAGCAAGCCAGACAGTGCCAACAGGACAGAAAATAGTCTTTTTGTTTAATCTTGGTATGAAAAACAATCACTTTTGTTACATTGGTTAGATGTAAGTCACTAGATCCAGCCCACATTCAAGGGCTAAGGTAGATAAGAGCATGAATACCCCGAGGTGGCATCGCTGGCAGCTGTTTATGAAGGTTTCTTCCCATGTGTTCAAGGTGATGCCATTATTATTTAAGTAAGGATAAAATTAAGGAAGGGTATTCAACATGTTAACACAGAAAATCTGAGTAACAACCTGTTAAAAAAGCAAGATAATAAAAAATGACTGAAGATTTCATGGCGACAATGATAATAAAAACATGTACATGATTTGTACATGTAAAATTTTATGTATGTAATATAACATATAAATACCTGTTTGGGGATCCAGTATATATGGTTAGGACTAAAAGAAAATTTTTAGAAGACTGTCGCAGAGCTTTTTTAAAAAAGCTGAAGTTATCTTTTCAGCCCACAGGACACTCACCAATGAATAAAATCTACTGAGTGGTTCACTGAAGGCAAAAAGCCAAGACTTCCTAAGTGTTAGAAATGCGTAGTTCATTATGGTGATACCAGTCAGGATTGAAGACCAAACTCCGAATAGGATGAAAAGATTCCACAAAACTGTACAAAGTTGGTTAAACAATTCCTATTGTTCCTCAGTCAATAGTCTTCCCTTAGGTCCACTAAGGGTCTAGTGTCTTGGGATCATTCCAAGTTCATGGTTATTTATCAGCTTCAGCTGGTTAGACCCCCTTTGTGTTGAAACACAACATTCAGTTTTGTTATCTCAAGTGCTCTGCAGAGGAAAATTTTTCTTCTTTCATGAAGAAAAGAAAAAAAGATGCAAACTGCAGCGAAATACGTATAGCATGATTCTTTTTCAGTTAAAATAATAGATGACCAGCCCCTACATGTGTCATATGTATGCTGATGCCTGTTTTTAATGGCATGGAGCTATGGAAGGATAGGAAGGCAGAAGGCAGCTATGCAACTCTGTTTTTTGGTGTTGTTTTGTTTTGTTTTGTTTCATTTCGTTTCTATTCTTCTTGCCTGCATGATGTGCTAAATCCTGGTAAGGCCTAACTGGCCTAAAACTGAGGTTCCTCAGGATATGGGGCTACCATTACCAAGCCAAGAAAGCACATAGTAAGGAGGGCGTGTATGGCTTTTGAACTTTGAAAACCTCAAATAGAGAAATAAAACCTGTCCTTCACTGGATTTAATGATTTTTGCAATATTCTGAGAAAAGAACTTTAGCACCTTTAAAAAATATTACCTGGTATGTTGGGCGGGAAAAATTCTTTTCTGATAGAAACAGGAAGTAGAGCTGAGTGTGACGGTGACAGAGCAGTACAGGCAGTTTGCAGAGAGAAAGGGAATCAAGTGCTCCTCCAAAAGGGATTGGTGAGTGGGAGAGAGAAGTGGGAAAGTGTTGCCAAGCGGCAGGAGAATCCACTGGGGTTCAAAGTCATGAAGTTAAAGAACAGGAGTCTAGAGATGCATGCATTTGCCCCACTCTGTCCAGGCGCACTCCTGTCAGGGCAGAGCATCTGGTAATCTGAGCTGCATTTATCTCCACTTGGGTGCTCGCTGTGAGGGTGATGAAGAAACAGAGGTGGATGAAAGCACCTGCCAGGGAGAGAGGATGAGGATCTAACATGGCACGTGAAGCTGATGCGCAAAGAAATGAGGTCAGTAAGGACAGGAGACAGTGAAAAAGTGATAGAGTGACACAGCAGAATTTGGGACACCGGAGAATGCGAGGAGAAAGATAAGCACTGGTGAACAGAGAGCCAGAGGGACTTAATAGTGCCTTGAAACGGAACACAGGGCCGGCTTTCTTTCCGGTTAGAGCTGAGGATCATAGCCATCCAGAAGACGTGTATGAGTAATAACAGAGCCGCTCTTTACCCTGTCAAATCTCCAGGGCTAACTGAGAGTGAGATCATGTAGTAGCTGCAGTTGTTGATGGTAACAAGAACCCAACACAGGCTGAGGAGAAAAATAAGGGAGATGAGAGCCCAACTCCTTATGCCACTCCTAAAATCATCAAAGATTATAGCAAGAGAGTCAGGAAACAGAAACAAAATCCAAACAAACAAACAAACAAACAGACTCTGACTGAAATTATTCAAATACAAATAACAGTAGAAATCACAAATAACAGGAGTGTCTGAATAATTTAGGAATGATACAAGATTCCATTTGAGAAGACCAGTTTCAAACCACCAGAAAAGTAGAGCAACGTGGAAAGCAATTAGTATCACCCAGGCAGAAAACATTTTAGAGGTTATTTGTATGCTTTTTCTGAATGGCTGATTAAAAAAAAAAAAAAAATCTGCATCTGATGTGCCAAGCAATATAGAAAAACACAACAAAGTAAAACAAAAATAAAACAGAGACTGTCTATAGATGAGAGTAGTCAGAATTGTAGATAACATTAAGTAAGCAATGTCATAAATGTGTCACTAGGTATTACCTTTTTAAAGTACGACCTACTGGCTGTAGGGCATAGAGGAGGAAACACAATACATGGCAAATTTTGGTGTGCTAAGAAGTATAGTTTTGTAAGGCAAACATATTGGGGTTCTCCTTATTTGCTGGAGAATATATTTCTTTCTTCTTACCCATGTCTAAAGAAAACTTACTCAGTAAACCTGAAACAGTGGTCTGCCCAACTGGTACTGCAGCTTTGAATTAATTACACAACCTCCAGCAGGTCCATTGCCCATTTTTATCTCTTTGTGTGATGAAACAATGCAGAACCTTTGACCAAATTCATTTTTTTCAAAATGCTTAAAATTACCGTGTATTAGCAGAACATTTGATTGGGTTTTTTCCTGAAGAACCCACTGGACTCTAGGCTGTAGCCATTCTGATAACACGTACAAACAATGACAGAGCTGCTCCCTACCCTGTCAAATCCCCAGTACTAATTTTAGAGACCCAGATTTCCTACAGTGAACGTTTAAAGACCCCATAACATTTGGAGGCGTTCTGTAGCATCTTATTTTTCTTGAAAGAAAAGAGACAAAGAAGAAAGATACATTAACTAAAAAAAAAAAAAAAAAAAAGTGCTTGAAAGAATACAAATTGTTATTTAACCAGGAGGTGGAAATCTCCAAGGAAGATCCTTAAAGAAAATGTTTACATTCATTTTTTATATAAAAGGATTCATCTGACAATGTATTACAAACAAAACCCACAACACTGTTGATGATCTCAGCTGGAGCGAAAGGATAGAATGCAGACCAATTTATTGCCAACTGGTTTAAAAGTTACAGGCCCAGATCCAGAGAAAAAAGACGAGGGAAAGGGTTTAGGGCATAGCAGGTAGGAGAAAACTCATATTTTCTGATCATCAAACATGAAAAAGCTTTGTGTTCAGCACTTTACAGGAAAAAAAATTTAATGCTAAAACTAACTTTATGGCAAATAAACCCGATGTTCTGTTAAAATAACTAATACTCAATGAGCCTGGCAAATTATCTGAGGTGATATAGCCCATAAAAGTAAGCCTAGGCTTATCTGACTTCAAAGCCAATGAATGACACATATAGAAATTCACTACAGTATTTTTAGTTTTTTTTAAAATCTGAAAAAGCATAAGTGGAAGTAATATTAAGTCGCTTTACTCCGCTGCTGCATATATATTCAGATAATAATTCACAAAATAAAGATATATGGGTTCAGGGATGTTACAAAGTCAATTTAAAGTTGGTAGGTCAGGGGCCTTGTGTGGCCCTTTCTGACCCTGCAGTTATGGGATGGTGTTTCAACTTTCAGAAAAAGTAACAAAGGCAGGATTAAATGCACTGATACTCAAAATTAAAGGGTTATCTTCAGCAGTCTTAAACAGGTAGCTGGTGGACCGAAAGCAGCTCCAAAGCTGTTTTCTGTATTGAGAATTGCATTTGAACTTGACAGGCTCTGTAGCCTCCAGTTTGCTTCAGGCTCAGCTTCGCTCCTCCCTATGAACTTAAACCCAGCCAGATCCCCGTATTTATGTTACCCGCCTGACCCTTAGAGGCATTCGAGTTTATAATCCCTGAATGAGAAGCTATAGAAAGTTTGTTTCGGCTCTCGTACTCTACAATTATTTGATTTAGAATTGCTAAACTGTGTGCTCAGATCCACTTTTTAAAAACTTTATAAAATTTTAACAATGTGATATGAAGAAAATGAATTCTTTTTAAAAGCAAAGACTTTCTGATCTTCAGAGGACACTAGCATTTGTGGGACAGGAAAATGGGAATGTGGCATTTCCTTAACATTTAACCGGAGTTAAATCTTGATTTTGTAATCCTATATGGAGCAATCAGCAAATGTGTACTAGACATCAACCCTGAGCGTAGCCCTAAGCTACACTTTGAGAAAAATAGAGAAGAGGCTTAGCAAAGGGCCTCTCACCATCCAAGAGGAGGCTTCGCATCCAGTTAAAATGACATTGTGTCTGGGTTCCTGAAAACAGCTAGACACATTATAAAAATACTAAATCAAAATTATTTTTCTTTAATAAAGAAGTAAAATAAAAATATATATTTGGAAAAGTGAAAATATACCAGTTATATCTCTTTTAGCCATACTGAATTAAATAAACACAAAATAATTGGTTAGGAGAAAAGGATTTTTCTCTTTTTTAAGCTTGGTTACAAAGCACAAAGTTACTCATTTTAGGGTCTCTGATAAGGTGAATGTAATCCTTTCTCTCTCTCTCTCTCTCTCTTACAGGAATCATTGCCAAAAAATCAGGTTGTCCTCTAAGTTCCAATTATGCGTAAGTATTCTTTTAGTTTTGGTAGAATCAGGCAAAATTTGTCTATTCCAAAAATGAAGCTCATGACCAAGGCCTCAAAAATCTTTTGTTTCTTCTGCATCTTCTAATCTGTTCCATTGATCCTCAGATCTATATTTTGTAATCTGAGCAACTACTCTGAAGATAACAATACGCAATATATTAACCATTGTTAATTTCCTATTATCTGGTTTTGAAATTCTGTATCACTGTTTTTATTTTTTTCTCTTTAAAATAATTTTTAAAAATCTTTTATTCATATCCCTGATAACTGCTATTTGCTGAAACCAGACTAGTACATGGTAAGCACCCAATAGCTATTAGATGAATTTAAAATTTTTTACTGTCATCATTGTCATTATTTTGGCTCTGACTGTCAAAATAAGAGGCTGCCAGTTTTGCTAACTGACATTTTCTAATATAATTTCATTTTACAGTTGAAACACCTACACGAGAAATCACATTCCTATGGGAAGGGGGTCAGAATATGAGCAGTATATTCAAGTCAAAAGAAGTGGATAGCGCCTGAGAAGATAGCTTTCATTACTTACTAAGTAAATCTCTACCAGTTTAACTTGTCCATGGCACCCTGAACTAAACAACTTCTATTAACATTTTATAGACTATATTGTCATTTTAAGCTCTATCATTGTAAAATTAGCAAATAATCTCACCTGAATATTGAAAGTCTCCATTTTTTTCTTTATTTTCCAATGGGAATGTTTAGATCTTAAGCCAATTGGGAACCAGGTATAACAATAGAAATTGAGAGTCACAGATGTGGAGTGGGATAGAAGCAAAAGATTGTGCTGCCTTTGCTATCTATGGATTGCATATGTCATCTGCTCCCGTAGCAGTCCGTCTGCTTACGTATGTTATAGCCATTACTGTTTTTCAAATTGCTTGTGTCCCTTGCCTACTGTACAGTAGGCAGCTTTACTTTAGTTGACTGCACTGCCTCTCAGGCCTAGCAGAAATCCTGATATATAATGGGCTATTGGCTCATCGTTGCAAGCAATATATTCACTATTTAAATAGGAAACTGTCTGATCTTGTAAAAATTTATTAAGATCAAAATCAAGATTCATGATCAGAATTTCACTACCTAACAAAGAAAATCCTTTATATTTTAGAGATGTTTGCTTTTATCCAAATCATCATTTGCATACCTTTGACTCAAAAATTCTCTACACCTTAATTTTTAGAGGATCTTTGCTACAGAAATTTCAGGTAAATGTATTAATGTGGATTTTCATAGCCAATAAAACCTGTTCTCAATTCAAAGTCAAAAAGAAGTGTCTGATACCAGCTAGATGCTCAGCCCGCTGGCTGTTCCGTGCATTACTTTTATTTACCTTCACCACAGCCTTCTAAGGAAAGCAATGTGATCCCTATTTTGCATCTGAGAAAGCTCAGCCTCATCGTAGAAGAGCGAGTCCAGGTAAAACAGCTACCATGTGGAATGGCCGGACTCCACACCAGATCTCTCTAGTTACAAAGTCCATTCATTTATCATAAGGACTTGGTAAATAAGCAAATACAATCCAAGTGAAAATATGTTAAATGTGGGCTTATAAATTAAGAAAACAGAAATTCCGATAAACATGTAGGCTAATGATTTAAAATTAAAGCCTAAGTTTAAAACACAAAATCCTTTAGCTTTGATTCAGATTATTACTGCTAAATAACCTCACTACAGATGTGAAGACATTTTTCCACTGTATAAAAAGTTAAGTTCTATAATAGAAACCAGATACATTGGTATTTTGCTGTAAGAACTTGAAAAATTATTTTCCCCACATTTGTATTTTGTAACTAATTGTTTCATGAGGGTAGAAAAAGACATGACTTTTGTACTGTTTGCAGTTATAACAAATCAAATAGCATAATCTTGACTGGCAATATTTACTTCAAAATATGGGGGTAAAACTACTTCCTAGAGTGTGCTTTCCCTAGAACTATTTCAATTTCCAAAATAGAAAGTGATAAGAATTTTTAAAAAGATGGTAGGAAGGGCTTGAGGAGTTACTAGGTTTTAAGTGTTAAGTATATATACCCAGTGCTCTGCTGGATAAATATGCTATGTCTGTAGAAAGATGAATGTTGCAGCTACAATAATTATTGGGAGACGTCTATCATCTTCTACATCCCAGAATTCTCTATTGAAATCCTGTTGAGAGAATTGTCTGTGTTCAGTTCCCCCACCCCTGGGAATTCCTCCAGCTCTATCTCTACAGAAGGCAATATTGTGCTTATCCGCGGAGAGGAGGAAGTTAATCTGCTGAGCCGTTGTCCTGTTCTTCAAAAATACCAAGTCACTGGCAGTATTGATTTTGGGCTGTTTATACAACTTTAACTCTTCAGAATTTAATATGGAGAAGCTAATGTTTGATTCTTTTTTTAAGATCTTTCTTTTTGGACAAGTCAGTGCTTTAAGGGTAAACAAATATTTTGTAAATTGGCCCAGCTGAATGACAAACCAACAGATTTGAAGCCAGCTGTCATATTTTATCAGGAGCACCCATAAATCCAGGCTGAAACAGGGATCATCCAACAGAGTGCTGAGGGAACATGTTATCTCCTCCCTTTTGGAGTGTTTTATTTGGAAGTACGAGAAACTGACTGATTTCCTTGTGGACTGATTTTCAGGAGGGGAAATTGATGACATATTTTGTTTTCCCTCTCTCAAATTGCCTACTTTTCAGTCATGTATTTGGATACCAGTCCTAATATAATAAATTTAAACTTATCAGTTCCCATCAGTACAGTAGTCCTGTTTTGCTCCTTCTCTCAAAAGAAGAAATTCTACCTTCTTGTTAATAGATCTCACAGGTTTGCAGTATTTCTAAATAAAGTGTACTAATGACAGCTGAGCCTTTATGTATTACTATCAATATGAATTTTTAAAGGGTATCATCAAGAAAATCATCTTCAAAGATATTTCCTTGCATGCTTAATTAAGTATTGCTGCCGAGATGAAGCTGCAGTGGTTCTGATATCCTGGGCTTTTGGTGTGCTGATTCTTTCCTCACTGGAACAGGCAGTGAATTTAACACTCAGATTTGCTCTGACAGGCTGACAACTGATATCACAAGACCACAGCTAAGAGTGGTTTATTACTTTTAGTGGGATTTATTTAATTCAGTCTCACAGCCTCAGGGTGGGGTAAAGATTTAACTTGAAATTAAATTCCAGCAGGAGACCTTTTAATATAAGAAAAATGGGCAGAAGGATAAATGACATGCTCAATTGCAATGAATTTAGAAAAAAAAAAAAAAGACTATATTTAACATGGCAAAAAAAAATTCCACAGAATCATTTTAGTTGTATGATAGATATGGAGAAAAAGTGCAGATGAACCAGTAATGATGATAGAAGTTAAAAGAGAATAATCTAAAGGAAAGTTTTTGACACACTAGAATTTTCTCAATCTATGCAGAAAAAAATTTCCCAGTTTATGAATGCTTTCTGTCAATGTCTGTATAAGTTGATGAGAGACCCCAAGTGTTCTGTTAACTTTAAACTACACAATAATTCTGGATTAAATTGTACAGTTCAAACAAAGCCACAGAGAGAAATTACTCTGGTTTTTAACTTAAACACGGTGAATGATTACATCCAAAATTTCAGAACATGAGAGTGCTTATTCATTTGTATCATGAGAAAGTGGAGTTTTACCATAACAGTTAACCCAGGCAAAGGTCTTGCCAGTTGCAGAACCTAAGGGGTTCTCCTTCAGGGGTTCTCTCTTTATGAACCCAAAGTTGTCATGGCTCATCAAGGAAACCCTCTTTGAAACCCCACAGAGGAAGCCCTCCTGCTTCCCTTTTCCCCTAAAAATCCTGTGCTGTATTCATTGGATCTAGCTCAGTAAAAATATTGCCACATGGTTAGTAAGTGGTAATAACTGAATGTCGGGTATCGCCTATAATCTTGGTTCATGGCATCCTTGTCTCAGTAATTGTATCACGATATGAAAAGGCCAAAGAAATCACTAATCGTCTTATATGTTATTTAAGTTCAAGCACCTTAATAAGCACTATGTCCTACAATCTGAACACCATGGAAAACTGCACAATCTCCTCAAACTTTGGAATCAGTTTGGACTCCACATTCTTCAATGTTAAAAATGTTCACTAGCACTAGTTGGTACTTTACATTGATGTCTAACAGATGTTACTTTTATTGTGTCAAAAATTAAAAATATCTTGCAGTTACTTTTTGAGTTTGTAGTGAAGTATCCTATAGGATAGGTAACCTTGATGCTCGATTTGGCTAAATGTATTATCTCTATAACAATTCTGCATTTCAACAGAGATGCGCATTGGTTCATACAATATGGTAGACTCCACTAGGAAAAATACTTGGAGGGGTGACTTTTTGATACTCTGTTCTTATAGCACTCACTTGAGCCTCCTAATCCATGGAAAAATAAAAACCTGGACAGTCTAGCACAGCTAACGTGGCCAGGAAAATTCTGCTCCTTCTAAATGAACTTCAATTTATTCAAACTTTTCTTACAATCCCACTATATGTTATAATGATAATTTTTCTTTAGAAAGAGTGCAAACAGTACCATAAAAGTAGGTAAAGTACAAACAATGACAATGTCCATGGAAAAAGCAAATAACTATCTTCCTCCGGTCTCAGTGCCCCCCTCATCCATTTGCCTATTCATCCAATCTGGACATAGAGAGTACAGTACAACCAGCATCTTTCCGTGTTGGATCTATGCTTTAGCGGGACTGTTTGTCCTTCAAATTAGATTCTTCTACCAGCCCATTTCTACAGTATTGCATGCATGCATTTGAATTTCTTTGGCTTTGAAGAACTTGATGTCACACTGCCTTAATCCAGTGGCTCCTTATCCTTGAATGTGCTTTAACTTGTCTGTTTCCTCGGTGAGCTTCACCCTCATATACGTATCTGAAATGCCTGTTGCTGCTATACACTTCAAGGTCATGAGCAATAATTCCCATAAAAACAGTGGGAGGGTAAATCCAAAAGCTCTCTCAGAAGAATGAAAAGGAATTTTCTTAAAAATGTATAGCAAACATCTTCATTTTTGGAAGCTTTTCTATCTAAAAACCCACTGAATAAATGCACCCTGATAGGAGATATTCAAGACAGGATACGTTTTCCTGTTCTTTAATTCTGTCTTATTTTTAAGTGGCGATTAAGTCCGGTTAACCATCAGCTCCCAGGCAGATTGAAAACAGGTGAATAAAATAGTGCAGAGAGAAATACATGCCTTCAAGCCTGACTTTTTACATCTTCTATCCTACCACCAACAGCTTGGAAGTCTCATTTCTTTGGTGAATTTTCACATTAGAAACAAGATATATTTATTTACTGTAAAATTATTATCCCATAAGTGATACTGTTGGCTTGTTTGTTTCCTTATTAATCTTGTTAGAATTAATGGAATTTATTTTTCATTTAAATGTTTTACTTAGTGGCAGGTGTTTTAGAGAAGAGTAAAATCATTCAGCAAAGGACAGGTACATACAGAGCAATTTACTTCTTAGGTGATTTGATAATTGATATATCACCATACATTTTTCTACAGTAAAATTACACTGAAGCCCCATTTGCTGATGAAGAGCATAACTGTATTTTACATTAATTAGCTCCCCAGTGCCCTGTATGTATTTAGACCATCAAAAGATCAAAAGATGCACATTGGAGCGCATCTGACACCAGAGCACTCTTCTACCGAAACTAAGTATTTGCATTTAATCACGCCACTTCTCTGCCAAATAAACAGTCCAATGTACAGGAGTAATTTTCCTATGCTGAAACTTGTCGGTAAGGAAGTTTTCAATGTTTCTTTTTCTCATTTTCAGTTTCCTAATGATGATAAATATATGTTGATTTTCTCTAAAATCTTTATGTTAAAAAATTCTATATCATAATCTATTTCAATGAAAACAATGTTCTTATATAAAGAATACAAATTTTAGACCAAAGAGTACAGGTGCAAAACATAAATCTCTTTGTCTTATAATTCAACTCAATTTCTATTTATTTCAAGGCTTCTTTCCAACAGGCTAGTGGGAAATTTTAATATCATGTCTGTTCCCAGGACTACATCAGGCAGGGTTCTGGGAGACTTATCCAGGGCCAGGATAAGGAGGGAAGGAATGAATTGTGTCCAAGTTGGCTGATCACACATTTCCACCCAATGTCATCATCATCTCAACCCAATGGCTTGCTAGTGATGAGTCCCACCAAGGGGCACAAGCGTCTTTTTTCAAGGATATGACATCCCCCAGCCCCCTTGATACTTACCTCGGAAAGATTTCATTCTCCTTGGTTACTGATGTTTGAAAATGCCTCTACAATGTCTGAAGAGAGTGAACCCTGTTCTAATGCAAATATACTTAGCAGAAGAAAAGTCTAAAGAGGCAGCCATTTCCATTATGGTGCTAATCAGTACTGGAGTTTGTCTTAATAACATGTTTAGACATGGAAAGAATGCAAAGTAGAGTTACTTAAAAGATGAGGAAGTTGCCCCAGTATGCTGGGCTCCCACACACAAAATTCTTGCCTTCCTATTATTTCATGCACACCTTATAGTCTCTGTTTAAAGACTAATAAATGGGTAGATAGTGGTTCTTTCCATTTCATATCATCTTGACATATGCTTTCTAACAGAAAGTTCTTAAGGCATTTCTAAATTTAATTCAAGTGGATACTTGAATATAATAAACCTAAAGAAAATCCAATAATTCAGAAAAGATATAATAAGCCCCATTAAAATCAGTTTCAGTAGAATATTGTGTGTAGATGATTTTTAATTGTTGAATTCTTTCTCCCTATGAAAGGGCCTAATTCTCAAAAAATGCACACATACTGTATTCTTTCATCTAACCTCTTTCTCTACATAAAGTAGGAGACAAAGAAGTAAAGAGTAGGATAAATGTGAACAGGTTCACTTTTATAAAGAAGCTGAAGGAAAGAGGATGAAGAAGTCATGCATTTCAGTTTGCCTTTGTTAATGGAAGATTTTTTGACTAAAAGTGGAAAGAAAGTTGCCTCCAGTACTAGTTGCAATTGGAAAACCATGGGAAATGTATTTCAAATAATTTGTGAAAAACAGTAGAACAATGTACAAAAATAATTTATCAATTCCAATTTAATATTTGTGTTTATCCATCTTTCATATTCTTACTGACTCTACACATTTTAATATACCCAGAAAAAATTCACTGGGCCACATGACAACATTTGCCATAGTTTAGCCACATTTAAAGCAGTACTCAGCAGGGATGCTTTGGCCAGAAGGGTGGGCAAACTGAAAGTTAGTAGCAGGGGAAACCAGTTTCATTGCAGAGCTTTAAGTACTTTTTTGTTGTTGTTGAAGCCCAAAGATCCTTTAAACCTTCTAAGCTACTTGCCTGTGGGCCTTAAAATCAATAATTATTTTTTATATTCTCCTTTAGAAACTCCCACTTGGATACTGTCTCAAATTTCTCTACTTTTTTTTTTTTTCTTTAATTTTTGATTGGGGAAAAATGGATGAAGACTGTCTTAGACTGTAAAGCTACATTAGAAGGTAACTTTGAACCTAGCTGTTTTGTGATTTGGGTTCCATTATAGTATTGGGCAAGGCTAGCCCTTGGCTGAATTAATTCTGTGGAATAGGGGGCAGTATCCCTCTGTTGAGGGAGAGGTAAATTTAAAACCAGCTTTAGACTCTTCAGGGGACTCCATACATCACAGGATTCCTAACACATGAGGATGTTCTTACCTCTTGGAATTAGGACTATAGTTTTAAAGGCCATTATCTCATGGGTCAATTAAATTTCAGATATCCCAGGAATGCAAGTCCACAATAAAGATTAGAAAATTTTATTTTCAAGATGAAGGCTACATGAAGAGAGGACCCCCACACACCCTGTTGGGATAGGTATGTCCAGGTAGAACTGGAATGGAGCACTGTGTGAATACTGACCCACAGGTTGCAAAAGTCAGTGAAGGAGAGGCAGAGGTCGTGTTGATGGATGAACTTGACTGAGTGGCCTGTGTTATTCCAAGGTGAAAGTGCTCCTCATTGGATCACTTGTCCTTTCTGAACACGCCTACCGCTGGTAATCCTCATTGCAACTTCCCCAATGGGGAAGACTTTGGACCCCCAGGTCACGTCTATCTTCTCCAGCCCACCAACTTGCCATGTTAAAACAGCGAATCAATTTATTTGTTTTCTTCCCAATGTATAACAGTTAGTTACTTTCCACTTCAAGTTGAGCACACTACCATAGTAAAGGTGGACTAGGTCCAAACTCACACTGAGGTAGGGAGGACGTGAACACTGGAAGACAGTTTAAGTATATTTTCCCACAATCCAACTGACACTCAAAAACTCTCCCAGTGGGCCGGTGAGATGGCTCAGCGGCATAAGCGCCTGCCTTGCAAGCGCGAGGGCCTGAGTTCAACTCCCCAATCCCACATACGAAAAAGGGGCCGATGATATCGCTCAGTGGCACGGGTGCCTGTTGGCGCGCGAGGTCCTGAGGTCGACCCCCGGTACCCACAAAAAAAAAAACAACAACTCTCCCAGTAAGAATGTTCTTTCTATCACCTACAAAAGAAACTTCATAGTTTTCATTCTTCTCACTCCACATCAGTTGCCAAACCTCATGTGTGTATGAATCTGATTTCCCAAGACTTTGTTTCTGTCAGTGATTTGCCATTCCCACCAGATATGCTTGGAGTTGGTGAACTAACTTACTCCTGAATACATGCCTAGCCTTATGGAAGATCACAATCTTTAGAATTAGGTAAACCGAAGTCAAATCCTAACTATTCCACATGTTTAATGAATGATATGACCAAATTTGTTCATTGATTCAAAGTTAGATTTCATTACCTATGAAATAAGAATAGTATGTCCTTGTAGTGTTCTTAAATTTAAAAAACAAAACTATTTGCAAGACTGAGAATGTAATTCAATGGTAGAGTGCTGGCTCAAAGACCAAGGTTCAATCTCCACTACCACACACACATACACACACACACACACACACAAATGGGGAGAAAATTGGGCATTTTTAGTCAGTATTCACTGTGTGTTAAATATATTCTCAAGTCAATCTAAAAATACTGCATTAACTTCTATCATTTTCTTACTCAGGTACATTTCATTATTCACATTTACTCTGAAATCGAAGCCAGACTATTTGGCACTGGTGTCCCAGGTCCTGTGCAGTGATTTTCCCTCTTCTCATCCAGGTACGGTAAGCCCTCTCTGTTCATCAGCACCAGTCTCTTTGGCCAAGGCACACTTCTGCAGCCTCAGTTTGTGTAAGACCAATTTTTGTCAAATCCTCAAAAGTAAACAATTTGATTCTTTCTCTCAGTGCTCATTTCAGGCACATCTTATAACTATTTCTAGACTGGAAAATCCTCTAGTCACTTTAGACTCAAGAACATTCTTTCTTTGGTAGTTACATTTCCAGTGCAGTGTCATAAACATATAATATTTACTTTATTTATCTGTTTGAAAAATTCTCCCCACCTACCCCTGGTTCAAGATGGACTAAAAATTAAAAATTGATGTTAAATAACAGGAGTCGGAAGCCCTGTCACTGCGTCTGAACTTTGGAAAGGGCACAGTGGCTGATTCCCAGTGACTGCGCGGTCTGAGAGCGCTGGTGTGTCCGCCGCAGCTCTGGGGAGACATGCCAGATGTACTCCGTGCCCTGTCACTAGAAATAGAATTGTTCTGCTTCCAAGAGTGAAAATCCACAATAAAGACTAACAGAATCCACCAGAAACTTCTAGTACAAAGGAAGCCCACTGTTTCCCACAGGCAGCAGCTGTAATTCTTTGTTGGAAGTTGAGTGTGAAGGTCTTCAGGACTGTTAAGTGCTATAAAACTGTGTCCAGACAACTCCCAGCGCTCACAGCAGTCTAAGTAAGAACTTCGGGACACATAGGCTCTTGTCAATTTAGAAGCGGGAGATATTTCGTCTTTTGTGGTTTTAGGTTCCAGCTTGTTCTGTTTACAATAGAGATATATATGTCTACCTCTTCCTAATTTAATTTACAATATGTCTGTCACCATTGGACAACACTGGTTCAACTATTTTCCATTCTTACTCAAACACAAATGGTAACTGTACATTCAAAATTCGAATATCTTGTCTGAAGGTGACCCATGAGCTTTTTGCATAACAGAACAATGGAAAGTACAATTGTGAAAAGACTAAGCAGTCTTCCACATATTACCCAGAAACATTGTTCCTCAAATACTGTAAAAAATTACCATTCCTGTGTCTTCAAGGGTTTTACCAATTTTTTCTTCCAGTAAATTCAGTGTTTCTGTATTTATATATAGGTCTTTGATCCATTTTTATTTGATTTTAGTATGGGATGAGAGATACGGGTCAAGAGTCATTCTTGGGCATTTTTGTAATTAAAGTAAAAATTCCATTTGACCCAGCTATACCTCCTCTTCATATCTTCCTGAAAGTGTTAATGGCATTGTACTACAGTGAAATGCACATAACCATGTTTGTAGCAGCACAATTCACAATAGCTAAATCATGAAAAAGGCCTATACGCTCATCAGTAGATGAATGAATTAGGCATTATATATATATATATATATATATATATATATAAACTCATATATATATACACATACATATCAGCCATAGAAAAAGATAAATGGGAGTCATCGCAGGAAAATGGACCTTGAGACTATAATACTAAGTGAGATAAGTCAGTCACCAAAGGGTATATATGACATGGTTTCTCTAATATGAGAGAGCCAAAATATAAATAACATAAAGAGCAAAAAGGGACATGTTAAGGAATAGGGAGGCAGACTTTGTAGGATGGCAGGGGGTCAGGAAGGAGGGGGAAGGGAGGGCAGGAGGGCAGAGAGAGTAAAGATGATCAAGATGTGATGTGTACATGTATCAATAGCTCAAAATCCATTCAATCACAGTGTATCACAAACATAAACTAACAACAGAATTTCTTTAAAATACCATTCCTTTCCATAGAGGTACCATGATGCCAAACACTAGGGATAAACCATCACTTCGTTTCCAGCAGCTAAGTCAATTCTATATAATCAACTACGGTTTCTGGCCTTGTTTCCTTAAGCTATATACTAGTTTCCAATATGCCTAGAAAAGCTCTGGAAGTTCCTATTATTATTATTATTATTACTTATTATTTTAACAAAAAATTATGACAATCACTTACATTCCTTTTTGCATTCCTTTTTTTCTCTTTTAAGTTTTTTTGTGACAGGGTCTCTCTATGTAGTCCAGGCTAGCCTTGAACTCACTTATGTAACCCAGGCTTGCCTCAGACTCACAGTACTCCTCCTGCCTCAGCCTCCCAAGTGCTGGGATTACAGGTGTGTGCCACCATGCCTGGCACTTACTGCATTCCTTGACAGACACTATAAATCAGAAGACAGAAATTGTCCTGTGACATATCAGGTGTTTATCCATTTCTTCCTCCAAAGAAACATATTAGCTTAGATTCATTTCTCATTTCTTTCAAGCTACAAACAGTCTGAGTGAGTGCTAAATTAGGTTCTTTGTCTGCCCCAGGTATTGGTATAACTCTTTATGCAAAACTCTGATTTAGGGAATGATCTTTAAATGGTAAATATTTATTCACCTGGCTATTAGAAGGTTTTTTTTTTTTTAACAATTCTTCACATCAACTGTAAATTGTAATCCCTTGGGGGTTGTTCTGCTTATCTGTGGGTATATAATAAACCACTCCAAAATTCAGCAACTCAAAATAGCAACCATTTTCTTGTCTTATAATTTCATGTGTCAGGTATTCGGACAGAGCTCATCTGGGCAATGTTCTTGCGCTATCTACCATCCATTGAGAGCCAGCTCATGGCTGGGTTGAGCTGGAGAATCAAGCTGGCCTCCTTCGTTAGTTTGGTGCCTTGAGGGGGTGGCTGGAAGACCCAGCTCAGCAATACCATGCCCTAGAGCACCTGAAGAAGGCCTCTCTGCACAGTGGTCTCATAGTAGCAGAATTTCTTCAACAGTGTCTCAGGAACTCCAGAATGATTGTCCAGACACAGAGAGAAATGGCGTGGCTTCTTAGAACACAGCTTCAGATGTCCCAGAACACCAGTTTCATCATGTTGCATCGTTTGAGCAAGTCACTAAGGTCAGCCAAGATTCAAGGGGAAGAAGTAATACACCACCCCTCACAGGGAAGAGAACCATTAATTTATGGCCATTTGACTCTAATAGAGGAAACTTCCTTCATTTATTCAACACATACATATCAACCCCCCCTGACGTAATGCATCCCAAGCACTGTGTTAAGCATTAAGGACCTAAGGATAGAGCGGCGTACAACCAAAAGAAAAAGCTACCTGTTCTCCTGTAATTCACCTTTACATTCTCTCCACTCTACTGTAACACAATGCATAGGATGTCATAAATTTTAGAGGAACTTTACAGGTGGGATTGGAGAGTTGTGGGATCAGCATTTTTCTCAGGAGTGTTAGACTGAAATAACTGAAAGGGAAGAAGGAGCATTACTTTACCATTTTGACCCTTTCTTGGCAGTTGTCATAATTTCTAGTCTGTTTAATGAATAAGCCTATAATGGTTGTTGATACATTGTGTCAACTTGAGAAGTCTAGAAGCTTAACTAAGTAACTCAGCAGGTCTACATCCTAGGGTGTAGAGGACATGCCCTTACTGCTCTAAGATGTTGTTCATTGTGTCAACTTGAGAAGTTTAGTTTAATTAAGTGACTCAGCAGGGGGCCAGGGTCCTCACTTTGTAAACATCCTGAGCCTGTGCTAGAGGAGGGCAGGGAGATGGTGTGAGTGCTACACCCACCCTAGGGGTGGTAGCCTGCTTACAATATAAGGGAGGAAAAGAGGCTGGTTCTCCCCCCTTTTGCTCTTGTTGCTTTTTTTGTTTTCTGCCACCTTGAACTGTTGCCCCTGTGCCATGCCACCCTGACTTGGAGCCAGCTGATTACAGACTGAAACCTCCACAAACTGTGAGCTTTCCTTCCTTAATTTTGGGTGTTGGGTATTTTGTCTCAGCAATGAGAGAAAAGGAACCAAGACAATGCCTGACACTGCCAACACAAACAGGTCAAATCTGAGAGCTTACGAGTCCCAACTGATCACCTAGTTTAGTACAGCATATACTTTAAAATATTTTTATTTATTTTTAATTTTTATTAGTACATGTTTGCGATACATAATGATAAATCCTTGTGTTTTAGATTGAAGAAACAATATTTGGATTCCAATTCTACCTTTTAATTTTTCTAAGATCTAAGTATCTTTTTTAAATGATTAACTCCACAGTGTTTAATGGAATGTCTTCAGCATAAAAATCCACTAAAGTATTAAATCACAGTCCCTACATTCTTTTATACCTCTGAGAATAAGCTGTATACATATAGCATACATATGCACCAACGCATTTCTGGTGCAAGGCATTTCTGGCACAATTTGTTTTATTTCTCTGAGACCTGATCAAATGTCTTGAGGACATTACGTATAGTATGGGGAATAGCCTATCAGTTTGGGTTTCTCCTATACTTTTGTGTTGACATTATGTATTTCAGAATCAATGCACTCCCAAAAAGAAAATCAATTACTATGACAACAAGGACTCAAGACACAGTTTTAATGATGCATTTCACAAAACATGATGGAATGCTTAATACAATATAAAAGTGGGAAGCTCTTGAACTTTTCCATAAAATCACATCATCTTTATAAAAGATATTTTAAGCAAAACTCTTTCAAAGGAATTTACAAAGAGCAATCTTTTGTTGCACTAGGATTTTTTATCATGTAGGCATTTTTTTGTGTGTATAGTGAACTATCATCACAAAAGGTATAAATCCAGCTCCCCCTTTATATAATTTAAGAAAACCTTGCAAATAATAATGCATGTTGACAAGGTCCAATATATATAGATATATTTTTTTAAGTTGTCAGTAGGTGTTGCTTAGTACAATTGATCTTGACATGCTTTTTAATTTCTTTTTTCTTCAAAAAGCCCAAACATATGAACCCAACAAAATGATACCTTCTAACAACAATTTTTGGACATTTAAATAATATACCACTGAGTGATGGTGTACTTTTCCAAGAGGAAATAATATTCTATTTCCTAAAAATTCCCCTTAGAAAATACAAAAAGAAAAATCTAGGGCTGAAAGCAAGCTTTGCAAAATTGCATGTTCAAAGGGCTTTGATTCATAAAAGAGCAAGAACAAGATTGTCCAAGAGCCATTTATACCTCTAGTTAATGAAACTGTGTGTGTGTGTGTGTATATATATATATATATATATATATATATACATATATGTTTCTATTTAACACTGAATTTCACTTATTTATCATCTTCATGGAAATACTTTACGGATGGTTAATAGAGAACTTCAAAGAAGAAAACATGATCATTTTCAGAAGTTAATCATAACTGGAACCAAATGTAATAAAACAAAATATATTAATATATTTAATTTCCATTTTTAAAAATTTTACCTTTGCAATACAATCTCTATTTTCTTACATTTAAAAATAGAAAAATGATATGAAGTGTAGCTCACACATTTCAGCTTTGTTTTATAAGTATGTTATGACCTGGAAGCCTCGCGAATGTTGTAAAAGTTATTAGGTTAATTCCTCCCTGAGGCATTTGATGCAGGTATCATAGATGCTTGCTATGGTTTGTGGTTTGAGAATGTTGTCCAAAGGTTCATATATTGGAAGCTTGCTCCCAGTGTAGTGGTATTGAGGTAGTAGGGCCTTTAAGGTGTGATTAGATCATTGGGAATTACCCTTGGAAGGGCTTAATGTAGTTCTTGAAGGAGTGGATTAATGAGTTAATTCCTGAAAGAATAGGTTATAAAAAAGCAAGGCCGAGCCCCTGTTTTATAACAACATATTCTTTCAGGACATTCTTGTCACTAAGATACAGTACTCCACACCCTTCCAGGCCCCACCTCAGTGACCCATCTCTTCTAACGAGGCTTCACCTTCCAATTTAGTTTTAGTTTTAAATTCATCAGTGGGTATCATGCCTTCATGATCCAATTACCTCCCAAAAGTCCCACCTATGAGTGCATGAGGCTTTAGGGGGACATCTAAATATAAACCATAACAGCCCCCAGTCTCCTGCTTTGCTTCTTGCCATGTGCTCTTTGTTCCCTGATTCCCTTTTCTTCTCCCCTTACCCATCACCCCTCTCCCCTCTCTCCTCTCTCTCTGTCTCCTCTCTCCTCTCTCCTCTCTCCTCTCCCCTCTCCCCTCTCCCCTCTCTCCTCTCTCCTCTCTCCTCTCTGTCTCTCTCTCTCTCCTCTCTCTTTTACACCATGGAGCCATTGCCAGACACTGGCACAATGCTGTCTGGACTTTCCAGTCACCAGAGTCATGAGCCAAATAAATCTCTTTGCCTTATATTTTATCCTGTGTTAGCTGTTCTTTTATAGCTATAGAAATCAGAACAAGACAATGACAATAGATTAAATGGAAATGAATTTGGACTTCACGTTAACAACTTAAAATGCATGTACATCTTTACAGATGTACAGAGATTAAGAATTTATCATCCATAGACTCTTTCATAAAGATACTATAAATAATGTTCATTAGCAGGATCTATAATCAACACTAAGAAATTAAATAACAGAGCATAGCATGATTCCAGAAGCTGATAAAAATATATTGGTAGGGGCTGGTGAGATGGCTCAGCAGCATAAGCAGCACAGGCGCCTGCTGGCACGTAAGGTCCTGAGGTCGACCCCCGGTACCCACACACAAAAAAAAAAAAAAAAAAAAATATATATATATATATATATGTATATATGTAGATTCAATCAAGTATCCACTATAAAGAATAAATGTAATCATAAATTAAACTTTTGTTCCTATAAAAGATAAAGAAAATAGTCTAAAAAGTAAGTGGCATGTTGTTCAGTGGTTAATTAAAATATGAAACATTTTACACCATTCTTAAAAAACATGAAGATAATGATTAATTTTGGATTATTAGAAAAATTTTGTAGCTTATTCTGCATGTTGCAAAATTTAAGTAAACACTAAAAATATAAATCAAATATAGTTTTCAAAGTAGCAAAATAACAAAAAATTTATTAATCCAACTTAAGTATGAAGAAATGAAAGAATATTTTTAATCAATGGTAAAAATAATTTCAAATGTGAACCAGTAATCTTGGCATACTTAATGGAATAAACTCACTAATTAAAAATGATAAAGATTTTCAGATTCATTTTTCTTAATCCTTTTAAAAGTTTTTTATAAGACCCTAACATAAAGCAAACAATATTGGATGTCAAAAAGGAGTGAAATAAGTTGAAAAATAAAATGTCAACTGACAGAGGACAATAAGAATTTAGACAAAATAGAATTTAAGAAAAATGCAGTAAGGATAAAGAGCTATAGGAACTGAAAATGAAAAGAATGATCTTCCCAAAATGACATAACTCTCCTGAATGTGTGTGTAACTAACAAATTAGGGGTTTTTTGTTTTTGTTTTTATGTGCAGGTACTGGGAGTTGAACTCAGGACCTCGCACTTGCCAGGCAGGCACTTATGCCACTGAGCTATATCACTGGCCCCAAATCAGTTTTAAATATAACTTCATGATGTTAAGGTCCAATGGATGCAATACCAGTAACACAATATCACCAGAAACTGACAAGGCAAAGAAAACCTGTTAAGTTTCCAGTAGACTGAAACAACACCATTATATTAACAAGTTTTATTTAATTTTTTTATTATTAAAAGAAGAAAGAAAACAGAATTTCAAAACAACATAATAGGAGATTAACAATAATTAATACATTGCATATTGTTTCTTCAGAGTAGTTAGGCTACAAGATACAAGCACACAACACTGTCGAAACAATATTAGCACAAAATTTCTTTTCAATGAACTAAATTAGCAGTGTATCTATCTTAGCTATCTTGTTTATATATTTTTTCCTTTTCCTTTCTTTTCATTTTCTTTTCTCTTCCTTCCTTTCTCCTTTCCCCCATCACAGTTTCTCTTTTCTTCTGAACAGTTTTTTTTTTTACCAATTCACAATATCTATTGTTCATTGTGGGTCCTGTTTACTTGTTCAGCTTCTCACACCAGTGAGAATATACGACGTTTACTCATGTGGGTCTGATTTATTTCAATGATGAGTATGGTCTTGATTTGCATCCATTTACTTATAAAAGTCTCAAGCTTAACCTTCTTTATGGCTGAGTAGTACTCCATTATGTAAAAAAAACACATCTTTTTTATCCATTCTTCAGTTGGTGGGCATTTGGGTTGTTTCCAAGATTTAGCTATTACAAATTATGCTGCTATAAACATGGGTGCACATATATCGCTGTGATATGATGTTTTTAATTCTTCTGGGAAGATAGCCAGGTTGAATGGGACCTCTAATCCTAGTTTATTGAGGAATCTCCACACTGATTTCCACAGTGGATTCACCAGTCTACATTCCCACCAACAGTGGAGAAGGGTTCCTTTATTCCCACCACCACTCCAGCATTTGTTATTGGTTGATTTCCTGATGACAACCATTCTTCCTGGAGTGAGATGGAATCTCAGTGTTGTTCTAATTTGCATCTCTCGATTGACCAATGATGTTGAACATTTTTTCATATGTTTATTTGCCATTTGCATTTCTTCATCTGAGAAGTGTTTATTCATCTCAGATGCCCATTTTTGGATTGGGTCTTTGAATTTGGGGGGCTTCATTTTTTTCAATTCTTTATATGTTTTAGATAGAAGTCTTTGTCTAAGGGGCAACTGGTTATAAATTTTCCCCCTTCTGTGGGTTGTCTTTTCACTCTGTTGGTGATTTCTTTTGTTGCGCAAAAGTTTTTTAGTAAGGTGAGATCCCATTTGTTAATTCTTTGCAGTATTTCCCGTGCAGTCTGGATTTTGTTCATGAAGTCTCTGCCGACACCTATATCTTCAAGACTTCTACCCACTTTCTCTTACAGTAGACTCAGTGTTTCTGTTTTAGTATTTAGATCCTTGACCCATTTCGACTTTAGTTAAGTGCATGGTGATAGGCATGGGTCTAGTTTTAGTCTTTGGCATGTGGAAAGCCAGTTTTTCTAGCACCATTTATTAAAAAGACTATCTTTCTTCCAGTGAATATGTTTGGCCCCTTTGTCAAAGATAAAGTAGCTGAGTGTGTTTCTAGTTGTGTCTGCATCTTCTACTCTGTTCCACTGAACCTCAGGTCTGTTTTTTTCCCAATACCATGCTATTTTTTAATAGTAGCTTTGTAGTATAATTTCAAGTCAGGGATTGTGATGCCCCCTGCCTTGCCTTTGTTGCCCAGGATTGCTTTTGCTATTCTAGGTCTCTTCTGATTACAAATGAATTTTAGGAGTGCTTTCTCTGTGAAGCATGCTAATGGTATTTTAATTGGGATTGCATTAAATCTGTATAATAATTTGTGAAGTATGGCCATTTTCACTGTGTTGGTTCTTTCTATCCATGAGCAAGTGATATCTTTCCACTTCCTGATATCCTCTTTGATCTACTTTTTAAGAGTACTATAATTTTCAATGTATAGGTCTCTTATTTCCTTTGTTAGATTGATTCCTAAGTATTTCATTTTTTAGATGTTATTGTGAAGGGTGTGGTTTCCCTAATTTCTCTCTCTGTGAGTTTATTGCCTGTGTTCAGGAATGCTATTGACTTTTGAGTGTTGACTTTATATCCAGCTACACTAATGAATTTGGTTATTAATCTAGAAGTCTTTTGGTGGAGCTTCTGGGGGTCTTTTATGTAGAATATGTCATTTGCAAATAATGATAATTTAACTTCTTCTTTTCCTATCCTTATTCCTTTTATTTCATTCTCTTCTCTAATTGCTCTGGCTAATGTTTGCAGAACTATATTGAATAGGAGTGGTGATAGTGGACATCCTTGTCTTGTTCCTGATTTTAGAGTGAAAGCTTTCAATTTTTTGACCATTTAGTATTGTTATCTGTTGGTTTATCATGGCTTTCATCAGATTGAGATGAAGACCATCTATTCCAATTTTTGGTGGGGTTTTTATCATGAATGGGTGTTTGAGTTTGTCAGATGATTTTTCTGCATCTATTGAGATGATCATGTGGTTTTTGTCTTTGGTTCTGTAACTTGGTGTATTATATTTATTGATTTGCCTATGTTGAACCATCCCTGCATACCTGGGAAGAATCCTACTTGGTCATGGTGTATAATCTTCCTGATGATTTGTTGCATTCTGTTTGCCAGCATTTTATTGAGGATTTTTGCATCTACGTTCATTAAGAAGGTTGGCTTGTAGTTTTCTTTTTTGGTTGGGTTCTTCTTTGGTTTTGGAATCAGGGTAATACTTGCTTCCAAGAATGATTTTGGAATTATTGCTTTCCTTTCAATTTCCTTAAAGAGTTTCAACATTAGTGGCATTAGTTCTTCTCTAAATTTCTTGTAGAATTCAAGAGTGAATCCATCAGGACCTGAGCTTTTCTTCATTGATAATTTTTTAATTACATTTTCAATTTCATTGGCTGATATTGGGTTATTTAGAGTTTTTATGTCTTCTTGATTATTTTGGCAATTTAATTGTCTAAGAATCTGTCCATTTCTTCTGTGTTTTCCATCCTATTAGAAGACAAGTTCTCGAAGTAGGTATTGATGATCTTCTGGATTTCTGTAGGATCTATTGTAATTTCTCCCCTTTCATTCCTAATTGCTTGAATTTGTTTTTTCTTTCCTCTTTTTGATGAGGTTGGCCGGTGGTTTATCAATTTTATTTATTCTTTCTAAAAGCCAACTTTTCAATTTATTGCTTCTTTGTATTGTTTTCTTAGTCTCAATTGCATTAATTTTTGCTCTTATCTTTATAATTTCCTCCCTCATATGAGCTTTGGGTTTGAGTTGTTCTTTTTCCAGAGGTTTGAGGTTCAACATTATGTTGTTCATTTGAGTTCATTCTGTTTTCCTGATGTGAGAGTTCATCATTATAAATTTCCCTCAAAGGACTGCTTTCATTGTGTCCTATAAGTTCTGGTATCTTTTATCAGTGTTATCATTTAATTGTAGATGCTGTTTCATTTCATCTTTAATTTCCTCTGCGACCCATTGGTTGTTCAGCAGGGCATTGTTTAATTTCCATGTGTTTATGTAGTTTTTGTGATTTCTTTTATTGTTGATTTCCAGTTTCATTGTGCCATGGTCAGATAGTATGCATGGGATGATTTCAATCCCTCTACATTTACTTAAGCATGTTTTATGGGCTAATATATGGTCTATTTTGGAGAACGTCCCATGTGCAGCTGAGAAGAATGTCTATTCTGATATTTTGGGGTGGAACACTCTGTAGAAATCTATCAAGTCCATTTGTTCACAGATTTGGTTTAATTCTGATATTTCTTTGTTGATTTTTTGTCTAGGTGATCTATCTATTTGTGAAACTGGGGTATTAAGGTCCCCTGCTACAACTGTGTTAGTGCTTATTTGGTTTTTATATCCATTAATATTTGTTTTATGTAGTTGAGTGTACCGGTATTTGGTGCACATATATCTATAATGTTATTTCCTCCTCTTGGAGTTTTCCCTTAACAAGTATGCAGTGACCTTGTTCATTTCTTTTGATCAGTTTTGGCTTAAAGTTTACATTGTCTGCAAATAGAATAGCTACCCGTGCTTTTTTCTGGGTTCCTGTGGCAAGGAGTATTGCTTTCCAACCTTTGACTTTTAATCTATGAATTTATTTTGGTTTAAATGTGTTTCTTGAATGCAGCATATTATTGGATCTTGTTTCTTGATCCATTCTGCCAGTCTTTCTTTTGTTGGGTGAATTGACACCATTTACATTGATGGTTGTAACTGATATGTATTGGCTTATCTTTTTCATGTTATTTTCCTGTTGTCAGTTCCCTGTCTTTCTTCTCTGTTTAATTACCTGTCCTGCCTGGTGGCTTCTTTCTATTGTTGTTCTTGTGGTTGTGGTCTTCATTTTCTCTTTCTAATATATCCTTCAGAGCATTCTGAAGAACTGGTTTGGTGGTCATGAATATCTTCAATTGTTTTTTGTCATGGAAATATCTTATTTCTCCATTGAGTTTGAAGGATTGTTTTTTTTTTTTGGTGGGTACTGGGGGGTCGACCTCAGGACCTCGCACGCCAGCAGGCGCCCGTGCCGCTGAGCGATATCACCGGCCCCTTTTTCGTATGTGGGTTCCGGGAGTCGAACTCGGGCCCTCGCACTTGCCGGGCAGGCGCTTAAGCCACTGAGCCATCTCACCAGCCCTGAAGGATCATTTTGCAGGGTACATCAATCTGGATTGAAGATTGCTTTCTTTTAGGGCTTGAAATACCTTACATCAAACTCTCCTTGATTGGAGGGTTTGTGTTGAGAAGTCTGCTATAATTCTGATGGGCTTTCCTTCATATGTAATCTGTTTCCAAGAGGTTTGAGTTTCAACATTATGTTGTTCATATGAGTTCATTCTGTTTGACTCAGGGCCCATTCCTTTGGTATTGGACTATGGTGATGGTTATGACCCCTTACAATCACAATGTTGTCATACAGGAAAGAAAAACTGATTATAACTAGTATGACATCCTGGTTGAGGTAGTACAGTCAGCAATAACATTAGACTCAAGCACAGCCTGGCTACTGACAAACTGTGGTAACTATTAGCCTGGTACCTTCAACCATAGTAGCAAGTTCTACAGTTATACAATATGATCCAACTTGTACCAGAAACTTGTATGCAATGATTTTCCACTTATTAGAGTGATTTTATCTTATTGTGTGGGGGGGTTAAGAGGGATGGGGGTAGGATGGAGAGAGGAATGAGATTACATATACTAGGAGCAAGGCTGGAGGGTAAAGGGTGATCATCCAAGTTTTGAGAAATTGTAGGACACAAGAGGAGAGGGTTGGAAGAGAAAGCCTAGGAGTATTGATGTGAACCTTAAGGAGAAGAGACAATGTTTATCATAAAATCAAGTGCAGTAGTTGACAGGAGGAAGAGGACAAGTATAAGTAAACCAAAAGAAAAGTTAGAGATCTAAGTCTTGAAAGAAAAAGAAGGGGAAAAAGAAAACAGAGAACAAAAATAATCACACACACAGAAAAAACAAACAAACAAATAAACATACAGAAAGAAAAGCAAAACAGGACAAAATAGAACACGGAAAACCAAAAAAAGGGGGAGCCCTACCCTCCCACTTCTATTCCACGTGTCTTTGTACCTAAGCACTATGCTCATTCACCTAACTTACCAACTGTTGGCTCGTATTGTTACTGCTGCTTCGGACTTTTCCAGGCCACTAGTCCCACCTTCCCAACATGTGAGCCCCAGCTGGGGCCCTACTGTGTCACTGGTAATCTCGCCAGCCCATCTGAGGCCCTCTGGATGGAGGGAGGAGTCACCTGGCAATCTCAGCAGCCTGCCCAGGCCCTCTGGATGAAGGGAGATTAACAAGTTCTATTTAGTAAATATATATAGTGTCTTATAGCCTACAAAGAATATATTTGGTTTTTTCAAACATGTTTGAACAATTTTAAAACAGAACATAGTAAGTCAGTCTTAACAAACTCTAAAAATTCAATATAATACAGATCACATTCTCTCAATTTCAAGAAAATTGAACTAGACAACAATAAAACACAAGACATCTAGTGACTTTTTTTTTTTTTGGTTTTTTGTTTTTTGTTTTTTGTTCTTGATACCAGGAATTGAACTCATGACCTTGCACTTATCAGGCAGGCTCTGTGCCACTGAGCTACATCCTTGGCCCCCCAGTGACATTTTAACATCAAGTATTTTTATTATAAGCATATTCCATGTTATATTTGAGAAATGCTTATATAAAAAATTGCTGGTTTATTATTTGAAAATCAAATTTCACTGGACATTTTATATTTTTGTCTTCTAAATTTGACAATTATAAACATATAACTCATCAGTTAAATTACAGAAAATCAATAATAAACAAAACAGGCTATGTTTACAAACTAAGAAATGTGCTCCAAACACGCTCTTCAAAAGAAAATTGTAGTCGACCCCCAGTACCCATAAAAAGAAAAAAAAAATTGTGAGGAAAAGCATAAAATACCTGAAAAAGGAGGAAATAGAAAAGAGGGAGATACTCACCCTACCAGATATTGATATTACAGTTGTAAGGCTAGATTTTAAACATAGTGGTGGTTTTTACAGAAATACATACACAGGGCACTAAAGCAGAAGTTACAAAAGCCATATTCTTGTGTGGAAGTTTGGCATTTAACAAAAATGTCTTGACAGGTGAATTTTTGATAAAACTAATTGTAATAGTTGACTTCTCAAATGAAAAATAAATCCAAATTATTTCCCAATGCTGTATGAAATTTCTTTTTAAAAATATTACAAACTTGAGAACCAAAATGTCAGAATAGTGATCAGCAGCAAAATACAGCCTCTCCAAGATGTGGGATTCAGACACTTGGAAAATGACAACTTGGCAAAGAGAAAAAGAATAGCAGATCTCTGGGAATTGGGAGGGAACCGACAAGAAAATTAAAAACAAGAGAGAAGTGGAGAAACAGATCACAACACAGAGAAAAGAGTCAAGAAGTCTGGCTCCCAGGGAAGGGAATTTGTCTCCACAGACACAAGCTAAGTCCCCAGGGTCAGGAGTTCAAGGGACAAATAATAGGGCTGGCCAGAAGTGCTAGTCCCAAGAAAACACCATTACTACTGTAAACTGTAAAACAGCATGGGGTTTTACTCTTCGTGGCATGCTAGAGTGAAAGAAGAAATTCAGTGCAGTACCCACCATATTGCCAGAGAGTTTTTGATCAGGTACCATTACAAGAAAGAGTTCATTATTTAAGGCTGAGACACTGAACAACTACAAAATGACTTTATTTCAGTGTTATCCTACCACAATGACTGGGTGAGAGGTAGTCACGGGAGAGACTCACTGAGAGGGTGTGGGTTAGACAAACCCTCCTGAGAACTTTAAGCTCAGTACAGGAAGGATACAGGGCCTTTTCCTCCATGATAAGAAGCCAGGCTCAATGTATGTGACTTTAAGAGGTAGCTGGATCTGAAAGTGCTGGCATTAAGTACAACAATCTGTGTGAAGCCTCATCCTGTTGCCTATATCCAGCACAGATTAGAAGTTTGATTGCTTTCCCCATCTACCAATGTGAGCAAGGGCACATGTTGGGTTGGACAGTTGCCACAACCTGGGATGAATGGGTAGAGGGCCCTCTGGGGGTGAATGGATGGGTTGAGGGGGGCACATAACAAACTCACAGGCTGTAAAGTTATGCATAGAAAACCATGACTTCCTAGACTGCCACACTGTGAACTTTGGAAGGAAACCACTCATTCAAAAATACAGGAATTTGCTGGAGGGGGGGGGGGTCTCATTTTTCCCCTTCTTAATATTTTGGGGTTTAGGGTGTTTTCATTTTTTCTTTCTATTCTTTCTTTGTTCCTTTTATTTTGTGTGGTTTTTGTTCTTCTTGTTTTTCTTTTTTTGTTTTTCTTTTTTACTTTTATTACTACATGTTTATAATACATAACAATTACATTCACCGTAGGGGGTTGGCACATGTATATTACACATTTCAATTGCCTTCTTTTCCCCCCTCCCGTCCTCCCCTCCCAGTTATTTTTTCCAATATCAGATTGATTTATTTATCTTATAAGACCTCCTAAAGTTAATTATCATATATAAAGATTGAAAACCAGTCTAATAGGCCAAAGAATAGCTAAAACATGTATTTTTTCTTTTCCTTATTGGTTCCATTACTTTATCTAGTCCTATTAATTTCCCTTTACCCTTTAATAGAATTATTTCTCTCACTTTTCTGTCCTTCTCATCCTTCATTGTTTAGTTTTTCTTCTTTCATTCTCCAGTTCCCCACCCCTTCTCTCTTTATTAGTATAAACATTAAGTTTATTAAACTTTAGATGGTTAGTTAGCTCTATGCTATTACTTTAATTCTTTTCTATTGTTAGTGGAGGTAAAGGTGCATTGAGTAGATATTTACTCTATATAATTTTTTTTTAGTGTATATACTATAATTATGAATGTCTTTTTTGTGGTTGAGGGTGGTACGTTAATGGTTCTTATGGTACGTCAATATCCAGTTCATCTTTGACACTAATTATTGTTGATGATTTAGTTACTATGGCCATGGTGGCATAGTTGTTGCTATTAATAGGTTTTCTCTGTGTGCCAATACCTAGATTTTGAGTCATTAAGAACACTGTGGTGTTGGGCCAACTGGGTACTGGACCAATTAACCACATCCTGTCTTCCCAAATTAATGGACAGCAGGCAAAGGCCTACAGTGAGCCACACCAGAGTGCATCACTGAAAAGCAGAAACTGTGTGTGTGTGATATTGCCATGCTCACAAAACGTCTTCTGCAGACCTCAACACACACACACACGCACACACAAACACATAAACACACACACACACTAGAAACATGAGAAGGCTTCCAAAATCTCTCAGATCTTCTAAAGCTGATCCCTGGAGCATCAGGGGAGACTGGAATCAAAATCCACACAGCTGAATTATTCTAAATAATAGAAGAGGATATTAAAAAACAGAACTATACTGTGCTCAGTAAGGTTGAAGAACATATAACTAATCAGAAAATGGACTTAATAAAAAAAAACAACACACAACAACCAGTGAGTTTATAGAAGACACTAATAATAATTTGGATGTGCTAAAAACATGATCCAAAACAGGAATGACCAGTTTAACAAAGAATTGAAGTCTATGAAAAGATATCAGACTGAACTCCAGTTTAAAATGTCCACATCAGAAAACAAAGCAAGCTCAAATAAATAACCTACTAATGCAACTGAAGATCCTAGAATAATAAGAATAATCTGTATCCAAAAACAGTACAAGGAAGGAACCTATAAAAATTAGAGCAGAGGGCCGGTGAGATGGCTCAGTGGCGTAAGCGCCTGCCTTGCAAGCGCGAGGGCCCGAGTTCGACTCCCAGATCCCACATACGGAAAAGGGGCCAGTGATATCGCTCAGCGGCACGGGCGCCTGTTGGCGCATGAGGTCCTGAGGTCGACCCCCCGGTACCCACCAAAAAAAAAAAAAATTAGAGCAGAAATTGATGAAATTGAGACTAAAAAATACAAAAATTAATGAATTAAAGTTCTTTGAAAAAATAAAAAAAATTGACAGATTCTTAGCCAAATTTACCAAAAAAGGGAAGAAAAGACCCAATCATTGCAATTAGAAATGAAAAAGGCAAAATCAGAATGGACACCACCAAAATCCAGAAGATTATTGGTAACTACTTTGAAAATCTATACTCAAATAAATTGCAGAATCCAGAAACAATGGGTAGATTCCTAGATAGAAATTACTTACTAAAACTTAACCAAGAAGATATACAAACCCTGAATAATGCAATAACAAGCAATAAAGTCAAAGCAGAAAAAAAAAAATCTAACAACTAAGAAAACCTCAGGATCCTATGCATTTGCCAGTGCACTCTACAAGATCCTCAGGGAAGACCTAATGCCAATATTCCTCAAAACCTTTAATAAAATTAAAAGGAAAGGAGTAGTCCCAAAGTCATTCCTGGAAGTCACCATAACCCTGATACGAAAACCAGACACAGACATAACAATAAAATAATAAAAGAGAGAGAGAGAGACCAATCCCTATAATAAACATAGACACAAAAATCCTCAAGTCATCACAAAGGTCATACATTAGGACCAAGTAAGCTTCATCCTAGAGATGCAGAGATGGCTCAGCACATGCAAATTAATAAATATAATACATCACATAAACAGCAGGGGCAAAAACCACATGATCATCTCAATAGATGCAGAAAAAGCCTTAGACATAATCCAACATCCATTCATAATAAAAAAAAGAACATGAAGAAAATAGGTATAGAAGGACCTTGTCTCAATTTGATAAAAACCATTTATGACAAATAAATGGCCAACATCATATTAAATGGGTAATAACTAAAACTTTCCCTCTAAAATCAGCAAAAAGATGAGGCTGTCCACCATCACCTCTCCTGTTCAATATAGTGCTTGAAACATTAGCCAGAAAAATTAGGCAAGAGAAGTAAATAAAAGAGATATGTATAGGAAAGTAAGAAGTCAAAATACCATTATTTGCAGATGACAAAGTTATCTACCTAGAACACTCAAAAAATGCCACCAAAGACTCCTAGAATTAATAATTAAATTCGGTAATGTAGCAGGATACAAAATAAACTGGCAAAAAATAATAACATTCCTGATACCAGGAATAAAAACAAAAAAGCTCCTCAGACCAACGACTAATATCTAGAATATATTAAAGCTCAAAAAAATAGACCACCCAGGGCCGGTGATATAGCTCAGTGGCATAAGCGCCTGCCTGGCAAGCGTGAGGTCCTGAGTTCGACACCCAGTACCTGCATAAAAAAAAAAAAAAAAACAGACCACCCAACATAAAAGACGCAATAAAAAATGGGCAACTGAAATGAATAGATACTTCTAAGAAGTACAAGTGGGCAATAAATACATGAAAAATGTTCAACACCTCTGGCCACTAGAGAAATGCAAATCCAAATAACACTGATTCCATCTTACTCCAGAAAGAATGGCTAACATGAAGAAATCAAATAATAAGAAATGCCAGCAAGGCTGCAGGGGAAAAGGAACATTTCTGCATTGTTGTGGGGATGGGGGGTAAACTAGTACAACCACCATGGAAATCAACGTGGAAATTCCTCAAAAAATTAAAAATAGAAATTTCATTTAACTCAGTTATTCCCCTTCTAGGCATCTTCCCAAAAGAATTAAAGAGATTATGTCACAGTAGTGCATATATACATACCCACATGTATAGCAGCACAACTCATAATAGCTAAATCTTGGAGGCGGCCTATGTGTCCGTCAACAAATGAATGGATAAAGAGAATGTGCCACTTACATACACTGGAGTACTACTCTGCTATAAACAGGGATGGAAATGGATGCCCCTTGATATTATAACGTTAAGTGAAATAAATCAGAACCACAAGCTTAAATGTACAAACCCCAAGTATAAAGACCAATACAAAAGATAGATAATAGGAAATAAGGAGATAGATCTTTTGCAAAAGAGAAGAGAATCAAGAGATGGAGTGAGATGGGAGGAAGGGAAGGGAAAGTGGATGAAAAAATAATTAAGATGTGTTATGTGCATGTACCAACTCCACATGAAGAATGTAATCATTATGGTACTGCAAACTTGTACCAATAAAAGTAAAATATTTTAAATATTAAAAACTTTTAAAAATCAAGAGTTTAGAAAAAATACTTTGTCTATTTGAACTCACTACAGAAAAAAATTTGAACTTAGTATAGAACACAGAAAATATTAACCATACAAAAATATTGATAGTATTGTCTAGATCTAAATTAAAATGATGCAAAACAAACTTCAAAAACTCACTGCAGGGGGGCTGGTGAGATAGCTCAGCAGTGTAAGCACCTGCCTGGCAAGCGCGAGGTCCTGAGTTTGACTCCCGGAACCTACATACGAAAAAAGGGCCGGTGATATCGCTCAGCGGCACAGGTGCCTGCTGGTGTGCGAGGTCCTGAGGTCGACCCCCAGTACCCACAAAAAAAAAAACTCACTGCAGGCTATATAAAGATATTTTCATTACATATGATCAACAAAAGGTGATCACAATGAAAAGTATATAAAGAACTCTTGCAATAAAAAAGCATATAACACAATAGAAAAATGGAACAGGATACCAAGAAAAAATGCATACATAAAGGAAACTTGAATTTCCAGTAACTACAAAAAATGTTCAAGCTGGACGTGGTGCTGCACACCTGTAATACCAGCACTTGGGAGGCTGAGGCAGGAGGATCGCTGCAAGTTCAAGGCCAGCCTGGACTACATAGCAAGACCCTGTCTCAAAAAAAAAAAAAAATGTTCAAGCCCACTAATAATTAACTAAAGGCAAAATAACACCCATCAGCCAGGCATAAGAAACAAAATCTGCAAATGACAAGGATTGACTGATTCCAAAACTAACTATCACTTATTAGTTTTATGACTTCGGAAACTTATTTAACCTATGTCAATTTTTTCATTAATAAAATGAGGATATTAATGTACCTATGTTAAGAGAATTGTCCATGCTGGACGTGGTAGTGCATGCCTGTAATCCCAGCATTTGGGAGTCTGAGGCAGGAGGATCGCCGTGAGTTCAAGGCCAGCCTGAACTATATAGTGAGACTCCGTCTCAGAGAGAAGAATGAAACCAGACCCATATCTTTCACTCTGTACTGAAATAAAATCAAAATGAAGCAGATGCCTAGATATTAAAACAGAAACAATGAGTCTGCTGGAAGAAAACGTAGGCAGTTCTTGAAATCATAGGCATAGGTATAAGCAAGGGCTTTCTGAACAGAAGAACGCCAAGTGTAGGAGAAATAACACCAAAAATAAATAACTGAGACTATATCAAATTAAAAATCTTCTGTACAGCGAAGGAAACAATGAACAGAGTGAAGAGACAACTTATGGTATGGGAAAATAATTTCCCAGATACTCCTCAAAGAATTAATACCTAGTTATATATAAAGAAGCGAAAAATTAGACCCCCCCCAAAAGTAAATGACTTAGTGAAAAAGTGGGCAATGTGAAATGAATCGACACTTCTCAGAAGAAGTACCAATGGCCAATAAATATATGAAAAATATTCAACATCTCTAATCGTTAGAGAAATGCAAATCCAAATAACTGAGATTTACCTTACTCCAGAAAGAATGACTGTCATCACAAACTCAAAAAACAACAAATGGTGTGATGTAAAAGGAAAGTAAACTACATTGTTGGTAGGAAAGCAAACTAGTACAGTCAGTACAGAGACTTCTCATAAAATGAAAATAGAAATTCCATATGACCCATCTCTACCTTTCCTGGGTATCTTTCCAAAAGAGTCAAAGATATATTATGGTGATACATGCATACTACATTTAGAGTAGAACATCTCAGAAAAGCTAAATCCTAGAAATGTCCTATATGTCCATCAACAGATGAATGAATAAGAAAATGTGGCATTTAGAAGGAGAAACTTGAGCTATTTGTAGGAAAATGGAGGCACCTCAATAATATAATGCTAAGTGAAATAAATCACATGCTAAAGGTTAAATATTGTATTGTTTCTCTTATATGAGAAACCAAAGCATAAATAAGTTAAAGAGAAAAATAATAGATAGATGATAAGAAACAGGGAGGTAGATTTTTACAGATAGGAAGGAGATCTAGGGATGGAGGGAGAGGGGAGACAGTGGAGAGGAAGGGGAAGCAATAAGTTCTAGGATGTGATACGTTTATGTTCCAACTCCCTGTGATGAATTTATTCATTATGTATTACAAACATGTACAAATAAAAATTCTCAAAGAAAAAAAAAGTACCCCCATGAGAACCATCCCAGAAACTCAGGGTAAGGTGAGTAATATCCAGGTAAATGCAAAACTCGCTGCTATTACTCCAGAGTGAATGAGGTGTCCTCTCAGAAGTTGTCAGGGCGCAGGAAGAGCAAATGCTTTCTGATCCTCAGCTATGGGATGGCTGTGAGGAGGCTGACAGATGGCCTCAAGGGGTCTCCATCGAACTGGAAACATCTTCCCGGAGAGGCAAGGAGACTGGGACAGGAAGAAGTGGGAGAGGTAGTGCCAGATGCATAGGATCCCAGGAAGAAATTATAAGTGATCACGGACACGCTGCTAATGGAGCCAGAATAACTTCTGATGAGCCATACTGTCACGAGTGGAGTGAGTGTCTTCGATGAACTTATGAAGGCATCCATAAGAGATGTATCTTTAGTAGCCATCCAGACAGAAGCACTGGCAGCCAATGCCAAGCAGTTATAGTCAGGTACAATCCTAGCCCCCTTCTGTGGAGCCATGGTGGAGCTCTGTTCAGATCTCTTTTTGAGAGAGAATTGACTACAAGAAGTGAGATTAGCTGGTGGCGGTGAGCTGCAATGTCTTCAAAATTCTCTGCAGAATCTTACCAATGCCATGTTCTTTCCGGGTACTTCTCACTCCGGTATGAGCCCAGTGGACACAGTATGTGTGACATTTTTGCTGAATTCTGGATTCCTCGATGGGTTTTTTTGTTTGTTTTGTTTTTTGTTTATTTGTTTGTTTGTTTGTTTGCCAGGGCACTTCCTTTGGCTTCCTTGGATGTTTTTATATGTAACCACAGTATGTGGATTTTTCTAATCTTTCCCTCCCTGTTTCCTTTTACAGGTTTGCATTGAAGTCTGAAGACTTTTTTCCTCCTCTTTGCTTCTGTCTTTATCTTCCACAGGTTTTATTCCCAGTAAATCTTTTGTATGTGTAATTCTAACTAGGGGTTTCTTTCCCCATAGAACCTATATTGATACATTTTCCTGAGTTCCAAGACCACAGAATTCTTCTACTTTTGCATAACCAGTTTTCCCAGAACCGTTTGCTAACAAGCTTGTCTTTCTTTCTCCAGCATATATTTTTGGACCCTTTGTCAAAGATCAGTTAGTTGAATGTGCCCAGGGTTGTTTCTGCGTTCTCTATTCTGTTCCATTGCTCCACATGACTGTTTTTGTCCAGTACCATTCTGTCTTTATCACTGCAACTTTGTGGCATAACTTGAAATCCAGGATTGTGTTACTTCCTGTTTAGCTCTTGATGCCCAAGGATTACTCTTGCTATTCTGGGTGTCTTCTGGTTCCATACTTTACTTACTTCCTTACTTAGTAACTTCTTAGTTACTTTCTCATCACTGAGACACAAAACCCAACACCTGCAAATTAAAGGCAGAGAGGTTTATTTTGGCTCATAGTTTGTAACATTTCAGTCCATGATCCACTGGCTCCAGGCAGGGCAGTTCATGGAATGCCAGAGGGAAACGGGAGGGAGTAACACCCTTCCTGGCTACACCAGCATCAGTGGACTAATCTACTAATGTCTATCACGCCCACGTGGTTCGTCACCTCCCAAGAGCCCTACCTCTGATAGTATGACATTTGGGGGAACATCTAGGTATAAACCATAACACACGAATTTTCAGATTGTTTTCTTTAGTCCTATGATGAATGCTGTTGGTATTTTGATTGGGCTTGCATTAGATCTGCATATCAGTTTTAGTAATATGATTTTGACAATGCTTGTTCTGCCTATCCAGGAACAAGGGATGTCTTTATATTTTCTGATGTTGTCTTCTATTTCTTTTTTTCAGGATACTACAATTTCATTACAGAAGTCTTTCACTTCCTTGCTTAGAATAATTCCAATGTGTTTAAATATTTGAAGCTGTCATAAATGGGAATATTTTCCTAGTTTCTTTGTCAGTGAGTTCATTATTGGTGTACAGGAATGCCATTGGTTTTTGTGTGTTTATTCTGCTACACTACTGAATTTGGTTATTAGTTGCAGGAGACTTTTGGTGGAGTTGTCTTGGGTTTTCTACATGAAGGTTTTTGTCATCTGCAAGTAAAGATAGTCCTGCTTCTTTCTTTCCTATATGTATCTCTTTTATTTCTTTGTCTTGCCTCACTGCTCTGGCTAAAGTTTTGAGTACAATATTGAACAGGAATAGTAAGAGTTGACATCCTTATTTTGTTCCTGATATTAAAGAAAAAGCTTTCATTTTTTTCCTCCACATTTAGTGTGATGTTGGCAGTGTGTTTGTCATAAATGGCGTTTATCCGTTTGAGATAAGGTCCCTCTGTACCTAGTCTTGTCAGGGTAAATAAAAAGCCAGGGATGAATGTTGGCTTTTGTCCAGGCATTTTCTACATCAGCTGAGATGATCATGTGATATTGGGCCTTTCTTCTGTAATGCAGCATATTACATTTATTTATTTACATAGGTTGAATTATCCTTGTATCCCTTGGATAAAGCCAACTTGGTCATGGTTTATGATCTTTCTAATGATTTGTTGAACTCTATTTACCATTATATTGAGGACTTTTGCATCATAGTTCATTAAGGAGATTAGACTGTAGTTTTTTGTTGGTTTTGTTAAATCATTGTTGAGTTTTGCTATTAGGGTACTCCTTCCTTTTCAATTTTATGAAGAGTTTGAGAAGTATTGGCTTTAGATCTTCCCTGAAGTTTGACAGAATTTGCAGTGAATTCCTCAGGTTCTAGGCTTTTCTTTGTTGGTAGAGTTTTTATTGCTGCCTCTATTTTGTGTGTGTGTGTGTGTGTGTGTGTGTGTGTGTGTGTGTGTGTGTGTGTTTCTTATTATTGGTCTACTCAGAGTTGTTATATCTTTTTGGTTTAATTTTGGTAATCCATATGTTTTCAGGAATTTCTCCATTTCTTTATCTAGGTTCCTCGATTTATTGGAATACAAGTTTCTAAACTAGTTTCTTATAATCCTCTGGGTTTTGGCAGTGTTGATTGTAATTTTATTTCTAACTGCAATGATGTAGGTTTTTTTCTATTTGTTTTTAAAGTTTGGCTAAGTCTGATCAATTTTATTTTTAATCGATCCTTTGTACTGTTTTTTATTCTCCATGTCATTAATTTCCACTGCGATCCACGTAATTTCTGTCCTTATATTAATTTCTGATTTGAATTGCTTTTGTTTTGTAGGAGCTTCAGCTGTCATTATGTCATTTATTTAGTGTTGCTTAATTTTTTAATGGGTGCGTTCATGACTACAATCTTTCCACTTAGACTGCTTTCATTGTGTCCCGTATGTCTTGCGTGTTGTGCCTCCATTGTCACTTGATCCTAGAAAAGTTTTTATTTCTTCCCTGACTTCTTCTATGGTCCATTGGTTATGTGGTAATATATTGTTTAATCTCGAGGTGTTTGTGTAATTTCTGTGTGGGGCTTTTTTTGTTTTGTTTTTGTTTTTTTATTTGTTTTGTCATCGATTTCTACCTCACTCCACTGTGACCCAATAGAATGCAGGGGATTATTTCCTTATTTTGGTGTTTTTTAGGTATCCTTTATGGCCTAAGATATGATCTATTTTGAAAAAAGTTCATGTGTGCTGCTAAGAAAAATGTGTGTTCTGTTGTTGGATAAAACACTCTGTAGACTTCTGTTAAGTCCGTTTGTTTAATAGTATGGTTGAACTCTGATATTTCTTTGTTAACTTTTCATCTATCTGACCTGTGTTAACTTTTCATCTACTTGTTAGAGTAGGGTGCTGAAATCCACCCACCATGGTTGTATTGGTATCTATCTGTCCTTTGCTGTCCAGTAGTGTTTATGACATTGGCTGCACCAATATTCAGAGCTTAGATATTTACAATTGTCATCTCTTCCTGTTGAACTGTTCCCTTTACCAGTATGTAGTAGCCATCCTTGTGTCTTTTGATCAGTTTTGGCTTAAAGCCTATTGTGTCTGAAAATAAGATAGCTCCTCTTGCTTGCTTTATTGCTCCAGATGCATGGAGTATCATTTTTCCATCCTTTCACATTTACTCTATTATTTTCCTTGTGAATGAGGCGTGTCTACTGTAGACAATATATGGTTGCATTTTGTGTTTTGATCCAATCTGCTAGTCTCAGGCTTTTGACTGTGGAGCTAAGATCATTGACATTGAGAATCATTGTAAAGTGTTTACTGGGTACTATCATTGCTGATTGCTTTAGGGTTTTTTTCCCCTTTTGTTTAACTACTCTCCAGTTAGTTGTATACTTTTTTGGGGGCTCCATGCTGCTGGTCTCCCTGTCTCTGTCTATGAGTCCTTTGTATATTTTCTGAGATGCTGGTTTAGTGGGCATGTATTTCTTTAGGATTTCTTTGTCGTGGAAAGTCTTTTCTTCTCTGTCAATTTTGGAGGCTAATTTTGTAGGCTATAGTAGCTTAGCTTGATAATTGTTTTCTTTTATGGCTTAAAAACTTCACTCCAAGCTCTCCTGGCCTTTAAGATTTGTGCTGAGAAATCCATCCTGACTTTGATAAGCTTGCCTTTATAAGTAACTTGTTACTTTTCTCTAGCAGCTCTTAGTATTTTCTGCTTTTCTCAAATTTCTGGAGTTTTGATTATGATGTGTCATGGAGATATTCTAGTTGTGGCTATTTGGTGTTTTAGATGTCTCATACTTAAATACTGAATTATTTCTCTACATTTGAAAAGTTTTTTGCTATTATTTCAGTAAATAAATGTTCATGCCTTTTAAGTCATCTTCTAATTTTTCCTTTATTCCTATAATTCTGATGTTTATTTCTGATGAGCCCTCTAGCAGTTGGTGGATCCAACTTGCACGATGTTTTGTTGGTTTTAGGGTGCCTTTAAGTTCATTATCTACTGCATCTAAACTTGTGATACTGTTCGGAGGTGTCCTTCTGAGCTTCCCCCTTGAAGACAGAAAAGCCCTTCATCCTACCCATGATAAAATTATACCTCACAGTTACAAATGTTCCCCCCCCAAAAAAAATCTTCTAATCTTTAACTCTCATGCTTAGTTCATTTCTTCTATTGGGCAGAAGTAGGTGACCATCTAAAAGTCCAGGTTTATGCCCATCTCCTTTTTATTTATTTACTTTTTATTAGTCCATGCTTACAGCACCTGTTTACATTCCTTCTATGGAGCTGGTACATGTACATAACACATCTCAATTGCTTCTTTCATATCCTTTCCCTCACTTCCCTTCTCCTCCCGCCAACTCTTGATTCCCCTTGCCATTTGAGAAAGATCACCCTACTTCCTATTATCTATCTTTCATTTAGCTCTTTATTTATAATTTTGGTTTCTCATATAAGAGAAACCATAACATATTTAAACTTGTGTGTCTGAATAATTTCACTTAACATTATGGTCTGAAGGTGCACTCATTTTCCTGCCAATGACTCAACAAGCACTCCATTTTGTGTAAATACCACACTGTCTTTATCTATTTATCTGTTGATGACACATAGACTGTTTCCAAGATTTAGCTCTTATGAACTGTGCTGCTATAAACACAGCTATGCATGTATCACTATAATATGATATCTTAAACCCTTTGGGGAAGATTCCTAGAAGGGAAATTGTTGGGTAAAATGGAATTTCTAGTTTTAGTTTTCTTAGGAATTTCCATACTGATTTCCATCGTGGTTGTACTAGTTTACATTTCCCCCAACAATAAAGAGCAGCAGTTTCCACACCCTGACATCAGGATCACCTGGAGGTTTATCTGAACACAGCCAGCTGTACCCACCCTTGACATTTTTGATTCAACAGATCTGGGATGGTAATGATACTTTGCATTTCTAAACAAGTTCCCAGGTAATGCTAAAGTTGCTGGCTCAGGATTCACACTTTAAGAACCACTGTAACATGGCAATTAAATGGAAAAAAATTACAGATCTCTTTTACTTAAAATGTGGTTAGGTCCCAGTACACTCAACATAAGTTAAAAGTATCATGAGTCAAATATGCATTTAATACATCTAACCTACCAAAATCAAACCTTCACGATACGGTACACTGTAGAGTATTGGTTGCTTCCCTTTGCAATGATATGATGGAGTGGGAGCTGCAGTTAACTGTTGCTGCCCAGCATAGAGAAGTATTATGGTACTGCATGTCACCAGCCCCAGGAATATATCAATTCAAATCCAAGCACTATTTCTATTGAGTGCACATAGCTTCTTTCATTTGTAAAATCAGAAAATCATAAGTCAAATCATTGTGACAATCAGCAGCACCATGCAGCACCGTGAATTAATTAAGCAAAATGAAGAATGATGTGTATGATCTAATACCAATTACAAAGTTTAAAAACAAACCTTACAATATACTACTAACAGCACATAAGTATGCAGTTAGGTATAAAACAGTCAAGATAACACATGCTAATATCATAGCAATGCTATCTGAAAAAGAGAGTGGTTTGGATTAGGGATAAATTGAAAAATATCTAAAGCTAATATGGCAAAGGTTGACATTTGCTAATACTGAGAGCAAAAGAGTTTGTTAAAACACTTCTGTAGTTTTCTCCACATTTGAATTGTATTGTTAAAATAATTAAAACACACAATTTTGTTGAAAGGGATTTAAAGAAGCTGATAAGAAACAAAAATTAATAACATAATAATAACAAAAATTATCATATTTTGTCAAACAAATGACTACAGATTATCCGGAATCTTAAACCTTTTGAAGGTAAGATCAATAAAACAACCTTCGTTGACAATTTCTTAATTATTAAAATATTTATAGCCATATTTAAATAATTGAAAATGATAATATTACCATTAAAGTACAATATTTTTTTTGTGTGTGGGTACCGGGGGTTGACCTCAGGACCTCACACGCCAACAGGCGCCCGTGCAGCTGAGCAATATCACTGGCCCTTTTTTCGTATGTGGGTTCCAGGAGTCGAACTCAGGACCTCGCGCTTGCCAGGCAGGCACTTATGCCGCTGAGCCATCTCACCAGCCCGTATTCTAAACAATTATGGTTTCTGAAGCAATTTCATGGAGGTAGAGGAGGACGGCAGCAAGTATCACAGATAGAACGTCCATTTCAGATTCTATTATCAACAAAAAGACAAGCTTAAAGAATCTTAAAATATGGAGTTTTTTGTGGAATTATTAAGTTATTCATTTTAAACACCAATTGACAGAGCAGAAACATGGGAGAAAATTCAAATTTGAAATCACTGACATATACAATCAAGTGCCACATTATAACTTTTTGGTCATTGCTGGACCTAATACAGTCACTTCTTATGGTGGTCCAATAAGCTCATAACACCTAGTGATTTCACAGCCACCTGAATCTGTGTAAGTAAACTCTGAGATACTCACACAATGACAAAATTGCCTAAGAATGCATTCCTCAGAACGCAGTCCCATGGGACTGTATTTGAAGAGCACTGATTTTGTTCAGTTATCTGTGGAAGACTTGCTTATAGACTCCAGGTCTGTTAATGGTAAATAGAATTGTTTTGTTTTAAAAGCTTTATATTTTTGCCTTACTGTTACGGATTGTAAGAGGGAAGGGAATCAAACCTCCCAAGAGATAGGTAAAGTTGCCAATTTAGTTTACGATACCAAAGCCACTAATATTTCTTTAGAAGAGGTTAATCACAAAAACTCCTTGTGACTCTGTAGTGTGTCTCTTAGGAAACTAATTGAGATCAGTTCAGTAATGGCTATGACTCATTGGTGTGACACTAAAATGCATGTCTGTTATTCATAGTCCTCTTACAATATGAATAGGAATTTATTAATTTTCTTGATTATCACTGTTATCTATTCCAAAGTACCAATCTAGTTTGAGAATACAATTTAGTAAACTGTTACAAGGTGACAAAAACCAATTGTTCACTGCATTTACTTCCTCATTCTCTTTAATAATGTTTTTACTGGCATCCTGGAGACTAGGTCAGTTAGAGATTCTTCAGCATTAAAGATCTGTTTTACCCATGGAAGAGGAAAAGAAAATTCTCATTACATATGACATTTTAATTAAAAGATGTGAAGTACTAACTCTTTAGAAGGAATAATTTTCATTTTGAAATGATCTTTATCAAATTCTGACTTCTTACTTAGTTGTAGGTGAAGCCAAATCCAGCTACTTTTAACAAAGATCACTGTTAACTTCATTAATGACTATTTATCTTCCTCTTATATTCTATATCAATGGTACTAATCTGTTTTGTTTTAAACACCTATGATGCTGCTAGCAATAGTTACCAACTGAATGTTTCATCACTGATCATTATCCTTCCCTTTTTCCCATTCAAAAAACTAGCAAGATGTATTTTGCTTTTGGATTTTGTACCAACATTCTAACTCAGCAGAAAGCAAGGCACAACTACGATGCAGTCTTTTATTTCATTCAAGCTGGGGATGGAGGTGGGAAGGGAGTTTGGATTGAAAGTAAAAATGGGAAATGTTTCAATTGATTGTCTGTTTAACAGCTACGTTAATTAAAACCAGACTATTTCTATGAACTCATCTCCTCACTGTAAGTGATAGAGATAGTATCAGACAGAAATTGGTGTAAATCCCATGCAATTGATTTTTTTTTTTTTTTTTTTTTGTGGGTGCCGGGGTCGACCTCAGGTGCAATTGATTTTTTTTTAACATGTACTGCTCCCATATAGGGACTATATTCTACCTAAATAATGCAGGAGCATGTGATGCCTGCCAAACCCCACACAATGTTAAAACCCCAGTTAGTGTTTTATCTTTAAAGAGAGAGCTCTGCATCCTTTGGCAGCTGATGAGTTCAGATAGAAAACATGCCAGGAGTGTGGACCGATGCATTAGCACACGCACCCCCCTGCCGCAGAACTGCGCCTCGTCATCTGCCATAACATTGGCAAGCAGAGCCCAGAGCTCTTTAAGAACAGGAAGAAGCTCATAAATAATGGTTGAATCGTACAAGGGATAATTAAATGAGACAACTGAATGCCAATGGACTCCCCAGCAGAAAATACTCCTCAGTGCGGATCGTTCCCGCCGCTGCTTTTTTTGTTTTCTTCTTTCTCAGTTTTAGTTCTGGCTAGCAGTTCATTACTGCAAATACTTTTCAAATGGGAGTGTCTCAAAAAATTGTCAAACTTCGGGAAACAGTTTGAGGCATTTTCGTATTTAGTAACATCGCTTCAATGTATATAAACATATAGACACATTCTCATTTTTAAATACTTTAGCTTTAACCTCTCCATTTGAACAACATATACCTACCTGACAAGCTAAGCACAGATAACACTCCCAAAAAGCAAAAGGAGAAAATTCCCAAACGTGCAAAATCTCACTGAGTTGTGCACCCTACGATGTGAGAGGAATTCATTCATTCTTTTCATTTAGGATAAATATGCATCAATGTTATAACTGCCTCCTCATTCTTAAAAAATGAGATTCACAATGAATTTCAATATTTTTCCACCAACCTCCTCTGAATTCTTTTTCAGAAATGCTTAATGTTTCTGGCTTGACAGCTTTGTGCTCAAGGTTGACAGGCTATTTTTAGTATCCCAAGTATTTTAAAGGCTCAAAAAAATCTAGCTCCGGTTTAGTTGTTTATGAAATGCATTTAGCAGACAATTACAGTTCATTTAATATGCATTTATTGCTGTCTAAGAAAAAAGTGCCTTCAGCTTTTTGGCAAAGTGAAGAAAAATAATGTAATTTTCTTATACTGAGGCTACTCAGAACAAGGCATATTTATTCGGTCACTGGGAACTACACACCTATAAAAGGAAGGAGCCAGATAAAAAGACAAACCTAGTTCAGTTCTACTTCTGGATCAAGAGAGAATCTAGGGTCTCCATCCTGACCCATTTTAATTTAGCAGCAACAAGATAATCCTGCATGCAAGTGCAAAACTGCACCTTGATTCCAGGCAGGCTTTTGAAAAGTTACAATGAAAATCTACATTGTCACTTTTGCCAGCCATTAAATATTCACTTAGCACCTGTAACATGCCAGGCCATGTGAGCAGGTCTGCTGCTAAAACTGCAGAGGACCAAATCAGTCACTGTCTTCCTGGGTATTACGATCCAGTGAGAAAAATGTACATAAAGAGAGGACTAAAAGAATAATAAAATCCTTAGCACAGCACAATGTCATGGATACAATATTCCAACATGAAATGCAAAAGGTGAACCTAATTGTGGTGAGACATCAGAAAAAAACAAAGATCAAGATGCAATATGGTGGGCCGGTGAGATGGCTCAGCGGCATACGCGCCTGCCTGGCAAGTGCGAGGGCCTGAGTTCGACTCCCGGATCCCACATACAGAAAAAGGGCCGGTGATATCGCTCAGTGGCACGGGCACCTGCTGGTGCGCGAGGTCCTCAGGTCGACCCCCAGCACCCACAAAAAAAAAAAAAAAAAAGATGCAATATGGTGAATGATAATTTCCCCAAATAAATATAGGTACTATTTAGCACAAATATATACTAATAAATAGGGGGAAAACAGAAAAAGAAAAACAGCATGAGAAATGAAATGAGCAGACACACAAGCTCAAAAATCACATTGTTTCTCTTACATGAGAAACACAATGTACAGAGTAAAATAAAAGAGAGCTAAATAAGAAGTAGGGAGAAGTTCAAATACTTCCCCAAATGACATATTCCATTTTTAAAAACATATTTCAATATATATGTTAATTTGTTTCATTTATTATAAGTTTCTTAGTTTGTTGAAAAGGAAGTTTGCATTTGTTTGTTTCTTTTTTGTAAGAACTTTTTTGGTTTATGTTTTATAATGAGTAACTACTTTGAAGGTAACAATACATAGTATAACTATTGTTCACTTATTTAGTTATGAAAATTGGTTTTATTTTTTCATAAAATAAAGCAAGAAAATAGGGAACTCTTTTTTTTTTTTCAAAACATCAATTTCTTGTTAGAAAAGTCATGGAAATTTCCTGAATTTAAGACTAAAAAGATAACTAAATGAGCTTAGATCGCATCCTGATTTTTTTTAAACACAAAGTCATGAGTGGTTGAATTAACAAAACTAGCATGTAGGTGATGTTTAGATTGAGTGATGCGTCAATGTTAGGTTTACTGACACTGATGATGCTACTGTAGTTAGAGAACAGAATGTCTCTACTCTTAGGAAAGACACTCAAAAGTATTATGGAAGAAAAGCTATGACATATGCAATTTGCATTCAAAGGGTTCAGAAATGGTATTACATATGTTTCTGTTCTCTGTGTGAGAGAAAGGGAGAAAAGAGGATGCACTAATGACAAAAATATTAACTACAGGTAAAGCTGGATAAAGGACATCCTATTTATTATTCTTAAAACTTAGGGGCCCGTGAGATGGCTCAGCGGCCTAAGCGCCCGCCTGGCAAGCACGAGGGCCCGAGTTCGACTCCCAGAACCCACATACGAAAAAAGGGCCAGTGATATTGCTCAGCAGCACGGGTGCCCCCTGGCGCACGAGGTCCTGAGGTCGACCCCCGGTACCCACAAAAAAAACCACAAAACTTTGCTGTAAGTTTGAATTGATAATAAGGAAGTTTAAAAAAAAAAGACGTCCCCCTGGGAGGACAGGGAGGGATATAACACAGTCTCTAACAGGGCTTGCCTCAGAAAGTAACACCTAACATAATGCCAGAAATGCAAAGAGATTGGGGTGAAATGAGGCAAGGTATGAGGAAAGCCTCGCCAGCATAAACTTTTTGAAGGCCTTTAGGTGGTTGAGAGGTAAAGTAAAATCCCATGTAAGTACAAAATAGAAGAGGTGGGAAAATGGGCGATGTGGAGTAAGGTCTTATACATTGAGTCCGAGATCTGACAGGCCTGGGAATGGCACGGTAAACAGTATAACATGATTCAAGGGAAGGGAAAGACACAAAACGATTATTTCAGCTTGATAAAAAACAGAAGAGACAAAGATCTTCAAAGGATAAATGTTTGTCTCATAAAATAAATCAAACCTCAACCTGAGATCCCAAATGGTGATCCCACCCACATTCCCCTCCTCTCACGAGATCCAAAAGACTCGATTTTATTCCCACCTCATCCATCAGTGAAGACTAAAGTAAGAAAAGCCCCGGTGTCAAAGATGGTTGGAATGATCCTCCGAGGAAGTTTGCTAAGGAAAGACTGGTGGGGGCCAGTAGGCTACAGAAGAGAGGAGACGGGAAGGAGCTGTAAGAAGGACGTGTCCAGCAAGCATCCACAGGACGGCCTCAGAGGTCAGAAGTGTACGGCTTACGGTCTCAGGCCTGAAGATCTGTTTTATGGAAAAGTCAAAGAAGATACTGGATCTTGCTCTTAAATTTCTGTGACTATTTGAATTTGACTCTATCTCTTGAGTTTAAAGTGAAACGCTAACTAAAACCTTGCTGTGTTCCTGTGTGCTTCACCATCTAGAGGGAGACCTCTTCGTGTATCATCCCTTTGTTTCATGGTAACAGGTGTAGTTTAGGTTTACAAATACGTTATAAACAAATCTTGACCCTAGTGAAGGAAATGCATTTTGATGAGTACTTTGAATTATCCACATGACAACTGTTATCATGGTTCTCCAAAGGAATCAAACCAACAGAATAGATATCTCCTATTAATTAGCAACCTTACCTCTTGGAATTTAAAATCCTGCAACAAATTTACTTAGGTACAATGTTAAATAGGTAATCTGGATCCCAAAAAACATTCTGCCACAAGAATTTTACCTCCAAGGGTGACAAAATCGAATAACCTAAATTATCCAAGCTATCATGCCGTCAACCATAAAGCTTTTAAGAACATACCTAATACAGAGGTTGCTTTCCCTTGAAGATACATGAGGGACCTCAGGATGAAAAAGTTGGCTTGGAACTTCTGGAAATTGAGACGACCCTTAAACCTTTTTAACTTGCTATTCCACATGGCACCATTTCTAGATGAATCTTGTTAAACCCAAAATACATGCTAGAGCGACAGTCTTTTTCTGTGTTTTTGTAGCAGAAGTAGGATAGTCTATTTACCTATGGAAAATCAATTCTTTATGAATGGTAAGTTTTCGTTCATCAAAGGAATTTTACCTATACTTAAAGTCAATATTACTGCATAGGCTATAAATTTATGGAATTTCCCTATGTCCTCAAAAGTTGAATCTAAGAATCTTTTCAGACTTGTACAATTTTTCTTATATAATTATGAAATATAAGCAAAACCAGAAAAAATAACTTAATATATGTTTCTCCAGGACTCATACATTTAGTGTTAATCAACACTGGAAGCTGAAATAAATACCTAAGTTATTCATGAATTATGTGTTTAATTTTCCCCATTGCAAACCCCTAAACTACCATCACAGATACATTAAATAAGAAAAATCCAGGTCAATACCTGTATCTATAGGTCAAAGATTTTTTTTCTAAGAAACTTCAAATGGACTACAAATTGTTCAATTCATCTTCACGACTCGCCTTTGAGCCAGAGAATAAGTACAATAAGTTTGACTAAAAGGACAGAAGTCACAATGAGAAAGTGAGATTTGAAACAGGACAGCAGAGCAGTCATTGTCTGAATGACCGTCACGTTCTCCTGGGCAATTTCCATTCACCGGGCTTTGATCACACACACGCGCAGTACCACTTTATAATCAGAACCTCTGCCCCTGCCTCACACTGCACCCGTCACATGAAGACGACGGCTTCTCTCCCCTGCCACTCCCAGGAGCGAGCTCATCCCTTCCACTGGGAACCGTGCGCTCCTGCCGCGGTCTCCTCCTGCAAGCTTGCTCTGCGTGAACGGGGTGCCGCTGGCTCTGTGTTGCCTGGAGCACCGGACGCTGTCAGCACTACCCCGGGCGTGACGGGGCTTGCTTGGTGCTATACTGTGTGCATCTGTGTGAATCTGCATTTTGAGGGGAAAAAATCCAATTTAAATGGTTCTAAACTATTAAAGGAACTTACTGGTTTGTGTGACTCAGTATGTCGCAGAAGAGTGGCGCTGTTTGGTGAGGAGTAGATCCAGCGCTGCTCCTCATACCTCTCCGCCCCGTGCTCTGTGGTTTCGCCTTCACGCTCAGATTCCACAGGCGAAACTCATAGTTCAGAACCTCACCATTGAGTCCGGATCTCCCACTGAACAGTTGCGTTAGTTTTCGGTAGCAAAGTACCACAAACTAGATGACTTAAACAGCAGACTTTTATTTGTTGCAGTTCTGGGGGCTGGAAATCCAAGATGAAGGTGCTAGGAGCATTGGCTTCATTCTGAAGTCTCTTTCCTTGACTTACAGGATGTCTGTTTTCTCCGTGCGTCTTCATGTGGTCCTTCCTCCCTGTGTTTCTGTGTACAATATTTATTTTACAAGGGCATCAGTTGTATTAGACTATAACCTCCCTTAACTTTAATTACCTCTTTTAAGACTCTGCCTCCCCGTACAGTCAAAAGCAGGGCTAGTGGGAGGGGGGTTTCCGACTTCAACATAAGAATTTTGTGAGGACGCAGCCAATCCACAACAAAGGTGCCTAATGGGTGGTCATCTGAGCAATTAAAACACACAGTAAGACATCCCTGGGAAAGAGTCTGGCACTTCCTATGAAAGAGAGAACTTCACTTTCAAAGAAGGAGTCTTAGCCAATCTTTTGTCACCGAAAACACCAGTGACTTGGGGTCACATACGCATTCCCGAGTCCCTCATTACTGCTAGAGAAGTGAGTGATATTAGACGATTACCTCGACCCCTCCTTAGAAGTGAATGGGAGCTGCAAATCACATGCAGGAGCGTGAGAGAGCAACAGTTTCCCAAAGGAAATCCGGGGTATCTTTCGTAAGTGGTAAGGCTACTAGACAATCCCAGGCAAAACGTACGTGCACTAAGTCAGCACAAAATGTGGCCAAAGCTCTTGGCCCATAGAAGTAGAAAATCAGGTGTATTGCATCCATCGTAATTAATGATTCAGGCATAGAAATCCTGGAGAACAAAATACTCACTGTGCCAAGATATCACTTTATAAACTATGTACTAATTATAGTGGAAATATCTGACAGGGACCGCCTTAACCAAATTGATAAAATTTAGCAATCAGTGAGGCATGGAAACTGCAAACTAGATTCTACAATATTTCTGCCCAAAAGGATTAAGTTGAATTAACCATAAAGAAAGAATTCAAAATGAGTGATGTTGTTTAACCCAGCTAGACATGTATTTTCAAAAATGCCAACATCATAGGACACATAAAATATGGTAAAATGTGCCATACTAAGGAGACTCAAGAAACACAACAAATTAAATGTAATGCTTGTTTTCTGGTTGGATCTTGAATCAAACAAAACAACAAAAGAGGTTCTAAAAATACAACTGGGATAATTGGGTATATTTGCATATCAGCTACATATGAGATAACGGAATTGAAAAAGGTATAGTGTAATAATTTATTTTGTTTGTGGAAGAAAATGTCTGCTATTAGACAATGTGTGCTGAAATATATCAGTGTGTGCTTTTGAATGCTAAAATCTGATGTGTTCTACTATTGGCTTATTCTGAGGAAGTGAAATAGATGCCATTCCATCAAAAATAATAAAGTCTTTGAAGTTTATTTTCTTGAAATTTCCAGTCTCTTGTGGTGTCAAATAACTACTGATATCCTTTCATTCCTGGAATTTTACTTCTTCTTCAAAATAACAATATAAAGTATGAAGGGTCTGTCACCATTAAAAATTGCACAGCTTTTATAACATCAATGAAAATTGGAAGACCGTTTTTAACCTCTACAACAAAACTCAGAATTTCTTCATGCAAAAGGCAACTGCAGCAGTGCATGAAATTGGGGCATACCATGAAAACACACCTGAGATTTTTTTTTAAATGTTAAATACCCAAATTTTATTGCTTATCACCTTCTTTTTTGTATATTTTTTCTTACCCCTTAAAATTAAAAATTCTCTGGTTTCTTACACCAATGTTTTCTTTAGGCATGGATTACTAAATATCTTTTTTTCTGATATTATAAGAAATATTTTCTATTTCCATGAGAAAGTAACCAAAAGAAAAGCACTTAAATTGATATGAAGGATTGGACTATATTTAGACTGATGTTTAGAATAATAAGACTATGTTTAAAGGAAAAACTACCTCTCATATTGACTGCAAAATTTAAGACGCCTCATTTGCTGTACTTCTCAAAGAAAAATACAATGACTAACATCCCGTAGACAGTTTGGCTGTGTATTTTTTTTTTTTAGTCGACCTCAGGACCTCGCGCTTGCCAGCAAGCACTTGTGCCGCTGAGCGATATCACCGGCCCTTTTTTTCCTTTATGTGGGTTCCAGGAGTCAAACTCAGGACCTTGCGCTTGCTGGGCAGGCACTTATGCCGCTGAGCTATCTCACTGGCCCTGGATGTGTATTTATGGACAGTGGGATTTAACTAAATCATTTCTGTGGTGGATTGACAACTGGTGGTCAACTTGTAACACTCGGCTGAACTGAATCAGCGTGGTGCTGGGTGTGGAGGGTCCTCCTGAGGATTGTTGCCAACAACATAAAAAGGAGAACTGGACAGAAAGAAGTGGTGCTGCTGGTTCTCCTGGAGGAGCTTGTCCTGCTGGCTTTCCTGATACTCGGCTGTTCTCATCGTCAGAGGAGCTTGGGACCTCGTTGTCACTTTGGATGGCTGTGGTACTTTTGGGGGGAGCTCTGATCCTTACTTTGAACATCGCTTCCTGGCTGCAGTGCAGATCCCTCAGCCTGCTGGCACAGATCCTTCATCCCGCTGGCACAGACTTTCTAGCTTCCACCACTGACCTCTGGGCCTTCCCAGCACGGATCCGTAAAACGCACTTGCATGAGATGTTGTCGTGGGCTCTAGGCCTCCAGCTGGACTCGTGGGGGACATTGCCATGGGCTCTAGGTCTTCAACTGGACTCGTGCAGGACATTGCCATGGGATCCAGGACCTCAGCTGGATTCTTTGGGTCTCTAGTGTGTGGACAGATTTCCTGCACTCTTTTGTCTTTGACTCTGTGGGTGACTACTATAAAATAATCCTATAAATTGTGTGTCCTGTATTAAATTGTTTCCCTTGCAAAACCCTGACTACGACACTTTCCTACTTTACTTTGAAAACCTACAAAGGTATGACAATATTTAAGTATTAAGATACTGACACGTTTCTTAAGAATAGGTTATGTGTTTTTGAGTACTGTATAAAAAAGGACTCAAAACTATAGCTAAACTTCACAATACAGAGTGGCTTCTCGTGCACACTTCTGATCTCATATGTGCCATATAGATAGCCTACTTCACAATGGTGCTCACTTTCTTACAAGAAATACCAAGGATGCGTTCGTTACTATTCTATATTCATATGATAGCCCCCTTACAGAGAAGTCATATGATTGTTTTAGATCATTCAAAATATTTCCCAAAGTTTCCATATTTTCACAGCAATGCTTCTAATTTTTACTCATTATTTCTTTCATGAATTTATATTCGTCTTTCTTCTTCTTGATCAGTAAAGAATTGACCAAAATATACCAAAGTAATCACCATTGTGTTGCATCATTATTTTTAAAGTCATATATATATATATATATATATATATATATATATATAAATTCACTTAGTTCTTGGGTGCTAGCACTGTTTTGGTAATTTATAAAATATTGCAAGCCATGTAAATCTTTGTAGTTTTGAACAAAAACAATCTTTTATTCTCTCCCACAATTCTACAATGTAAGCTGAGATAAGCCAGTCAGTTCTGTTCCATGTGATATCAGCTGAGGATAGTCATGCTCGACTGGGCTGGGAAACCCAGGATGACTGTGCCCAGAGCTGGCAGGCAGTGCTGTTTAGGGATGGAAATGCCAGCTCCGGCTCTCCACCGAAGTGCACCATGCTCCCCCACTTAGCCTGTCACACAGCTCAGGCTGGCAGCGTGGCTCCAACACATTTCCTAATGCAGCTTTAAAGGTTACATAACATCATCCTGCCACTTTCTTTTACTCAAAGCAAGTCACAGGGATAGCCTAGTTTAAAAGGAAACACAGAGGGAGAATGTATAGCATTTACTGTTACTATTACAGTTTTTATTTAATGAAAAATACACAAAACCACATGTAAGAAGTTAGGAGGGTGATAAATGTAATTAAAGTGTTTTATGATTCTTTCATCATATGTTAGTTCAAGAAGAAAAGCTAAAAATCAATGACCTAAGCACTCACCTTGTGAAGTTTTTGAAAAGCCATTAAATTACACCCAAAGTAAGTAGGAAGAAAAAATAAGTGCCAGAGGGGGGAAAAAAAAAAAAAAAAGAAACAAACAAACAAATGTAAAATACAGATATCAACAAAATAAAAGCGGATTCATTGAAAAGACTATGAAATTAGAAATTTCTGAAGAGACATCAAAAACAAAGGTAACAGAAATAATCAAGATTCAAAATTTTAAAAGGGGCAAAGCTAGAGCTTTTAAAGATGATAATATTGTCATATGTCTATGTGAATATATTTGAAAATTTAGAGGGTAAGGACATATGTCTAGAAAAACAAACTAAAGTTGACCCCAAAATAGAAAATCTGAGCGATAGTCCTATGTCTATTAAAATTCCTGCATCTATTTTTATAAATATTTTCTATCTCACACAAATAGACAAAACCTTAAGGTACATGCCTATAATAGTAAATATTGAACATGTCAAATTTATAATAAAAAATATTACCAATAATAAAAGTACTTCTATAGAATTTTAAAAATCAAGAATCGTTTCCATCACATTTTACAAGATCAAAACAGCTTTGAAACAAGACCTCACGAAGACCATATAGTAAAGCTGCAGGTTAATCTCATTCTTGAATATAGATTCAAAGTATTAATATAGTATAAATAAAGTATTAATATACTAAGTAGCATGTATATCTAATACGATGCAATGTGTTAATACTGAATATGGGCGTGTGTGTGTGTGTGTGATAATTCAAAAGCACAAACTATAAGTTAGTTCAGAAATACGAGAATGAAACATAGGCTTAATGCAAGAATGCAAGATAGGAAAATTAATCAGTGTATTGCACTATATTAACAGAATAAAGCAAAAACTCCCCATTATCACCACATTGGCTCAATAAACATAAAATTGAGTATTTTATAATCATTTCACTATTAAAAACCCTTAGAAAAATGGGAAAGAAAGGAAACTTGTTTAATCTGAGAAAGAGTATCTTTCTAAAACATACACACAGGGCCGGTGAGACGGCTCAGCGGCTTAAGCGCCTGCCTTGCAAGCGCGAAGGCCCGAGTTCGACTCCCGGAACCCACATACGAAAAAGGGGCCGGTGATATCGCTCAGCGGCACGGGTGCCTGTTGGCGCGTGAGGTCCTGAGGTCGTCCCCCCGGTACCCACAAAAAAAAAAAAAAAAAATACACACAAAGGCACAGCAAACATTAATGGAAAAATATTGAGAGCTTCATCTCTCAACCTTTGTGGATGTCGCACAAAGGTGACCACTACCATATCTTTTATTTAGCATGGTACTTAAGGTCCTAGCCAGTGAAGTACGACTAAATACATAAATAATGAAGAGATGGGGGCTGTAGATTTGCAATATTTGCAAATGATATGATGATTTATGCAAAATATTTACAGGAATCTACAGAAAAATTGCTAGAGTTAATGTCTGGGTTTGGCAAGGCTCCAGTGAGTAAGACAATATCAAATATCAATTTTATTTGTATATACCAACAGGCAAAAGTTTTGAAAATGAGATGTTAGAATTATATCATTTATAATAACATCAAAATATTAACTAGGGATAAATACACAAATTCATCTGACAAAATCATAAGACATTATTAAGAAAAGCTAAAGAAAAACAGAACAATTGAAGATATATATCATTTTCATGTTTCCAAATCAATACTGTACTATTAGTACTTCACAAATTGACCTATAAATTCAAGTCAATTGGTCAAAATTTCAGCAGGGTTTCTGTAGGGGAGGCAGTGAAAATGGACGAATGAATTCTAAAATTTGTTGTTAATGCAAAAGCCAACAATAAGTAAGTTAAAGTTGAAAAATGAGGCATGTCTTGCTGTGGGAAACGTTAACTTATTTTAAAGCTGCAATAATTAAGACAGTGTGAACTACACACGAGCATGGTTAAATCATTAAGTGGAAAAGGTCCAGAAACAGACACAGACATACATGAACACCCATGACTCTGCAGAGCTCTAGAGAAAGACAGTCTTCTCGGTAAATGGTGCTGGATTAATGAATGAACTAGACACATGAGGCAAAGAGAAATTTGACCCCCAATTCATACATACACAAAAAGCTAATCTGAGGTGCATAATAGTACTAAAAGTAAAAAGTAAACAATAAAGGATCTAAAAACTAACATATTAAAATAGCTGCATGGTCTTGAAAGGAGCAAAGGATTTTTTTTTTTAAGGACACAATAATCAGTATATCTAACAAAAAATATGATAAATTGTACCAAGGTAAGACTATGAAATTTTGGCTGTAGAAACTCACAAAATAATATGTAGGTAATAGATGGGAGAAAATATTTGCAGCGAAGCAAGAAAAAGCTTGTATTCACAATATGTAAAAACCTACAAATCCTCAGTAATGCGAGCAAAAGACTTGAAGAGGCACTTCATAGAAGATGTGAAAATGGCCTCTAACTATGTCTAAGGATGTCTCCCTTCCCTAGTCCTTAGGAAATGCAAAGTAAAGCCACCACAAAAAGATAAAACACACCTACCGGAGAGCAAATACGAACAATGCCAACTGTTGTTAAAAAGAAGCTCTCTGAGCTATCATAAAGGGGTGCTAGTTAAATTGATACAACCACTTGAAAAATCATTCACCACTATACGCTAAGGTCAAATGTAGCATACCTCATAATGAAAAATTCCTTTTCTAAAATACATGGCTGTTGAAGCAAAACGAGCAGGAACCCGCTCAGCAGTCTGCCTCCTTACTTTGTGTTACTACATAAAAACCAAAACCTAGCTGGTATGTTAATAAACTGAAATATAATAGTTTTTTTAGAGCAAATAACTGAATTTCAACCAATCGTGTAGAGCTACACTTCAACCAATCACAGGCAGCTAATTTAGCAGACCATACAAAAGTAAGGCCCAAAAGAGCTGACACCTAGCTATTGCCACACAGAGGATTTTTCACACCAACCCTGTGCAAGCTTACTGCTCATTCAGAAAGGCTCCAGGAGGCTCTTCTGGCTGTGATTTTGTCCAATTCATAAATCATTCTTTGATCAAATAAGCTTTGTTAAATTTATTTTGTCTTAAGTTTTTTATACCCATACAAATGCATACATATGTCCACTAACAGACATAGGCAAGAATTTGTAGCTATATAAAAATTTGTAAGAGCTTCAAATAAGAAATAACTCTAATGTCCATCAGCAGCAGAACTGCCATTGTTGGATATTCACTTAATGGATGACTATATAGCAAGGAAAATGAGCAAACGAGACCACAACATGATGAATGTTGTGAAGAACAGTTAAGCAATAGAGTTGTTGTGGAGAAAAATGATATTATTTTTGTGGCGTGCATGTTACTTAGACTCATCAAAGCTCCACTCCATGCATGCTTCTCTGTACGAGTGTCTCTCAGTTATATTTCTTTTACTTCTTTAGGGTAAGTCTCCTCTTTGAGCCTGTCTTGCGTCACTACTTTGTGTCTATCTGATGTCTTTCTGAACTTCTAATCGTGAGCAAAGATGTTCTCAGTAAATAAAAGGACCCCCTAAATATACTACAGGGCAGCTCTGAGTTAGGTTCTGCTGAGGCATCCGCAGGCTAAGGTGTTTCTTGGGACCTACGGACTCGCCAGCAGGAGGGTGACCCACTGAACAGTCAATGGGTATGAGGTGTTGGGCGCGGTGGGCAGAGATGCAGCCTACACCAAAACAAAGTCCGGAACCTTGCGTGGGGAGCACCCTGACACACATGACCTGCTCTCACAACATGCGGTCTTGAGTGGGAGTCACAGACAAGTTCTGGAAAATGTTCAGACGAGCAAAGGAAGGGGAGGCCTCCCACACATAGAAGGGCTGTATAGCACATCAATAGCTTCTTTACGTGTGAGCCAGACTGAGGGTGACAACTGTAAATATTCTCTGATCCACATCTGGAGAAATAACATTTGTAAACATTCAATCTCAAATATTAATCAATTTTTTAAATAAATTAATTAATATACCAAGAGTTCCATAGCTAACACTTTATACATTGGAGTCAGAGTTATATTTTTTCAGTTGCTGTGATGCAGATAGGTTAACTAACTTTTCTGAGGTCAACTTTTATCATGTGTAAAATTAGTATTATAAAATCAGCAAAACAGGATTATTATAAAAACTAAAAGATAATGTATGCTAAGTCTTATTAAACTTAGTAAACATGTTAAACATATTATTACCAAACATCTTAAATCTTTTGTAAAAATAATTACTATTAAATAATTGCAGATATCCGAAAGACACACACACGCACAAACACACTCAAGTAGTTCAAAGTCTTGGGAGAGGAGCAGCACTCAATCTTATAAGCAGTATAAATAGAGGTTTAAGTTTGTCATCTTATCAAATCTAGAAACTGGCCATCAAAGAAGAAAGTGTCATATTGAAGGGAATGGACGTTTTGTGGTTCAGATAAGCTGTATGATAGATAACAGTACGTGCTGTTTAATATCACAATGCTTTTCAAATGTGCTGTACCAACCCGCAATATCATCAACACGGTGTAAGTATACAAGTTTTATAAAAACCGCGCTTATGTAGAGGATATCATTTTTTGTTGTTGTTGTTGGGGCTAATTTTCAGACTTCTAGCAGATGTTAATTTTCAGAGCTTTGGGGAATGACTTTTTATGATTTTAAGGAGATATTTAACAAGTATTGTAGAGCTGTTTGACGAGGGAAATCGGTTTTCTTCACTGCCATAGTTTGATGAGGCTCATCAAACAGAGTGACAAAGCACAAGAAAGAGTTGTTCTCTAAAATGATACATACTTAATCCAGAAGCTCACGCAGTTCTGAAGCTCTTTCACAAAGCATTTGCAATTATCTACAAAATGTGCTTCCCAAGAGCATTTTGAAAACTCAAAATTGGGGGTTATTTTCACACTTCCCAGTGTTTTCAGGCTTTCACTGATTTTTAAATTAATGGAAAAAGTGTGACAAAACAAACAGAATTTTTCCTTACAAGAACCTGTTTGAATGCCCATTGTGCTTTTTGACAGTAAACACCAGGTAGAAAATTCAGGGCTTTTTAATGTCAGCACACAGTGTTTATTTACTCTTAAAGATTAATTTGTTAAGTTTCTTTATTGGCAGTAATGAAATACATCTAATCATCTCAGTAGCAGAATAATCATAATAAGTGACAATTATACGACAAGAAAGATTTTGTTTTATGCTGACTTTAAATAGTTTGTGATAGACTATTTTCAGATATAGCATGTCTGCTACTATTACTGGCCACAACATGTGTGATTATGGTTTTGATGTCATATATTATATATATTATGATAGTACTTGTCTTTCCTTCTATTATGGGAAGGGTTGTAACAAGGACCCCCTATGTAGATAATAATTTCCAAGAATCTTGAGAAACGCACCATACCACTAAATTGTTCTCTGGTTTTTAGTTTAAAAAGGGAAGAGAAATAAGAAATAGTACATGAAGTATACCATCACGTTCTCTAAATTTTGTGTGAAACAGCTCAACAGAGTTATCACCTGAGTGGTATGTGGTCCTTTCTCTCATTCCTGGAATAAGTCTACTGATCATACAGTAATTCTCTTCTGTGGTGATTTATCTACTTAGTATTCTTGAACATGTGGCACCAAGGATAAATCTGGTTTTCAAGGTAACATATCTTCTGTATTTTATATATTGAAGATGTTATTTGCTACAGCAGCCATAATCTTCCTAATGAAGCCATCTCAGAAAAATGTCTTTCGAATTTTCTCAGGAATAATTGAACTTCTAAAGAGTAACTTTACCATTTTCATCTCATTAATGTTTGTTTTACTGTAAATAAATGATTATATTTCTCTCTTTGCTTGGCTCACCCTCTTTTGGCAAAATATATTAGTCCACACTGCCTGCTTGCTGTGAATCAATCTTATATATGGATTCTCTTTATTTTTCTTTTATTTACTAGGTATTATTTCTTTTTAAATTTTTTATTGTAAAAGTTTGAAGCTCACTTAAATACTTCTGTAATGCATGGTAGGCATAAACAGAATAGAACCATTGGATACATTACAGATATATTCCACTGTGTATTTGTACAATTGATCTTTTGCCTTCTCCCAAAGGACTGTGATTCCACGACAAATAAAATATGGCATTTTCCCTATGTTTTGAAAGAGACATACAATCTACACATAACTAAGCATAGTAAAACATCATAGATAAAAGTACAGACAAAATTCTATGAAAATTGTGTAGTGAAACATTAATTGTCTTGGTGGAAAGAAAAGGACAAGGTATATGTATTGAAATAAAGTGATCAGGGCCAGTGATATAGCTCAACAGCGTAAGTGCCCGCCTGGCAAGCACGAGGTCCTGAGTTCGACTCCCAGTACCCTCATATAAAAAAAAGAGAAAAGAAATAAAGTGATCAGTGCTGCTGTTGACTAGCCGAATGACCATAGATAAATCTCTCACATTTTTTGAGCCTCAAGCTCCTCATATATCAAATGGAAATAGTAGTATCTTGTTATAAAATTAAATGAGATATTGTACTTAGTGCAGAATCTAGCATAAACTACATGCTCAATATATGTTAGCTGATGAATTTTTATTGACAACAAAAGAGATTACATTAGAGCTGGACTGTTACAGATAAGTATAATATGGATATTTTGATATGAGAAGAAAAATATTCAGAGCTCTAAAAAAAAGCAAAGAAGCAGGGGCAGAAGATTGTTACCCATGCATGAGGAAGGTTGTATGAAAGGGTATGACTAGCTTTATGGCTGTCCAGGAAAGTCATTTGGAAAAGGTTTGGGATGGTAAGTCTTAATGAAAAGTCTTGAATGGTAAACAATGTGTTTTGGTTTTATTCAGAAGCAATGAGAAACAGTTTGAGGTTTTGAACATATTGTAATCAAATTAATAGCTGGACAAATAAGTTAAAGTAGATGTAAATAAAAACAACAACCAGTCAGATGACCAGTACTGTGTCTCAAGTAAAAACTAAGGTATTTGCAAAAGGAATAGAAAGGAAAGATATCCATGAGCAAGATATCCATGAGCTAGAAATGCCTTGGAATTTGGCAACCTTAAGAGTTCATTTTTTTAAAGTTATGGCAGAAATCAAAATCTGTGGTTTTGAGTGTATTTGGTAATCAGTATTCAACGTCTCAAAAGAGGTAGAAAGTTAAGGCAAAAAAAGACCAGTGATGAAAATACGTTGATTAGATTTGGATAGTTTGCATTTGAGGTGATAAGGAGCCAATGCAATTAGAAATAGAAGCACTTGGGAGAAGGACAGAGTGAAAGTAAGGAATTGGGAGTTATTTTCATTGTTAAGCTATCAAACTGATGAGATTTATCAGAGAAATAATAAGAAAGAAGACAAAGGAGATAAGGATAGGCCTTTGAAGAGCAGGGCTGAAGAGTAGAAGAGGACCAAAAAAAGAATCATTGGTGAAGTATAAGGAAAAGCAAGAGAATTTGATTACAAAATGAGAAACTTGCGTTCAAGTGATGCACTCAGTTTTGGCTAGTTTTATTTTAACAGGAACTCCATGGAATTGAAGTAAATATCTCTCTCCCAGAAAAATATTTCTGAAAACTTTTGTGAATGTATGAATGATACTCTGAGGTAAAGCATGGAAAGTATTACAGAAAAATTTCGACTCCATAAGGTATGTTCCAGTTTCAATAATCATAAACATTATTCCAATGGCTACATTTCACTCTAGCATAAATTGAAGTGTATTATGTCCTGAGATTGCATAGAAGGCTATTTAAAGGTGATGGGATCATTCATGGGGTGGAGGAACTCTCAAAGCAGCACAGCATTCAAGCAGCAGCAAGGATATCGCTGGCTGCTTTGGGTCAGATTCACTGAGAATCTGGAGAAAAAGCAGAACAGAAAGACTTGAAAAACTTGCAGTTTGTCTAGAAAAAGAGCACATTTAAACGTGCTACCAAGGAAGGTGCAGTTACTATAGATATTAGCATCATTAGAATGAAGCCAAGCAAGTTTCAAAGAAGAATAAGAAAGATGCCTTAAGGACATTTCAGGTAACATCAAGACCCAAACATCTCAGACTCAAAGGTTTAAAATTATGATGCCCTTTCAAAGACTTCCCTTCAAGAAGAGACTCTCAGGGATCCCTGTCGCACAGGCAGGGAATCGTCTCTCTGAGATTTGTTTCCCTGTGTTCAGTCACAGTGCAATCATTGAAGGGGTACAGCTCATGCAGGTGGCAGACCTTGGCATCATCCGCATGATGCCAGCCTTGTAGCCATGTGAAGGTAAGAGTCATGATGTCTTGGAAGCTTCCAGCAAGGTTTCAAAGGAAAGCCTGGAAGGACAGCCAGAATGTGGCAGAATCTGAGTATCTGCAAGCAGCCACTGACAAAGTGACGTATAAAGATGGGAGATTGAAACTGAAGCTACAGAAGAGACCGCAGGAAGTCAGGGATGCCAGGACCATGGGATGTCTGCAGAAGGAAGCTGCCGGCAGTGAACAGAGCCAGCCCGAGAGAGCGGCCATGTGTGCTGCACCCAGCAAAGTCCTAAACACAGAACCACTCTAGGCCTTTGGAGCTCACATTGTACCACCATTTGCCTCAGATGCTGGGCACGGAGCTACATGATTTAACGTTTGCCTTGTTATATTGCAGTTTTCCTTTATCTAATTTCTCCTTGCTGTTTCCCTATCCTTCCCCACTGGAAAGGGAATGTTTCCCCTGTGCCCTTATTTTTGAAAGTAGGTAACTTTTTTTTTTTTTTTTTTTTTGATAAGGGCTCACAACTGACTTTGCTCGGAGTCTCAGAAGAGGCTTTAGACGTGGGCTTTTTAGCAATGCTGTAACAGTTAAGACTTGGAGGCTCCTTGGAGATGGACTAAATTCACTTTGCACTGTAAAATAAATATGAACCTTTGGGAGTCAGGGCCAGAGTGCAATGCTTAGATCTGGAATGTTCCCTAAGGCCCACATGTTAAAAGACATGTCCCCAGCTTAGCACTATCGAGAGGTTGAGGAATCTTTAGGAGGTGGGGCCAAGGGGAAGGAAGTCACATTATTGGGGGCATGCCCTGGGAGATGATACTGGGACCTTGGCTTCAGTCACCGTGAGCTAAGCATCATCCTCTGTGATAGGCTTCTGCTGTGATGTACGCACCACAAGCCCCAAAGCAAGAAGCCAACTGACCGTGGGCTGGCACCTCCAAAAATGTGAGTCAAACTAAACATTTTCTCTTTATAAGTCGATTACTATAGGTATTTTTTTCACAGTAGCAGAAAGCAGACTAACCCAAAAATCTCAAATCCTCTTCATTATAATGATTGTTTTAAGGAGAAAAACTTGGTTATTTATAAAAGAAAGAAAATCAAGCAGGCATCAAATTTCTCACCTACTACACAAGAGTAAAAACGTTAGTATGACATTTTAAACATTTTTTCATTCATATGAAGGAAGAAACAAGACACTTTCTGTTGCTCAAGGACTCAGAAAGTATACAATCCAGAAATGAGCAAAAACAAACAAAAAACAAATAAAACTAAATGTCAATATAGGAGAAAAGTAAATCCTCAAATTGGAATAATTGACATTTGTACATATTCCACTCCCCAGGAGTTCCAGATGGTGCATGCAAATTAAGCTTAACACAATTATATATCACATTCTTCTAGTGACAGGGACTGATTCAGAGATGAGAACTCAATTCAGAGATGAGAACCAATTCAAAGTTGTTAAAATACAATTAGACTCTTACATTGTGCTCTAATCTTGAATCTGTCAGTAATAATATCTAGAGTACGGCAGTCAGTTCACAATCAGAGGGACAAGAAAAGAAGAAAGTGAGAACATTTTACTGAAGTACATAAAAGAAGACTTAATTTATAGAGTAACATACCATGTTCTCATCTTTACAGAAAAGCACAGTACCATGAAGATATCAATTCCCCCTACAGTAATTTATAAATGCAGTGCAATCCTAAACCAAATTTTATAGAACCTAGGATTTTCTAGATATTTCTAATGGAAATAATAAGATAATTTTAGAATTTATAAGTACAAAATAACACATGAGAGAATATAAATTTTTAAAAGGAGAAGCGTATGCTTTTTCAGGCCCAAAACACAAGTTTTAGTCATTAAAACAGAACTGGCACACAAAAAATATCAATGAAAAAGAAAAGAATTTAAAGCCAGTTCTATTTATGTATATATATTATAGTGAGTATATCAGTTTACCAGAGGACAGTTTAGATTTATTTTACTGGTGGTGTACTTATGTTTGTGAGGGTTTTAGGGGGGAGGGAGTTTTTTGTTTGTTTGTTTGCCTTTGTTGTTGTTTTTGCTAGGATATATTTAGGAGGGCTCACAACATTCCATGTCCTGCTCCAAGTTTCTTTCATGTAATAATTAATTTCACCTCTCCTCCAATTCTATGAGGTAGATAAAAGCGTTATCCAGTGTTATGACAATGATGTGAGGTACAGAGAACATTAAGAAATCAGATCTACCAGCAAATAGCAGAGCTGGAAAGTGAACACAGCATTCTAAATTAATGAGACCATGCAGAAGGCCATAAATTAGATTTGTACCACACCATACCAAATAATCAAGTTCAGATTCTGGATAAATGTAAAGCCAAAGTATAAAATATGAGTAAAATAAGAGAGAATATTTCTGTAATTTGGAGTAAGGGAAAGGTTATTAAAAAGCATGAACTCAGAAACTGAAAGCAAAATATTTTAAATTTATTAATATTAAAATATTTCACAGGATTTGAAAATATATGCTACAAATTGAGAGAAAATGTTACATGATTATAACAAATGATTAATGTCTATACTACACAGACAACCCCTGCAAACAATGAGAGAGTGATCAACATAAATAATGCATAAAACCAGAATTCCTAATGGCCCCAAACCATAGTATAAAAAAGGTCCTCAATATAAATGCTAATTGAGAAAATACAAATTAAAACAGTGGTGGGATGGCAAGTTCTTAAACGGAGAAGGACTCCTTTTCAAGGGAAAGGGAAAAACCCTCTATTTGATGATCACCACATCTATGGATTTTATATTAAAAATATTTGAAGAAAAATATTATACCTATATTGAACATGTACAGATTTTGTCCTTATTATTGTGCCATAAATAATATAATATAATAATTTATATAGCCTTTACATTGCATTGAGTGTAAGTATTATAGACATGTATATTAAAGGATTGCATAGATAGTGCACAAACACTGCACCATTTTACGTGAAGGACTTGAACATCACAGGTTTCGTGCTGGTAGGAAATGTCCTAGAACCAGTCCCCCATAGATATTAAGGGATGACTACACTTTTACATGATTTGTGGCTATCAAAATAGGAAAGACATTTCAGAGTGTGGCCATATATGCCAAAATATTAAATGTTAAATCATAGACTAAACAGCCCTACCCGTTATGGTAAGAAAGCAATTTGAGTATGCAAAAGATAATAAATCACATACCAAAAGAAAACCCTAAAGTTATAAACATGAATATAAAATGAAAGGTTTTTATTAAATGCACTAATATTTTAGCAGCGGTCCCTGGTAGTGAAAGAAGACTGTGGAAGAAGGCAAAGAAAATTGTACTCTTACATTATTTGAATGTTTCATAATGCATATGCATTTATATATCATTTTTGTTATTTAATTTTTAAAGAATAAATTTTGTTTTTTTAAGAAAATGTCAAAACTAAATTTCCTTGTTTGCAAATATAATTGCATTTCACAGTTTTTCCATTTGAACTATGTCTTAGTTACTATTCTTTCATTGCTGAGACAAAATTCCCAATGCCCAAAATTAAGGAAGGAAAGGTTTATTTAGCTCACAGTTTGTGGAGGTTTCAGTCCATAATCAGCTGGCTCCAAGGCAGGGTGGCACATGGCAGAGGGGCAACAGTTCATGGCGGCAGAAGACGGCAAAAGCAATGAGAGCTGAAGGGAGGAGAGCGAGAGAAGATTCTTTCTGTCCATTATATCGTATGCAGGCTAACCACCCTAGGGTGGGGTAGCACTCACCCATAATCCCAGCACTGGACCACGAATCAATCACAATCTCTAGATTCAGCCTCCTCTGGAAAGCACCCCCCCCATAACTGCATGAGGCTTTGGGGGGACATCCAGACACAAACCATAACAAACTGTCAGCTTGCTTTCTCTCACACTATTTACACAATCTAGACAGAGAGCTAATTTAACTGTGCTGAGCACGGTTGGTGCAGTTGGTGCAGTTGGGTATTATGCTGTGGAGTAAGGTCAAATCTAGTCTACCTTGCAAATAGTCAGAGGTTTTTATTTTCTTTCACTTCTTTGCTCTGCAGCCCTCTCTATGATTCTGATATTTCCAGCGTTGTCCCTCCAGTTGCCAGGGAATAGCTGAGGGGTCTGAGGCCAGCTCCTAGCAACAAGGCCCACTGACAACACCAGGCCAGTCCTTGGTTGCAGGGCCCCTTTTCTCACTCTGTCTCTAAGGTGGACAGCTAGCTGGCATGCACCTTCCGCTCTTTGCCTTCCACGTTTTTTTAACCTAATGCAGGAGGTGGAGCAAATATCGCGTCTTTCTGTGATTCACAAACACCATCCTTACTTACATAGAGTGGAAATTCAGAGACGAGATACAGATGGACCAGGTCAGGATGAGGGAAGGGCAGAAGTGGCAGCTCCTCTTTCCACAGTGTAGCTCTCTTGTAGCTCCTGTGGCAGGGGCAGCGAACTCAGGAGTTCTAAGTCCCCGTACAAAGGAAAATAAATGGAAACACATGAGATTGTTATTCTTCTCCCTACTTTCTGCATTGTTCCTTACAAATGGCTACAAAAGAAACCCCTATGTATAGGCATGTGTAATAATATACAAATGCTATTTTACCTGCTGGCCACAGTATCCTTTCAGGGACCTACCCCTCCCACATAATTCCAGGAGGGCTCATCTCCTCCAAAGTCTCCAAGGACCCGTTCCACAGCTGCCAATCAGGCCCACAAAAATTAGGTCAAGGACAAGAATATGATATAAGTCAGGCCAACTAACATCAGATCTGGGACTTGTGCTCGGAATCTAGAAGACACACTCTGTTTGCATGGAGTTCCTTCAAGTGGTAGAATGTAAGCTTGAATACTTGGTAACTGTCTTTGAAACCTCTCGGGTGACTTAGGAAGAGGACCACACAGGGCAAGGCAGATTTCAAAGATGGGTAGTGGCCAGCCTAATGATACGTGGGAGGTCCCGGGCCCAAATGTCATTCGTCTGGATATAAGTCAACAATGCCCTCTTTTGGTTGTTATTTTGTTTTTGTTTTTTAATTTGAACCAGTGCTATTTCTTTTTTTTTTCTATATGCGGGTACCAGGAGTCGACCTCAGGACCTCGTGCTTGCCAGGCAGGCGCTTATTCCACTGAGCTATCTCACAGGCCCTCTATCTTTTTATTAGTACATGTTTGTAGTATGTAATGAATACATTCATTGTGGGTAGCACTACATGTACATGACACATCATAATTCTTTTTACATCCCCTTCAAATTTCCCCCTCCCCATCCCTCTATTTCTCAGTCACTTCCCATTTGCAAAAGTTTTATCTCCCTATTTCCTCTTATCTATCATTTATTATAATCTTTAATTTATATATACTTTCAATTTCTCATATAAAGGAAAACATGTGATATTTAAGTTTGTATGTCTGATTTATTTTACTTAGCTTTATAGTGTCCTATAAATGTCTGAAGTTTATCTTTCTTTATGGCAAAATAGTACTCCATTGTGTATAAATACCACATTTTCTTTATCCATTCATCTTTCGATGGATATAGAGGCCACTTACAAGATTTAACAATTATGAATTTTGCTGCTATAAACATGGGTATGCATTTATCACTGTAATATGATGTCTTCAACTTTTTCAGGAAAGTACCTAGTAGGAGAATAGCTAGGTTGATGGAATTTCTATTTTTAGTGTTTGAGGATTCTCCATGCTGATTTCTGTAGTGGTTGTACTAGTTTACATTCATGCCAACAATGTAGAAATGTTCCTCCCCACCACACTTCCTGCCCCGGGGGCTTTCCAGCTTTTGTTATTACTTAATTTCTTGAATGTACCCACTCTTTCTAGAGTTTGATGAAATCTCAGTGTTGTTTTATTTTGCATTGCTTTAATGACCAGTGATGTTGAACTTTTTTTCATGTATTTATTGGCCATATGTATTTATTCTTCTGAGAAATGTCTATTAATTTCACATTGCCCAATTTTTGATTGGGTCTTTTATTTTGGTAGGTCTAATTTTTTTAGTTCTTTATATATTCTAAATATTAATCCTCTGCCCACAGTGTAGCTTGCAAAATTTTTTCCGTACTGTAAGTTCTCTCTTTACTCTGTTAGTTGTTTCCTTTACTGCGCAGAAGCTTTTTAATTTGATATAATCTCATTTGGTTGATACTTGAAGTTATTATGCAATTGGGATTCTGTTCAGAAAGTTCTTGTCTATGCCTATGACTTCAAGAGTTTTAACTATTTTATCTTCCAGCAGGTCGTTACTGTTTAATATTTAAATCTTTGAGCCATTTTTATTTTAGTTTAGTACATGGTGAGAGATATGGGTCTAGCTTCAACCTTCTGCATGTGGATAGCCAGTTTTCCCAGTATGCTAAAGAGGCTATCTTTTCTCGAACATATGTATCTAGCCCTTTTATCAAAGATCAAGTGGGTGTTGGGATCTGGAGGTACTTCTGCATTCTCTGTTCTTTTCCATTGGTCCAAATGCCTGTTTTTATGCCAGTACCATGATGTTTCTACCATTGTAACTTAGTAATATGACTCGAAATCTGCCTCCTGCTTTGCTTTCATTACCCAGGATTGCTTTTGCTATTCTGAGTCTCTTCCTTTTCCATATGTATTTTAGGGTTGTCCCCTCTAGCTCTATGAAGAATGCTGTTGGTATTTTCATTGGAATTGCATTAAATCTGTATTTCAGTTGTGGGCACATGTCCATTTTGACAATGTTCATTCTGCATATCCAGGAAGGGAGCATGTCTTTCCACTCCTGACGTCCTCTGTGAGCTCCTTCACCAGAGCACTGTAGTTTTTCTTGTAGAGGTCTTTCACTTCCTTAGCTAGGTTAATTACTGAGTATTCAATTTTTATTGAGGCTATTGTGAATGGTATTGTTTCGGTGAAGTCTTTTTCAGTGAGTTCATTGTTGGTATACAAGAATTTTGTTGATTTTTTTGGTGTTGGTTTTGTGTCCGGCTACAATGCTGAATTTAGTTATTAATTCTAGGGGTCTTTTGCTGGAATTTTTTGCATCTTCTATGGTAAGGTATTTGCATGTCAACTGCAAATACCAATGATTTTTCTTAAATATCTCTTTCTTTCTTTTTTTTCTTTCTTTCTTTCTTTCTTTCTTTCTTTCTTTCTTTCTTTCTTTCTTTCTTTCTTTCTTTCTTTCTTTTTCTCTTTCTTTCTTTCTTTCTTTCTCTTGCCTGATTGCTCTGGCTAATGTTTCAAGTACTCTACTGTTCCTGATTTTACCAGGAAAACTTTCAGTTTCTCCTCATCTAATATGGTATTGGCTATTGGTTTGTCATAAATAAGTTTTATCAGATTGCAAAGGTCCTTCTATACTTATTTTCTTCAGGGTTTTTTTCATGAATGGATGTTGGATTTTGCCAAAAGTTTTTTCTGAGTTTATTGAGATGATCATGTGAGTTTTATCCTTGCTTCTGTTTATGTGGTATATTACATTTATTGATTTATGTATGATGAACCATCCTTGCATTTCTGGGATGAAATGTATGCAGTCATGATGTATAATCTTTTTGACTATTTGTTGCAGTCTGCTTGCCAGTGTCTTGCTGAGGATTTTTGCATCAATGTTCATTAAATGTACTGACTTGTATTTTTTTCTTTTTTAGTTGAGTCCTTGCCTGGTTTTGGAATCAGGGTAATGCTAGCTTCCATAAATGAGTTTGGATGTGCTCCTGCCCTTTAATTTCACTGAGGAATTTGAGGAGTACTGGCATTATATCCTCCATGAAGTTCTGGTAAAATTCAGCAGTGAATCTATAAGGTCTTGTGCTTTATCTGGTAGGTTTTTTTTTTCAGTCACTGAGTTTTTATGTCTTTTTGGTTCAGTACTTGTCATGCATTTTTGTCTAGGAATCCATTATTTCCCTCCATATTGTCTTACTTGAAGGCATATAATTTTTCATAGTAGTGACTAATGATCTTCTGGATTTTAGTTGTGTCCATTATGATTTCACACTTTTCATTTCTTATTGCCTTGATGTGGATCTTTCTTTTCCTTCTTTCACTAAGTTTGCATAAAGATTTGTTAATTTTGTTTATTCTTTCCAAGAGCAAGCTCTTGAATCTATTGATATTTTTAGCTTCAATTTCATTAATTTCTGCTCTGATATTTATGATTTCTCTCCTTGTAGCAAGTAGAGGCTTGGATTGTTCTTGTTCTAGTTTCTGAAGTTTCATCATTAGGTTATTTATTTGAGATCACTCTGTTTTTCTAATGTGAGCATTGACAACAATAAATTTCTCTCCTAGGACTGCTCCCATTGTATCCTGTAGGTTCTGGTATGTCATACTGGCATTATCATTTGATTCTAGAATTGTTTAATTTTTTTTTTTAATTTCTTTTGTGACCCACTGAGGGTTCAGGACTGTGTAACTTAATATCCCAGTGTTTGCAAAATTTTGGCAGTTTCTTTTGCAATTGATTTCTAGTTTCAGTAGAGTCTAATCTGATAGTATACATAGCATGGTTCTGATTCTTTTGTATTTATTTAAGTGGGCTTTATGGACTAGCATGTGGTCTATTTTGGAGAAAGATTCCTGTGCTGCTGAGAAGAATGTGTATTTTGTTGTAGTAGGATACGATACTGTATAAACAACTATTAAGCTCATTTCTTCAAAGATGAAGGTCATCTCTGATATTTGTTAATTTTCATTTCGTTTATTGATTTGTGAAACTTGGGGATTAGGGTCATCCACTGTGACTGTGTTGGTGTTTATTTTATCTTTTATGTCTATAAGTGTTCGTTTTAAGAAGTTAGGTGCCCTAATATTCAGTGCATATATATGTACAATTATTATCTTTTCCTCTTGAATCATTTCCTTAAGTAATATGTAATATGTAATGACCTTTCTTTTTAAAAGAGAAGAAAAAACAAAACAAATCAAAAAAAGAACAAATTTTCAAAACACCATAATGAGGGTAACAATGGTTAATGCATTATGTATTATTATCTTTAAGTTAGTTATTCAGGATACCAGACATTAGCATTCAATTGTCCAAACATTATTGGCACAAACCTTACTCTTCAATGAACTAAGTAAAATTGGTAGTGTATCTATCTTAACCATCATATATATATATATATATATATATATATATATATATATATAATTTTTTTTCCCTTTCCCGTCTTTCTTTTCCCTATTCCAGTCTCTCTTTCCTTTGGACTAGGTTTTTTTTTTTTTTTTTTGATTCACCATGTCTATTGTACATTTTGGATCTTATTTACTCTTTTAGTTTCTCATACTAGAGAGACAATACAATGCTTACACATGTGCATCTGGTTTATTTCACTTATGAGTATTTTCTCGAGTTGCATCCATTTATTTACCTATAAAAGTCTCCAGTTTATCCTTCTTTATGGCTGAATAGTACTCCATTGTATAAAAATACCACATCTTTCTTATCCATTCCTTAGTTGATGGGCATTTGGGTTGTTTCCAAGATCTGGCTATTATAAATTGTGCTGCTATAAACATGGGTGCACATATATCTCTGTGGTACAATGTTTTTAATTCTTCTGGGAAGATGCCCAGAAGGGGAATAGCTGGGTCAAATGGGACCTCCAAAACTAGTTTTTTGAGGAATCTCCACACTGACTTGCACAGTGGCTGTACCAGTCGACACTCCCACCAACAGTGAAGAAGGGTTCCTTTTTCCCCACAGCCCCTCCAGCATTTGTTATTAGTTGATTTCTTTATAGTAACAATTCTTTCTGGGGTGAGATGGTATCTCAGTGTTGTTTTAATTTGCATCTCTCGAATGACTAGTGATGTTGCACATTTTTTTGTATATTTATTTGCCATTAGTATTTCTTCATCTGAGAAATGTGTATTCATCTCAGATGCCCATTTTTGGAGTGGGTCTTTAAATTTGGGAGGTCTGATTTTTTTGAGTTCTTTATATTTTCTTGATAGTAATCCTTTGTCTGAGGAACAGCTGGCAAACATTTTTTCCCACGTTGTCGGTTGTCTTTTCACTCTGTTGGTGGTTTCTCTTGCTGTGCAAAAGCTTTTTAATAAGATGAGATCCCAGTTATTGATTCTTTGGGATAGTTCCCGTGCAGTTCAGTTTTTATTCATAAAGTCTTTGCCTACACCAATGTCTTCAAGGGTTTTACCTATCCTACCTTCCAGCAGATTTAATGTTTCTATTTTAATATTTAGATCTCTGATCCATTTTGAATTTAGTTTAGTGCATGGTGAAAGATATGGGTCTAGTTTTAATCTTCGGCATATGTAGAGCCAGTTTTTCCAGCACCATTTATTAAAGAGGCTATCTTTCTTCCAGCGAATGTGTTTGGCACCTTTGTCAAAGATAAGGTGGCTTAGTATGTCTGGGGTTGTTTCAGCATCTTCTAATCTGTTCCATTGATCTTCAGGTCTGTTTTTTTGCCAGTACCACACTGTTTTTATCACAGTAGCTTTATAGTATAATTTCAAGTCGGGGATTGTGATGCCCCCTGCCTTGCCTTTGTTGCCCAGAATTGCCTTTGCTATTCTAGGTCTCTTCTGATTCCAAATGAATTTTAGGATTGTTTTCTCTAATTCTGTGAGATACGCTGTTGGAATTTTGATTGGAATTGCATTAAATCTGTATAACAGTTTTGGAAGTACGGCCATTTTCACTATATTGGTTCTTCCTATCCAGGAGCAAGGGATATCTTTCCATTTTCTGATATCCTCTTCAATCTCCTTTTTCAGAGTACTGTAGTTTTCAGTATATAGGTCTTTTACATCCTTTGTGAGGTTGATTCCTAGGTATTTCATTTTTTTGGATGTTATTGTGACAGGTATTGTTTCCCTAATTTCTCTTTCAGTAAGTTTGTTATTTGTGTACAGGAAGGCTATTGACTTTTGAGTATTGACTTTGTATCCAGCTACACTACTGAATTTGCTTATTAAATCTAGCAGTTTTTTAGTGGAGTTTTTGGGGTCTTCTGTGTAGAGTATCATGTCCTCTGCAAATAACGATAATTTAACTTCTTCCTTTCCAATCATTATTCCCTTTATTTCTTTCTCTTGTCTAATTGCCCTGGGTAAAGTTTCCAGAACTATGTTGAATAAGAGTGGGGACAGTGGACATCTTTGTCTTGTTCCTAATTTTAGAGGGAAGGCTTTCAGTTTTGGGCCATTTAGTATAATATTGGCTGTTGGTTTGTCATAGATAGCTTTTATCAGGTTAAGACAAAGACCCTCTATTGCAATTTTCTGTAGGGTTTTTATCATGAAAAGGTGCTGGACTTTGTCAAAAGCTTTTTCTGCATCTATTGAGATGATCATGTGATTTTTGTCTTTGGTTCTGTTAATATAGTTATTACATTTATTGATTTACGTATGTTGAGCCATCCCTGCATCCCAGGGATGAATCCAACTTGGTCATGGTGTATAATCTTCTCGATGATTTGTTGGATTCTGTTTGCCAGTATCTTATTAAGGATTTTTGCATCTTTGTGCATTAGGGAGATTGGCCTGTAGTTCTCTTTCTTAGTTGGGTCCTTCTCTGGTTTTGGTATCAGGGTAATGCTTGCTTCCAGGAATGAATTTGGGAGTATTGCTTCCCTTTCAATTTCATTGAAAAGTTTGAGAAGTAGTGGCGTTAGGTCTTCTCTAAATTTCTTGTAGAATTCAGCAGTGAATCCATCAGGGCCTGGGCTTTTCTTTGTTGGGAGGTTTTTAATTACATCTTCAATTTCGTTGGTTGATATTGGTTTATTTAGGATTTTTAAATCTTCTTGATTCAGCTTTGGTAATTCATATGAATCTAGGAATCTGTCCATTTCTTCTGCATTTTTCATCTTAGTAGAATATAGATTTTTAAAATAGGTATAGATGATCTTCTGGATTTCTGCAGGGTCCGTCGTGATATCACCCTTTTCATTTTCAATTGCATGGATTTGAGTCTTTTCTTTTCTTTTTTTAATAAGGTTGGATAAGGGTTTGTCAATCTTATTTATTCTTTCAAAGAACCAACATTTTCCTTCACTGATTCTTTGTATTGTTTTTTTAGTCTCCAATACATTAATTTCTGCTCTGATGTTTATAATTTCCTCCCTTGTACGGGCTTTGGGCTTAACCTGCTCTTCTTTTCCTAGAAGTTCGAGGTTCGCCATTAATTTGTTTATTTGCGCTTGCTCTATTTTCCTAGTATAAGTATTTAATGCTATAAATTTCCCTCTTAGGACTGCTTTCATTGTATCCCATAAGTTCCAGTATGTTGTACTGTCATTATCATTCAGTTGTAGAAAGTGTCTAATTTCTTCTTTAATTTCATCTGTGACCCATTGGTTGTTCAGGAGGGTGCTGTTTAATTTCCATGTGTTTAGGGAGTTTTTGTGATTTCTTTTGCCATTGATTTCCAATTTCATTGCACTATGGTCTGATAATATGCATGGGATAATTTCAATTCCTTTGCATTTACTTAAGCAGGTTTTATGAGTTAGTATGTGGTCTATTTTGGAGAACTTCCCATGTGCAGCTGAGAAGAATGTGTATTCTGATGTTGTGGGGTGCAACACTCTGTAGACATCTACTAAGTCCATTTGTTCAAAAGTTTGGTTCAGTTCTATTATTTCATTATTGATTTTCTGTCTAGTTGATCTGTCTTTTTGTGACAGTGGAGTATTGATATCTCCCAATATAATTTTATTAGTGCTTATTTGATTTTTCATGTCCTTTAGTACTTGTTTTATATAGCTGGGTGCACTGGTATTTGATGCATATATATTTATGATCATTATCTCTTCCTCTTGGATTGTTCCCTTTACCAGGATGTAATGACCGTCTTTATCTCTCTGAATCATTTTTGGCTTGAAATTCACTTTGTCTGCAAAAAGAATAGCTACCCCTGCTTTTTTCTGGGTTCTTGTCGCACGGAGTATTGTTTTCCATCCTTTGACTTTCAGTCTATGAATTTCTTTCTGAATTAAATGTGTTTCTTGTATACAGCATATTGTTGGATCTTGCTTCTTGATCCATTTTGCCAGTCTGTGTCTTTTGATTGGTGAATTGAGACCGTTAACATTGATGGTTAAAACTGATATGTATTGACTTATACTTGTCATGATATTTTTCTGTTGTTGGTTCCCACTCTTTGTTTGTTTTTCTCCTTTCCCGCTATTTAATTATCTGCCCTACCTGGTGGATACCTTCTGTTGGGGTTCCTATCTCTTTCTAGAATGTCCTTCAGAACATTTTGGAGTGCTGGTTTGGTGGTCATAAATTTTCTCAGATGTTCTTTGTCATGAAAGTATTTTATTTCTCCATCAATTTTGAAAGATAGTTTTGTGGGGTACATCAATCTGGGTTGAAAATTATTTTCCTTTAGAACTTGAAATACGTCATTCCAAGCTCTTCTTGAATTGAGGGTTTGTGCTGAAAAGTCAGCTGTGATTCTGATGGGTTTTCCTTTATAGGTGATTTGTCTCTTCTCCCTAACAGCTTTTAAGATTCTGCCCTTCTGTTGAATTTCTGGGATCTTGACTATGATATGTCTGGCTGAAATTTTTTTTTGGTCATGTCTAGTTGGTGTTCTAAAAGCTTCATTTATATTGGGGTCAAATTCTTTTTCTCTTCCAGGGAAATTCTCTGTGATAATGTCTTTGAATAAGGTTCTAGTGTCATTGATGCTATCTCCTGCTTTTTCATTTATTCCAATTATTCTTAAGTCATTTATCTTTGAGTCATCTAGCAGCTGCTGAATTGATTTTTCATGGTCCCTTGCTGTTTTTAAGAATTCTTTCTTTTCATGATCACTAATTGCAAGCCGGTCTTCTATATCTGAGATCCTGTCCTCACATTGGCTTAATCTGCTACAAATACTTTCAATGGAATTTTTGTTCTCCTGAATATCTGCTTGCATCTGCCTTATGGATTCCATTTCTTTCCTATGCTGAGCATTCATGGTTTCTATAGTTTTCCTAAGCTCATCTATTTTTTTGTCTGTATCAGCTATAGTGTCCTTAAGCATGGTCTTCATTGTGGACATTATCTCTGCAGTTATCTGTGAAATTATTTCTGTTTTAATTTTTTCCAGAGCCTATTCAGTTGTTTTGTTGTTACCCCTTCAGATAGGCCAGGTGGGTGGCTTTCGGATTGTCCCACCTCATTGCCCCCTAGGTTTGCCTTTGGTGAATTGGATGTGTGGGATTACATCTTGTTTAAGTGTCATCTCATTTTTTCTTTCTTTAATTTAATTCCTGGGGTGATGTTTGTAAATTACCTATGGTAGGTTACTTTATTGCTAGTGTTCAAGATCTTTAGAAGATGACTACTTCTCTGCAGTATCTTCCAAGTGGAGCTTGCTTTTGGGTTTTGAGCTTTCTGCCAGATCCTACCTCTTCAATTCATTGGATGTGAGAAGTTGCTACCTGTTTGGCCCAGTCCTTGATTCTTTGGTACTGTGCCACTGTATTTTCTGTGTCCCTTAGTCAATCTCAATCATGAAATATCAGGAAGGAAAGCTGTTTAGAACAATTATTTCACATTTGGCTATAATGGTAACTGAAGCATCAAACACAGCCTAGAAAATGACAGACTGAGCTAACCAGTTATTTACCACTTTTAGCCGTATAAAGTAGAGTTGCGGTTATATAACAAAATCTAAAACACACCAGAAAAATTATATGCAGTATACAAGTCCTTAGTATGTCAATTTTTTCCCTCAGGAGTTTAAATTTAAAATGAGTTAAGGAGGAAATAGAGTATTGGGAGAAGAGGAGGGAATTAGATGTAAGGTTAGAGGACCAAGAGGGATCCCACTAACATTGGGACACTGGTGCAGAGGACTGGTGGGAAAAAGAGAAGGAAAGGATAAAAGGAAGAACAGATCACAACCACAATCACAAAGAGGGTAGAGGCACTGTTTACACTCATATAAAAACCAGAGAGAATAATGAAGGAAAGAGCCAATAGACAAACAGAAACAAAAAAGAAGACAAAAACAACAAAACAAACAGACAAAACAAAAATAAAACCCCACAAAAAAAAAAACCCTTCACCAGAACAAAAAACAAATGAGAGAGAGAAAAAAATAAAATAAAAATAAAAATAAAATAAAAAAATAAAAAGAATCAGTTCCAGGTGTTGACTCTGCGGTAGGCTGGCACCGTGTGATGACAGAGTCCTGTTCCATGCAGGTCCGTCCCAGCGAGCCAAGAGCAGCCCTTTGGCGGAGCGGTGATCAAAAGCGTGGACTTTCAGGCGGAGACCAGTCTCCTTCGCCTGCCGCTGTCAGCGCACCTCCGCGGGCCTGAGAGGGGTGGTGCGGCCCTGTCCAGAGCGCGAGTTCCCAGCGCTTTTTTCGCGCCACTCTGATTTTCACCACGCCCCCCACAATGGCGCCTGGCCAGTCGCTCTCTGGCGCGGGAGAGCTGTGGCTGAGAGACACTCACCGCCGGCCAGCACAGTCTTCTGCCGCTCACCTGCCCCGCCGCTGTCTCGAGACCCTCCGTGGGGGCTCCCTGGGTGCCAGCTGTCACTGTGTGTCCACAGCTTTGAGCTTCTGTCACGCAGCGATTCCTGGGATGGTAGAAGGTGCGTGCACGGGGTCTGTTCCTTCTTTGTTGAAAAGTCTGTAATGACCTTTTTTTGGCCTCTTCTGATCAGTTTTACTTTGAAGCTTACTTTATCTTAGAATAAAATATTGAATAGAATATTGTTTTCCATTCTTTGATTTTTAGTCCATGAATTTTTACTTGGATTAGATGAATTCTTGAATGTAACAGGTCATTGGGTTCTCTTTTGATCTAGTCTGTGAATCTGTGTCTTTTAACTGAAAGAGTTGAAGCCATTTACATTCAGAGTTATTACTGAAAGGTATTAAATTTTCCTATCATTTTGATCTTTTTCTATTGCTGACTCCTTTGGTTCTTTTTCTTTTTGTTTTTTGTTTGTTTGTTTGTTTGTTTGTTTTTTGCTTAACTACTTGCCTTATTTGATATATTTATACCATCTGAATTTTTTGGCTTTGTTGCCTTTGTTGTATCTGTCTAGGATATTCTGCAGTATTACTTGGAGTGCTGCTTTGGTGTTCATATTTCCCTTAAAATAGTCTTTGTCGTGGAATGTCCTTATTTCTCCATCAATTTTCAAAGACATTTTTGCAGAATATATTATTCTGGATTGAAAATTATTTTCTGTTAGGGCTGGAAACACTTTACTCCAAGTTCTCCTGGCCTTTATATTTCGTGTTGAAAATTCTGCTGTAATCCTAATGGGTTCCTGCGCATGGTCACATATGCGTATAATCTCAGCACGTAGGAGATTGAGGCCTCCTCACAAGTTGAAGCCCAGCCTGGGCTACATAGCAAGTTTCAGGCCAGCCTCAGCTACATACACACTAAGACCCTGTCAAAAAAGAAAGAGAGAGAGAGAGAGAGAAAGAAAGAAAGAGAAAAAGAAAGAAAGAAAAGAAAGAAAGAAAGAAAGAAAGAAAGAAAGAAAGAAAGAAAGAAAGAAAGAAAGAAAGAAAGAAAGAGAAAGTCTGATGGGCTTATCTTTATAAGTGTTTTGTTTTTTTTTTTTTTTTGGCTTTTCTCTAAAAGCTTTTAAAATTCTGTCTTTTCATTGGACATCTGAGATTTCGTCTATGACGTATCATAAGAGGCTTCTTTTTTCATTTGATGTTCTGTTACCCCACTTAACTGTATGATGAGTTCTTTCCCCATATTTGGGAGAGGAGAAGATGACTGCCTAGGAGCTGTCAGTAAGGATGTGTGTCTCTAAAGTGGTGATGGTTAAGTGCAGTTACCCTGAGGGAAAAGATAAATTCTGATACTGGAGGATAAATAAAAAGAAAATTGAGGTGGACTAAAATCCAGTATTTAGAGGATTTGTTAGAGGAAAAGAGACCACTCCTGAATCACAGTATTCCAACTTATCACCTCAGATTCTGTATACACACCATCTTGGGAGATGATCAGACTGAGGGAGGGAGCCAGCCCTTCACTGGTGGCCTGGCTGATTGAATAGTGCTCTATCCTTGCTGATGGCCATGGTAAAGTCAATCCAACACAGGGGTTCAGAGAAGCCAAAAGCAAAGTGGGGCAGAACAAATACCACACACAATGCACCTGTATAGTGTAAAAAGAAAAAAGCATTCTAGTGTCTTTAAAAAAAATAGAGCAGCTTCAGCACTGGCAGGTAATAGAATCCTGGGGAAGAAGGAGGCTTTCCTGATGCAAAACAAAGAAAAAAGAAGTTGCCCATTCCTCACAACTACAGTAGGACTCCTCTACATGGAACATTCAGCACCCTACCCCACAGCTCCTAACTGGGAATTTCAGAAGGCAGCGGAAATCAGTTCTGTGATAAAAATGTGGAGCAGGGTCAGAGAATGACTCTGTGGAGTCAGAACTGAGTAGGTGCTTTCCTACTGTTTCTCAAAAAACTGGATGGGCCTGACATGGTGTGAGGTCCCACTTACTGGCCCAAACTGGCAAAGAGGGGTTCTCAGCCCAGCCTGTGAGCAATATGAGGTCCTGTAGGCAGGGCACCTTCAGGCAGAGAGATGATGAACTGCACCTGAGCTCGTGGCTTTTTGGCCATATACTAGGCAAAGAAAGCCAGCAGAGGGAAGACTCAGAGACATCCATGATATTTACCTCCCCAAATAGATTAAGATAGTCAGATCCACAAAGGTCTGCAGGGGTTCATACTCAGAGCACAGCTGGCAAGTGGGACACATGATCAGATGGAGCAACAGATCTCAAGGCTTTGGGCAGGCAGTTGTCTGACCCACAAAAGGGGAAACTGCTTGGCTGCTTGAAATCAGACAGTGCTCCCAGCATACAGGGAGCTGGATAAAAGCTCTGGATTAATGCTATAACAGATATGTGAAGGTTTTTATTCTTATTTCCATTGTTATTGTAGTACTTGTGGCTATGGTATCTTTGCTACTTTCATTATTGGATTTGAGTCATGTCAGTTGTTTTTCTTGTTTTGTTATTCTATTCTGGCTCTTTTTTTTCTTCTTCTTTGGGTTCTTGATTCTTTATTGGTATTGGTTGGTTGTTATACTTTAAGTTTCAAGATTTTCCCCTTTAACCTCTTCCCTCTTTTAGTGCTTTGGAAATCAAGGACAAAATGGAAATACAGGATGATTTACTCAGAGAAACCTTAAAAAAAGATAAGAGAGCAAGGAATATTCATCCAACAGCTAGGAGGTGGTGCTGAGAAGATGAACCTAAGGTTAATTTTAGTTAGAGAGAAATTTAATAGCGCACATAGAATAAAAAATTATTTACAGATGTCATAGCAGAGCCAGTGCTATTCCTTGAATGTATGACCACTTTTTCTATCATTTACAATACATAGAATCTTGACCATGCAGATAGACTAATAAATGTCCTTTTTCTTTGACTGTTAGAATTTCATTAAACCATGAAAAGAGAAGAAGAGATGAGAAGAGTTGTACAAAACTGCACAAAAAATCTGTACAAAAGTTGTACAGATTAAGATTCAGATGTTAATAATTGAATGCTGGATACTTTCATCCCTCATGACTTCAAAAAATAATCTTGTTGAGCAAAAACACCACATAACCTAATTTCAAAATTGGCCCATGAACAGACATTTCTCAAAATAAGATACACAAAGGATTTATAAGTAAATGAAAAAATGCTTAGTATCATTAATCATGAAGGAAATGAAAATCAAACCTACAAATAGAATATCTACATATATGAGTCATAAAGGCTATAAGCTAAAAGGAAAGAGAAAATGCTGCAAGAATGTGGAAAAAGAACTCTTTTCTCTGTTGATGTGAATGCAAATTGGCACAGCCATTATAAAAACACTAAAGATGTATCTCAAAAAAAAATTGAACTACTGTGTGATTCATCAATCCTAAGGGAATGAAATCAGTATTAAAGGGGTATTTGTACTTTTGTCTATTGTGGCACTGTTCACAACAGCTAAGATATGGAATCAAGCAAGATGTCCATCAAAGGATTAATGGATAAAGAAAATGTGGTATTTATTCATCCATAAAAAAGAATGAAATCCTGTCTATTGCAAAGACATGGATGAAATTAAAGGACATTATGATGTGTGAAAATAGCCAGGCACAGAAAGAAAATAGCATATGTTCTTACTCATATGTGAAGTCTAACAAATTTGAATTCATAGATGTAAACAGTTGAATGACTACTAGAGGTTAGGAAGTATAGAGAGAAGGAAGATAGAGAAGTTACAGAATGGGTACCAAAATACAGTTATGTAAAAGGAAGAGGTTTTAATGTTCTACAGCCCAGGAGGGTGACTACAATTCGAACAACTAACTATGCATTTTAAAACTTACCAGAAGAGAGAAGATCAAATGTTACCAATACAAAGAAATGATAAATGTTTAAGGAGAGAGAAATGTTAAATATCCTGACTTGATCATTATAATTGTACACATGTATCAATTTATCACACTATACCCAATAAAATATGAACCGTTATTATACAAAAAAGGTGAATAACAAGAGTCCCATTGGATCGCTCTTAAAGATGAGTAACAGAAAGAGGTTAATAATTGGCCTATGGCTATAAACCTTTACTCTTCCCTGTATAATTCTTCTTTGTCTCAGAGATGTCCATGTTGGCCTCATTCTTCTAATACACTGAAGTGGTTCCAGAGCTCCCCTCCAATATAGATTGAAATAAGTCATAAGAAAAGTTAGGTTCTAATCAGAAATGCCAAAATTACAGAGAACATACTTAAACTTCCAAAGCTCAAAATTATGTCATCATTGAGTAGCTGGTGGAGTAGCTGGTGGTGGAGCCCTAATGATAGACAGGATTAGATACACAAAATACCCATTATTACTCTTTCATTTTTGTACAAACATCAAAATACCATATGTTGAAGTCTCCACCATGGCAAACTTTTGTCAGTATTTTATTATATACTAAAATGATCTAGACATCTGCTTAATATCCTACTGATATAAAGCAATCTCATGTCCCTGGTTTTATAAGAAGCAGGTCCATTAGTAAATGCCTTTTATATAGTCATTTCTATGAAATAGGTCTGCATTTCAAACAAAAATGATTATAAATATTTTCTTTAAAATTGCAGCATTTATTTTTAATTCAAAAATAAACCTATAAATTTATATTGTTAAAAATATTTTTAAACATTGTATGATAAATGGAAGTAACCTAAATATTCACTATAGGAAAATGATTACATAAATTGCAATACATTTACTTATTTATAATAAATTATATTACTAATTGAAAGATATATCATTTTAAACAAAACAAGCACATAAAAATGGTACGTGAATAGTTAAAATTATGTAAGGTTCTTATGCAAAAAAACAAGAAAGTAAACCCCTGGAAGGGAAAGAATACAAAAATGATAATAGAATGTGGTTAAATGTGATTATAAAAGTACTTTTCCTTTTCCCAAGCTTTCTCTGTTGATTGTTATATGTGTTTTATAAATTAAAAATGATCACTTTTGGGCAAAATATCTGAACAGACATCTCACCAGTGAAAATATACAGATGGCAAATAAGCATATGAAAAGATGCTCAACATCATAATTAGAGAATTACAAAGTAAAATAGCAATGAGATATCACTACACACACAGGAAAATGGCTGAAGTCTGGACCGCTGACACCACCAAATGCTGTCAAGGAGATGAGCAACAGGAACTCTCATCAGCTGCTGACGGGCATGCAAAATGGTACAGCCACTTCAGGAATTTGGTGGTTTCTTATAAAACTAAATATACTCATACCATATGATCCAGCAATCACAGGCTCCATGATATTTACTCATACAAATTGAACATTTTTGTCCACACAAAAACCTGCACATGGATGTTTATAGCAGCTTTAGGCATAATTGCTAAAACTTGGAAGCAACCAAAATATCTTTCAATAAGTGAATAGAGAGATACAGTAGCTGGTATATCCAGTTGATAGACTAGTAGGCATCACTAAGGAGAAATGACTTCTCAAACCGTGAAAAGACACAGAAGAAACTTAAATGCATATTACTATGTGAATAAGGCTGATCTGAAAAGGTTTTGTACTATATGATTCTAATTATTTGACATTCTGGAAAAGGAAAATCTATGAAGCCCGTAAAAAGATCAGTGTGTGGGCCGGTGAGATGGCTCAGCGGCGTAAGCGCCTGCCTTGCAAGCACGAGGGCCCGAGTTCGACTCCCGGAACCCACATACAAAAAAAAGGGGCCGGTGATATCGCTCAGTGGCACGGGTGCCTGTTGGCACGCGAGGTCCTGAGGTCGTCCCCCTGGTACCCACAAAAAAAAAAAAAAAAAAAAAAGATCAGTGTGTGTCAGGGGTTAGGAGGATGAGAGGAATGAATAGGCAGAACATAGAGGATTTTTAGGGCAGTGAAATTACTCTGTATGATACTATAGTGGTAATTTCGCATTTACCGAAGCCCAAAGAATGTACACAGAGAGTAAACACTAATGTAAACTGTGAACATTAGTGAATAATGCCATCTTAGTATTAATTCATTAATCATAAAAGAAAAATATCACACTGATAGGGCATATTAATAAGAATAACTATGATAGAAGTGGAGGTAGTATACAGTATATGGGAATTCTACTTCCTGGTCAATTTTTCTATAAAGCTAAAACTGCTCTAAAAATAAATTATTTAAAATTCTCATTTAAATGTAAGTCATAAAATCATGTGAACACTGAATTCTAGTTTTATATTTTATTTCATTTGCATAACTTTGTTTTGGAGTATTCCTTTCCATTTCTATAATTCTTACAAATTTATTACAAAGCTGTTAAGCAAAATTATGTAGGAATGTGTCCATTAATTATGATACACAATATGTCAATTTGACTGGATTAAGAAAGCATAGTGGATTATGAAACACATTCTGGGTATGTCTAGGTGGGTCATAGAGGCATAACCCTGTGTAGTAGTATGGTCCCTGGCCCACTCCTCTCTGGCGATGTGCCCCTGCTCTGCTGTCCCCCTACCCATCCTGACATTTCTCCTTTGGAGCCAGCTAACCATGGACTGAATCCCCTGAAACCATGAGCCAACATAAACCTCTCCTCCTTTAAAATGTGGGTGTTGGGTATTGTGTACTAGTGATACGGGAGCTGACTAATACAAGGCCAATTTTTTGGCTTATATATCACTTAGAATATTTTACAGATGACATTTAAATAAATTAGAATATTTTACAGATGACATATTTAAATAAATATAGCTTCCAGTTTCTAACAATTTCTATTGCTTTGCAACAGAATTTACTTGTTTTAAGCTCTGTTATAATGTATTGGGCATTGAAATGGCAAATTTAATTCAAATGTATATATTTGAATTTTTAAATGCATGAAAACCCCATCTGTAAGTACAGTCATGACTTCATAAAGTCTGGCTTTTATACTATGCTTCAAAAAAATAATTCCCTTCTTCCTCTCTTGAGTTTCCTTGCAATTATTTGTAATTATATCCTCCACATTTTTCTCCCAAATCCAAGATCCTTGCACAGGTACTGAATTTGCCCACTCATCACAGTCCACAGGATCAAAACCTCTGTTTTTTCCTTAGGTATTTTAATGGTTCCATTTACTGTCTTTTTGTTATTGCCAAGTTCTTTAGTCCTTTAAGAAAAGTTTTTTTTTTTTTTCTTTTTTGGAGACTGCAAGTGAAGAACTTTCTGAGAGCTAATGTAAGGATTTATTACTCCACAGGTAAGGTAGCCTTCCAGGGTAAAAAAGACCAACATGCAGCCAGGTTACTAAAGACCTAGCTACTTTAACATTTAACTGAAATGCGCATTTTCCAGGAGTAAAATAATTAACACTGTGCACCCGTAACCTATGGAAAATATAAGATATATTGTTAGAAGTTACTCTTGGCTGAAGGAAATGTTTAAAAAGTGATAGTTTAATCTGCATTTTCCTGTTAATTGCTCATGAATACACACCCTCCTTTAATAAAAATAAAATAAAGCAATAACTCTTGAGGCAGATGAGTATGGCTTATTATGTTTAATTTTGAGCTCAGTGATCATGAAGCTAAAACATTGCTTTGGTGATTGTCTACCATTAGCTCCCCATGTGTGGGACGTGCTGGCTTTTCTTTTTTGTTGCCATCACTTCTACATGGTTAAGTTCTCTGGCCCCTTATTTCTTTCTTCTTTTTTTTTCTAAGAGAAAAAAAAAACCAATAAAAACAATGATACAGAATTTCAAAACAAGGTAATAGGAAATTGACAATAGTTGACATATTATGAATTTCTATCTTCAAAGTAGTTGCTCAGATTATAGGATATAGGCATGCAAAATTGATCAAACAATATAAGCACAAACTGTTCTTTTCAATGAACTAAAAGAAATTAGTAGTATAATTATCTTAGCTGTCATATATATTTTTTTTTCTTTTCCCTTCCTTCTGTTTTCCTTTATCCCATCCCAGTTGTTCTTTCCCTTTGAGCAGTTTCTTTCCCTTTCACAGTATCTATTGGAGATTTTGGATCTTATTTGCTCTTTCAGTTTCTTACACTAGGGAGATAAAATGTTTACACATGTGAGTTTGATTTATTTCACTTATGAGTATGGTCACTAGTTGCATCGATTTACCTATAAAAGCCTTGAGTTTATTGTTCTTTGTAGCTGAATAGTACTCCATTATGTAAAAATATATCTCTTTTATCCATTCCTCGGTTGATGGGCATTTGGGTGTTTCCAAGATTTAGCTATTACAAATTATGCTGCTTTAAACATGGGTGCACATGTATTGCTGCGGTATAATGCTTTTAATTCTTCTGGGAACATACCCAGAAGGGGAGTAGCTGGGTCCAATGGGACCTCTAATCCTGGTTTATTGAGGAATCTCCGCACTGATTTCCACAGTGGTTGCACCAGTCTACACTCCCACCAACAGTGGAAAAGGGTTCCTTTTTCCCCACAGCCCCTCTAGCATTTGTTATTGGTTGATTTCTTGATGATAGCCATTCTTTCTGGGGTGAGATGAAATCTCAATGTTGTTTTAATTTGCATCTCTTGGATGACCAATGATGTTGAATGTTTTTTCATATATTTATTTGCCATTTGTATTTCTTCATCTGAGAAGTGCATATTCATCTCAGATATGCATTTTTGGATTGGGTCTTTAAATTTGGGAGGTCTGATTTTTTTCAATTCTTTATATGTTCTAGCTAGAAGTCCTTTATTTGAGGGACTGTTGGCTAAACTTTTTTCCCACTCTGTGGGTTGTCCTTTCATACAGTTGGTGATTTCTTTTGATGTGCAAAAGCTTTTTAATATGATGAGATTCCAGCTGCTGATTCTTTGAAGTATTTCCCAGGCAGTCTGGGTTTTGTTCATGAAGAATCTGCCTACACCTATGTCAAGACTTCTACCCACTTTCTTTTCCAGTAAATTCAGTGTTTCTGTTTTAATATTTAGACTTTAGGGGCCAGTGAGATGGCTCAGAGGCGTAAGCGCCTGCCTGGCAAGCACGAGGGCCTGAGTTCGACTCCCGGAACCCACGTAGGAAAAAAGGGCTGGTGATATCGCTCAGTGGCATGGGTGCCTGCTGGCACACGAGGTCCTGAGGTCGACCCCCGGTACCCACAAAAAAAAAAATTTAGATCTTTGATCCATTTTGACTTTAGTTTAGTGCATGGCGATAGACATGGGTCTAGTTTTAGTCTTTGGAATGTGGAAAACCAGTTTTTCCAGCACCATTTTTTTTTTTATGTGGGTACCTGGAGTTGACCTCTGGACCTCACACTTGCTAGCAAGCATTTGTGCCACTGAGCGATATCACCGGCCCTTTTTTTCTTTTATGTGTGTTCCAGGAGTCGAACTCAGGACCTTGCGCTTGCCAGGCAGGTGCTTATGCCACTGAGCTATCTCACCGGCCCTCCAGCACCATTTATTAAAGAGGCTATCTTTCTTCCAGTGAACATGTTTGGCCCCTTTGTCAAAGATAAGGTGGCTGAGTGTGTTTGGAGTTGTGTCTATATTTTCTATTCTGTTCCACTGATCCTCAGGTCTGTTTTTTTGCCAGTACCATGCTGATTTTATGACAGTAGCTTTGTAGTATAACTTCAAGTCAGGGATTGTGATGCCTCCTGCCTTGCTTTTGTTGCCCAGGGTCACCTTTGCTATTCTAGGTCTCCTCTGTTTCCAGATAAATTTTAGGAATGTTTTCTCTAGATTAGTGAGGTATGCTAATGATATTTTGGTCAAAATTGCATTAAATCTGTATAACAGTTTTGTCAATATGGCATTTTCACAATGTTGGTTCTTCCTATCCATGAGCAAGGGTTAGCTTTCCATTTTCTGATATCCTCTTCAATCTCCTTTTTCAGAGCACTGTAATTTTCAGTGTATGGATCTTTTACTTCCTTTGTTAGATTGATTCCTAAGTATTTCATTTTTTTGGATGCTATTGTGAAGGGTGTGGCTTCCCTAATTTCTCTCTCAGTAAGTTTGCTGTTTGTGTACAGGGGTGCTATTGATTTTTGAGTGTTGACTTTGTACCGAGCTCTGCTACTGAATTTGGTTATTAACTCTAGGAGTCTTTTGGTAGAGTTTTTGGGGTCTTCTATGTAGAGTACCATGTCATCTGTGAATAATGATAGTTTAACTTCTTCCTTTCCTATCCTTATTCCTTTTATTTCTCTCTTGTCTAATTGCTTTGGCTAATATTTCCAGAAATATATTGAATAGGAGTGGTGACAGTGGACATCCTTGTCTTATTCCTGATATTAGAGCAAAAGCTTTCATTTTTTGTCCATTTAGGATGATGTTGGTTGTTGGTTTGTCATAGGTGGTTTTATCAGATTGAGGTAAAGACCATCTGTTCCAATTTTCTGCAGGGTTTTTATCATGAATGGGTATTAGACTTTATCAAAAGTTTTTCTGCATCTATTTAAATGATCATGTGATTTTCGTCTTTGGTTCTGTTGATATTCTGTATTATATTTATTGATTGACATATGTTGAACCACCCCTCCATTCCTGGGGTGAATCCCACTTTGTCATGGTGTATAATCTTCTTGATGATTTGCTGCATTCTGTTTGCTACTCTCTTACTGAAGATTTTTGCATCTATGCCCATTAGGGAGATTGGCTGGTAGTTCTCTTTTTTGGTTCAGTCTTTCTCTGGTTTTGGTATCAGGGTAATACTTGTCTCCAGGAATGAGTTAGGGAGTACTGCTTCCCTTTCAATTTCATTAAAGAGTTTGAGGAGTACTGGCACTAAATCTTCTCAAAATTTCTTATAGAATTCAGCTGTGAATCCATCAGGACCCGGGCTTTTCTTTGTTGGTAAGATTTTAATTACATTTTCAATTTCATTAACTGTTATTGGGTTATTCAGAATTTTTATAGCTCTTGATTCAGTTTTGGTAGATCATACATTTCTAGGAATCTTTCCATTTCTTCTGTGTTTTCCATCATATGCAAGTAAAGATTTTTGAAGTAAGTATTGATATTCTGAATTTCTGCAGGATCTGTAGTGATTTCACCCTTTTCATTCCTTACTGCATGAATTTGAGATTTTCTTTCCTTTTTTTGATATGATCAGCTAAGGGTTTATCAATTTTATTTATTCTTTCAAAGAACCAACTCTTTGATTCATTAATTCTTTGTATTGTTTTTTCAGTCTCAATTGCATTAATTTCTGCTGTGATCTTTATAATTTCCTCACTTGTATGGGTTTTGGGCTTGACTTCTTCTTTTTCTAGAAGCTTGATGTGCAGCATTAGGTTATTTACTTGTTCTGTTTTCCTGATGTGAGAATTCGCTATGAATTTCCCTCTTAGGACTGCTTTCATTGCATCCCACAGGTTCTGGTAAGTTGCATTTACATTTTCATTTGATTGTAGATATTGTTTAATTTCTTCTTTAATTTCATCTGTGGCCCATTTTTCATTTAGGAGGGTGTTACTTAATTTCCATGTGTTTATGGAGTTTTTGCTTTCTCTTTTGTCATTAATTTCCAATTTTATTGCACTATAGTCAGATAATATGCATGGGATAATTTCAATTCCTTTGCATTTACTTAAGCATGTTCTATGGGCTAGTATATGGTCTATTTTAGAGAAAGTCCCACGTGCAGCTGAGAAGAATGTATATTCTGATGTTGGGTGAAACACTGTGTAAACATCTACTAAGTCCATTTGTTCACAGGTTTGGTCCAGTTCTGATATTTCTTTGCTGATTTTTTGTCTAGTTGATCTTCCTCTTTGTGACAATGGTGTATTGAGGTCCCCCATTACAATTGTGTTACTGCTTATTCAATTTTTCATGTCTATTAATGTTTGTCTTATATAGTTGGGTGCTCCCATATTTGGTGCATATATATTTATGACTGTTATCTCTTCCTCTTGAATTTTTCCCTAACAAGTATGTAGTGACCTTCTTTATCTCTTTTGATCATTCTTGAAGTTCACATTGTCTGCAAACAGAATAGCTACCCCTGCTTTTTTCTGGGTTCCTGTTGCATGGAGTACTGTTTTCCATCCTTTGACTTTTAGTCTATGAATTTCTTTTTGAGTTAAATGTGTTTCTTGTACACAGCATATTAAGGTAGTTGCTAAACTAGGCACTGCCACCACCACTGTGCCCTCTGCTGGATGCTGTTCTTCCATTTGCAAATCTGCTGGGATAAGAAGTTAATGTGATTTTCCCGTTGGAGTAAGGCAGAGAACAGAAGCCTATTTATTGTCCCTAAGCTCCTTAATTCTCCATTTACCCATTTCTCCCTCTTTCTTCCTCCCTTTTTCTCTCCCTCTCTTCCTCCTTCCTTCCTTCCTTCTCTCTCCCTCCCTCATCCTCCCTCCACTTTCCTCTCTTTACCTTTCTCTTTTGTTCTGGGGATTGAACCCAGGACCTCCTGCATGCTAAGCATATGCCTGCAACTGAGCTATCCCCCCAGCCCTTCCATTTTGTGTATTTCCTGCCAGTATCTCTAGGAGCAATTACAGTGCATCCAGATATTGCAAGCAAATCTCCCCAACTTCTTAGCAACTTACCTTCAAGTTTAAGTACATGAAAAACACCTCACTGTCTTTCTCTGGGGACATACTTGCACATACACTAAAGTATGACATGGGCAATTATTTTCAAAGACATACTTTTCTGTTTCAAATTTGATTACATAATCATTTCAAACTCATGGCACACAAAAATCAATTCTTTCAGAAAACACTTTTTTCCCTATGCTTAGTATATTTTCAGTGAAACAAACCCACCAATTGGGGGAGAGGGAAGAAAAGAAAGGGAAAAAGCTCAGTTGAGTGTATCAAATTTTTGTCAATTCAGTGGCATTTGGAAGGATTTCTTTCCTTTTTAACATATAGCTATTTCACAGCACTAATTTTATTATGTGATTCCCAAATAAGGAGTGCTAGATTTAACAAAATAATTTTTTTTTTTGTGGGTACCAGGGATCGACCTCAGGACCTCGCGCTTGCCAGGCAGGCGCTTACGCTGCTGAGCCATCTCACCAGCCCACAAAATAATTTTTTAAAAACCTCACAAAACAGCTTTGTTTGTGGCTATGTGTTTACTTTGCAATAAAGAAAAACAAAGTCCTTCCTGAACCTTTTATTGAACAACAGGACTGTGAAAACTGCCCTATTCTATTTCTCCTCATCCTCTCTTCTTCCTTTATAGCTCTCCATCTTTATGCCCCAGTTCTAATTTTCCTTATTCATCATACAATGACTAATCTGAAATTAGTCTCACTAAATATACAATGTAATATTTAATCACACTTTGTATACACTGCACATCAGGCATCAATCAGTTAAATACCTACATATATTCTCCCTGTCTCTCTCAAGTTTGCTTTTTAATCCCTTAATTCTCATTTCTTTACTCATACTTTATTCCTATTTTCATCTCACTCTTATATTTTCCTCTCTTTTTGCTTCTTCTAAGTCTAGCTATAGATTTATCAGAATTTATATTCAAATGAAACTTTTTGCCACATTTTGATAATGGCTAACTGAAATTATAAATTTTCCACCAGGGAGTTCATAGATATATGCTTAGGGTTTATTTAAAAAAAAAAAAAAAACACTGATTTTATCCCTTTACTTCCAGTGTCCCTCCAGAGAGAGAAGATGGACTCCTCCAAAATTGGTTTAAATTGAGAAAGCTTTTTGCCCTAATTTAAAGAGCACATCTTGCATCAACTTCTCTTTCTATTCACTAAGCAGATTCTGCAGCCTCCCTCATCTGAGAGAATTAGGCCTCCCATGTCTGCTCAGATCCAGAAAATCATGATTTCATTAACACAAACGTTTTCTGATCTCTGCCAATACCTTTAAAATTTTCAAATTATGTATGTGCATCATCTATCAAAATGCTGTCATTCTCTACCTATGCCAAGCATTCAGACTGGAAAATTCCATGGTGTGTATGTGGATTCACTTTAAGGAAGAAACAACAGTGATTGTAAACTTGGTTCTCAAAGAAGCTTCACTTAGCTGCATATTCTTTATTCTAAGGAAAGAAAAGTGGTTAGTACCACTTACTAGTTCCAAGGATAAGCTCTCATGACATCATGGGATCTCCAGGGAAAAGACAGATTCCCACTGACACTTTGAGCAGTAGAAAAGATTAAAATCACATTTTGTACTAAGAAATGATCTGATTTTGGTGAGTGAGTTGGAGAAAGAGAAGTATTTTTAGTGATCATGTAAACATACAACAACACACATAACAATTTTGATATTTGAGAAGCAGAAACGCATAGGAAGTTCTTTTGTCTTAATGGAAAATGCTAGGTCAAGTTTGTATATGCAAATGTCGTTCAACAACTTTTTTTTCAAATTAAAACCATCCAAATTTTCTTCACCTCTATTTTCTTTGTCCATTCCAGTTTTCTCTGAAATGGAGAGAGAAATACCACTGCTATGGCTTGGATCTGGTTTGTCCCCTAACATTCCTGTGCCAAAAGCTGGGTCCCACTGTGGCAATATTGAGAGGTGGTGAGTCTTTAAATGATAGTGAGGACTTTAAGAGATGATCAGATTATGGAGCACCATGCTAGAAGGGATTAATGTACTTTTTGCAGGTTTAGGTTAGTTCTTTCAAGAGAGGATTGTTCTAAAAGAGAAAGCCCTGCTGTTGTTCCTTGGCTTCTTCTGCTCATGTCCAGTACTCTTTCTTCATCTTCTCATTGTGATGCAGCCAGATGATGATATCATGCTGTTTGCACTTTCCAGCCAGCAGAATTAAGAGCCAAATAAACCTCTTTTCTTTATATATTACCCAGGATCAGACATTTTGATATAGTAACACAAAATGAACTAAGACAATAACTATGAAAAGTAGCATTTAGATCATGCAGAGATTTTTTTGTTTTTACACACTGTATCTAAAATTTCAATAAAAATTTTAGGAAATATATAAACCTTACATACAATAAACAGATGATTCCATTATTGAAATTATCAGACATGAACTTTAAAGTAATTGCATATTCATACATTCAAGAGTTCATACATGCATGACAAGATGGAAGACCTTACCAGATAACTGGAATCTATATAAAAGAACCAAAGAAATCTTATGATTAAAAATACAGTAGCGCTGGTGAGTTGGCTCAGTGGTGTACGCCCCTGCCTGGCAAGCGCGAGGCCCCGAGTTCAACTCCCGGAACCCACATATGAAAAAAGGGCCGGTGATATTGCTCAGCGGCACGGGCGCCTGCTGGCGCACGAGGTCCTGAGGTCGGCCCCCGGTACCCACAAAAAAAAAAAAAAAATACAGTAACTGAAATACAAGCCTCAAGAGTTAAGTTTAACAACAAAGTAGAAGATTGGATGTAGCTGAGGAAATGATTGGTAAACTAGAAATTAGGTAAATATGAAATATCCTGACAGAATCTATATAGCCAAAAAGATGGAAACTACATTGAAGAATGAAAGGGCAATATGAGACACCATAAAAGTTCTAACATCCTACAACACCTTCCCCAGAAAAGAAAGAGAATGGGTCAAGCTCTATGGGTAAGAGTGAAGTGAACATCAAGAACATTCCAATTGATGAAAGATATATAGCCACAGATCCAAGAGGCAGTCCAGACTCTAAACAGAGTAATTAAAAAGAAAACCACACCTATGCACATCACAGTATAATAATTGAAATCCAAAGACAAAGAAATAATTGCAAGAGGACCCAAAAGGGAAGACATCATTTTCAAAGGAGTATCGTTACAACTGATATTGGACTCTTCAATAAAAAAGATGTAAGACAATTCCACAGAAGATAATGGAATAACATGCATAAAGTGTGAAAAACAAAATTTGCATGCAATAAAAATATCCTTCAAAATGAAACAACATGAACATCAAAAACTGAGCACAGGGCCGGTGAGATAGCTCAGCGGCATAAGAGCCTGCCTGGCAAGTGCGAGGTCCTGAGTTCGACTCCTGCAACCCACATAAAGGAAAAAAAGGCCGGTGATATCACTCAGTGGCACAAGTGCTTGCTGGCAAGTGCGAGGTCCTGAGGTCGACTCCCGGTACCCACATTAAAAAAAAAAAAAAACTGAGCACATTAAGCAGCAATAGTCTATATAAAAGGCCTGGTAACTATTAAAAATAGTTCAGCAAAAAGAAAAGAATTACCAAGAGGGAAAAATGCAGAGAGTTAGATAAGCTATAGTTGGAACCAACCTGAAGGAACTGATTATATAAAGTACTAGCAATAATAAATAATAATAATAATAATAATAGCATCTTACAGAACTTAAAATGTATATACAGCTAAAATGTATGACAACAATAAATTTAAAGATACTGATCGGACCAAGAAAAATTATTGGAATTGATGTTTAAAGTCTCAGCATTGATGGAAATGTGATAAGAGTACTAATTTATATTAATTGTAATAATGCACAGATACAGGTTTATGCTCCAGGGGAATTACTAAAAGAATAGTTAAAAAAAAAAAAAAGGAAAAACAGCATACAATAGAAGGAGAATAAATGAAATAAACCAAAACTGACTACTTCAGAATAAAGAAAAACAGAATCACGAGGCAATTAGGAAAAACTAAGTCAAAAACTAATAATGTAGCAAATATTAAATTAGTTTATGTTTGAAATCATTGATTGTTTAGAAGTAATTGGGGTGTGTAATGGACACACAAAGTCTAATTGAATTGAACTGGGAAATTTGCTGTTGCTAATTAATGAAACAGACTTTTCCAAGCAAATTTTAAGAATAATTGGTAGCTAACAATGTTTGCTTGATGTTCTGAGCAATATATTGGTATATCTCATCTAATCCTTTTGAATTTATTAGCCTGATTTTACACACACACACACACAGCCATTTATTTCTCACAGTTCTAGAGGATGAGAAGTCAAAATCAAGATACTGGCAGACTCAATGTCTGATGAAGGCCTTCTTTCTAGCTTGGAAATAGCTGCTTTTTTACTATATTTTCACATGGTGGAGAGAGAGGGAACTATTGTCTCTTCCTCTTCTTATAAGAACCAACCTGGAGAGTTCCACATTCATGACCTCATCTAAACCTAAGCACTTCCCAAAAGCCTCACCTTTTGGGAGTTTGGACTTCAACATATGAATTTAAAGGGGACATAAACATGTACTCATAATAGACAGGTTTAGTAACCAGGTGGAAGTTACACTGCAAATAGCTGTATTTTGTTTATTTTTGTTTTGTTTCATTTTACTCCAGAACCAGTGCATTTAATCATTACTGCATATGCCAATTGCCTGGAAAAGAAAATCTTAACATCTACAAACATTAATGTAATCATAATAAGATATGGAAATATCTTAGCAAAATATGTGAAATAGGGATTTTTTTTGGAGGGGAGGGATAGTACTAGGAATTGAGCCTAGAGCCTTCATACAGAACTCTATGTCCAGCCCCTTTTCTTACAGCATCCCAGGTAGCTGAGATTATAGGCATGTGTCACCATTCTGAGCAGGTTTTCTTATTTTTAAATATTATTTACATCTCTCAATCCTAGCAATTAATCTAAGCTACCAAACTTTCAACAAATCTTTGCAAATTATGTTTTAGGTGTCAGGCATCATACGAGGCAATGATAATATACAGGAAAGAAGTGGTCTTTACTTCATGGAAGTATTAATAATATTAATTAAAATTTATTTATTCCATTGATTAGATAAAAGAAAATCAATAATCATAAATTCTGATATATGCTATAAAGAAAACAAACAGACACTTTGATAAAGAATCACACTGCTCTTTTAGATGGTTGGATGAGAAACATTTCCTCAGGAACATAGCATTTATGCCAGCAGAGCTTCAGACTTAGGGTAACTCTATCATGTACTGCCCAAACTGGTGTGTGCTAGAAAATGAAAGGGGCACTTATTAATAAGTATGTAGGATTTAATCCCCAGGTACATAAGACTGGGTCCAGCAGGCCCATCCCTTTCTTTTCTACTGTAAATTTGTACTTTAGTGTAATAGTAGCCAGCTATGCATCTTAGTACCTTTCCCTAAGGGATACAGGAAGTAATCTATGAGTTTACCCACTTAGTATGATGAACAGCAAAGTGTGTACATTAGTTGCAAAAGTAGCAAAATGGGATTTTTACCCACATTATGCTCCATCTAACTGGCTTTGTGTATGTTTACCCAAGCATCACAGAGGGTCTGAGAGACCCACACCACTTCAGTATTTGTTTTAAAAAAAGTTTTCTTTTGATTTTTCTGGTAGAAGTAGCCTAATTCAGTATAATGGCACATGAAAAACCAGATTTTCAAGCTTTGGAGGAGGTCAAAAGTGAATCATCAGATTACTCATGCATGGATGATGATGATCCATTGTGGTAAAATACATGCTTTCATCACAGAAGTGTGGTGTAGATCTATGATGATAATGATGACTTTGACATCGGCTATGTGAGCCAAATTTCCTGTGACAGTGAAATGGAGCAAAAATTGACTGATACAGACACAGAGAATGCAGACCTCCTTTATTCAGAAACAAAAAAACAGCAATGTGAGTACATATTTGATGAGTCAAAATGTTATGAAATGACCATGCAACCAAATGGAACAATGCAATGTTAGAACTAGGTCCAAAAATATGTCTTTTTTTGTGTGTCTTGGTAGGTGTGAAAGGTATTGGACAAAATGCCAGCACTGTCATTCAATGTTAGAAATTGTCACAAAGGAAATGCTACAAGATGCTGTGAAATACACAAAGGCTGAAATGCAAGTAAAACATTCTGTATTCACCAATAGCCATATTCATAAATGTATTTATTATGACACTTCACTAGCTGAACTGAAAGTATTCATAGGTCTGCTGTACTTAGCAGGGATTTCTCATGGTGACTGCAGGAATGTAAAAGACTTATTGAAAAGCGGTGAGTCAAAATATATGCCCTTGTAGATGTGAAAACTTATTATGCTTTCAATTTAGACATTTATCCTGGAACTCAGCCATCAGGTCCTTATTTGTATAGTAATAAACCAAATGAGGTCATGAACAGACTTGTTGCTCTCATCTCCCAAACTAATTGGAATGTCACTAGTTATGGCATTCAACAATTGGTTTAGAGGTTTCCAACTGATATTACATTTGCTAGCAGAGCACAAGTTGACTAATGCAGGAACTGTATGCAGGAATGAAGCAGAAATTCCAAATGAAATGTTGCAATTTTAAAACAGAGACTTGTATAGTACAATCTTTGGATTTCAGAAAGATATAACAATGGCTTCATATATTGCAAAGAAAAACAAACTGGTACTGCTGATGTCAACATTGTACAATGATGGAAATACTGATAGGGAAACCTTGGCAAAACAGTAGCTGAGATGGTAACTTTCTACAACAAAGCCAAATGTGGATAGATGTTGTTGATGTATTATACAGCAACCATGGTGTCACTTGAAACATAAAGCATTGGCCAATGGTTGTGTTCTACTCGATCTTAAATATGTGTGGCATACATAGTTTGATAGTTTGCAAAGAAAATAACAAGTCCAAAATATCATGGAGAAATTTTCTTAGAGAATTGGGACTGGTGCTCAGAAGAGATCATTTAAAGCAGAGGAAAAACAAAATGTTTCTGCCCAGGGAACTATGCAAAAAAAAATTGTGGCACGCACTGGTGAGCTGACAGGTGAAAATGCAGGCACAGCATCACAAAGACCTACCACGACAACTGGAAAACAAAACAAAATGTCAATTGTGCCCTACAAGAAAATATAGGAAAACAAAACATATGTGCTATCAGTGTAAGCAATACTTGTGTATGGAACATGCAGCTGTCATGTGAAGACTGCCTTGGGTGTAACAGGCGAAGCAAATTTTATTTCTGTGGTACATTTTTATTTGTGTTTACACTGCAGTTCACATAGGTTTTTATTTTTGATGTTATCTTCTAGGTTTTGTAAACAAGTAAACAGCTGATGTGAAAATGTTGATGTCTATTCTAAGCACTCATTATATATTTGATATTTTATTTCACTGAAATCTTATTTCCTTGATAAGTGCATGTTGTACAATATAGTAGGAAACTCATGACAAAATAGGCAGAGAGGTGACAAGACTGTCACATAGGAAAGGAAAGCTAAGCACATGTGCTGTCATTGTAAATAAGACGTGCATGGAACATGCAATTGTCATGTGTGAAGACTGTCTTGGGTGTGACAGTTGAAGCAAAGCTTATTTTTGTGGTAGAGTTCCATTGGTATTTTCATTTTAGTTCATATAGGAATTTGCATCTGATGTTATCTTTTAGGTTTTATAAGCAAATACACAGCTAATTAAAAATGTTGATGTTTATTCTAATTTTTTTTTTTTTTTGGTGGGTACCGGGGGTCGACCTCAGGACCTCGCGCGCCAGCAGGCGCCCGTGCTGCTGAGCAATATCACCGGCCCTTTTTTTCGTATGTGGGATCCGGGAGTTGAACTCGGGCCCTCGTGCTTGCCAGGCAGGCGCATACACCGCTGAGCCATCTCACCGGCCCTGTTGATGTTTATTCTAAATGCATGACACATATTAAGAATTTAGGGGCCGGTGAGATGGCTCAGCAGTGTAAGCGCCTGCCTGGCAAGCACAAGGGCCCGAGTTTGACTCCCAGAACCCAAATATGAAAAAAGGGATGAAGATATCGCTCAGCGGCACAGGTGCCTGGTGGCGTGCGAGGTCCTGAGGTCGACCCCCGGTACCCACAAAAAAAAAAAAAAAAGAATTTAATACTTTATTTTATTGATATTTTATGTTCCTATTAACTATACACAATATAATATAATAAGAACTTCCTGACAAAACAGCAAGATCACTGAGATGTCAAGTATGTGCTACAAAAAGGCCAGGAAAGCAAAATACATGTGCTGTCAGTGTAAGCAATATGTGTATATGGAATGTACTGCTGTCCTGTGCAGACTGACTTAGGTGTGCTAATTGAAGTAAAGATCATGTTTTTTGTAAAGTGCTATTGGTATTTTCATTGTAGTTCATATAAGAATTTATTTGTGTTGTTCTTTTTTAGACTTAGTATACCAAAAAACAGTTGATGTTGAAAATTTTGATGCTTTTTTATAAACAGTCAATAAATATTAAAAATTCAATACTTCATTTTTGTGATAATTTCTCCCATTAAGTACTCATTGCTTAATATAATAAAACTGATAAAATTAAAATTAATAATCCATCAATAGAAATATTTAGATAGAAGTATTTTAAAGAATAAATGTGTGTCTGACAGACCCATCTTTCTATGCCTTGATTACAAAATTAGTCTTAGGCTCTGGGGCTAAACAAACCAGCAACACATATTGACCTTATTTTTATGACAACCTACGGAATACAGATTACTATCAAATGCAGTAGGATGAATCATGTTTCAAGAGAGGAATATTCACCATCTGACTTACAATTTTAAAAGTTCTCTCTACATACCAGTTAGAAAATGAGTAGGGTAAGGAGCAAGAATGGAAGTAAAAAGACAAATTCTGAGAATATTATACCCATCTAGGCAGGAGGAGGACAGTAGCTTGGATTGATGAGGCAGTGGAGGAAGAGAAAAATAGCCAATTCTGGATAATTTTGGAGGGTGTCAGCCACAAAGGTGATGTTATACAAAATATTACATTTGCATTGTCATTCATATTTTACTCAACATGCAAACATCATCTTAAAACTTTGTCAAGTCCTATGGAAAAGAACTTTTCAATAGCATTCACAGGGCTATAAATTATCTCTCCTTTCTTCTCTTCGAGCCCGTTTTTTTTGTTTTGTTTTGTTTTGTTTTGTTTTTTTGTGGGTACCGGGGGTCGACCTCAGGACCTCACGCGCCACCAGGCGCCCGTGCCGCTGAGCGATATCACCGGCCCGCTTTTCGTATGTGGGTTCTGGGAGTCGAACTCGGGCCCTCGCACTTGCCAGGCAGGCGCTTACACCGCTGAGCCATCTCACTGGCCCCGAGCCCCAGTTTTGATTGTTTCCGTAAGTTAAATTTGTAAATTTGTGTGCGTTTATTTACACAATCTTTTGTATTATCAATATGTAGCAAATATTGTCTCCAGTCTATTAACTTTGTTTTGGGAGCTTTCTGCCACTCAAAATATTTAACTTTTAATTTATATATAAGAAAATATATCTAACTTTTACTTATTACATCTGGTTTCCTGATTTAGAAAACTTTGTTTCTATTCACAACAGTATATAAAAATTCACAAAAGTGTAATTCTATTATTTTATGTAATTATTCATTTGCATTTAAATCTCATATTTTTTCTCTTCTCCTTTATGGTTTTTGAGCATCTCATAACTCTTTACTCTCACTTGTACCAATTTCCAATCTCCATTTCTATATACACAGCAATCTGCTGGACATTATAATTGATATGGATTAAAATTAAAAATGGATCTTAACATTTTCCCCTATCTAAAGAATGTACTCCACCTTATTTCTTTTACTAGTGGGTTGTTTGTTCTACCAGTCTCTTTATTCATGAAGCTTCGTTTTGACTTCCCCCTTCTCTTCGCTGACAAGGCCTAACATTACCACCATGCAATCATTCATTAGGCATCATAGATTCTTCCGTGGTGTGCCCTGCATCCAGCCTTTCTATTCTTTTTCTTTTTTTCATTTTTGCCAGTACCAATTTCATTCAGGTTCACATTACCTGCAACACAAAATATTTATTACAAAAGCATTTTGCTAAACTCTATGATGGACCAAATCAGGCTATTATTGTTTCATAAAATTTTCACAATGTCCTTTAATTCTCGAAGCCAAAATTCACTGTTCTTTATTTAATGTCACTTAGTAAATAGATTGTAGCTATGTGGTACTGTGCAGGAGACAAAGGTTCAAAAGTCCATTTATTCCTTCACAAGACTATTTTAAGCATTTACTTTTTGCCACACAAGATTCTAGATTTTGTCAATTCAGCACTGAATAAAAATAAAGTCAAGAAAATTCCTGCACTTACAGAATTTACATTTTAGTGATTATATCTTAGTTTGAATCCTGGATGTATCGTCTTTAGTTTTGTGATTTTAGACAAGTTACTTCACCTTTCTGAACCTCTGATTCTCTATCAGAAAAAAACATGGGTGGTGGAAGAGGACATATAATGTACAACATGTAGGATTTTGAAAGAAACAGAAATTAGGCTGACAAACCATGTGATTCATCCGATAAATATTAGCTCTTTTTTCCTAACCTGGGTATTTTGTTCTTTTCCTAAAGCTCGTCTTTCTCACCACTAGTCCACATGTTGAGGTTAACTTGTTTTACTTTTTACAACTTATTACACAAAGCACAAGCTAGACATTTACAACAATCACTTTCTTTTTTCATTTTGAACACTTGCTGAACTTGCATCCATACTTTAAAATGAACCAGAACTTAAGTACTGATCATGAAGACTCTACCTGTGAACAAAATGAGAAGAGTAATAGGAAAATAACCTTATTCAACTTTCTTACATAACTATATAATCAATCTCAACCATTATGTATGGCGTCTCCTCTCTCCCTCCCCTAGGCAATTTCCAACCTAGTGCAGAATCTATATTAGAGCATTTCTATCAGAACCTTTTGTTCAATGCTTTCTTGAGCAAGAGGGGGCTGAAAGTATCCTTCACACTTTCTATTTCCAACAGGTTCACATGTTAAAAGTTCTTACATATTTTCTGGGTTTTCCAATATTCGAAGGTAGCTTTATATCTCTTTCTCAACATTCTCAGCCACACTACCTCCTGAACTGGGCTAAAACCACCCAATCTTTCCATCACTCCTAGTGTAATGTTGTCCAAGGATTGCAAATATAGCCCTAAGACTCAAAATCATTTAAAATACTCTTTATGTATAGACTGACCAACTCAGAATACAATGAACTATTATTTACTTCTTTCCTTCAAGCATTATAGGATTTAAATAATCCTGAATGCCACATCACCTTACCTGGCTTGCTAACATGAAAGCCTTGTCTCCTTGAGGATACTTCTCATCATTAATACCCCATGGCCTACTGCTAACCCTAAAAGGTGCTGACCTGCGGGAAAAACAGGTAAACAGGGCACCCCAAGTGAAATTATATCAGTTCTTCAGATTGTGTACAGCGCTGTGCAACTAACTAATTGCCACTGAAATTAATCAAAATTGAGCTTCCAACCTCAGGCCCAGAACCTAAAGCAAAAATTCAAGCTGATAGGAAAACAGACAGCTGCATAGTTACTCAAATAGAGTTACTGACACTGTACTCCACATGGACAAGAATACAATATTAGTATATTATTATGTCATTTGAGATATGAATATTTGCTGGTAGATAAGTTACAAACATATAAATATTTCATTATTTCTAAGAAATATTGAGTTCTTTCAGTTAAATACTAAGTAATCATTTTATACAAATGGATTCCAATCCGTTGAAATAAATGTAAATGTTATTAGAAGCACTAAAGAATTTGGTTTTTAAATTTTTAGGAAAATCCAAAGTGTCTTAGATCACCACATTTTAGCCAAGCATAAACATTTACTTCACTATAAAAGAGAAAATAAATACTTTCACATAACCATGTATATAATACAGTTTGGGAAAAATGAAATAACATAACTGATGGCTTTATTTCTAGTTAACATATGTAAAATATTCAGAAAGGATCAAGAAATACATTCTAAACAAAATTATGTATTGTAAATTACCAAAACAGAAGGTATTTAAAAATGTGTAGGAAGGAGAAAGTACTTTTCCTTCATGTCTTGACTACTTTATTAAGTATTATAGATGCTGCAGTAGTAAAAGAAGTTTCAGAATTCAATAAATAACTAGAAACTTAAAAGTACATACAAGAGGGCCGGTGAGATGGCTCAGCGGCGTAAACGCCTGCCTTGCAAGCGCAAGGGCCCGAGTTCGACTCCCAGATCCCACATACGAAAAAGGGGCCGGTGATATCGCTCAGTGGCACGGGTACCTGTTGGCGCACGAGGTCCTGAGGTCGACCCCCCGGTACCCACAAAAAAAAAAAAAAAAGTACATACAAGAGTTAAAATTCTTGAATTTTGGAATTGCTCTGTACTCTAATGAGAAATAGAAATCTAAAATAAAAACAATAATAATTATAATGTTTACAAAGGCTTTGAAATTTTCAATATTCCTGTGTCTCTGCTTGAAGCACATGAAATTAAAATGATATAGTCACAATTTGTTTCTTGACTATTTTATATGCAGTAATTTTTAATGAAGCAACTAAATTAAGCATAACTTGGTGCAGCTTTAACGTAGTTATGATGAATATATTTTACTTGATTAAAAATGATAAAACCAGGGAGCCTTAAATATTATCTTAAAAGATTAACTACTGTGTCAATTACAAATTTAGGAGGAAGATATTTATAAGGGAATAACTATTCTGAATTCCTTTTGTTCATTTCATTTAATTAATAACTCAATCAACTTTCACTCAATACCAAAAATTTCTTAAATTATACATTGCCTTGCAAATGGAAGGGCATACAGTAGGACTGTGTCAATTTAACATTGGTGAAGAATTGGTAAGTAATCCATTTTTTATTTAGTAGGAAGGGGGGAACCTTGGCAGTGTAGATGATCTAATAAACTAAATAAATGACCGAGTCTACAATGTATTTTGTGTTACATGACAAAACACACATAAATACCGGTGAAGATCCAATTATTTGAGTACCTAAGTAATGACGAGGTCTGCTTTGCCAACGGGTATCTGATGAATACATGCCTCAATGCCCTGAGACTAAAGAAATCCAGCAAACATTTTCACCTTTCTGTCTTTTAGGGTGACCAGCTAACCCAAGTATTTATGAAAGTCCCTACTATGGGGAAGGAAGTAGTCATGTATATGGTATGTTAGTTGTCCACAGAGAGGGAAAATCTTGCAAAAGAACAGTTTAGATGTATGTGGTAGAGTTTTAATAAAATAAAATAAACGTGCATAGATAACAAATTGCACCTCAGTACAAATAACTTCACCCAGCTTTCATTGCAACCTCCCTTAAATAGGTAAATGCAGTCAGGAACAACTAAAATCAACTGTTTTCTGCTCCTAAACCCTTGCACCAGCTAAAGAGCTCAGAAAGCATCACTAGGGTGGCCACACTGCCAGCTTAGGCTTTACCGGGAGTCCTGGAGCCCATCTTCAGGGGATCCTCCAAAAATCAGATTTGTCGACATAAGAAAGCACACACGCACACACACTGCTCAGGGCCTGTTTTTAATGGGGGACAGAAAGCATCTGAACAGTGTTATTAAAGCAAGTGGAAGACTAGCGCGGGGAATGCACTATAGCTGTGCTGAAAGAGAGGGAAGTGGTTTTGCACTCTTGTCACTAAAACTGAAGCGTCCCGTCCATGTCCTTGCACGCCCCTCCTCAGAGCTGCAGAGTTCCCGGTAACAGCGTCCTGCAAAGAGCTGCCACCAGTTCACACCTAAGTACGCAGGGCCACAGGCGTCGCCAGAGAGGGACAGAACGTGGAGCCCTCGCGGCTCTGTGCCTCTGGAAGGCCACTGTCCCCCACCAGGCTCCTGGAGACACAACCGAAAGTCACCTGCAGACCCGCCCAGACTCTCCCCTCGGTACTTCCGCTCGGCCGGCTGAGCCTCCAATCCTCGGGGGCCGCGGCCGCCCCACTCCCGGGTCCCCAGCCCCCGCCCCGCCCCCCGCCACCCCTCCCCCGGGCCCTGCCCCTCCGAGCGCTGCCGGGCGCTGATTGGAGGCGGCGCTGACAGAAGGCGGGGCCTGAAGTCTCCGCGGAACCCAGCCCGGCCTATAAGCCCCTTCTCGGCTCCTTCTCTCCATCTCTCTCCTCTTTCTCTCTCGCTCCCTTCCTCTCTGTAACTGAACAGTGAAAATTAACATCGTGGATCCGCTAACAGGAACAGATGTCATGTGAAAACGCACATGCTCTGCCATCCACGCCGCCTTTCTTTCTTTTCTGTTTCCTTTTTCCCCCCATTGCTCCTTCTCCCTCTTTGTAACTAACAAAACCACCACCAACTCCTCCTCCTGCTGCTGCCCTTCCTCCTCCTCCTCAGTCCAAGTGATCACAAAAGAAATCTTCTGAGCCCGGAGGCGGTGACATTTTTAAAAAGCAAGCACACTGGAGAGAAAGAAAAAAAGCAAAACAAAACCCAGGCACCAGCCGCCCAGGACATTTTTTTTCACCCTTTCTGAAAGCAAACAAACAAACCAACAGCCATCAAAACAGTCACCACCGCCACCGTCAAAGCCGAACCCGGCGGCTGCGGCCCCCGTCAGCCCGCGGCCGCGGAGTGCGACCGGAGGGATGGTGCTCGCGGCGCGGCTGCTGGTCGCCGGCCCCCTTCTCCACGCGTGCTGAGCGGGATTTCTGGGCTCTCTGGGATTCGGGCTGGCAGCAGCTTCATGACTACGCGGAGCGGGACAGCGGCCACACCATGCGAGGTAAGCGAGCCCACGGCACCGAGGGTCCCCAGACCCGGCCAACTCCAGCCCGATGGGGAGTGGGGGAGGGGAGGCGCCGCGCGAGACCGCATTAGCAGGTGGGGCTGCAGAGGGCACGGGCGGAGAAAGTTGTAGGGAGGTGCCGATGCCTCTCGGGAGTTTTTCTGGGACACGGGAGAGCGCTTGTTTTGGAAAGGGGAGCGGCGCTACTTGCTTGCTCCCAGTTCTTGAGTTGCCCCAATCTGTTTTGCGCGGCGCTCTCTCTCCGGCGCGGAAGCGGGTGCGGGGTGCCGAAGCGCGGGGCGGGCGACTCGGGGCACAGGCAGCCGGCAGCGCCTCGCGCGCAGTGGCCACGGGCGGAGGCTGGGCGCGCGGAGCGCAGGGCAGACGCGCCAGGGCGCACGCACTTGCCGGGGTGCCCGGCCTACGAGCGCCCCAGCCTGAAGCGCGACCCTTCTCAGGAGTACCAGACAGGGGGTCCTGGGACTGGACGCGGACGCGGAACCAGCTCCCGAGCTCTCCTTTGCGTCGCTTCTGCGTCCCAGCCGGGCCGACGTTGCCTGCGTCCGCGCAGCCCAGGGACCAGCGCTACCCCAAAAAAAGTTGTAGCGAGAAAGTTCCGGAGACTAGAGGCCGCGCCCCGCGAGTCGGCACAGGAATCAGGGGCTCTTGCCCTTTTGTCAGATAAAGGGCAGCTGCGGGAAGCAACGCTGGGTGCGCCCTCGGGCCGGGACCACAGCCGCCAAGAGCGCGGGCCGCGGCAGGACCCAGGGGCGGCGCGCTCCGGGCAGAGTCGAAACACCTGCGGTGACTGCGCTCTGGGCTACCTGAGCGGCTGGCCAGGGACTCTGGGGAATCACTTTATCTGTCTCCTTCCCTTTGGTGCCGGAGACCTCTAGGTTTCCTGCTCTCTGTGCCGGGATCCCCACACCCTCACTTTCCAGTTGGTCATAACTTCACTCTTTGCTTGAAAAGACAGCCGGGTCTCCGCCTGACTTAAGGATCTGAGCACCCCTGAGCACCCTTACCTCCTAGTCTCTGTTCCTGGCCACCCTGTGGTTCTTTGGGGGCTCTTTTCTCCCCTTCTCATAGCCTTCCGGATTCGGGCAACAGAAAGTTGGGAATGGTCAGCTCCGGACCTTCCTACATCCTCAACCTTGGAAGGAGGTGATCTGGGCGTGAAGCATTGGAGAAAACCAGGCTGCAAACACTCGCCTTCCAACGGGCTTCGTTCCTCTTCCACCACTCCTCCCATACAACCAAGAAGCGCCCCAGGAGACAATGACCCTTACCCTCACCCCTGTGCCCCGCAGGCGCTGGGTCAGCCCTGAGAGCGGCCTCAAAGGCACAGAATGGGTTAGCCGGTTTGGACCCTGGGACGTAGCAGGAAACGGAAGGTGGTAGAGGGACAGACAGAAAGAAGCTGCCCACGGAATGCGAGGGGACAAGTGTAGGCAAGGGACAAGGGTGTACTGGTGGGATAGTCTTGATTAACCCGTGCACGGGATTGGGGGATCGGCGTGCTCGGTGGCTCCAGCTGATTGTCCCGGTTGGGGGTTAGTCACACGTCCCAGTAGCCAGATTCCTGTTAGAAGCTATACTTGGGCAGTTGGCGAGAAAGCACTGTTATTTAGCGAGAGCCTCCCCAGTCTTCGATTTTCTCTGTCCCACCTCATCATCCAACCCACTTTCCTCTGGTTTCCCTTGCTCCTGTCTGAAGCTGCCAGCCGGTCTTTCCCTTTTTCCTCCCCTCCGACATCATCCCTGTGCCTGGATTCATACTTTTCTGAGATCCGAAACCATGTGCCGCAGCAGTTCGTAGGGGACACTAGGACCTGGGGCATAAAGGCTGCTGGCTCTCTCCTTACACTGTGGAATGGGAGGGGGCTCAGAGTGGGCTGCACCTTCATTGCGAAGCTCCTGCAGGAGCTGTCTGCTGAGGACAGTCGAGTTCCTTGCAGCGGTGCTTGTGGACCCAGGAGCTTGAAGAGGTGAAAGCCACCCTGAGAAACTCAGTGCGACCCCACACCTTTGTCCTAAAGGGCACTAGCCTCACCAGGTTCCCAGAGGCCTTGCAAGTTCTAACTTAGGGGACAGAGGCAGCCTGGGGGCCCTTGCTAGACCAAAAGTGAGGGGCCAAGTCTCTCTCTTACCTTTCCTGGCTCTCCTCTTCTGTACCTTTAGTGTCTCTCTACTGACCTTCGAATACCTTGGGGACAATACCCTGCCCGGTCATCAGGAGCTGTTCCTTAGGGATGGAGTAAGAAAAGATACAGGCTACTCAGAAGCTTGAGGGAGTTGGGGTTGAATTTGAGTGTGAACTTGAGAGAGGAAAGCAGGAAATGAATCCACTTCTGCTTGTGCTGGGCTACCAAGCAGAGTTTATTTGGGGGAGGGGTGGGTCTTGAACTTGGCTTTGTCCCCCATCCATCCCTCCCCCACCCCCTTCCCATGCTTCCCATTCCCAGGTGATCCCATCAGTGCCTTGGTCCAGTTTGCAGCTGGCAAACTGTCCACAGCCAGGGCACTTTGTGCGAAGCAAGTGGTCTGGAATTGAGTGATTCCCCACCCCTCCCCCCGAGAGTGCCAACCCACCAAACCTACCCCACCCTCTGCCCCCTTCACCCACCCCTCCTCCACCCTGCGTCACCTGGATATTTAAGAGAATCTATTCCCAGGAAACTCTAAGGCGAGAAAAGGGTTAAGAGGCTCTGATCTTTTGAGTTCCCTGTCCTGCCTCACAGCTGAACTGAGTTTAGGACACAGAGCGGTGGCCTGGGGCGGAGGAGGTTGTATTTGGTGGTGCACAAAGCATTTGAGCCTTTGTCTGCAAAAGGGTACCACACGAGTTCCAGAGATGCTTCTTTGTTGAATGCAGTATTGAAAGGAGTAACTTCTGAAGGCGGAAGGGAGGACTTTTAATTGGGTCAATCCCTAGGTAAAAAAAGGAGCGAGCCCAGGTGTGAGTTTCAAGGCTCCTTCCTGACAGCTCTGTGGGCTCTGTATTGAACAGGGCACCGAAATGGGCGGATTTTTCAGGCCTGCCGCGCAGAAAACCCTGCTTCCAAAAACAGGGGCACAGATGTCCTTGCAATCAATAGGTGATTGTCGCTTGGGCGGATTAGAAATCTGGTTTTACGCTTGCTGTAAACAAGGAGGCTTGACCTCTCTGAAGCACACTTTTCATCTATTATTGGCTTCTGGGTAATTTTTATTTAGCGCTAAACTTCAGGGTGCAGCTTGCTCTCAGAGGCACAGTCTCCCTCAAAAGTATGAAGCTCTGAATGTCCTGCTGGTGGGGACCTTAAAATTTTTTTTTTTAAATCTCATTCTTTCTCTTAATCTCCTTCACAAATTCCAATTAAATATCTCCAACTAAATATTTCTAACCAACATTCCATCCCCCACAATTAAAAACCATTGCTGGAAGGATGTCATCATTTGTCCATTAATAATTGCTCATTAAGTACTCATCAGTAAACTCTTTATTCCAAGAAAGTAATCATTCTAACAGTCTAAAGAAAACTCCCAAAGCTGTGTTTCAAGGATTATTGAAAAGTATGTATCCAGAAAAAATATTCCCATAAATGATTTCATCTAGTGACTCCCTTCTCTTTCCTCCCTTGAAATCCTGGGTTAAAGAAGCAAGTGCTGGGACACAGGCATGCTTGATACTTGGGTGTCTGGGATAGACGTGAGGACCACTGCTTTCACTATTCTGTATTGTCACAGAATCAGGTATTTAGCAACCAGGATGGACGAGTAAAGGAAAAAAGTATTAGCAGCAGGCTTCATAAACAATGCACACAAGATTAAAACTCCCTTGTTGGCATTCATTTAAAACTTAGAGAAGTCCTTAGATTTTCCATCAACGGCATTATAGCTTTTGATCTTTAGAGGATCTTTTAAAGATGGTTTCTTGCATCATTATGAAAGTGGTTTTCTATGATAGTTCAGCTTTCACATAAATAACTATTTTATGCTCTTAATCAAATATGAAGGTTAACATTTACTTATCTTAGTAACAATTTGTTAAAGATGCAACTATTAACAGCCTTGTGAGCAACTGTACAGGCATGTATTTGGATTTTTAAATTTAAATATTTCCAAGTCATGAAACTTTAATTTTACCACAACAAGAAATTACCTAGTGTTAAGGTTGTTCTTCATGAAAATGACAATCAAACCTTGTAAAAAATACTACTTTTTTCTGAAAGTAGCATATGCAGAATTGCCACTAGGAGTTTGAAATAATTGATGCAAGAAGTTTTTCAACATAAAAAAATAAATAAAATGTTTTTCAACTATGACAACATATTTTACAAACTTTTATTCACCTTTTAGGAATATAAGATGGCCTTTATAATTTCTATACTTTTTGCTACAGTAGTTCTAAGAAACAAAGTGGGGATCTAGATTAACTACATTTTTTCACTGTGATTAATAATTTAAATAATCTAAATAATTTAAATAAATAATTTAAAGTGCATATTATAACATTCAATTAATAAAGAATTTTAAATTTTTCTAGTAAAATATTAAGTTAAAAATTATATACATATATATATATATATATATAATATATGAATAAGAGAATTAATGCTAAAGCGAAGGTTGTCCAATTCTGGCCAAATTAAGAGCACATGAACACATGAAATGATTTAACATAATTTTTTATCATTCTAGTAATATAAAAGGAATCTCTTAAAACTAAACCATTTCTATGTTTATTTCATAAAGACAAAAAACAAGTAAAGTCTTTTAATTACATTGGCATTAAGTTAACTGATATTAATAAAACGTTATAGTGATGTTAAAGCATATAGAAAAGTAAATATTTGAAAAGAAATTGTGCTTAACAATTAATAGAAGTTTCTGATTCCAGATGTAGTCCCACCATTCCATCCACCCTTATCTAAAGGATAGAAATTAAGCATAATAATGAAATGAGTCTTTTGTGATATAATAAATGATGACCTGTGATAAAATAAGCACTTTGCACCAAAGTATTATTCCTGTAATTTTGTAATCATCTTCCAATTACAGCTTTTTGCAAATATTTATCTTACTTTGAATAGAATCTCTGACTTAACAGAATCCCCAGCAGATAATAGCAGTCTTTGGAGGCGTCTGTTGATAGACGCTGATACGCAATATGTATATGTATATGCCTATAACCGCCCACTCAGACAAAAAGGATGAATATTTGAGAGAGAAAATCATTCTTTTCTTGGCTTTTACAACCGACTTCTAAACTCGAACATATTTTGAGAAACAGAAGCAACTTTCTAGAGCATTCAGAGGGAAGAGATGAATACATGTGGTACTTGAGTCGCATAAAAAAAGGAACTGTTAATAGTGTCTATTTATAAGTAATCTACACAAAACTCCATTATAATACCTAATGATAATTAGAGGGAAAGGGAATCAAAGAATTCAGGACTTGCAAATAAATAAAATATTCCCTCTCAAATTAAGCAACAAATTCATAAATAACAAGGCTTATGCCATGGATTTGAAGGATGTCTCTTTTGTAACATAAGACAAAGGAAGCATAGAGGAATAAATATTGATTGAACTAATCATCTGATGAATAGAGATGAGATTTACCAGTGCACCAATATAATAGGCTATGTTAACTAGTTCTTTCATGGCACATATGCTGCCCTTTCAACCCCTGACCCCATCCATTCAGTTCTTAATGAGGGAAACCACAGGTGTTATAACGGCATTTATAGTGAATCAAGCTACATATAATAACCATGTGGTTAACTAATGGCATTGTATGTGGATTCTTATAAAAGGAAATATTGTGTTCATACTGTCACAAAATTATTGTGTATTTCAAAGCACTTAGAGTTTTGGCATCCTCAGGTAACCTTTAAAACATATCTGTATGGCTATCAATACTTCAAGTCCCAGCTTTGGTGACTGGGATAAGGGAATTGTATTAATGTTCATTTGAGGAGCTAAAATATATGCCTCAACATATACTTTACCCATGTTGTTGTACACCTTACAATGTAAGCATTTAAAAATAACACTTGGAAGGAATAGCGTTTTATATGTAACACAGCATGCATTCTTTTGTTTAGTGCTTATTTTATAAAGACAAAGTAAATTATAATTATACAATAATAACTAGATAATAAATTTTATTTTAAAGTTAAATTAAGATCTTGTCATAGGCATGTCTTTACAAAAGCCAAACTGAACTTGTCACCTTTTGACAAAACATGAGGCTAAAAACTTATTTAAAAGCATGTTCTTACAAAAGAGCAAAAGTAATTTGCTTTGATTTAAGAATATTCATCCCTGAATAGTGAATATTTTATTAATTGGACGGGTATGCTGACTTTGTAAAGTACTTTATTAGAATGGGTGTTCATTAATGCCATCTTTGTGTGATTTGCTATCATATTATGTGGTGCTGGGTTATATTTCTCTAATTTAGAGAACTCACCAACATCAGCAAAAGAACAAAGTAATCTCTTTGTTTACTAAATTATGCTTTTTGTTGCTAGCTACTTATTATTGTATGCTCATGTAAACGAAATATCCTGGTACAGTGGAGCGCTTGAAAGATTTGAGATATTTAAAGAAAACTGTTCCATAGATGTTACCTCATAGTGGAGCTTTTTTCAATAAATACTACAATTGGTAAACTTTGAATTATATTTCAATTGTCATAAATGTCCAACAAAGCATCCTGCTTTTAAAGACTGTTACACCATTACCTGAATTGCTTAAATTCTGTTGTAGTCATGTGATAATAGCAGATATATGATATTTTATTATAAATTAGAAGTATGAAAACTGGTCTCTGAATTTGGGCAGAAAATTATCCTTAAAATAGAAACTACAAAAGCTTTTCTGAAAGGCCTTGGCATTTATAACCAGAAGTTGGCATGAAATAAATATTAGCTGAAAAAAATATATATGTATACTCTCATTTAAATTTTTTGACTGGTTTTTAAAAAAATATTTTCAAATACGAATTTCTCTTCTTGTTTAGCACCACCTGGGATTGATTTTTGTCCTCTTCTGAAAACTCTGTCAAGCTCATTGATCAATCCATTCCTAGGAGCCCAAATTAAGACTCACTGTCATGTATGAGACTGAGATTATCTTCCCAAAGCTGTTCCCACTTCAGCTTTCATTTTATAAGTGATAAGCTCAAAGATGTTATCTTTTATGTCCATATACGTATATACTAAAGGAAAAGTATATGACACACATTTATTCACAATTTATTGTGCATCAACCCAAAGTAGGGTACAGGAAGGAACCCAAGGATGCTCATGTTGATAAAGCACAGCCAGCTGGTGAGCTCAGAGCCAGGCTCAAGCAAGAGCAGAAGGGAGTGCAGCAGGGGTGCTGTCAGAAGTCAATACACCTCTCACAGGGGAAGTGATATTTGAAATGGGCCTTGAAGGATGAGTAGAAGTTCCTCTGTTCATCATAAATCTGTTAAATTATTGTTTGTTGTATTCCCCAGTTTCCTTATGTACTTGAAACTATGGGAAATTGAGTTTATTAAGGTAAGACTATCCAGAAAAGAACATAACCTATGGTAGAACAAGTAGTAATATTGTTATCAAAGCTTCTCAAGAGTTTTTTTTTTAATCTATGGTAATTCATAAAATTGCACAAAAAACGTACTGAAGAAAAATGCCAGTATGAGGAAAAGGGCATAACTTGTTTAAAAAATATATCACCAAGAAAAAAAGTTAAAATATCCTTATACATTTGATTTTATAAGGGAAATTCTCATTTTTTAAAATAAGGAATTGGCTGATATATAAGTATTGAATTTCATTTTCTTTAATGTTTAAGCTATTATCTAAAAGTATTGATATCTACTCTAGAGAGTATTTTAGATCACACGATATCAGTGAGAATGAAGTCCAATGAAGTAACAGTGTAGGCAATTTTTGAGGACCAGAGTGATGGTCTTCAAACTCTTCAATTCCAAGAATTTAGATATGATTGTGTTCTGAAAATTAAGCTATAAAATCAACACACAATGGCCCTGATGATTTCCGAGCTATTCTTTCTCTTAAACATATTTCAACAAGGAAAATTCTGAAGAATTTTAGTGATAAAAACCTGCTGCAAGCAGCAAATATTGGCTGCTCCATCCCAGCACTATTTATGGGTGAATCTCTGATCAGGCTGAAACAAATGTCACTAAAGTTCACAGAAAAGACTTCTCTTTTGAAATAATAATTGATCATTCCAGGCTTACACATAAGCTTTCGTGAGCTTAGTTGACATGGGTCCTCGTACTGGTGCTAATTCACTCTGAAACACTGGTCAGATTAAGTTTCTGAGCTTACGATACTGAAAACACAGACTGGGCTAGGGAGAATTCACGTAAGTAAATGCCACCATTTGAAACTTTCAGGCAGCCGAACTGTCACTATTGAGCATAACTGTCCATGTTAGCATGAATGCCATCTTCAAACTTCTATATGTGAAGCAAGACAACACAGTCACCTTTTCAGTTCTGAAGAACAGATAATTTTCTTTAGTGCTGAAGAACAGAATTGGTTGTGCTCTTCTGTTGTAACCACATCGGGGTAATATGATGGCTGCGGCGTTTGATCTGTTTGTTTCTTGGAATAGAGGGGATTCAAGAAGTGGCTGCATGACCCATTTTAAGGACTTTTCTAAAAAGGTGAAAGGTTAAAAAGTCCCTGTAACTTTTAGTAGTTTTGACTGAGCAGATATTTCATAAGACAATTGGTTTCTGGACACACTCTCCCCCACCCCTTATTAAAATTTGTCTCTGGTATCGTAACTTCGCGTTATGCCTGGCTAGTGTACTATTCTGGATGGTAAATACAGATTGAACCTTTGGAAAACAGTGGTTTTACTTGAACTGTTATATGTAACATGAATCTAGCTTTTTTTACTGTAGCTTTTATGGAAATATGCCTAGTACTTAGTAAACATTAAACCACTATTGTGATCTTTTCATTAAAACAGCTATTTATGGCAATCTTATTAAATAGGATCAGAATGCTTTGTTGCCTGTAATTAACTCTGCGAACATCAAATTCAGACAGCCGTACTATTTTTATTTGCCTACATAGTATAATGAAAAGAGTGAAACTAGTCATTTGATGAACTGCATTTAAAATGTTTCATTTCACCTGTCCAAGGCATAGACTACAAAAGTGCTTCATTAAAATCCATATTCTACATTTCCCAAGTAAATTTCATTATGTACAGCTTGAGCCACAATGAACACTCAAATCGCATTTTCCATCCAACAGAGGTTGACTTCTAGATTTCAGAATCAAACAATTACACACAAATTTAAAGAATGTAGACATGCTGATTTCCTGATGAATAATTTGCTATCATTATCATTGTCAGGTCAAATAATAAAATTATTACACAGAAAATGTCCTTTAACTTATACATAAGCTGTGTCTGGCACATGTAAAGGAAATTAAACACTTTTAAAGAAAGGAGAAGAAACCTTGTTCCAGATTTCCACAGTTGTTGAATATGTGCAAATGCCACACAGTCTGGTAGAATAGATGAACATTTGTTCAGGAAAAACACATCGTATCATGAAGGTACAGTACTTCCTGGCAATAATTACTTTTACAGAAAATACTTTAAAAATGATTTTGAAATTTGGGGATCTATATTAATTGATTTGATCAAAATTAAATTTAAAACAAACAGTATACTATTCTCGGGATTTTTTCATTTAAATGATCTCTACTCTTCATTACACCTTCACCTTTGCATATTTATTTTCATTATTGTTGCAAAAATGCATTAAATACCAAAGAAACAGGACTTTTGGATAAATTTTGCCAAGAAAACTAAAAAAAATGTATGATATAAATACTCAGAAGGTAACTTTAATACTCTTCTAGTTGTGTTGCTTTGTTTTATTTATAAATATTACTAAAGATGAATTCTGGCTTCTACCCATGCCAGAATCAATTAAATTTCTGTTATTGGCTTTAGAGAGTTTCTTTCCACCAAAATTTTGTTGTATCCTCATTTTTATTAATGATTTTTGAAAGATAATCTAACATGGTTAGCTGATTTAGAGTCAAAGATGACTTTTTTCTCATAAAGCAATGATTAAAAGATATATATATATAGTTATATATATAGTTATATATATAGTTGTATATATATATAGTTACATATATAGTTATATATATATAGTTATATATATAGTTATATATATATAACAAATTTGTAGGTGATATTTCCAGTCCTGGATCAAGTTTCAATCCAATTCAACAAATCTTGATTATTGAACATTTTACACTGTGTAAGATATGATGCCCTCCAAGACAAGTCTGAAGCACACAAAGTGGTTTTCTTATAAAAGCCCTAAAGAATTCCTTACATAATATTTGTTCCATGTGAATTCCTCAAATGCCCATTGTTAATTATGTCCCTTTTTCTTAAGTGAGAAAAATGTATGTCTTGCCCATAACTATTTGTTTAAAGAGGTTGATGTCTAAGAGATTGACCAAGCCTTGAGCAACCAAGGGCTTCTTACTGAGTCCAATTCTGTTTTCAGTAATCTGCCCCACTCCATCCTATTTTTAACTCCTTCTTACCCATAGTAGACATCAATAATCAATCTTGGAACTAATCACATGTGAAGTCCAGATGCAATCTCTGCTGTCATTTCCCATTATTGAGAAACATTAACCAAAATTCTCACTAGTATTTTGATCATATAAAAAATAACATAACAAAGTTTTAATTAATCATAATATCCCCTTGGGCAAACATGTTTCTTCACAAATTTCACTTTCAGCTTGTTATGTGAATACACTTAGTTGTCCCTTGTCTTGTCAATCCTTTCCTCTGGTTTTTGGGTCTGTCAAGAGGAGTGTTATCTATCTTTGGCCGTATGCATTTCAAGCTAAGAAATGGGTTATGAGCCTGGCATACCACCATTTACCCACCTGAGTTTGATTAATTTTGTCTGATTGACTAGTGTTGAAACTCTCATCAATACACTATTTATATCAAAGGCCTATTGTCATCTTTCTATGTTTTGTACAAGCATATTTTCTTAAGGAAAGAACCTTGACAACATTAAGAAGATGCTATGTCTAATTGTGCCCAGCAATATAAAGGAAAAAAACCATTAAATCTGGCATTAATTCTAAAGAAATGCTCCATAACAATATTGCAATTTAATTTGTTTTGCATTTTGTCTGAAACATAATATTCCTTACATTCAGCTACTATTTATATGATTAATTGTTATGCTTTCAAATTAAGCCGACTTGTATTTCTTTAAAAGCATAATCCCTGGATGTCTGGGATATAGCTCAGTGGCACAGTGCCTGCCTGGCAAGCGTGATGTCATGAGTTTGATTCCCCATACCAAAAAAAAGCATAATTGTAAACTGTATTGTATAAAACATAACATGAAACACTGACATTACTACGGTTATTTTCCAGTCCTGGATTTGATCGTGTTATGTAATAGTCCTGACTCCCATGAGTCATCAAAATTTGACCAGAGATGCTCTTAAAAAAACAGACTTCACTGGGTTGTCTTCGTCTCGTGTTTAGTATCTACTGAGTTTCATAACATCAGGTTGAAAAGACTGTACACTTATCTACAGTGATCCTCTTTGTTTTACTACGTGAACATACCTTTTTTGCTTGCTCTATTTTAGAAATAGTGGTATGTTTCCTTATGCTCATTAATTCTGTCAGTCTTTGTACTACAGCTGCTCTTATGGAAAAATTCTGAAAACATTTAAGAAAGAAACTGTGTAAACTTCAGAGGAGCTGACAGATGCAGTCTCCTCTCTCTACAAATGTAATAGTAGGAAAAACTGATAATAATGTCTTGCCTGTGTTTCGTGCTCTGTGGTTCTTAATGAGTTCATGTAGAGCCTATCTCAAAGATCCACTCGGCAATCTTGGGGGACATGCAGGACAGGTATGAAAGAGGAATATGTCCGAGGTAATGAAGCCAAAGAAAACCCTCAAATACAAACAGGAGGCTCTTTTAAACGGTTTTAACATGTAGTTTCTGCACTTTAAAATAGTCCCTAATCAAAAGCATAAACATTTAGCTTACAGAGTAAATACAAATTGGTAGTAAACATTTAGAAAAAAAGAAGTTAACCTCATTCAACTCATTAAAAAAATGAGAGAAATTTTTATTCGTTAAATTGTAGTATGATGATTTGAAACATAGCATTCTCATATTTTATATTAAGAGCTTGTATTAGTAAAATGTAAACCCTTAAAAGTATCACACTTTTTTCCAGTAATTCATCCTCTGGGAATTTTTCCAAAGGAAATAAAGTAGCAACAAAGCCTTACACCTAAACATTTGTGGCTAAAGACATACTATAGCCTCATTGTGATGTTTTCAATAATACAGAGAAAGTTTTATTGTAACGCCCTACATGACATATTTTCATGTCATTTATATTCACTGTGTATACTATTATGTATTTGCCATCTATTCAATATACCTAACTTGTATTAAGTGTGTTTACATATCTAATAATATGTCTTAGGAACTAGGGATAAAATAGTGAGCAAATAAAAAAAGTTGTTCTTGACCTCACTAAACCTAAAGACTAAGAAAAAATAGAATGCAGAATTGTACATATGTACTAAATTTTATAAGAATGTATAAACTAGAGATTGAAGAAAACAAAAATGTTTAAAAGGCACCTCTGGATATTAAAATTTTAGAATATTATTTTTTTCTCAATTTTCTGTACTTAAAGTTTCTCAGAGTCTCTGTAGATTTACGTATCAGAGTGAAATGTTCACTTTCTCTTTCACAGTAGTAAGTCTGTAGTTTATCCGTTTGCTGGCCATCCTCCAGTATGCTGATAGAATTAATGCTAAAAATTTAATAGCTCAATGAGAAAACTAACTCACTTGCTATTTGCCCAACTACTCCTTTATTCATCCCTGAACATTTATAAAAGTACCTATTAGGCACTTTTGAAGGTCGAAATACTTTTAAGGAGTTATAGTCAGTTTGTACCAATAGAAACTCCTCTCTTAAGTGTTGAAAATGCAAGGTGAATAGGATTCAGTCTCATATTCTAAATTACTTAGAATTCAGCCTTCTTGAAAACCATATGCTAAAATTCACAATGGGCACTGGAAATAGCAATGATACAAAGAAAGAGGGAGAAAAGGAAGAGGAGGATGAGGAGAAAGTATAGAAAAAAAGGACAGGAGGTGGAGATGAGGAAGAGCTTTGTTTTGTTTTTAAATTTGACATCTTTGGGGAAAGCTGCATCCTGTTGTATTAAGCTCTTTGGAGTAGGTTAATATGACTTTTTTGTCTCTGAAGGCTCATATTAATGTAATTGTTGAAGAAAAGAACAGGATACTCACATAGGAAGATTACTCATTTTACCTCCATTTCCCTCCATTAAACGAACCTGTATCTCTCCCTGAAAAAAAACTGAGGCTTTGAAATCTCTAGGGATATTAAAGAATACAAACACAAACATATTCAGGTTCCATAAGAACATGGAAGTTGACCTGACTCTTACTGATAGAATTGCAGGAATATTTTAAATAATTCTGTGCTCTGAGGTAGACAAGGAATCCCAGTTTGCCCTCAAGACTGTTTGAAATTCGTTGGTGTTTAGTAGGGCCAAATTCAATACGATGTTCACTGCTGAGGTAATCTTCATACACGGGCACTCATAAACTAGGACAGCAGTTTAAAATAGACGGTAATTTCATTCCCACAGGCACTATGTATTGATGTCTAGAGAAATTTTTGGTTGCCACAACTGGGAAGGTGCTCTTGACATCCCATAGGTACAGATCAGGAATGCCACTGACTGTCCTGCAATGCACAGGACAGCCCAAAAAGCAAAGAATGATCCTGCCCCAAACAGCCACAGTGCTGAGATTAAGAAAAACTGTCCCATGAATATATGCGGGGTTTCTGAGCAGAACCAGTTCCCATATCTTTGGTTTTCTTATGCATTCTCTGAGAAAGCTATTTTCTGCTTTCCACCTCCCTCTGTACAATAACCCCACTTCCATTCCACAAAAGAAAGACTGAATGCTCACTCGTTTAGAATCATCCTATGAGCACGGTTCCCAAAATAGGAAAACACCCATTGCACTAAGGAAGAAGCCATCTGAAATATTGATTTTGATGCTGAGAAAATGAGTAACTTTAATAAGGAACAAAGCATTTCATTTACAAATCAGGTAGTTTCTCTACTTTACTTCAAACAAAATTGAAGCAAGTCTTGTTCTAGGGTAAAAAATTTACCTCAAAATTTACTCAATATATTTAATCAGATAGCTGAATTTGAGAAAGAAAAGGAAATAAGCCAAAAAATTAATATGCCAAGGAAATTTGTACCACAATATTAAGTTTTAGTGTATTTTAATCATTGCAGTCTGATGCAGAAATATCTATTTCTAAAATTATTTATAGGGATTACAGAAAGTTTTTCTCAAATTTTGTTTGTGTTGGTTGTAGGTCGCCCTGTCACAAGTTGAGTTTTAGGCTTTTCATGGGTATGTCTATGTACAGTATATTTCTCACTCTGATAACTTAAATTTCTTTACTTAAAGGTAATTCTCTGAAAACATTGCTTTGTTTTATTATGGTGTTTGAGAATTTCTGGGCTCATTTTATCTTTCTGTTTGAAAAAAATTAAATTTTTGCATTAAAAAATAGATTTTTGATGGCAGACTACTACCTGACACAAGGCATGTACTTCAGAAGGAGTTTAAAGAAGTAAGCTTGATTGCTATAGAAAAATTAGTTGTACTTTCCTCTACATATTTACAAAAATAAGCTTTAAAATACTTACATTTCCAAAAAAAAAAAAAAAGAATAGAATAGAATAGTAGTAAATAAAAGTCAAACATAGCTACAGAATTAAATGGAGAAAAAAGCCCCATCTGACCTAAAAGATGAATTTCTTTTAAATATTTATTTTCATGCTTAGTAAATAGAAAATTTGTGTCATGTTGTCAATTGTATCTAGGGCTAATGATAACAGCTCATTCCAGAAGAAATTTTACCTCAGAACCTATGTTCACAGGGGAAAAATATTAAGTTTAATGCATATTTTTGTTGCAGAGAAATATAACCTGGTGATTATTATTATTATTATTATTATTTATTATTATTATTTCAAACATGACATCTTGACATTAGAGTAAAACTCTGCAGTGGAATTGAAATGAAAGTATAAATTCCAGGAGAAAAGTAGGTACTGTAAAAATTTCTGTTAAAGAGCCTGTTAATGCATTTTTCTTTTCAAATGTATGATATACATATCAAAACATTTTGAGATTTAGATTCCACTGACATATTTACAGAACAATTCACTAAAATACAAACTCTAAAATGCCTCAAAAATTATATCCTTTGGAGTGATAATGTGTATACTGCAAAGTCTGCTTTTACATTAGTTCAGGGATGAAGGACAGTGTCCTAGGACCCATGTCCCTCTTCAGGATGGTCTGCCGTGCTTTCTGAGGTATATATCAACCTGATACCCTGTTTAGGAACTGCAATAGCTGAGTATGTGGCAACAACGATTTCAAACTGAATGATAACCCACTCTCCATTAACTCTTCTTAGCTGACCATGCATGTTCCTATTGGAGAGGCTGTAGACAATGAACACCTGTTTATTTTCATTCAGGAGTTTAAAGTACCTGTTCTCTGAAGAAGTTGAAAATGACTACAAACTTCAAAACCAGGAGGCATGGGACTGAAACGATATTCTCCTCGAAAAGGGAGGTACTTCAGTACACCCCATTAACCCAGCTATCTGAGAACTTGTTCCATAAAGCCCCAGGGAATAAATATTTTAGACTTGTGGCCCCGGTGGTTTCTGTCGCTGTGATTGTGGCACAAACTGTCAGCAATGCACAGAATCGGTCACATCAACGTGTAAATGAATGTTTATGACTGTGTTCGAATAAAATTTTCTTTAAAAAAAACAAAGGTTGATGGGCTAGATTTAAGTGGCTAGTAGTTTGCTGACCCAAACACTCAACTGTCCCCTAGGACAGAACATGACAGGACAGGACATACGTCTTAATGAATTTAGTATTCTCATCACCTGGCACAATACCTGATTTTCAATAAATGGATAAATAAGTGAAAGTATTCAAGCCTTAAGAGGGTAAGTATATATTAAAAATATGCTGAAATATAATGAATGATAGGGAGAGAAGGACTATAAACTTAATAGAACCTAGATGTTCGGCAAAGAGTGGTATCTCCAGAAGTCTAAGGCAGCATAGCCACAGGCAATGGAATAAACAGCAGTACAGTATATTATTTATACACATTCTTTGTATTGGATAATTAATTAATACTTAAGTATAACATCTATTTGTCTTTATTGTATTTTGAACCCCTTGAGATCAGAAATCTTTGAATCTCTAAATACGAATCTATAGTTTATCTGTAACAGGTAATTGAAATTTCACATTAATTATGGATAAGAAAAGTTAGATTTTTAAAAGTAGCCAATTACTTACCAATTAGCAAATATTTGCCATATCTAGCATACTACATATGTTAAACAAATAAATAATACTCTATAGCACTTATGATGTGTTGTGTTCTGATTTAATTCCTAACAATCAATTTAGTTAATTCTTACAACAAATATGTGGTAAACGGGGGTTGGTCTTTTCTGATAGATGAGAAGACTGAGATACTGAAAGGTCAGGTAATTTGTCTAAAGTCGCACATCTAGTAAATCCAGATAGGACTTCAGACCCACATGCCCATTCTCCAGAACATGTGTTCTTATCCATTGCAAAGTACCGTCAGCTTTTTTGATAAACAAATCCCTGAATTTGTGTACTCAGAATACGTGAAGAGGCTTCAAAATGATGGATGTGAATAGTTAACGAAAAGTACAAAACAATGCTGTATAATATTGCCAAATGACACCTGTAAGCCATGAGCGCTAGGTGAGTTCAGAAAGGAGGTCAATATTAACAGTGATTAGAAAGAATGTCATGGGAAGCCACTCTGACCTTCCAATTGTGTTGAATTTTTTTGGCAAGGATTCATGGAGAAACTTTTAAAGTGGAAGAACAGAGTAAAGTATATGGAGTGTGTGTGTGTTTGTGTGTGTGTGTATTCACAAGCACGCATCCCTAAAGGAAACAAATCATGAGACTAACTAGCCTTTATTCCATCCGCACCACGTGGCAGATGCTGCCCTGGGTTCTTGCCCTCCAGGGAGGTGACTTGGAATCCTGAGCACTGAAGTGAAGCAATCCTGGGGTTCCAATCCCTTCTACTAAGCCCCCAAATTTTTGTAAAATACAGATAAATAATGTCCTGCATCCTAGGTTCACTGTAACAGTTAAGTCAAATGAGACAATATTTTAAAGTGCTTAGTCTAGTGCCTGACATTTAGCCCTCCTTAAGTGGTTTACTATCGTTCCTGAATTTGTATGGTCAGACTCAAAATAGATGAAGTGTTTCTATCTGCGTGTTGCCCATGAGAAAGCTGCAGCTCCAGAGCCACAGACTAAAGTTTATAATGTATGGATCATTTTTCAACTCCATAGGTTTCTCAGGGAGCTCTCATTTGCAAGTAGAGACCTGATTAGATAAAGAATTGAGAGGTGCTAAACAATCGAAATAGGAGTTTTGCTGCATTGAGATTCATTGAGAATGTTAGGGGCCGTGTTGGAATTTTTGATTTAAAAAAAAAGAAATATATGATTGTTCCTATGTATAAAATTTGCTTCTTGGGCCGGTGAGATAGCTCAGCGGCATAAGCGCCTGCCTGGCAAGCGCAAGGTCCTGAGTTCGACTCCCGGAACCCACATACGAGAAAAGGGCCGGTGATATCGCTCAGCAGCACAGGCGCCTGCTGGCACGTGAGGTCCTGAGTTCGACCCCCGGTACCTACAAAAAAAAAAAAATTTGCTTCTTGAAGCTTTAGGACTCACTGGATCTAAGAGAGGAGTCAAGCAAAGGGCAGAAGGAAGGCCTGGAGCCCGGATGTGCACACAGTGTCAGCAAGCCTAGTGCCACCCCTCACACCTCCGACCCCTGTCTTATGGGAAGTATTTCCACTCCACCCAGCAGTTCTGAACATACCTGACACTGGACTTCAGCCTGGTGTTTTTTTTATTTCTTAGATTTATTTACATTTATTTACCCCTATCTAGCTGCAAATAAAATTCCAGATATAACATTTACAAAATGTAAGTTGCAGTATTTCTCCACATACTATCTCACTGAATATTAAATCCATTGTGTTTTGTTTCATAACTATAAAACACTGATTTGTTCTTTAGGGGGTGATTTATAAAGGAATTCTCCACTTTGTACGTGGGAGATATCTAATATTTTGTTTTACCATGTTTACATGCAAATTTTGAAGATCCTCCAATAATCTAAAATAGTCCAATTTTTCTTCTTTTTCCTAATAAAAATATGTTTTATGTTAGAAAAACTCAAAATTTCATCTATTTTCAAATATACACATACGAATTGCATATACCAACTTATTCTTATAATTTATTGTGTGTGTGTGTGAGTGTGAGTGCGCAGGTATGAAACCCTTGCTAAGCGGGCATTCTACCACTAAGCTATATCCCCAGTCCATATCCACATAATTTTGGTGGTGTTTTCTGTTGTAATGGAAGGTACCAACATCAGAAAGCAACCCAGCCTTGTGGTCTAATTAAATACAAATCAGCTCAGTAGGCAAAGCAGTATGGTTGTGTGGTAAAGATATTCGCACCTTGTTAGTGGTGAAAAACCTGCTTTTTCAAGCAGATCCTATTTCTGAACATGAAGTTTTATATAGATAAGAGCGCTAATGTTTGAGAGGCATTTGATGAACTTACATTTGTATCCATAAAAAAAGTGTTTCCTTACTAGACATTTTTTAATTAAAATAAAAGCTAGCCCCATTACTCTTCAAAACAGTTAATGGTTTCCCAAAAACCATGATTTTACCTTTTAGGACTCAATTTCTAGAAAAATAGAAATTCATATTTAAAATGCCATTATAAGCGATTTTGTGAAAAATCATATAAACGTGTAGTGCTGTATAAATAAAAATGAGTTATAAGATCCAGGGTCCCCTGGGATTTGATCTAAAGTTCTTCTTATCCTCATCATAGCTAATTCATATTGAACATTTACCACTCAAAAGACTATGGTGTGTATCTTATATGAATTACATCAGTTAGTTACCAAAATAAAACCTTGAAATTGGTAGTATTTCAACCCAATTAACAGATGAAGAAAATGAAGCACAGAGATGGAAAGTAACTTGAACAAGGTCGCCCAGGTAGCAGTTGGAGGAAGAGATTCTAATCCAGCTATTTCAGAGCTGGATGCTGCAAACCGACTTTCTCCTCTTGGTCTCTCTTGTCTTTCTCAGAGCCCCTTCCAGGGTACCTAACATCCAAAGGCCTCCCTGACTCTAGCCAAGCCACTGCTACACAAATGGGCTGGAAAACTGCTCTTGTTCACCCTTCTCTATAAGTCATGCGTAGCATTAAGACTTCTCTCTTCTGCAACACTAACTGGACACCTAGAACGATAGGGTGAGCATCTATCTATTTATATGCATTTTAAAAATTACCACCAATGACCATACTCTGTCCCTATTCCTCTTTTTCTTCCCCATTCCTGAGGGAACCTGTCCTAATTTGAGACTGTGGAGCTCCAACTCAAAGGCCGGCAGTATCCGGCACCATGGTATCTTGCTGTCTCACCAAAGACAGACGGCTAGAATTCAGTAGACGGAGTTCTAGGATTTAAATCAGGAGACATTTTGCTCGCCATAATTGTGTACCCTGAGCGAGTCACCTCTTTGCCCCCACCTCCTCATTTTAATGAAAGTATGGAATGAAATTATCTCCAAGATCCCTGATGGATTTCAAAGTCCATAGGTCCATGCCCTTAAGGATTACCTTGTTTCCAGGATTGGTTTTCAGGGCTTTTTTGTTTTTGTTTTCAGTACTTGGGATTGAACTTCCGGGTCTTTGCACTGAGCTACATATTCAACACTTCGTAAAATTTTTGATACAGGGTCTCCCTAAGTCACTAAATTACCCAGGCTAAACTCAAACTTGCAATCCTCTCGCCTCAGTCTCCCAGAGTCCTGGGATTACAGGCTTGAGCCACCACGCCCTGCTGTTTTAATTTTTGAGGAAACAGGCTTTTATCGACTATGTAACTTGTCCAAAACTAAACAGGTATGAGGTATGCACACTAGAATTCCGCCTCAGGACCACATTATTGCAAAATCCTGAGCTGGTGTGTCCTTTGTGATTCGAAAATCGAACAGATCTCTCCCCTTAATGATGCCTGCTCTTTGCCTTGTTGGAATAAGGTCCCATAATCTCATAATACACCAGTGTGCATCAGAACTACAGTAAGGTAAGGGCCACGAATACCAAAAGAAGAATCTGATTGCTTGAATACCATCGTTAAGCGGGTCCCACAGTGAAATTTAAGGTTAATGGCACTCACAACCTGGTGAGTGCACCAAACCCTTTCACAGGATGGATTTGTGAGGGGATGAAAGCAGAAAGACCAGAGGCCTGAAAACTTTCCAGTTTCTCTTGGCAAAGCAGAGGTGCAGCGAACACAGGAACTTTCTGCTGATTTAAGATAAATATCTAACGGGCTGCATGGTTCTGCGGAGGGCCCATTGGTGGGCGGTGTGTGCGTGCGCATGCAGGAGGCCTTTGGAGAAGCCAGGGTGGGTAGCTTGTGCTGGAGAGGGGGGAATTCAATGAAGGGAGACACTTTAGCCTCTCCTTCAAGTATATCTCCCTCATGAGTACATTTACTTCCATCACAATGGACTAGAAGAGATCCTTGCTCAGTGGTGCAGAACCCTTGAGACCTAATTTAGCTTTTATAGGAAAATCAAGAAGAGAGAGACGGCACAAGAGCAAGAGGAACAGAACAAAGATATGAGTTTGTACAGGGAATATTGATACTTGTGGGCTGCTTCTGTAACTCTTTTAAAAGAAATTTTCTAAGTAAATGCTGACTTAGACTTTTCCGTTAGTGGAAGGCTGAGCTCCTCCCGCCACACAATGCCGAGTCCGAATCCTCTTCACAATTCCCGCCCGACAGCCTGCTTTCTCGGAGGCTCGGGTTCATTGGTTTTTATACCATGAAGGTCAGGAAGCATTTAGGAGAAATACATTTTCTCTTTTAATTTCTTAAATGTGTCCTCCCAAGGATGTCCAGAAATAGGAAAGTTACATAAATGCAAATTAAAAACATGCCCAACGTGCTGAGGCCTCAGGTCTGCTCGATCATTTATTATTCACATTTCACAGCAATTTCAAGAACATCACCACATGCTTTGTTCACTGCATATCAATTAAAAATACCTCTGAGAAGCAGGTGCAATCATGCGCTATTTGTTCTTCTTGAAAAGTGAAAGGTCCAATTTTTGCTAGCTGCTACTCCTAGCACATAGACGGTTGGAGAGAGAAAGGAGGGGGGAAAGGCTTGCCCTTAAGAATTTCACAGATGATGAAGAAAGACATTCTTTCCAATGCCGTTAAAAAAAAAAAAAATTCCATGGCTTTACTAGGCAATCAGTTGGAAGGATAAGACCAGCACCTAGATATTCTTATTCTTCCTCATGTGTTGCAGCCACAAAGTCTAATAAATTGTCATTCACAAGCAATTTTGCCACACAAATATAAAGTTGCTAATGCAAAGAGTTCAAATTACTCCTGTGGATGGCTGTAGCAGTGTAATAGTGGAAGGCAGACTGACTTTAAAAAAAAAAAAAAAAAAAAAAAAAAACTTTGAAAACATTGAGCTTTGAAATCAGGTGTTTTTCTGCCCTACTTACATTCTAAGTCCAGTGGGATCTGTTACCTGAGTCTTAATTTCCTCTCCTGTCCAGTAGGAGGATGGGACCTACATTATTGGATAGGTACAAAAAATTAAATAAGGCAATAACTACCAAATCTAGCAGGTCCTTAACTGGTTGCATTATTAGCTGAAAGACAGCAATGATATATAATATTTGCATTTTTAAAAGTTGGCCTCAATGGGCCGGTGAAATGGCTCAGCGGCTTAAGTGCCTGCCAGGCAAGCGCGAGGGCCCGAGTTCCACTCCCGGAACCCACGCACGAAAAAGGGGCCGGTGATATCGCTCAGCGGCACGGGCGCCTGCTGGCGCACAAGGTCCTGAGGTCGACCCCCCGGTACCCACAAAAAAAAAAAAAAAAGTTGGCCTCAAAACGATCAAGATACTTTATATGCATGGACCAAGTCCCCAAAATGAGCATCACTATTCTGTATTACAACCATACAATATGTTTTTCTAAAAAACTTGGCTTCAAACAGTTACATTGCACTTAATATGTCATTCATACTGCTGGGTTGGCTTTCTTTTTGCACACTGTGAGCCTGCCTGTAATTCTGTAGATCTTGCATCTTGCCCGATAACAAGTTGAATCATTATCACTAATATTAGAATCTTTCACATCCCTGTAGTCTATTTAACAATCTACAGCTCTGCATCACTATAGGCCTCTTAGAGATGACAACAAAATAAATGGTAAAATGCTGTGATAAGAAAGACTAATTAACTAGGTCAAAGTATTAAATTGAGGCAATGATCCTTATGCAGCAAACCCTATATTTAATTTATTAGGCAACTGAATGCTAATTGGTATTCTGTACCAGGTAGAAAAATACAGAGGCATCATACCTTCCCAACTTTAAAATCCTGCCAAAAACTAAAACTTGATTGTACCACTGCATTAATCACCAACCTTGAACTGAAACTCTTGTTTTTATTCAGGGACGATGATTTATTCAAAATAGTGTTTCACTTGAGGGTCTAATCACAAGCCCAAGATCATTCAGATGGTGAAGTCCAGCTGTAACAACAGGATTATCCAGGAAAAGAATCGCATGTATATGGAATCCCTTAAAAGTTTTCCACAACAGATCTAGGGGTGATAAACCATGCAAACTCATTCTATAATTAACTAAAGTGTTCCTTTTCCTTTATCATAATCAAGATGGATTGGCCTATGGCTTTTAGTTGGCTAAAGCAGTGGGCCATAGTTTACTCTGCTGTATAAAATTAAATTCAGATTTTAAAATCTGACCAAAAACAGATTCCAAACACATACACCAATGGATCTTTTTCAAAACTTTAAAGAAATCTTCACAACAAATAATGTAACATAACTTCTCCATAGCAATTGTTGAAAATCTGATGGTTATGTCATTTAGATAATCAGAGAAACAGGTTCCTACAGTTTATCTCTAGTGCTGATTACTACAATGCTGATTTTTTTTTTTTACAATTTTATCCCTATCAGCCAATACAGTAGCTGACACCATGAGAATATGTTGAAAGAATGCACCAAGAAAATGGAACCATACTTTATCTCCCAATCTGTAATAATTTGGAAGCACAGTTAACTTCCTTGGGGTCGTTTAGTACAAAATTATGCGCACTGGTGAAGCAACGTTCTTCCAATCCTCCAGTCTTCCACAGACATGCTCCATGGTATTATCTCCTAATTCTCCCAGTTTCTGATCTTGATGGCAAGAGACTTAGGTGCTGCTTTTCTCTGATGTTTGCTTTCTATGTGATACCTTTGATACATTTAATACAAAATTATTGGTCAGTCACATAATACCTTTTCACAACAGAGAAGAATATGAACAAATGGATAGAGGGATGGGTAGGTGGATAGATGGTTGGATGGATGGACAGATTAGGTAACATTCTTCAGAAAACATTTATGATTACCAAATTTTAGCAGGAAATTTAATAAATCTACTGAACTTTAGCTTACCTTAAATTTTAATTTTACATTTTCAGCTGTCCAAAAAATCGACCATTTCTGGACAACTGGATTTGCTGAACTTATTGATTTCTTTTAAGCGTGTTGAAAAGTGGCCATCACTTGATTAATGTAATAGGACTAAGGGTTTTTATATACAAAATCACAGACATCAAAATTTCACAAGCACTAGAAAAATGGAATGTAGAATTCATCTTCTCGTCAAGAAATACTAAAATTATTCTATACAGTGATTTTACTACATTGTTTTCTGAATTATCTCTGTGAAGGTCAAATAAAGGCCAAGGAATTGACTTCACATTATTAACCCAAGAGTTGATTACACACTGGAAATATGGCAGTGTCTGTGTGTTGACCTCATTAAGGATAAAGCTTAATTCTATGATTTTGCTAAAATAAATCATTCATGATGCTATGTATTGTCTGTCACTTTTCCCCTAGAGGATAGTAGTTGATATTCAGTTCAGTTACAAAAAAAAAAAAAAAAAAAAAAAAAAAAAGGAGTAGCCTAAATCAGAATCCATGTAGGTAATTTTTCACAAGGAACAACCTGTAAGCTGAAGTCATTCTTGGCTCACCACCATACCCAGATAATAAACTAAAGAATGGAAGGAAGTGCTTTGATGAATAGAAGCATCACTGTAAGTCACTGTTAACCTAGAGATAGAAGCAGAATGTAAAATACACATGAGGGCCTCTTTTCTAGCTCTATTAATCCTTATATACCCTAACACAGCATCGTGATTTACAGGGTAAAGATGGTGCCATTTGAGTTTAGGTGCTTAACAAGCAGTGAACATTAGATAGATTTTTTTTTCTAGATTTGACTCTGGTGGTTAGCTGTTGATTCTCAAGTTTTCTTTTCTATAAGTCTTTGCTGAATGTACATTCTCTTACAAATTTGTGTCTTTTTATTTCCTGTCATTTCTCAGTTTTCCAGCATCTCATGGCCCTCCATCTTGGGATGGATTCATTTTCTCTCCTGTTTTGCTATATTACTTCTATCTCTTCTTTTTATCTTTTGTTCATTTTATCTCACTAGTCTTTTAATTTTTTACCTGTTTATTTTGAGAGTTTGCTTAACCCCGTTCTGCTCTCCCTTCTTTAATCTGTCCATTTTCATTCTTTCATTTAAACTTCTCTACCTTTGGCAAAAGTTTATCAAAACTGCCATTGGGTGAAGGAAGAGAAGAACAAAATTTCTTTCTTATACCTTCCTAAACTGGGTCAGATGCAAAGCACAAGTAGGTATTTATAGGCTATGGGTCTGGTTTAAAGGTTTGTTTGTCCCAAATCTATGTTGTTTTATATATATGTATAAACATTTCACAACTAGAGGACTCCAGCTAGAGCTTTCAAAATAAAATTGTTGACCTGATTGTTGGTGTCCCATAACAAGAATGCAAATAGAAAAAATAACCTGTGATGTAGACTGCTCATTCAAAAACTTTTAATATTTAATTCTCTTAACAAGGATGAGTAATCTCTGAATCTCATCTACTCTTTGAATCATCCTTGTAGAATCAGTATGAACTGTGCCTTATTTTGATGAATCAATTATGCAGCTAAGGCTGTTTGGTCTTATGCTTAGTCTCTACTTCCTGAGTGGTGAAATGCTCTTGATACAGTTCAATGGCACTTCATGCCAGAGTTTTAAATTTGCAGCATGGAAGTTACTGTCATGGTTTCATTTATTATTATAAAAACCATATTTTTTTAGAAAATATTATTTTGCAAGACCTGTGCTATTTTTGAGGGAGAAAAGAATAAAAATCTAATCATATACAGAAAACCAATGATATTACCAACCCATAAGGCCAGTACAGTGTGAGACATGGGCTGGGGCTTCACACTGGGCGCTCGAAGGTCACAGGAGAGGGAACGTAGTCCCCTTTGGGTGGCAGATAAAGAGAAGTGTGCAGAAAGACCTGAACAAATGGAGGACTCTTCAGAGTAAGCAACCAGTAAGGTCAATCTAAGCAACAGCCATGTCTGAAAGTGGTTCACTTTTTATTAGACGTGATGGCTAATGAAATCAGAAGAAAAAACACTTGTTATAAGATTGATACTGCAGTTGTATCATCATGATCTAAATACTGCTTTAAGAAATTTTGAATGAAATATGAAGGTCTTGACTTCAGCTGAAAAGCTCTTTAACTTTATTTTTTATGACCTTTTCATTTCTTTCATATAAAATGAGCTGTTGGTTTAAAGACATGCAGGAAAATGTTCTGCTAATTTATAGAAAATAATGTTTAATGTTTATCCTGGTTTTTTTTTTTCCCCAAACTACTCCTATGGTCTCTTCTCTATTTCCATAGTGCAAATACTTTTCTACAAGCACTATTGACTCTTCCCTTGCCTGGTAATCAAAGCTTAGATCAACTACCATAACTCAAACATAAAGTACCAAATTTAAAAATTTTTAATGTTTGTCTTTCTTTTATATTCAACAATGAAGAAGAAAAATGAATGATAACATTGCATAGCCTGCAAAAATCATATTTTGAAATCAACTATCAAAGAGTCAAATAATTTTCTTTAAACTTTAAAAAATATTTTGTAAAATGTATCTTTGTTAGAAATTATTGAATGCCTAGCATTCTAGTAATCTAACAAGGAAAACCCTTAGGAAAAGAAATTATTATTTTCACCTTGGTTTTGCTGTAGTAGGAAGCTAAGGGTATACAATGTACTTGAAATTACTCATTAAATTATATTTACTTTACTTAATGCTAAGCCCATTTAGTGATCTACATCCCTAATGCCAATAAATAACCACAAAAGATTAACCCAAGCTCTATAATCTTTAGGTCAAAAATAATAATATTAAATTCCTGAAAGTCAGAAAATAAGCAAAATTTCCTTTTGTCATTGAAGAGAGAAAGAACCGTGTGTTTATGTGCCATAATCCCTATTGCAAACTATTAATTCCTTTGTAACTAAAACACAGAAGTTATAAAAGCTGGAAGTTGTACTGATTTTTCATTACCAACTAGAGACTTAAATGCCATGTAAAATGGATTCTGTCAAGGCTAGGAGAAGTCATCTTTCCAAGATCCTTTCTTAAAAATCACTAGGAAACCAAAGAATTGTACAGTCTAATTAATAAAGTTAAGCAATAGGGTGGTAGAACTTTACTTTTCTACTTTTCTAAAGAAAGCTGGAGATTTAGCTTTATACTCTGCCAAATAATTTCGTTTCCCATCTTGCATTTCACATTTTATTAAACCAGCCAGAGCTTCCTTGCTGGATCCCTCTTAAAATGACAAGAGGATTCTGTGCCCACAAGTTAGAATTTTCACTCTACAAATCCAGTAATTCTGAGTGTATGTGGAAAAGCAGACTTAAGATCAGATGCTTCCAAGGGAAGATGAGTAAATTAAACAATATGCATTTTCACTTTTTATAATAAGTGCAGAATTCTATTGTTTTTGTTTCCCATCCTCATTTCCAGCCACACCGGAAGGATGTTAACCACCTACTTCCTGAAATCCCCCAACTAACTCAGAATCTCTCTCTCTTCTAAAGTATCCCAGGTGAGTCAAGCTTGGTGGTACACACCTTTAATTCCAACCTGGGCTACATATTAAATTCAAGGCCAGCCTGGACAGATCCTGTCTCAAAAACTACCAAAACAGTAAATCATAACCCAGGTGATTCTAACATTAAACCTGCACTGAGAGACATTGAGAAAAAAAATGCAAACTTGCTATAGTCAATCCTAAGCTTTTTAAAGTAAAGGGGAAAGACTACGATATAGTAACATTAAGAAAAAGTAGTCTCCTCATATGAATTTACTTTTCAACTTCTTCACATATGCTTATTTTCCCAGTAAGAAAACCATCAGAACTTCAAAAATCTGACCTAATTTGTAATCACTTAAGTTTTGTTCATCCCCTGGCTGACATCATCAGCACCATCAGGAAAATTATTTAAAAAGTAAATCAAAGCTCTAATAGATGGACCCTAAAATTTAATAAATACCCACTTTAACAAAAACTTCAAAATTATTCTTACGATGAAGGTTGAGATTCATTACTCTGGTGAAAACACATGCTTTCCCCTTAGAAAAACAAAGGCTTGCATTTAACTTTACAGTTCAAGCAACCTATGGGAAAAAGCCCAAAAAACTTATCCAGATTCTAGTGCACAGGTGGTGACGGTAAGCCTGGTGGGACGCTCCTGTTCCGGGCTCTGCTCAAAGCTGCTTTGCAGATCGAGGATGCCACAATCAGCAGGTTCATCTTCCCCGGACTCATGAACAACAAAGCGGAATGCAAGGTAGAATGCACTTCTCACCAAGAATACGTGAGCAAAATTAGTCTCAACCATGATCGTATTATGTTCGTTTCCAAGTTATTTGAAAATAGAGGAAATAAAGGCCAAGAAATTGAGTTCATATTATTACCCAGTTTGTCGGCCTTTCTCATAGTATTTCAAACTACTGACGGTGTGTGTAAGAAAGCCAATACAAACTTCCTGTCAACTACCAAAATGGAAAGTCTATGCCAAAATTTGAGGAAAATGCATTTTCTTAGACTCACAATGAACCATGGTTGGTGTCATGGTGCCATGATTTCTGGAATGAAAGACCCTCCTGGCTGATTAGAAGAAAAATATGCTTTTACATATGGGAAAATATGCATTTTACAAATTTTTGCTTAAAAATAAAATAGTAAACAATAAAGAGAGTTGGGCTCTATCATTGGAAATGCTCAAAGAGCTCGGCAAGGTTGTCTTTCAAGGCAGTTTGCAAACATAAGCTTCTTTGACTGGAAGGTGGGAATTAAAGATCTAAATTCCATCCTGTGCTAACTTTCTATTTCAATATATTTTCAGCTACTCAAAACAGACAATTTGGTCAAACTGTCCTAATTAATTAAAAGTAGCCATAAATCTCATGAGAATTTGGACTTAACATATGAGCATGGGCAGTGGACCATTATTAGTTACTAGTAATGCATCTTTCATTGTGAAAGGACTTTGCTTATTATTAAAATTTTAAATTAAAAACTTACTCTTAGACATTTTCTTAGGTAGGATGTGAGGAGAAACTTTAATTATCATCCTCTCCTATAGAAAACAAGATGCACAATTATGACTTATACATTATTTTCGTATTTACTAAACATCTATTACGTGTCAGTCAGTGCTTCAAAGTCCAGGAATGTATCTTTGACAAAAGAGATTAAAAAAAAAAATCCTAGCCTAATGAAACCTACATTCCAAGAAGAAATACAGGCAATAATAAGAAAATAATTGAAAAGCAAAACTAGAGGTGTTTGTAATGGGGGCACAAAGAAACACAAAGCCAGGAAATGGCTAGAATCCCAGCATGATAAGACATTGTGTGGAATTACTATTTTTCACTCATACAACCACATTTAGTGGTTTAGAATTAACAGGCTCAGTGTCATTTGCTCAAACCCATGATTTTTCAGAACGGAGAACAGTTCACGTTTTGTCCAAGATTACCACGGCATGAGTTCAAGTTCATTCCCACGTGAGTAGTGCTCTTTACCTTGTATCATATGTGGCTCTCAGATTCAAATCCATTTGCCTACAAACAAATTCAGTTCATTCTTCCAGACGTCTCTCTGTAGCTCACCAGTAGCGTGTTTATAGGATAGCAGGCTGACTGCATGCACTTGGAGATAGATAGATGGCTGTTAGCACTGTTCTGGGAGTGATGACATAATTCCACGTGATTTCCAAATAAGGTTTCAGAGCTACCCTTCCAAGACAGAGCTCTATGTAGACTATCAACAGATGACCATAAATATAGTTTGCTATAATGTATTTTAAAATTATCTCTGTGCTTTTAAAAGAAACGCCAAGTCTGTCACTTCCGTTTCCCTAAACTTCAGTGACATAAAAGCTGAAAAGACCATTTTGTCTATGGGGGTAAGAAACAGGGATGCCTTGAAGGAAGAAGAGCAAGAAATTATCCAACTTGAGTAAAACTGCAATTTACATAAAGGGAGTGGGGGGTTCTTAGAGCCCAAGTGTTGAAACACTTTTAAAGTGCAGCTATTACTAGAAGTAACTGTGAAAATACTACTTTCCTAGCACAGCTGCTCCCTTCATATTTGGTTTACTGAAAAAAGAAAATGTTTATTATGCTTAGCACTACAAGCCTGAGGCATCAACGTCTCGAGTGTCTCCTAATCTCTCCAGCACAGCCGCCAGTCCTGCTGCAGCCCTGAACATTTAAACGCCTCCGTCAGTGCACCAGGCCGAAGTCCTGTTACCCTTTCCTCCTGTAAACTGCAAACAAATGAGGGAAAGACAGAGACGGACTCGGGGTGCACAGAAAGTCTTTTTTACACTGTAATCGTGACTATAATTAGGTTTTTGCTACCATTTAGGGATAACCTGACAAGTATTTCTTTTGAAAGTAATGCCTTTTTCTTTTGTAATAGTACTGAAATTATTTTCTCCTTTGGCTGTAATTTGGCAGGAGCATTTATGAAAGAGCTATTAGGTGCTAGTTCTGTTTCCTTTGTTTTAGGTCTTGTGGCACAGTGGGTGGAAAGTGACCAATATTTGTGTGTCTACTCTGTCCTTAAGAGTTTTACATTTGTTTTCTCATTTAATCTTCACAACAATTCCGTGAAGTGAATACTATTATTTTTTAGTCCAAGTAGATTATTTGTATTTGTATTTGTATTAGATTACAGTAAGGATTAAATAGTGAATACCACAGGGGTGGATACATTAGTAAACCCTAAATAATTGGTAGCAATTATAATCAACAAAGCATCATATTTCTTTTTCTTTTCACATTTACGTATAAGTCTTGTCCCACAAGCACTGACAAAATGTAAGGCAATGCTACAAAGTTGACACACATATATAAAACATGTCTTCATGCTCTAAAAAAGTAGTCCATTAAAAAAATAGAAAAAAATCTAAATATATAGCATTATTCTTACCATAACATTTACACTTACGTACTATTATTAATGCCATGTTTTAGATAAGAAATTGAGGCTAAGAAAGTCAAGTAACACTCCTCCAGTTCCATATTTAGTGAATGGTGGAGCTAGTTTTCCAAACCAGCAGGATTCAAATTCATTTAACTTCTTTCAACAAAATGTCGATCAGCTTTTCTTTAGTCACTATTTCGAGTAGGAAGGCCATCTGTTCTATCCATGAAGGTGGCTCAGGAATGGCGGAAACATTATCAGTAGCAACAAATATTACATAACTAAGAAAAAAAATCTCAGGCTATTAGAGAAGTTGGAAGCATGCATTTCAGGCAGTCATCACAACATTCATCTCAAGAAGAACCTCAAATACATGGGAACATTTAGGTACGGGCGGGCCGAGTCTGAAAACATTTTCAGTCAATGTGAGTGAACTCAGAGCTTCTTAAAGACATAACCTGGTGACCTAAATCTTGTGATCTCACTGTTCATTGTACCAAGATGAAAATGACTAATTGAGATAAAATTCTAAGTCTAACTCTCTGTTTTTTAAGATGTGGCCATAATCCCACAGCTTCACATCCTCGATGAGTGCGAGACTCTACCTTCATGCTAGGTCCTTGTGTCCCACAAAATAGCAGTGGCCCTGAGCGCCTTGCTTCCTGTGTATCACGCCCAAGTGTAAAGCCTGGACTCGCTGGGGAGACTGAATTTCCCTTACTCAATGGATGGCAAGCCCATTTCAGAAATACCAAGCTTGTGGTTTTATGCCATTTTATCTGCTTGCAAAACACAGTTCTGTTACGTTCAGTTATCTGAGTTCCAGGTATATACATGTAACTTTGCATAATGGCCTTCTTTAAATAGAATGACAAAAATTTTATTGATATTTTGGCTTCCTTAGTATATGAAAGAAAAAATAACCCCTACATTTATAGAAAAAAGTCCTACCTTCTCTATCTTCTTTTAAAAAAAAAAAAAAAAAAAACCAATGAACTTAGAATAGCTTTTCTCCTTCTGTCCTTCCTCAATAAGTTTTGAGTGTGAACCTGCTAAACATTAGAATTTTTTATAAAGATAGTGATGTGTTTTGCAGATGGGATGCAGTTTATATGGAAGGGTGATGAATTCCTAGTCTTGAAATTCACAGTGTCAAAAATTATTACCATTTAAAGTCACGTCTTGAAAATTTTTCTCCAGAACTCATGCTATGTGATGTTTGAAGCCTATAAAAATCTTCAGTGTTTCTTTTCATCTAAGTTGGCACATTGTCACTGTGAATAAAAATAAAAGAACATATAATTCTGTGGAGCTGTTTACAATCAGAAAAACTTGTTTCAAGTTTATTTATCTTTAATTAGCTATCCATGACCTTTAAAGTTAGTATTAGTTTCTAAGTATCAAAATCTGAGTAATATTTCCATGGTTCTTTCCTATGTTATTCTATACATAATAGAAATGACCAAATGTCAATACAGTTCTACTCTGTAGCAGTCACATTACCTAGACAGGTGTGTGTAAAACAATTTGAACCTAATAGACTGCCCATCCCATCCTGCTTTTTCTCATTGATCAGATCTGATATACAGCCTCAAAGCATCACTTTAATCTTAGTTTTTCTCTTCCCAGTCTCATTCACTCATCCTGGTCCTTATTCCTCAAAAGATGTTAAAAAAATCTTAATACTATACAATAGTGTACTATGGAATACACTATACCGTAGTGTATTTTTGCAATGCTGATGGAGAGCTACTTTCTTTACTTGGTTCAGCTATCTGTTGTACTCTTCAGGAGTAAACACCTCAGCCTCAACATGGGCTTTATATTCAACATATCCTCATAACAACGATACTGAGCTTTATGTCGAGAAGACCCTTAGTAAATATGCACAGTGTGATAACATATTCCATAAGTTAAAAATTTAGCTGGTGTGATGAACCTTATTTACCTTAGTTTTTGTTGCATTCATTTTGAATAAGTTGCTTAAATTTTTAGATTAGGAAGCTTTGCAAAAATCTAGATTTCCAGTTTATTTTTCGAAAAAGCCAGTAACTCTTGGCCCCTGATCCCACAAGGCAATAATAAGTAGAGCTGAGTATCAGCTCTCAGGGACCTGCATGCTCTCTTTATTTCCTGTTGCCTAGTGGATTCAGTGTACTCATTTTACTTCCTGCCTGTCCTCTCTAGGCATCTGAGTTTGCTACCTCTGCTCCATACAAACATTGTTCAAAGACTGTTTAATCCACTTTGTAGAACTACCTCACAAACATCACTTCCCCATGAGGGAACATGATAGATACTTTCCCCTGATAGGATCCCGTCAGTGTCAAAATGGTTTTCCTGTGGCTTTCCTCATATTTATGCAAAAATTTAAAGTCTTGTCTTTATAGTTCTACAGGAGCCCTCATTCAGTTGTTCCCACTCTGGGAATATGATGAGATCTGCATTTTTTGAAATGTTCTGTAAAATGTCCTGAAAAATTACTCACAGTGGCAGTGACAGCAACATCCCCAACCTGGAAGAGTGCTCATGCTGGCGACGCTGAAGCAGAGGCCCCTCGAGTAAGTTTTTAATCACAGGGCAGCTCTCCAAGGGTTAACGAACAAACTCTAATGCCTATTATTTTGCTGCTTTTTTAGAAAAACAAAGTCAACTCTCTTTTACATTTTTAAAAATTTAATATGGACCTGTCAAGCTTATTTAATTTATTTAAATCGAGTGCCAGGCTGAACCTCAGTCTGCAGAGACAATGGCACCAGTTCTCACAAGTTTGGCTTTCTGGATGTGTCCATAAGCTACAGCAGCTATGATTCTTTCATTAGGATGAAACTAGAGAAATGTTTTCAATTTTTTAATGTGTGCATTGCTGCTGAAATTTCAGACTTAAGAATACTGATTTTGGTCTCTTACTGAATAGTTAAAAGTTGGCAATGTTCTTGAAAAAAGAAAAAGAATTGCCCACTGGGGTTGTTAAGCACTCGTTAAGAAAGGGCACCGCACCACTGATTCCTCTATCTAGACAGGTATTTGGGAGAAAAATAACCCACCCACATAGTGGCTGGCCACTGCGGTGCCCAGAGAGCTGTGCTGCTGACAAAAGTATTCATATCTCCCTGGTGTTCTGCAACACTCTGTATCCAAAAGCGACCCTTGGTGAAGTTCTGTCTATGTCGTAAGTATCCCTTCCCTATGTTTGCTGTTTCCTCCCTGTGGTTAAAATGGCCAGGTTCATACTGTGATAAAGAATAAACAGAATACGTTTTAGCACTCCTGTGAGGAAATGGGAGAATTCAGAGAAACAAGTTTCTCTTACATATGGAATCCTTAATGGAGGTTGGTTGTTAAAGGACACTAGTTAAATACGATTGATAATGACTTGATATTATTTCTTTTCATCTTATTTCTTTTTTCCCTCTTTAATCCACATGAATAATAATGAACACAGCTGAGTGAATGAACACAAAGGCTGATAAGCCACTGTGAGCATTTTATACCCTCCAATCTAATGAGCGCATTGTCTTTAGCATCATTAATGAGTTTTGCAAAATCTGTAACATTTTCATAGAACCCCATTGCAGCTTGTTTAAGGGTCATTTGACCATATTTTGCCCTTGGCATAAAAGTGATGGCTTCATTTTTAATTACAGATGCTAATTCTAATTAGCAGGCCTGGAGAAAGTCTGACTGAGGTTCTGTGTGTATTTGCCCACCTATTTACATCCCACATGCTAACTTGTACCCCAAAACCACAATATATAAACTATTTCTGTGATGCCTAAGAAAAGATGCTGATATAGCTGCTGCAGCCCCTACAGTGGGTAAAGTGTCAGGGAATATTTTGACATAATGATTACAATAATATTTTCCCTCTGTAGCTACTGTACCCCAAAGTGGCTATGTCAGGACATCATTGCTTCTTTTTCTGTATTCTTAACCACAAAACCAGGCTCACAATTGGATTTGGCAGCTGCTGAGCTACCCTAATATAGCAGCAGACGAATCCAGGCAAAGAACAGATCTATCACTGTATCTGAATGATCTTTCTGCTTATGCACAGTGACAAATTCTCACCTCTCCATATAGATCGGCAGGCTCTGCAACCAGTCAGTCATGCATAAGTTGTGACAGCACATCACAAGATTGGCAAGTTAGAGCCCTGGAGAACAAGGTGAAACATACAGGTATTTTACATGAAAACTGCAGTCTATCCCAGAGCAACATAGGGGTGTGTGTGTGTGTGTGTGTGTGCGCGCGTGTGTGTGTGTGCATGCACGCGCGCATGTGTGTGTGTGTGTGTGTGTGTGCATTATCTTACAGAAAGAGACATATTGTTCTATTCACTTCATCAAAATATGTGGAGAAAGGCGGTGAGAAAGCAAAGGTGCAGAAGAGAGATTCACATTGCCCACGTATCCAAATCTCTTTTCCCACCCACTTCTAAATTATTCCGAATGGCTAAAATGAGATGTGCCCGGCTGGTAAGAACATGTGACATGTCTTTGAGATGGCAGGGCTGTGCCTAGGATAGCATGGTAGAAAAATCTTGACATGAGGTTTCCAGTCTTTTTCTTCGTGTTTCTAGTAAAATCCCCTCTCAGGAAGCTTCTGTTTACTCTCGTGAAAATAAAACCTCTCACTTTCATCTCAGTTGAAGAACTTTGGGATATGTTTATAGTATTTGCAAGGGTTTTAAAGGAACTTCCTTTGTCATTCTATGGAAAATATTTTAACAAAACTAGATGCCTGCTTGCTTCAGAATATGTCAAGGTATGAAGTGAAAATTATTTCCACGAGCTATCCAAATTCAGCAGGTAAAAACTTGCTAATAAAAGAAATCTGGTAATAATGTGTATATGTTGGAATTTATGCTTAGTACTATACAAATTAGATGTATTTCCTCATTACTTATTTATAAGAATTTAAATCTAGAAACAAACCCATTGACAATAAAATGATACAAGATTTGCTGATTTTCTATAAATTACAAGAATAAGAGGTAGTGAATCACAGATTTAGGACAATTTTAAGTATTTGTCTCAACAGATATCTCCAAATGGTAACGACAGAATCAAATCTAGAAAGTAAATTTATTGCAAAGTCTCATGAGATGGAAAAAACTTTTCTGCTTACATGAAGTATTAAATTCTTCCATTAAGTTACTTTCACTAAGAAAAGACAAGGCCTTATTATTTGATGGTTTATTCTGGTTTTTGTCTTTTGTGTTTTTTTTTGTTTTTGTTTTCGTTTTATGCGGGTACCAGCAGTCAAACTCAGGACCTTGCGCTTGCCAGGCAGACGCTTATGCCACTGAGCTAGATCACCAGCCCTATTCTAGTTTTAATAGTTAAAATAACATGCTTTTAGATTTAAGAAAGGGAGGAGTCAGTTACTACACTTCCTGTGTAGCTACTTCATTACAATTAAGTAAGAATTTAATCCTGAAGAAGAGGAGGTAGAAGAGAGAGAGGAGATGGGGGAAATTATATCAACTCTGACATTTTTGTGTAGAACAATGGAGGCAGGTGACCCTCCCTATTTTAGCACAGTAGTCGTTTGAGTTCATCTAAGTCCTTGGAAATGCATGAACAGAAATCCTTCGCTTTTTCTTGAGGCATTAAATTACCATTTGTTCAACTATTTGGTCAATTATGATTATAAACAACTCAATATCACACCTTCTGGAGCAAACGCAATTGACGATAGCATTCCAGACCAGTTGCTTACCCTGAGTGTCCTGCAGTAGTAACACCAAGTCAGTAACTGCAAGGTTCCAAAAATGGATCATGTAGCTGGAGTCATTTATTAAGTTGTTCCCATGGCATGAAAAAGGAAAAAATGTCTAAGGATATAAAAACTACAAAGGGGAAACATCAGCTGACTCGTCCAAGGTCACTGGTGACAAAGCAATAAGGACAGCAGTTTAATACTTGCTGTTCAAAAATCTTTTAACTCCTAAAAATAAAAAAGAATTTTTAAACTTTCCTAAAATGTTTTAATCATTCTCATGATCCACGTAAGGAAAAATTATACTGACCTTGAACTTTTCTCCTTTGTGCTTATTTGAATTGATTCCCAACCACCATTTGGTAATAGACATAAGCAGCGGCAAGATCCATTTTCCAGGTAAGAAAACGGCCCCACACACTTAAGTGACCTGCTTCAATTCATAGGACTGGTTAAAAGCTGAGCTATAACTAGAATGAAGGTCTTTATTCTCCAAGTTTAAGGTTGTTTCCTAGACTATCAGGCTGTCTCCTTAGTCATCGCCTCTTCCTCGGGCTCCTTGGCACAAAATCTCTTTCTGCTTGGGGATTCGAAGAATAAAGACTGCGCGTTCCCTTGCTTAAGCAGTTAAAAAAGTGAATGAAGCATTAATGTATTAAGCATCTGAAAGCAGAGAGAAAACATTTTCTGCACTGAGCTTTCTAGTTCTTAAATGTTTTATTTCTCTCCTGCTCTCTTTTGCTTACTCAAAGAGAAAGAGAGAAAGAAAAAAAGAAAGAAGAAAGAAAGAAAGAAAGAGCCCCATAAACATCTCCTGAAACTTAAAAAGGCTAATTTGTTTTCTCCTCATGAAGCCCTTAACTCTAATTAAATATTTAAAAAAATCTTCAAGCCGGTGTTTGTTTTCTTAAAAATAAGAATGACATTTAGCTTTATTCGTTCTGCTTCAAAAGCAAGCATTTTATTCATTATTCAAAATGAAATGTTTTCAAAGAGCTTCATTGCTGACTAGTTGCATGTTATTTGAACTTGTAAATGTCGTTTGATGAGTTTTAGAAACACAGACATAGAAATAATAAAAATAATTTTGTTAACTGTAAGATACACAAAATTCTTGTTCTCAAGAAGCATCCTTGGATGATTTTAAAATAGTGAGAAAAAAATGTCACTAGAGAAATCTGTCTATTTGGTATTGTTCACCTTCTTGATTTAAAAAATTGCTGATAAAAGAAAGCTATAGGATTTGAAAATCAGAGAAAACATTTTCACGGGGTTATCTATTTGGCACTATTTATAAAAGTGTTTTGTTTCAGCACTTCCAAGTGCATTTCAATTACTAATTAATAACTGCTAACTTACTAATAATTATTAATTATTCAATTAGTATATAAGCCAAATCATAGAACTCTGGGAGACATGTGTTTATAGATGTTCGTATGTGTCCATTATGCCTCATCTGCTGCATAAAATAATTTTGAGTAGCTTACAGCAAAAGACAAACATGAAAAAATTAAAGATAAATAGGATTAACACAGAGTTAAGTAGTAAAAAGGAAGTGATCTAGTCATAATGCATAGCAAGGTCCTTGGAGTCAGATAGAACAGATTTGAATTCAAGCATGTCTAGCTGTATGACCTTGGACAATTTATTCTACCTTCCCCATCCCCAGCTCCGCAATGGATAAAACAGGCGTCATAAATAATGTCCACCTCAAAGGACGTAATGGTGGCTGCTGTCATTTTTATTCCTGAAATGTCTTTGCTAATGGAGTCTACCACAATTAAACACAAAAACAAAATTCTGACCTATAACGCTCTGCCCCACTCATGATTACATAGAAATGCAAAAACAAATGCTGAAATAAAGTTGATTCACCATGAGGTTAGAAACACCAAGCTAAATATTAAAACAAACCCTGCAAAATGGTATTCATGAATACACCTCACACACAGAGTGATAGCTTATGGAAGCCAGCAATCAATTAAGAACCACAGAGAAATTTTTAAGTAAACATCAGAGATAATAACACACCTTTATTTGTAAATGCATACATGTGTTTTGCATTAGATTTCACTTAGATGTTCCTGGTTTCTCATTATAGCAACCTCTAAAATGCAATATATTTAGGTAGATAATTCTTTAATACTGTAGATTGAAAACAAGTATTCAATAGCCCAGGATTGGTTGATATTCAATGAGAATAAAATTAAAAGACACACAAAATGCTGGGGAAAAAAAAAAAAAAAAACCCTGCTCACTCCAAATGTGAACTGGGACTTTCTATTAATAACTTCTGTAAGTATTTACTGAAAGTGGGCCACGCCAAAGCACTGCTCTATGTACTGGGCTACCGCATTAAGAAGCCAGACAAGGCTCTTGCCCTCCTAGCGCGTTCTGTTCATTAGTTCAGCAGGGGAGACAGCCGTGATCAAATCAGCATGACACGAATGGCAGTTATTGATAAAAGCCATAAAGAAAAATAAAGCAGGGTAAGAGAATAAAGGGCGGCAGAAAAGCCAGGACCCTGTAGGTTGGGCCCACTTTTACTGAGAATTCCACATTCAGGTAGATACAAAATATCATTTTCAAACAGGATTCCAGAAATCTTTGTTTTGTACATAAACTACCTAATCATCTACCCTCCTCAACCTTTCACAAAACAGTTTTCAAAGAAAAATGAAGGAATTTTGCTTCTTGATCCAACACTAAGTTATCGCCTGGACTGAAATTTAAAATGGGAAAGATTATTTTATTTGAATGAAAAGCAAATTTTGTTGTTGTTGCTGCTGTTTATTTGTTTGGTTTGGGTTTCTTTTGCTGGGGAGGGCAAAAGCGATGGAACAGAAAGGCTGGAGCAAACAGATTTTACAATCAATTGCTCCTTTCTCTTCCAGCAATATGGGAAATGACTTATCTTTCATTGGAAAAGCTAAAATCACTAGATGCTTTAAAAAACCTGTTGGGGCCGGTGAGATTGCTCAGCGGCATAAGCGCCTGCCTGGCAAGCGCGAGGTCCTGAGTTCGACTCCCAGTACCCACATACGAAAAAAGGGCTGGTGATATCACTCAGTGGCATGGACGCCTGCTGGCACACGAGGTCCTGAGTTCGACCCCCGGTACCCACAAAAAAAAATAAATAAATAAAAAACCTGTTGTCTGTTTGCCCTGTGATACCACCCTGCCTTCTCTAGTTGACAATTTTTATTACTTTTCTTGTGCTTCCTTCTACTTCCCAGCTGTGTGAAGGCCATGGTACTTAACCTCACTGGGCTGCAATTTCTTCATTCTGCAAAATGAGGTAATAGCATCCACATCAAAGTTCTTAATGAGGATTGAGTTCATATCTATAAAAATACATAGAAATATTCCTTAAGTGAAATATGCAAAGTATGTGTTTGTTAAGAATATACATATCCGGGCCGGTGAGATGGCTCAGCGGCTTAAGCGCCTGCACGGCAAGTGCAAGGGCCTGAGTTCGACTCCCGGAACCCACATACGAAAAAGGGGCCGGTGATATCGCTCAGCGGCACGGGCGCCTGCTGGTGCACGAGGTCCTGAGGTCGAACCCCCGGTACCCACAAAAAAAAAAAAAAAAGAATATACATATCCATATGAAAATATATTGGTAATTTCTACTTTCATTGTACAAAAGGTAGAATACAATAAGCTCTATTTTATAACATGGCTTTTTCACTTAAATATTTTAAATATTTAATTATTAGTACAGAGATCTTCCTCATTCTTTTTTACAGCTGTATAGTATTCCATAGAATAAATATACCATGCTTGACGTAACTACTCTTCCATAGAAGAGCATTTGGGATGATGCCTCAGTGAAAAAAATTCATAAATATATCCTTTTGTAGGTGTGCAAGAACATATGCAAGACAGATTTCCAGAAAAGAGATTACTAATTCAAAGGGTAAATGTGTTTTTTACTTATATTCTCAAACTTCTCCCTGCAGTGGTTATACTTGTACTGTACAGCAATGTATGAAAGCACTTGAGAAAACATCTTTTAAATATTTAAACACATATTGTTGAATCAAAAAGTGAAGATTTCTGAAGAAAGGAAGAAAGAATGAGAGGTGGGGTGGAAGAAAGGGAAGGAGAGAAAGCAAAGGAAAAGGAAGGGAAGGGAGAGAGGAGGGGAGGAGATGGGAGAAGAAAGGAAATAACAAAGGTAGGATTAAAAAAGTGGAGTAGATCATGATATTAAATTTTAAAGGCAGTTTCAAAGAATAAAAAGTTCTAGCGATTAAAACCCAAGTTTGATGTCCACAGTAAAAAGGACAATCCCCCTGTAATACGCAAACATCTTTTACCCAACCTGCCTTCATTTTCTGAAACGATGTCTATTTAATCCGTGATTAATTATTTCCTAAACTAGTTTTGAAGTTTTAAAGATGAGGTAGTCCTGGGAAAGGGGCTGCTTATGATTTCGCCGTGTGTTTAAATTGTGAGAGATTGTCAGTGATTAATTGTAAAGTGTAGTTTAGGAAAAGAAGCTTTCTCTTTAATGAACTTATCAGCACACCTAACCAGAAGGAGGAAGTGAACCATTTAAGCTGCCCTGGTGCTGGAGCTGTCAGCGAACCCTCCTGAGCTTCTGCTCTGCCGGGGAGGATGGGGCGGGGTGGGGCAGGAGACCCTAGTGATCTTCGGGCCTCTCCTGAATGGGGACTCTAAGGAGAGACTCCCACATAAAACTGGGGGGCCCAGTTATGCCGCTGCCTTGACAGGAAAGGAAAAAGAGCTTTCTTGAGAAGTAATAACTGCAAAATAGACCTCTGTGGACCAGTGTCCCAAATTTACACCATGCCTGCCGGCTGCAGACGCAGCAACCACCGCTCAGTAGGGACCCCCCGGAAGAGGTGCCCCTTCCCGACCACGGGCTGGGCTTCCCATTCAAGGCTTGCGGAAAAACAACAGAAACCCATTTGCCCTTCTAATGTCAAAGACTCCTCTTTGTTGATCCTTTATTATTTCCTTCAACAAAGATTTAGTGAGCCATTTTTTAAAATATGTACCACACCTCAACATAGGGCCCACGAAGTCAAGAGGTTCATTTCAAAATAGCACTCCAGGTAAACCCAAAAATCCAAGGAATTTTGGCTTTAAAATAGAAACCTCAGCTTGAAAGAGGAAGAAGCAAAGGGGTTGAAATAATGCACGTGTTGTAAGGAAAACAAACTGAGTCAGCGAGTGGCCTCTGCCTGATCACTTCCGTGCAAACTAATGTAATCCTCTCTTAGTGCTCTTTAGAAGTTGGAGAGTGTTTTCCTTTGTAGTAAAGCAAAGGAAATTTAATTTCACTTCACGAGGGTGTGAGAGGAAATTATGGGAAACAGTTTCAGCTACATGCATATAATACGAAGCCTAGTTTCATCTATAGTGTAAGTCAGGAAATGACTGGGCTTCAGTTAAATAGAACACCTTGAAACCAGAGTCAGGCTGCCAGCGGGTTTCATTTCCAGTCCGCTGACCTAGGCTTGACATTGGAGAGAATCTTTCCGGTTATGGTACCAGTGACTCTAGTGGAGGAGGCCACTGAAGTGTACTGTGCACACACAACATCTTTTCACTTTCTGATTGTATCTTCATGGCTTGGCCTCTGCCCCGCCTCCTCCAAATACTTGCTGCTTGCCTCGGGCCTCTGTTTACTCCGTTCTCTGTCATTATCCTTCTGATGTGAGGATACAACTATTGATGTTGATTGCTCGCTGGTCACGTGGCAGAGGCTGAAACAGCCCACACGAGCACAGCTCGCCCTCTTCATTCTCACACGCTCAGAAAGACTGTTCTTTAGCTTCCAGCAACCCCAGGACGCCTATGCACGCAATTCAGTACGGTGATGACTTCATCCCTCTGTCATTTGCACACAGTGGGTCTACAGGGTAAGTCAGTGCCCAGCAGGGAGGCAGCCTTGATTCGGAGGCCTAGTTCTGTGCTAACGGCTGGTCACTGGCGGAGCCTCGGTCTTCTCCCGTCTCCCTTTGTACTGATTTTCTCCAGCACACTCCTGCCTCCCTGGGCTTTTGTGTGGTGCAGGAGCTCACTGAAGTCCTCCCAGAGGGAGCCCTGTCGTGACCATTTAGTTATCTGTGTTTTCCATCTGAGCAGAAACAGGTACACAGATTCCTCTCTCTCCTGTGTGCACAGGGCAGCTGAAGGGAGTTTCCCTCCCCAGCCAGCTCAAGGAACTGAGTCAAACCCCACCTGCAGAAGGCTCACCGATGCGACAGCCAGGTCCCCATTCTATCCAGAGGATAAAGACAGAGCTTGGAGCAGATCGCTAGAACTTGCATTCTGCATGTCCACTAACTGGCTGGGTGCAGTTGGAGGCTCAACTCCTTGGAGGCTCATTCGCCACATCTTAAAAATTGGGATTAGGATATTGAGATTAGCAATACAGTGTACTTCAGCACTTAGACATTGGAATATGTTATGGTTTATAACTAAATGTCCCCCTAATGACTCAGGCACTCATAGGCTGGGCTTTTGGAAGATGATTGGATGATGGGAGTTTATAGCGACTTACTGTTAGGAGGTGGGATCTGGTCCAGAAGAGGTGGGTCACTGGGGGCATAGCCTTCCAGGGTTTATCTCTTCCCTGCTCTTCCCCTCACACTCTCTCTGCTTCCTGCTTGCCCTGCTTTGAGCTCTTTCTCCTCAGCCATGGCCCTCTGCCATGCTGCCCCACCTCAGAGACAACCCATTGTGGACTGAAACCTCTACAAACTGTGAGCCAACATAAATAAATAAATAAATAAATACCTCCTTTAAACTGTGGATGCCAGGTAATGTGTCCCAGTGACAAGAAAGTAACTAATACAGAATATTTTGAAATTTTCCTGGAAATTGTTATGGACTAGGTAAATGTGAATTTGGTCCTTTACTTCCATTTTCCCAAGGCTCCTGTACAGCGTGTTTTTTGTGAGGAGGGAGTCCTGTTTGTCATTGTGTTATCTAGCTAGTGTCAAGTTGGATGGAGTTTCTAGCTTTATTTACTAAAACACCCTCTCTTCCAATTTTGTGTTTCAAAAGAGATCATCTAGGTACAGTGTTACAACCTAAAAGATCATTTCAATCCAGGAAATTTCTGGTGCACTGGTGGTTCTATTTGAAGTAATTATCTGGCCATCAAAATTTTCTATTATAGTAACACACACACACACAGTATCCCAGTTGACTTTTTGAGATACCCTGAGTCTACATCAATAGTATATTTACTACCATTATCAGAGCCAAGTAAGTGGATGAATCCAATTCTCCAGTTCAGGTGATCGGAAGAGGTGTGTGGTAAAATAATATCTAAGGAGGGCATCTGAAAGAGAAACTGAATGCCTCTAGAACAGGAATAAACAAAGGCAAAGCAGAGAGATTAGTAAGTTGGAGAGAGGTTGCAAAAAAATTGTCTGGCTGGGCTGAGGCATTTCTTGAGGAGGGAAAAATGTTGCCAGGACAGTTATATTCAGAAACACTTCGTGCATACTCTTTGTAGACTTGTGCATTAGAACATTAAGCTACAACGTGGAAATTAGAGTCGATCACCTCATTTTTACACCTAGGTCTTTTTTGTCAAGACACATATGTTAGCTTTCCAATACCTGAGACAAATCAACTTCTGAGGAGGAAAGGTTTACTTTGGCTCATAGTTTCTATCCATCATCAGCTGGCCCCGTTGCTTTTGGGCCTGTGACAAGGCAGAATATCATGGTACAAGCATGAGGCGGAGAAAGCTGCTCACCTCATGCCAGCTAGGAAACGAAAGAGAGAAGGGGTGGGCTGCGTACATCCTGTTCAAGGTTGTGCCCCAGTAACAGAAATTCCTTCTAGGCTCCACAACTTCCCAGTAGTGCCTGCCACAGGCTTCTCACCAATCCCTTAATACATGGGCCTGGGGGGGTATATTTAAAATCCAAACTGTAGTAGAACATATGCCTATTATCACTGTCATGACCAATAACAGATCATTCGTACAGCTTTTATATCAAGGCAGAAGCATAGTCAACATTTTGGTTCTGAAATTCATCTAACAAAATGCAAAGACATACAAATGATAGAAGAGGAATTGGCAATAATAGAAGAACATTAATAGGTTGCTAATTAGTCCAGAAGAACAGTAGTAATGAGAATTTTCATACTTACAGAAAAAAGATATAAAGACACAACAGAAGGAAAGAATATGGGCTTTGGCCTTTGATCTTTGGAGATGACCTAGATAAAGCAATCTAAAGATGACTTGTGATTTCCAACTATGGTGATGGGGGACAGTAATGTGGTTGATTTTAGATAGACTACATAGTTGAGAGGTTCCAGTGGGAAAATGATAGAAATTCGGGGTTACATTGTGAAAGGGGAGATATGCCAGTTAGGGAAGTTAACTTTAGAAAGGCCATTGTTGAAACTTGAAGCGGCTGATATTTATGATAAAGAAAGAACTAAGAGAGTAGATGAGGAACGAGTGAGAATCCTGAGGTACTGCCTGCAGTCAGGAGGCAGAAAGGGGAAGGGGTCCCCAAAAATGCAGTAAGAAAGAGAAGAATTCATGTAGTACACTGTCATAGAAGCAAGTGAAAATGGTCTTAGAAGGGTGTAATCAATAACGTCATAAACTGATGAAAGTTTCAGAAAGAAGAAAGCTAAGAAAAAGCCACTGGCTTTGATGATAAGATGTTTAATCACTGACAAGCGCGGGGGGAAATTCTAAGAGACTGGTAGCAGGCAGAGTGCTAGGAGCTGAGGCCATGGTTTTGGGCAGTTCTCACCACTGCTGTGCATTGGATTTCACCTTCAGCCTGGATGGTGGTGACGTTTTATGCGTGGACTAAATACACACACTTCAAGCTGTGATGCAGTTGTTCCAGGGTGGAGCCTCAGTCTCCTGTAAGTGAGCTTAATGGTGATAAAAAATATAAAACAAATGACCGTGTTTTGCGGGCTCTGAGTATGAGTGAAGAGAGAAAACTATCAAGATCAAACCTTGTTGGATTGTTTGGTTTTTATTTTGTTACATATGTGCATGGGTTGGTGGAGAAGAAGAAAATGAATCGCCTATGAGGAGGTCATTGGAGACGTGTGGCCCAAAGGAAAGGGGTCGGGTTGTGGTCCGAGGGTAAAGAGCCTGGTTTTAAGTAAGGAGGACGTGTGTTTCTTTCTGGAGGGACGGAGGGAAGGAGGAAGGGTAGGTGAAGCGCATGGTGATTTAGAGATACAGAGGAAGGAAGATGGTGATTTCAGCTTCAGTGATTAAAATGCTGTCAGGTGGGGCCGGTGAGATGGCTCAGCGGCTTAAGCGCCTGCCCGGCAAGCGCGAGGGCCCGAGTTCGACTCCCGGAACCCACATACGAAAAAGGGGCCGGTGATATCGCTCAGCGGCACGGGCGCCTGCTGGCGCGCGAGGTCCTGAGGTCGACCCCCGGTACCCACAAAAAAAAAAAAAATGCTGTCAGGTAAAAAGGATAAGAGATACCCTGTTCATACCGAAGGAGACAGGCTTGGAGTTTGAGAATCAAGATTGGAGACAATTTGACACAGCTAATTTCGGAAATGCTAAGAAAAGACTTGCAACTTTCTATAGTGTTGTCAGGAGGCCTCGCTGAAATGGTGTTGTTTGCACACAGGCCAGAAGAGGGTGAGGGAGTGAGGGATGTGGCTATTTCCTGCAGCATCACAGGCAGAAGGATCGGCAAGCACAAAAGCCCTGGGGTGAGAGGCCACCTGGTATGTTAAAAGCAAGCGCTAAGCAAGGAGAGGAGCTCAGAGTATTAACAGGGAAAAGAAAGAATTCCGATGGTCCTTGATTACATAAGATCCCATACACCATTGTAAGAAATTTAGCTTTATCTTGAACGAAATGGGAATCCACATGAGGTCAGAGCAGAAAGGAGACATGATTTGACTTAAGTTTTAAAAGTGTCTCTCTGGCTGCTGAGAATAGGCTGAAAGAAGGCATATGGAGAAGAAGTGGGGAGACCAGCATCAGGCTACCGCAATAATCCAGGGTAGAAATGACTGTGACTTGGGTCATCTCTGAGAGCAGCTTAATTATTTTCTTAATGGTGAGTCTCCAACATGGCTTTTTTAAGAAAGGGCCCACAGGATGGTTGATGGATTGAATGTGTGTTACAAGAGATCAGTCAAGAATGACTCCCTGTTTTTATAATAGCTAGGAGAATGGCATTGCCAATGAGGGGATAGCTGGGGAGGCGAAGAAATGGTAAAAGCAATAGCTGAGGTCTGTGAATTAGCAGTTGTTACTATATTTCTCCTACAATCATCTCCCCTACTTATTTGCATGAAATGGTATTGCCTTTATTGAGATAACAGGTTAGTTTGGGGGGGGGTTCTTTTAAATAAAGGAAGTATTTTCACAACTTCAGCTTCTTTACAGCAGCCATTTCTGTTGGATGAAAAGTGTAAGAAAATATAATTCCAAGATAGCACAGGGACAAACCCTCTACTGGAAATGAGCTTTCTGCTTAAAAAGATTTTCTTTATTCCACGGAATTCACTATTTTTTTTATCCAGATTAAATTAAAATTAAATCTTTTTAGTGTTTCTTATTTTGCAGTTTACTTTTTTCAGAGTAAGTGGATTTACAACATAATCTGGGCTGCTCACAGCTGCACAAACAGCACCTTGCTCAGCTCCATTTGCATCCAGCCCTTCTGCTCCCTGGAGAGTCCAGACACAGCCCGCTGGAGAGCAAGGGAGCTGGGGGAAGCACTGGGCCCTGTAGACACCGTGGGGACTGCAGAGTCATAGGAAGAAAACAGTGCACAAAAAGTAGCTGACCCTTCTGAACAGATCAGTGGATGCTCTTCTTGCCTTCTGTTCTATGCATAGATATAAAGAGGTGTTCCTGGTTTTTGAATTTGAGATCATACTGTAAACAAATGTAGTATTCTACTTTTTCCATTTAAAAAAATATATGTATATTTTCTTCTAAAGAATATATATATGTATATTCTTATATATATAAGAACTCCCTATATATATATATATATATATATATATATATATATATATATATGTATTCTTAAAGAATAGATAGATAGATAGGGAGTACTGAGCATAAAACCCTAGCCCTGGGTCATGCTCGGCAAGTGCCCTATGACTGAGCTGTTCTCCCAACCCTCATTTAAAACATTTTAAAGATTTCCCTATGGTTTTGGTTATTTTTCATAAATTTGCATTACCCGTGATACAGATTATACGTACATAATATTTAATAATGGCACCATTATTGTCTATCTGTGTTCTTTAAAATAAAGTCTATTACATATTTTACATATTATGCTATTCCTGTCTTTTATTTAAATTTCCAACTCTTTGTTTAAGTTATGACCACTTAATCAACTGGCATCAGTATTTTAAAACTTTTGAACTATACCCTTCAGTGATTTCCGTGAAAATCGTACCCTCTATATTCTCATTTTTGAGACTGCTTACCTCAGTCTCCCACCTTTAGGAGGGTGAGCTATTTCTAATTCCCCTTTTTCTGACCACACAAATAATTGCATCAATTTATAATATAAACATTTATCAAAAAATCACTTATTAATATTTTCCTAAGTATTGTGAAATGCCTGGTATCTTCCCACCACTGATTCATTTGCTATTTTAAAGGTAAAATTTGTTTTTAATATCCAGCATTCTTTTGGTTAAAGAAGAAAAACTCTATGCTTTTAAAATGTGATTAAAGCAAAGTCACTTACAAACACTTTTGGGTGACAGGAAAGAACAGAATGCACTCTTTGGAGAAATGCAATCTTTTTCATCTTTAGGTGTATCATGATAAGTGGCTCATAGCCTGGATGGCAGCTCAGGATCACCTAACTCTACATTTCCAGAAAGTCTCATTTTGCAGAGCATAGGTGAAGCTTGGATAACTGTAAGCTTTGAAAACTCCACACGCACTCTTATATCCTAGCCAGGGTTGAAAAATAAGTTCCTATTAGTTTCCAGTGGAAGAGAAGTCATTTTTATTTGCAGCTCTCTGCAACTTCTTTCTAATTGGCTGATGCCAACTTTTGTGCCTTTTGCCTTTCAATTACTACTTCATAGTACATTTGACAGATGAGGAAGTCACTTCAAGCTATTTTCTCTTCTCTTCTTATATAGCTACTTGGGAGAAAGCAATAGTCAGCCCAATCCAATGTACTAGTAGTTATAAATAACGAAATGACTGTTGGGCAGTTACAGTGAGGCCTCTCCAAATTAACATCTTATGTATAAGACGAATAATGAATTTTGAAAACTACCACAAAGTAAAATATCTGTAATAATTTTAGATTGCTGGCATGTTAAAATGACACATTATTAATGATATACTAGATTAACTGAAACACCTACTTATCTTTTTAATGCATCAACTACAAAATTTTATATAATATATGAGGTTTGTATTAGATCTGTCCGATAGTGCTGATCTACAGGTAAACCTGTGCATGGAAGCAAATTAGATGTGTTGGTTTCACATTATTAGAAATTAATTTAGGAATCTAAAATTATACAGTATAATTAGAGACTTACAAGAGTGCAGTTTAATCTTAGGCTTATTCATACTATAGATAAAAATCTCTCAGCGTAATTACAACAAGAAAATTTTATCCTGCAAAAAATTATCGTGGCTGCCATTTGTTTGAGTTTTGAAAGTTTATTGTAAAGTGTTTTCCTTGAGTGGGCCATATCAGAAATATTGTGTTCAATACTGGCACCAAAGTTTGAGGGGATATAATCAAAATGGGACTTGTTCGGAAAAGAGAAATAAGTATAATAAGAAGGCTAAAATACTGCTATACAAAAGGCCTTTGAAAGAACATGGATGGTCAAATTAGAGAAGAAAAGGAGCTTTCACATGGTGGAGGGTGCTCATGTGAAAGAAGGGCCTCAAAGAGTAGAGCTAGGCCTAAGAATTAGAGGCAATACTGGGAGAAATTTGGAGTGAGAATAAGGGGAAATTTCTTATCAGAGTTTTCACTATTAAAAAAAAGACTGATTCAGAAGTAATAAGAATCTCATCAGTGGAAGTAATCAAGCATAAATGGGGAAGTTACTCAGCATGGATGGGGGTTAAGAGTTTCATCTTACCATTTATAACATTATTGTTAACATCACAGACTCTAATAGTTGTCTAATAGACAACTTGTATTTGAGTCCAGGCCATATACTTGCTGGCTTTCTTACCTTGAACAAATCAAATAACATCTCCCTACTTTAGTTTCCTCATTTGTATACTGTGGAATATGATAATAGCCTGAATCTGAAATTTGTTGTGAGAATTAATTATTAATATCCTAATAAATAAAACATTTTTTAAATGTCTAGCATGTAACATGCACAATATATTTAGCTAATTTAATGTATGCTTATGTTTCTATATAAAGCTAAGACTTCTCCCATATCATATTTATATCATTTTTATTCATTTGTTCATTCAACAAAGAAGGTGCTATTTGTGGGAAGGTTAGAAGGAAGAAATAAGAGTGGAATGTTAGAGGTTCAGAAGGAAGGTCATGTCAAGTTTAGAAATCCATGGAGGACTGCCTGGGCAGATGTGGTTGGGAGGTGTACGGTTTAGATCTAGAATGTACCCCAAAACTGTCTTGCATTCAGAGGCAGGGCTTTAGGAAGGTGACTTGATCATGGAAAAAATACACTCATCAGGATGAGCCCATAACTGAATGTGCTGTTAGGAGGTGGGGCCCGGTTAGTGGCAGGTCACTGGAGGAGTGACCTGGAAGGGTGCACTGTAGCTCCCTTCCTGGTTTCTCCCTTCTCTCTGCTTCCTGGTCCTCATGAAGTGAGCGGCTCTCCTTTGGTATTCTCTTCCACCATGCCGTTTCTGTGATTGAGTCTGCCAGCCGTGGACTGAAACATCTGAAACTATGAGCCAAAATAAACCTCTCCTTCTTTAAATTGTGGGTGTCAGGTCACTGGGTCGAGAAAATGCCTAAGACAGAGGAAAAGGAGCCTTGGTGCGGTTTGGATTTTATTCTGAGGCTGAGAGAAGCTGTTAGAGAGGTAGGGACTGAAGTAGAGCAGGAAGACCAATTTTGAGCTGTCCTGACCAAAGCAGATGGGCTGCGACAATTATTTTTTCTCTCAGTCTAGAGCCACCCCAGGAGAATGATATAGTTTGCCTTATATTTTGGTTGTCTGAGAAATCAAACATTTCATTTACTTATGTATTTGAGAATTTAGAATCATAAATACTGTTAATTCTGGGCAATAATGCTTTGTTTTACAAATAAGAATTTTGAGACCCAGAGTAATGAAATTATTTTTCTAAAGTTTCATTTTGTCAATAACAGAATAATAACCAGAACTGACATCACATAATTCAATATTAACTAGACCGACTGCACTTATATCCCAAGCACTAAGTATACCATTCCATGGGGGGGTGTGAAGTTTATGTCACAAATGTGATTTTAGCAACCAGAAATAAATGGATTCAGAGAAAAACCATGGGTTTCATTAACATGGACTCAACAAATGAATTTCCCCCTATATCCAATTTGCACAACTGTTGATTGACAACTTTCTTCCTATTTAAAAATAATCTTTTTCACTTTCAAGTAGAAATTTGTCATCACCTTCTGCTTGATCTATCAAGCAAATGACTTCAGAGAAAATGGGAATTGAATGGTTTTCAACTAAACCCCAAGGAGACTGCATTCTGGCCACTCCTCTGTCCTCTTGACTTGCGCGTAAGCCATATGCCTAGCACTCACACACATGATGTGTAGCTCTTTAGGATGCAAAAAATCCCTCAGAAATCATCTAGTTCAATTGTTCTCAATGAGTGATTCCCTGACCTGCAACATCAGTATCACCTGAGAAATCATTAGAATCCAAATTCCTGGGCCCCACCCTGTAGACTTGCTTAATCAGACTTAAAAGATGTGGCCCAGGGATCTGGCTTTAACGAGCCCTATAGATAAAACTGATGCACACTTAACTATAAGGACCACTGGTCTCCAAGCTCTTGATTGCACAGGTGAAACAGTGAGAATCAGAGAAGTAAAGTGATTTGCTTGGGATGACCCCACCTAGCTCCAAAACCAGGTCTAGAACCCAGGCTTCCTGGCTCTTGGTCCTGTGTATTTGCATCCTGAACTGAGCTTCCTTCCTTTCTCTGTGATCGCAACCCGAGCTGCCTAGGCTGGGCCTATTCGTCATTGCTTTTGTCTGTGCCTTCCTATCCTACATCAGCGAGAGGTATACTTCACCTAACTGCTTGGCTCTTTCGTTTCTTTTTGGACGGTTGCAGGAGTTTGTTGTTTGGAAGCTGCATAAATAATGAGCAGGCACAGCCAGCCCTGTTAACCATGACTAACTTTAGAAGGGAGTTTAAAGCTACCCAAAGTGCAGCCTCTTCCTGATGTAATTTGAATTACGAAAAAGAAAGAGAGGGAGGGAGGGAGAGAGAGAGGGAATGAAAATAGAGGTCCACTATTTTCACAAGCATTTATCTGATTGTAGCTTCAATACCAGCTTTCTGTTTGTTTGTTTGTTGAGGAATGAATTAATACAAAAGTCCCAGTACAAGTGGAAAGACAGTTGAAACACAAGCCTGGAAATCCAGATGAGCAGTGAATATTTGGTAGCACCAGGCCACAGCAGGGTACCCCCAGCTTTCTTTGCTAGCAAGATGGCATTACAAATTCAGTCCCTGCTAAAAAGAGATCTTGTCATCCTAGAACTTTACCTGGCATCTCCTTTCTACGGTTGTTAATATGGCCAAATACAACACAGTTACCCCAACATTTGGGCAGTGTTAGTGAAGGGTGTGATTGAGAGTGTGTCCGTGTGCAGAAGAGCTGAGCAAAGAAAGACTCAAAGAAAAACAAATGGGCATAGAAGCAAAATCAACATTGGGAATCGGCTATCTGAAGAAATCAGTCGTTAAAACGAGGCACATGCTAATTGAATGGCCCAGCCCCAGCTCTTGCTCCCGCACGGCCCCCTCCCAATGCAGTTTATTCTCCTAAGCACTACAACCACAGGCTGGCTGGCCTGTTATGTAAGTCTGAAATCAGAGCTAGCCTGCAGTTTGTTTTAGCCTGTCACAGACGCAAGGCACTGTGTGGCCCTAGACAAGGCTGTTCGGCATAGCATATGACTGTAAATCTTCTTTTTCATGCACCACAGTGGGGACCTTTGTCCAGGGAGTGATTTAGCAGCTTTTATTAGGCTGAGAAGCAGCCAGCAAAATCAGGAGACATTTAAAGTGGGAGCTTGCTCACTTCAATGGAGAAGAATCCAGAAACCAACAGCTCTTTGAAAATTATTTTTGGTGGAAGAGAAATAAGACTTTCATAAGTCCAGAGTATGTTTCTACGTTAAACTTATTGCTTAAGCCAATTCACATTAAATCAACAAAGACTTAAAGTCACAACCGTTAAACAAAGTATCTTTAACTCCTTTGGGAAGGGGAATAGCTGAGTCAGATAGAATTTTTAGTTTTAGTTTTTTGAGGAATCTCCATAGTGATTACCATAGTGGTTGTTAATAGTTTACATTCTCATCATAAAGAAAGATAAACTTGAGTCATTTGAAGGAAAATGGGTTCACCTTGAGACCATAATGTTAAGTGAAATAAATCAGACACACAAGCTTAAACAGCTCATGGTTTCTCTTATACAAGAAACTCAAATTATAAATAAAGAGCAAAATAAAAGATAATAGGAAGTAGGGAGATAGCTCTTTCTCAAAGGGGAAGGGAATCAAGACATGAAGGGAAGGAGGGGGAGAGAAGGAAAAGAGGGTGAAAAAAAGAATTAAGATGTGTTCTGCACGTGAACCAACTCCCCACAAGGAGCATAAACATTATCTAGTGCAAACATGTGCTATGTATTTTGAAAACGTGTTCATCCTGGGGGCAGCTTTGAGTGTGTTATTCAGATCTTGGACTGTACATTGCTTTTAAATTTACTGTGATTCCAATTAGAGCTTAGGCTCAGGGGTTGGCAGCAGCTGCAAATAAGAACTAATACGGTTTCATTCCGCTACTTATGTATTCTGCAAATGCATTCTTGACATGGGAGTTTGCATATGATGTCAGCGTGGGAAAATAAGAAGGTATTAGCATCTGTAAGACCCACAGAAGGTTCTCAGAGAAGTCACTTCTCCAGCTCATGGAACTGATTCCACAATTCAGGCTGTTTCCATTTTTTTCATGTATTTTGGTGGGTTTTTGTTGTTTTTTTTTTACTAGTTGAATCATAAAATATTGATGATTCCTTACTTGTGGATATTTGCAAGATCTTAATATTCTCTCACTGAGATCAAGTTTCCCATTACAAATTGGTGGTCTTGTTACTTTTTGCCATTGTAGGTTTTAAATAGGAATGAAACCACTAAATACCAGAAATTAAGATACTTATAGGCATCAGAGCAGAGACTCGCAGTTGAAATGATTTAAGTCTTTAAACTACTTGTAGAGAGACAAAGGCATTACATGAATTCATTTCATTTATATAGCCTACTTATTATCGATATATGTTATTGTAGGAACACAAGGGCCTCTGCTGTAGGTCTCAAGACCCTCTGGGATAGTGAAAGAGTCATATGACACTAAAAGAGTAAAATGAGCCCTTTAAAAGGAACCCTTGCTTTTTAAATGTGGCATAAATGATCTTATCTCTACAGCAAGGAGTTTGATCCTGATTCACAAAGAGCGGGAGTTATGCAGCCAAAGAAAAGTGGAGCCCTAGCCATTTATCTGAGGATTTGAGGACCATCAACAGCGACCAGGGAGATTGTTCGGGAAACAAAGCCCACCCTCCCCTGCATTATCTGATAGCACGGATGGTCTTATATTTCCCAGATAATTGCACCACACACTGTTTTGCTTTGCTAGGTCATAGCAATTGGCTGATCTGCCATGAGATAAATGGGGGAAAAAATTACCAGGAAAACCATTCCTTTAAGAGTTTTTGCCTATATGCTATAGTGGGTGCTTTGTGTGCTAGGGAGTGGCCACCAGGGTGGGAGTAGCAGGGAATGAGTAACGATCTGATAACAGAACTGAATGGGGCCACAGGCATATTTGTACATCATCTCACTATTGCTACAATAGCCAAAACCCAGAAACTTTACAATTTTCTTTACAAGTTACTGGTTAATGTCAATCCTTGGAATAGATTCTGGATGTCCTGACTCATATCTGGATGATTTTTCCTTCCTGTTGTGAACATACTATCATAGAATGGATAGCATTCCTTGCCTGCCCAGGATTTATTGTCCCCTTCCTTCTATGCACCAGAACTCTCCTCGCCACCACCACCACATTCTTTGCTCAGGAACAAACTTTCCCCTGGTAGCTCATAGACGCAGGCAAAGTTGATCCTATTCCCTTCCCTCTTATCTTGTTGAATCTTAGTCGGCCTAAATCAAAGTACCTCACCCCCTTACCTGGAATCTGTCTGAAAAACAAGCTTACATTCCTCAAACAGCATTCTCTGACAGGATTGTTGGTTCAAATAAACTGATGAAAAGGACCTTTTTCCCAGTCTCTCTTGCCCCTCTGCAGACATGAATAAGAAAGTGGATGGCTCCAGGGCCTGCTGGCATCTGTCTTGAAGCAAGAGAGCAAGTCAACCTTTGTACGTGGAAGAGAGCAGCTCTGGGGTAACAGCCTGAGCTTGAATGGTGTGGTGCCTTGAACTCTTCTATCCTGTGGATGTTTTAAGCGAGCTAGTAAATTGAACTGTTTCAGCCAGTTTAACTTGGGGCTTTTGTGACTTTTAATGGAAAACATAGCACCTACTACACCTCATACAGTTAGATATGTAATACACCCCTACATGTCACTTAGACTAAGGAAATTTTTTCTTTGAAAGAAGATCCGGCTATCGTTGCTAAAAAGGCTTCCCATAACTTTGACCTTAATCATTGTAATGACCAAGAATTCTTTGTGACATCGACATCCTTCACAACTCAAGTCACCAAGACAAAACTGTTCTGGGCCTCAGTGTACAAACTGCAACAATCAGAAGCAGAGTTAAACTTATTATATTACAGTGATAGATGCAAGCATATCTTTGTTTATAGCAGCGCAATTCACAATAGCTAAATTATGGAAGTGACCTATGTACCCATCAACAGACGAAGGATTAAGAAAATGTAGTATATATTCATAATGGAATACTACTCAGCTGTAAAAAAGGCTAAATTTGAGCAATTTGCAGGAAAATGGATGGATCTTGAGACCATAATGCTAAGTGAAACAAATCAGGTACAGAAGGTTAAATACCACTTGAACTTTCTAATATGAGAAACCTCAAATACAAATAATTTAAAGAGCAGTATAAAAGAGAGATGGTAGAAAACAGGGAGGTAGATTGTGGAGAAGGGAAGGGAGTGTGGGGTAGGAGGGAGAGGGGGGAGGGGAGTAAAAATGATCAAGATGTGATATGTATATATGCACCAGTTCTCTAAGCGGAATGTAATCATTATGTATCACAAACACATATGGGTAAAACAATAGCAGAAGCAAAATTTTGTTGTATTCCTTTTTGATTTTGGGGGTGGGTGGCTTTGTTTCTTACCGAGGAAAAATCGCATTTGATTTCTTTCCAGTTGCTCATATTAGGCACATTTATTGGTTCCCATTATATTTTTCTATAGGTCTGAAGTTTGTAGAACTTAAGATATGACAACCAATTACTATATAAAATTTAGAAAATATTTAAATAAGAAGGAAATAAACATGACCTATTACAGCCTATAATAGTCTCACCTTCCATAGCAAACAATTTTTGACAAATGATTACGTCTTCTTATCACACAGTATACATTTGCATTAATATTTACACCAACACTATTTTTTAAACTGTTGTATTTTCACTACTGCAAGCCTCTTGACTAATATTATATTCTATTTGAAATACAACGCCCAGCAGATCTACCCTTCCTTTTGTGGCCATTCCGCTGGTGGCCCCATCCAGCTCATGCACCTGTAGACTGCAGGGTGAGGTATTCAATTGAGCCCGAGTGGTAGGGGGTGAGGGCCAGAGCTGGGCTGCAATTATTCCTCTATAACCTTCTGTCCTTGTGTTGACATCTTTGAGCAGTGCCTGTCACTTACACTAGTCTTCCCTCTGTCTCTACCTTTTTGCCTTAGCTCTCGGTTGCCCTTTTAAGACTCACAGGAAGCAGACACATAAATTAGCTTTATAATTCAACTGAACGGAAGAGTCCTTTTGATCCTACACCACATTCCTTCGCTTATCCACGCACCCAGCACTTGTTGATGAAACACCCTAGGACGGAGCACTTAGATGAGCAAATCTCACTGTCAGGATTTCCAGTCTATTGGGAGAGACAAATACAGAATGCAAAAGTAGGAACATAGTGCTGGGAAGAAATAGAGATGGAAACAATGAGTTTCTGCCCTCCCTGCTTCTCTTGGGCAGATTTCCGACTTACGTGATGTAGTTTCACATAAGCCTTAGGACTGGTTATTTGTCAGCTATCCTGGGACTTTAGCTCCATAAAAGATCACTTGTCTGCTACTATAATAAAAATCTCCCTTGGAGAGGGTTCATAAATACATGTAAGTGGTCATTGTTAGCAAGGATTATGAAAAGAAAATTCTATGGAGAATATGACTGACCTATTTAATTAAGACTTCAGTCTCTTGTATTAGAACATAGTTGTTAAATTTAAAATGTCATATTTGTTATCCATATTTTGTCCATTGAGTAGGGTTTGATAACCACCCTGGGCCAGTGGGGCAGAATATATGAAATTACTATTTTGAAAAATCCAAGGCATAGGAATTCTGTGTGGCATATTTCCTTTTACATGGGGGGGAGGTGTTTTATTTAGTTTTTTTCTGTTTTTTGCAATGCTGGGGAGCAAACCCAGGGCCTTATACATGCAAAGCAATTGTTCTTAATTCCAGACCCTATTTGTGTCCTTTTAACAAATACGTTTATTTACCCTCTACACCAGAATGCCTTCCAAGCTTCTAATGCCCTGCAAGAGGTAGAGGGAGGGTCCATGAATTGTCTCCTGAACTCCAAGGTGCACAAATTAATGGACTGCAGACACCTCAGGGCTAGTTGCTCCTGCCATACTGTGAAAATGAGATGTGCACCGTGTGGAGTCACTGGGTAACAACTTTTCCAACCCCGGCCCGTGAAATCTCCTCCTAATAACCTCAGCCTCCATGGGTTTTTTTGTTTTCCTTTTTTGCCAGTTTTTAAGTCTCTGTCTGTTGTTTTTCTTTTTAATATAGCCACAGTTTCACCTTTGACTTTGCACATTATTGATAGAGCTAGAAATTTGAAGAAATTTAAAAACAAATCCAGATATTTCAGACTGGATTTATGTGCATGAAGACAGGACCTTTGAGCGTTAAAGTTCACCCAGGCTAGATAGAATAATAATAGTAATATTGTGGCTTTCTATGACATCTTCCCACCTAAGAGATGAATGCACCTTGATAGTAATATTGAAATATGCATAGCATTCCCATACAGGAGATGTCGTATTGTTATCCTTCCTTGCTTATGAGTAAACCAAGGCCTGCTTCTTTTTAAAGGCATTGTTCAAGGTCGTACAGAAAGTGGTTGAATTGGGACTCTCAAGGTTTTTAAGGAGAGACTCTAAGAAAAGGTCTAAGAATTCCATGTAAATGTCATACATCCGCATTGCGAGCCATTTGAATATATTAATATCGAATAGTCATAGGAAATGAATCCTGATTGAAATTCACATGTTTCAAATAACTAAGGCAAAGGTATTCGAGAAATGTAAGAAAATTGGAATACGTGTTCTACATTTCACCCATTTCGATGCTTCTATTTGTCACTGTTCTGTAATGACATTAGGGAATCTCAAGGTCCTCATATGACACGTTATTTAAGAGTTAGAATTTATCACTAGAAGCACTCTTTGACTATTTTCCTTATAGGCTAGTCTATGAAGTTCAAATTGCAGGTCGCACCTTCAAGTACAAGATATTTTTAACCTACTGTATGCTTGTGAGCGTGGTTTAATGAAAGCGCTCGGAATCTGAGGAAGGGCAGACTGCTCCATGTGGCATTGTCCCTTAAATTCTACAGCAATGTAAGAATGTGACCCAACACAGAATGTCAGAGAGCACTGCGGCCAAATGAATTAACAATTGCTATGCCCCAATCACCTCCAACTCTAAACCAGGCATTTAAACTGAAAACACCAGGGAAAAAGTATAATTAGGGTTGCTTATTCATAGATTTAAGAAAGCACAAAGATTCTCACAAGTTTTAGCTTTAGGAAAAACATTGGAAATCCTGGCAAAGAGAGAAAAGATTGTTGGGTTAAATCTTCAAGCAGCTTCAAAATATCTTGGACACCCTTTTGAAATTTATTTAATAATACATTTTCTGATAACTTATCTAATAAGATAAAATAAACTTATATAATAATAAACCTAAATGTCTTTGTAGATAATATTATTACAAAATTCACCGATCTATAATTTCAGAATCATTTGCTCAACTAACCATTAAAAGTAAAGTACATAAATACTTCTTCCCTACAACCATGTAGGCCTCTGTTTCTCTTACAAAGTCCTCTCAGAGCCATGGAGGAGCACGCTGTTCACCATGAAGCTACCTAAAAGTACATTTGGCCTCAGGAGCAGGGCTTAACATGTAGCATGAGTAGTCTTAGCTTTCAGGCTAGAAGGTAGAGGGGAGCTGTTATTCCTTCCAAGCTCCTGAGGCAAATTAAAGATGGTGTTGCTTCCAATAAATTCAACTTTCCTTCCATTCCTGTGTAAGAGAGTAAACCGTACTCTTCCACCTGCTTCTAGTGGATGGAAAATAACAACATGAAATACTAGAATCAGATTGCAGTAGGAGAAGCCTCTAGCCTCATGGGTTGCCTCCACTGAGACCTACACAGAGAAGAGAGGAATGACTACTTGAGCTCATCAGTTTGCACTTCTTGCATTGTATATTTCTCTGGTTCTTATTCTAAATGCCAATCAAGACGATGACTGAAATATCAGGGGAAATAGTCGATACAGCACCTCATTCCCTTGAAAGATATTTAAAGTAAACATCTTATTTTGTGTAAATAATATAAATTTATGCAACTACATTTCCATATATGTCTATAAGTATCAACTAAAGAGAGTATGAGTTTAAAATTTCAAAATGTTTATGTTTGGTATAAAATAACATTTTAGGGCTTGATGTGCTGTGTTTTATTCCACAAAATTGGAGACATTCAATCTAGGATTTCACAGTTGTATTAGGGAGAATTAGTTGCTAGCACTATTTTATTTTTTATTTCAGAATAATTTTTAGAGTTATAGGAAGGTACAAACCTAGTGCAGAGTTCTCACATACACCCTTTACCTAACTTCCCCCTATGTCAATAATTTACATAACCAGAATACTTTTATCAAAACCAGTAAATTAACACTGTTACTATACAATACTACTAACAAAGTACTGACTTTATTCAGATTTCACTAGTTTTTCCTTTTTTTTTTTTTTTCCTTTTTATGTGGGTACCGGGAGTTGAACTCAGGACCTTGTGCTTGCCCCATAGTTTTTCCTTTAATATGTTGTTTATTCTCTTCCAGAATCCAATCCAGTATCTCACACTGCATTCAGTTGATGAGATGACTCTTTAACCCATGAGAGTTTTCAATATTTCTTGTCTCACAGGCATTTGCTGGTTTGTTGAGTACTGGTCAGATGTTAGGTAGAATGGCACTCAACTCTATTTGGGCTTAACTAATGTTTTCTCATGAATAGACTGATGATGTCCACTTTGGTCTGAATGTCAGAAAAGCCATATTGTGTCCTTTCCTGTGCCTTCTATCATAGAGTGGTGCATGTTGGTAAGAAGCTATATTGTTGGTGATATTTACCTGAACTGTTTGCTCGTGGTAGGGTCTTCCAAATCACTAGTAATCTTGACTCTGTTATCTTTGACCATATGAAAAAGTCTAGAATTAAATGTGCTGCATATTTGAGTCTACTATCCTAATGTACACCCAGTTATGTAATAGACGTGATGCCGTATCATACCTATGAGGATATGCTAAGATATTACTCTTGGTATTTCAAAGTTAGATCCATGAAGCAGGAATTCAAGTAAGAGATTTTATAATGTACTACACACAATTCTCAGTGTGTGTATGGTTTAATAAGGCATCAAATATGTAATACTTCATATTACTGAGATGAATTTCATACTAAGAACATCACGAAAGTTAGAAACTCACGTGTATTTGGGGATTCCATCTGACAGCAGGGCTAGGGCTCTGGGTGCTTTGGGAGACACCTTGATCAAGCAGCTGCTGATGGCCCCTTCCGGACCTGACGTGCCAGGTGCCCCTCTTCTCCTCTTTTCTGTGCACCATGGCCCAGTGCTGGCACAGGTGGCTCTGAAGCAAGAAAAGTGTTCAAGGGTGAGGTCAAAAATAAATAAATAAATAAATAAATAAATAAGAGTGAGTTCATTTTTGAACAGACATCAGAAAGCACGGAGGTAAGAATTGAGTTCAGTGAAGGTCCTTGCAAAGAAAAAGCAGCATACTCAGCTAGAAGTTTCAAAAATTCTTTAAATAATTTTTGATTTTGAAATAATTTTTGATTTATGGAAAACTTGCAAGAATAGTACAAACTACTATGAACACTTCACCCGGATTTCCCAGTTGTTATCACTTTTTCACTTTTGCTTTCCCGTTTTCTGTCACTCTCTCCTGCTCCTCCCCCATGTGGTTGTATGTATACGTGTGTGTACACAGACATTCTTTTCTGTTCCACCTGCAAGTCAGGTGAAGATATGATGTTCCTTTACTTCCCTAAATATTTCAAAGTGCCCCAGTGCAATCATCAAAATCAAGAAATGAACAATATGCATTACCTAATCCACAGACCTTATTTATATTTCACCTACTTTGTCAATTCTTTATGGCAAAAGATTTTTAAAAAAGACCTGTCTGGAATCCAGTTTGGTATCACACACTGCCTTTAGTTGTCATGTCTCTTTAGCCTCCTTTTATCTGGGATATTTTCTCAGTCTTTTTTTTCTTTTATGACATTGACATTTTGAAGTATAAAGGCCAGTTGTTTCACAAAAAGCCTCTCCATTCAGATTTGTCCAGTGTTTTCTCAGGGTTAGATTGGAGCTACACATTTTTAAATTTTTATTAATACATGTTTGCAGTACACAGTGATTACTTTCCTCATGGGGAGTTGGAAAAGGAACATAGCACATCTTCATTCTTTTTTCATCCCCTCCCTCTACCTCCCTCCCACCTCCCTCCATCTCTTGATCCCCTTCCCTTTTGCAAAAGATCTATCCCCATGTTTCCCATTATCTTTTACTTTGCTCTTCAATTTCTTTATATTTTGGGTTTCTCATATAAGAGAAACCATGTGATATTTAAGCTTCTGTGTCTGATTTATTTCAATTAACATTATAGTGCCTAGGTGCATCCATTTTCCTACAAATGACTCAAGTTTATCTTTCTTCATGGCAGAGTAGTACTCCACTGTGTATAAATATCACATTTTCTTCATCCTTTTGTCTATGGATGGACATACAGGCTACTTCCAAGATTTAGGTATTATGAATTGTGCTGCCAAAAACATGGGTGTGCATATATCACCTCGATGTGGTGTCTGACACTATCAGGGTGATAGCTAGAAGGGGTACAGCTGGGTCAAATGGAATTTCTAGTTTTAGTTTTTTGAAGAATCTCTATACTTATCTTCATAATGGTTGTACTGGTTTACATTCCCACCAACGAGGTAGAAGGGTTTCTTTTCCCCTGCAGCCTCACCAGCATTTGTCATTCTTTGATTTCTTGATGATAGCCACTCTTTCTTTTTTTTTTTTTTTTGGTGGGTACCAGGGGGTCGACCTCAGGACCTCACGCGCCAGCAGGCGCCCGTGCCTCTGAGCGATATCACCGGCCCCTTTTTCATATGTGGGTTCCGGGAGTCGAGCTCGGGCCCTCGCGCTTGCCGGGCAGGCGCTTAAGCCGCTGAGCCATCTCACCGGCCCGCCACTCTTTCTGAAGTAAGATGGAATCTCAGTGCTGTTTTAATTTGCATTTCTCTAGTAGCCAGAAATGTTGAACATTTTTTCAAGTATTTATTGGCCATTTGTACTTCTCTGGGAAATGCCTATTCATTTCAGTTGGCCATTTTTTTATTGAGTCTTTCACTTGAGGGACTTAATGTTTTTGAGTTCTTTCTACATTGTAGATATTAATCCTTTGTCTGAGGAATAGTTGGCAAAATTTTTTCCCATTCTGTAGGTTGTCGAATAGAATTTCTACTTGTAGTTTTTTGAGGACTCTCTATTCTGATATACATTTTTGATAGTGATGTGGCGTAATGAAGGGACTAGGTACACAGGTATGGGTAGGGCAAAAGAAAACAGCCAGGGACTTGGAAGACTCGGAACTAGCCACAGAGGAAGGGTTACAACCTCAGGCAATTCTACTGTGGACTAGAACCTTAGAGAGGCAGGTCGGGAGGACCGTGAAGGCAAATCTCAGAGGCATGCAGACACCACCAGCGCTGTGCAAATCTCAGCAGGCGCAGAAGTGGAGGCTCCAGTGGCCAAATATAACAAGAAGCCAGAAGCCAAGGGAGAGCAGTGGTGTGCTTCACGCGTGGCAGCCCTCCGAGGAAGGGTCCAGTAGGCCACCGCAGGTCTTAGTATTCCTATTTCCCTCTCTGCCCCTTCTAACCAACACGTACCATCAAGCTCTGATATGTAATATGTATAATATTCTACACAATAAAATGTAAATTATCCTAGTCAACTGTGCTTCAGAAACCACGAGCTCAATGGCTAGTGGAGCCTCCTTTGGCCATGTCTCCCCAGGACACATACTTGGTCCCTATAAAAACAGCATCCTATCACCTCTGTCCCTCCTTCATGATGCACTTGCAAAGGTTATTATCGTGCTATGCAATAGGTGTGTAGAACGATGAAGTTCACAATTTGTTGAATGAAAGCATAATGATTTGTGTTTATGCCGCATGTTCAAAGTAAGATACCCATGCCTCTTTATTAGAATTGTTTTCCAAGAAAATCATTTTTTTTTTTTACATGCACCTTTCTGACATATTCAACAGTGCTGTACTACTTCCCGGGGAACTGGACTTGTTTTGGCTTTTCTCTCTCTCTCTCTCTCTCTCTCTCTCTCTCGGTGTCTCTGTTTTCCTTGCTACTCTGCACTCCTCACTTTGTGAGATTACAGTTCTTTCAGTAGTCAGTAGATACCGAGAATTGGTGAAAGGTAGGTAGAATGAATGTAAATGTGCTAGTCATATATCTCGTTTTTAAAAATATAGCATCCACTAAGAACCCAAAGAACTTCAAAATGAGAAGTTGTTCTTGTTTCTGTTTTAATGGGAAGCACTGACAGCTTGAGATTTAACAGGAAATCAGTACTAGCATCTTTTTCTTAAAGATGTGGAGAGGCCAGGAGCTTAGGTTTAAGTTGGTGGCATTGAGAACGTGACAGACAACATGAAGAGCAACTTATCTGCTTCCAGGTGCTCAGCATGGATTGACTGGTTGGCCACCATCTTGGAGCAGTGGTGACTATCACAAAGAAGTTATCTTTCCTGTAATAGGCATTTGGCAGATAAGGAAAACAAGCATCTCTTTAAATTTCCTATTGTGTTAAATCTCTTTTAGTGGTTACATTTATTTTGTGCTACTTGAACCTAGCATTCAGGGCCCAAAGATGTAAACACGAGATATCAGGGTAACTGTTCGCTGAAGACACTCCTCCCTTGCAAAGACAGAGCAGGACACTAACTCAAAAAGAACTCCGCGTGCACAATCCTTTACTCCCAAATTCGTATCAATAAAATTACTCTGATCATTGCTGAAGGAGAACCAATGAGTTGATTTCAACTATTTCTTCTTTGACTTAAGATCTAGTGATTTCAGGTAAGAGAATAAATTTTTGAGACATAGCCACATCGAAATCAGTATGTTTACTAAAATCCCATAAAGGATAACTTTAGCTGGCTGACGTTAGCATCAGGGATTTTGTTTTATTTTTGAAGACCCTCTGAGGGGGCCAGTGAGATGGCTCAGCAGCATAAGCACCTGCCCGGCAAGTGCGAGGGCCCGAGTTCGACTCCCGGAACCCACATACGGAAAAAGGGGCCGGTGATATCGCTCAGCGGCATGGGCGCCTGCTGGCGCTCGAGGTCCTGAGGTCGACCCCCGGTACCCACAAAAAAAAAAAAAAAGACCCTCTGAGGTTGAACAGACACGTAGCCTCCAAGAACTTAAATTTATACAGGATCTTTACATTTATTCAAAAAGTAGAATGAAAAATCTTGTCTTGCCATCTTAAAACATACCTTTCCTTTAAAAGCATTTTATAAAGTTTTTTTGAGCTTTTCTACATATGTGTTGGTAGAAAGAAAGTCCTTTTTAGATTATATCCAATCATTCTCTGGACACTCGTCCAGTGAGAGCTCCCAGTTTCATCATCTACACTTAGGCATAAGTTACAGCCCCCTTCTTGTCTTTTACATGAATATTAGAATTGCCTAACTCAAATGAAACTGCCCTGATTAATGACAAGTACTCTTCGAATAAGATGTTCTGATGATCTCCAATCCTAAAATTCCCTGTTAAAAAGGGTATGTAAGATGCGTCGCAATCTTGTTCTCATGCCCGGACAAAGTGGAAGTGAAAAAACCTAAGTTATCTATGTGTTTGTTATCTGTTGAAGGAGATAGTAAATCAAGTCCCTTTCTCTTCTGTCCTTACGAAGCCTTCTCACCTCTAAGGATGAAAAGATGAGCGAGGAAATGATAAAATCCAAGATCAGACAAATCCATTAGCTAAAATATGTCTCCATTAATGCCTGTCATCAAATGCTTTTACAACTCTTCTGTTTTTTCAGCTTTATGAAATCTAAACTTTTTAAAGTAGAATTTCAAAATAATCTGACTTCATATAGTTATTAGGAGGATATGAGATAATGCATGTACATTTCTTCTTATGTTTTGAGAACCTATTATTTATGGTATTTTCTATTTTATGTCAATAGTATTGGCTTTCTTATCTTCTGTTTACTACTATCAATAGTTTTATTTTGCTACAGTGATTACTTTTTGTTGTTTTGGATTTTGGAGGGGTTTTCAATTTTTATTTTTATTAGTACATGTTTATTTTTTTTAGTACATAACAATTACATTCACTGTGGGGTGTCCGTACGTGCACATCTCAATTCTTTTATATCTACTTCCCCTTCCCCTCCTCCTCCCTCCCTCATACACTTTTCCCAAATATTCACCCTTTGTAAAGTTTCCTTTTCCTAAGTTGGTTGGAAAAAGTGGGTGAGATGTAAGGTTAACAGCCAGGTTAAACCGAGCAGCCATTAGTGTTTCAGTTATTCGGCCAGATTGATGTTATTTGGTATGAATGGTCTTCCGAAGCAGGACCCCAGAATAACACAGCAGCTTCCACTTAAAGGAACTGGGATTGTGGGTTGTTTGGATTTTCCAAAAGCTGTTGCTTACCTGACTTATTTGGGGCAAGAATGCCCTTTGTTTGAGAAGAGCCTCTAGTCCAAGGAGAGCTAGCTGGATTCCAAAAGAGAGGAAGAAGAGATGAACAAAATTTCCTGAGACAAAATTGAATTTTCATTTTTTTCTTCTTAGTTATTGAGATCATATAACCAAAGTCAGAAAATGGGGAGGAATTCAGAACAAGAAGTGAATGGTAAGGATGGGAAAAAAGAGTTCCCCAAAGTCAGTTATCAGAAATAGAGCAAGATAAATGGGGGGAAGGGGCAGCAATAAGGTTCTCCACAGAAACCACAGTTTTGATGGGTACTGTCTTTCCCAAAGCAATGACACAGATCGTATTAATTTAGCAACATAACCTCCTCTTATTCTGAAACGTCACTGCCTGTCATGAGGAAAACAATACCACTCATGAAAGATAAAGTCTCAGCAGTCTTCTCGTCATAATTCTTAAGCAGCATCTCTCTTTTCCTGCTTTCATTCGAAGGCATTGCAAATATCTGCTACATTTGGAATGGAAGTACCATGAAAGAAAACACATTTTGACCAATTATAGACCAAGTGTCAGGAACTGTCAGGTAATTTGTCATTGAGCTTTTAAGTCTAGTATCATCTTATTTTACAACCCAGGGTTTTAGCAACTCAGGAGGCTTTCTATGTGTTCCTTAACAATAAATCTGTAATATAAATGGGTAAATTCTCCTGTCTACTAATCTCACACATCATTCCCAGTTCTTCCTTTTCTCAGTAACCCAAAATAGAGTCCAGACAGTCAAGTTCTTATAACACCTTTTACATGTTCAAAGCCCGTAGTTCTGCGGAACAAAACAAAATAAAATAAAATTCAGCACTGGACAGCACTCCCCAAAGTGGCTTGATTCAGGTGGTTAAGTGTTGTTTCAATTTTGAGCTGAAGCACGTATTTATGTAAATTTTCTGAAAATAGGAACCCAACAAAATTGTTGTAATTTTTTAGGTCATTGCAGCAAGAATACAGAGGTCACCAAAACTGATGAAAATTAGCAAAATATATATAGCTGTGAGAATAGCAACAACTTCTTTTCTCAAGAAAATAAACTGAAAAGTTGTCTTTAAAATGTTAGAGTGGGGCCGGTGAGATGGCTCAGTGGTGTAAGCGCCTGCCTTGCAAGCGCGAGGGCCCGAGTTCAACTCCCGGATCCCACATACGAAAAAGGGGCCGGTGATATCACTCAGTGGCACGGGCGCCTGCTGGCGCGCGAGGTCCTGAAGTCGACCCCCGGTACCCACAAAAAAAAAAAAAAAAAAAGTTAGAGTGATTTGAATCAACATTATCACTTAGAGTGCAGTAAACACTTAAAATCTTTATCTAAAATTGCATTTATAGGGCTGGGGATATAGCTCAGCGGCACAGCTCCTGCCTGGCAAGCGCAAGGTCCTGAGTTCAATTCCCAGGACCAAAAATAAATAAATAAAATAAAATTGTATTTATAAGTACAAATATATACTAAAATATTTGCAATTTCCTTGGGATATTTACAGTGTCCCAGTTCTATACCTAGGAATATCTTCACATTTTACCAAATATTACAAATCACGACCTCTCAAAAATGTCCCCATTATAAAACTCCTCATCTAAGAACACAAGAAATTTACCCCTAGCAAGCATTTTAGAGTGTTTGTTAGCTGGACACATTGTTGCCGGGATGAATATAAACCATTGAGATGCAATTGTGTAAGTAAAGTATCTATCAATCTACTTCCATCACTTGGGCCGGTGAGATGGCTCAGCGGCATAAGCGCCTGCCCAGCAAGCACAAAGTCCTGAGGTCGACTCCCAGTACCCACATTAAAAAAAAAAAAAAATCTACTTCCATCACATTACAAAAGAGGAAAAATTTAATAGGCCACGAGAAATTGAAATTGTTATTATTATGTAGGCCCAAACTTGGGATTTTATTAATTAATTCAATGGTAAGCTTGACTTATTTCAAAATGTTTTATCTAATAAATCTTAAATTTACTTTTTTAAGTTTTTTAAATATGTGAAATGTTTTTATAAAATATGCTGTTAAAAGACTGTATAAAAAGACCATTAAAAAGACTTTTAATGTGTTTCAAAAAACACATTAAGAATGCATAAAATTAAAGTACATATATTAGAGTACAGCCATAGGGAAGTTTATTAAAAATAGTGATGCTATTTTTTGCTAACAAGTCCATTATGATGACATTTACAAAGTGAGACCAATTTAAGATAGTTTATTACATATAAAAAATTTTCATTTTACTTTCTGACATATGGAGATAAGATTAATTCACAAGTTTGATGTTTTGCATTGAAATCGCAAATGGAAAGGCCAGGCACAGGCACTGGCCTTACAGGTAAAATGTGTGCTGTTTTCTAAGTCTCTACTCACTGTGGAAACAAGCTGGTGATCCCAAAATTGCACTCAAATATTCTGAAATTTTGATATTTTTGTTTAAAATAATTTTAAAAGACCTCCAGGAAGTTATAAATAGAAAATTATATGTTGCATTTTTCACAAATATGACTCTGACAAGAAAGATTCAAATTTCTTTTTCTTTGGCTGTATACTCAAACTGTATTTTCTCTACCAAATATTTGAAAACAGTTGAAGTTTTTATGGGATATTTTAGATCTCATTAAAGTACTTGATCAAGATCTTTACTTTAAATACTCTTCTCCCTCGCACATACTTTTAAAAAGAACAGCATACATATTTAACAATAGAAACCCTCAGTTGCTATTAAGTATAATAAAATTATACCTCTCTTTTTTTCATCTTTACAACTAAATTCTTTTTCCCCTAAAAGAATGACATACAGAATGACCAACAAAATAAATGTAATTCCTTAGATGTTAAAGTTATTTTTACTGAAGGAATTTCTTTGCAAGCATTTGTCAAACAGCTTTGTTCTATCCCTTCTCACTTTTTAGCATTTGTATCATTAGATGCCATTATTTGTTAACTTGATAGAATGCTGCATACAGGCATATATGTGCTGAATGTGTAAATGAATATGTATTTGTCATCTTTAATGCATTTGAATTTGGCTGATGCACCCATAAAAAAGCCTCCAGCATATTTGCATAATTAAGCATAATATTATGATAAACCATTTCAAGGGAAAAAGTTGGTCTTACAATCACAATATGTTTATTTTTTAACCTTGTATGTTCAGAATACATCTGTGAAAGAATTGGAGGTATAAAAGATTGGCTTTCCTTCATGAAGAAAGGTGGAGTACTATTTTAATTAATCTTATATTATGCCAAAAAGTAATTATATAACACAAATATTAAACATGACTTGTACAATTTCAAGGGGCAGGATTGTCTATTCTGTCTCACTTTCACATCAGAAAAGAATTCTAGAAAGTGGTGTTGATTGGAAATGAAGCGTATGACAGCCCGTATATCTGGATGCATGGGGGGGGTGTAATGAATGTGTCCATGTTTTGCAACTCACCATGGGGTCTGAAAAATAGTCTTTAATGAATATATTTTGATTGTTACTCTTCCAGTGAATTTTTTCATGTAAGGTGGGTGAAGGTAGGTGAAATGAATCTTTTGAAAGCATACCATTTTAAATTTTATTACTGAGTTTTCATAAATAAACTTCAAAGTAAGTTCTGGGAATCATACTACAGTTTTGAATTAACAAAATAGAAATAAAATGATATCAAATAGTTATTATTTTGGTAGATAGAAAGAAAAATCATGAACAGAATAGAAAATAATTTAACTTACAGAGAACTGTACGCCTTAGTTTCTTGCCCAAGGCTCTGCGGTCAGTACTGTAGTTACTGGTGCCATCATGTGGCTGGTGCTGGTATTGACAGCGTGTTTCCTAAAACGCGTTTAAATCACTGTCGGCAAAATAAAGATTTTTAAATAGATGTCAATTAAATTTTAAACAAGTATTTCCCCTATGCTATGACCAATCATTTGTCTCTCAGATTATAGACTTCCTTTAGACTATCGTATGCAGACGGGCGAGAACTGATAATACTGCGTGGCAAAGCGTACTTTCTCAGGAACGGTATATTTTACCACAGTACTTGCTTCTTTCCATTTTATTTTTTAGTTGGTTAATTTTTTTACTAGTACATGTTTGAAATATATAACGAACACCTTAATCCTGGGACGTTGGTACATAACAGATGGCATATTAATTCTTTTCAATTTTAAAAGCCTGATAAATTTAATTATTAGAGTTTGGGAGGAACCGTTCTCTTCAAAAGAGGGTAGAATTCTCTATTCACTGACTCACAGTTTTACTGGAAAATATTACCACTGTTGATAGCATTTTAAAAACTAAATCTGTATCTTTTATTTTGCTTAAATTATTTCTTGTTGTTGTCGTTGTTTTGTTTTGCTTTTGTTTTGTTTGTTGCTGGGGTTGGAACCCAGCACCTCACTCATGCTAGGCAAGCGCCATATCATTGAGCTATATCCCTGCTTCCCATTATCAGTGATACGTAGCCAAATGTTATCATGCCAGAGGGCACATAATACCCAAAGTTAAGAAGTATTTTGTCGGGCTGGTGAGAGAACTCAGTGGCATAAGCACCTGCCCAGCAAGCGCAAGGTCCTGAGTTCGACTCCCGGTACCCACATAGGGAAAAAGGGCCGGTGATATCGCTCAGCGGCACGGGCGCCTGCTGGCACCCGAGGTCCTGAGTTCGACCCTTGGTACCCACAAAAAAAAAAAAAAAAAAAAAAAAAAAGAAGTGTTTTGTCAGGATTCCCTTTTGATTCATAATAGAAAAAATATGAACGCATTTATTTTAAAAACTGTCACTTTAATTTTTTAAAGGAAAGTGCTGGGTTTTGTTGTTGTTCTGTTCTGTTCTGTTTTATTTTTGTGGTACTAGGGATCAACCCCAGGGGTGCTGTACCACAGCCCAGCCCTTTTTATTTTTCATTTTGAGGCAAGTTCTTGCTAAGTTGCCCAAGCTAACCCTCCTGCCTCAGCTTCTTGAATACCTGTGCTGGGCAGTGCTGGTGTTTACAATGGTGACTTTCACCCCTACAGTGTCACACTCCTGCAGTTAGATAAAATAGGAGGAGGCAGACATCGGTATAGCCCTGTTCTGCTGGAAGAAAGGCGAGTGTGCCAGGCAGGCTTTCCAGCATAGGTGTAGCAAATGTTCGCTGAGCCCTCTTCCTCATTGAAATAGAGTGACAGATTCCCAATGGGTACCCAACTCTGCACCTCTCCCTGCTGCCTGGGGCTCTTGCCTGGTTTCCACCTCACCTTATACTGCATAATACAGAGCCCTCTAGGGACTTTCCTTTCCCTACCTGGGGAAGGAATTCTAAACTCTAACATATCACCACTTGAGATATCAATTTGCGACTTTTGCTAGGGTTTAGTGAAAGCAAGTTCCCCAGAGGAACCCCTATTGTACCATGCAATACTAAATGAAAAAGCTCTCTTTCTGTTTCTCTCTCTGTCTTTAAAATTCAGACTGCTAAATTCAATGGGATGGGGAATCATAGATAACATTTATATAGGCAAGTGTCACTGGTCTTAAAGAAAAATAGGAATGATAGGTACTAGTATTAATGAAAATGTTATAGTTATGTCTCAATAGCAAAGTCACAGGAAATGCAATCTTTATTTGACTATGAGCATATCCCAAAGAAAGCACAGGGATAAAGTCCTTTGCCCGAGTTCAGACAACAGGGAATCTGGGAACGAGCCTGTACCGCCCAGCAGGCTATTTTCGGAGAGAGCCAAGACTTGCAGTTGCCTGTCGTCGAAAAAGATGCCCCACTGTGACAGCTGGCTATTGAACTGGTGGCATTGGCAATTGATGAGGCGATAGTATCACCCTTTAAGTGCAGGTCACAGGAGGAAAAAAGGGTGCTCTTGAGGGTAATGAGATATAACCAGCAGAATCACACTGCCATTGCCCAGAGCTAAATTAAACCCAGTAAGGAAAAAACCCCTTGGAATATTTTTCCCTTCTACACTTGGGGCCAGTCTTGGGACTAATTAGCTAAATTCAGCTGAAATCCCCTTTTTCCTCAGTAGGTTTTACTTAATTACTTCATATGTTTCCTCATCCAGGTGTAACATCACAGTGTAAGTTAAAACGAGTCCCAGTGCTACTTCGTGAAATATATTCCTAAGTTTCCCCTCACGTGCATGGCACAAAGAATCAGAATGTGAGGAAATTTCTCACAGAGTGGCTGTTCAAAAATTAGCAAATTGTAGCTGAATTTGAGAGGGTAATTTTTAACCTTCCAAATCTTTTAATTGTAGATCATAAAAATCTCATATCTTTTGTATTAAATTATCTTGGTCAAGCACCCCATCTCCCCAACTTATAAAGTGCATAACTTGATGCAAAAGTACCAAAGGTCCCATAAGCATTTCAGTTACTGAAAAGACTGGCAAATTTTGAAACATGCTTTTTCCACATCTTAACTCTGTTGGTGTCATGTTTTTAAACGAAGTACGACATGGTGGCATCTTGGGCATTGAATTAACTGGTACACCTTGTAAAGACCTTGAGCGTGATCGTCACTGTTAAGGTGGGTTATATGTCAGACACTGGCAAGGGGCCCATCGGCCACTTGTGCCTGTCACTCATTCAAGTAGGTTTTCCCACTCAATGTTGGCTCTGCTCTATGGGTGACTTCAGTGCCAGAAATTATTCTATAGAAAGCCAGGAAGCATGCCATTGCCGATTTTGACGTGACAAACTTCAACCAAAGGCTGAGCTTTTGTTGTCAGAAAAACCGTGCCTAAGGATCGCAGCAAACAGCACTGAGATTCGATTGGTACGCTCTCTGTGGCTGTGACACTGGCGACATGAAATCAAATTCAATTAGCATTGGCTTGCTAATGACTTACCCTACTTCAAAAACTCCCACGGACAAAGCACTTGGCCAAAAACCTCCCAGTTACAGTTTGATTTTCCGACTCTTTTTGGTTGCTTTTCAGAGCAAGAGCCAACTGCCAGAGTGTTTCCATAGATTTAAAGAACTTCACCAGTGCAAGGACATGAGGACAGAGGCGGGTGGGGAAGGCAGAGGGATTTCTGTCCTCAGGTGCTCTCAAACACGTTCTGAAACCACTGTGGCGTGCATCGAAAGAAAGAGCAACTGCGTCTCTAGAGAGTAAGTTGGCTGGACAAGGTATCAAAGCTGCGAGGGGAAATAAGGTCTGTGATCAGGATAGGGTTTCGGTAAGGCTAGAGGCACCCTCTCAGAATGCATGGGAGGCCAGGCCATTATCTGAGCAGTGTTTTAAAGCAACAGAGGAGCCATTATGATGCCCGCACCACCCCAGCAAGATGAAGATGATGTCCATTCTAGATTTCCACAGCTTTGATTGCTGCCTTCCCTTTATTTCTTTCCTGATCATCTGGCAGACTCATTAGAATTCCCTCATCTCCTCCAAAAAGGAGCAAGGACAGCTCCAATTCATCTATATACCTCCCTGCTGGCCAATCGGCAAACACTGAATTAGTTGCAGGGTCCTCTGTAAACACAGTATCAGCCAATCAATAAAGTATTGTCTTAATTTAGAGAGTAAGTTTACAAGACAAAAGCTATACATTCCAGTATTCTGACGTGTTATATCATTTTAGTACTTCAAACTGTTTTCTTTCAATATTTGTCTTCAAATTATCTTCTTTTAGCCCATAGATGGTTTTCTTTAATACCACTTTCTTTATTTAAATATGCTACTCACACTAATTGCATGAAGATGTAGCATTAGAGAACTCCACAAAGGGAATAAAGGAAAGCATGGAATCTGGTGAGAATGTGCCTACTTGTGTGTCTTTGAGCATTCAGCATCCCCCACATTATACTGCAACCAGAATATTGTAAATCCAACAAGCCTTGCAGAATTGGAACTGGGGGAAAAAATATCAGCCTCACTGCATCTCCTGTAACTGATAGGTGCATTTACCATGTAAACGCAGGACTTCCAAACACCACAGGAAAGCGTGGAGCAAGCCACACAGCTGAGAATGCAGGCCGTTGGCGATATGATTTTGACATTGATGAGGAAGAAGAAATCTTGAAATTCTAGTGATTTCTGGGATCATAAACAAAGAGAAAGAACAGAGAGCAATACTCAGGAAGGAACACCGCCAACACGAAGGGGCCCCTTCACGTCACCTGGGCCAATCACACTGCTCTTACATAAGCCTGAAGCCTGGTTCTGGCCAGAGGCAAAGGAGCATTTGCTCGGAGGAACATAGATGGAAAAACCTATAGGAAAGTAAAATCACTTCCTGTGTGGTGCCAACCCTTGAAAAACTGACTGAGCCATGTCCAAGATGAGTACAAATGACTCAGTTATCCACACTGACATACGTAGGTAGCATGTACCTCTCTAAAACAATGATACCTGCCTGGACATTCAAATAGGCTAGAAATAGGCTATTTTGAAAGGCCCAGTTGTTGAAGACTTGATTGCCACAACTCACGACACAGTTGGCAGAAAATAGTTGCAGTTTCCTTTGCATAAGTTAGAGATTTGCCTCTTAAAATCTTGCATAGATTAAATGTCAGAAAGGGGCAGCTTCACTAGAATGGTACAGGGAATATTATACTCCACAGAGTAGGAAGGGAAAATCTAACACAGAATTTTGTGAGGATCAAGTAACATAATGCATGTGAAACCACTTTGTAAATCAAAAAGCCCTATGAAATGTAACCTAGCATGATTGTTATTATCACTCAAGATTTTTCTGCCTCCATTCTTAATAAAATAATGGTCTTCCTCAAGGCCCCTAGAAGCCAAACCAAAAGAGTGTGTTTCCAGAGTAACAAAATGTAAAGGTAATTGAGGATGTTCAATAAATATTAAACAGCCTCGCTATTTGTGGGTGGCTTCAAGTACATGATTAAGTTGCAGGTGATAGTAAAGAAAGCCAGCATGATCTTTAATTATAAAATACTTGTTAGATTTGATTCCAGTAAAATGCAATTACCTTGAGACTTCTGGTTGTGACTCACAAGAGGTTATGTTCTCAACATGAAACGTTTTGTGGACGCACATTAGGCTCCATTGTTCGGGACCATCTCCATGGGTCCTGGCTCCCGTCTGTAGCAGCTAATCACCATTAACTTGGCAAGCTTCGCAGGAATCCCCAGTTGTGTGCCTGCCATTCTGTGGCCTGCCTTGAAGTATCTAAACATCACAGAAGTGGGGATAAGGGCAACGGTGGCAGACCACAGTATTAGCTACGCTTAGGGAGAAAGGGACTTGAAGGGAATTCAAGATTTCATAGTGGACAAAAGAGAGCTCAGTAGGAGGGAGAAACTGGAATTGTCTTTGTCCGTGTCACCATGATTATAATGCAAACATTTTTTTTAAATGAGCAAGGAAACCTCTGGATTTCATTTTGGAAAACTATTCCTCAGTCTGTGTAGCTTTATTTTAAATTGAAATTTTTTAATCAGTATGTAGTTTTTGAAGCTTCCCCATGGAAGCGATTGGTGGGCTAAGAAAATGTCATTTTGAAAGCCTTTTTTAGTTGCATGCTGGGAGGGTTCCAAAAGCCTTTTGTTAAGAACATTGTTATGTAATAATAATAGCTAACACTTAACTAGTGTGTCCTATATGCCGTACACTAGCAAGTGGTACATCATACATGCTGACTCAATTCTTATAACGAAACCGTAAGGAAATGGAGTCACTCATGCTTATTATTTGTCTATGATCACATATGAGCATGTAATAAGAAGAGTCAGCTTTTGTGTCCAGGCAATCTGGATGCAGAATCATTGCTTTTCTGTACCACACCCCACTGCCTCCAAGGCTAATGGTATAAAGGTTTCGGGTGTGTGCAGGTTATGAGAAATGCCACATGTGTGTGTGCCTACACATTCTACCTAAGTGGAATGTTAATGATGAAAATATTTACCCAATAAAAACTACATTGTATGTCTTTTCATGCACTAAAGCAATTGAATTTTGCTTGTTTCTTCCTTTCTGTGTTCTTCGGTTTCTTCCTGTACGATTAGATCTACAAATTGGATTTAGTTTCTTACTAATGTCAAAATGGTTCTGTAGTAGAGTTCCTTTTAAAAGTGAACCTGGTATCTTTTCTTTGTCTTTTAAATTATTACTACCTTAAATTATAGTCAAGAGCTTACATGTCAGATGATCATTAGTCTACTTTTAGGAATCTACTTGGTTTCATTCACTTTACCTCACTCTATATTTGTTCTTGGTAGCAGTAGCAACCATCAAAAGACATGATTCTTCAAATGGAAAATATTAGCAAATAGAAAAAGCCATGTGTATATTTCTGTTTAAAAGAAATTGTGTATTGCAGATATTCAGTTGTGAGGAAAATGTTATATGGCCTTCAAAACCAAGAGTAAAACACTTCTTCAGATCAAGTTGTTAAGAGGGGGAACCTGATCTGGATATAAAGTTAAGTCAGGCAGAGACACAGAAACCAAGCAATCCTGGGTTTGCCCCAGCTCTCCTGCTTCCCAGTCATTTAGCCTTCAGCTCCTTGCCCAATCCTGTCAAATGGAACTAACAACACTGTAGATTTGCTGTGAAAACTGAGTGAAAATCTGAATAAAGTGCCTCGCACATGGCAGGTGATTAATTAATTGTAGTACCAAGAAGTAATTCTTTCTGTTAATTTTAGTACCTTAAGTGAAAAGAACATTATGACCATCCTTAAGGATGGCTCTCTGGCTCCCTGTGCTTCAACTCAAAAAAATTTTAAGGAACAGAATTTAAACCTCAAAATACTATCTGGCTGAGCCAGACAAGATATTAATCCCTACCCACCCTCCCACTATAGAGATGAGGAAACTGAGGGCCTGAGGAACTAAGTGGCTTGCTTATGGTTGTATACCTAGCAAGTGATAAAGATAAAATTGGAACTAACCACTCTGCTTCCTGGGATATTTTTAATTATATTTGCTGCTTTTCTTTGTACTATTTAAATCTTAGGCCAGTAGGGGTCAGCCTAGAGCAATCCTCTTTCTAAATAGTCTTGTTTCTAGTCACCTCCAAGATCCTAAGATAAAATAGAGGTTCTAGGAAGGCAAAGCAGTAAGAATAGGTTGTTCTTGGTCAACTTGGTCCATGTGAGAAAGAGAGCAATAATCATTTGTAAACAGCATGATGAAAATTGAGGTTGGACTTATTTTTGGAGAGCGTGCTTTCATTGCGCTAATTCAGTAAAGCGTGTTCAAGTCCAGGGCATGAAGGCCCCTAGGAAGCCTGTTATGACAACCAAGAGATATAAGTGTTTTACCACAGGAATTCTTAAAATTATGTCATAAAACAATATACAAAATATCTTATTCTTAATTTTAAAAGTTTACTTCAATTAGTAGATTCTTTTAAGTAAAACATCAAATACCATATTCCATAGACTTGATTAAAATGGTACCAGACCTTAGTCTTCTCTGCACTATTTTCATATAAAGTCGATTCTGGTTAAATCTTCGTTGGGATTCTATTGTTTCTAGGAGGTCACCTAATTCATCAGCATGAGTTCTGATTGTCTACCAGGTCCTCTGCCGGTTGATGTGTTTCGGGACATCCCCACACTTTCCCTTCTGCCTGTCCTGCCTGCTTCACCTTGCCAGTCAGCAGTTATCTCCACATGAAGAAAGAGCACTCACTGACCTTGATTTTATATATAACTTTGGAAGGGCACCTCTTCCCCAAAATATTCTATGTATTGAATTTGTTAGATACATATGAGTATTTTTAGCTGACCACTAATTCTTAACTTTTTGTGATTTTCTAATGTTTATTCCATTATTTCCTCATCCAGATTAATACATAGCTACAAATAATAAATAGTTTACATTTAGTAAATAATGTCTTTTTTCAGGAGGATATGGTGGCACTTTTATTTTTAATTAATTATTCTTTTAATTGTACAAACTTATGGGATACTGCATGATAATTCAATACATGTAATGAATGAATCAGTATAATTAACATTTCCACTTCCTTGAACATTTAATTTTTGATTAAACATGATAGTCTTTAAAAAAAGTTTCCTATTTCATAGGCCTCTCAGCAAGTCAAACATATGGGCATCGAACTTAAAAGTAGATAGATATTAAATGCTGGAAAAACTGTAGCAAATGTACTATTTAACTATTTATCTGTGAGATAGCTCAGCAGCATAAGCACCTGCCTGGCAAGCATGAGGTCCTGAGTTCAACTCCTGGAACCCACATAAAGGAAAAAAAGGGCCGGGGATATCACTCAGCAGCATAAACGCTTGTTGGCAAGCGCGAGGTCCTGAGGTCGACTCCCGGTACCCACATAAAAAACAAAACAAAAAAAAAAAAACAAAAAAAAAAAAACCTATTTATCTGTGTCATAATAATGTTTCCCACATTGCAGAGTGTGCTTTCACATTTAATTTTTTCCTTTCTTTTATTCCTCTCTTTTAGTTGCTAGCAGCATCTTTAAACACTTTAAATAGGCTAAATTCCCAAAGGCTTCCCCCACCCCGAGTCCCAACAGGACCAAAATGATTTCTGAGCTGTAAGTCATTCCTTTTCTCATGGGCTGTTGTTTTGTTTTGCTTTGCTTTGCTTTGCTTTGCTTTGCTTTGCATTGCATTGCTGTGCTTTTATGGCACCCAGGGCCTTTCACTGAGCTACGTTCCCCAGTCCTTTTTTATTTTATATTTTGAGACAGGGTCTCACTAAGCCATTAAATTGCCCAATTTGGGCTTTACTTAGAGATCCTCCTGCCACAGCCTCCAAGAGTGCTTGGATTACAGGCATGAACCACCATACTCAAGATTCTCATGGTTTTATTAAAAGCTATAACATTCAATGCACACAAGTTGGGTTGACACAAGTACAAAATATTGATGGTAATGCTTCTGGACAAGAAACCTCATTTGCTTAAGAATGTAAACTGCAGTGCTAAACTTGAGAAGTGTTTTCATTGACTTTGTTTTCTACAATGTCACACTGCTAGCAATGGCAGGGAGTATTCTATAAAGCCCCAACTTCGAGAAATTGAAAGTACTGGATGTGATTTTGATTCGTACCAATCAGCCTTGGCTCTCTTCTGTCAGGGGGCAGAGTTTCCTTTAGGAAACCTTATTTGGCCACAGAACATTGAGGCTGGGAGAGCAGTTCAGAACAGCCTTAAAAGCTCTATTAATCCACTTTCCATAACTGTAACAAAATATCTGAGATAATTTTTTTTAAAGACAACAAATAAACATTCTTATGTATTAACAAACTCAAGAATTAGAGAATGTACAAATACCTTTTGGAGAAAAACATTACTCAGTATAAGATTAAGCCATGTAAAAGCTAGGTAAAAATAGGAGACTAAGGAATGGAATAGTCACAGTGAAATTGCATTTTCATACTAGGGAGACAATACGATGTTTATAAATGTGCGTCTGGTTTATTTCGCTTGTGAGTATTTTCTCGAGTTGCATCCATTTACCTATAAACGTTTCCAGTTTATCTTTCTTTATGGCTCAGTAGTACTCCATTGTATGAAAATACCACATCTTTTTTATTCATTCCTCAGTTAGTGGGCATTTGGGTTGTTTCCACGATCTAGCTATTACAAATTGTGTTGCTATAAACATGGGTGCACATATATCACTGTGGTACGATGTTTTTAATTCTTCTGGGAAGATACCCAGAAGGGGAATAGCTGGGTCAAATGGGACCTCCAATCCTAGTTTTTTGAGGAATCTCCATATTGATTTCCACAGTGGCTGCACCAGTCAACACTCCCACCAACAGTGGAGAAGTGTTCATTTTTCTCCACAGCCCCTCCAGCATTTGTTATTAGTTGATTTCTTGATAATAGCCATTCTTTCTGGGGTGAGATGGAATCTCAGTGTTGTTTTAATTTGCATCTCTCGAATGACTAGTGATGTTGAACATTTTTTCATATATTTATTTGCCATTTGTATTTCTTCATCTGAGAAGTGTTTATTCATCTCAGATGCCCATTTTTGGATTGGGTCTTTAAATTTGGGAGATCTGATTTTTTTGAGTTCTTCGTATGTTCTCGATAGTAATCCTTTGTCTGAGGAATAGCTGGCAAACATTTTTTCCCACGTTGTGTGAGATAATTAACTTATAAAGAGAAAAGATTTATTTTGGCTCACAGCTTTAGAGATTTTCAAACCAAGATAAGGCCAACCCATTGCTTTGCACCTCTGATAGGGATGCTGATAGCGGGGTGGGGGTTGCATGGGGGACCAAACTGCTCACCTGATGGCCAGGAAGCAAAAGAGAAAAGAGGAAGGGGCCAGGGACCCACTGTTTCTTTACAGGAACACAGTGATTTCAGCATCTCCCACAAGGCCACACTTCCCAAAACTTTCACAGCCTCCCGGGAGAGCCACATGGAAGACCGACCATACAAAATCTGGGCCACTGGAGGACATTCAAGATCTAAACTATAGCAAAAGCTTTTCCTTTAGGAGTAAAATTCATGGACAGCACAGATGCAGTATGTCCGAACAAGAATATGACTGGAGGGCATCATCGATCAGTTTAAGATGAACTTCCCTGTGACACAGAATGTCCAACATAGGCATGGAATACACTTGAATGTTTTCTTCTGGTAATTTCTAAACTCATCGTTACCTCTTGCCAAGATTAGAATGACTATTCAAGGAATGACATTATTCCAACTGATCTTCCTTTAATTGGGATCTGGTATCACCTTTCCAAGAATTACTGTCCAGCAAAAACCATGCAAAACCAGAAAATGTCACTTCTTATTATGTTTTTTCTGTCACTGCAGCTCCCCTTAAAGAATTTTATTATGATTTTTAAGGAATATACTATTTTTTTCTGAAAGAAATAAAGCCCACCAACATGTACTCCTCAAGGACAGTAGAAGCAGCAGCTAGTTGTATTTTCTTCAGGCTGTCAATCCCAAACAGTTCACAGAAATTATCCCAAAGACATGGCAAGAACCCCATCTGCCAATGACTTATACCCTTCGCTAGAAGAAATAATTGAAATAAGCCATGCCTTGGTTACTTCCTCTATAATGTGAATTCCTATAACAACAAAATTATCAGGAAGAAAAATTTCTCTAAGAAGTCCACAAATAAGTAATGGAAACTCATGGTTCTTCTAGAACCAAATCATCCCTTGAATCCACAGATGGGAAGGAAGATTTGTTCCATCAGGCTGTGGAGAGGACCCAGAAGTTCAGATGGGGAGGCAGTGTGGCTCCTTCTCTGTTCCCTCAGTGACTGAGTCATCACTCCCCTAGTAGCTCAGAACCATACAACCTTTCCATAACCTCTGTGTCCCTGACATGAATTAAGGATGTATTTACTAACTTCTCTCATCTCTCATTAAAAAAAAAAATCACTCAAACCTTGAAAATCTTCACCCATATCTTTTTAAAGATCCTAAATATCATAGGAAAGGTTCCATGTAGTTTCAGGCACCAAAGATGCATGCAAGACATAAAAAGGATTGTAGTAAAGAGGTGGAGGTATGAAATAGTACCCAAAAGATCTACTCTTTCTTGAGCTGTAAACAAATATTCTCTGTGATCTCCTCTCTTAATCACCTGATTAATAAACTAAGATTGGTTTCAGGAGGGAGATGGAGACGAGATCATTTACTAAGGAAACCAGGTTTGTTTCGTTTGTCATATTTTATACCAGGAGCTTAAGACCAAAGGAAGGCTTCTATTAGTAAGTGGATTTGGCCAGAAATGAATTGATTGCCTTCACAGGCTCACTAAAATGAAAGGAACTGTCTCCAAATGCCTGAGAGGGGAAAGTTAGCAGACCTCAAGCCAAAATGCAAAGGAGCAAGAGACATTAACCATAAAACATGAGCCTAAATCTCCTCTTCAAATATCCTCAGTCTCCCTATAAGTGTCAAGGATCTGCATCTACAATTCGGAGACTCCAGTCTTATAAACCTGCAATGAAATCCTTATATAATGGATGAGTCCTCCCTGAGAGTCAAACATGATTTGACATTGAACTCAGGACTCCCAGTAGACATCAGAAAATGAGACGTTCCTCTGATGGATTATTTGATTATACATTCTGTGGCACTATTTCTCTAGAGCTTTGGAAACACAAAGGCACCTGCTGTACACTTTATACATGTGTAGATTATTATTTTATATTTTAAAAAATAGAATTGTTGTTTTAGTTCTTAAGGGCTATACTCATGAAGTGAAATAAAGAATTCAATCAAAGAAAAATTTGATTCCTTGAGTTTATGGTGACAATATAAATATTCCATTATCTATTTGGTGTCTATTCTCTTTCTTCTTGAATTTAGCTGCATCGATAAAATATTGCAGTTTGTCAGAAGAAATAACACCTCAAATAACATTATAATTTAAGTGGGATAGGAAAAGTATAAAACTAGGCAAGTTATAACAACACTTAGTTGGTTAGGGGATCATATTAATGAGACCACAGTTCAGGGTTACAGTGTAGAGCCAGTTAGCCATTCTTGGGTAATTTACTTCCTGCTTGTCTCTCATATCAATGTTTAGCCAACCTCTGGTATGGATACAAAAAGTATTCCCCAAGGGAGTAAATGAACCATTGGAAGTTCTCACCTATATTAGGAAAGTGACTTAGAGCCCTTGTCCTAGGATTGGCAGATAAGGAATGCCACTGTCACTCAAAAACTTGAGCAAATTATCAAATTAAAGAAAATCTTACGAATGTTACAAATTGGCAGGCTGCCTATCAAGTAAATCCCACAATGTTGTTTGGCCTCTACAGTGTTTTAAAAACTAGTTCACTACTTACCGACATTAAAAGATTGGAAAATATCACACAAAAATTAAGGTTGTTTTTGCTTAGCAATGAGCAGCTCTGCTCCTCAGGATAGAGTGCGCTACCGGTTCGCCTCAGTCCCTACCACATCCCACTGTTTTCTAAGCTCACCTCCCTCCAGCCGTACACAAGGCTACTTCAGTAGCCACTTGAACATGCACACATGTGAAGCTCCGTGCATAAGTCAGTTGTGGGATCTGAATCTTTTGTAGAAGAAGAGAAAATCCACTAATTTGGTAGGTGTCAAAACTTGTTTGGAATAAATGATAGAAAAGGCGAGGGCTGCTACATGTTCAAGAGAAAACATGTACAAATGAAAGGTGGAGAACATATACATCACTCCCTCTACCCACTCTCTCTCTCTCCAAACGTCCATGAGGCTTACCTCTTCTAGGACTCCCACAAACCCACTTTCCTATCTAGGGATTATAATAATAATAATGTAGGGATTATTGATGTGTTTCTCCTACAAACTTATTATTGCCTCAATAGATGGTTAGAAAGTGCTTGGTAGGTCGTTACTTCCATGTACCCATTCAGGCAATCCCCACAGCTACACATGCCCGTGCACCTTCTCCGAACATCCAACCCACTTCCTGTACACAGCCATGGGGATTCTGTAAAATAGAGACTGCTTTCTGTCCCTTTTCAGCATTGTTTATGTTTCCAAGTCTGTTTTGTTTGAGTTATTAATTCCACAGGTAATTATTTATTGACTAAATAATTGTTTTACCCAGGGAGCATTTTCAGTGAAACAGAACATCCAAAAGGTGCCCCTAGGGTGATGATCAGTCAGGTACAGAAGATGGGCGATTCAGACCACACCCACCCCCAGGCTTTCTTCAAAACACAGGGCAGTGTGAGGACACAAACAGCTGAAGTCCAGCCCTGAAGGGGTAAATACTACGTCGCGCTAAACCTCTCAACCCGTTGAGGCTCCCTTAGCTAAATTCAAACACACTCAGTGTCAGTTTGGGTGGGCAGTCTCCAAATCACAGATGATACGCTCTGCCCTGCCTAAGGCAGAATTTAGCATTTGCCCAGGTAGAAAATAAACTTACCAGGAAACGGGCCCAGTATTTTGATGGTGTTGCTCCAGTATATGCAGCTGCTATCTTTGTGTAGCGCTGAGACAAAGGTGAAACTTTTCTGCAGGATAACATTTGGGAAGACGTAGATTGCACTGTCCCTCTGTGTGCCACTGCTGATGGCCATAAACATCTCTCCAACCTGGAGTTTTGGGCTGCATAGGGTGAGGATTTAATAACATTAGTATCATTAAGTAGACTATCACTGATAGGCTCAGTGCAGTAAGTCATATAGAATTTTTTTCCATATTCTGTGCAACCTTAGCAATTAAGCGGATTGGTGGGTTTTATATAAAAATACTGCTGGGCCAGTGAGATGGCTCAGTGGTGTAAGCACCTGCCTGGCAAGCGCAAGGGCCCAAGTTCGACTCCCAGAACCCACATACGAAGAAAGGGCCAATGATATCGCTCAGCGGCACGGGCACCTGCTGGCACGCAAGGTCCTGAGGTCGACCCCCGGTACCCACAAAAAAAAAAAAAAAAAACTACTGCTGTCTCATTCCAGTAGCACTTGTAGATAGTATTACGGAGTGTGGAGTTCCTTTGGAGCCAGCAGTCTGGGTTTGTCTGGCTACAACCCTTGTATCCATGACTTCTCTATGCTTCGATTTCCTTATGCAAATAGGTATTGAAATAATATAACCACTTATAGGCTTGCTGTGCTGATTACATGAGATAATACATGTAACAGACTTACTACAATGATAGGCATGTAGAAAGCACTTATCTACATGTTAGTTCTTATTATTCTGCAGGATGTATGGTGTGCTTGGCTCCAAAGAGCAGTCTAAGGCTTTCCGAGTGCCATGAGCTATGTTAGAAAGGGATTCTATTGATTCTCAGAGGCAGGATTCTAGTGTTCTTCACATCAATTTAATATCACAGAGGACAGATAGCCATTAAGAACGCACTCAGCCGGACTCGAGCTTCGTGGATGCAATGTCATTGTCCACTGGCGGTGGAGACATACGGCCTGCAACCGTTTCAGTTCCCTGTTCGTGGCTGCTGTCACAGAGCCTCAGACCGATAGAGATCAGGCTGTGCAGGAGATCGAGTCCGGAGGCTGCCTTCGGAGAGGATCAGTGGGGACATGAACAAAAGCTTCTGGCACCAGGACTGGCTCTCAGTGAATGGGAAGATGGGCTGATGGGTCAAAAACAACCACAATAAACCAATGTGGAATGGGTTAAAAATGTTATGACACTCATACTTCTGGTGGCCTGAGTCTCCATCCTCTCTCAGTCTCAGCCTGAAGTCGGTGGTCCAGCCAGAGACCCCCAGGGTAACAGCAGCGCTCCAAGGATGGCCCGAGACTTGACAATATTACCTTCTGTAGACAAATGGAACCATTTTTCAAATGGAGATGCTTTACTGAGTGCAGTGGTAGCGTTTATCACTGTAAGTCCTCCCAGTCAACAGATGCTGAAAGTATCGTTTAATGTAGGCCTGAAAATTTGCCCACTCTAAAGCGGGTCCTTTTATTCCAAAATTTGGAATCCACTCTCCCTAGTGTCAAGTGTTGAAGAGAACGCAGCTGACAGGCACGGTCTACCTTTTGCCTTGTCCTACCGTTAGACGAGGAAGAATAGCCTTGTTCGTACTATGTTGTCAACTAATCCCTTCTTTCTCTCTTATGAAAAGCTGTGCACATGTCTGGTGCATAGTAACATTCAATTTTCACCTTATATATGTTCATGAGCATTTTGAATATTTAAAAATAATCAACACAACACTTTTTTTCACAGAGGATATTAAAGCATAAGCTACCCATAAATTTACCCAAGTGTTAATGGCCCACAGATGCCAATGACATATGAGATTCTAGAGCTAACGTAACTTATATGTAGAGAAATGTATTTCATTTATTTGTATTTGTTTTATAGTTTCAGGAAAAATAAAATTGTATGTGAATCAATTTTATGTGTGTGTGTGTGTGTGTGTGTGTGTGTGTCTTCAGAGTATTTTATTTCTGAAATCTTTATTCCTGCTCCTAAGTTATACCCCCACATGGGCAAAGCTGGAATATGTTCCCTGAATCTGGCAAAGGTTATTTGTGTCTGGTCACCTACAGACACAAGTAGAGAGGGGACTATAGAGTACAGAAGAGACTATAAGGACAACAGTGATAATGTGTGCTGGTATCTCTCTGAAGATTGGTCAGATTGAACAAAAAATTTAACTGGCTTAATCATAGAATTAACAGCATAGCCCTGTCCTGTCTGCATCACTGCAGATGCAGCTGAGTTTCTTTACCAAAGGCTCCTTCTCGAAAGCCATATCTGGTACCCAGCGAGCACCTCCACCCCACCCGCCCATGCTCTTGCTGCAAACATTAGTTCCCGCCGCCCTGAAAACAGGTTGTTTAACTTTGGGGTTCAACTTCATCCAACAAGGAAGTGAACAACTTCATGTGACCTTTAAGTGATATGCGAAAATGACAGAGATATATATAAACTAATAAAGATCAAATAATGGAATGAGTTCAGCCTCGTGGACACATACTTGGGGCTCTGACTCAATGGCTTCAAGATTTGGGTCTACACTGGTCATATCCTATTTCTCAGGAGACCCTGCTCATATCCTCTCTTCCCTGACCACCTCCCAAGAAAATGAGCAAATTCTATATTAAAAGTTGCTGTTATGTGAAAACTTCAATTCCTTCTAAAAATGACAAAATTTATATGGTTTCATTTTTATAACAATTTAAGAACTGTCAGACCACATAAGTGAACCTGGAATTGCCCTCTTGCCCACTGCATGTGTTGCTGTCTGTGTTTTTCATTCCTATGCATCCGCTATATCACAAAACATGGCCCAGTACGCACTGCCTAAAAAATCAGCCCAAAACTTAGGGGCTTAAAAAATAACCACGTGTTACCAGCTGTGATTCTGTAGGCCAGGTAGGCAGTTCTTTCCTGGGCCAGCTTAGCCGATCTCTCAGCTTACTCCCAGACTCGGCCATCGGTGGTGGTCCACGGTGGCCTCACGCGCATGTCTGGCAGTTGGGAAGACAGATGGTCTAAGGGGCCTCAGCTGGCATGGCTTCCTTCATGAACTGTCCTGGGATCCTTCACATGAGGTATTTGGCTTCCAAAGAGTGATAGGTGATAGCAAGGCCCAACGTGTGCATATGTGAGTCTCTGCTACCCTCAGGTTGGCCGTTGTCCATTGGCCAAAACAAGTTGTGTGTCAAGGTCTCAAGTCAGAGTGGGAGGCACTACTAGAAATGTGGATATAGGAAAATGTATGCAACAATGAGGGCCAATATTGCAGCAACTCTTCAGTCACTGGGTCTTCTTTTTCGGTATTTCACTGAAAAATCTTTCCAATGCAAATCTGCATAATTCGTCACTACATTTTGATCATTGCTCCCCTTTTACACATGGCTTTTAGTTTATAAAATTCTGTTACTCATAGGAATTTTTTCAGAATTATAAGGCTTCTCCAGTCTTAGAAGCCAACTTTCAAAATATTTAATGAAGCCAGGTGAGATATTATAGCAAGAATAGTAGACTAAATCTACACAGGCACACTTTTCAACCAGCATGAAGTAGAGCAAGTAAAATGATTAAGACAAGCCCCTCACTTTCTAGGAGACTCAATTGCCTCACATACAAATTGAGATTAGAGCTAAACCTCTTCTAGGCTCTTGTATTCTATAAGACATCTGGAATATGTGTAAAAGTACAAAAACTGATTCTGTGATTCAATAAACATATGGATATATTGCCCTATGAGGAAAATATTGACCTTAGCAAACCTGGTTCAATAAATTGTGATGTTTGCCTCAAAAGAAATCGATATCTACTTTTTCATCCACACATAAAATAAAGCTTTTAAGCATTGAGTCTACCTCTCATCCTAATAAATGCTATTATATATGGTGTAATGTTATTATAGATCATCATTCATTATGATTAGGTATTCTCTGATTTAAAACAAGGGTATTATACACTTAATTCATCATCCAGTTAACTTGACTTCTGAAAGAAAGATAAAAAACATTTCTCATTCTTTTGGGGCCATTAGTACATGAAATAGTATATTCATTACATAAGAAGTGGAGCTTTTAAGCTATCGGTGGAATCTTGTTTAGTCAGCTAACGCACATGTATTACCTTGTTGTATGGGTACAAAGTGATCCAAAGCAAGATATCTTTTAATCCTTCGAAGAAAACAGTTATATATTTCTCTGGCCTGCTTTCACTATTAACGTTTCTTATTTCGTTTTGTTTTCCTCTGGATTTGGCTCTGTTAGATGAATTTTTTTTCTTTAAACAAGGGACTCAGAAGAAGGTAAAGGCACTCCACACAGGCTCACTAAATGAATGATTCTAAACATCATTTTCCTGTAGGATGAAGCACGGTGGTGACATTCACAGAGTACCTCAGGTAGTACTCGCTTGACGTTCAGTTACAGAGGATCTTAGAAGTACCATTTCATCTGTGTGTGGGGTCAGAATATTCCTTGGTGTCTTTGTGCTCTATTAGATTCAACCTCAGGAGTAGCAATTTTGTGAGTAGAAAAGACATAAAGTGAAATTTAAAAAGTAGGAAATTTCCATGATCAAATGAAAGAATTTGTGAACCTAAAGGAAATTATTACACTGACTCCGTGTCTCTTTCCTATTTTTTCCATTACTGAAATATGACTACAAAGATTTCCAACCTGACCTCATACACATGCGCACACGCACACACACACACACACACACACACACACACACACACTGTGGCTTAGAGTTTTCTCCTCAAATAGTGATAGGAGACTAGACCAGGACTGGATTTGAGTCCTAGTTTTGACCTATTTGTTATGGGGCTCTAAGTAAGTATTTTGTAAGCCTCAAGTTTCTCATCTTTTAAATGTTGCCAAGTCCTATCTCACAGGATATTTGTGAGAATCAAAAATCATTTATGGTATGAAATACATTTGGCAAAGTGCCTAGTGCCCAATAAATATTAGTTTTCCTCTTCCCACTTTGTTTCCTCATCTGTCCATCCATGAGAACTAGATTTAACAAGAAAAGAAAGACACATAGGATCAGAGTGTCCCGGGGCTCCTCCGTGCCCTCACACCTGTCCTGCTCTCTCTCTCCTGGGGTCTTGCTGAGCTGACCAGATCTCCACACTGCTCCCCAGCTGTGGGCGGCACATCTTTCCCAAGAAGACACCGCAATGGACTCTGGTTCCACACTCCCTACCCTTCTTCACCACTGTCTGCAGCTCTTTACTAATCAAGTCATCGTGATTATGGGCTCTCCGAGGTGGACAAGAACATGGACATTGGTCATCAGACTACCAAGATTCCCATTCCACCGCCTCACTTCCTGTGTGGTCTCGGCAAGCTACTCAGTACTGCTGTGCCTCAGTTTCCTTCTCTGTCCCCTGAGGATAACAATGTTACCTATATCAATGAGGTAATGTACCCGAAGCATTTAAAATCCTGCTGGGCACAAAGTAATAGTACTAGTAGTATTAGCAACAGCAGTAGCACTTGTACTAAGAGTACTAGGAATAATAGGAGAAGCAGTACTCTCAGCTGGACTGGGATCTCTGAGTCTCTCTCTGAGTCTCTCTCTGTGTCTCTCTCTGGCTCTCCCTCCTTTTATTGCAGTACTGGAGATTTAACCCAGGGATTTCACACTGAACTACATTCCCACACTTTTTTTCTTTTCTTTTCTTTTCTTTTTTTTCTTTTTTTTTTTTTTTTTAGAAAAGGACAGGCTCTCACTAAGTTACTAAGTTGCCCAAGCTGGCCTTGAATAGATCCTCCTGCCTCAGCTTCCCAAAGTGCTGGGATTATAAGCATGCACCACCATGCCCAGCTACATGTCTTTTGTTTACCACTCTATTTCCAGTGCATGGCACACAGTAGGCACGCAAATACACTTGCCAATATACACAATAATTTGGGTCAGTTGTGAGCCTTTCTAAAATGTATATTGTTTTCTTAGTTATATAAACTAGTCTGTGTTACAGTCTATTTTTATTTTTTTATTATTATAATTTTTTTTGGTATCAGGAATCGAACGCAGGACCTTGCACTTGCCAGGCAGGTGCTTGTGCCGCTGAGCTATATCCCTGGCCCCTGTGTTATATTCTAAAAGCTGCAGTGGTTTAGACTGTACTCTGACCTCTGCAAATCTGTGGTTCCAGGCCTGATTCTTTTTTTGTTTGTTTGTCTGTTTGTTTTCTTGCAGTGCAAGGCATGGAAATGGGGCCCCACCCATGTTAGGCAAATGCTCTGCTCCTAAGTTACCCCCCTGCTCAAGTCCTAACTCTACCACATCCATGTTGTGTGACTTGGGAAGTTACTTAGCTTCCATCGTGTTCTGTTTCTTCACTTAAATGAGAATTGCCATGAGGAGTAAATAAAATAGTACATATCAAGTACTCAGCACAGGGACTCGCACACAGTGAGTCTCTCCATGATTCACGGAGACCTCTGGCCCAGCCAGCTCCGTCCCGTACCTCACAAAGTACCAGGAGCATTTCACAGAGGTATGTTATGGCCCTCTAAGGATTATTTCTACTTTCACTATGGAGAGCTTCCTAACCTGAGCAATCTGGTTATTTTAACACAAATTTCAGAGCCAACTAAATGGCAGAAAAAAGAAGGATAAAGATACTTTCTAGCAAACATTAGAAACCACTGAAATTTCTAGCTGAATTGAATCTTATACAGTGGACCTTAATGCAGACTGAACTTCTAAAATCCGACCGCCTTTATATTCCTTTCCTAAAAGGACCCTAGTCTTGAACTGGGATGGTGACGTCCTCCACACGTGAACGAGCCGCTTCCCACTGCGGAAGTCAGTGTCTGCTCAAATCCAAACACCCCGATCGCCTCACGAATCCCCTCTCTAAGATGAAATGTCTTCCTTTAGAAACATTTTAGGAGAATGCAAAAGTTATACACACTCTAGTTACAAAGAAAACTCCAGATTTGTGGCAAATAACACAAGTAAAACAAAGCCATAAACACTCTAATTTAACACAGATCTCTAACGCTAAGTGGACTTAGATCATCAGATCTTGGTGACAAACCTGAGCATTTATTTTATCATCCTACCGTGATAAAACTGAGACAATAAATAGGTGCTTTCATGAAATTTGAAATTTTTTTTTACTTTGTACATGTTTTACTCAAAATTGGATTTACCTAAATTCACTGGCAGCTGGAAGCCAAATGTATTCACACTAAATTGTTTCTATCACGGGGATTCCAGTACATAGATTAAGTACATTTCATTTGTTAATGTACAACAAGTAGAAAAGACCTTTACTGCCATATTTAACCTGATATATTTTGCATCATTTCTACTGCAAAGAATATATCTAAGAGGTTATGGTGTGTGTAGTATAGTATAGTATGAAATGATGGTGGGTCATTTGTTTTAATGGTGTATCATTATTCACTTTTTGGCTTTTGGAAAATAAACATGGATTACTCTCTACAGCAGCACATATTTTGATAATTCAGACACTCACCATAGTCATTCATATTCACTTTCCCCACAACCCTCAATCTCCTGCTTTCAGTATTCAAACACTCCTGGAAAATAAAAAGCAAGAATGCAAAATTTGAGAAATGACAAGACAAAGGGTTCAATTTCTTGCTTATGAAAGCATAGTTCTGGTGTGGAAAATTTATCAGAAATGCTGATTCTCAATCCCCTTCCTGCACATATTGAACACGAATCTGCCTTTTTTTTAAAGTGATTCATAAATACACTAAGGTTGGTGAGCCCTGCTCACACTACTGGCCACCATGTTCTTAGGAGTAGCTCCAAGACATGGCTGCAGAATCAGAGAATAAGAAACAGCCAAGGGTAGAGAGAAAACGCTACTCTTTTACTACTGTTTGCCTGGACCAAATGTCTGGAATGGATGACTTAAGCACTGGTAAAAAGCAAAAAAGCTCAAGGGTAAAACAGATACTCCCTGCGCGTCATCTAAGAGGCCAGACCAGGCTACATGTGATAGTCAATACTGTGTCAGAACCCCCAGTGGATGATAAGGAGGAACTGTAAGCCTATCAAGCGTGATCCAAGAGCCATAATCCAGGGACAGAGACAGGAAAATAGACAGGGACAGCCCCACAAGGAGTTTTCTCCCCAAGGTCTTCTTTGTGCCCATGGACTATTTCTTGGGCTGTTGAGAGTCGCTGCAGCTTTTCACTCAAGCTGTCTTTCTGCCCATCACCCAACTCTCTGACCATGTCAATCCCTAGATACACACCAGAAATTATGTTTAACTCATTTCAACCAATATTCATTGACAGTGCATGTCAGATGCAGTAGCTATGACTTAAGAAGAAGAGAAGAAAGAAGGTGAGGAGGAAGAAGGGAGGAGGTGGAGTAAGAAGCTTCAATACCAAACCAGATAGAAAGGTTTAATGCTAAGGCTTTCAATCTCCCACACAGAATCAGGAGGGGCCTAATGCTCATGTCTATTTTTATTTTACATATTTTATTCTGTTTTACACACCATTCCAGCCAGCTTGGTTATCTGGTTTCCAAGTTCCCCAAAAGAAGGAATTAATTGGAGTAAATGGACAGGAAGGGACCGGACAATATATACTGTTGCTGCAGGAAACTTTACCGATCCAGTCAGAAAAGCAATAAATTCTCAGGAAATAAATGGACAGCAACAGAAAACACGGAGCTCAGAAGGCAGAGCACTCTGGAGCCATTTCTGTGTAACATCAACATTTCTCCACACGCCACTAGCCCTGGGCCTTGGTGTATGACGTCAGCAATATAGGACCTTTAAATAGAGTTGAATCTTCACAGAATGTGTGCACACGTTCAGGATACTATATTCAAAAAAATAAAAATGATGCATGCTACATTCGAGAAAAATAAAAATGGTGTAATATATTTTAGAAAGAGCTCCACACAAAGAAGTTGCAGTAGAAAAATCATGGTGTTTGAAATAGCAACCAGAGTACTATCGGGGAATTTGTAAAGGGCTTATCCATAAATTTGTAAAGGGCTACTTCAGTGTGTTAAGAAAAGAGTAAAACTTACTTGGCATGATGTCACTAGACTTAACTAAGGAACCCTCATGCAGATAGGCCCCAGTTTATCTCTGCCTCTCACGTGAGAGGCCGTACATTATGGGCACCAGCTGCACTTTTATGAGCACTGCACAGCGTTTCCCCGGGACACACCTGAGGTCTTGGAGCCATCGCCACACCCTTTTCACATGCCAGTGCTCACTAACAAGACCCTGGTGGATAATTCAATCAAACCTCCGGGAAGCTCTAAATAAGAGCACTGTCATCCTTATTTGTCAGTTCCTTAAGGAATATTTAAAAATAGAGATATCCAGCTGTAATGGTTAATCTTGCTTGTCCACCTGGTTGGCTTAAGGGATACCTAGGAACTGAGTAAGGCGCACTTCTGGGTGCACCTGGGTGGGTCGTGGGCGTGACTTTGGGGACTACATCTGGAGCTCTGCCTCTTCCTCTGGTGCTCTTCCCCTGCTCTCTGCCTCGGGGACACCGTGAGTTAGGAAGCTTTCCTGCACCACACCTTTCCACTGTGACATTTCTTCTTCGGAGCCTTCTGCCCATGGGCCAAAACCTCTGAAAACATAAACCAAAATAAATCTCTAATCCTTTGAGTTGTGAGTGTCAGGCATTTTGTCCCAGGAATGGAAAACTGACCAGATACTGGGTATAAAGTAACATTAAAATCATATATATACATATATACTATGTATGTGACAATAATATATTTAATATAAATATATATTTTGTATATTACATTATGTTACATTATATTATGTTATGTTATATTATATTACATTGTATTATGTTATATTATATTATATTATATTATATTATATTATATTATGAGAGAGACAGACATAGGAGAGACCCACAGAGAGAGACAGACAGACACGGAAATTGAGAACATACATGAGGAAACATTCATAAAAATACACTCTACACTCTCAACAGATTTTGGTTTTTCTCTGGGAAATAAAATTACCTGCAGGGTTTCTTTCTTCTTTACATCTCTCCATTCTATGATGTATTTGTACAGAGCACACACAGACATATGTACATGCATTCACACACAAAGAAATATTTAAAGTTCCAATATGTCCATTTGTGGAGAGAGAGAGAGAAGGAGAGAGAGAGAGAAGAGATGGAGAAAGGGATAAAGAAAGGACTGGGAGAGTGATGGAGGTTGGGTCATTGAGCTCCCAGTTGCTACTTCTGCTGTCAGGTTCCCTTCATCTTTCTCCACACAAAGATATCTTGGCCTTTCTATTTCTATGGCATGTCCCTGTCTTTGCAACATACCAGGTCCCCAAGGCTGTCCCTTCACGGTGGATGATAAAACCCAGGCACTAAGGATGAAAACACCTTGAAGCCACAAAGCCAGCCTTGAGCGTGCCCAAAGGTGGAGACCAGCCACCACTTGAGACAGTTTCTCAACAACCAAAGTTGCTCTGTGACTTTCTGGATCTACTCCACAAAACAACCCGGTTACCTTCGTATTCAGAAACAATCTATGAACCAAAAAACAAACCTTAGATCAGAATGAACTCAAATCCAACCTTGTCGCGGGTTTATACAAATTAAGACAGGCTGCCAAAAGTGAAGACTTTGGGTACAGGCTGACTCCAATCCCAGAACCCTTCCCTGAAGCTCTTCTCACCAAATAAGCAGCACCTGAGTCAACTAAGAAAGCAATCTTATTTTTTTCTCTCTTAAACACGCCTCTCTTTGTATGCTGTTTAAGACTAAACGGTATAAAACGGGGTTGACATTATGTAATTACCTGCCTTTTACACTGTGCTAACTTAATTTGCTTTTCATTCTCAGGTATTTAAGAGACCATTATTTTCCCATCAGGCTTTACTGTCTGCCAGTTAAAGCATTAGATCGATGAGGTAGAGAGGGAACATTGTTCAGGAAGATTGCAGGTGGACACATTGAGAACAACAGCTTTGTATCACTTTCCCTTTGTCAAAGATAGAATTATTTTGCCAGTTTGACAGTTTATGTGAGAACTTCTGTTTTTATAATATGTTGGGCTTTTTGGGTTCACTTGCAAATAAAGATACAGTATGAATTTTACAACTAAATACAAACTATATTTCCTCTCTAAGGAAAGGGTGGGGATTGGGGATCAACTTCAGAAGCTGGAATTGTGTTGGCATCACACTTACCCTCTTGGAGGCACCTGGGTTGCAAACCACAGTGTGAGGGGATGCCCGGAGGTCCCTCAGAGCTGTGCAGTCCCTCTGTTTTCACAGGTAAAAATTTCCTCAGGAACCACATTCTCACTCCGTGGCCCTACACTTCAATTTCATGATCAGATACAACTTGCGTCCAGGAAACTAGGGTTCTGAGTTGGTTTAAGTAAGGAATGATGACATGAACAACAACAACAAAAAAGTAGTCATTTTTCTTATTATTCAGTCTTATTTTAAGTAATAAGACCTGTGGCACTGAGGGCCTTCTGTCTTATCCCCAAAACCCAGGCATTTTCTTTTTCTCTGTGTCACTATGGAAAATGCCTGTACTTTGGAAGTGCAGGAAATCATAGCAATTACCCAAGAACAGTGGAGGGAGAAAGAGGTCAGGTCAAAGGCAGAGACATTTATCACATCCATAAAGCATTTTTTAGAAAAGAGAATTAACCAGTAAGAAAAGCTCACTATAAGCACAGCCAGGTAGCCTGTTCCATTAATAAATTAATAGACTGCTGGTTCTGATAATTCAGGGGCCAAAGGAAGAGAAGAGCTTATGCAATCATTAATTACAAAATATGATCGTTGTGTGTGATGGCCTACTCGTCAGACTACATCATTCTACTTCTGGCCTAGAAAAGTAAGTCCCTGAATCTCCAGGCCATGGGCCTCAAGTTGTTTTGATAACTCTAATCCTGCATTTAGAACACACGCTGGTTCAGCGAAGTACCTCTTCTGTCTGAAAGAGTAGCCCTGGAGAAGACAGGAAGGTGATCTAACAAGTTCTGCGTCACAGTGAATCCTGAACTCACTACAAACTCGGGTCAATGATGCCGCCCACAATTACTGAGCCCCATACATTCCCTGCCTGTTTGTAAGAGAGAATCATCAGATAGCCATTAGTCACATGCAAACATCTAAATTTATACTTAAATCAATTAAAATTATAGAGAATTTGAAACAATTCCTCATTTGTGCTGGCTACATTTCAGGTGCTCAGTACTCACGTGGCTGGTGGCTGCCATATGGGATAGATCAGATACGGTACATTTCTACTGTCACAGAAACTTCTCCCTGACAACACAATAGAATTAGCAGCTCCTGCCCTCTTGACATCCCTCCACTACAAAGTAAAGTCCACAGAAAACGGCACTTTTAGAGCTACAGAAGTGCTTCTCAGACTTCGGGAGCATGCAATTGGCATCATTCAGAGACCTTTTCAAAACACAGATTCTGGGGTTCACCCTCAGTGTTTCTGATCCAGTACATCTGGAGCAGAGCTTCCTAGTTTTGTGTTTCCAACAAGTTTCCAAGTGCTGAGAACTACTGCTCTGTAGAGAGTAGGAGTGTACAAAGGAGGTCACTGGAAACTAGTCCACCTGACTATGGAGTGAGCACACCCATGTTTCAGTCCCAGTTCAGTCAACACTTACTTGTCAGGCACCTTCTATACCCAACCATCACAGAGCCACAAATATCAAGTCTTGATTCTATAACTGAAGAGCAGTATGATCTAGAGCTGCATTGTTGACCCAGAAACCACCAGCCACATATGGCTAGAGAGCACCTGAAATAGTCACAGCAGGGACTGATTTTCTAATATGATTTCATTGTATTTAATTATAATTTACATTTAAATAGCAAAGCAGTGTAAAATATGTTTCTGTTAAGTGCAGCCGTATTATTTTGGCAGAACTACATTTGACTCGCACCATTGAAAATTTAATATTAAAACAAACAGAAAATTCAGATTAAAACAAACTGAGGTGTGATCTAAGTGAAAAATAAAAATATGTGTTAGAGATTTCTTATAAAAAAAATGAAGGAAGCTAGGCCTGGTGGTACAGGCCTGCAATCCCAGCACTCTGGGAGGATGAGGCAGGAGGATGGCAAGTTTGAGACTAGCCTGGGCAACCTAGAGATTTACTGAGTCCCTGTCTCAAAATTTAAATAAATAAATAAATAAATAAATAAAGAGTTTGGGATGTTGCTCAGTACAAAGGATTTGAGTTCAATCCCCAGTACCACCACCAGTACCACCATCAAAACAAAAAAAAAAAAAAAAGGAGGCAAAATATCTCATTACTAATTTTTATGTTGATTACTTGCTGACACACTATTTGGTATATACTGGTTTAAATAAAAATATTATTGAAATTATCTTTACCTATACTGTTTTGTTACTTTTTTAATGTGCCTACTAGAAAAAGCTTAAATTCTATGTGGAGCTTGCATTACATCTCTGCTGGGCTGGGCTGAACTAGAACTTCGTCTTACTGTCTTACCTATCAGCTGCCGTCGAGTGCCTGGGCCCAGTGTTGCAGGGAAGAGGAGCAGATTAGTGATCCCTAAGGCCCCTCACAGCTGTACAAGTCTGTGATTTCTACAAGACAACCTGCTAGGAGATAATCTTTTTTCTTCTGTTTTTCCTCCAAACATTGGGCAAATCTGCCAATTATTCCCCTCTGGAGATCATGAAAGCCCACTCTCCATCTGCAGTTCAGAGAAAAAAAAGTGAGGATGATTGAATCTCCTGACGCTGCAGAGAACTGCATGCCAGGCCCACACACCCCGCTGAAATGGACTGTGCTTGTGAAATACACACCTAGTGCTAAGGGAGAATGTGTTTGCTTTTCATGTGCATAGCAAAATATTGGACTCCAGACACCAAGCATTTTTCTACCAGATACAAAAATGTCATATATTGAAATATGGACTATTGTTCAATGGCCTTCCCGGTCAAAATGTAGAATCTATTTCAAACAGGTACAAATGATGTATTTTTAAAAATTAAAACAAGCTCACAGATTTTCTAATATTATGAGTTCTACCTACCTTCACTTTTCCTCTACTGTCCCCAAAGATCACCAAGTCCCAGAAACTCCTTGAGTAATTATAGAAAAACTAACAGTAATAGCTATTCTGCAGGCACACCGTATTTTAACATTTACAAAACATTTTAAAATAAGGTATTTCACTTTATATTGGCAACTGTGTTGTAAGTGCTACATATAATTGCTACACTGAGGAATAAAGTTCAATGACATGCCCAAGGTCCTTAAGCTGAGTCATAGCAGGCCCGGGATTCTGCCTCCATACTCTGGCTTTTTTACTTGCACCATATCTGGCTTCGTGTGGGGTCCTAATAGGTGACCCACAAAGTCATGTTTGAGCCAGACTGTAGGACAAACCTCAACAGCACAGAAATCCAAGATACTTTAGAAACTACTGGCCATGAAACTTTCCTGAACCAACTAGAAATTTTAACAAAGACAAGCACTTTGGCAAATTGTGATGTTGGAATTTTTCTTTTGGAAATTCCCAGCTTCCTTTCTTATGCTGCCATCTCCTGCCAATCTGAAGTCATTTCCTTAAATAACCAACATTTGACCACTGCTCCATAGAGACTAGATTCTAACCATGGAGCTCAGGGCTGCTCTGGACATACACCTGTCTCCTTCTCCATTAGAACTTGCCCAAAGGTGAATTTGAGCTAGAAATATACACTGAAATCCTTTACTGAAGTGTAAATTCTTTTGGATCAGTATGCCTTCTGTATTGCCAATTAATTCTATTCTCCATCCACTGAAGAACTAAACTAGAGAAGAGTTTGCCAAAATCATGGGAAATCTAGAGATTACTTCTATCTAGCAGATTTCCCTTTAATATTATAATTTTGCTAGATTAATGCTTTGGTCATTTTCATTCTGTAAATACAAAATGGTTGCAGGTGGAAGCCAATTGGGTACAACATGTTATCTTATTATAATAATATTTCCGGAGGCCATTTTTCATCCATTACATTAGCAATTACTATTTTTTAAATAATAATGCTCAGTATCAGCAAGCATACAAGAAATGCATGTTCATACGATGTGCAGTGTTTCAAATAACCTTTAAAGTAATTATGCTCAGCTAGGCACAGTTGCATAAACCTGTGCTACCAACTTTGGGGGAGGCTAAAGCAGGAGGGTTGTAAGTCTGCCAACCTGACTGTGGGACCCTGTCTCAAAATTTAAAAATAAAAATGCAAAAGAGGGGGACCGGGTCTGTAACTCAGTGGGATAGCACTCTGAGTTCAATGTCCAGTACCACAAAAAATAATAATAATTACAATTATACTCTTTTTTTTTTAGCTATTCTTCTTTGAATAGGAGAAGTAAATAAAGCTGTTTGATTTATAATAGGGAAAAAATCTTACAAACAATTTAAATATCTATGAGGAAAGTTGAATAAATTTAAGCACACCACATAAGGGAATATTACGTATCTGCCAAAAGTAATCTTTTAAAGACTTTAATTTAAATTTTTAAGTTAATTTAACTTTGCATAGGGGATATTTGAATGATATATGCACTGTATTTTAATGGTACAAAAGTTGTTCACCTCATAAGCCTAATCATCTTCCCAGGGACAATCAGTGCTATTAGTTTTTTTGTTTATCATGTCAGATATATTTTATGCATAAGCAAGTTCTAAAACATGAAAAAGTTCGTTTTCCATTGAGGACAGTATATTAAATTTGAAGCTTTAAAAGAGATTACCAACTAAACTCTTATTTCTCATGATAAAGTTTCCTATGAGATTTTCAGAATTCTCAATATTGAAGGATTTCATATGATGTGACATTGCTACAAATCTTATTTGCCCACTGGTTGATAGAGACCTTCTGATTTAGAGCAAAAGAAATAAGATGTTGTATAGTCATGCAGACATTTTGCCATCTAACTCTTAATAGGCGATTGAATTCCGATAAGTGGACAGGAATGAAGGAATTTTCCTCTCTCTGAACCTACATGACAGCCATTCACCTACTCTAAGAGACTGCAGAACAAGCAAAGCAGCCTCTCCATTTTCATCTTAGCACCACTGCAATGACAAGGAAGAACCAGATTCTCTTAAGAGCAAGAATAGAGGGGCCGGTGAGATGGCTCAGCAGTGTAAGCGCCTGCCTGGCAAGCGCGAGGGCCCGAGTTCGACTCCCGGAACCCACATACGAAAAAAGGGCCGGTGATATCGCTCAGCGGCACGGGCGCCTGCTGGCTCGCGAGGTCCTGAGGTCGACCCCGGTACCCACAAAAAAAAAAAAAAAAAAAAAGAGCAAGAATAGATTTTGAACCTAGCTTAGTGCATGGTCAGCAGCACTGTGTACTCCAACTCCAGCACCACTTATTCCTGCTCTCCATCAGACAAATAATAATGATCCTGCATGTTGTCATGGGGTATCCAGCTCCCATAATGGTCCTCCAACCATGGCACCGCCCGCCGTCCTTACATGAAACTGCAGAAACCGTGGAGGGCGACCGTACTCCACCACCTCCCAAGGCAGGATAAAATGTCTTCCACACTGACCTTTTTTTTTGCCGAGACATGTGTTTTTTCCCTCAAATTAAAATCATAATACATAAAATTCTTAATGTACACTGTCCTATGAATTTCTGGACTTGATACACAATAAGTATATACCTGATACTAAGTGAATGAATTCCGTATTGTCATTTCAAAGAATAAATGTAAAAAACGAGTTCATGATATCTTTTGGTAGTGCACATTGTATGAAATCAAAATAGCTCAGGTGGACATTCTGGTGGTGAGTAAACAAGGGTTTCTGGGCCGGTGTTTGGGAAAGGTTTGGTGCAGGGTTTAGTTCCAAACCACCAATGACAAGTGATACACAAGACAATGACAGGCAGGGTTCCGTCATTTCTGCTGACCTAACAGATTCTTAGGCCTCTCAGCTATGTATGCGAAATGAGTCCTAAATGCAAAGGGGAAACAGTGAACCCTCCTTGAGTCACACAGCACCTTTCTCCCCCAAAAAAGACCTCCAATTGTTAGTTGGCAACTCCTTTTTCCATATTTAGTTATTTAATATTGTTCCCTCTGCTCTGTTGAGAAATTCTTCACTATGCAAATTGGTTTCATTTTTACAAATGGTGAAAATTTTTAAGTTAAAAAATGTACAGTGCCATATAAATACAAAGCATTGTTATTTATGATAACTATTATTGCTGTTATAATTAGCATAAGAATGATAATGTTTATAATGTTTTCTCGAAATAAAAGGCAACTTGTTACCTAGATAACTCGCAAATGTAAATGAGCACAGATGCAGGCAGTTAGTGTGCATTTGATAAGAATTTATTGCTGAATAAATTAGGAGGTATAATTTTCCCTGCCATGGGCTTCTAGCAAGTAAGAACCAGAACGGGTTCTTTCTGGGGAGGTCTCAGCCTCCAGTGAAGAGGACAACACACGGCCACCAGCATGCCTAGGGGTGCAGCTCTCTCCTGATGCAAAAGCTGTGAGCTCAGGTATAGGGTAGGCAGTCTTCAGGCTTAGTAATGGTCACCCTATCCCGGTCACTCTCTATGTGTCGGGCTTGGGCCAATTACCTTTCAACAGTTTATTTTATTCTCTCAGCAGCCCCTATGAGGTAGGAATCATCACACCAGTTTTTAAACTGGGGAAACTTAGACACAGAGAGGTTCGTCCTGTTGACTAAGGGTGCATCTCAAGTGTGTGCTGCAAACTAGTGTCTCCTAGGGTTTGATCCTCAGTCACGGGGCATCATGCATTCTTCTAGCCCGCCCTCCAATTAAATAAGATCAGCCTTTTTTGGGGGGGGGTCTTCTGAAATGCAAACAACAATGCTACTGAATTTCATTTTTACATCAGAACAAGCACTAATTCACTAGTAATTTATTTACTTGATGAGTAGGAGCTATTGAAATGCTGTTCTATACACATACTAAAATTAACATGTTACGAGGTAGTTCCTGGCTTGAATTCATTACTAAAAATTCAGGGTAATATATTGTATTGTAAAGCTGCTGTCTTACAGCGAACACACAGATAGTTGGAAATTCTCTAGAAAGTAGGAATTGGTGGAGCAGGAGGAACATAAGGTCTTTTCCTTCCTTAAATGTGATGAAAACATTATAAACAAACAACAGGAAAAGTCACCGAGTATCATTGTCCTAACCATTTTGCTAAAATGAAAGAAGAAAGAGGAGTTTATTCCCCTATATGTGAACATAACAGAACATGCTGCCACCATTTTAGTAATAATATTATATTTCAAAAATATTTTGTTTGGGCCGGTGGATGGCTCAGCGGCATAAGCGCCTGCCTGGCAAGCACGAGGTCCTGAGTTCAACTCCCGGTACCCACATAAAAAGGAAAAAAGGGCCAGTGATATCACTCAGTGGCACAAGCACCTGCTGGCAAGCATGACGTCCTGAGTTCAACTCCCGGTACCCACATAAAAATATATATATATTTTGTTTTTCTCATAGCCCTAAAATGTACATAGGATAAGATGCTTTTAAAAACATTCTATTGTGATTTTCTGAACTAATGATAAAGATCTCAAAAATGATCACAATCTCAGCATTGGACACAGCCAATGCCGATGACTAGCTGTGTCTTCAATTTCATGTTGATTCATTTTTGCAGTAAATATTGTTTGAATCCTTGCCCATTTTACAGTATCCTAATGATTCTGCCTTTTCCATACCCTAAGCAATATAAACTCCTCTTCGAAGCCATTTAGTCTCTCTTCTAAAAATCAGAATAAGCAGTTTTCTGAAACTTACCTAAGGCAGCTATTCCTTCAACACATCACCCATCAACTGCCATTAGCAAATAAAAGATAATTTTTAGATTCTGAGCACTAACTATTCTTGGACCCATTAGTTGCAAGGGCATGGGCAAATTGGATTATTCATTCTATGAATGTTTTTGTCACAAAGTTGAAAATACATATTGTTCTTTGTTTATTGGAATTCTCCTGCAGTATTCATCCCCTACTCATCTGAAAAATTCTTTAGGCATTAGGATGCAGTTCTTAATTTTCAATCATAAAACAATAAGAAAATCTTTAATCCTCCAGATCATCTGATCATTATCTGTTAGTAAATGTGATGATGCTAAGCACCAATTATTTCTACTTGATGATTTTTATCTTGGCAAAGGGAAAAAGGAATTGTCTAAATAGGGTAGAAGAAAAAGTCTTTTAAGTTGTTGATACGACATTTACCACCAAAAATTCCACAGGCTTTGTTGACCCCCAAAGCAGCTATATTTTTATTATGCTTTTCAAGCAGTTTGAAAATAACTTTAATTTACCACGTAATAGTGCTAACAGCAACTTGAATGCCTAATAAGTATCAAGGATAAGAAAAAAAAGATAAATACAATGGAAATACAGACACTACCACATTCACTAAATTGTATCCACATTCAGTACTTTTTCCCTTTGTTCTGACATAATAGAGTAAACCTGAACATTTTATATAGTAGTCCTGTTGTCCTAGAAAGCAAAGGAGAGAGATCGTTGGGAACATGTATTTTTTCATTGTTATTCTTTTCATTGTTATTCTTTCTTCCTTTAGGGATGCCAGAGTTTAAATTTCACATCCAGTCCTGAAATAACATTCAGCACAATGTATGGCAAAGGTATTAGTGGTAAAAATATTAATGAAGAAAATCCCAACCCAGTCTAGAGTCCATGATTGAATAGCGCTGTGGTTTGTATCTAAATCCCCACCAAGGATCATGCGCTGGTAGGTGGGGCCTTGGGAGGTGACAGGTTCATAGCAAGGAGATCACCACCAGTGGGTTATCCACTGACAAGTTTAGAGCTGACTTGCTGTTAGGAAGTGGGATCTGGTACAAAGAGGTGGGTCACTGGCGACACGGCCTGGACGGTTGTTTAATCTCCCGCTCCTCCCTTCACTGGCTCTCAGCTTCCCCACCTCCTTGAGCAGCTCTCTCCCATGCCCCTCTGCCAAGCTGTTTAGCCATGGAGCCGGGTGACTATGGACTGAAACCTCTACAAACTGTGAGCCAAACAAACCTTTCCTCCTTGAAGTTGCATTGGGTGTTGTGTTTCAACAAGAAAGTAACTAAGACAAATGGTACAAAAAGAAAACAAGTAGCCAGTTCTCATTGGAAGACCCAGATTTATGGCAGGTAGCCAATTTCAGGCAATTGGGGAAATCCTAGATAGAATTCAGGACAGGAAACTCCTGGTGCTGTTGGTCAGTAACCTCCCATGTGCTAGCAGTGTCCCAAGAGAGACATTTGGGGAATATTTTTTTTGTGTGTGTGGGTACCGGGGCTCATTTAGGGAATTTTTTTTTTTTTTTGCAGGTACCGGGGGTCGACCTCAGGACCTCGAGCGCCAGCAGGCACCCGTGCCACTGAGCGATATCACCGGCCCTTTTTTTGTATGTGGGTTCTGGGAGTCAAACTCGGGCCCTCGCGCTTGCCAGGCAGGCACTTACACCGCTGAGCCATCTCACCAGCCCCTCATTTAGGGAATTTTAACCCCAACAATTATTTTCCAAAGTGCAGGTAGTCCATTCACCATGGAAATCACTAAATCGTCCCTAGGAAGAATATAGTCTGTCTGCTCCCTACATTAAAGAGGAAAAAGCTTGTATAATACACAGCTTGTCTTTGGTTTGCAAGGATCACCATGCCCTGCTAAAACTACAGTTGTGGAAACACAATTCTTTAAAATTTCTTCAAACAGAAGAAACAATCAGTACTCAATATGTAAACATTTAAAAGTCATTCTTGAGATGTTCCCAAATAGTTCTCACCTTCGTAAACAAGTTTATATGCTGCGTATGGGATTTAGAGAATGGGTTATAAAGCCGAAGCATACATGGATCCACTATTGTTAACTATGTAGTCTAAGACATTGTTCTCAGATTTGAACAGGCATTGGCACTGACTGCAGGGCTTCTTAAAACACGGATTGCTGTAATGCCTGGGCTTCCTGGACCACATCTCAGTGGGTGTGAGGTGAGCCAGAGAATTCACATCTCTAACAAGTACACAGGAGTAGGAGGTGGTGCTAGTGGGTGGTGGACCATACTTGGAGAACCACCACTCTAAAGCTCCATTCTTCAGCCCCTCCATGCCTCAGTTTCCTCACCAGTTACTTTAGAGTGCTACCATCTCCCTCCTAGAGTTGTTGTGATAAAGAAATAGGCAGTACATTTAAACAGATTAACACAATCCTAGACACATTCTAAGTTTTCAATCCATGCTGGCTCTGACTGCTGTTTAATTCTCTGGCTCCCTGAAGCTCCTGACAATAGAAACAATGAATGACTTGATATATTTGCCTCTGATTGCCTATCAGGATTCTCTGCTTTTAACTTTAAATCAGACTAAATTCGTGTTTTGAGTTAGAAAGATTTTGTTTTCAAGGATGCTCAATCTACATGTAGTTTGGCAACATATGATTTGTTTATGTGGTTTTATAGTCTTCATTTGTTTCTCACTCTGTTAGGTAAAATATTCACAATTTTAGTTGTCTGTAAGACGCTATAAGATATCCCAGGATGAGTGAGAAATAAAGAACTGTGCAACTCTACCTTGTAAGATACTTCAGGGACAAATTTCTTTCTGCTAATACAAACTCAGGCTGTACACAGAGGTAATACTACTGTTCTTGGACTTTTCTGCATTTTTAAGCAAATTTGCTGTATCTCATTGTTAAGCTGTCTCTTGGTGAATATGTTCCTTAAAAGATATAAGATAAGAAAGTCAACTATTTCCCTGATTTTGAAACGAAGCCGAGTTGGTTTAACACTAATGACTATACCTGAATTCTCTGTGACAAGATTGTCTGGTTCTCGTACAAATGAGGATATGTCGTTAGTACCTTTGTACAGATAGAAAACATAAACCACAGTACAAAATTTAAGCAATAGTAATAAATTAACCTAACCTAGAGGTCTAGGGTTGAATATCATTAATGTTTATAAAGGAAAAAATTCTTCTTCTTTTTTATTACCACCATGGAATAAGTCAAAACTCTTAAAAGGTAGGAATGGTTTTACCGGAAAATTCTGAGCTGGCAGGGATGAAACTCTTACAAATGTGTACAATAATATATAGATCCCAAGTGCAGCATCTGGTAGCCATTTCTCTTGGATTAAAACAATCAGAGCTCATCCTGTGATGCTGTATATTCGGTAACACGCAGAATTGCCACTGGCACCCACACCAGATGAGAGTAGTCTTCATCGCGTGTGTGTTTCTGAAGCGGCTCGCCCGACGTCAGCTTCCCCGGGGAAGATGCCCTGGGAAGGGCTCTCACAGGTCTCTTCGCACAGTTTTGGGAACAGCGTCTCCTCCACTCCGGAGATTGACCTTCCGCCTGGAAGGAGGTAGGACAAGCATCACTGAGGCCGAGTGGAAGCTCACCGCTGAATTCAGGGCTGTGACAGCGAAGTCTGTCACTTTATGTAAGCTCTAATCTCCACAGGAAAGATACGTTGGGAGATTAAATGTGTGTTTTCTTCCTTAATGGCAGTCTGAGATTTGCGGAGCATTGAAAAGCTTCCAGATTAGAAATAAGGGAAATGCCCCACATTCTAAAACAAGTAAGGATTAATGTTATACAGATGTCTTTAAAGAGCAAAGGTATATATATATATACACACACACATATAAATATGCATACAGCTATGCATGTATCTACACACGTATACTCTATAGATGCTCAACAGCAAGGCCTTGGGACAAGTTACTAACTGGAGCCATAGGAATCTAGAGGCAAAGCGGAGTCGCTGGCAGTCATCTTGGGCACACCAGAACTCAGGAAATGACAAACTAACCCCATAGCACTTCTGATAGGGTTTACTATACTGACGACATCAATGGAACGGCACAGAAATTGTGTTTTTACAGACCCTTGGCTGGAAGGGATCACAATGAGGTGTCAGTGAATTATCAGTGGGAGAATGCAGCAGGGAGCCCGCGGTCTTGAACTCCCACAGTTGCCGGGACTGAGTAGAGCTGCTGAACGACAAGGAAAGCCTTGTTTGCCGCCTCCGCAATAAGCTTACGTGCTGGGAGTCCCACGCGGCAAGGTGCTTAATTCAGTTCCTGGAGTATGTACTCGACAAACAAGTATTTGCCAAATGAACAAATATAAAGTTTTGAAATTGAAAGAAGTGATTACATTTCAGCCATTTCCTAATGTTCAGATCTCTGTTCTTCAGTAGCGTGTGTTTCTACTGCACTAGAAAGTGTTTTCTTAATCTCCAAAATATTCAGCACTTTTTATGCAAATAAAAATTGATCATTCCCAAATATCTGCCTGATGTATTTTATCTATCTAATAGTTCATGTAATGAAAAGAACCAACTTTACACAATACTGTGTAGTTACTACTGTTAGTTTCTTTAGATTTAAAACCTGAAATGTTGGAAGGAAACTGAGGAATGTGTTAGTAATTCAGCAATCAGGCTCAAGATTTCTGCTGTTTGAATTTTGGGTTTTACTCCCAATGTTACCCAAAAGAAAAATGGCTAGTCTCTTAGCTTTCTACTCTATTATCCATGTAAGTTTCCTTTAGATGAAAAATAAGTAGAAGCACTGTAGGGAAGGTGCTTGGAAATCTGAAAAGATTTTTATAATACAGGTTCGAACCAAAGTTAAAATATTTGCAGACTAAGTCACCGGAATAATTTCACTTTAGTTTAATGCAATGGTCTCTACTCTGCACTACACCAAAATTGAATCACTGGGGTTTTCTTGGCGGACTACACAAGATAAGTGTTCAGTAGCATGAATAAAGTATTTACAAAACTATAGACTAAACCAGCCTTGTGGAGAATGTACAGCTTTTACTACATTAAATTACATACTGAATTTTACTCACTGCCCCTCAGATACCTCATTTGATAAATGCAGTTTTGATAGGATAACATGCTATCATGGGTTAAAAGACGCTATGCAAAGTCAAAGTCTATGAAGACAGGGAGAATGTGCCCCTTTTTTTCTACTATGCACTCACCTGCTGTCATTAGGAAGGAAGGAAGTGTTTAATGAGTACCTACTATATACAAAGGCAATGGCTTAAAGGCTTCTTCGTGTATTATCTGCCTTCATTATTAACAAATGCTTGACACAGTGAAGTACTAACCTGACATAAGGAAGGATAAACTTGAGTCGTCTGTAGGAAAATGAGGTACGTTGAGACTATAATGATAAGTAAAATAAATCAGACACAAAAGCTTAAATATCACATGGCTCCTCATATGAGAAACCCAAAATATGAAAATAAAATAAAATAAAATAAAATATAGATAATAGGATCTTCCTCCAGTGGGAAGGGGATCAAGAGATGGAGGGCGGGGGAGGAGTGGAGGGAAAGGGGGCGAAAAAGATTTGAGATGTGTCATGTACCTGCACCAACTCCACACAAGGAATGGAAACATTCTGTACTGCAATCATGTACTAATAAAATATAAAAACTGAAGAGAAAGACTGACAATGTGACTTGAAAAATGCATGAAATAGTAACTATTTTCCCTAATTTGCAAATGAGGAAACCGTGTTTATGAGAGATTAAGTTGCTTCCTAAAATTGCCTGGCTATAAAAGCGTAAAACTAGAACTTGGTTCTAATTCTGACACTTTTGTTCTTTTGTCTGTAGACCCTATATAGGTTCAAACTCAGGATCTCGTGCGCCAGTAGGCGCCCGTGCCGCTGAGCGATATCACCGGCCCCTTTTTCGTATGTGGGTTCCGGGAGTCGAAGTCAGGACCTTGCGCTTGCCAGGCAGGCGCTTATGCCACTGAGCCATCTCACTGGCCCCCTATATATACATATTAAGTCATTCAGATTCTCTACTGGAAGGATAAACTAATGACTGAATACATAACATCTCATGAAGACCATAAGAGATTTCTCCAGTTGTCTGCAATCAAGATGAGACTATGAATGCATATATATAGATAATAGCCGGCATTTTCCATGTTGACCACTGTGGTCAGTATTTTACATGCATTTTCTCTTTTATTTCTCAAACAGCAAGACAGACGTTTATGACGAATATACTGTTACCATCTCCACGTCACAGGAGAGGAAAGTGAGGCACCGTTAAGTAGTGAAACCCAGATTTGTAGGCAGCCACCGCAACTCTATTACAGAGATTGTCAGCCGAGCGCTACTTGGTCCCCAGTGCGTATTTTCCGATAATGCATTTAAAAGCCTTTTGAGTTTTCATAATTTGGAAGGTGTAGATGGCACTGGTGTCCAGTAATAGAGGCCAAGGCTGTTTAAAATCCATAGAACAGCACCTCGGAGAAAGAAGTATCCAGCCCAAAGTGTCAGTTATGGCAAGAGTAAGAAACCTACCTACCTTTTACCATTTATCTGTACTTCTTCACCATTGGATTTGAGCAAAATCATGGAAATAATTATTTCATGTTATTGAGAGTTAACTCTGATCCACACTTAATCTCACAACTCTTTCTTGTGGCAATCTTACTATACTATATTACAACAGTGCACTGTACTGTACATCAGAACCATCTTGGTATCTTCTGTAAAATAAAAATGCATGGTGTCATATCTCAAAATTCTTACTGAATTAGTCTAGCATAAGGCTTTCAGGAATCAGATATTTTTTAAAAGCTCCTCAAGTTATTTTAATCTGCAGCCAAGTTTTGAGAAATGTGCAGAGACAGATAACAGACATTTTAAAAGTATGGGACCTTTTCTGTTCTTCGCTAATGTTAATATCATAGTAATAACTCACAGTTATCAAACCACTATTATGTGCCCAGGACTGCACTGAACACTTGTATGAGAATTTTTACACTTTAAATTCATCAGCACCTCTATCAAGAATGTAGGCATGCTTACATCTGTGTTAGTGCATTTCGGCTATTTTAATAAAGGACCCCAGACTGATGGCTTATAAAGAACAGAAGTTTCTCACTTACTGTTCTAGAAGCTGCTTAGTCTAGCGCACCCATAGATTTGCTGTCTGGGGCTCGCTCTCTGGTGCATGGGTGGCGGCTTCTCAGTGTGTCACAAGGCACAGGGGCCACGGCAGCTCCCAGGAACCTCTTCTTAAGGGCACTAATCCCAGTCAGGAGGGCTCTGGCTTCATCTTCTACTCGCCTCCCCCAAAACGCCCCTCTTATTACCATCACATCAGGGATTTAGGATGTCAACATATGAATTTGGGGGAGACACAAATATTCAGACCATAACACCACCATTTAACAGATGATGAAACTGAAACATCTGAAGATTAAATAATTTGTCCAAGCCAGACAGCTAGTGTGTGACAGAGCTGTGAATTAAATGCAGCTCCTTCTGACTGGAAAACCCATGCTGTAAACCAGTAGCTCTGAAACATAAGCCTGCCTCGGGACCATCTGGAGGCTGGGGAAAACACAGATGGCTGGGCCCCGCCCCCGAGTGTCTGATTCAGTGGGTCTGGAGCTGGGCCTGAGACTCTGCATTTCTAACAAGTTCTCAGTGCTGCTGCTGATTCTAGTGGTCCAGGGACCACACTTTGCAAACCATGTGCCAAAATGGAACCGTTTCTTATAAAATCAAGCTGCTTCTTTTTGATGATATTTCTTTTATTTAAGGAATGCATTCGTCATGTCCCCCTGATCCTGGGGGGGTATTTTGTAAATGTTTTCTGTCCCACTAACTTAACGTCTTATGATACCAGGCACAGTGCTAAACATCAGGTTAGTGTGAAAAGTGTGTAATAGCTTTTGCCTCAGATGGGGTGGGGTCAAGAGAGAGGCACCCAGGAGAGAGCCCAACTCCCTCTCCACTCCAATGGCAATACCCCTAACTGGAGAAAAAGAAATCTACCAACAGGAGAAAGACCTACACCAATTGGACAACAGTCGGAAGTGACCATTAAATGACAAGTGAAGGTGATGAAACAAAACTATTAAGGAAAAACGGGAAATCAAGAGAGGGTTTTTTTGTTTTGTTTTGTTTTGTTTTTGATCCACTATCTTTGTTCCTATGCTAGAACTGTGATTAAATGAGGAACAAAAAAAGGCAAGAGCTTTTCTTCTTAACCTACCCTTCATCTCCACTAACCAGTAGTAAGCAAGCAAGCAAACCTACACGGAGGGGTTAGAGGAGGTCACACCGAGTAGGCCGTGAGATGGAGTTGGGGGGATCCCCCAGGGCTGTCGTGAATTAGAAAGCACACATTCAGCCACTGACAAACATGCATGTTATTGACACCAGAGTCCCACAGAGAGAAGGCTTCTGTCCCCGAGGAGCTTACATGCAAGGTGGAAGGTAGGCATGTGACCAAAATTAATGAAGAAAATCAGGACTAGATGAGAGGTAGAGACATAGGAGCCCAGGGTAATTGGAAATCACTGCGGGCAGACGGTCAGGGGACGTTTTGGGGAAGGAGGGAGGTTGAGCTGCATCTTCACGAGTTGGTTTAATGTGGGTAATTGGAGCACAAGTGAGAGAGGTCTTTCGGAGAACAGGAGGACAGTGGCACGAAAGAGGCAGAGAAGTTAGGGGACAGCATTGCTTTTACCTGGGATTGCAGGTGAGTGCTGAAGGTAGCGGGCCCAGGCATGGGACAGCCAGGCCAACCAGGAGCTTGAGTTCACTTTGTGGACCCAAAAGGGCTAAAAAGGATTCGATACAGAAAGTGATGTAATAAAATTATAATTTTAAAGAGATGCCAACCACCTGTCCTCTTCTCTCCTGAACACAAGCTGAGTCTTGCTCACACATGAGCATTCGTGTCCCACCCTGTCCTGCCCTAGGCAACAATGCCCTGTGCTTCTCGATGCTGGCAGGTCTATTTCGATGATTTTTCTTACCCATTGCCTGAAGGACCAGAGTAGGAGCTAAGTATTTTTTGGTGCTCGGAGGCACTGAGAAGGTATTGAAAAGAAGGACGAGAAGGTCTAAATGTCTACTCCTGACATTTGACTATCATCCCCCTACAAACAGGGCCTGTAAATTCCATTTCAAGCAAGTCAGGATTCATATGGGACAGTTTTGTCTTCACATTTAAATAATGCCTGAAACATTTGGTATCCCCTAAATCTGTTTCCTTTTACCAAAACTTTTTTAAAAGAAGTTCTTAAATGGCTTTCTTATTTACATTAACTATATATCTTCTGCAAAGATCATTTTTAATGTTACTTAGAAAACTAACAATGACAATGAAAGGAAATAAATAGGATTAACTGAACAGCTTTTGGGGGGTTGATGTGTTTGTTCGTTTGTTTGTTTCGAGACAGGGTCTCACTATGTAGTTCAGGCTGGCCTTGAACTCACTGCGATCCTCCTGTCTCAGCCTCCTGAGTGCTGGGATCGCAGGCATGTGCCACCACACCCAGCTCTGAACAAGTTTTAAATGTACACTGGATTATAAACTTCATCATCAGATAGCATTAATACTAGTATATAGCATTAATGCTTATTAATGCAAATAATAAAGATAGCATTGGGCCGATGAGATGGCTCAGCGGCGTAAGTGCCTGCCTGGCAAGCGCGAGGGCCCGAGTTCGACTCCCGGAACCCACATACGAAAGAAGGGACGGTGATATCGCTTAGCAGCACGGGCGCCTGCTGGTGCGCGAGGTCCTGAGGTCGACCCCTGGTACCCACAAAAAAATAAAAAATTTTTAAAAAGATAGCATAAATATTTTTTAATTTATATTGAATAAATGCATGAATAAATGATAACCATTCAATAGCCAAAATGCGTATCTCTGAGGTAAGCAAATCCTGCAGATTTAAATTTCCACTGAGTTTATGGACTTCCCAGTGTACTCCAGACTGTGTTAAGCAATTTCACATTTACTCCCTGTATGAGTTGATCAGCAGGTGTTATGATGTTATATCAGATCTTATACGCAGCCTTAAGCTCAGAAATAGCTAAGTGACTTACCCAGGAATTCACAACCAGATGTGTTAACTCAAAGTCCAAAGTTCTTTGCTCCACTTTTCCCCAAATATATCCAATCATAACGAACGTCTAAGTATTTACTACTGTGGCTTTCCGGACTCCTCGTCAGAGTTCCGAGCCGGTGATTGTATTACAACACCAGACCTGTTTGCCTGCCACACAACACTTTGCAAAAGTGAGCTTTGCAAAAGAAAAAGAATTTTTCACAAGGTGGTCCAGGACGAAGAAAGACCAAGCCTCAAATTGACCTCCTGATCATAGGGCGTGGGAATATTTATGGGACAAAGAAGCAGGGTGATTTCAGGTACAGGAAAAGGTACCTGGAGGTGAAAGAATCGGTGGTTCGTGCGTGCAGAATCAATCTTCGTGGCTTTCACAGATGCATATGCAGGAAATGGCAGCTTTAGCATGAACTGAGGGTGGAGCTTTCAGGTTTGGAGCCGCTGATGGCAAAGGTCACTCAGCAGACACTTGCCCAGACCCAGGTAGAGTGAGTGGTTTCAACAAAAGTGCTTTCAATCCCTGAAAGATAACATAGGCAACCATTATCATAACCTACATGTCAAAGGTGTTAGCCACAGCAAAGCTAGTGGGGGAAACTATGTTTAGCTGTGTCACTTCCAAAATTCAAGATTTTTTTTAAGTCAACTAAAACCAGTAACTAAAAGCAAGTGAAGCTAAGGGTTTATTCCCCCTTTCCCCTCAGTTTTGGTTGATGATTCTGAGGAACATTTCAGGGGTCTTCAGTCCTGGCTTCCTATTAGAATTGCTTTAGAAGTGGTGAAAATCCAGATGTGTTGGCTCCACGCTTGACAAATCAGCAGGGCTCTAAAGGAAATCCCAGCACATCCACAGTTTGAGCTCTCTAGGTTACTCCAGTGGGCATCCAGGGCTGATGCCTGTATTGACACCCAACCTCCACCTACCTCATCACCCCCTGTCTTTCTTCCCATCAATAATAATTTCTATCTGGAGACTGAAGTAGGAGAATCACAAGTTTGAGCCCAGCCTAGGCAATGTAGCAATAGCGACACCTTGTCTCAAAGTTCAAAAGGTGGTGGGGGGAGGGAGGACTTGGGATGTAGTGAAAGAGAATCAATCCTACTGTAAAGTAAGCCAGGAAAAAGGGATGAGAGGAGAGGAATGGACGGGGAGGAGATCAAGAAACTATTTCAAAGTCATCAATGCAAAGAAAATGAGAGCTGCTGAAGGGGATAGGAGGAGGTAAGGGGTGAGGAGAATGGTTGAGATTCATCGTGGAACCAATGTAGCAGCAACTCCAAGCAAAAGTTAAAGTTTTAATGCTCATGTAAGCATTATGCTGTCACATAAAAAGTATGTTTTTTGCTATGGGAGTCAAAGCAGTTTTCACATAGCTACACATTTATCCTTCCTAATGACGAGGGTTGAAGATCAAAAATGCCTATCTGTGTGCCTTTGTCCTTCACATTCAGAGAGCACTGAAGGCTACCGCGAGGAGGAAGGCACTTTAGACCTCAGGGTCAGTGCTTGGTGATCTGCCTGGTGGTGAGTCCCCTATTGGGTCCCAGGCTGTGACACCCCAGCAGCTATAAGGCATGTTTTTTTTTTTTCCTTCAACTGTAACATGTTTATGTGGTCTGTGAAATATTTCATGGACCATTGTGATCCAATGTCTGGGGGAAACAAACAGTAATACCTTTATGCAATCCTTCAACACCTAGACCTCAATAAGAGTCCAAAATAATTCAGGACAAACTAATTCTGAAGGAAACCCGTGCTTATAATCTGTGTTGACTCTTGTTACTTACTTGGCATATACATATTGGATCTGTTTCCAACAAGATGAAAACAAAAGGAGATTTAAGTTCAGAAATAATGTGCATACATTCAATTTAGGGAGGGATGATTTTTTAAATTGCTTATTGCCATTTAGCAACTGCTGCAGTCTTTAGCAAATACATAGTACCAAAAAGAAAAACCAATATTGTCCCTCCTGCCTTCCCCAGCTGAGTACCTTTCAGCCTTACTTAATGAAATGGAACAGTTGATGCCTTTAACTCCTCTTTCGTTTAATCTCATTAATGCAGTCTGTTAGGAGTCTGGTTGTGGGATAACGTAGGGCGGTCATCAGATTGCAAGTGAAAAGTGTAATAGCTTTCAGTTAGACTTTTAATTGCTACGTCAAAATGTGTGAAAACCAGCTCAAAACTAAACCTGATGCCACTGGTGAGTTTTACATTTTTTTCTCTCTTCTAACCTTTCGCTGTATGAACCATCCTCAGGCAAGAAATCAAGCATTTCTAAGCTCTAAGCAAAATAAATTGATAGCTAGGTGAGGGAACAATCAAATAGTTTCTGACTTGGGAGTACATGTAATAAACCAATGACAGGCTTAATTTTATACCGGAGAAGGTATCTATATATAAATATTGTCCTATGTGGAGGTGAATTACCACATGTATACATTTTGGGATTAAATTTGAGTAGTCATTCACCATATTACACTTAACATTAGGAATAACAATGTGAGTGTATTTACCACAATTTTGTAGTTTTGATTGTAGTCATTAACATTGTTACAGTTGTGAATATTTGACTTTTCTAATTTTTTAAAAATCAACTTAGTTTATATATTATACCAGATATTTTTCACATGTAAGAAATACATTTTCAAGAAAAAAAAAATTCTATTTGGTTGAAAGAGTAAAGTGAAGTAAATTATAGTTTTTTTCTCCTAAATGTTTTACAAGTTAGTACATAGTCCATTCAACACGTATTATCTCATAATATGGGTAGGGCTGAGCATGTGTTTTAAATATATTTCAGGCTAAAATGATTTATTGTCATTTCTCTGCTAATACTGGCTAGCAATGAATAGCAGTTGGAAATATTAAAACTATAAGGTGATTGCTTTTTCCCAATAATTTTAAAACTTGCAATTATTCTAAACTAAACTTTAAATCTAAAGTTAAAATTTTAAATCTATAAACTCAGAAGTACATCTTTTCACAATGATTAGATTTGCCTGGTGCTTTTATTTTTAGAAAAAATAGTGTTTCTGTGCACTGACTCACTAATTTCCAAATATATGTATTCAGGATTTCTTTGGTGAAATAAGCCATCACCAACCAGATTGCGGTCTGACATCAATGGAGTCTTTAAACGACTCTTTATCCTTCTTGTTGACAGATTTACTCAGGATACTGTTACTATTGTTGTTTAGAAATTAATAAGACCAGGCGTATTAACGTCTATGTACCTAATCTTCTTTAGGTCTGAATCACAATTAACCACAAGTGAACAAAAATGTGTCTTTCTCCCTGATTTGGTATTTAAAAAATCAAGCATGTAGTTACCTTCTGCTGTAAAATACATGAAACAGTGTTTGATTTTAGGGGTTTATGTGTGCATTCAGATGCACATTACTTATTTTTAAAACTGAGCTATGTGAACAAATGTGTTCTTACATTTTGCAGAGAGCACTGTTTTCCTGTTAAATTTCAATGTGATTCAAAAGGATATCCTAAATTGAAGGTACAGTGCTTGCTTTGGCAGCACATATACTAAATTGAAGGCACAAGTTTTTTATTATTATTACTACAGAATACTTGGTGCTGTGCCTAGCGACTTCTGGTTTGTACCCATCTTTTCTCTAATATGTGCACCAAACAAGATAATATTTCTGTTGCTTGACAAGTGACTCAAACTCTAAACAAAGGAGAAAATAAAAAACAAAACTTTGTCCTACCAGTTCAATCCAGATTCCCTGGGTACCAATCACGGTACAAGAAACACAGCTGCAAATGGGAGACCATAAGCATCTCCATTCAAATGTTATTAGTGACTGTCGAACAGTGGTTATGAATGTTCTCCTTGTAGAAAAACACAGTTCAAAGGGAGGAAGTTTGTCAAAATGGAATTTGGAAATCATTCATTTGTAGTACTTTTTGTGCCAATTGCACTGAGTGATGTTGTCTCTGGGACAGAGAAGGTATGGCCATCATGTTCCTACAACTTTGCCAGCTTACATAAACACTGAATAAAGCTGTTGGGGATTACGTGCAGCATGCTGGATCTGATGAGCTCAAAAATAAGATAGCTCGGGTCCTATACTATTTAGGATTACGCCAGTAATCTCTTTAGAGAAAGTGTGCAGTATCAGCAGAACAGACCCTTCCGTCTTGGAGGAGCTGTAACTAATTCTACGTGTGTGGGTGACTAAGCCCTGCCTCAGCCCCACACTGACGACAGGCCCTTGTGGTGCTTAGCAAGGGGTAAAATGATAAGACAGAGCTTCTGCAGTGAATCGCAGATGACTGTTTACCCCTGAAATAATTTCTGGTGCTGAATATGGGTAAGAATACTTTCCTTTATGTTAGATATGTCTCCTTTTTTAAAAAGGCCATATATGTAATGATGGACTAAGCCCAAACATGCCTTTTTCTAACTTTGGAAATCTTTTCGTCTTTAGAGATAAAATAACAATTAAAGTTGGCTCTTCAACTCTATAATTTCTTTATTTCAAGATTTGGTGCAGTGGCAGCTGAATTCTAAGTTTGCTAGAACATATATAATAATGTGATTTTCGATGCAAAAGTTTGCAATATATTTACCCATTGTAGCATCAAAACTCTTGTAGACAATCCAAATAATTAGTTTCTAAAATCTGAACTCTTGTTTAAAAATTACTGGTGTTATATTTTTTTTCTCTTTCTCAGATACAGACACACTCTTTCACAGGCACACACACACATATTTTACCTATGTTCTGTACTTTAATTACTTGTTGCACAAATGGTTATGGTTATATTGAGAAAACAAAAGCGTAAACATGAAAACGTGACTAAAAGTACTACTCTTTAGTTTTTTAACCCAAGACCATTATAAGATGCTATGAGCCAGTTAAATAAAATTACCATGAGATTAGGAATGGAAAGGTTAATACATTACGAACATTCTGATTTTATATGGACATCATCCTAACGGTGGAGCAATTATTGCCCAAATATGATAAGATGTAATGTCAACTGTATGTTACAAGATCTCTTTTTTCAAGATCAAAGCCATTGAAGTTGGATTCAGATCACTATATTTTAGAATGCATCCCCTTTCTTTTTCTTTACAGTCCTGACTTGTCTTTTTTAAACACACTTCAAGAGACTTAGTCTTCCTTTGCTGCCTACCAGAACAGACGTATTTTGCTTACTTTGAAACTCCATGATCAGTGCTAAGAATTTCAGAAATGGCCTAAAGAGTTTCTATTAATAAGAAGAATGAGAGCCAGTGAGATAGCTCAGCGGCATAAGCGCCTGCCTGGCAAGCACGAGGTCCTGAGTTCAACTCCCGGTACCCACAAAAAAAAAATAAATAAAATAAAATAAAAAATAAGGATGAAAAATAAGTGCTTTCCACCCCAACTTCTTTCATTACTTAGGCCTCACCCCCCTCCTATCTCTCTCTTTCTCTCTCTGTGTGTGCATGCGTGTGTAGTGTTCTGACCTTTAAATTGTCTGACTCTAAATATGTAATTTAAGGCCTTTCTTTTCGTTTATCAAACATATTCCTATATCATTGATCTTTTCAAATATTCTTGAAAAGCATGCACTATTGCAACTATATCTTAGAACACAGTGAATAATAATACCAGATTGAATAATATGAAATCGCAAATGTCATCAATTTTTTTGCACAAAAACCTGCCAGTTTCATATAAGTCAACTTGACATATGAGTGACTACAGATAAAATTACCACAGATAAAAGTGAGATTAGTGGACCATTCTGAAAGCATCTCCTATTTATTGTTGCATTTAACTCCATTCATATGTTTCCCCAAATAAGTTTAAATACTGCACTAGTCTGGAAATTTACTGTTGTCATTGGAATTTCCTCTTTCAATCTTTAGCCCCAATTTTGTTTACCCTTTCCCTACATATTTATCTTGCTTGCTTTCCAAAACCTGGATCAAAAGCCATCTCAACACTAACCCTTCCCAGCTTCCCCCCGCTGAAATTATCATTTCCTTGTTTCAGGTTCATTCAGCAGTCATCTGTCTGCTCTTTATTCTGGTTATTTAGAAGTGTGTGGCTGTATGATGATAGCATTCATTTTGAAGACAGAAATTTGATTTTGGATATATCTGTGATTTAAAATAAAAAGATGTTTGCTGAATTTTTAAAAAATGTTCCTTAATTGTCTTTGTTAAGCTGTCTCATATGATCCTCACAATCTCCAGGGAAAGAAACCTTGCACAACTAATTTTTTTAATAAATAATAGACATTTTAGTACTACTTTATATGTACAGAATAATTGAGCAGATATTACATAGATTTCCATACACCTAGTAGCACCAACAACACAATTTCCTCTATTATTAATATTTCGCCTTAGTATGGTACACCTGTTACAACTAATGAACCAACACTGATACATTATTAACTATAGTCCATAGTTCACACTAATGTTCACTCTTCTCATAGCCTTCTATAATTGTGGTATCTGATGACATATCTCCATTGTTACAATTATCATACATGATAATTCATAAGTCTAACAACTCCTCGTGCTTTATATACTCATTCTCCAGTCCCGCTCCAAACTTAGGCAACCACTGATTGTTTTTACTGTCTCTATAATTTTCCTTTTCCCAAATGTTGTATAGTTGAAATTGTACTGTCTTCCTTCACTTAGCAATACACATCAAGTTTCCTCAATGTCTCTTTACAGCCTAGTAGCTCTTTTTTGCATTGCCAAATGATATTCCACTGTTAGAATATCCCATTGTTGGTTTGTCTGTTCACCTATTTTTTTTGTTGTTGTTGTTCACCTCTTGAAAGACATCTTGGTTGTTTTCAGCGTTGGGCAATTATGACTATTGTTATAAATACGCATGTGCAAGGTTTTGGGGGAGCATAAGTTTTCAACTCAGTTGATAAATATCTAGGAGCACAATTGTGGCTAAGACCAAGTCTAGTTTTGTAAGAACTGCCAAATTGGGCCAGTGATATAGTTCAGAGGCATAAGTGCCTGCCTGGCAAGCGCGAGGTCCTGAGTTCGACGCCCAGTACCCGCACATTAAAAAAAAAAAGGAACTGCCAAATTGCCCTCCAGAGTGGATGTACCATTTTGCATCCCCACAAACAACAAATGACCATTCCTTTTGTTCTGCTCCTTTCCCAGCATTTGCTATAGCCAGGTTTTTAGATTATGGTCATTCTAATAGGTGTGTAGTGGCACCTCATTGTTCAACAATTCCCTAATGACATACGATATTTGGCATCCTTTAATATGCTTATTTGCCATTCATACATCATTTCTATGAAATCTCTTCAGTTTTTCTGCCCATTGTTTTTCAGTTTTAATCATTATTTACACAGTTTGAAAGCATACTCTGTATCAGATATGTATTTTACAATATTTTCTCCAATTCTGTGACTTGTCTCTTCATTCTCTTAATGCACTTTGATTTTAACATAGAAAAGCTGTGTACATTTTCCATTTTCCAAAAGGTGTTGTTTTCTTTTTAATTAGAATTCTGTTAAACTTACTAGTTTGAGGAGAACTGATATCTTTATAATAATAGAAACATAACTGCTTTTATTTAGATCTTAGCTTATGTCTTTAAGTGTTTCTTAGATTTTGTGGGGGTAGATATTCTCTTTTCTTTTTTTAATTTTTTATTTTATTTGTACATTTGCAGTTCATGTAGTTTACAATCATCTTGGGCAGTGGTTACCTGTACATATTACAGCTTGTTTCTTTCTTTTTAGTTTTAATCCCCTTCCATTTCCCTCCTTCTCCTCTCCCTCCTCCTCCAGTTCTCCTACCCCATTTTTCATTCCTGTTGATAATATTTGTTTTAGCTCATGTCATGGCCTATAATGTTTACATTAATTGGGGTTATTAGGTTCCTGTATGTGATGAGAGAAGGTGTTTTGCTCCTTTTGAATTATTCTCCAAGGAATAAACTCTGCTTATTCAAAATCCTCCATGGGATGTGTCTGTGAGTTCCTTCATTTCTCCTGTCCTTCAGTGAGCTGGTGCTGCATAATCATGAGCTTCCTGTCAAAGGTTTCAACTAGATGAAGAACAGAAAAGGGGCTAAGAAAAAAAGGAGCTAGAAAGAGACAAGTTTTATCCACTGAAGCAAAATAATTGCTGTGTTTTTCTATCTATAACTAGGTAAATTAGCTATCAAGTAGAGTACATGTGAGTATTTTGTTTTTGTTTTTTAATAAAGTTTTCTTCACGGGGGGTTGGGGCTTGGAGAAGACATCCTCGGGGGAAATTGCAGAGTGTCCTGCCTTCCTGTCCAGGGAACTGCTAAAGCTCTTCTGAGTATTTGAATCGTAGACGCACTGTTACACTGCAAATTGTGGTTATGTAGGAACGGGGCATGACCTGAGTGTCCACACTCTTATCAAGCACCTGGGCGATGCTGGAGCTGCTGCCAAGGACCACACTTTGGGTCAGCAAGTCTCAGGACAGCCTTAGGAGACGTGAAAGAAATGTGCAAATGCCCTTCACAGGTCCCGAACTCTTTGCTAACTAACCTGCTTCAAGGAGATGGGGCAGCTTTTCAAATACTGCATTTCCAGAATTACCAGGAGTAGCTGGGGAAAAAATTGGTGGCCTTACCTCTATCAAAAAAAGAAAACTTTGTACGATTTAATTTTTAAAATGAAAAGCTGAATTTTTTTAAATCTTCTCAAGAGTAGTTTTTTTTAATATAGTACCCACAGCACCGAGAGAGTCTACAGTAGAGGAGGAGCCACTACCAAGCTGTGTTAGGATTGTGGAGGAGACGCAAGTGCAACTCATGGTTGGTAATCTGCAAAGGAACCAGGTACACGAGATGTTTCTGCAGTATGCTGGCCCCTCTTTCCTCTGTCTTATCACTTAGTGTTGAGAGTTTTGGGATTTTTTTTCTAACTCTCCAACTGTCCTGCTGCCTTTATGAACAAAAGGAAATGTCTAAAAGGCAATAGCAGAGGGCCGGTGATATCGCTCAGCGGTGATATCGCTCAGACTCATGGATTAGCAGAATTAATATTGTTAAAATGGGCATACTACAAAAAATGATTCATGTATCAAAATACCTGAGTTCAACTCCCAGTAACCACATAAAAAAAATAAATAAATAAAAAATAAAAGGCAATACCAGAAACTACTTTTTCAGATCCCATAAAGTTTTTAATCTTAAAGCCAGGAAATTTAAAAATCCCATCAGGTCTCCAAATAGCTACACCTATAATTAACTGGGTGTCATAGAACAGTGCAGGTGTGGGGAGCTCGCTAAATCATATTCTGCTTCAGTTGGTCTTAGGTGCATGTTAGTACTCTACATTTTTCCACATTTTCATTAGTGCATATTGGTTATACAGATTAATAGGTTTTGTTTTGGCAGATTTGTACATGTACATAACATACTAATCATTCTCCCATCACGTCCCTTCCTCACTGCCCCCCCCGTTTCACGTTTTTGAGGAGGTTTCAGTATGAATAATGTATTTGGATCATATTCGTCCCCACTATTACCTGACCTACAACCTTCCCCCTTTTTCTTTTCTTCTTGCCTAATAATATCATCTTTTCATATTCTACATATTAGACAGAACATGTGATATTTATCTTTCTTTTTTTTTCATATTTCTGAGTCAGGTTTATTTCACTCAACATGATGATCTCCAGATCCACCCATTTTTCTGCAAATGACAAAATTTTATTCACTTTAATGGATGAATAACGCTGCATTATGTATACATCATCTGTTCACAGATATCTAGGCTGGTTCCATATCTTGGCCATTGTATATTATGCCACAGTGCATATGGGTATGCAGGTATCTCTATGGTACACTGACTTTAATTCCTTTGGTATGTGTCAATTGGTGGTATAGCTGGATCAGTTTGTATCTCTATTTTTAGTTTTGTGAGGAACCTCCACACTGATTTCCATAGAGGCTATACTAATTTACATCCCTACTAGCAATGTAAATGTTTTCCTTTTTCCCTGCCTCTTCACTAGCACTTATTGTTTTTTGTATTCTTGATCTCGGTGCAGTTTTGATTTGCATTTCTTTAATGGCTAATGATGTTGAACATTTTTTTCACATATTTATTGACCATTTGCACTTCTTCCTTTCAGATGTGCCTGTTCAATTCTTGTGCCCATTAATTGATGGGCTATTTGATATTCTGGTAGTAAGTTTTTTGAGTTCTTTGTATATGCTAGATATTAGTCCTCTGTCAGAAGAGTAGTCCACAGATTTTCTCCTATTCCGTAGGCTGTATCTTCACTCTCTTGGTTGTTTCCCTTGCTGTGAGGAAACTTTTTAAATTTACAGTGTTTCATTTGTTGATTCCTGTTATTTCTTGTGCTATTGGTGTCCTACTCAGGAAGTCTTTGCCTATGCCGTGGCTTCAAGTATTCTCCTGTATTTTCGTTTAGCAGTTTCAAGGTTTCAGTTCTTATACCCGGGTCATTCTACAAGTGGATATCTAGTTTTCTCAGCACCATTTGTTTTGTTTTTTTTGGTTTTTTTTTTTTTTATTTTAAAGAGAAGAAAAAACAAAACAAATCAAAAGAAGAACAAATTTTCAAAACAACATAATAGGAGGGTAACAATGGTTAATACATTACGTATTACTATCTTTAAGTTAGTTATTCAGGACACCAGACATTAGCATTCAATTGTCCAAACATTATTGGCACAAACCTTACTCTTCAATGAACTAAGTAAAAATGGTAGTGTATCTATCTTAACCATCTTATATATATATATACAATTTTTTTTTCCTTTCCCTTCTTTCTTTTCCCTATTCCAGTCTCTCTTTCCTTTTTACCAGTTTCTTTTTGATTCACCATATCTATTGTACATTTTGGATCTTATTTACTCTTTCAGTTTCTCATACTAGAGAGAACCATTTGTTAAAGAGGCTGTCTTTTCTCCAACATAAACTTTTTGTTCCTTTGTCCAGAATCAAATGACTGTGATTGTGTGGGTTTGTTTCTGTGTCCTCTATTCTGTTCCTTTGGCCTGCATGTCTGTTTTTGTGCCAGTACTATGCTTTTTTTGTTACTATGCTCTGTAGTATGATTTCAAATCAGGTATTGTGATGCCTCCAGTCATGCTCTTATTACTTAGGGTTGCTTTGGCTATTTGGGGTCTTTTGTGTTTCCATATGGATTTTAGGATTATCTTTTTTCACAGATGATATGGTCCTATACATACAAGACCCTGAAGAGTCCACTGAACGACTTTTAAAGCTGATAAACAAATTCAGCAAAGTAACAGGATATAAAAGCAACATTAAAAATCAGTAGCTTTCTGTACACAAATTATAGACTAGCTGAGAAAGAAATCAGGAAAACAATTTTATTCACAATACCTCCAGAAAAAAATTTTTAAAACCTAAGTATCAATCTACTCAAGGAAGTAAAAAACCTGTACCATGAAAATTTCAGGACACTGAAGAGAGAAACTGAAGAAGACACTAGAAGATGGAAAGACCTCCAAGTTCATGGATTAGCAGAATTAATATTGTTAAAATGGGCATACTACAAAAAATGATTCATGTATCAAAATACCATCATGTCCTTCACAGAACTAGAAAAACCCAATCCTAAAATTCATTTGAATGCTCTGCATTTTTAACATGTTCCAAGCTTATTCCAAAACCACTGGTCTATGAACCACATGGAGTGGTCACAGAAGTCATTAACTACTCTCAACCTGAATAATGTTGAGTCCTACACATACATTTCCGCATTACAATTAGAACACTGACAGGACAAGAGGCATTTAGTGGGCATTAATTCATAAGGTATGCATTTAAAACCACTACAACTTACAGGAGTTATTTAATTTGCTGAGGAGAGGAACATTTAACTTATTATCAGTATAGTCATCCTTCCCTTATCCATGGGGGATTCATTCCAAAACCCCCACTCAATGGATACCTGAAACTGTAGAATACCAAACTCTGGATATACTGTTTTTTCCCTATAAATACATACCTATGATAAAGTTTAATTTATAAATTAGGCATGATAAAATATTAACTACAAGCAATGGTAAAATAGAACAATTACAGCAATATATTAACACCACAACAGTCAATCTAATAACTGGCAGCTATTAGAGACAGCTACTAAGTGACTAGTAGGCAGGTAGCATATACAGTGTGGATACAGTGGGCAAAGGGATGATATTCATGCTATGTGCAGGATGGAGCAGGGCAAGCAATTTAAGAGTGATGAATTACTTATTTATGGAATTTTCCATTTAATATTTCCAGATTATGATTGACCTTGGGTAACTGAAACTATGAAAAGCAAAACTGTGGATTAGGGAACAGCTCTGTAAATGATTTGAATTGTTATGCTAATTGCAGTCATTGCTATTTGTTGGTCTTGTGTTTTACTGTTTCAGACCTCTAGGGTGTCAGCATGAACAAGCAACTCTGCGGCAGTAAATGCTTATATGTGACAGATAAATCAGTCCCCGGCATAATAATCCTAAAAATTGTGCCTTTAAAAAAACATTTTTTGCCATTATCATATGGTAGTGATTAATTTCTTAATCTAGCTTCCATTAACATGCAGTAGAAGGAATCATAATAATATAAACCTAAATGCATCTCTAAGTCATTTAGGAGCTCTCTGGCAATCAATCGAATGGAACAGAAGGCTCAAAGAGCCCACTACCCAGAGTATTACCAAGAAGTTCTTTAAAGAGAAGGACAGCCCGAATGTTGATAGATATGAGTGTAAAATCAGAATGCACTGAACTTCGTGCACTTTGCTGGGTATTTGGGCAGGAAGCCTGCATTAAGTTGCTGTCTGTGCTGATGAGATATACACATGGACACATCCTAGCCCAATGTCAGTGATCCCTTAGAATCATCATCTAAACTGGGTACCGCGGCACATACCTATAATCTCAGCTACTCAGGAGGCTGAGGAAGGAGGGTCTCAAGTTCAAGAGCAGCTTAGGAAATTAAGCAGGACACAAAGAAAAATGAATTACTATCTACCATGCTATGAGGAGTACCAAAGGTCCAGATTTCTCGCCCTGGGGGTCTGTTTTCCGCACTTCCATCCCACCCCACCCTCAGGGCTATTGTCTGATGAATCGCAGTTGCAGATGCAGCAGATCTCAGGGACACCTGCTTCATCACTGTCCTTTGGTTTTGTTGTTATATGAGATTAGAAAATTTTGGACCTGATAGAGGTAGATACTATCAGTCTGCCAATGAGAGAAGGAAAGAATACAAACAAAGATTTTAACTTAGATTTGTCACAGATGGTAGATGAGATACAACTTGGACTACTGAGACCATCTGCAAAGGATTTTTAACCAAAATAGTCATCTTTATTGGAAACTTTTACATGTGTAAATTGCACTTCACTCCGACATTAAGAGATTTAATTGCTCTGTCCACTTTTAGCATAACTGCAAAATTATGGGAAACAGAAGCAGACAAACCAAGGGTCCAGGCATCTAGCCTGTGCTGTATCCAAGAACAATGTCCAGAGCCTAGGACTCAGCCTCGTAAATGCCTCTTCTTTCTTGTAGGGGAATAAAACAACCAGAAAACAAAAGATGCTGCAATATAACCCCAAATCAAATACAAGAAACATAGTCATTCCCCAGAATTTTCATTTCTGACCTGTCTCCTGTTTACAGGTTTTTAGTTTTTGTTTTATTGAGACAGGATCTCACTAAGTGGCTAGCGGTTCCAGATTGAACTCAAACCTGCAATCCTCCCGCCTCAGCCTACCAGAGCAGTGGGATTACAGGGATGGGCCATCATGTCCAGCTTTGGGGGGGTTATTGTTTTGTTTTGCCTTTTGCTGTTGTGTTTGTTTTGGTTTGGTTTGGTTTTTGGCCTTTGCATGAAGTTCACAGGGTAGAGAGAATTCCTAGTAAATAATTTCATTCATTTAATTCCTTTTGGGAGCCTAATATCATACCAGAATCACCTGAGAGCCTTTCCCAAAGCATGTACCCCTCCCTAATCATGATTCTGATTTCTTCTTTTCACTGTCAATATGAAAAATCAGTATTGCTTGAAACCTCCTTTATAGAAGGAAGTATGTCAAATCTCATTTGTACAGAAAGAAAATTAGACACCACTGAAAACAAAAAAAAAGAAGTATGACCTCATGCCCGTCCTAATTTAGAAACCCAGAACATAAAGATGAACAGGTGGAGGTGAAGGAGTTGGAATGGTAGGAAAAAAGAGTGCAAGAGCAGGCGCAAGAAAAATGGTTCTTGCAATCAGAAAGCCCCTGCTGGGTCCAGTGTCACTACCTTTCCCGACAGATGCCTGAAAGAGTTAAGGTATTTGGGGCACCAGCGTGATGCATATTCTAGTTAACTCATTAGCCTGGCTTAGTCTATCGAACCTCAATGCCCATTGTCATCCCTGGGAGTCAGAGGGCGGAGAACGAAACGTGTAAATTTTGATAAGCAAGAAGACTTGAAACTTGGTGACTTTGTGCAAGGTTGTGGCAGAAGACACTAAGCAACGAAAGGACCTTCAAGTAGCAGTGGGAGAGAGAATTTCCCTCTTCAAAGAGGGAAAGAAATGTTGACTGCTCTGTAATTGTTGAATACAATCTGCCTGCCAACTCTTGGGATATTATATCAATTATACTTCATAAATTGTTTTAGTGTAGGGACAGTATCACATTATTTTAAATCTGTCATGACACTGAAACTGTGAGAATATTGTTTCAAAAAAAGAGAAAATCTATGTATGGTTGCTTCTATGGGCAGAAACTGAATTGGTAAGTAAAATCTTAGCAATAGTATATGCAAAGGCTTAGCAACAGGGAGATATAAGATACGGACAAAATGAAAAATGAGCAAATCTCAAGCCACCTCGAGGGCATCTCAACTCCTCTAAGTGTGTCTCTCAAGGATGACTAAATCCAGGAGTCAAGAGAAGTACAAAAGTCAAGTTCCCTCCTTAGTTCCCATCACTCTTTGTTGTCATTGCTGGTGAGGTACAAGATACCAAGCCTTCCCAAGATATTCATCTTGAAACGATGATGTATAGTATGTTGCCAGGGGTATATTCATTGCACGACAATTCCACAGGAGGCTCTGCCTGGTGTGATGGCAAGATATTTAGAAATGGCAAATACTGGAGCACTGGTCTGCTCTGTTGTCCTAATTAGTGTCTGAAATACTCCTTCTTGGAGATGTACTTTATAAAATACAGAGTATGAACTATAAAGCCGTGGCTCAGAGCAGTTAATTTTTTAAGTGCAAGAAAAGGAAAAGGGGGCCGGTGAGACGGCTCAGCGGCTTAAGCGCCTGCCTTGCAAGCGCGAAGGCCCGAGTTCAACTCCCGGAACCCACATACGAAAAAGGGGCCGGTGATATCGCTCAGCGGCACGGGTGCCTGTTGGCGCATGAGGTCCTGAGGTCGTCCCCCCGGTACCCACAAAAAAAAAAAAAAAAAAAAAAGAAAAGGAAAAGGTCTACTACTTTAAATAATCTAAATTTATCTTCACCTCTAATACACCTCAGATGATTTATTCTGCTAAAATGAGTAAAAAGTAGTCATAAGATTTCCAAACCTATATCCCCTTCCTATACACAGCCATACACATTTTAAGTGACTTCATCTTTTAAAAATGCTGTTAAAGTGTTTATAGCTCTTCAGGATTACATGTTGAACCAGGATTATGAATATGTATAAATATGCAGATGCTCTATCAAATGTTCTTTATCTCATTTGTATTTCCAAAGTTGTACAAGATAACCTTTGTGCCTTTCAAAAACATCTTCTCCTGCCCCAGGGGATAAATTACCTCTATTTTCATTTCCTTTTAAGTTAGATCATTTTATAATTAAGAACGTATTCAAGCAGATTCTCCCCACATGTAAGCTACTCCCCAGGGAGTAATTTATTCAACAAGAGACTCGGTGTTAATATCATATAAGATAAAAAATATACAGTGGGTGCCTGGGATTTTGTTAAGTCAGTTTTGTGATCATGATAAATAATCTGTTTGAAAGATTATCACTTAAAAAAGTCCATAGTGCAAATAACTTATAGTGTCATTCATTAGGTTATTTGAAAATGACGAGATCTTTAATAAAGGACTAATGATGTGGTTTGTCATTTTTTTGGTCCAAGAACATTAGAAAAACCAGTTAACAGTGATAATGATGCCAATGAAGACATTTTATAGCTCTGTTATTTACAAATATCCACTTGAACCTCACAAGTCTAAGAAGTTTGTCAGCTAAACTTTATATTTATAGAGCAAAAACACAACAGACACATACGATCAAAGATTTTATCTTCACCATGGCCCCTAATCACTAATAGATTTAAGACCAGAAGCCAGGAGGACAGAAGAGAATGACCTCAAATCTAGTATCTTTCCCTAGCACAAAACCTTGCAAATAAATACGAGTTCAAGTAGTCCAAAAGCTAAAAGAAGCAGAAGCGAACTGAAATACTTAATCCAATCAGTATTTTAAGTGACTACCTCTTCTGATGTTTTCATCATTAGCTTTTTTTGCTGGCACTCTAGGAGTTCAAAACTGTGTTCTTACTTTGTTTTTCCTCAAGTGAGAGAATGCCTTACTTACCATCACATCGGCTTGAAAGCATCATTAACAACCTTGATCCTCAGCTTTTTCATATAAAAAATGGGAACATAGTATTGATTTTTCTGTTTGCAAAGATGATTGGAAAATCTGTAAAATAATGCTGAAAAACAATGCGCTACCATAAAGCTAAAAATTATCTAGTTTTAAAATGTAAAACAATAAAAGAGGTAATGTTTACATTTGTTTATTTTGTATACTTAAGAGTGAAAAACTATAGAAATGTATCCAAGTGGCAGATTGATATATAAAGCATTTTGAAGTACATTTTGCATAATTATTTTAAACTGGGAGAGAAAATAGTCGATCTTCTTAGTATACATAATTTTAACAACTCTTAAAAATACAATTAAAGACATAGGAATTACTATATTCTAAATAACCTCTACGATGATGACTTAAAATCATCTTTCCAATAGGTTTTTTTTTGTGCAGATGCCTGCAAGGCATCACGCTAAATGGCTCACATGAAAAATGGAAATCCTATCCCGTCATATTCTGCAACTCCCTCATTTTTTGTCAAACTTACTACTGTATCTCACTTTCAAGACTGGGGAGCTAGAAGTGACCTTCAGTTCCTTATCCACGTTATTCTCTCTTTCATACTATAGTCTCATTGCTGCCTTTCAAACACCTTTCTGTTTGCTGTGTCCTCTCCATCATGCCGACCGCTCATGGAATCCCTGCTTCCACCTCTAGACACTCGCGCTAGGAATAACTTTTGGTGGGTCTTGCGCTTCTGTTTCTGATCAGCCGGCCAAACTTGTCTTTCTAACTTAACAAAGCCACATCTGTCATCACTCATTCTGTTCCCTTTGATCATTTTTATGGCAGGTGGGATGAGGAGAAAACTCCTCTGCCTGACCCTGGGAGACGCACAAGCTGGCACTACCCCTCTGTGTGAATACAGGACCCACATTTTCATTACAGCCGCTGCTGCACTGTTACCAGTCACAACCGCCCCCGACCTCCACGCTTCTTCATTCATTGCCCTTTGCCTTCTCTTCAGACTAACCAAGTTCCATACAGTCTTCAAAATGAAATGTTTCCATCTCCAGTGAAACTATTCTGGTGCCTATAACATTCGTGCTCAGTACCAACACAATTTATTAATTTTTCTCTGATTTCTCCATGTCTTAAGTTTGTCTCATTAATTTGATTATTAGAAGCATCACCATATCTTATCCTCCGTCACCAGTCTTCAGTATCTTAGTGGACATTCTGACCATGCCTCCCACACATTGGGCTGATTCATTACCGACATTTTCACAAGTAATCATCCAACCACATAATGTGTAAAGCCACCACACACGCGCGCGTGCACACACACACACACACACACCCTAGTTGTCCTTTATTATTTAATGCATTGAGATAAGGCCATGTGAAACCTCTTAGAGACTTAATGTTTCAAATGTAAACTAAGAAATCCAAAGTCATGAGTTCAAGGGATTTTGCATCAAACTATTTTGAGGTTAAGTTTAAAATGAAGAAAACAGTGAAGGCAAGAGTTTAGAAAACTTCGGGTTTCTGGTTATTTATTTATTTATTTATTTTAGCTTGAGAAGGAAACAAATGGTAACGGTAAACGGTTGTCCCTTCACTTAGAAGACTTGGAAGCCACCGGAACAGCGATGGGCGACCACACCGCCACTCCCGCCCCAGGATTTCAAACGCGAGCATCCTGGTGCGGGGAGGAGACGCAGAGCGTGAAAGGGAGACAACTGCGTAAACTGAACTTGTCTGTTTTTCCCTTTCAGCACAAATCGAAGTGATACCATGCAAAATTTGTGGCGATAAATCCTCCGGGATCCACTACGGAGTCATCACGTGCGAAGGCTGCAAGGTAGGGACGCCGGCCTGGCCGCGGGGAGCCTACAAGGTGCGAGGCCCTCCGGAAGAGGCTCCCGGCCGCCTGCGCCTGCTGCTGTGCCCAGGGCCTCTGGCTGGGGGCGGGAGGGTGTTCTCTTCTGTCCCTTTGTCTTTTCCCTCTTTTTCTCTAAGCGGTCAGCAACTCCTTACAAAGGGATTCTTACGTAAAGGCTTGAATTATTCCCATCTACAGAGATATAGACACTGACCCTTGCTCTTCTATCAGTACTTTCTCCACTAAACTTCATGGCACGTAGTACAGTGTGATAGAACTAAAGATTAAAATGAAGATTAAAAAATAAATTATCTTTTTATTATTTATCTATCTGCTTGAGAAAGTCAAGGGGACAATCGCAGTATACATACGGACATCCTTTATTTTCACGTTCCAGGAAAAGAAAACTCGAAGCCTGGGAATTGTTAGACCAGATGCTCTCCAAAGCAATTGAAAACTGTCCATCCCAAATTCTTTCTTTATTGATAAGGTTTTGAGACGTAAACACAATTATGTCACCTGACGAATGTCATTGATCTAGATCATAAAAAGCTGGGCAAAAATAAAAGTTTCATCACATTCAGTCCAGTGTTCCCTCCCAGATAAAGTCTACCAACCCTTCCAAAAAAAGAAAAAAGAATGCATTCCGGTAAATGAATTGCTTCTAAAATATAGACCTGAGGAAATAGACCTAATCTGAAGCAAGAGAAATCTGAAACTTAACCATAAATTTTAAAAATTTATCTTTAGAAAGAATGAATGAATGAAATCAAAAGAGTTCTACAACTAAGTTTAAAAGCTCACATGTAACCAAAACAAATAGAATGCACCTGAGAAGGAAACAGTGCTATGCTGGCAAAATTATTGTTAGGACCAATTATATTTTTGTTCAAAGAGGCAGTCAAAGTGGGTCATTAAATTGTCATTAAACTGAACAAGATATACAAGATTCTAGGAGCCAACCTTAATCTTAAGAGACTTTACAACATAAATAAGACAAAACATACTGAAATGATCAAATAGTGGTGATATGGGGAAAGCTGACAGTATCTTCATAAGAGTCTCTAAAAATATGATTACTGGAATTGAAAATGGAGAGAAGAAAGGAGAAAGGAGGGCCGGTGAGATGGCTCAGTGGCATAAGCGCCTGCCAGGCAAGTGTGAGGTCTGAAGTTCAACTCCCAGAACCCACATAAAGAAAAAAAAAGGGCTGGTGATATCGCTCAGCGGCACAAGCGCTTGCTGGCAAGTGCGAGGTCCTGAGGTCGACTCCTGGTACCCACATTTAAAAAAAAAAAAAAAGAAAGGAGAAAGGAATAAATGTGACTGGAATGGGAAAGGGAGGAAGATTAGCACACTGATTTGCCTTAGAGATGATTAATGATTATCCACATGAGTACAGCCTGAGCTGCCCCTTGCATTCTGTTCCTCTGCAGAGCTATAATTAAGGATTGCATGTTATCCACCTTAATGCAGTTTTCATCTCATCAAAAAGAAACAATAAAGCAAAATAATAGGTTGACAATTTTTAACCCTCCTTGAATAAGTTAGTACTTTCTCTGGTCAGGTAGACATAGTGTTTTGTTTTCTTCGTAAACATTGACAATTTTGGAATCAGATCCCTGTCCACTGGAGGCATTTCTACCAGTCTTTTGTCTTGTTCAACAAAATTTTAAGTGCTGTCATCTAGTACACATAATATCCATTAAAAATGTTTTTAGATCAATGTCGTAATGCAAATGTTTGGTGTTTTACTGTATAAGACCTATTTGGGAAATGTCTGATTTTAAAATATAGAGATATATAGTATCCATGTTAAGAAGCAAAAGACTTTAAACAATAATTTCTAAATGATTTAAAACCTGGGCAAATACATAATCCAACAGGTCAAAGGCCAGGACTTCTGCCATCTTTCCTATTTAAAAGAGTAATCCACCCTCAAAGAAATTATGCTGTTACTATGCACATATTCTGAGGTTTTAGTCAAAACTGTACATCATACTATTTTTATTTATTTCATGGAAAAACTCACATTTGTAAGAATGCTACATTTTCCTCCAAATAGAAAACTCAAAAAATTCCACTCAAGATTAGATTTCAACGTCAGCACATTCAGTAATCAACCTCTAAATTTTCATAATACTGTTTTAGAGTAGACATAAAACAACCCATTTTACGTAACATCGGCTCACACATTTATTCAATGCCTACTCATTCAATAAAATGCGAAACAGAATCTTTTTCATGCCCAAAACCTCATTTGCAATAATAAGCAACAGTTAAGCAAGAAAAGCCTCATGATTAATGTCAAATTGGCCTTAAATTAGGGCTCGTAGCTGAGACTTCAAAAAAGTCTTTCTTGTCAACTCTTTCGCTAAGTGGCACTATAGTATCCAAAGATTAAAAACCACCCAATTCTTTCTTAAAACGTAAATTTTAAGTCATCTTTAACCAAGACGATGTGCTGAGGTCATGCCTTCTGATGGTTTTCCTGGCACATGAGGCACATCTCTCCAACCCCCGGGGGCTTCTGCGTGGTTTCTATACTGATATGAATCCAGCTGAACCAGATAGTCAGATACCTCATTCTGCCGTCACGGTGCAGTAAATAAACAATAATAGGGAGCCATGAAGAGGAAACCAGTCTTTGTCGAATGGCTTTGGGCTTAAACCACAAAACCAGCTGGGACTCTTTCTAAGGGACCCTTGGCCACATAGCCATGTATGAGATTTCTTACAGGTTGGCAAAGCTCTCCTCCCGCTACCAATCTGAGCCCCACTGGGATCCATAACAAAGGAAAGACTGATGCTATCACTTCGGTCTTTCTTTAAACTGTTGATTTTTTTCTCTCACTAATACTGGTTTTTAATACATTGTATTGGTATATTACTTTTCCTAATCATCAATTATTTTGGTGAACCATAAATTTTGTAGTCAAGACGATTGCCTCATAGCCTCATGTAGATCCAGCCCTGCTCTATCCACCCGTGGACACATAGAAGGCGTTTGACAGAAAGCGGGCACTGTCTTCCAGGCCTCTCAGCACTTTGGGCACTGAGCTTACTCCACCCCGAACTTTTTAAGTCATCTTCCTTCCAAAGGATGAGGCCCTGGGTTATCATTTCCTAAAATTTCTCTTTATACATCTATTTTAGATTATCATTTTGCTCGCGGCTCTGTGTTTTCATGGTTTCCCCGTAGGCAATTCAAGAGCGAAGAGTGATTAGGAGAACTGATTGCAGAGGAGCGTGAATGGATGAATGATGATTTTCAAGTCTCTGGAGAAAATGCTCATTTTCTCCAATAATGTTTTCTGTACGATAACTATGGGAGGGTGGTATTCAAAGAATTAAAAAGAATACTAAACACAGCTGTAGACTAGAAGCGTAACGTATAATCCATGGCAGTTCATTTTGGACCAGAAAGACTCCAACATACCTGGATGAAGACCTCTCACACTGTTACAGGCTCAGAGACCATTTGTTCAGATTTTACTTGTTTTTTTGTTGGGTTTGGGGTTTAGTTTTGTTTTGTTTTGTACTGGTGATCAAACTCAGGGGCACTCATCACTGAGCTACATCAACCCTTAGTGAGCCAGCATCTCACTAAGATGCCCACACAGCACCCAAACTTTCTATCACCCTGCCTCAGTCTCCCTTAGTGCTAGAATTACAGGTATGGGCCACCACACTCGACTTATCTTCTTTTTAACTGAAGGGTTTAGTCGATATTTTCTTTATTAGAAGATGTGGTTGATCAGAAGGTACATCATTGCTTTGTAACACCTTTCCAGATGTATTCTGGCCAAATTAGAAAAAATTACTCAAATGGAGAAAATGTGTCTTAAAATCTAAGAAAGCACTAACACATTCTCAGCCTGTGCTCCTCAATGCCACCGCTGCTGCTGCCAGTGCCCTCTGTCCCTCGCCAGCACAGGACTTGGCATATGCCTCTGTTCTTGTCCCCACCAAGTCTCATTATAGTTGGTTTAGCAGTGACTTACTTTTTTGTCACTTCCTCCCCACTGCTTTTTGGGGGTTAGAAACTGTGGGGGGTTTTTTGCAGAGAATAGCACAGCTCACAAATGTTTTTAATAAACATTCATCAGATGAATGAATGAATGGCCCTTCATATCTCTACAAATAACACATATTTCTGCACAGAAACATCTGCAAACTATTGAAGGATAATTATCCAAAGAATTTTAAAAATTAAGTGCACTCTTGTTCATTGTAGAAAATGTATCCAGTGTGTATGTTAATGTTTCCGTCTTTCACAGCCACTTTCCTCCCCTTCTCTTTTTCTCTCTAGGGGTTCTTTAGGAGGAGCCAGCAGAACAATGCCTCCTACTCCTGCCCGAGGCAGAGAAACTGTTTGATTGACAGGACCAACCGAAACCGTTGCCAACATTGCCGACTGCAGAAGTGTCTTGCCCTAGGAATGTCGAGAGATGGTAAGGGGTTTACCTTCCTATTTCTTTCTTGAGGGTTTTCAAATGGATGCTTCATTCAGTCTCTTTAAACCGCTGGAGGAATTTAAATGTGGGAATTGGGGATAGGAAGAAAAGAGAATCACCGTGCAGGTAGTGAATTAAGAAGCAAAGTTAAGAATATATAACATAGAGTGTTGCCTACAAAATAAGAAGGGAAGATTGTACTGCAGCTCATGGACCAGCCTGTGCCATCTGGGTGAGGTGAAAGCCACACAGGCCTAGGATGAAGGGACCGTACACCACATTTACCTGGGAGTAAGGTGTGTCCTGAGATGTGAGACTTTCAGAGCTAAAACTGGAAAGTTCCCAGCAACAGGGGCCATGCAGTCACTGGGAAAGTCTCACTGGTGCACAAATTTCTTAGTGAGGAAAATGCTAAGGATGTACAGGAAGCTCGGAAGCTTGGCTGGTCACGTGTACCCAGGTAAGGGTTTGCACCATTCTGATCCATGGTGGAGACTGAAAGCTACAGCAGATTTCCAAGTCTTAGACGGGGTATGTAGAAGTCAGGCAAGGTAGCACATACCGATAATGTTAGTACTCTGGGAGGCTGAGACAGAATGACATGATTGAGCCCAGCCCGGCCAACTCACCAACATAGCAAGACCCTGTCTCAAAGTAAAAAAAATTAAATTAAATTAAATTAAAAAGCTAAAGATATTGTTAAGGTTCTGGATTCAATCTCTAGTACTGAAAAAAAAAAAAATCTTCCAGAAAACAGCAGAACCTGTAATAATGTTGCTCAGTGGTGGAGCACTTGCCTAGCATGTGTGAGTCCCTGGGTTCAATCCCCAGTATCCCTCCACCAAAACATAAGGGTTGTATAGACAGTGTCCTATTCAGAGCATGTCACAAGTGTGCACTGCTCCTCAGTGCCAACCCAATTGGGTAGCCTGGCTCCCCACCCAAAAGAAGACAATCTCAAATAAGATGAATGAATAATTTTACTAGCTTCCCCTTTTCAGCATTCATATGCATTAATTCTTTCCCTACTGAGATTAGGCAGCTCTCATGTAGCAGATTATAAATGGCCCTGAGTTCTGGGGCCATTTCTGTCTTATTTCCATGGTATCCTTAATGTCTGATTAAAAGCAGGTACCTAAGCATTTACTGAATGAACTATGAAATTCTTTTCCACCTCTAGTTGAGAGACAGATAATGCCCCAATAACTTAATCTTTATATGTCAACCACTGTGGATTCTGTGCCTCCAATCATCCTCCCTCTAGTGAAGTATGAGTTCAAGGTAGCATACATAAAATTAAAAATAAATACAAGGACAGAAACTTCCAACTTTAAAAATTATAGGGCCGGTGAGATGGCTCAGCGGCGTAAGCGCCTGCCTTGCAAGCGCGAGGGCCCGAGTTCGACTCCCGGATCCCACATACGAAAAAGGGGCCGGTGATATCGCTCAGTGGCATGGGTACCTGTTGGCGCACGCGGTCCTGAGGTCGACCCCCCCGGTACCCACACAAAAAAAATAAAAATAAAAATAAAAATTATATATATGTAATTGATATATGCTTTCCCTTAGTGTACAGGGATATAATGTGTTATTATGGTTTCTTTTTCCCTTTTCTCTAATTCACAGTCAACCTAAACTTATCTTGTACAAATGTGTACCTGTGAGACAAACTGGACCAAAAAAATTAGAAAGAATTTGACCTGGAGACTTACAGTTTATGGGCAGCTTCTAAAGCTACAGATCAAGTTTCCAAAACTTCCCTATTAGCTAAGTTTTTGTTTTACTAGTTTTCCCTGGGCTCACTACCCACGTAAATTTACTCCGAGGGTAGATTGATAGCACAGTGTTGTTTCTACATAACGAAGACAAATAAAGGGGGGGGTTAAATGGTTTTTAGGATTTACTTAGTGAAAATCCGTGGGAATTTTAGTTGATGATTTTGCACTTAATTTCTCCCATATGGAGGCAGCACATTATTTGACAGTATCTAGAAAACCCTACTAATTGCAAAAACAGATAAGCTACTGGATATACAGATATCCTCATTTAACACCTACCTGTTTAACAACTGTTTGGACTTATGACCCACCACTCAGACTTGCGACCCATCTTTTTTGTACAGTTTTGTACATCTTGTTTACAGGGCCTTAATGTCTTTTTTTGGTACAGTATACCTTGTTTACTCTACTGGAATTTTTGCTGATTGTACTGTACAGTACAGTACTGTAGTTTTATGTTCTGATATACATTACAGTACAGCATGTAAGAGTTATGCACCTAAAAGCAAAGTCATCAAGCTGGAGTTCCTTTGGCCATTTCTTTGTTCTGAATGTTGTAATGTATGTACTATAGACAATTCCTCACTTAGCGACCGATTCACTTAAAGACCCAGCGGCGGGAACAGGACTTGGTCATTAAACGAGGAATGTTTGTATTCATTTTTATTACTTCTTCCTACAATCAAAGAAAGATCTCTTCTGGAATGGCAGACACCAGCATCCGTCCCAGGGCACATTCAGCAGACTCAGCAACTTCAGCCCACCAAGTCTAAGAGATTTTTGAATCACATTACATAAAAGAAATGTGTTGAGAGTATTGCTGTATGTACACAGCCACAAGGCTGTGCTCAAGGAGGAAGGAACTTACTGCAGCACATGCTGTTCTATGCAGATAAAAGCGACGTAGCAGCTTAGGACACTGGGGAGTAAGGGTATGATCCATTTGCACTTTAGATCCGGAGACCATCCTCAGGCTGCCTGCAGCATCTCCCCAAATGCCTCCTAAATATGTCTTATGGCAAACTAATCGTGAAAAAAAGTGATGGGGGTAGCAGTGGTAGTTGGAAATGCAAAGAAGTGGCTCAAGAAGACATACACAGCCCCTCTCTCTCTATCTTTCTCTCTCTCTCTCTCTCTCTCTCAGAAAAAGCCTCTTCTTGACCATATCGAATAGAGGAAGTTGGCCAGAACCTTGATTATAAAGAATCTATTACACCAAACAAATCATACTAATAGCCGGAAGTTGATTAAGCTTTATCAGCTGTTGATAAGTTACGCCAAGAATGTGGTATTGAATTCCAAAGCCTCGAAGTTATGGTGCATTCACAATGTCTAGTCAGAACTCAAAAATGACAGTCGAACTTTCTCCCGCCACTCTTTATATTATCCCTTTCGTCTACTCACTAAGCAAATACTTTCAAAGTGCTTTAGCAGTGTTACCAAAGCCAAGGTGAAATATCGCCACCCTTAGCTTGTTTACAACCCTCTCCCTTCCCTCAGACATGCAGTAGAGATCTTCACTCTGCTTTATGCACTTATTCCTGGCTCCAGGAATCTCTACTTCATTGGCACCAAAATCACATGGTTGCCAGTAAGCAGCTTAACAAACTATTTAAATCACTGGGTTTTCATTCTTTTCTGAATTTCCACTTACATACCATTTTATTGGCCATGGCACATATATGAGTAGATAGCAAACTCAGCAATAACGAATTTGTTCAAATCTAGCCTAGGCAAAAAAATAAAAAATCAAACCCCCTTTGAATATATACGTATGTGTTTTTGTTTCTAAAAAGGTGAAAGAATGCATGTATATGTGAATTAATTGTAGGAATCTTCTCCATCTTATCTATTTTTCTTTTAACTGGATCTTTCACAAATTTGTTTTAATTAAACCCTTTAAGAAAGAATATTCAGGGACGGTGGGATGGCTCAGTGGCATAAGCGCCTGCCTTGCAAGCGCGAGGGCCCGAGTTCGACTCCCGGAACCCACATACAAAAAAGGGGCCAGTGATATCGCTCAGCGGCACGGGTGCCTGTTGGCGCGCGAGGTCCTGAGGTCGACCCTCCGGTACCCACAAAAAAAAAAAAAAAAAAAAAAGAAAGAATATTCAATGTAACTGTTGAAAAATGGTAACTGTAGTAAGATACGCAGCCTAAAGAAAAACAGAAAATCTAGCAAAAAACTAGAATGTGAAAAAATTAATTTAATTAGTAATGTTTTAAAATCTAGACTGTGTCCTGTTCAATGGCACGCCTCTATAAAAAGACAGAGGTTGCCTACAAGGACAGGTTTCATAGATCAAGCTTCTATTCACCACTGTATCATCCAATCATGTGTCACCATTTAAATCACTTACATTTTGGTTAATTAAAATGAAACTTCAAATGCAATTCTTTAACCAACTGCTTGACAGGCACATGTGCTTGTGGGTACCATACTGGAAATCATAAAGAACATTCTTTCATCTCTAGAAGTCCTGCTAGAGAAAAAGTAGGAAATGACAGAGATTTCAAACGAGTAGTGTTGTATAGATTGAGACTTCTAATACATAGTCTAGAGCACTAAAGGGGGAGGGGCACATCTCTGAAGCTGAAGAGTTAGATTCAGACCAATTTAACTGGTAAGCAGCAAGATACAAATACGAGGAACTTCATGACCAAAGGTAGTAAGATAGGATAATTTCCCAAAATGGCTATACAAAGCCATAGATGATAGCTGTACAGCTGGGTTGTCTTAAATCCAAAACTACCTGTCCGGGTGTCATGTAGTAATAAGTAGAAACCTTTAAAGGGGCAACAGCTTTATGTTTTAGCTATTTTGAAAACTTCCATTCCATTGAATCTCACGTTCCAAGTAAAGATCAAGTGATTTCTGATACTTCTGCATAAAATTATTCTTTGCTAACATGAGATTGAAATGAGCATTAAAAGCATATCATAAACAAATACTATCATTACTGAATATTTATAAAGTACTCACAATGTACACAGAATTGTACTGGTTTCTTTATAAGAGACAGCAGTTTAGCAAGAGGCTGCGTCTATACTCAAGTGAATGTCGTTAATGGAATAATTCAAGTTTGAGAGGGGCAAACACTTAACACACATGCTATTCTCATCAGCGAATAGTGATAAGAATGAAAATACTTAAAAATATAATAGTAACATGGCCTTTATTGAAGCAGGCCTATGAATGCATGAAATGTACTTACAAATAGAGACAAAGAATTATTTGTATGTCATGAAAGTTTGGTAGCTTTATTTTTGGCATGCACTGTAATTCTTCCCCAAATATGTCAACAGTTTTATTGCAGGAAGAGATGTAAAACTGAAATAACGATGAGCCAGTGTTTCTGAAATGAGTGGAAAATTCATTCTAAGATGGTATTACAGTCATTGTCAGTGAAGTCCTTGATTTAGGATCAAGCCTGATAATTCTAAAATGTAGTGGAGCCTTAAGTTGTTTCTTTCTAAATATATCTGTTGTTCTATGACCTGATAAGTGGATTTCTTAGAAAAGACATAGCTTTCCTCTGTTGAATTTTCAGATTTTTAGCAGAGCAGAGCCCATGGCAGCAGACTTCTTTTGACATTGTTAGCTCTAATTACGATGACTGTGGTTAACAGCATAATTCTGCCTGCGTCAGCGGCAGGTCAGCTCTGGGAGTTAGCGGCCACCAGTGGCCATCTGGGGGGACTGAGGAGGCGTGGATGGCTTTCATGGATTTTGCAGCCAGCTAGCTCAGGCATCCCCCTGTCAGGCTGAGGTACGCAGTCTCACACGTCCCTTTCAAGCCCGTTTGTATTACGTGTGTTAATGTCGCATTTGTCTGGAGCAGGTGTCATGGCCATCAGTCCAGAGCTGGGCAGTGTGCCTGCCCAGAATGAAAGGAAATAGGTGAGAGGAATTAGAGTCATCAATGCGACCAATCTCCTGCAAAGTATATTTCACCCTAACATAAAGCGTATAGAAATCTAAAGCAAGGACCAAATGAAAAGTCCTTTTCAAATAAACACTACATTTCTGTTTCCAAGTTAGAAGAGTTTCTCATTCTGAATTTTAGTTCTTGGAAATTTTAAACAAATATATGCAAAACTATTCCATCAAAATAAGTCAGAAAGTAGATCTGCACTGGCCTAGGCAAAAAAAAAAAAAAAAGTAATCTATAGTAATAGAAATACTTCTTGTATTCACCTTTGTCACTCTGCAACAAACAGCTGCTCTGAGCTTACATGAATGGAAAGGACAGAAGGGCAGCAGATAAAGAAGTGTGTCCCAGTATTTGCTTGGGGGAAGAGATCTGTATGAATCATTATTTGTTATCCGTTACTTTTTCTCATACAAAAAGGCTTTATTCCCCTAGAGAATAATATAAGTTATTTGGAAAGGTATCATATAAATATATAGAGAAACTTTGCCTAAAAGTTTCTGTAGAATTCTACCCAAAGATAAACTGGAAATATCACTGCAGTTAGTAAGTAAATAAAGTTGTCTCTGAGAAACAGAATCTAATAAAGGCAGTGTCTCTACAAACAAAGTGAAACACAATGATCTCAATGATTCAAGACCCAGTAAAAGCAAGAACTGAGATGGAAAGGAGACTGTTCTGGGAATTAATCAGATTGCTTGTCTTCATTCATAAAAATTACTGGATAATTACCACTTCATTTTCCTACTTAGCATCAGAAAGCCAGACTATAAGACCTTTTTTATTTTTTGAAAGATTAAGGAGAAATAGAGTTCAAGCTTCTCTGTATCCAGCCCTCACATCTAAACTGCAGCTGACCAGAAGGAGGAAAATGTATGCCCATTCACCTGGAAGTGAATGCAACACTTGCATCTACTTCCTGTTAATCAGAATTTAACAACATAGCCATATCTGTCAGGAGATGTGTCCCTTCTTAACAGTCCATGCTCAGATACAATTTGGTAGCTCTATACCCAATGGAAGGAGAACACGAATTTTAGTGGAATATCCTGAGGAGTGAATAGCAGCTCTCTCAGCATGAATGTCTACTGTGGGCCCCTCAATCTAGAGAATTCTCAAACACTTCATCCTTTAGGTATTCTCAGAAAACAACCTAACTTAGCACCTGAGACCGGGAGCTGGACCTCTTTCTGCCCTCCATTTGCTTCTTTCTACATTCTCCGAGCTCCCAATGCCAGCAGGTGATAGGAACACTGTCACTAGGGAAAAGAAAATAGAAATCCAGAGGGGAGCCTCCAAGCTTGTCATAGTGCCCACCACTTATGTGAGGTGAAGAGTGTGGGACAATTCAGAGCAGGTAACCCTGATAGGCAGGATGTTCACATGCTAAAAATGAAGATGACAACTTGTGAGGGAAAGTGTCAGAATCCATAACAGTTCAGGAAGTTAGACCTCATGAGTTAAGAAACAACGTGTTGAAATGTGTGTCTCTTTATATTACTCTGTGACTATTTGCAGAGCCTCTTCTTCATTTTTCCTCAGAATAGCTGAGAATTGTGTCAGAAGAAATGGACAAAATAAAACTTGGAGTTGGTAGAACAAGGAAAGGTACTTACTGTTGGTTCCTTTGCTGGGCATTGGATGTACAGAGTTACTGCTTTCCAAAGGTTCTTATCTTTTATCCCCAAACCCAACAGAAGGTAAATGATGCATTTCAGTTAAAATTGTGTTCCTCACCCTGCCATATTTCCTTGGTCTTACCCAACACTCTATTTGCAAAATAGTTCTAAAAGTAAAATAACAGGATCCTTTCTGGCATCCTAGTAATCATAATACCTAGCAGAGAAAGTTAATAATGACTGTTGGTGAACATTTTACTAGCTGGTACTATATGCTAGTGAATGTGTGTGTGTGTCTGTGTGTGTGTGTGTCTGTGTGTGTGCCTCTGTGTGCTTCACAAGTGGAAAACAACAAAATATGCTTCTGACCTCATGGCAATGAGAAAAACATAAGTGTTTTTATTTTTCCCATCTTAGTGCTATACTTTGGATCTTAAATGTCCTCAGATGCTCATGCTAAAAGGTTGGTCCCCACGTTGGTGCTATTGGGAGGTGATGGAAACCTTTGAGAGGTGGTGCTTAGGGAAAAGTCTTAGGTCATGGGGGGTGCACCCTTGAAGGGGATAATGGAACTCAAGGCCTTCTTCTTCCTGCACTTTGCTTCCCTGCCATGAGATGAGCAGCTTGCCGTACCACACACTCCCTCCATAACTCGCTGTCCCACCACAGGCCCAAAAACAATGGGTCTACCAAGCCATGGACTGGAACTTCCAAAACTGAGAGCCAGCACAAACCCTTCTCTGTATAAGTTGATAGGTTGGGTACTTGTTACAGTGATGGGAAGCTGACTAACATGCTTGGATTTAGTTCTTCATTGACAGAAACCAGTACAGATGCCCCCCCAACCAGATATATCCTTCCACTAAATGTAAAGTGCAAATGAAGGCTGTGGTGGCACAAGTTTGTCTACTTGATGTTGAAGGAACAAACATCCATGACCATACATGGTTAAGCAGAAGGATAACCACAAGTCCCATATTCTGTTTTTCTCTCCAACCCAGCTGTGAAGTTCGGAAGGATGTCCAAGAAGCAAAGGGACAGCCTGTATGCGGAGGTGCAAAAGCACCAGCAGCGGCTGCAGGAGCAGCGGCAGCAGCAGAGCGGGGAGGCCGAGGCCCTTGCCAGGGTCTACAGCAGCAGCATCAGCAATGGCCTGAACAACCTGAGCAATGAGACTAGCGGCACTTACACGAACGGGCACGTCATTGACCTGCCCAAGTCTGAGGGGTACTACAGCGTGGATTCTGGCCAGCCGTCCCCCGATCAGTCAGGACTTGACATGACTGGGATCAAACAGATAAAGCAAGAACCCATCTATGATCTCACATCGGTACCCAACTTGTTTACTTATAGCTCTTTCAACAACGGGCAGTTAGCGCCAGGCATAACCATGAGTGAAATCGGTAAGTGGAAATGTCCTCCGAGTTTTGTTTTTTGGAAATTCTGCTTTGAAAGTGTGTTATCCTAATTAGCCAGGCCATTTCCTTAGATCTAAGTGGAATTACTTGCCTTCATGGCTTCTAGTGAGAAAATAAAATGATTTTAAAATATATCCTAATAAATATTATTGTTCCCTTGCCCCATAAAAGCTTATTTCAAGCAAAGGAAAAGAGAAGAAATTATAAATAGAAAGATGCTATCTGCAAAGAAAGAACAGATGCTATCTGTTGAATTTGGGTTCTCACCAAAAGAAAAAAATGTTATTGGTATAAACAGGAAAATTTCAGCAAGTATCCAAAGCGATGCTATTCAAAGTGAAATAGCAAAAAGGCACAAAAACAATGTGGAATAACCAAATGAACAGGGCCCTACTCGCTGTAAGGTAACTGGGGACAAACCCAAGCAAATGATTCCTCTGTTTCCCTCACTATAAAGGCAGGACAGACTGGTAAAGCTCTTGGAAATCCATATTCAAGGATTCTAAATGATAGCAATGAAAAGAATGTGGCCTGGAAGGTTACAGAACACAAGAGTGACAAATAAACTCGTCACAGACATGATAGAATCGACAACCTGATCCTCCTCTGGCCATGACGCCCTTCAGTTCCTCAGGGGCGAGCTCTCTTCTGACCTGTTGCCATTTTGTCTCACCCCAGTACTCTCAAGAGCCTATTGAATGTTGAACCAGTTAATTTCATTAACTAACTGCCATAAAAATACTGATGTAGGTTTAGCTCATTACCCTCCTGGGTGACAGAGTCACAAATGCACAGCAGCCTAGAAGAGCTAAGCCCTCTACCGGCCTCCCTCACAGCGTTCGGTGCATGGGGGGAAGCGGTCCGGGGTCAGGCACCTCTGAGGCTCCTCACTCCCCAGCCAAGAGGCAGCACAGCACAGCACAGTGACGATGCACAAGGCTCCCTGAGTTCAAATCCAGCTCTACGGCTTATTGTTTAAACCAGAGCAAGTTTCCCTGTCCCAGGTTACACATCTTTAAAAAGGAGAAAGCATTAATTCATAGTTCACAGGGATGTTGTAATAATTACAACACTTGGCAAGCACTCAATAACTCTTGCTATTATTATTTGGATGCCACATACTTAGTCACCTTCTGGTAGGTGCCTACAGCCCACACGTGTTATAAATTAAGTTACTGCGAACACATAGTGAAATCCACAGCCATATTCTTGGCTACCGGTACCATCTGGTTGAGGAAGAAGTGAAGTTCCACAACTGTAAACCCAAAATGTTCTTTCTCCCATGTAGCAGTTAAGCCCATGACAGTGAGCAAAGCTGACAAAGCACCTGTAACAATTTTCACACCTGAGAGACATCAAGAACTAAATCTACTATAATAACAAAAATATTCAATTATTGCTATGATCCTTAATCTTTTTACCATATTACGGCTACTTCACAGACATCTACTTTCCACAAACGTCTTTAAGAATAAGCAAAAATATGATTCCCGTTTTACTACAGAAACAGATTTCTCCGGACATCCCAGTGTCCTGTGGTCTCTCCATGATTGAGTCCACTCCGGGCTTTCTGATTCCAGCGTGTTCATGTTATCAGTTAAGCTCTTACTTGCTAGGGGTTTCATACTCACAACCTGTGAGCTGATAGAACGGGACTAAATAATCTCATATCCAGACTTTCTGTAGACATTGACAAGCAAAATGAGCTAGCATATATTTTTCTTATTTGAAGATATCACTAGTCTTTACAGATCTCCACATATGCTCTAAGTTTTGGAGGCACCTTTCATCAGCTTTAAGTGGCAAAATTAGATTGTTCTGCGAGTGCTTGAAAATCTAGCAGACCTGTAAGCCTCGTTTGGCTCCCTTCAGATTTTATTAAAACAGCAATGCCACCTAGTGGACATAAACCCATTCTGTGAGCACCAAATCTAGGTCCCTGTGACAAGCCACAAAGTGGGATACACTGTCTCCATATTATCCAAAAAATCGCCAGTCATTTCACCAAAACACTAAGTCCATGAGTATCACTGGGCAGGAAGGTATCGTGGAATGGTGTGGTTAAGAGCTCTGGTTCTAAGCCAAACCGCAAAGTTCAAAACTTGGCTGGGCCTTTTTTCCTAGGCAATTTACCTGACCTTGCTGAATCTCAGCTGTAAACCTGAACCAGCAATAGCCCTTGTGTCTGTATGGGGGAAAAGGTGTTCAGTGATTTAATATTCATGACTTCTTAGGACAGCATCTGTCATGTTAAACATTATCATTATTAATGATACAATTGGTATTATAATTACCCCATAAGATCACTGCTTATTGGTGGCAATTGTAATTACCTTTCATTAGTAACTATCGTCCTAACCAAATGTCTTATAGTTCACACTCATAACAGTCTTAGCATGCCTGTTATGTATTTGCATGTCCATTTTACAGATGAAAATACTGAGTCTCAGAAGTTACATATAGTTAAAAACAAAGAACACATGTGTGCCCAGGCCTGAGTAACATCAAAACCCATTCTTTTAACCTTTATAGTTTATTTCCTTCCACCAAACAAAGGGAGTCCCTCTCCAGTCAACTGGCATTCCCACCACAAAACATGCTTGATGTTTGCTGCCTGCCCGATCTCCTTCTAGGTGTTGGAAATTGAAGCTTACAGGGTCTGCAGGCTAACATCTTGACTTGATTTCATTAATGGGCATCTAAGCCAATCTGGTTGACGGCAAACTGTCATAGAAAGAACCCTATGTAGACAAATGAGAAAATATGATTTTAGCCACATTATTATAACTGGGTGAACTTAAGGTTGTATAATACCAAAGACTTTCTGACTTCATTCCAGGCTACTAAATATGATCTGGTCTTCTGTCTTCTAAGAGTACTCTGAAGAATGTAGAATTAGGTCATTATTCTGAGATGGGATCATCTTAAAAACAAATTTTTAAATTTTTATTTGTAATACTTCTTTAAACACCATCCATCAGTTTATTTAAATTTTTTTATTTATTGGTATATGTCTGCAATATATAATAATTAAGTTCATCGTGAAGAATTGCTACATATACATATCACATCTTATTTGCTTTTCCTTCCGCTTCCCCTCCTGCCTCTTCCCTCACCCCTCATGCCCAGGCCTCCTTTCCATCTCCGTAAATCATATCTGCTCAATACCAGTTTTTAAATTCGTCTATGCAGAATAATGTGTTACCGTTTTGAAATTTTTAATAAAAAAGGTTTAGGAACCTTAACAAAACAATAAAAGCAACCGCATGCAGCTCCTCAAGTTAACCTTATGAATGTTACCAGAGTCAAGAATATCCCCAGACAAAAATCACGTTCTAACCCAGAAAAAAACCTTTCCAAAAATACACCAAAGGAACTCAGATTTCCTAGACTGAGTCCAACAATAATGTTTTATTATGACGGAATATGTAGACATCCTTTTATAAATTTCGGTCAGTTTGAGCTTCCTACTGACACTCAGGTCAATGGTGAAGAAACAAATCCATGGTCCGGTTGAAAAACATCCAAGTGTCAGAAAGAATGAGGGATTTCCCTAGAGCACAGAATTAGTTCCTCAGTAAACCTTAATTCTACCTTCAGTCATTCCACTGCCCTAGACTGCCAGGCAAGCTTTCAAAACCTATTTTTAAAATGTTCAGTGCACTCTAAACAAGCAGCCCATGGTCCTGACCTCGCTGTCTGGGAGACACGCATTAAAGTCAATACCGGAGTGAGGAGCGGGCGATGCTGGACATGTCGGGACAACGCTGTCCTGCAGTGAGGGGAATGGCAGGGGTCAGCTACTCTGAGCTGCCTTTCTCATCAGCCAACTTCTCTTCCCAGAATTTTAGGAAAGGAAGACAAAATAGGTAAGAAAATAGAAACCACATGGAGCATTTCAGGAATTACATCCTTGCATTTTTCAAAACCTCAAATCTGGAGAAAGAAGTCATGGAACGAGAGGACAGAAACAAGCTGCAAATTAATATTTACGCAGCAATCTTAACAGGACTTACTTGGAAATGTACTTCAAGTTGGCACGTGGATGTGTTTGTTATATCTTTGGGAATAGCATTTTGCAGAGGTTGATAGAGAGCAAGCTATCTAGTGGACACTGCAAAGAAGCAGCAGAGGAACGTGGAACCTCTGTGTTTAGGGGATTCTGTGAGCTAAGATACTTAATGAAAGCTCGCTTGAGCTGCGAGTTAATTGACAGTGTCTAGGAGGTACCAGACAAGATAATTCAGACAGCCGAGCAGCATGCTTGTGAAAAAGAAAAAATACCCATCAAACTAGTTCTCATGCTAAAGGAGATAAATTGCCTTTTACACACATCACCTGAATTTGCTGCTCTTTTTTTTTTTTTTTTTTTGAGATGGGGGGGTGTCTCACTAAATTGCTAAATGGCCCAACCTAGGCTTGAACTTGCAATCCTCCTGCCTCTGGCTCCCAAAATGCTAGGATTACAGGCATGTGCCACCACGCCCAGCTGAGTTTGCTATTGTGTTGAGTCATTTTCTCTCCAGATAAAGACAAGTTAATGTGATCCTCCTTGTATAGTCTTAAACGTGGGTTTATTTGTGTATTCCCATTCTGCTCTATTCGTAAAGGCTGGAATTTTCAGTGTCAAAAATAGAAGTAAACCTCATTTTTTAAATGTACCTGCTACAGAAGTTGAGTATTAATAGGTCACAAAAAGGGACTGGCCTAAAAGTGATTCTGCCAAAATTGCAAAGAAATTCAGAAAATCTTCCTAGTGGTGTTTTATTTTGCAGAGTACTATAAAAGTTGATGATATTGGGCTGGTGAGATGGCTCAGCGGCTTAAGCGCCTGCCCGGCAAGCGCGAGGGCCTGAGTTCGACTCCCGGAACCCACATACGAAAAAGGGGCCGGTGATATTGCTCAGCGGCACGGGTGCCTGCTGGCACGCGAGGTCCTGAGGTGGACCCCCGGTACCCACAAAAAAAAAAAAAAAAAAAAGTTGATGATATTTCACTTGTCATTTATTAAGAATCCCAAGCAAGTACTAGGGTCCTAAAGCAGCACTTTTAATGCTATATCCTTTGTGCTAGTTACTTTTCTCTCGTTGCTGAGACAAAGTACCCAACACTCAAAGTTAAAGGAGGAAAGGTTTATTTAGCTCACAGTTTGTAGAGGTTTCATTCCATAATCAGCTGGCTCCAAAGTAGGGTGGCATGGTGAGGGGCAACAGTTCAAGGCAGCAGAAGACAGCAAAAGCAAGGAGAGCACAAAAGGGATGGGGGGATGAGCAAACCTCTTTTCCTCCCTAGGGCGGGTGTAGCACTCACACTATCTCTGTGCCCTCCTCTTGCACAGGCTCAGGATTTTTACAAAGTGAGGACCCTGGCCCCCTGCTGAGTCACTTTATTAAACTAAACTTCTCAAGTTGACACAATGAACAACATCCTAGAGCAGTAAGGGCATGTCCTCTACACCCTAGGATGTAGACCTGCTGAGTTACTTAGTTAAACTTCTAAACTTCTCAAGTTGACACAATGTATCAACCATTACATCCTTTTAAAGTGAGTGTTTTACAACTGCTTAAAAGTATTATGCGGGCCTGGCAAGCGCGAGGGCCCGAGTTTGACTCCCAGAACCCACATATGAGAAAAGGGCCGGTGATATTGCTCAGTGGTACGGGTGCCTGCTGGTGCACGAGGTCCTGAGGTCGACCCCTGGTACCCACAAAAAAAAAAAAAAAAAAAAAAATTATGCACAGTTAACTACCCGTACATAAATGGTACAGAGAATAGAAGTTGACTCACTCTGTATTTCCTACATCTGGAGTAGCACGTGTATCAGATACAAGGAGGCATTCAGGTTAAAAGCAACCATCTACTATGTCATTATGACAAATACAAGGAGACCAGCTAGTGAGAAAAATCATTCAAACAGTGTGAGGAAAGGAAAGTCCAGTGGCTTGTGAACTTCCACTGCCTTCTAGCATGTCAGTTACTTTTTCTTAAAAGTCAGAAATGCATTGACTAAACTTCCAAAAGGGGGTTGAGCTTGGGGGAGGGACTGCTTCTGTTTCAGTTAACAGTCAATCCATACGTCCACAAAATTCAAATACTGAAAATCAGTCCTAATGATGGCCCTGTGCAATTTTTCTAATTAGGTTTCATCATCTCTGGCCCGCTAATTGTCCTTTGGCAAGTGTGTGGAGGTGCAGTTTTTAAAGGGGAGTAAGCTAAGATTTTAATGGATGCTGGGTTGTATTGTTTGTTTGTCCTGCCCAAGATTTTTTAGTGCTTCCAAGATTGTAAGCTGTACTCACCCTCCATAACCCTGTAGAACTTCTCCCTCATGAGTTAGAACCAAACAGAACAAAATTCCCATGCGACTCTCAGACTCAAGTTGCCCTGCTTCACAGAGCCCTTAGAAAACATCGCTGCTGCCAATTATTCTGTGGTAGAGAAGCAAACTGTAAGAAACTAAGACCTGAGGAGTTTAAGTGACTCCCAAAGCACAAACTGAAAGTCTTGCAAGGGGTCGTGTCTGACTTCCTCTGGCTAACCATAGGGCTGCCATAGAACGCATCAGTTTCAGGCCGTTTAAGTATATTCATCTTTTCTGATTGTTCGGTAAAGGAGGTCTTTTACTAAGAAAGTTAGCTTTGAAATGAAATGTGTTCATAATACATTCTTTCTCAATTTTTTCAACTAGTTTCAAGAAGGGAAACTGTAATTTCCCCAAAATTAGACATGCACCATTGCAATAAAGCAAAACATTTGTGATCCAAAAGAGCTTTCTATTATTCAATAATTAAAAAGGCATCCTCTTAGATACTTAATTTGTTTTTGCAGTCTATGATCCACCCCCTTTGGATAAACCGTGCTGTCATACAAATGCTATGTCAGTTCTGGCAATAGAATTTTCATGAAAAAGAGACTGAAATTTATTCTGATTCATTGAAAAGAAATGAGTGGTTGGACCATGAACCGAGCTAATAGTATATAGGTTACTGATGCCCCTTCCTAGTTCTTTCTTAAAAGAATTTGAAAAACATAAATGCTAAATCTATTTTCTTTTGAAGCTAATAAACCACCAGTAGATTGCTGTCTGAAGCTTAAATGATATTTTTATTCTAACAGGAGAATTATATGTATGTGAAAAGATCTGAAAAATTTAAAAGGTCTTTAAGTGACATTCTCTTGTTTGACACTGTTACCTATAACAAACCACAAGATTTGTTCTATTTAGTGACCAAAAAAACATAAAACTGGTGGCCTGAAGCAAAAAAAGTAAAACGTGCATTTGTTTAATGTTTCACCCTTCAACTGCTTTACTATATTGTAGTGCCCTCCCCAGAGAGTGGATTCTGAGGAGCCTTGATATTATGACCAGCTAACGGAGGAACTTAAAAAGGGCCTTGAGCAAGTCCACAGAGACGCCTTGGCATTAATTCAAAGTGAATCCCCTTAGACTCTCACTCTTACCCTAGCAGTATAAACTAAATAGAGAATTTAGCAGTTCTCCAGATCCTTAAGGCAAGCGATAAATTAAAATTTCATTAATCATTTTGATTGAAGCTAAGATACAGTATTTTAGAAAGAATGTGTTCGAGTATTTTTTTAAATCCCTTGTGGAGAAAAATGAATAGGGGGCATAGTTCATTCACCAGGAAGAAACCATCCTTTTTATAAGAAAAAAAGGAATTAAAAAGTTCAGATGCAGCTCCCTCTGGAGCTATGTATAGACTTGAATCTCAGCCTTTGTGCCTTGGTGCATTTGGGCCATGGGTGCTCTTGATAATGACACTGAAAGCAGCCATTTTTAAAGACACACTCAACTCTCCTCCCTCCCAAGATGTGGGATTCTAATGAAACTACCGGTGCAATCCGTGTCTGAGACACTGTAGCCTTTGGAGAGCGCCATTTGCTGAAATGTCTAGTGAGAGCTAAAATAAGCAGCTTTGGTGGCGAAAACCCACTGAGTGGTTCGAAATCAGAGCTGCCGAAGGTCACTTGCTATTTTCGTAACTGCAAGCTGGTCCTCGTTTTATAACATCACAGTTATAAACAAGAAATTGTCACCTTACTTGTCAGTTTACTTCTTTCTCACCAAAATAAGCAAGAGGTAGTCTGTGTTCTGCATAGAATTAGGTAATTTGGATCACTTGTTTCCAAACTTTGCTTTATTATTAGATCCATATGCAGGAAAAGTTGCTTTTCATATGTTTGTTTAAACGTGACTTCAAAATAGTTTTCTTACATCCTTTTACATCATCCGATATGTTTGACCTTTAAAAGTCTACTTAGCTCTGTAAACTATGTCACATACGTCTCAACCATGCCGCAAATGCCTTAAAGAGGAGATTCCTCTCTTATTCTCTCATTTATTCAATGCATCACAATGGAGGGTGTTGAGAATGGAGAGGTGAGTGTGGAACTCTGAGAGAGAAAGAGAGAGAGACTGACTTCTAGGATCATCTAAATACAGTCCATGTGGAAAAGGAGGGAAGAGGTTAGTTCCAGCCCCAGGGTTCTATAATTATCACACACACACTATTGAGAATTATCATCAATTTTATTCCATTTCTCCCTTCAAAAATTTAAATTTTTTCTTCTTACTGCCCATATCATAAGGTTAGGATTACCCTTAAGACTTTTAAGGAAGTGTGACAATTTTAACAATATTGTTTTACATTCTTTTCATCAAAAATGACAGAGAAGTATATTGTTTATACCGATCATTTTAAAGCTGTCTTGGACTTTCTCAGATTATTATTTCCTTTGAATCACACATTGTCATTTTTCATTCCATAATCTATGAAGTTACAAATTCTATTAATTGAATACAAATCTTATTTTCCAACAACCCTTCCCTCAAGAAAAGTGTCAGGACCAAACATTAAAACGAAACAGTCATTTTATGGGAAAACAAAAAGCTTTAAGTGTTTATGTATGTGAGGATGCAGAAGGGAAAGAGAGAGATTTTTTATGAAATTAACAAGTAGAAGCTTGGGACACGGACTTAACCTGTGATTACATGTCCAGTTTTCCTTTGCCTGCAACAATACTGACATTGTACCTCCTCAGAGTTGAAAATGAATGACTGGACTGAACACATGAAATTATTTTTCTCTTTCTTCAATGTTTTATTAACTACCAAAGCAGCCTTTGCCCTCTCCATGAATCAAACAAACCTCTGTCCTCCTGAACGTGTATACAGAATTTTAACTACCGAGAAACCGCAGCTGAATTCTCCTAACAGGTTCTATTTCACATCCCGCATAAGCAATCGACGGCCTCATCCCTGGGCTCAGGAAAAGCGGTCCAGGGTCCATGTGCAGTGGCTCTTACAGGTGCTGGAATTTTCTGAGTTCATTTTCAATGCCATATTCTTGGCAGAGCCATCATCCCAGCACATAGCATGAGGTTCCTTCTGCAGTGTTTATCACCTATACCCAAGCTAGAGAATCCGACAAAAACTGAGCTCTCAGAAATAGCTGCCATCCAACCCACTGTAGCGGATGCAGGGTGTACAGTTGCCCAGAAAGATTCCATCTCCCTGCTCTTTCGCCTCAGCCTCTTTTGTCTAGACTTTCTCATGTGCTTGGTCCCTGGAGAGCACTGCGTTTACTATTACCTTTTCTATTTTCGCAGGCAAGGACTCCTGAAAGTTCCTTTGGCTCCCGGCAGGAACTTTGCGTACTGTACTCATTGTCTCTCCCTTTGTCCCTTCTTTTAAATTCCTTCTCGCCTTTTCACAACTGCAGACTCTCAGTCCAAGCAAACTGTCTCCTCTGATGTTCCAGCGTCTTTCTATCTTTCTGGTGGACAGAAGGAGCCCTCCAGCCACACTCCCAGGAGACCGAGTCTAGCTGTACCGTGTGCTTTATCGACCGGAGCCCGGAGAGGGTGTCTCACCTCTGCAGTGCGGAACAGCGGAGCCAGCAGAGGAGGAGACTGTCTCCGCAGCTTAGCCCGCATGGCCTTGTACAAGTCTTACACCCAAAAGAGATTTAACTTGTATTTCTTACCACAGGGGCATTGGAAAAAACAATGAGCTTGTGCTTAATGTTGACTTCAAAGCCATTCTGAGTGCTTAAGCCTTAAGGGTCCATCTTAGCTTTCTCAAATCCTTTGTGAAATAAAGCAGAAGGTGGAAGGTGTTCGGATGAATGGACGGACATTTGCAACACCATTTTCACACCCTTAATATTGGTCAAGGGCTTAGTCTACTTAATGTGTCATCACTCTCTTATTGCCACATCCATCAGCTGGTCCTGTGCATTACCCTTCAGAATCGTCTTTATCACCCAGCGCAAACTCGAGTCTTACTTGAATTCTCACAACACCCTGGTATTTCTCATATGCTCGCTAGTGCTGTCTCACCTTCTTTACCATAGCTATGATGGCTTTTCTAGAATGAAAACCTGACCATGACATGCTCCTGCTTTAACAGCGTCCATTCACTCCCTGTTGTCTACAAGATGGAAGCCAAAGGTAACATCTAGAATCCTATGAGACCAGGACGTAGCCTGTACGTGGCTCCTACCTTCCACCCCAGCTTCATTTCTTCCACCTTCTCTGGGCACCCTGTGTTGCAAACACAGCGGAATTCTTGCCAGAAAAGTCAGACTTGATTACAACGTGACAATTTCTAACTCTATAAAAACGGGTCCAGAGTCACTCACTCCCTCTGAACCCCAATTATATCCTCAGTAAAAGGGGGGCTGGTTGTAAAGACATAAGAGAAAATGTCTGATATAACTCAGCCTAGAGCTAGTTCTCTATCTGTGCCTTCAAGATATCATTTCCTCCACTCAAGATTCATCTTTCTCTCCTCCATGTGACAAACTCCTATTGACCCTGCAAGACCCAGGGGATCTCCACTATAGTAATTTTTTTGTTTGTTTCCCCCATACTGAGTGGGAGACTTTCTTCTTTGGGTTCCCACAGAAACTCAGAGCAATTATTACATCGTAATGAGGTGATGGTAGGAACCTTAGAAATGAAGGCAATGTCGGCTTTTAATCTGTATCTTGACTGGGTATATATGGTTGCTCAAAAGCTGTTGGCTGGACGAATAATGATACTGTGCTGGACTCTGCCGTATAGTTCTGGAAGAACTCACACTCCTGAAAGATCTAAACCAAAGGACCCACACAAATAATCACGGTTAATGAGCCTCATTGGAATGAGGGTTCGACAGGAGGCAGAATCAAAGTGGACTGAAGCCAGCCCTTCTGCAGGCCCACGGGGAGGCGGGGAAGCCTGTGCCAGGCAGGACTAGACATCGTGCCCAGTTCTGAAGTGTGTGTGTTGATGTGACTTCCGTTTTTCTTACCCTGCCCGTATCTTCATTATGCCTGCCCCTCCTCATACCCCAGAGAACCGTCAGTTTTGGTGGTAGAAGGCCAGGGAATTCTTAAACTTTGGCCAACAGTTCCCAGAATATAACTTACAAGAGCAGATAAGGAATTTTTCATAATGCAATTCTAGTTTTGTTTATAAACCCTAAAAGCTATAAATTACCAACAAATCAGCATATCTTTAAAGATGAAAACAAACTACTCAGAGAAGATAAAAGTTTGAAAACTATAGAGCTGTGAAATCTTATGTTTTCATTATATACCTACCAGAGAATAGATATATTTTTTAGAATCTAAATAATTGGACAGCCCAAATGAAATTGAAAAATGATGAACCGTGACTTTCCAATCTATTTTAATATGATGTGGAGAGCAATTCCTGCCCTTTTTTATAACATAGGAGTATGTTCAATAAAACTTTGAATATAAGATTTTGTTAAAGAAAGGACTTTGTAATACAATGAGCAATGAAAGTTTAGAAATGTTCAGTGCTGAAGCCAGTAGAGTACAACTATAAGTCAGAATTCTGTAGCACTGTCTACTTCTATCGGTTTATCATTCTGATTGGAAAACTCTAACAAAGTACTGAAATATTTTCTTTCAGTAGCACTGATTGCAACATCAAATATCCCTGTTTTGTCTCTACTGGAGTCATCAAATTGCTCCCCTGATGGCAAATATAGAGAATATCTTAATAGTGATAATGGTTTATTCAGTGTTCACAGGGTGCCAGACAATCGGCTAAGGAGTTTTATTTACAAAGGTCATTAGGAGATGAAACTTGAATTTTCCATTCTGTACATCACTGAAACTCGATTTACAGCACACCATATATGCCAGAAGTGGAGTGGAGTGAAAATAAGGTAGCCCAAGAGCCACTTGGAAAACTATCCTGGAAATATAGTCATTTCAAATAAATAAAAATTGCATTTGTAAGGGTACAATATTAGGCGTTGGGGATTTAGCTCAGTGGTAGAGCATTTGCCTAGCAAGCACAAGGCCCTGGGTTCAGTCCTCAGCCAAAAAACTAAAAACAACAAAAAAGAAAGGGTACAACCTTAAACCCATGAAAGATTTCATTTCTGTACAAGCCAGGAAAAATTACTGGGCAGAAGATGTGGTCATCTTCATTCCACACACACTCTCCATGCAGAATTTGCGAGTATTTTGGTTTCTCAAGCTGTCCCCTTTTTCCATGTGTTCCAATAGCAGATGGGATTTACAAGGGCCCTCCTGCCAGCTCCGTCCAATTCAGGGAACTCGGAGCAACTTTTAAGGAGGGCTCATATCTGGTTCTATCCTCAGCTCCCACACCTTCAAAGCCGAAATGATTCTTACTTAAGACAAATGTAAAACATACTTCATTTGAGATAAACTGCCCAAAAAGATCATTTGTTACTACTTTTAGGAATATAATCATTTTCTCTTTTCGAACGTTCTAAAGGAAAATGTCGTTATATAAAAACCTAAAAAGTTGAATAGAGTAGCTCCGAAGTGGCAACTTTAATAATAATCAACCGCTTATTATCAGTGCATCTGCACCCCTCTCTTGTTAACTGTGTAAGATGTATGCATGGCTCCAAAATCAATCTACAAAACTAATATCATCAGAGAAATTCTGTTTCTGTATCTCTTTCACTCTAAACCCCCCTTTCTCTATGGACAGCCTTCTATTTTCAGTTTACTGTTTAAAATCCCCCCTTTTATATTTTTTCAAGTGCCTTTGTGCAAATGTCCTAACACTGAGCTACCTCAATAGCTCCCAGTCTTCTCTCATTTTAAAAATGAGTGAATACATTTATATATTAATTCCCTCTTTCTGAAATAAAATATGGTTCTAGTAATTTTGAAAACATTTTGAACAATTGTGTGTATTAAGGTTATTAATGGATTTTTAGGCCCCACAGCAAGCAATATAGTTATGTGTTTTAAAATAAAAATTATTTGAATGTTTTACAACTTGTAAAACCCTAAGGCTGTGATCAAGAGAGGGAAGACGGGAGGCAGAAAATATTTTGATTTTTAAAAGTTGGAAATAATAATAAAGGGTTTAGAGATTTTAAAACAGACTGTAGCGTTAAAGACATGCTAAAGCAATCAGAGAATCTCCAAAAGGCATTTCTACAGTAAACATATTAGAAACACTTTTCTTTGAGTAGAATGATTTTACTGACAACCCCTGGAATTGCTGTTCTTTCTCGCAGACCGAATTGCACAGAACATCATTAAGTCCCATTTGGAGACGTGTCAGTACACCATGGAAGAGCTGCACCAGCTGGCGTGGCAGACCCACACCTATGAAGAAATCAAAGCGTATCAGAGCAAGGTACTCGGAAACAATGGGATGTTTCTCTGTGACACCCCTTCTGGCTTTCTCAGCTTCAGCACTACTGGCGTCTTACGTCAGACCAGTCCTCACTCTAGGAGCCGTCCAGTGCATTCTGGGATATTTAGCAACATCTCTGGTACTATCCTCAAACAGTGTAAAAGCCAAAACTGTCTCTAGGTATTCCCAAATGTTCCCTGGGAGGCATAACTGTCCTGATTGAAAGCCACTATTAGAGTGACCACAGAGATCTGTGGCTTCATCAGATGGCTTTAGGACAACTCATGGTGGTCCCTGGGGTCCAGTCAAGGGCCAGGAGCCATTGAGTAATCACGGCTGCAATAGCACTCACAGACTTACATGGCAAAGATACAGAACAAAGCATTCTAAATTTTTTTTCTTGCCCTACATATCAAAAATGGTCCAGGAAAAAAGGACAACTCATTCTACACTATTAATGTTGTGTACATTTTTTGTGCACATCAGAAACATTGTAAGGAAGGAGTTGCGTGTTGTTCTGTATTCACATCACTTGACTTCGGAATTGAGATATTCATTTGTAAGTTCTCTCGGTTAATAAAATTTTAATAAAAAATAAATGTGTATGATTTAGACAACTCTGATTTTTCTCTAACAGAAAAGCCAACTTCTTTTATATAAACACAGGAACAAAGACATAGACATTGCTTTCATCGATAAAAACAGAATTAACATACATGTATTTAGGATTCTCAATTTAAAAGAAACCCAAGTGCAAAATATTTGGGGGTTGTACGTGACTTAAAAGTGTGATTTAATTTTATTTGATTTGATATCTTTTTTTGGAATTCGTTTTATACAAAACAAAATAGCCCTAAGTTCTGAAAAAGAACACAACATAAAAATATCATGTTTCATGTCCATGTGGTACCCATGAAAACGACATTATGGAAGGACAGCTGTGAGTGCAATTGCTACTCCTCAACCCAAAGGTTTATTTTTACATAGTGAGTTAAAATCTTGAGCTTGTTCCTGTGAGGAGGAAAATATAATAAAGAAAATAAGTATCTTCACATACTATAAACATAGCCACAGTATTTCCACAATTGTGTCATAGTGAGGGAACATTTGGCAATACCTCGATAAAAAAGACCCTAAGTAAAAAAAGAAAAGGAAACATTGCCCTCCTCTTCTAAAGGAATTATGTGATCCCCACCTGGAGCCCCACATTACAGGCGAGCACCACCAGGCAGCCCTGAGTACTTTGTTGACTTGGTGAGTTGCCGGCTCTGTTTCCATGCTGCGTCCTCTCTCCTGCAGTCCAGGGAAGCACTGTGGCAGCAGTGCGCCATCCAGATCACACACGCCATCCAGTACGTGGTGGAGTTCGCCAAGCGGATCACAGGCTTCATGGAGCTCTGTCAGAATGACCAGATTCTACTTCTGAAGTCAGGTGAGCAAGGAGGAGGTTCGTGGGGGCCTATTTTAGGCCAGTGTGTGGTTGGCCCTCAGCTCTGGATGGTTCTAGAGCATCCTCTTCTCAATAAATAGGTAGCTCATTTTACCACCCACATTGTCAGCTAAATCCCAGAGGAAAGGCTCTGTAATAAAAATGCCCTGATCCTCATTCAGTTCCCCTTTGAAGTCAAATACAATTTTGCTTATTGAAAGTGGAGCTATTAATTGCGGAGGTTGATATACCCAGCTTGACAGGCAGTGCGAATAATTAGTGTGTCAAGGTGGCTGAATTGCTGAGCCGGTGCTAAAACTTACTCCTTGCCTTCTGTAAGGGGAAAAATTGCTGGCTAGCTGAGCTCTGCCTCTGTGGTCATTTCCAATCACTTTAATGAGGACAGCCTGCAGCCAGGGTATTCCAGGAGAAACTCTGCTGAGCTCTAATCCTTGCCTTCTCTTGCCTCCTACACTGCACCACACACGAAATCACTAAGGAAGAAACCCCAAGAAACTCCGCATATGACTGACTTTGCAGATGCTATTACCTCAGAGGAAGAAAGATTACTTGTGTCTTTCTTGGGTCCCTTTGAAAACAGAAAATAGGAACATCGTGGTGTTTATGATAATCTTCATACTTCTCCATGAATATTAATATTAGCATCCTTTTTTTATATATGAAAACATAGGTACATATTTTCATCTTTACATATGGCATCACATATAGTCTTAGGAAATTAGTATTATTTGCATCCGAAAGCAAAGGAGACTGAGATTCGTAGAAGTGAAGGGATGTGTTCAATATCACAAAGCTGATACTAAGCTGATATTAAGCTTGGGCCAAATATAGTTGTTTCTTAAAATGTTGCTTTTGCTTTGCCAAATAATGCAAATTGGTGAAAACCTTGACTCCAGCACTTATTTGAATGTTACAGCTATCTAACAACCCTAAAACTTAGTCAAAACATATATTTCTTTTGTTCTCAAAGCTACAGAGGGGCAGGGCTCAGCAGGAATGACTTATTTCCACTCCAAATGATGGTCATCAAGGCAACTCCACAGGGGCCTAGAGGATCCACTTTCAAAGTTGCTTGCTCACCTGGCTGACTAGCTGTGCTGGTTGGCAGGTTGGAGTTCACCAGAGACTCTGGGTTGGGGGCCTCAGCCATTCTCCTTGTGAGCTTCTCCACAGACTACTTGAACCTCTGGCTACACAGCTGCTAGGCTCCCAAAGCTGTCATTTCGAGAATACAAGGCAGAAGTGCGTAGATCTCTCCGATTTGGCCTCAGAAGTCAGAGTGTTAGCTCCACCATCGTGAATCAGTCCAGGCATCCACAAAGGCCTGCCCGGGTTCAAAGGTGGTAGATGTGGATTCTACTTCTCGACAGGGCTGTGGTAAGACTAAACAAGCATGTGGGAGGCAAGATCTCATTGTGAGCCTCTTTGAAAAATAAAATCTGCCCCACTTGACACATCACCTTGAGCTAACCTCTCAAGGTGGCAGTTTCTTCATTTGTAAAATAAGGAGATGGACTAGAAACAATGAATTCCAAGCTTGGAATTGTACCAGGCACACCAGAAGAGCTTGCTGAAAGTTCAGGGGCACAGGCATCTTTGCAGGCCATGGAATGCAAATCTCCAAGGAGGGAATTCCGGTGATTGTATTTTTAAGACTAGGATATCACCAACCCATGGACTGAACATTCAGGAACCACTGAATCATACAATCTTTAACATCTCTCCCTGCTATAAAAATGTTCACTCTGGTGTAAGAGGCAGGCTACTTAATCTCTTTAAACCTCATGTAACTCATTCATAATATAAAGCTAATAAAATTAGCCCAAAATGGTTATTGCAAGGAGCAAATATGATAATGAATGTAAGGAGACAGAAAAGTACCTTCCATAGTATATGTACTCAATAAATGATATCTATCCTATTGGTGTCAGAAAAGCATTGCTCCAATTAATCTTTACAAATCCTTTCCTGTGTAGAAGCCCCTGTGCTAGGAGCAAAGAGAAATCAGTAGAACAAGGGAAATAAAACACAGACATAAATATAAAGTAATGTGATAGGAAAGGCACCAAGGGCACCACATCACCAGTAAAATGTTCTCATGTGAATTTGTGGCTTCAGAGACTGACAGTCACCTTCCATTATATGATGAGACACAAGCCCATTTCTCCAAACTAGAGAAAATGTGCAACACTAGCTCCTTACTATGTCAGTAAGTGTTCAGGGAGAAAAACAAATGTAATAAATGAATTCATGCAGTCAATATTATTAACCACCGACTATGTGCTAGGGAATTTTCTCATTCCCAGGTATGCAGGAATAAATTAATAATCACAATTTGCCTATCGCTACAGACAAGCTTCCTGCCTCTTAGGCTGACAGTGAAGTTTTTAAGAAGTGCTAAATTCATCCAGGTTAATCTATCCAAGACCTCTCAGAACCTTTGGTCTGTGAGTGTTGATTATAACTCACTGGAGTGAGATAATATAGCATTTTGCCAAAAGTTACTTGGCAAAGACACTTGTTTCAAAGGGCATCAGATATTAGTGGTATCCCAATCACACACAGATGGAATTTCTACTCAAAGTCATCCTGTGCTGAATTATGCACGGAGTATGTTAGAAGAATCTCCATGTCTCAGGTAAAACTGAGAACAAGTTTCTCCAATAGCAGAACTTTTACAGAAGTGGACAAAGTGGACCCAAATGACACAAAGCTTCTTTCTGAGTCATTTGTCATCAATTATGACTTCAAGAGCTGAAACTAACTTTAATATTATTCAATGTTAAGAGAGAAATGCTTCCTGCAAAGGATGCTGTCAACGCCTTCCGTTTTAGCCACCTTTAAAGTATATGTTCTCTTTAATTCTTCACATAAGAATCAAGAGTTTTATTTCTAAAATTTATTTAGGGGAAGGAACCTTGAGGGGTCTGTTCATATGTGTTTGATGTGTGCTAAAGTTCTTGAGAGGCTCCTAACCTACACAGTTATGACTAGGACATACATATACATGTTTTTAATTTTTTAACTCAGGTTGCTTGGAAGTGGTTTTGGTGAGAATGTGCCGTGCCTTCAACCCGTTAAACAACACTGTTCTGTTTGAAGGAAAATATGGAGGGATGCAGATGTTCAAAGCCTTAGGTAAGTTACCCTTGGGGAATGCCACGATTTCATTAGCTACATCAGCTTCTCCTTCTAGACTGAAATTGGCAAATGAAATGTCTTGATTCTTTGATGTGAGCTGGTATCTCATTATTCAGTAAGAGTTAGACCAAGAGAGCCTCCAATATTCCATCCAACTCTCCTGCTTCTACAATTGTAGCTCCTTATAGGAAAATGAGTGAGCCATAGACCCTATTGAGACCTCACGGAAGTAGATTGATACTTAAAAAAAAAAAAAAAAAGCTGGAATACATTAGAGATCATTCATTGCCAGCACTCCGGAGGCTGAGGCAGGAGGATTGCTGTGAGTTTGAGACCAGTCTGGGCTACATAAGAGAGTTCAAGGCCAGTCTGAACTGCATAGTGAGACCTTGTCTCAAACAAAAAAAATAAAAAGAGAGAGAGAGAGATCATTCATTGTAAACTCAGCTTCTATTTTACCTTCTGGTTTACCACTTTACAAAGTATAGTATACAGATCCCTAATGGTCTATGGGGTGATCGCTTAAGTTTCCTATGTAAATCCTTACTCACTAGTCAAGACAATTAATTAAAAGAGGGGGTTTTTCATATATTTCTCACCCACAGCAGCAATTTTCTGCCAGTAAACTCAGAAGTTCTGGGGCACTGGTAGAACTGATGTTCACCTGGTCAAAATTAACCCTGACCTCTCTTGGGGAGGCACGAATACCATCAGTCTTTGCTTGGAAGTGCTATTTGTCCCCACCTCCAGTCATCAGTGTGCCGCATGGATCAGAAGGACATTAGCAAAGATGGACTGATGCCAGGAAAGGTTCAAATGATTCCCAGTGCTGCTTGTTCCGTATCCTGCCCAAGAACACCAAAGAAGTCACTGCCCTTTCACCCCTTGTGCTGTTAGCTGATATGGCTGCCAACAGCAAGCCCATCAGGACTAGCAGTGTTTCCCTTCTACAGCTGATACCCATCCACGTTGTCTCCAGGGCTAGATTTTCAAGAAAGAAGAAAGAGCCTTGGCAAGCAACTTCAGTATATTTCCAGCTTCATCAAATAAACATTTACCAAGGATCAGTGAAGAGATGCAATGTTATTTTGCTAAAATTCACAATGGCTAAGCAACTGACCTCCAAGCCATCCATTAGAAGTTAAAAATAAATAAACTATAGCTCTTCTATCAGCTTTCCAGGGAAATTACCAATTGAGACGTAGCTCGTTTCCATTCTGTAAGAACTCACTAGGAGTCCTCTGCCCCTATATGCAATGATTTAGATTTTCCATGAATGTTATCTCTATTCCAAAAGATCCACAAATCATTTATTTGCAAGTTTTTAATGATAGATAGTTTCAGATTTATAGGATGGGATTCAGATCTTGAATTCCCAGCTATATGTCACACTGACTACACACCATGTCAATTCACTCGTGACTGCTAATGATTTCCTCATTCTATAATTAGTATCAAGTTATTCTGTATGGTTAAGAACTTAGAAATGTCTTTTCTAGATGTCCAGTATGCAAATCCTTGGATAACTTCTTGATAATAAGACTTTCTTACTCTTCCCCAGTTCTAAGCTCAAGCACTTTCATTTAATTTTTCTTCTTCCTTTATAGGTTCTGATGACCTAGTGAATGAAGCATTTGACTTTGCAAAGAATTTGTGTTCCTTGCAACTGACAGAGGAGGAGATTGCTTTGTTCTCATCTGCTGTTCTGATATCTCCAGGTAGGGAGGCCTCAGGTCTCACCTTATTTTCAAACCTGCTTTACTATCTTTAACATCAATTATACCTATGGAAGCCAAAGTGTTCAGGAAAAACTTTAAAATAACTATACTTTCCTTAGCAGGTTTTTTATATTTGGGGGCAATGCAAAGGAAAGGAGTTTTAAATTTATTAAAATGACAATTTTGCCCCAAAAGCAAGAATAGAGCATATTGCAAGGGTCACGCCAGATCCAGATAAGTGAAATCGTTCCTTAGGAAATAAGTAAAGACAGATAGAAGTCTGAGTTCTATTCAGACTTTAAGAATAAGAGACAGGGCCGGTGAGATGGCTCAGCGGCGTAAGCGCCTGCCTGGCAAGCGTGAGGTCCTGAGTTCGACTCCCGGAACCCACATATGAAAAAAGGGCTGGTGATATCGCTCAGTGGCACGGGCACCTGCTGGCACACGAGGTCCTGAGTTCGACCCCCAGTACCCACACACACAAAAAAAAAAGAATAAAGGACAGAGAAAAAAAGCCCAGTACAGTGAAACTTGTAGAAATATAGCTAAATGAAAGACCCAACCTAGGGACAAAATACGCAAATATCTTTCCTCGTCGGCTGTTCTACCCAAATTAATGTTGGAATGCTCACTTCAGGCAATTAAAGGTGCCTTTTTTCTTAACAATATTAGGAGATTTAAAGGGAAGTAAGGACAGCTGAGGGGGAAATGGCTTCTATACAGCTGCCTGGTGGAATCGCAGACATGGAAGTAGACAGTCTAGCGCCAGCTCTATCATCATTACCTGTGGGACTCTAAATGCTTGATTTCTCAGAGCCACACTTCGCACAACTATAAATAAGGGGATTAAACTCCATATAAAGAAAACTTCCTGGTTGTAAAATGCAATACAGGACAAAAAATTTTCAAAGGAGATGTGATGTTTATAGATCAGCTAGAACTATAGCAATTGAAATACTTTAAAAAAAAAATCTATGTCAGCTTGAAATGTCACAATAATATAATCATAATAATATAATAAAAATAATATGACAATACATGCAAAATCCTTCAACCAGAATGAAAATTCAGAGTCACTCAACTGTTTGGTTAGATTTTGGGTCAGGTCACAGCAACATCATCAACAGGTGTCTACTGAAAGAAAAACACATTCCTGCCTAACTTTTAAGGCCAGAGGTTCATCCTTTCTGTAATCCATTAATCTCTGGAGATAGACCTGTATTCCTATAACCTATTTTCCAGTGAGGCTGGAAGAAATCAATCTGACATGTAGTGTGAGGTTACATCTCATATGTTTAATGCGTCATTCAAGTTATATTTCCCCGTGATACCAACCTCTATGCTTTTTTAAACAGGTAGACACTATTATCCCCAATATGATCCTCGACAGTCTTATTGGAGTTAGTCTAGCTTCTATTTTTTATATAGCTACTTTATCAAAAATGGAAATTAGTTATCATATGAAGTGTTGTTACTTACAGTTTCTTTAATGGATCTATCTAAAATCAGCCTGTTCTCGTGGTCTACACATGCACACACATATACACACACACGCACACACACACACACGTAAGTTTCCCAGGCCTGGCAGCACAAATAGAATAAGCGACCATAAAGACTTATTTCTGATAGCAACCATATGCAACATACAGTTTCTCCTACCCTTTTGTCATTGCATTTGCACAATGACAGTTTTCATTCAGTACAGTTCAGTATGAGACTGAGTCTAAGCCTGTGAGTCTATGGGTGATGGAGGCAGTTTCTCTCTGGTCCTTGCTAGCTCAGAGAAGAGCCCTCTGTGGAATCATTCTCCTCTTCAGGTATCTTTGTGGAAGTTTGTAAATTCATGGCAGCAAATATTGAAAAGGTTGCATATCAAACTTGAATGTGCTAAGAAAATGACTGCCCTGAAGGAAGGCTAGCCTGGTCTTTATAAGTTAGAAATCAGCTGAGCTATTTAGGCTTCGTCTCACAAGGACATGCCACCACTGAATTTTGTGCAGTTTAGAAGCTTGAGATCTGGCTTACTCTGCCTAGTGCAGTCCGTCAGCCCTGGTAGCGGACCTGTTCTCAGAGGCTTCATAACTCCAAACACCTCCTTTGCCACCCTGGCTTGGTGCCATGTTCAGAAGGAGAGAGTGGATCCGTCTTCCGCCTGTGTCCACCTCATGCCAGACCCACCCTTTCCCAGATCCTTGATTCAATAGCCAATTCAGTTCCAGATAGCTTAGGGAAGGGAGAGGGAGGGAAGCTTAATTTATTCTGATTAACAATTGTCACTGAAGGCCTTTGTGCTTACTTACGTAAGGGTTTGCTTAACTCCTGGCTAGACTTGTCCTTGTCCTGTCTAGGGTTACAGAGTCAGGTTTCTCACCTGACCTGAACCGTGTTCAGGAAAATCATGTCCAAGTTCTTTTCCGTATGTATTTGTTCAGCCTTTGGAGATTCCAGTCATCCCTTCATTGAAAGACCAAACGGAGGCATTGATGCTGGTATGCACTGTGTCACCATGGTGACACAGCTTCTAGGCTCAAAGGAAAAAAGGAAGAGGAATGAAGGAAAGATGTGTGGGAGACAGAGAGGCAGGAAAAGAGGGAGGGAGGGAAGAAGACATTACCTTATCTACCAGCTGAAAATTCAGTATAGAAAAGTAGAATTCAGGAGTAAATTTTTGAAGTCAACTCATGTTTATGCTATATAAATTATACCTTCACCTTTATGTACAATGAAAGAATAGTATGAGAAAAGGAAATCCTGAATACCAGTAACATTCCTGTATAATAGGATTTCTTGACTTCTATAATCCATTTTCTGCACAAATTGCTAATGTTTACTTTGAAAGAAAATCTAAGGATCTCTCCAGACAAAGTCAGAGAAATGTAAACTGTCACGCACGGCAAGAAACAGGAAGGGGTCCTTTCCTCCAAAGAGATTACATTTTGCATTACATTTTGCATCACTGGCATCATGGTATTATTGCTTATAAAATATTTATGTTTTATGTAAATAATTACAAGTCTTCACAAGCAATTTAGAAATTTAGAACTAATTTGGAAGGGGTCTGATACTCAGCACTTATAGAAGTAGGTGAGATAAAACAAAGCTTATGTTCCCTCCCTTTCTTATCCTTTTTTGTTGTTGTTTTTGTTAGACCGAGCCTGGCTGATAGAACCGAGGAAGGTCCAGAAGCTTCAGGAAAAAATTTATTTTGCACTTCAACATGTGATTCAGAAGAATCACCTGGATGATGAGATGTTGGCAAAGGTAGGTTCTCAGATCACAAACCCACTGTCACCAAAAGAGGGTAGTGAACGATAGGGGCCTGCTTACAAAGTAAGGAAAAGCTCTCAGTGGCAACAATTTCTGAAAGCTATTAAAGGCTGTGTAAATTCTTAGATGTGTATTTTTAAAGGAAGGCTGGTAAGTTATGATAGGTTGAGAGGCGGTGAGCTTTCTCAGAGAAGGTTGACACTGACAGATCTGAACCTGAGGTACCAGAGGACAAATCAAAGGAACTGTGGGTGTCTCATCAGAGGAACAAAAGTGTAAAACAAGTAAACAAGGCTTCAAAATTCATACGCGAAGAAAGAGACTTGGCACCAGCTCAGAAGCCAGGTCTGGGCAAAAGTTAAGAGTAACTAGATTTTTATTCAAAATGAGAAAGAAGTAGCAAATGGTGAGACTTGCTGGACAGAGGGGTGAAAAACTGTGTGAAGTAGTGAGTCCCCTGTCACTGGTCACAGTCTGGGAATTCTTGCCTGGTCACCTCTCAGGTATGTTGAAAATAACAGTCAGACCTAGAATGGAAGATGAGACTGATGACTTATAAATTTCCCTTCAAGTCTAATCTCTTCCTGCATGACTTGCCTTGGGATTCTTTCAAGATGGTGAAGCATCACAGGGACAAAAATGCATGCAGCCTGCCATCAATTTCTTGTTTACCAAAGTAAACAAAGTTGACCAAACAAAGTTGTTCACCAAAGTAAAATGATCATAAAAGGAAGAAGCAATTTTCAATGATTGATATTCAGCATTATTTTAAATCCTAAAGTAACTTTGATTTCTTAAAAACTAAAATTTTTTTAGAAAGACAATATAATTTTAAATTATCTCTGAGTTCTTAAAAACTGGACTTGTAGAGGGTAAGAAACTGGGAAATTGAGCTTATTCTTGGTTAAAAATAATAGGAATCCTACTCTTTATATTTTTATCATTAAGCCTTCCCACTCTACCCTTGAAGTTCTTTATTTAAAAAGGGGGAGGAAGGGTAAAGACTCTATTTGGAGACATCATCAGATTTTACTTTGCACATACAGAGAACTGCTATAAAAAACTTCCATGAGTTAAATATGGTGCTTCATTATGGTAACATTTTGTTATAATTAATGCATCACTAGGAAGAACATTTCCATGCTCACTGTACAGTGATAGTTCTGTTTGACATAACTTTCCATTTAGTATGTGATGAAGGACATGTAACCTGTTGTCTATACCTTAATTTTTTCTCAGTCAAGAGCAAAAGTTCAACTTGCTTTCAGACTCACTGGGCATTCTCTATACTTGCCTGGTAGCATACATGCATAAATTCATTGGGCTGATTAATGTGGAGGGGTGTTTCTTACATTTGGAATCTCCCAAGGCCTTTGATCTCTATTTTTATCATGCTGAAGTTAAGGTCTGGAAAAAAATAGAATTAGAGGAAAGTTCTTGCTATTCTGCCTGGAAAGATTATCTGTCTGCTCAACAAGCCTGGTCTCAACATCTATCGAATGATAATTATAGTTTCCTGGCCCTGTACAAATGTGTTGTGAGACTGGGATGGTTACATCCTGGGAGGGTAAAATGTTCATGCTTATACCACTTTCTACATCCTGGTGGTGTCCTCTGTATTTGAGGTTTTAGTAAAAAGACAGAAAAGCGAAAAATTAAAAATATTTGATAGCAAATTACAACATTGACTACAGATCAGCCTAACTCTCCCTTTTCCATCTTTAGTGGGAAAAATACACAATACTGTTTTTGGGGTTTTTTTGTTTTTTTTTTTTTGTGGGTACTGGGGGTCGACCTCAGGACCTCATGCGCCAGCAGGCGCCCGTGCCGCTGAGCGATATCACCAGCCCTTTTTTCATATGTGGGTTCCGGGAGTCGAACTCAGGCCCTCACACTTGCCAGGCAGGCACTTATGCTGCTGAGCCATCTCACTGGCCCCCCACAATACTGTTTTTTAATAAAGGATAATATTTCCAAGTTGGAGATGAGATGAAACATTAGAAGAGGCTCATTTCCTGTATAAAACTGCTTGGAGCCAGATAACAAAGGATTGCTTCCATGGGACATTTGCAGATATTAGATTTTTATATGGACCCTTTTTTGTAACAGTTATCATTTTACCATGATGCTATTTGAACTAATGTGGAGGGACTATAAGCAGAATCACAACTTAATCTCATCCATCTCAGATCTGAATTGTATGGATTCAGATAAGGGGCTCTGTTTGTCTGAGTCTCAGATTGTCATAAAACACTAGAGGTAGAGGTGAATCTCTTGGGTTCCTGACTGCTTCAATATTCTGAGGACAAACACATTATCAGTGTATAGTACACAGCATCAGCCAGTTTTCCTTTACTATGACAAATTACCTGACATAAATGAGTTCAAAAAAGGATGTTTTATTTCAGTGCATGGTTTCAGAGATTTCAGTCTGTGGTCGGTTGGCTGTGTTGCTTGAGGGCCTGTGGTGAAGCAGAACATCATGGCGAGAAGGATGTGATGGAACAAAGCTGCTTACCTAATGGTAGCCAGGAAGCAAAGAGAGAGAAAAGAAGAGGCCACGGTCTCCATATCCCCTTCAAAGGTGGTTCCACCACCTCCCAGGGATGGGGACCAAGGGATGGGACCAAGCCTTTAGCGCATGGGCCTCTGGGGGACATTTACAGTGCAAACTATAACAGACTCCCTATCACTGAACTCCAAAAGGGATTGTTTTATTTAAATCCAAAAGAAACTATTCCACCCCACCATGGCTTCTTTCCATCTTTTCAGAAAATCTCCTTATATTTTTACAGTTATGGAGCTTTTCTGCCACCATCATAGCTCTTAGACCGTGACGGCCAATGTTAATCTCTTATTCAAGGAACCCTGAAGGAAGAGAGTGAACATTATAAAACCTATCTCTAGAAAAAGCACACATACCTAAAATATTGTATTCAAGTCCAGAGGCTCAAACAAAATCTCCGGTAGACTGGGGGAGGTAAATCTTCCTTCTGTGTCATGTACAAATGACTATTTGACCGACCAGTTTGAGCCTGACCAGTTGTAACAGACATCAAGACACAGGTACAGGGCTCACACCATCACTGAACTTCATCCTAGAAAAACAGTCTCCAACACCCTCACTCACTGAAATTAAAGTTTAGGAAGCAATGCTTTATATTTTTGACCAAACTTTAACCTAGGGAAAGTTTGGAAATTCAGAGATTCTGTGTCCATTAACTAGGAAGTTTCAGTCCTCAAATATTAATCAGTATTTTGGTTGGGGGGCGGGGTTTGAGACTAGGAAAAAACATTAAATAATCTCACTTGCTCTTCTCATCAGCATAATGATAATATGTAGCATATTTATAATAAGCTTTCAGAGCCACCACTAGCTGAGTGACCCTGGACACCTGATTCAAACTCTCTGTCCCTAATTGTTCTCATCTGTATGATATGATTCAGTTAGTATTGATGTCATGTGGTTATTTTGGAGGCTAAATGAGATAAAATATAAGTAAGCTATCCAGTCCATTACTGGTAATATGTAAATGCTATTGCTATTATTATATTAGTTGTTGGCATTGACGGAAAATTGAGATGATCTTCCAGCTCCAAAATTGCAGAGGGTACAACATTTATGCAATGTTATTTCAGCAAGGAAATATTTGTCCAAGAGATGGGATCTATGGGCTAATCACTGAAGGAAGAAAACTTTTCAAAAGATGGAAGTTAGGAAGTTGGGGGAGTGAGAAATGGCATCCCATGCAATAAGACGGTGGTAGGAAGTAGGAAAGGATAAGGTATATTCGGACTATAAATAATAGATTTGGCTGGATCCTGGATTTGAGAAGCCAGGAAATGAGATAACACTGGTCACTTTCACTAGAGCTCATGAAAAATATCTATGTACATATATATTTTTAAGCCCCCATATGACTAGAAGAGGAAGCCCATCTGTTCTCTGGGCTTCATTTTTCTTGTCTGGGAACTGAGTAGGTTGGATTACATAGTCTCTAAGGTCCTTTCAGCAGAACATTCTTTGGCGCCCAAAAGAAAAAACAAAGGTTCTTCTTCCCATCTTCTTTTGCCTTCCAACGCTCAGTCCTGTTTTACCGCTTTACATGATGATAAAGACTGATTTTGCCACATCTTGCAGATTCAAATTATCATTCTGTGCACCATGGTCATTTCCTTTGAGATGATCTTCCAGCCCCAAAGTTGCAGAGGGTACAACATTTATGGAGCCAGTGCCCAGAAGTCAGCATCTCTGTCAGGCTCCCAGAAGGGACTCCATCTGCATGTGCATGAAGGGCTGCTGCAAGTCATCTTGATGGGTCTTCTTCCTAGCTGAGGACTTAGGGAGATTTGGAACCCTCGTGCTCTTCTTTGCTCCATTGAAAACGGCAGGACCACTGCTAAGGTAGGGCAAAGGGTGGGAGTCCAGCATGAACAACTGTACAGACTGTTGGTGCTTCAGTTCTCTGGCTTTACGGGCTTCCTTTATAAGCCAATAAAACTGCCCTTCTCACCCCGACAAGAAAGACAGAAGCAGGAGAGAGGAAGAGCAAAGCTTTGATCTGAATGTCTGGCTCACATCTTGCTTTCAGATGTGTGTTTCCAGCTCTTTCCTAAATGCAGCTTTTGGGTCAGGCTGCAGCTAGAGATGTAGACTTTCTCCAGTTCAACCCTTCTTCCAGGTTGACCCTTTTTGTGCCTCCTGGGTAAAAAAGGTCAAGAAATAATGTTAGGTAGTGCATTTATTTTTCCGAGCACTTCTGCATGCAGATAGAACACTCCTGGAGTTGATTTCTTGCCCAAAGCTATGTAATAAGTACACTCATTAAGAATATCTTTACACCTCAGACCCCAAAGCACACTCAGCATTCCATGTGCAGGCCTAGAAGGAATGTTGCTTTTTTTTTTTTGGTGGGTACCGGGGGTCGACCTCAGGACCTCACGCGCCAGCAGGTGCCCGTGCCGCTGAGCGATATCACTGGCCCCTTTTCTCGTATGTGGGATCCGGGAGTCGAACTCGGGTCCTCGTGCTTGCCAGGCAGGTGTGTAGGCCGCTGAGCCATCTGACCGGCCCGGAATGTTGCTTTTTATGTTGCCACAGCTGTAGCACTTCAGTGAGGCCTTCCATTCACTTCTCAAAACGTGTCCAAATGCTTGGGACTTGCCATGTGCTGTAGATACAGCACATCACACTTCTGGGTGGTTTTAAACCCACACTCGTATGCAATGAATCCTTTCAAATTCTTCCAGAATGAGCCTGGTGTCAGAGGCAGGGAGGCTGAGACAGGCACATCACCAGTTCAAATTCAGCTGGCAATTTAACAATTTAGTGAGACCATGTCTCAAAATTTAAAAAAAAAATTTTTTTTATAGGGCTGGATATTTAGCTCAGTGTGAAGGCTCTAGGTTCAATCCCCAGTACCAGAAAAAAAAAAAAAAATCTTTCAAGATATGGAAGGGTCTGTAGTAATTTTGCTGAAGTCCAGAATCTCACTCCTCTGTTCCTATTCCTGGCTGGCCAGGAAAGTACTTCCTGTTCCCTGGAAGGCCCTCTCTTTTCCAGTGTCTTCTGAAGCTCTTGATGCCCATGAAAATGTCCCAAGTACATCCCTTCATCCAAGAGGTAATGTCCTATGGTTATGTCGCATCAATGGAAATCCAGTGGGGTCAGCTATGGCCGAGAACTGCACATATAGTGACAAATCTGACCTTTGAGGCTCGGCTTCGTCTCCAGTCTTAGCTTGGGTCGTTGCTCTTGCCAAGAGGAGACAGTACCTCCCTTTCACAGCACAGCTCCGCCCCAGAGTGAATAGGAGACAGGACCACCAAGGACCTCGACTTTTCCAAAAAGCATAACACATACAGGCTATGACATAGAGACAGAAGATCAATATGAATCCAAATAATCAGCTTTGAAAAGGCCCGATTTTCCCAACACCACACATGTTCAGCCTCAGGAAGATGAGGGAAAGGGGGCGCCCCTCAGGTCCTGGCTTCTGACTCGGTTGGCTGTGGCCAGCACTAACGAAACACCTGCTGCGCAATATACCCTTCCTCAGCCTCTAGGCCTACGTACACCAATTTCAAAGCCTTAATATGAAAAAAGAACATAAAATACTTAATTCATACTTTTAGGGTTATATGTTGAAGTGATATTTTAAGTTAATTTACCTAGTTTTAAATTAAACTTCCAGCAGAGAGACTGTCTGAACTTTGCAGGCTATGACACAGTACCTGACCGCAACGTCATAGCCACCAAAGAAACACTCACGTAGACCTAGGGTGGGCTAGAAAGTGCTTCTAAGTTTCATCATTTTTGTTCACTCAATACTTATTTATTGTAAGTTCATATGATTTGGAGGAAAAAAGCCAAGTACCTTCAAGACTACAATGAAAAACAATGATTGATCAGAATCACATGACTGATAGAACTGGGCTGGTGAGATAGCTCAGCAGCATAAGCGCCTGCTTGGCAAGCGCAAGGTCCTGAATTCGACTCCCAGTACCCACATAAAGGAAAAAAAAGGGCCAGTGATATTGCTCAGTGGCACAAGCGCTTGCTGGCAAGTGCGAGGTCCTGAGGTCAACTCCCGGTACCCACATTAAAAAACAAAACAAAACACAGTAGTGATGATTTAGAGTGACTGCATTTACTATGCATCATGCATGGTGCTGAGAGGCTCTACATGGACCAATGGTTTATTCTCGGAACTACAATCTTATTATACCACTTTACACAGAGAAAGTTGAAAATTCAAGCTATTGTGCATCTCACCCCAAGTTAACCAGCTTGCAAGTGGAGGAGCCAGAATTTAAACCAAATTAGGCCAATTCCAGCACCAGAGCAATTAAGTCATGTGCACCTACTCCTAAATGTTTGACAGGCTCAGAAAGAGGCCCCTTGTGCTCAGGCACCTGGCAGTTTCCCATCTCCCCGCAGAGAACTGCAGGAGGCTGAGCCGAGAAAGGCGCATGCCAACAGGTGCGTGACCTGCTTAATTTCTAAGTCTGTTTCTAGCATACAGATAGCAAAAAGCTATCTGTATCACAACATGGGAGATAAGCTTGTCCCCAATACCAAGTTACTATACAAAAGCTTAAAAGGTGGAAAGCTTAGACATGTTACATGTTAATATTTGAAATCTTTCTTGGAAAGAATCACTTCTGGCCACCCTCGTATCGATAGTGTTGTTATGATACAGATGCAAAACAGACAATCACATTGACTCACAGGGTCTATGGCTCACATTGATCGTGAAGTCGATGGGAATTGCAAAAGGCTTCTCACGTTGATTTCCACTGCTTTCCCTGTAAGATCAAAACAGACTATGCTGTGATTAATAATGGAATTTTATTCCTGAATCTTGCTTATTTTTCTTGCAATGTACTAGTTGTTATATCAGAATTCCTAACAGAGATTTGGGTTCTATTTGATTTTGAAATTAGCATGATTAGGTTAATCAGAGCTTGAGGAACCCCTAACCTCGTGATGTGACTTGTGGCCTCAGCCTCCCCACTTCCATTTTTTGCTTGGTCAGGTGTTTGTTTTATACTTTACAAGTCCACATTTTCTTTAAAGTCTGACACACATGTTGAAAAGTTCTGAAATCCTAAGCATGTTGTTCAGTGAATTACGCCAAAGTTATCACACCTGGGGAACCACTTCTAGGGCATCCCAGAGGTGCCCCTCAGGCTTCTACTCAGTCACAAACACACAATAATGCAAGAATAGGCAAAATTATAGAAAACAGCTCAACAAAGATCCCAATTTCTAAAATTTTAGATCCATACTCAAGAAGCATGGCTCTCTCCCGGGACGGTTATCTACTTCAACTCACACTTGTTACAAATATGTATTATGGGACCAGTGAGATGGCTCAGCAGCATAAGCACCTGCCTGGCAAGCACGAGGGCCCGAGTTCGACTCCCGGAACCCACATATGGAAAAAGGGCCGGTGATATCGCTCAGCGGCATGGGCACCTGATGGCGCACGAGGTCCTGGTACCCACCAAAAATATATATATATATGTATTATGCACCAGTAAAGGAGAGAGGGGTGGATAGCAAACACATGCCAGTTCCCTTCAGGAAATCCTGTGAGGGGTCAGGTTATTGCTGTCTATGTTAGCTGTTTATAGTCTGTCAGCATACATTGTAAGTCTGAAAGCCCAAAATTCCAAGGTTTGTCCACCAGATGAAAGGTCTGTAAATGAGAAGACCAGTTTTGGTATTATTCCTCACTCATCAAGTTGCAAGTTTATGAATTCATTAGGATTCTTTGGTTACATGTAACAGGAACCAGTTCCAAATAGCTTAAGCAAAAAAAAAAAAAAAAAAAAAAAACTGAAATAATGGAGAAATAATCATAGAACCTAAAATGAGACATTCTGCCACCACTGGGACAATGAATTGAGAACCTTCAGAATCTCTGTTTCGTGTTTATCTCTCTTTAGGAATCCACTTCAGTATTCTCCCTCCCTGAATACAGTTTTCTTTGCTTCCCTGATCCACATGGTGAAATACAGCCAGCTCTTAGCTCCTTGGGTTACTTGAGTATCTTCTACCTTTAGAAAGTATCTTGCTAGCTCTGTCTGATTCTAAATTCTAGCCACAGCTAAACCAATTGTCCACTTCCACTTTTGCTGGTGATGCCCAGAGTAGAAAGAACATACACAACAGTATGGATGCCAAGGACAGGGAGGATCGAGACTGATCACATGGAAAGATAGCTCGAGTTCAATATTATATTTTAATTCAAGTGTCTAGCTTTTGGCTAAACAAAAATCAGAACCAGAAAGAAATGAAGCAAGGAAGAAAGAGAGAGAAGGAAGGAGGGGAAATGGGTGTTTTCTGCCTTTCTTTATGTACCCTGATTTTATGAGTGCTCGGGAAGTTTCTTCTACTTTGATCAAATCATTGCTGGCTTCTTGCTTCAGGTTGACGGGTATCCTGATGGTCTGAAAGCCCACCTGCACATAATTGCTAGTTTTACCCTCTGCATGTCCCATTTCTCCAGCATCAAATGTACCAGTTATAAAATTGTGAATTTTCTCCTTAAACCACCCTCCGGAGAGAAGCGTAGGATTATTATCTTTTCCCAAATAGCTGCTTCTTATTCTTGTAGATTCCTGTAGGTATAAGCTAAAGCTTCCTTCTTATGAGAAATGTATGTTATAAGACAGAGATGAGTATGGAACTGGCTTTTGTAACCCTTTGTCTACTTCTGCTATGGGGATTTTATAAACATGAAGGATTTTCATGATGATTTGAAACTGACTACCCCCTCCATCTCCAAGCGCTTCCGGATCACCTCCCCAACTGTTTAAAAAGTTGTTGAACCATTAACTGCTGCTGAGACTGCTCTGAGCTCCCTTTGAAATGGGAGTCCCCGAGCTGCAGTACATAATATTAATGAGCAATAAGTGACTGCCTGCTGCTTCCCCGCCAGACCCTTCTGGGCTCTGACAAGGGCTGCTGCTGCCTCTGTGCGGCCTCCTGGCCCATCCGGCCTGCAGAATGATGGATGCCTTGCCGGCACTTCTCTCATAACCGACTGCACACATCTCTCAATGAGTCTTTTCTGAAAGCTTGGAGGTTCAACCATCCAGCCCATTCTACAGATGAGCAAAAGAGACAGGATATAAACCCCATAAAAGAGGGCAGAACTAGGGATGAACAAAACTCTTCACGAATGCCATTTTTTTACAGAAAGGGGAAAGAGCCCACATTTTCTTTCCAAATCTAACACCTACTTACCTACATTTCAGTCAAATGAACAGCTGTAGGAGGATTCCAGTTATCACTTTACACACTTAATTTCCTATACCTTCTCCTCACTAAAGGAGCAGAAAGATGCTTGAAGCGTGGTAGTACATGGGAGTCTACTTTATAAATCACAGTTAATAAAAAGAGAAACTTGATGACTATAAGAAAATGCAAACATCTTTATAATTTTGCTTTATCATTTCAATGAAAGTAAATGGCTAGCTGTCGCATGTACTAACATGTAATATACTGAGACTCAGGTTTTGGTGCTTGAAAAAGGGCTAAGCTGAGTTCTGCCCTCCACATCATTTGACTGAATATCATGGCCTTGAGGCTTTCTCTCCTTTAGGGAAGTATGACAACGGAAATAGATGCATGACACTCACCATGTATGTCTCCACTACACACCAGGCATCACTGCACAAATGTTTGCATGCACACATTAAATCCACTCAGCGGGCCTCAAAAGCAGGGATTGTTATATTCCCCACCCATCCACCTAGCTGATCAGGAAGCTGAAAGGTTAAGGGACCTGCCCGAGTTCTCACAACTGTAAATGGCAGAGTGAGGGTGCACACCCAGCAAGGCTGACTCCAAAGCCCATGTTCTTTATCCTAGAACAATCCTCTCTGTGCAGTGTTTGTGTGCCACAGGGAGCTCAGGGATGTGATTACCTATCCCTCACCGTATAGTAGAACTAGGCTAGTACAAACTTCTCTTCAGATATAATAACGTCCTTGCCTCTTCCTGTAAACAAGCTAACTTGACATTCAGCTAACAGGACTGTCTCAAATATAGTAAGAGTTTACTTTTCAATTTTGAAAGCCAGTTGTAAATGTATAAGATTTGAACCTCTGCAGCAGTGTTTTCCAAAGTCTGTTTCAGGGACCCACGACATCAGTGTTTGCCCGGGATATCTGTTTCAAACATGGCATCTGAGCTCCACTCAGACTTAGTGAGACTGAATCCCTAGGAGTAGGTTCCAGTAATCTGCATTTGCAGGAAGCGCACAGGTGTTTCTTCCACACGCTGAAGATTGATGGCCATTAGGGTTGCATCTGAAAGTTTCAGGAGCTTTGCACATCATCAATTCAATGGCAGGTGATTGTAGAAAGCTTTCAAAGACCTTCTGCATTCAATAGCTGTTTCAGGGAGAATTGTAACGTGCAAGAAGCATCCCTAAATTGTTGCAGTTTTCTATGTGAGCCAGCTGGTTAAGAAATCTTGAATAATTTCCCAAAGGACTCTGGTTAAGTGGACACTCATACACTCTTAACCTATGAAAATGTAGAAAAGACAGTTTTCCACCCTGGACTCAAAGTACGTCTTTCAGAATGAGGTTCTGATTGTGTTTCTGTTTGCTTAAAACTCTCTCAAAGACCATAATATGGACCACATGGGCTCCCGTAATCTGGCCATGTGCATCTCTCTATAATTACCCGCAAACACCCTCACCCACTGCTGCACAGACCCCGCGCTGCCTTTGCTTCTTTCAGTGCACCAAGCGCCATTGTGTCTTTGCCTGTGATCCTGGGCTTATCGTATCTCCGCTACCCCAGTGCCTAGTTAGTGTCTGCTCTTCTTTTGGAGGTCAGAGTCGCTGTCACCTCCTCAAGAAAGCCTTCTTCGGCCTGCCACAAGAAGTCAGGACATACTATTAGCTACCCCTGCTGCGCCACCATTCTGTGGCTCTCACCACAGTTTTCCCGTCTGCTTTTGACAGTGTGGTAACTTTATTCCCATCTGTCTTCACACATAGACTATAAACAAGAACCATAACTGTTTTGTGCATTCTGGTGTCTAGCTGAGGGCGTGCTACATAGTAAACATGCAATTAATCATGGAGTATCATGAATGAAAAAATTTAATTCATAATGTTGGAGAGAAAGTCTTGATTCTCTATGTAAAATTTAACATCCATTCTATAGACATATTCTATTTTTTTTTTTCATCTCTCTCGCTCTTTCAATAGCAGCGGAGATGGGTAGGTTGGAAAGTTTGAGCCCTCGAAGGCCTTTGTGTATTATAGATTCCTTTAGTGTGTCAACAGCTCTACTCCTGATGCTATTTTTAAGTAGCTCAGAGTATGGTTATACAGTCATTAGTTGTTAAAAGGAAAGTTAATGAAAGAATGGAAATTTCTGATTTTGAAAAACCACCAAGTAATTATTTATTTCCTCTTTTACTTCAAAGGCTGAAATGGATTCTCATTATTGAACAGGAGGAGAGAGCATGATGGGTTTAACTGATGATGAGATGGGTTTTATTTCATTGCATTTTAACATCAGCATTTTCAATGTATGATATAGCAACTACATACTGGGTGAACTTTCATGCTTATCTTCCTTAACATTGTTCTCAGCGAGAACATATCTCGTTCCTCACAGTAATATGATCACAAGGACATTTGTTTAGGCTAATTTTGACACGATGGATTTGAAATGCTCCTAAGTTATAAGTATCTTAAAAGCTGGAATTGTTCATCTCTTAAGAACTATGTAGCATTTAGCAAACCGTGAATCTTTAAAATTATTATAAAACATTATCTTCTGGGTATTAACTCAAAAATGTACATCCTACTTGAGACCTAAATATCTAAAATACCAATTATAAAGTGTATATTCTCTCACTCACTTTTAAAATGCCTCCTTAAGTGAGCTAAGTGTCAGGGACCACCAAACTTCTTTCTCGATTAAGCATAGGTTTCATCTCATTCCTGTACTGGGAAAGAATTTGAGGGACACTGGTGATTTTAGTGGATTTGAGTGCCAAGCAAAACACGTAATTATGGCTTGTATGTCACACAGTTGGTTATACCTTCCGAACATTATCACCTTCCAAAGTTAAAATCTAATATTCCCGTCATACAAATCTGCAGGAAATGATGGATCGTAATAGTAACTAATGATTATCCTCCCCACCTGCAGCATCCTTAACGCTTTTATACAAATTATTATTCCTCTACACAACAACACCATTAAGTCGATACTATCAGAAAGCCCATTTTACAAGTAAGAAAACTGAGACAGAAAGTATGTGGCAGCCACACTGTAATTAAGCTGTTTTAAAAGCAGGATTCTGACCCAGGCAGCCTGCCTGTAGAGCACCCACTCATATATATTAGACCAGACTACCTCCCGTATTACTTTATTTAAGAACAATGAATCTGGAAGCTTGGCCCTGCTTTCTTTCTTTCTCTTGATTTTTCCCTTAGAAGTTGGGGACGGGAGTTGTTTTGTCCTAAAGAGAAGCGGAAAGCGAGCCTGCTTTTATTCTGAACATCTTTTTCCAAAGCCATTTACCTTTATCTGGGACCAGAGAAGAAACTGATTCAGAAGACAGAGCACTAATGAGCTTCGTTCTTTGTCTCCCTCCTTGTGTTTCCACTCTGCAGTTAATAGCCAAGATACCAACCATCACAGCCGTGTGCAACTTGCATGGGGAGAAGCTGCAGGTATTTAAGCAATCTCATCCAGACATAGTGAACACACTGTTTCCTCCGTTATACAAGGAGCTCTTTAATCCTGACTGTGCCACCGTGTGCAAATGAAGGGGACCAGAGAACTGTCTCATAGTCATGAAATGCGTCACCATTAAGACAAAAGCAATGTGTTCATGAAGACTTAAGAAAAATGTCACTACTGCAACATTAGGAATGTCCTGCACTTAATAGAATTATTTTTCACCGCTACAGTTTGAAGAATGTAAATATGCACCTGAGTGGGGCTCTTTTGTTTGTTTGTTTTTGAAATGACCATAAATATACAAATATAGGACACTGGGTGTTATCTTTTTTTAATTTTATTCAGGTATGTTTTGAAGACAACTGTTTATAGAATTTTATTGTAGATATATACCAGAACAGAGCGGTACTTTACATGATTACTTTTCCTGTTGATTGTTGAAATATAATTTAAGAAGATTCTACTTAATAGGCTTACCTATTTCTATGTTTTTAGATAGTTGATGCATGTGTAAATTTGTAGCTGTCTTGGAAAGTACTGTGCACGTATGTAATAAGTATATAATATATAAGAATATTATATATGACTATTACTTATACATGCACATGCACTGTGGCTTAAAATACCGCACCTACTAGCAACGGAGGTACAGTCAGGCTCTCTTGTATTATTTACTTTCTGTGTTATATGTTACTTTTATGTTAGACAATCAGGGTTTCATTTTTCCAGCCAGAGTTTCCATCTGTAGTCAATGGCAAGATGGTACCAATTCAGGAATAAGTATACAGAGGAGTCAATGTAATGAGTGGTCCCTATAAAAATGCTGTTTCTATCGATCATATCAAAGCCTTGTCAGAATGGTACATATGGCGGGGGGGCAGTATTTGGAGCCATTTTCCTGTTTTAAGAATTGGGCTGCAGATAATATTGTAAGAGCCAGGACTTTTTTTTTTTTTTTTTTTTGACCAAACAATTATATATTTTCTGTTTTTCACCAAAACACATTAAACACTTTTTCTCTTTGGATTTGGATTTCCAATTGTGAAAAAAACTTGACTTTGGTGCTTATTGTTGTCAACCAAAAAAATACAGTCCTGTGGATTATGACCACCGGCATTTTTTTCTAGTACAATTAGAGTGAAAACGTCAATCAGAATCCAGGGTCCCAGTGCCATTTTATGTAAACATTTTCTCTCTAACCATGTTTTGGCAAATAAGAGGCAGAAATAGAACATGCAAAATAAAGAAATAATTTTTATATTCATTTTCATTGTACATTTGTTAGAAAAAGTGTCAATAAAGGTGGGAGAGGCAGGACTTTCTGTGTCCTTCTAGTCTGGGGCCAGTAGTTGTTTTCAATTCCAAAACACTGTATTATAAAAATATAGCAAAAAATTGACAGATTGGAAAATAGTACATGTTTATTCTATGGAACTAATACACCCTATGCCAAAACTATTGCCTATGTGGTTTGAAATTACATCTTCCATTCACTGTAAGATTGGTTTTAGCAACTTGTAAAAGTACGGAGTGCATTGGTGACATCAGAATCAGAAAATGTAGACTTTTTAATCCAAGTTCTCCCTTCTCCACCAGCTCTCTGGTGAATTTAAGCATCAGAAAAGCATAAATTCCAAGGCATGTGCTCTGCCTGTTTCCTGGAGGCCTATGCCTGTGGTATTAGCTGATCCAAAGGAAGATGATTACAAAGGAAGTTAGGGGAGACATCTGTGTACAAGACAATAAATTATGTTCCTGTGTATGTGTAGCCCAGCCCCCAACTCATAAAGACCTGCTATGTTCTCCTTGTCAAACACCACACACACACACACACACACCTGCTTTGTAAATTTCCATCAATGGAAACTTTGATTTTTTTCATATCCTAAGCTCTCCTGAAGTTCATGGGTTGAGAGTCATCTCCAAGATGCCTCAGAACTCCTGATTGATGATCAAATCAGTAGTGTTAGTCTTTTCCTTTTAGAAAACGGAGCCTTTTCTCACCTCATGATTGATGAATTCCAAACCATTGGGGAAAAACAAAGAGGCTTTAAAATAATGAATCTCTTTCTCAACTACTGTTATATTCAATTAATTTAACTACATTGAACCAAATTACCTTTGGTTCTAAGAAGACAGCTGTAGACTGCTTATTATGCTGCTACAGGGACTCAATTCTTTTTGGTGTAAATGTCACTCCTGCTAGCTCTTTGTATAAAGAATTAATTCCAAGAGTCATATTTCCTTCTAATGGAAAGATTACTTTACTGATTGCCAGGAAAACAGGGTAATGGAAGGCACTCAATTAAACCAAGCTGTTTCCAAATGCAATGTATGTTTTATGATTGGCTTGTGATAGGCGATGCTTAATGTGTCTACTTGGTGTTTCCCTTTGAGCTTTGAACTTATGTCCAACTTTGTTTTCATTATTCTGTTGGCCTAGTGTTTCCCATTGCCAGCCTGTAACTCCTGCCCAGTTGCAAAGGGAATCATTTGTGGCCTCTGGTTTACCTTGGAGGATTTAAATTGGCTCAATTGATGAAGGAGCAGAGAATTTTTTTTCCTCCCTTGTCCCATGGGTGGTGTAGGAAAAATATTGTTCCCCACACTTGCCTCAGGAGGTACTGGCTTTGAATTTGTGTCATTTCCACTAGTGGAAGCATTTCACTGGGACAGCATCAACCTTTTGAAGCTAGGGGACAGGAAATAGAGCTAGCAACTGAACCAGAACAACACAATGGAAACCAGGATGTTGCTCAGCCACTGCAGTTGAGAAAGAAGTTTCCAGATTTGGCTACAGTTGCCAAATATTCCCCCAAAAAAGATTCAAGTCAGGTTTTTAAAGGTAACAAAGCCTTAAAAAAAAAACTGTCCTTTGAACATTCCCTCTGACATGTGAAAGTGTTTTGAAATTTTGATAAGAACAACTTTCTTTCTAGCAATGCAAGCCCAGCACTTAATTCCTTCCCTCCCTCAAGAACTAACAAATGTTCACAACACATTCATGGAAAGGTGTGCACTGTAAGAAGGAACCATATTCTGTGCGTCTCGCTTCATGCTTTGTAAATGACAATCGCTGCTTAATGCAGATGTTGCACTGTATCTGCTCAGGGATGTTTCATTAAAAAAAAAAAAGATACATCAAGAAGGAGGAAAAAACAGGAAAATGACAACAAAATGTAAATGGCATGAATTAAAGATACCAATGAGAGAACCTTTCTGACAAGGCTTTCAGAACAGTGTGTAAATTCACATTGCAAACTGAATCTACCTGCCTAAAAGTTATACACGCATAAGAACAACTTAGTTTCATTTTCTAAAATCTGCTAAGAGCCAAATAATCTAGCTGCCCCATTTATAGGAGTAGGCATATTTAACTCCCAGCAAATCCCAGTTTCCTGTATAAGTCCTGAACAAGGAAAATACAGAAATCTATCTGGAATCAATGAAATTGACAAGGAAGTGAAGCCGTGTGAATTCACACAGGAACGTACCTGTGGTCTGTAAAAAGAAGGGCAAAGTTTGGAGGGAAAATAGGAGGATAAAGGGATTCCAAATCTAGTCTGACTTCCCATATCTATATCCCTGCTTTCTATGAGCTGGGTCATCTTGTATCCCTTTTTCTGTGGTTCTTTTATCCCTAAACTAAAAACAGAGGTTACAAATGTAGTTTGTAAAAAAACATCCTTTCTGGATTTCCCTTGTTTTAACATCGTCTTTGGAGCTTTGGGTTAAAGAACTTGTGAGTAAACAGAAAATATAATGGCCGCTTGAATAATTAGATTTCCTTGGCAGAATCTAAGAGACCCTGAATTATAACAAAGTCTGGATTTTAACAAGAGATGCCAGGTAGAGAACAGATCATTTCCATCCTGATTGGCTTTTTCAACACATAACTTTCTAGCAGTTAAGCCAAACTGGAGAAAACTATGAAGATGGAGAGCCAGCTCTTACTCTGTACAATGCTATTTGTACCAGGCTTGAATGCAAAAACCATTCTTGTGTCCCAAGGACAACCTAAAACTTGCCAGTGTGTTTTCAAAAACACCAGTTACATGCAAATGTCAGCGTCATTCTATTGTCTTTGTTTCTGTTTATTATAGAAGCAAGGGAAATTTCTACTGCATTTGGAAATTAGAAGAAATAGTTTCTGCCTCTTTTCTTTTTTCCTCTGTAAACTTTTGTTTCCAATGAAGTTACTACAATGGGTAGTAAATCAGGCAAGGATGCCTGTGCCCCAACAGAAGCACCATTCGTAGGACAGCAACACTTTAAAGTGTTCATCTGTAGCGAGCTTTTGTAAAGGAGAAGGAAAAGCCCACCATCTGCTCTAGGTAAGGTGCTATTTGATGTTCTATTTGCAAATGCTGGTCGCAGTGGTTTTTTGCAAATGCTGGTCCTACATCAGGTAGGAGTCCACAGGGTCTTTTAGGAATGAGTTCACAGCCTTTTGGGGGGGGGCAGGGAGCCTCAGGACCAGAGATTATGTTCATTTAAAGCTTAGTGTAAAATTTTTAAAAAGTAAAAGGGCCAGGGAGTAGGTACAGCTGAGTGAGGCAGCGTGGTGGAAGCTGGCAAGGAAACGCCCCACCTAAAATGGGACGCCCCGCTACTTGGCTGAAGCTGCATTGCTTGAGCTTCTGAATTTTATAAAATCTCTCCAGCTGTAAATGGTGGCAGGTGATTCAGAGCTTCTCGCAGACCAGACTCAACTCTGAACAGAGGGGCCCTCCTGGACACCCTGCTCCTGACCTCTGGCTTAAATCAAAAATCCCACTTAGGATCCTGTTCAGCTGAAGCAAGTCTAGCCAGACTCAACCAAGAATGGCATTACTGGAATTATACTAAGGTGGAGGGGAGGAAAGAGGGATCTTGCCCTTCTGATTCTCACTGTGGTTTCCATAGTTAATGATCACTACTCACGGATATATACAGTAAGGGGTCAGTTGAACAGCATAGCAGTGTAAAAACGAAGACAATTCCATTTAGTGATGGCTTATACGAGGTACTTTTGTCTTGCCTGAACTCCCATCATCAGAGAGCCAGGAGGCTAGATTTCTTGCCACTTTTCTCTGAAAGTCAGGTGCACAACTGACATGTTTTTGAGTCTCGACATGTGTCTTTAAATATGTGGCTTCAACACCTGTGACAAGTTCTTACTCTCCCTTAGTTGTACGTATCTGAAGAATTTATTCGGCAATCCCGATAGCGCAGTCCTCCCCTGTTCTCAAGTGCAGACCATGAATCCCTATGCAGCAGATGGGGCTTGTCCGTTTGTGCACTGTTTTGCTAAGCTGCTGAAATTTCTTCAAAGTGAATTGGCCGCAGTAATCTTTGCCTCCCACATGACCACAAGCGTGACCTCCAATGGGTCACAAAAAGCAGCTCCGTTTTGGTTCTCATGACCAAAAACAAAGCACTGGAATTTAATGTGCCCAGTTCAGGGAGATGCACAGTATCTGCACCCAACTGGGCAGCGTGATCCTTACATTCAACTACACGCCTCCGGCTGTGACATGGCGCATGTCCCCGTGCCTCGGTCCCATCGACACATAGACACAGGTGAGGTCCGAAAGCCACAAAGCCCACATCCAAACTTGGTACCGTCTGCTTCACACAAGAATGAAAACTACACCCACAGAAAACTGAGTATGTATTGTAGAAATGTAGAGGAAAAATAAAAATATTTTTTCAAATGTAATTACTTTTAATATATGCTTGTGGAAGGTCTAATACAATGTACACTGTCTCCGTAATTTTTGCTGTAAATAACAGGAGACAGTGAATACACGGATTTTTCTATGTCTCTGTTTAAGCATAAGACTTTGTAACAATTTTTTTAGAGGGGGAAAACAACGAAGAGCAAATATGTACTCGCTTCCTTTCTGAGTGTTCTGTTTTTCTCCGTTTTTTAATGGAAACTGGTTGTAACAGTTTAAGCACCCTGCAGGGTCATTGGTGTTAAGTGTACACTTTTTGTAATACAACTGAGAAAAGGACAAGGCTGTCAGCTCTGCTCCAAAGAATTCGTACTGAAGATTGGCTTAGGAACCACCAACTCTGTCTGAACTAAACAATGTGAAAAAGGAAAGTTTAAAAAAAAATGTTGTCTAAGTCATCTTTCCTCATAGCAAAAGGCTTTGTCCAAATCCTTTCTGCATGGAATAGCTTAAGGAAAACAAACTCCATTTTCTGATGAACAAAATATTTTTGTACATGTTTATTTCTTATTAATAACCTGAGGTCAGACCACTAATTCGCTGAAGCCATAACTGACCTTCACCAAATAAATGTTGTAAAGAACCTGGGGGAGGGAAGGGGAGAGACTGAAAGGGAGGAAAATCTAAGGTGTCGTGAGTATAGCAACACAGGCAAGAGCAGGTCCGATGAAACTGATGCTTTTCCTGCATCCCAAATAGGACTTTAAAAGGCTAGTATTTTATGATGATCGATTTATAAGAAAAAAAAGATATTTAGATTTAAAATAAGACTTTCCAATATTTTTGAAATCCCTGACAATGCTTCCTTGCTTTTAGGATTGAGAGAAATGATTTTCGTATACTTCCAACATTCAGATTTAATGTTCTTACCTTAGCTCCAGCCTACACCTGGGAAGTGCAGACTCTAAGTTCTCCAGAGTTCAAACCAGGGGCTGTCTGGGGCTTGGCAGTCGCTGCTGACCTCAGCTGTGCCTGGAGGGGCAGCCGGGAAGGGTACATTATGCATCTCATTAGCATGCACACTGTCGGCAATGCTCAAAAGCTGCATTGCCACAAGTATGTAAAGTAAGAGTATTCACTCTGAAAAGCATAGTAATTATAATTTTTTAAAGAATAATGTCTCCTGTAGTCAACCATTGATTTTTCTGGAGCTTAATTACATTATTACCATGTATTCTTATCAGCCTATAGAGGCAAATGGTAAACTACAAATAAATCCAGTGACATATATAGTTTTAAATTCTACAATCTTCTGGTCTCTCTCTCCTTGTTTAATATCTAAACCCTAATTTCTGTATATTTGAGTAAAACTGCAGCCTGAGTCATTTAGGAAGTAAGCATTGAGGTGTTGTTTTTTTTAATTATAAATATACTAGATTAAAACAGCACACCCTAACAATGAAAAAAGAGTTTTATATTACTTTAGAATGTAATAGGTTTTGTCCTTATTTTATGTCTTGTAAATTCTTAGTTGAATACTGTTAGCATTCCCTGATGATGCACACATGATTTCTGAATGTTTTCTGTAAATGACAATCAATGTTTATGAAGTTCCCTTTAATGCTGAACAAAATTAAAAGAAAAAGAAAAAAGCCTTGCCTGCTGGTCTTCTTAACCTCCGGGGAAAAAGGAGAGGGTGAAAAGGACGAATAGGTCCGCCTTTGAAAACATGGTTTCTGGGATTCTCACCTACACAGTTGTCCTCTGTCCAGTACCTTATGGGTAAATTTTTTTTTTCCTGGAAAATCCAGGGTCCTCCAGGACCTGGCCTGAGTCGGAATGGATCACTGAGAAAAGGCCCAGTTTTCCTTCCAGCCAAATATCTGACCAAGTTGCAATCAAAACCAGAGCAACCTCTCTGAAAGATACCAGCTGTCCTTTTCTCAGTACTTTAAGGAACAGCCCTAAGCAACCACCCAGAAATGCTTAGTGACAGTCAGCTGCAACCTGTCTGAAATGAACGTGACAATAATCCCTACACTGAGGACAGTGTTTGGGTAATGATGATTATGTCTCTGGAGCTGACTTTTTTTTTTTTTTTTTTATAAACAAACACCACTAAAATCAGTGCCCACCAACCAATGGATGCTCTGAATCTTATTTGGAGCCACACCAGTAGATACCAACTGAGGATAACCAGAGCCTTCCAGTGATGTTGATAAAAGCAATTCTGAAAGACGCAGTAGGGTCCCTAGGGCCAAAATACTCCAAGAAAAGTAGTTTAAAGAAAAATTTCACAGATTTTTAAAGTGAAAGCGTTGACTTAACAGGATAAGCCTGAGAAACCTTCTATAAAGTTCCTCCAGCTTCTCTCAGGACCCGTGAACACAGTGCAGAACATCCAAGCAGCATCTCTACCCAAGGCATCTGGACCCCATGTGGCCCTAGTCAGAGTACACAGACACGGTGTTTCTGTGACAGCACCGTCATGACACTTGGTTTCTAACCAGGTCCACCGTGTCTAATCGGAGAGACCAAACATATTATCACGAGCTGTCCCCAGCTCCTGTCAACTGTCACCCACCACTGATCCCAGAATTCTTCACTAGAAAGTCATTTAAAGTTTTTTCAGAGACCCAGATCAAGGCAGTAATGAAATACAAGATGAAACTTACCAGTTTTAAATTCAGGTTGGATCACAGAATGACAATTATTAACCTCTGTCTGACAGCGTCACCAAAAATTATGAATTAACCCCTTTCAGTGTTTGATTCTTTGTTTTACACATGCAACCTTTAAAGAAACAAGAACTGGCAGTGTTCCCATATTCACACCGGCTGGTGTGCATGAGGCAGGTCAGGCTGGTATCGAAGGGGATCGCTGGCATTTGGGCCCATCCTCCAGGTGACACCACCCCCTTGACACAATCAGAGAAGAGACAGAGGTGAAGTGAACCCCCTAATGCCATCTTAGCAGAGCATGTCTCAGATTACAAAACCCCTCTGTTAGAAAAGTGTTTTTTGGGGCTGGAAATGCAACTCAGTGGTATAGCACTTGCCTAGCAGGTACTTGGTGCTGAATTCAATCCCCAGCATCAAAAAAAAAAGGTTTTTTTCTCCTTGTTTTCTGAACTTCAACTTGCTAAGCTTAACTGGGTAAATAAATATTATTCTAAGAGACTAAAATTCATGACAGCAATGTCTCACAGACCTTTAAATCACATTAAGTTCATGGCATAACATAAGCATCCCGTGAATGTGCCAATCAAATGTGCTGGGGTCCTCCATTCTCTTTTCCAGTTTTAGCTGCCCACCTGTGCGCTGTGTCTCACTGGTTTTGCCCCTGGGTGAATCCTTCTCTGGCAAGGAATCAGGCATAAACCTGCTTTCATCAGAAACAACAAGAAAGAAAATGGCAGCCCACTGGCAATAGGCATGGAAAGAATTCTCTTTCCCTTCCTTTTTCCAGAGGTTTAACCAAAAGCAGTAAGAGAAGGAGCTTGATTGGGTAGAATGTGAGCTACTAAACATATCTTCTCAGATTTTCACAGAAGACACAACTGGTCAGGAAATAAAAACAGAGAGATCAGAGAGCCAAATTTATAAAAGCAAACTTGACATAAAAGTCTAGTCTAGCGGGTTTGATCAAATCACAAAATATCAGTCAAAAAGTATCTGGATGATGGATGATTTCTTTTTTTTTTTTTTTTTTTTCTTTTAAGAGTAGGGGCCATTGATATAGCTCAGGGGCATAAGCGCCTACCTGGCAAGCACAAGGTCCTGAGTTCAGTTCCTGGTACCCACATAAAAAGAAAAAAGAAAAAAAAAAAAGAGTAAAAAGAATTTATTGAGAGAAAGAAAGTTTCTGTTTAAGAAGCACAGAAGAGGGCCTGGAATGTGGGTTGCCCCTCAGCTTTTTTTTTTTTTTTTTAAAGAGAGAATAAAAATAACAATAAAACTGTTTCAAAACAGGTTAATTTCCTGAATTATATCATTGCACAAGTAAGAAATTTTAGAGAAGGACCTATTTTTTAAAAGACAGAAACCAGTGATGGTCATGTGTTTCTGTTGCAGCCATTAAAACAGTAGGCCGAATATCCTTTTAAATGTCGTCTTAGTAACTACACGCTTTGTATGTGGCTAAAAGGTGAGGAGAGCAAGAAAGAACTTGCTGGATCACACAGCCCATTCACGTGGCTTGGTCTCTCACATTTCACCAGTCGGAATTAACCTCATGGTACTACGTAACAGTAAAGGGGATCAGAATGTAGTCTAGCCTATGCTTGCAAGGAAAAGAGTACAGAGAATGGGGACCTCTCAACATTAACATCCCTGACCCAAAGATGAAGGAAATTCAGAAACATCTCTAACCTCATTCCCATCAGATATTTCAATAAACATCTATTTAATCTACTTATAGATTGACACAAAGAAGTACTGATCCACCATTTCACGCCGGGCACCGTTTACCGGGAATTCAATGGTGAGAGATGACAGATGTAGATCCTGCTCTTATATAGTCTGTGTTCTAGGTCCACAAAATATAGGTATGCAAGAGGACAAAGGTGTCATATAAACAATCGTGAAGGATAAACGTTGTTATGACTTTTTGAAAACTCATAGGATGTCGCTACAGATTGTCGCTTATTCTCTATTTTACATGACCAAAGCCATCTTGATCGTAACTTCCTTTTTGCCTGCCAGGTAACCCACCGTCCCCAACCTATAAAGCCAACAGTCTTTAAGACAGTCAGTCAAGTGGGTTGTACAGGCCCCGATCCCAGGGCTGTTTCTCACCTGACACTTCATATATTTATTTTTTTTAGATAGGCAAAGTACCTTCCCATTAGCCCCTGTCCACTTTTGTGTAGCTTAGTGTATAAACATCTTCTGCCTTCATTCAGGTGCAGAAATCTTCCTGTCTCGCTGCCAGCCGCTGCAGGATTCTTCCCGTCGGTCCCCGGTAGATGGCAGGTAAAGCAGTGCTGGATCCGTCCGCCTCTTTCTCCTGCCTCTCGGCCCTTTCCATCTTCGGTGGCCTGTTCTTCTATACAGAGACTGAGTTTTCCCAAAAAACCTACTACCCTTGAGCTCATTATCACCCATCATAACTTATTTGTCTTTTCTTAAACGTTAATTGCTTAATTAATTTCTTAATATCAAGACAAAATCTTCCTTCTCATGTATTTCACCCCCAGCCATAGTTAGTTCTGCCCATGAGACTGCAGAGCAAGTACAGCTGCACGTCCAGGCCTCTCTTTGCCATTTCAATGTCTTCAATAAAGGGACTGAAAGAGCCTCGCTCCCGCTCTGCTTTTTCACACGCTAACCATGCTCAGTTATGCCAAATATTTCTCACATTCCATCTTCTCATAAATCTGTTCATCTGGGGCGGGTGAGATGGCTCAGCGGTGTAAGCGCCTGCCTGACAAGCATGAGGGCCTGAGTTCGACTCCCGGAACCCACATACAAAAAAGGGCCGGTGATATTGCTCAGCAGCACAGGCGCCTGCTGGTGCGCGAGGTCCTGAGGTCGACCCCCCCGTACCCACACACACAAAAAAAAATAAAAATAAAAATAAAAATAAATCTGTTCATCTGAAAATCATCAGAACAACCAGAACTCAGGTAGTGTCATGGGACCACTCAGCGACCCCATCTGTCAGTGATGTCAGCCGTGTGCATTTACACACGGTTTTCACTTTTATGTTTTAAAATACAGGTTTTGCTATTATTTAGGTATGGAGATCAGGAGATAAATATCACTGAAAAGATAGTTTGGGATGCACAGTTCCCAAGAGGAAGGGGCCCATCACACTACACAGGACCGACAGGAGAACACCAGGGTGAGTCACAAGGGAGAGGGAGGGAGGGGAAATACGCACAGAGCCTTTATAGTGGTCTCCATGGCGCAGAACGAGTGATGCAGTGTAAGCAGGCTTGAAATTGGCCAGTTGGTGTCATTTCAGTCAGCTCTGGTTGCAAGGGCTGTCCCTATGTGTCTAGTGCCTGGCCCTTAAGCCACCAGGCCAAGAGGATAGAGACACAACATGTAAGGGCCCAGTAAAGGAGGTAGTTAGGGTCTGGGCTCTGGGGTGGTTGATTTATATGCTAAAGGTGGACTCAATGCAGAAGCATTCCTTAATCCTAGGAATTGGCTGACCCTCACAGAGGGCATTTTTTACAAAATCAGCAAGGCCCCAGATGTCAAAGCTTCGGGGTAAAAAGACACACTTCATACAAACTGATTCATGCATATGCCTGTAGTGAGAAAACACCTGGTCCCAAAACTTCAGTATGAATACAGAAAAATTTGTCCATCATGAAACGAAAATTTTTGATATACTCTTCTGTAATTTTCTCTGTTTTCTCTTTTCTGAGTTGCAGCTGGTGCCTAAGGCATTTTGTAACTCCCAACCTCAGGGATTTCTACAAGGTGGAAAGCCAGGTTCTAGGCTCCTATGCTGTCTGCCCCAGCGAAGATTACTCTGTCTCATACAGGGCGCCTAAGAAGAGAATTTTCTATCTTCGTGGTTTAGATCATGGAGAAATAGGTACTGATTATTACAATTCTAGAACACAGGTACCTAATCCCAATTTCTAGGCATCACAGAGGTGTCCCACCCCCACTTGTAACTCATTCAGCTCCTGTTCATTGAGCACCTACTGTGGTCACGGTGTGGTCATCACTCAGGATGCTGGGGCTCCATGCTTGGGCTGCTGTTAAAAAGCATCACAAATTAGGTGGCTTAAACAACAGAAATATGTTGCCTCGTATCTCTGGAAGATAGAGTCCAGATCAAGGTGTTGGCAGGGTTTGCTCCTCCTAAGAGCCGTGAAGAATTTGTCCCACAGTCTCTGCCTTCATCTTCATATGGTGCTCTTCCTCTGTGTGTATCTGTGTCCAGATTTCCCCTTGTAAGGACACTGGTCATATTGAATTAAAACCCACTCTAATGATCTCATTTTAATTTATCACTGTGCAGACACTGTCTTAGTTGCTTTTCTTGTAGTTGGGACAAAATACCCACCACCCACAAGTTAAAGGAGGAAAGATTTATTTTCTCCCACAGTTTGTAGAGATTTCAGTCCATACTTGGCTGGCTCCAAGGCAGGGCGGCATGGCAGAGAGGCATCACAGAGGAGAAACAGTCTATAGCAGGGAAAGTAGGAGGCAGGAAGCAGAATCTGCAAGCCTCCCTTTCCCTTTTATTCCATTCAGGCTGCAAGCCTTTTGGGTGTTGCCACCCACACCCAGAGTGGGCCTTCCCATTATCCATGCCCAGAACTATGCTAAACTAATTTAGTTATCACACACCCTTAACCCGAGTATCACACACCCATGATCCAGCCACCTTTCAAAAGCCCCACCTATGAGTACAAGAGGCTTTAGAGAGACATTTAGATACAAGCCATAACAGATACTAACTCCAAATAAGGCGGCATTCTGAGGTAACAATAGGTAATACTCCATATATCTTTTTACACACAGACTAGATTCCATGCCTCACATAGTGTACATTTCAGTGATATTTTATAACTTCCTACTAGTTAATGAGATGATATTCCAAATAGATTTTGAGAAAATAAGGGTATTCTTTGAAAATCACCCTAATCAATCCACAAATCCCTTAGCTTGTTCTTACTGAAAAGGACAGAAACCAAAGCAGCATCAGGAAATAACATGGAAATCTTCCGTCATCTGAAGATAGTTCTAAAGGTGGCTGAGAGGAGTGTTTGCATTAAGCGGGAATTCTGAAACTCAAACACGGCTAGCCAATCCCAAACATTCCCTCACCCTTCCATGTACTTTTCCCAGGAACTAAATATACTGCTATGTATTGCAACATGAACCAAAAAAATTTACACCACCTTCTCATGGCCAAGTGAAAATATTTAACCAGGAGAATGACAAAGGGAATTAATAATCCTCTTACAGATCCAAGTGGCAGCAGAAGAAAATTAGCAAATGGCAGGGAACTTTACCAAATCTATGATCCATATTGAGCTACCACGTGGTATGATCTAGACTTTGTTTGCAATTTCTGTACTTTCTATCTACACCACGCATTATAAGCCTAAAGTCTTGATTCCCCAAATATGGCATTTGGTTTCTTCCCCTTTGGAAAAGTAAAATATAACATCATTTTAAGGTGGGATGGGGAAGACTCTGGCTAGGGTATGTGGATAGGGAAAGTCAAGTCAGGAAATACTTTCCCAAAGTAAATGGTAACTCTCAGGCCCTTCAGCTGCTGGAAACTTCCTCTTTACAAACCAAACATCCACATCACTGTGCAGGAAATTCTTGTTCATTATGCCTCAAAATAGCCTGACTCATACTACACAAGCTAAAGGCATAATACACATAGAAATTTGATTATTTTGTCTTATGTTTAAAGACACTGAGCCCTTAACTGTTTCTAGTCTTGAGAGTAAAAGTCATTAAGATGTTTACTACTAAAATGATCCCTTAACACTATTAAGATGATCTCTTAATTCTACATCATCTAAACAATGTAGAAAAATCTTTACCTTGCTGTATTTTTATCAAAACCAATTATTTTAGGTTAATAGAGGGAGGGAGGGTCTAATTTTTCTTCTTCTTTTTTTTTTTCTTTTTTGTGGGTACCAGGGGTCGACCTCAGGACCTCATGCACCAGCAGGTACCCGTGCTGCTGAGCGATATCACGGGCCCTTTTTTCGTATGTGGGTACCGGGAGTCGAACTCAGGACCTTGAGCTTGCCAGGCAGGTGCTTATGCCACTGAGCTATCTCACAGGCCCTAATTTTTCTTCTTCTAAATGCTTCTTTTTAATTTACCATTCCTCTCTGAAATTAGGATTTAAATTTCTACAATGAGAAGATACTATGTAATCTGGATCCAACAACTGCTAAATTACTCAAAAAAAGCTAACCTTAGAATTAACTAACCTTAGAAGAAAAATTATAAGATGACTCAAAATGTATAAAAAAGTTATTCACTGAAATAATAGCAGAAATTTTTCCAAATCTAGGGAAAAAGTTCAATGTTAAGATATAAGAGAACTATAGAACATCAAATAGCCATGACCAGAAAAGGACCTCTCCACAAAATAATTGTCAACCCAGATATTATATTCTGCAAAATTAGCCTTCAAAATTGTTGAAGAAGACTTTCCATGACAAAGAAATTCTAAAGAAGTACATGGCCGTTAAACCAGCATTGCAGAAAATACTTAAGGAAATCCCAGATAGAAGAAAGGGCACCAGCACCAGAGAGCCCAAAGGAAAGTGTACATCTAGCTGAGAGAGTAGTTAAATAAAAACTAAAAATCAGCACTACAAAATAATGCAATAATACGATTCAATAAACATCTAAAAATAATAACTCTGAATGTCTCAATTCCCAATCAAAAGACACAGACTGGCAGATTGGATGAAAAATGCAATCATATGTTCTCTACAGGAAAAACACTTCATGCAAAAGGAAGTACACAGACTGAAAGTGAAAAGATGGAAAAATGCAATATCAGTTGATGATATTCCATTCAACTGAAGCCCCAAAACAAGCCAGAATATCTACCTCATTTTCAGATACAGCAGACTTCAAGACAAAACTAATTAGAAGAGATAAAGTTGGCCACTACATACTGGTAAAGAGAACAGTTCAACAGGAAAAGATAACAACTGTAAATACCTATGCACCAAATGTCAGTGCATCCAACTTTATGAAACAAAAACTACTTGACTTAAAAGGACAAATAGACACTAATACAGTCATAGTGGGGGACTTCAATATCCTACTTCTACAATTAGGTCTCAACCAGACAATATATTGACAAGGAAACATCAGAGTTAAACCACACCATTGAATAAATGGACTTAATGGATATCTCCAGAGTGTTTCATCCAACAACAACAGAGTACACATTTTTCTCAATAGCTAAATTGAATGTTTTCTGAAATCGACCATATCTTTGGGCCATAAAGCATACTTAAGTAAATAGAAAAGAATTGAAATAATCCCTTGCATACTATTGGATCATACTAGAATGAAGTTAGAAATCTACAGAAAAGAAGCCACAGAAACTATGCAAACACATGGGGATTAATTAATACATTTATTGAGTAATCACTGAATCACAGAAGAAATCAGGGAAGAAATAAAGAAATTTCCTAGAATCAAATGACAATGGCAGTGCAACATATCAAAACCAAGGGGACTGAATGAAAGCAGCTCTAAAAGGGGCTGTACGCATAAAAGAATAATTGCAAATAAATAACCTAATGATGTATCTCTAAGTCCTAGAAAATCAAGAGCAACCAAATCTAAAACTAACGGAAAAATTCTAAAGATCAGAGCAGAAATTAATGAAATTGAGACTAAAACCTGCTAAGGATCAATGAGTCACATTTGGTTCTTTGAAAGGATGGGAAGGGGATGGAAAAGATGGGAGGGGGAGGGGAAGTAAAAAGGATCAAGATGTGATATGTGTGTGTACCAATTCCCCTGCAATAAATGTACTATATATCATAAACATATACTAATAAAAAATGAGGGGAAAAAGGATTTAAATTTCTTTTTTTTTTTTTGTGGGTACCGGGGGGTCGACCTCAGGACCTCGCGCGCCAGCAGGCGCCCGTGCCGCTGAGCGATATCACCGGCCCCTTTTTCGTATGTGGGTTCCGGGAGTCGAACTCAGGCCCTCGCGCTTGCCGGGCAGGCGCTTAAGCCGCTGAGCCATCTCACCGGCCCTAGGATTTAAATTTCTAAAGGAAGTTTTATCTGAGCTTGTGGAGACCTCACCTCTCAGAAGTTTAAATGGCATGATTCTGAGGGGAAATAGTCATCTATTTCTTAGCAGAATTTAAATATCTCACCCAGACAGTTTCAAAATTAAAGTCAGATTGTTCCTTCTAATTCATATTCCAGAAAGAAGTTCCAGATGTTATCTAGGAGTTCCATTCAACCCAACATCCAGCTTTTCCTTCGCTCACAATTCCCTTCTTTCTCAGTGAGAACAAATGCCTAACCAACTGCCCTCACTGGATTGCCCAGTAAAACACTCTTTAAAAATAGATTCTTTTGGGGGCCGGGGTTGTAGCTCAGTGGCACAGTGCCTACCTGGCAAGCACAAGGTCCTGAATTCAATTCCTGGTACCAAAAACAACAACAACAAAAAATAGATTCTTCAAAGAAATAGCTGGATAGTTGCTCAAAACAACCCATAAATTTTTTCCACTCTAGTTTTCCACATAGATTATATCATCTATTTTTCTGCTTGTGCCCTAAAATCAAGAATAACAGTTTTCTTTTTTTTTTTTTTTTTTTTCTTCTTCTTCTTTATGTGGGCACTGGGAACCAAACTCAGGACCTCGCGCTTGCCAGGCAGGCACTTATGCCGCTGAGCCAGATCACTGGCCCCAAGGATAATAGTTCTCTAAAGGCACGGCATTGTGATTAAGTGTAAAAGAAGTACATCACAGTGCCTGCCATTTGGCAAGAAGAATCTGAGAGGTAAAGCAGAAAGGAAATCTGAGCTCAAGCCTCACAGCACAGAATCATGTCTATTTCCCTCCTCCATTCAATAAACACTACTGTGTGCTAAGCATTACACCAGGTTCCCAGGACAACTGATGGTCAGCATGGTTTCTATCCTCGAGGTTTTCAAAATGTAGCAAGGGAGGCAGGCCAGCAAATATAACGACACTTTGAAAGACATATTTGAAGAGAAGACTCTGGAAACTAAAGGAAAGAGTGATTAAATCTATTTGGAATAGCTATAGGATAGAATGAGGAAATAAAGAGTGTTGTTTAAACTGAGCCCTGACGGACGACAAGATGTTTATCAGAATAGCTAGTGGAAGAAAGAGACAGACAGACAGACAGACACAGAGAGAGACAGAGACCAACAGAGAGAGAGAGAGAGAGACACAGACAGAGAGAGAGAAAGAATATAGCACAAGTTGCATTCCAGATTTTGACTCTGATATGTTTAGTTTGGTCCTCAATTAGGAAATTTCATACGAAATCAAAATTTGGAATTCTTTTGTAAGAAACCAAACCAAAGAAGCAGGTCTAGCAACACTGTCCCCACACTGACACGGACTAGTGCCCAGTCAACTAGACAGGACACTTTTTCTCTAGTTTTCCTCTCTCCTCGTTTCCTACCTGCCTGGCTCGATCAGCAGTTGAGAACACACGAGCACTGGTGGAAGAAGGTTAAAAGTAGGCTGGTGCAAATCTCTGGAGTCCCTGGCTGAGAGGTTATTTTTAGCTCAATATTTCTGTAACTATGTCCTCACAGAACTGGTCATCCACAAGCTGAATCAAAGAGGTGATTTGTTTTCCTTTATGATGATTTTTTATAATATTTAGACTGATTATCACTCATCTACATTGATGTGCTAGGAAAAACATGCTTTTTAGACTCCCAACTACCTATTCAAGAAGACAGTGTCTATTACACAGAAAACATTCAGTTCTGTTGAAACTGGATGGCTTTTGACTTACAGTTGTTGGCAGAGAACTCAGAGTTTCTTCAAGGAGAAAGAAGTACATGAAGAATCATGAAGGGGTCACCAAGAGAGGAAGCATGAGGTGGCGAAACTCGAGTACAGTGGGCCAGTGGGTGGATGGGTAACTCTCGAGGGCAGCGTGGCCTGGCAGACTTTACCAAGGATAGCTAATGCATGGTTTCAGGTTGTTCGCTGCTCACTGAAAGATACGCTGCCCACATGCAGCCCCAAATTATCCGTAAAGCCAATCTCAAAGCAGTTTATGTGATGCTCATGATTTAAATATTACCCAGAAACACACAGAAATCTTTCAATGAGGTTTATATTTCCACATGTATGGAATAGTGCATTTAAATTGAATCTCACAGGAGAAGAAAATCTTAGGTAAATATATTGATTATGCAAGAATTGAATTGCTAATGGTACAAATGTTTAAAACAAAATGTACTGTTATTTTACGATTAATATTCTATAATTTATTATTTTTCTGTAATACGCAACATGACTCCCAGGAACTCTAAACCCTGAGCGTATCTGATGACCATGAAACGATAAAAGGCTTCCTGAGCCTCTCTAGTTCTCCACTAGGAGAGTGGTTTGTGTAAATCAATCTTGGAGAAACCGGGGCGATTTTTCTCTAAGTCTTTGCTTTCCTGGTGAGCATGGACCCTGGAAAGTCTCTGCCAGTTTGCCTGATTGCACTTTGCTAATGAGTGCAACTCTACCTGCACTGGAATTGAATTCTGAAGTTTCACCAGCTGGTGAGACAGCTTTGGCCTATAATTCACCTCCTGCTTTCTGGTTCTTGTGGCTGATGGATGCAAACTCCCAAGCTTCCCATTCCATTCCAAACGAAGCCTGTGTAAACCTTGAGTCTCAAAGTAAATCATCAACTCATAATGCTGCCTTAATTGGGATGAGTTGTGTTCCTCGAATTTCCTAGTCTGGAGGCTCTTGCCAAGTCAACAACAGCCTGCCAGGTGTCTGGGGCTTGTGCAAGCATCTGTTCAGCTTCCTATTTGACCAAACCACGGCTGGCAGGATGCATTCTACAGATGCGCTGTCAGAGTCGGTAGAGAAAGAAAGACCTACAGCCTGCCTTTAAAAGGAAGCTGCATGCTGTAATTCATTTCCAATAAATAATTCCTACAATGGCCCTGGGTACGGAGTCGCATGTCCCTTTCTTAAAAGGCATAGATAATTGAAAAAGGAAATATGTGGTAAAGGTAGCCAAGTTAGGTATCACATTGAATTAACTCATATGATTGGGTATCTACTATAACAACAGTGATGAACCATTGCAGAGTTCTTTATATCTTAGGTCTTTCACATACATTCTTCACTCGAACATCACGACAGCCCGTTTAGAGATAAATAAGTATTCTTGAAGACCAATATTCGTAGGCAGCACACCCAAAATTCTGTTATGCACTACAATTTCCCACCTTAAAACAAAGCAAATTATGACTGGGAAATATAGGTAAGTCTTTCAGGTTTTAATGGGACTAGATTCAAGATTGTCTGTTTAGGGGCCGGTGAGATGGCTCAGCGGCTTAAGCGCCTGCCCGGCAAGCGCGAGGGCCCGAGTTCAACTCCCGGATCCCACATACGAAAAAGGGGCTGGTGATATCGCTCAGCGGCACTGGCGTCTGCTGGCGCGCGAGGTCCTGAGGTCGACCCCCCGGTACCCACAAAAAAAAAAAAAAAAAAAAAAAAAAAGATTGTCTATTTACAAAGTTACTAAAATAAATTTTACCACTAGAAATATGATTGCCACATTACGTTATTATTGTAGAAATGTTATCCCTGTATGGCCTGCATAAACTGTTAACAAAGAAAATAATTTTTAAAAGCTATAAAATAAATTTCCCACATAACTTGAGTTCACATAAGTGTTAAATATAAGAACAGATTACAGTTTTTAGAAGAGCTTACAGTTTTCATTAGTAGCTGCCAAAAGGACATTCTTAATTTTAAAAAAACAACTTTTATCTCTATGTAAATAGATGTAATATACTTGATAAAAATAATTAGATAATCAGAGTAAATAAAAAAAAAACAAAATCATCTTTATATTGTAAACATTATAACTGTATATCTAGAAAACACGAATGGCTATTTTTCAAATCTATTCAGATTAAAAAGATAATTTTATTAGATGGCTGCATGGAGAAGTATGCAAGAATCTACACTTTAAAAAGTCACGGAAGTAAGAAATGAAATTAAAAAGTAACTCATTCACTACAGTAATAAATACCAGAAAGCACTAATGAATTTAACAACAAAAGTACAGAACCTAAATGAACAAAATTAGAAAGTCTAAGAGAGAAAGAAAAGGCCTCAAAAACATAGAGTACCATACTATATTCCTGAAGGAAAAGGGAGAAAAGAAACAATAGACATGTAATGTGCTGAAAGCATAATAAAGTTACACAAAAGTAAGTTAATGCATATCAATAATTTATTATAGATATGTTAGTTTCCCTTTTAAAGGTAGAGTCACAAATCAGGTTTTAAAGCTTCTACATATGTTTTAAGAGGGAAAGTTAAGCAAGTTAACACAGGAAAGTTGAAAATAGAGAAAAATGCTCTCAAAATTCTATCAAAAAAGATTATATTTTGGGATATAGAAATAGTAATCAGACAAAAGAAAAATAAAACTAAAGGGTAGACTCTTTAGAATTAAAAAAGAATTATAAAACCCACCCAAAGGTTTCAATAGTCATTTACTTTTTTATGTATCTAACCATGCAGTTTTGAAGTACATAAAAAGCAAAATCTATTAGCATTCCAAGGAGAAATTGAAATACCACAAGGAACAAAAAGCTCATATTCTCAGATCCTAGGAGATCAAATGTTTTTTTTTTTCAAGAAAATTTAGGGAGATTTTAATAACATACCTAACAACTTTAATCTAATAGATAAGTATTTAATTTTGTTCCCAATAAATTTTAAAAGTCACATTATTTTCAAACACAAAGAACATTCATAAAAGTTGACTGTATTAGGTCACAAAGAAACTTTCAACAAATTCTAAAAAGAAGAAATTATTCACCCCAATGGAAAAATTGGAAGTTAAACAAGAAAGGAAGACCCTACCTCCCCACAAAAAGAAAATTCTTAGAGAATTCTTAGAATGACTTAGAAATTGAAAAATAGACTTCTAAGTAACTCATGTATTATGGAGGAAATCAGTACAAATGATTTAGAAATAAAAATAACGTGTTATAAGCACCAATACTCATGAAATTGAACAAAATAGAACTTAGTAGAATATGTAAACATGTTCATATATTTTAGAAAACAATATTTAAGCTGAAGTAAGCTCAAGAAATTAAAATTTGACACACGCCTTTGGTGGGTGGACGGACCGGAACCAGAGACCCGGAACAGCTGGCCAGGGCGCGCAGAGTAATCAGCAAGACCAGCAACGTGGAAGCGTCTGAAGCAGCAGCGAGGAGCCAGCAGCTGGGCTCTGGAGACTCCACCAACAGAAGAGCAGTCCCAGCCCCCACACCCGGAGGCCAAGACCAGCTCCATACCCAGCACAATTTCCATGGCAAATGTGGCTGGAGTACACGGCACATTTCTGGGATCTGACATGGGCACTGTCACAGAACTGTAACCACCACAGGTATTTTACTACTTTTATTCTCCTTTATTTGTCTGATTGGCTATCCCTTTCCTGTCTGGTTGGAAGTCATCTTGTTTTGGCTTGTATTTTGTGGTTATTTTTGTTTTTGTTTTTTGGGTTTTTTCCCTCTCCTCTCTTTCTCAGGTCTACTTTTTTTTTTTTTTTTTTTGTGGGTACCGGGGGGTCGACCTCAGGACCTCGCGTGCCAACAGGCACCCGTGCTGCTGAGCAATATCACTGGCCCCTTTTTCGTATGTGGGATCCGGGAGTTGAACTCGGGCCCTCGCGCTTGCAAGGCAGGCGCTTACACCGCTGAGCCATCTCACCGGCCCCTCAGGTCTACTTTTTTTCTTTCTTTTCCTCTTTTCTTTTTTGTTCTCCTTCTATTTCTTCCTTTTTTTTTTCACTGTTTAGATTTCTTACCTCTCTTTTTTATTTTCTTCTATTGATCCTCTTTCTCTCCTTCCTTAACTACTTTTTGAATTTAAACATTCAAGTGAGTAAACATTGTCTCTTCCCTTTCTGATTACTCCTTTGCATTCTATTTCATTCTTTCCCTCCTGTGTCCTCCAGTTTCCCAAAACTCGGGTGACCATCCTTTGACCTCCAGCCTTGACTCTACTATATTTGACCTCGTTCATCACTTTAGCCTGCCCTCTACACATCTTAACATCCCCACCCCTGCAAAAGGGTAAAACCACTCCACTAAGGGGAAAGTCACTGCATACAAATACATGGTGTATGTTTAATTTTGTTATGTAACTTTAGAGTTTGCTCCTGTGGTTGGAGGTAGCAGTTTAATGGTTACCATAGTTTGTCAGTAGTTAAACTGTACTGAAACTATTGCTATTACTAACTATACTACTTTAGCCAGGATATCATACATGTTATAATCAGTTTTTCTCCCCTGTATGATAATGCTGTGATAGCATAGGGTCATAATCACTACCACAGCCCAGTACCAAAGGATTGGGAGCTGAACCAAATAGTAATTTTGCATCCTTTACAAATTGGGAAGGTAGGTTCTTGGGATAGCTATAAAGAACCACCTATATCTAGAGGACATCCCTGAAGAATAGACATCTCCTAGGGAAACCTCAATATTAGTGATACAGCTATCATAAGAAATTGGCAAGTATCAACATAGAAAACAAAATACAATAAAAAAGAGAAAATAGAAAATGACAAGACACAGAAGCAAAATGCAACCCCAGAACCCCAGCCCACCCAGGACAAGCCCAGAACTCAATGAGATAGATGAAACTGGAAGTCAAACACTGAAACTTTCTGAAATGATAGCAAAAGAAGTGAAAAAACAAGTGGAAAAGGCTATAGAGAAAATAATCTCTCAGGTACAAAAAGAAATGGTGCTTAAAATCAAAGATATTAGAGAAGACACAGTTAAAAGAATAGATGAGCTTAGAAAATTGATGGAAACAAAAAATGCCTAACATAGGAAATAAATAGAATCCATGAAACAGATTCAAACAGAAATACAAGACATTAAAACCTACACTGAAAGTACATGCAACAGATTGAATGAAGGAGAGGATAGAATTTCAGATCTTGGATACAGAATTGTAGCTAGTGATCATGAAAAGAAAGATAATCTTTTTTTTTTTTTTTTTGTGGGTACCAGGGGTTGAACTCAGGACATCATGCACCAGCAGGCACTTGTGCCGCTGAGCGATATCACCGGCCCTTTTCTTCCTTTGTGTGGGTACTGGGAGTCAAACTCAGGACCTTGCGCTTGCCAGGCAGGCGCTTATGCTGCTGAGCTATCTCACCAGCCCCCAAGACAGATAATCTTAAAAATAGCAAGAGACCATGAAAAATCAATCCAACAGCTACAAGATGACACAAGGAAGAATAACATAAGATTGATTGGGGTCAACAGGAAGGCTGGAGACAGCACAAATGCCATAAAAAAAAAAACTCTTCACAGAAATAATGGTAGAAAACTTCCCAAGCGTGAGTAAAGAATTTGACATACAAATAAATGAAGCATATAGAACTCCAAACAGCCATGACCAAAATAAAACTGCACCAAGACATATAATAAAGATTCCAGAAATTCAGCACAAGAACACAATATTAAAAGCTGCTAGAGAAACAAAAGAGGTTGCCTGTAAAGGGAAGCCCATCAGAGTCATGCAGGCTTCTCAATACAAACCCTCAAGTCAAGAAGAGCTTGGGGAGAAGTATTTCAAGTCCTGAAAGAAAACATCTTCCAACCTAGACTGATGTACCCTGAAAAACTATCTTTCAAAATTAATGGAGAAATAAGATACTTCCATGACAAAGCATAACTGAAGAAATTCATGATCACCAAACCAACCCTACAAAGAGTACTGAAAGATATTCTAGACAGAGATAAAAATGACCACAATTCCAAGAACAACAACAGAAAGAAGCCACCAGGCAGGGCAAGCAATTAAACAGAGGGAAAAAGCAGGGAACCAACAGCAGGAAAATACCGTGACAAAGAGAAGCCAATACATATTAGTTATAACCATTAATGTAAATGGCCTCAATTCACCAATCAAAAGAAACAGACTGGCAGAATGCATCAAGAAACAAGATCCAATAATATGCTGTATACAAGAAACACATTTAACTCAACAAGAAATTCATAGACTGAAAGTCAAAGGATGGAAAATAATACTCCATGCAACAGGAACCCAGAAAAGAGCAGGAGTAGCTATTCTGTTTGCAGACAATGTGAACTTCAAACCAAGAATGATCAAAAGAGATAAAGAAGGTCACTATATATGTGTTAGGGGAAAACTTCAAGAGGAAGAGATAACAATCATAAATATATATGCATCAAATATGGGAGCACCCAACTATATTAGACAATTATTAATAGACATGAAAAACCAAATAAGCAAAAACACAATTCTAACAGGAGACCTTCATACCCCGTTGTCACAAACAGATAGATCAACTAGACAAAAAATCAGCAAAGAAATATGAGAACTGAACCAAACCTGTGAACAAATGGACTTGGTAGATGTTTTCAGAGTGTTCCACCCAACATCATCAGAATACACGTTCTTCTCAGCTGCACATGGGATATTCTCTAAAATAGACCATATACTAGCCCACAGAACATGCCTAAGTAAATGCAAAGGAACTGAAATTATCACATGCATATTATCAGACCATAGTGCAATGAAATTGGAAATGGCAAAAGAAACCTCAAAAACTCCATGAACACATGGAAATTAAATAACACCCTCCTAAACAACCAAGGGGTTACAAATGAAATGAAGAAAGAAATTAAACAATATCTACAACTAAACAAGAATGCAGATACAACATACTGGAAATTATGGGATGCAATGAAAGCAATCCTAAGGGGAAATTTATAGCAATGAATTCTCACATCAGGAAAACAGAATGCACACACGTAAACAACCTAAGGTTGCACCTCAAGCTTCTAGAAAAAGAAGAGCAAGGCAAGCCCAAAGCCCATACAAAGGAGGAAATTATAAAGATAAGAGCAGAAATTAATGCAATGGAGACTAAGAAAATAATACAAAGAATTAATTAATCAAAGAGTTGGTTCTTTGAAAGAATAAATAAAATTGATAAACCCTTAGCCAACCTTATCAAAAAAAGGAAAGAAAAGACTCAAATTCATGCCTTGAGGAATGAAAAGGGTGAAATCACTACAGATCCTGTGGAATTCAGAAGATCATCAATACCTACTCTGAAAATCTTTACTCTTATAGGATGGAAAAAACAGAAGAAAGGGACAGATTCCTAGATACATATGAATTACCAAAACTGAATCAAGAAGATATAAAAATTCTGAATAGCCCAATATCAGTTAATGAGACTGAAAAAGTAGTTAAAAACTCACCAACAAAGAAAAACTCAGGTCTTGATGGATTCACTGCTGAATTCTACAAGAAATTTAGAGAAGATTTAATGCCGATACTCCTCAAACTCTTTAATGAAATTGAAAGGGAAGCAATACTCCCAAACTCATTCCTGGAGGCAAATATTACCCTGATAGCAAAACCAGAGAAAGACCCAGCTGAAAAAGAGAACTACAGGCCAATCTCCCTAATGAACATAGATGCAAAAATCCTCAATAAGATACTAGCAAACAGAATGCAGCAAATCATCAAGAAGATTATACACCATGACCAAGGGGGATTCATCCCAGGAATGCAGGGATGGTTCAACATACGCAAATCAATAAATGTAATACACCATATCAACATAGCCAAAGACAAAAATCACATGATCATCTCAATAGATGCAGAAAAAGTTTCTGACAAAGTCCAACACTCATTCATGATAAAAACCCTACAGAAAATCAAAATAGATGATATTTACCTCAGGGTGATAAAAGCCGTCTATGACAAACCAACAGCCAACATCATACTAAATGGACAAAAATGGAAAGCTTTCAATCTAAAATCAGGAAGAAGACAAGGATGTCCACTATCACCACTCCTATTCAATATAGTTCCGGAAACATTAGCCAGAGCAATTAGACAAGATAGAGAAATAAAAGGAATAAGGATGGAAAGGAAGAAGTTAAATTATTATTATTCACAGATGACATGATACTCTACATAGAAGACCCCAAAAACTCCACCAAAAGACTTCTAGATTTAATAACCAAATTCAGCAGGGCAGCTGGATACAAAGACAACACTCAAAAATCAATAGCATTCCTGTACACAAACGACAAACTGACTGAGAGAGAAATTAGGGAAACCACACCCTTCACAATAGCATCTAAAATAATGAAATACTTAGGGATCAATCTAACAAAGGAAGAAAAAGATCTATACATTGAAAATTACAGCACTCTGAAAATGGACATTGAAGAGGATATCAGAAAATGGAAAGATATCCCTTGCTCATGGATAGGAAGAACCACCATAGTGAAAATAGCCATACTCACAAAATTGTTGTACAGATTTAATGCAATCCTGATCCAAATACCATTAGCATACCTCACAGAACTAGAGAAAACATTCCTAAAATTTATTTGGAACCAGAAGAGACCTAGAATAGCAAAAGCAATTCTGATCAACAAAGGCAAGGCAGGAGGCATCACAATCCCTGACCTGAAATTATACTACAAACCTACTGTGATAAAATCAGCATGGTACTGGCAAAAAAAACAGACCTGAGGGTCGGTGAAACAGATTAGAAGGTGCAGACACAACTCCAAACACACTCAGCCACCTCATCTTTGACAAAGGGGCCAAACATGTTCACTGGAAGAAAGATAGCCTCTTTAATAAATAGTGCTGGAAAAACTGGCTGTCTATACGCTGAAGACTAAAATTAGACCCATGTCTATCACCATGTACTAAACTAAAGTCAAAATGGATCAAAGATATAAATATTAAAACAGAAACACTAAATCTTACTTTCTTACAGAAAGTAAGTAGAAATCTTGAAGACGTAGGTGTAGGCAGAGACTTCATGAACAAAAGCCAAACTGCGTGGGAAAGACTCCAAAGAATCAACAACTGGGATCTCATCTTACTAAGAAGTTTTGCACATCAGAAGAAATCACCAACAGAGTAAAAAGACAACCCACAGAGTGGGTAAAAACTTTTAGCCAACTTTCCCGCAGGCAAAGGACTTCTATCTGGAACATAAAAAGAATTGAAAAAAAATCAGAGTCCTCAAATTTAAAGACCCAATCCAAAAATGGACATCTGAGATGAATACGTGCTTGTCAGATGAAGAAATACAGATAGCAAATAAATATTGGAAAAAATGTTCAACATCATTGGTCATTCAAGAGATGCAAATTAAAACAACACTGAGATTCCATCTCACCCCAGAAAGAATGACTAACATCAAGAAATCAACCAATAACAAATGCTAGAGGGGCTGTGGGGAAAAAGGAACACTTCTCCAGTGTTGGTGGGAGTGTCGACGGGTGCAACCACTGTGGAAATCAGTGTGGAGATTCTTCAAAAAACCAGGGTTGGAGGTCCCATTTGATCCAGGTATTCCCCTTTTGGGTATCTTCCCAGAAGAATTAAAAACATCATATGATAGCGATATATGTGCAACCATGTTTATAGCAGAACAATTTATAATAGCTAAATCTTGGAAACAACCCAAATGCCCATCAACTGAGGAATGGATAAAAAAAAGTGGTATTTTTTTATAATGGAGTACTACTCAGCTATAAAGAAGGATAAACTTGAGACTTTTATAGGTAAATGGATACAACTTGAGACCATACTCTGAAGTAAAATAAATTAGTCTCACATGTGTAAACATCATATTGTCTCCCTAGTGTAAGAAGCTGAAAGAGTAAATAAGATCCAAAATGTACAATAAATATTGGGAAATGGGAAGAAACTATTCAAAAGGAAAAAGAAACTGGAATGGGGGAAAGGAGAAAAGAAGGAAGGGAAAAGGAAAAGTAAACAAACAAACAAACAAATATATATATATGATAGTTAAGATAGCTATACTACTAATTTCTCTTAGTTCATTGAAAAGAAAGGTTTGTGCCTGTATTGTTTGATCAATTTTTCATGCCTATATCTTGTAATCTGAGCAACTACTTTGAAGATAAAAATAAGTAATTACTAACCATTGTTACTCTTCCACTATCTTGTTTTAAAATATTGCATCATTGTTTTTATTGTTTTTCTCTTTAAAAGAAAAAAAAAGAAATTAAAATTTAAAGACCAATAAAACTGAAAGAAAAAAACAATGTAGATTAAAGAGTAAAAATTAACCCAGATTAAGAGAGTGTTGATCAATAAAACAAAAACTGACTGAAAAAGCTATCAAACAGAGAAACTTCTGGCAGATCAGATTGTTGGTCAGGGTAAGGAGAGTAAGAAAAAGACTTAGTCCATTTCCTGTTGCTATACAAGAATAACAAAGCCTGAGACTGCTGTAATGAGGATAGGTTTATTTGGCCAATGTTTCTGGAAGTTGGGAAGCGCAAGAGGATAGAGCCAGCATCAGGTAGGAGCCTTCTTGCTCCTCAGCAGAGGCATCACACAGCCAAACGCAAACATGCTAGCTTGGGTTTCGCTTTCGCTTCTTACAAAGCCATTCTGGTAGGGGGTTCCCACCCCCATGATCTCATCTAGCCCTAATTACCTCCCCAAACTCTGCCTCTACATACCATTAACATGAATTTGGGGTTAAGTTTGCAACACATGAACTTTTGGGGGACACATTCACCCTATAACACAGACATTAACAATTAGTATGAGAATTTTTTTTTTTTTAATGTGGGTACCAGGAGTCAACCTCAGGACCTTGTGCTTGCCAGCAGGCGCTTGTGCTGCTGAGCGATATCACCGGCCCAGTATGAGAATTTAATTACATATTTATCTGTGCTGGTAATTTTATCATTCTTTCTCATCAGGTTTTTGAGCAGCATAATTTATTAAATGATTCATGGCTGAAGAAATTCCAGAATCCATTAGTTCCTACCCATTTCTGCATCTCAATAAACTTCACTCCCAAATGCTTGAACCCTTTTTGCTGACTCAAGGAGGAGGATCTGCAAGACAAAGCCTTACCTGTGACAGGTGAGCATGGATTCCCCTTGCTCCCCATGGGCTGGCCCTGACCCAAGCTTCCCTTTTGGCAGGACCCCTATGCTTGAGTGTCCCCACCCAACAAAGGTTGGGCCTGTTGCCCATCTCCTTCCCTGCCCCCAACCACAAGACTGTGGTCCACCCTGACTTAGAAGTGACCACCTACCTGGCCGTCTAGCCTTAGGTGCCCCATTGGAACTGCAAAAATGTTAATCGTTGATAAACAAACAAAACAGTGACAAATCTGAGAAGCACTTAGAGAACACAAAGAAAAGAATGAAGAGATAAAAACTACCTAAGAATACAATAACTGGATACCAAGAGTAAATCAGAGAGATCTAGCTTATGAAGGAAGAAACCAGAACCAATCAAATAGGAAGAATAATCAAACATAAATAAAAAATGGTATTTCAGATTTAGAGGGGTGACTATGCTCCAGGAAATTTACTAAAAGGACATTCATGATTAAATAAATGCAACAAATGATTACACTTTAAAGTAAAAAATCTTCAGGCATCCACCCTAACTGCCCGTCTTGACTGCTCTTCCTTTAAAATATGGCGGATGCAGGATCTACCCAGTCGTCCCCATCTGTGATCCCTCTCCAGCCCAGGGACTATCACTCATGCCCTTTGCTATCACCGTAGTCTTCTAACTGAGCCCTCGGCTTTTTCCTTTGCTCCACACAAACTATTTTCCACACAGGATCCAGAACAAACCTTTTAAAATCTAAGTCACAGCACATCTTGCCTCTGATCAGTCCTGTCCAGTAATTTCCCAGCAAAATGGCAAGTATACAAAACCTAGTAGGATCTGCCTTCCCCCCAACCTCTTTTGACTTTCCCTCTGGCCACTTACTGTCTCCCCCAGTGCTTACGCCCACCTCACAGCTCCTTAGCTAAAATGACCTCCTTGCTCTTCCTTTCTAAAGATGCTCTACTTTGGTGCCTCAGTCCTTCCCCCATTGTCTCTGTGAATGACTCTCCTCTCTCTTACCACTCTGTCTACAGAGGGGACCCCCTCACTTCCCTCTTCGTCCCATTACCTTGCTTTATTATTCTTCACCGCATTCAGAGTGTGTTTATTGGAGTACAATGAAGAATCAACCTTACTCAAAGAGAGGTCTGGATTTTGTCCTTGGCTACTAGGAGGTAATCTCTAGGGCTGTGGGACAGCCTGGCTGACAGGAGTGTCTTTGTTGGGGACATTGATCATTGGCCAGCTCAATAGTGTTTTAGGATGGGACTTTAGACCACACCGTATCCATTGTAACCTCTAGAACTAGACATGAATGATTTTAGTCCAAACTCCTGGAGGGGCTGGAGATGAGAAGACAGCCATACAACAGTATGTGATCAAGCTCCCCAAAAAAAGTCTGAGCCCTCTTAAAGGACCTGGCAAGCATTCTTGGTTCTCCATGTGCCTTGTCACGCTGCGTGCTAGAAGGAAATGCCACCAGACTCCAGAAGCTTCATGTTTGGAATGCTTCTAGCTTTTGCCCTGTGTGTCTTGTCCTTTGGTTGTTTCTACTTTGTATTTTTTTCTCTCTGTAATAAACCAAATCCAGGAGCGCAAGAGCTGTTGGTGAGTTCTGTGAGCCATTCTAGCGAATTATCACACATAAAGGTGATTTGAAAAAGCCTTGAAAATTACATTTGGTGTGGAGCCAGAGGCAGCCTCGTGAGCTCTGTCCCCTCAGAACTTGGAGTCAGCCCTGGGTAATGGGCTCCTCACCTTCCCCACAACCTGACCCAAATTATGTTGTCAGTTCCACAAGATTTTATTTACTGCTATGTACACAGAGCTTAGAACTATGTCTTATACAAAGAATCAGCTCAAAAATATGTCTTATGATCTTCACTGCCAATTTCCTTTTTTAATTATTTATGCTTTTTTCAAAAGGAATGTAGCATCCTGGGCCCAGGGACACTACAGCTATGTGGGAATTACTTACTTATTATTTGGTGGGATTGTTTAAAAAATTCAGTCTGTTGACTTTTAATGGGGAAATTTATACTCATTATATTTACAGCCATAAGCAAGTGTTGCAGTCACTGATTTCTAAACTTTTTTCTATTTCATTCTACATAGTTGTTTGTGGTCCTATTTATGCAAAGTCAAAATGGGTTAGACAAGTATTCCTATATTTCATCTTACATCTTCACCCAGTGCTTTTAAAGACTTTCACAGAATTTTTATCTGAATTGCAGGTAGACATTCTTTTAAATAATTTGAGTGGTTACGATAAAGTGTTTTCCTTTAAGAACACACTCAAGCCTACATTTTTCTAATTACCAATATCAAAATTATTATTTTTATTCTCGCTTTTAAGCTTTGAGATGATTAGATACTTTTACTTTAAAGATATTACGGTACTTCTTTCGTCCTCGGTATCTTTTTCTGAGCTTGTGCAGGACATATTTGAAACAAGAAAAATTGTATTAGCACAGAGTCTTGTGAATAATTTAAAGTAATCATTAGGAATCATCAATATTAATTTCTGTGATCATGTTTAAAGGCTTATTAGAGGCAGTATAGCATAAGGGCTCCGTGTAAAACTTTGAGTCTCAAAGCTTGGCTTCAAACCTTGGCGCCCCCTCTTATACGCTGTGTTATTTTGACTAGGAAAGCAAGTGAACCTCTCTAAGCCTCAGCTTCCTCATTAGAAATGGGGAGCAACAGTATTAGTGACCTCATTGGTTTTCACAAAGAAAATTACATGAATTAATATAGCTACCTAGAAGAACACCCAGCACGTAGAAAACACTACTATTTACTGTTATTGTTTACTTCGTTGTGCTAGATGTATTTTTAAATATATTTTATTAGTGCCTATTAATTTTACAAAATGTTGTTTTTCAGTGTGGTGTTTTTGTACCTGCATATAACACATCTTAATCTTACCCACCCCTCTGGCATTCAGTGTGTAAGACTCATCTTTGAGTGTTCTCAACGGCAAATGTCTTTGAAAAGAACCCTTTCCTTTATTCAGAAAAGGTATGTAATTACTATTCTCTTACAATCTTGTATAGTAAAATTTTTTTCACCTACACATAGGTACAAGAAATTGGTGGCATATAGGATTTAATTTTTTCCCAAAAGCTGATAAATAACATCTTATTGTCTTGTTGCATTTATTGTTGCAAAATTCAATGCAGTTTTGTCCCTTCGGGGAGAATTATTTTGTCTTTGATTAATTAATGAACTCAGTACATGTTTATCATGCTGTTCTTTGCATAAGACATCCTCGGGACTGTCTGTGGCGTGTGAGCGTGTGTGCTACGTACGTAGGTTTATCTGAGTGTCTGTGTCTACAATCTGTATCCGGACTTAGCAGGTGCCTGTACATCAGTGCTGTAAGACTCCTTGCGAAAGAAACCCGCTTTTTAATGAGTTTACCATTAAAAAAAAAATTGGGACACTGCCTGGTTCCACAGTGTTAAATGAAAATAACATTCAGAGTTGAGTTAATCTGATTGCATGGGATCTATTTTCCCCCTTGCTGCAAATCAGAGCAGTTTTCAGCTAACAAGAATGGGTGCCCTACTTGAACGGGCAGCAGGCGCCGCTGCTAGTCAGAGCGGCACTTAACATGGCATTGCCATCATTACATCCCCAGGTTCACGGCAATGAAACTCCAGGAGTGGCAAAGTCAAATCAGTTCAATTGTCTGATTGTTCATACTCATAAAGTGAGGAAGCTGGCAGGGGTCCGGCATAAAACTTGGAGTTCTGCAGTGGAGCTCCTTTAAGGTAATTCATTGCCCTCTGCAGTAGCTTAAATCAGAGGGGCCAGCATGGTCATGGTAAATGCAGCTCCCCGTCCTGCTGGAGAGCAATATCGCAGATAGCCGGCTGCTATGCCAGATGTCAAAGGTGCACTAAAAGCACTTGGTTTTGATCTACCCCATTCCCGAGAAGTACAATGGATGGGCCTTTAAGCACTGCCATAAAAAAAAAGATTGTGATTAATGAAGCAGCACAACTTAATAAACCAAGTTGACTCCCGCTTCCTTCTCCTAGGCATTTTCACTGTCCACAAAGCAGTTCTTTTACTCAGCAGCAGGGACGTGTAAAATGTTAATCATCAATCTGTGGGCCATTAAAGAAGTTGCTTTCCCTTTCTCAAGTTGAAAACCAAGGGGGAAAGATAATAGGTTTGGTTAACAGAGCTGTTCACATAATGGAGATGCGCGGAGGAAAGCTTTGATGGAGTCAGCGTGGGAGCCCTTGAGCACTCATCCTTCCTGCTCTCAGGACCACGAGTTCAAATCCTCGCTGGGGCCGGGAGGCTCAGAATGAAGGTTCCAGTGAGTGTCTTGATCACGGCTGGACCAGCAGGAGGTTGCTGCACCTGAGTGAGGCCAAAAATAAGATGAGAAGGCACAGAAGCTTTCTGTGTCAGCAGACAGCGGCAAGGGCCTGCTGGTACAGAGTGACCTTGTCCTGCCTTCTTCCTCCCAAAGAGTGCCAGAGCATCCTTCCCAGGTAAGCAGGTGGCCATGAGGGAATCCGCAGCACAGCGTTTATGGCTCATTTTCCAAAGCCAAATAAAATAATTTCTATAAGGACTCAAAAGGATATCATCAGAGATGTACGATTTAAAAATGAATTCATAACACTGGAACTTCTTTGGACAGGAACAACAAGGATGAGGAGGTAGAGACGCAAGGATCAGGCTAATGGCCCACTGATATTTTACACAGCCAGTGAGTTGGTATTGGCAGGAAAGGAAAAATTACAGAAAGACAGTCTGGGCTAGATAGGACACTTTGAAATATTCAGAGATGGGAAATGCGACCCTAAAATCATACACAGGTCATTGCTTCTCTGTTCACTCCTTCTGGAAAACTCTTGGCCTGGTTTCTCCTTGGTAAAGAAAGTTCAGACTGCGTCCCACTCTGCATCTCCCAAAAGCCTCATTATCAGCTCCATTAGCATATGAATTTGGGCATTAGATTTCCAACTCATGAACTTTAAACCATAACAGTAGTTTATACTGGGGTCACAGTTTTCATTGTTTCATGAGAATGTGCATGTGTGTGTGTGTTTTACTGGTGCAGGGGATAGAACCCAGGGCCTTATGCAGGCTAACTGAGCTACACCATTAGCCTTCAAGAAATATCTTGAAGCAAGAGCATGAATTTATGAAAAGTTTTGTTGAGTCAAAGCTTCCTTTATCCCTCTAACATCTCAGTTGAATTCAGGGACCACTATCTTCGAAACCCATCTTCAAAACCTTTCACTTGCCAAGGAGTCCCTATCATTCTCCCCCTCCGGCCTCCAATATTTCCTCCGTAAAGCAGCCAGAGCCATCATTCTGAAACACTTGATGCTCCTCGGCTTGTCCTTTGCTTGAAATGCTCTTTCCCTGTCCACATTCCCAAAATCTTCTCCAGGGAGTGTCCCCATCCCACACACACTAAGCGCCCACAGGACAGCCTCTGACTGTACTTCCTCTGTCTCTGCAATTACCACCCTGTGCTATGACAGTGGCTTTGGGGGATGCGTCCCTCAGTGCACACCAGAGGAGCTTACATCAGTGCAGTCACAGCTGTCATGGTGGGCTACTGAGGGTCTCTGACACAGGACAAGTGTGGGGAGGAGGCAATCAGATTAAAAGGGTGGGCGAGAAATTTTTTTCTTGCTTATATATTAAGTGCATTTTTCTTTTATAGTTTTGTCATATAACAATAAAATAGCAGTGTTTTTAAAACTACACGATGTAAGACTGAGAAAACTTCCTTAAACCACATCAAAGATGATGATGCTACTGGTGACATGAAGTGAATTTGGAAGGGGTTGATGGTATGAGCAATTAAAGTATTTCCCCATCTTAAAGCCATCTCTGTTATAATCATTTGGCAAACTGTAAGTTCTTAAGTGCAGGAACTACATTTCATTTAGTGTTATGCTTCTAAAGTCAGGTAGTTTGCACTCTGGATGATTAATACATATTTACTGAATTAATAGATTAGTTTAGTGTACCAGAATTGATTAGGTTTAAAACACTTATCTAACCTCCATTATAAAACTTAACACCTTATGATTACATGAAAGGCTTCTTTTTTTTTTTTTTTTTTTTTTTTTGGATTAGGGATTAAACCTAGGACCTTCACACTGGGCTACATCCCCAGCCCTTTCTTTAGTTTTATTTTTTATTTGGAGACAGGGTCTCCCTGACTTTCCCAGGGTCAGCTGGTCTTCCCATCCTCCTGCCCCAGCTTCCAAGAGTGCTGAGATTGCAGGCATGTACCCCCATGCCCACCATGAAATGTTTTCAACAAGTTTACTCAAACATTCTTCCCAGTTTTATCCCTTGCTACCCCTACCTTATCCCAACACCTGTGTCTCACAAATAGTGTCACTATTCACCATCCCCCAAACATCTCTCCCGGATGCCACTTGCTCCATCAGGGAAACTGTTAGTTACTCTTGAGAGAGGGAGCTGCTCTGTCACTTGACTCTGGAAACATTTTACAGAGGTCTCAACTGCAGCTCTTAGTGCAAGGATACTGTTTTACACATACGTCTTCTTGCAGATCTACGAGTATCCATCTTATAATATTGGCTTTGTGCCTGGCAAATTTTAGGCACAAAGTTGATCCCGGTTAAATCAGTAAGTGAATGACCGCACCAATAAAGGAATCAGGCAACCACTTAGAAGTTTCAAAAAAGGCCCCATGCTCTGCCCAACAAAAAGATAGATCATAAAATTTCACAGTCATACTCTAGAAATGTTTCCAATTTTAAAATTTGGTAAATTTAAACATTTTATTTAATATTTCAATTCCTTACTACTTCCCTTCAAGAAATACCTAAAATGATTCTGAAAATAATTTTCAAGCTTATAAATGCAAGCTTTAAAGCCTTCTGCTTTGTGGGACACATCCGTGATAACTAACTCTTCCTATAATTTCGTCAGGTCCCATTTCATATACTGTCTATCTCCAAGGTTCCCATTTCCATTTAGCTCTTGCCATGGTGAAAATTTAAGTGATCACGGCCATTCAGTGTAGGAAATGAGTTAACATTCTCCACAGGAACCTCATTTGTATAGTATATTAATCGGCTCCTTATGTAAATTCCCACCCTCACCTCACAGCTTATTTGCCTGCTAGCTGGTTGTATGCAGTTTAGAAAGGAAGGCAAGAAATGTTTGATTTCACATGATGTTGCTTAGAGGGATTAAGCATGTGTAGGTGGATGGATTGGGGTCAACCAGAGCGGGGAGAATGACAATGGATGTATTTTATAGTTGTCACCAAGCCAATAGTACTCAGTAAAGCCAATTCTTATTCCAATTAGATTTTACTTGGTATGGCCAACAGATTTTGTCATTATAAGTGAATTATGGAAAAATAAAAGAGAATATACATGATTAGATTTTGAAGATCTCTGGTGCAAGAAGCTGTGGAGACTTAGTCAAAACTGTGCCATGTTCTGCAAAAGGGGAACGTTTTATGAAGCAATTCTAGAGAAAACGCTCACTCTCAGCAGCCATACTCCACCTTTCACAGCCAAAGTCGATCAAAGGAAGAAATGGGCCAGAATTAATAATCTCTAATTTGACAAACACTGAAATCCTTCTTTTCCTTTCTCCTAGACATAGAATTATACTGCATTCCCTACCCTCCTTTGCAGATAAGGATGGCGCTGTGACTGAGTTACGGCCAAGGGTGTGTGAACAGAATGATGCGCGTCGCTTGTGGGGCTGGCCGTTCAGTCTCCTGGAGGTGCTTAGCCATGTTTTTACCACCTCTGGAGACTGGCTGAGGATCCCCCAGTGCCACATGGGGATCCATCTGTCAGAGGTGGTAGAACCCTGTCAGTCTGATTCCCAGAAAGAATAAGAGGAGCAGAGAACCTGACCACTCCTCACGAATTGTCCCGCACTTTTAAGGAATTAAGAAAGAAATGTCTACCATGCTAAGCCACCACATTTTGGTGCTACTTATTATTGCCTAGCCTCATAGTAACACAGGACTCTATCAATTCCAGCATTTGAGGATCTTTCAGGAACTATTTAGTCCTTACTGTGAAAAGAAAAGCAGCTCCAACTCCACTAATCTTGGGGTGAGGATCATTTCAGTGATGAAACAAAAGCAACTTAAATAACGATTACTGATAATTTCCCAGAGTGCCTATTGTATGCCAGACAGTGTACCAACTGCTCGATGTATGTCATCTCTAATTCTCTGAATAATCCTGCTTAGTAAACATTAAGTTACAGTGATAAATTTGCTCTACAACACTCGGTTGCAAGAAATGACACATAACCTTGTTTTTCTAAATCTAGACATTGATCCCTTTTCCCTAAAATGATTAAAGAGTCAATGGAAGTCATATTTCAGAGACATGCGAGAACCCAGTTAGTTTACAGGGACTTGGAAAGCAGAGAAGGGCTTCCAATCATTAGGTAACTGGACCCACAGTACAGGTGGTTCCACTTGTTTCGTTACTAGCCTGGGCACGTAGCTCTTAATTAGTCATCTTAACATCAGCCCCTTCATCTGTTACCAAAACATCATCTCCTTATCTGCAGGATTCAACCTCTCTTCTGTTTCCCAGGGCTGGCTTTCTCTGCCACAGCAACTGCAAGTTACGGGCCCCACCAATTTTCCAGAAATCTTGAAGGAAAGTTGTCATCTTGGGCTTTCACAACCTCTGTGACGTGCCATTAGTGTCCTGAGGTACCGGCATCCACCTACCTTCTTGGGACGGCACCAGCAAGAAGAAACAGCCATCAGTGCATTAGCAGAGAATCTTGCATCTTCAGCTGATAAATTAAGGTTAAAAGCTATCGAACAAGTTGTCCACCACAAACTGTTCGGTGCAGAGCTTCCGTTCAAGCCCAAGTTCAAGTCCACATGGCTTAAAGACCAAGAAAACTTGCTACCATTCTACGTGATCTCCTTCTTCTAGGAACATGGCTCTTTCTTCTAGGAGGGCTAAGAGAATTTTATGACAGTGGGAAGCAATTATAAATGATTCTAAATAAAATGAAATACTCGCACCATTCACTGAATCTAAGTCTTGTTTTTTACTTGAAGTTTCCAGGGTCACCCAAGTAGATATTTTCTATTTATATAAATGCATACACACACATACATACTTTCAAATAAGCTAAGAAAATTAGTAAAATAATTCGTTTACAATGTCATTTTGCTATATGTGCAGCCGAAGCAACCACTACAATGTCATTTTAAAACACTCATTCTGAAGTCATATCAAATGAATTGTTCTCACTATGAAACATACACAAAAATCTCACTTGACCTATCCAAATGGCACTCTCATTAAGATTTCCAAGTTAAAATTTTAGTAACATAGACATCTGAATTTTTTCAGGAAAAGAGAAAGATGTTCATATAAGAACATGATTTGCCATAACACACATATGTGATTACCAGATCAACTGATATGAGCGTTAGGAGGCCTCAGTTCTAGTCCCTCCTCTAACAACAGTTATATGAACTTTGGGTGAAGCAAAGTTCTTGTGATCTCTTTGTCCTTGTCTTTTTTTGTTTTTTTTTTAAGCTCTCACATTTTCTATTCTGTATTTCTGGGTAAACTGGCATCTCACTTATAAAATTAATGATATTTTTGGTCTATATTTGTAGCTAGTGTTATGTAAAAAGATATAACAGAGGAAATGAGAGAAGGAGGGAGAGGGGGAGAAAGAGAGAAAGAGAGGAGGAGGAGGAAGGAGGCGGCAGAGGAAGAAGTACAAAAAAAGGAAAAAGGAAGTACTTTCTCATTGTGTTCTATATTTCTCAAGGCTCATCCAAGAGTTACTGGAAATTCTGCCACATCCTTCGGGATCAAGCTAGAGGATTCAGACTTTGGATACTCCACTCCCACTGACAAGGCCATCCCTCTGGAGATGAGATGAAACAGGGTGTCTTATCCTGACACTTTTAAAACTATGATTTATCCATCTCTCTTTGTTCTGCTTCCATGCTCTTCCAGCAGCCTTCTGATTACAATCCAGCTTCTAAGGCCGCCTGGGACACAGTGTGATGGCCAGGCTGATAAAAGTTTTGTAGCTTGCATCGGTTCTATTTTTCAGTGCAAACTGATAAACTAGCACGCCAGCCCATGGTATCAAATAGTAAGTGTTGTTGTGTGGACCAACGAACATCTAATTGTTTGAAGGAAAATAAGTAAAAGGGCAAAAATTCAAGTGGAGACGGAAAAATGCATCAGTCCATCTAGTGCCGCTCAAGGGAGCCACCTGTCATTGTGCAACTCCCTTGTGGCATAGCAGGAGGGAGTGGCTCTGCCATGGGCCCACAGGGAGCACTTTCACAGGGCCTGAAGTTCCCTTGATATGACAGAAGCAGAGAGGACACCAGAAACATTCTATCCGCGTTTGGATTTTCTCACCTTTTTTTAAACCTTACTTTTTGTTTATTTGTTTTGCCAAACAAACACAGTGAGAACTTTAGTCTAACTGTACGAAAATAGAATTTGCAACCAGGATCAAACAATTAGGATAAACCGAAATCCCGGGCAAGCTGGATCTCCATCAGCAGGTCACCCCGACCCCCGTGTAAATGGCCTTCTGGGGACAGAGGTCCCAGGAGGCAGAGGCACAGATCAACTAATCCCCATCAGAATCAGACTCCGCCAGAAAGGGGGAGCATGGGGGGGTTACTTGGGTCTCTTCTCACCACACATAGCTGAACTCTCTCTGATTACTGGCCAACCTTCCGGTGCGGTTTTCGCAAACTCGTAATCCCCAGGCCTCCCACCTGCATCCCTCTGAGGTATTTCAAATTCAGTGGTTCTGAAGCCTCTGCTTAACCAGAATCTGCAACAGGGCAGGGAGGGTGGATGAGTCGTAACCGCTGGTGTCAGCAGTGCTGAGTCTGAGGCCCCAAATTCCCATTCAAGAAGGAACGAGCGAGGGTGCCAGATCCCCAGCAAGAATCCAGCTGCCTTAAGCCTCAGCGTTGTCGGCCAGAGTACAGGAAAGTCAGCGTCGGCCTGAGGGTCCCGTGGGCCGAAGAGGGTCCAGGAGTTCTGCAGACCGCAGGGGAATCCGCTCATATTCTGTGCTTCTTATGGATGACAACCACAGCAAGCAGATGACCCTGCTCACGAAGCTCCTCACGCAGCTTGGCCTCAGTGAGCCGCAGGCGATGAATGCTGCCTTTTCTCTCCTTCATCTTCACTTCAATTCTATTCCAAGTTTAAATGCTTCCTTGATGTGTTCTTTTCACTTGATACTTTTTTACTGCTGCTCTTCATTCTTTTCCATATTTCATTGTGGAGGATTGGTACAGCCTTTAATATTTCATTAACAGGAGAAAATCCATATCCATTGATTTCTTCCCATCAGGTAGCTGGCAGTTTCATTCTCATGAATGCTCTAGTCACGCAAAAACTCATTAGGACACAGACTTGTCCAGTGAATAGAAGGAGCAATCCACTAAGCTTTGGAATATTAGGTGCATTGGATTGGTCCAAGATTATGAACAGGAAGCTGGATGCTAGTCCTTCCTTGATATGTTGTCCATTTACTCTATAAACCGAGAAAGCTGCTATCCTCCGATGCCTGCGTTCATCCGTCATAGAGCTAACACTTGGCTGTTCAACAATAACATCCTAAATTATTCCTGCTGTGATGAAGAAGCAGAACACCACCACCAGGGTGTACCCCATCATGGAATGTGCACCCAGTGTGGCTTCTTCAGCTTCAGGTTGGGACATCTGAGCACCAGGAATGGGACTCAGGATAAATTCTCCACGTTGGTGGCAGCAGTGCTCTCTTAGTTCCCAAGCCCCATGTGCCACCTGGAAGCTAGCCTGCCCTTTTTTTTGTTTTTTTTTAATCTGATGACCTCATTGGGTATCAAATTTCAAATCCATGTTTCAAACTATCTTAGGGATTCATGCTGTGGTCATTGTAAGTGTGCTGGCTAGGATCGCAGAGCCATCCATGGTATTGATTTGCTCTAGTTGTAAATACTAGCCCCTCATTTGGCTACTGACTTGGTTATTTAGCCAGTAAGCATCAGTTTCAAATATTTGATGAGCAAAATGGAGGTAACCCACTAAGTTATGGCTCAGGTTAAATGACATGATGTACAGTGCTCACTGAGCACTATGCCCTTCAAAATACTTCCCCTTGTTTCAAACACACTTATTCCATTGTTCTTGTCACTTTCTGAAGCATTCTGGAAGTCCTCTGTCATGAGTCTCTTTAGTTGCACCATTGTAACTACCTTGACATCCTGAATCAACTCTAAATGTTTACCTTCCGTGGTCACTCTGACTTTGGGGAAGACCCAGGAGTTGCATGGTGCCAGATCCAGTGAATAATGTGGATGAGGACACACTGTAATGTTTTAATGGGCCTGACTCTCCATTGGATGGCACTCAGCAGCAGCATTCACCATATTTTTTTTTAATCACACCTTGCAAAGACACTCATGAAAGAGGACTTCCAGAATTGTTTCAGAAACTGGCAATCATGATGGGATAAGTGTGTTCAAAGTGAGGGGGAGACTTTTGAGGGAGATTAATGGCTATGTGTCTTTTACTGTAATAAAATCTTTTAATTTAAACATTCATTGTATATTTTATCATGTCTCATAAATATTACCTATAGTAATAAGAAAAAGTTATCATTATAATGATTATTATTGTCAGATTATGGTGAATCAATATTGTGTAAATTTATTTGTCTTGGAGAACCTTGAAAACAGAGACTGATTTTATCTAATAAGTTTAACCTTAGTGTCAAGCCATTGTGGTAAGCCTCAAAAAAAAAATTTTTTTTTTTATGTGGTTACTGGGAGTCTACCTCAGTACTTCGTGCTTGCCAGCAAGTGCTTGTGCCACTGAGCAATATCACTGGCCCTTTTTTTTCCTTTATGTGGGTTCCGGGAGTCGAACTCAGGACCTCGCGTTTGCGAGGCAGGCGCTTATGCCACTGAGCCATATCACCTGCCCAAAAAATATTTCTTGAATAAGATATACTTTGAACACCTTCATAAAGCAAAGAACCAAACCACAAATCACCACACCTCTCCCCCTTCCCTATTCCGTAAGATGTCCCCAGAAGCCCTCCAGCAGGAGGCAAACCTCTCATCCCATTAGCCCAGGCCAAGTTTATCTCCATCTACAACATACACAGGATCTTCCTGAACACACCACTCCCTGCTGTCTCAGTAAAGTAACTCTCCAATCCTGCCACCATCCATGACACTCTGGAACTTCACCCATGGCAGACACATGACTTGATCCTTTCTCCTCCTCTTCTCTATTGTCTATTGCCAGCACCCCTGTTCTCCAAATTCTCATCTACGAAATTTCAAGGGTGAGTCGGGAATTCCAAAACATGGCAACCCATGGTGGCTTTCTTCTGGCTATCAACGTATACTGGAGTTCTGCGGTCTACTTGGTACCAGCAGAAGATTCATTAGAAGCTAAAAGGCGAGCGCATGATGTCAGCGACCATTTCCCCACATTCTTCCAACAAAAGGTAATTGTTATGTCCATATTTGGACAATCACTAGTAAAAGAGTTTTTACCACATTTTCAAGAACTTTGTAACTAATAATTGGAATTTCAAGAGATTCACAAGCAAAAAATTCACTAAGGTAAGAATTCTCAAAGAAAACACAGCAAGCTGCAGGTCAGAGTTTTCTTATTAATAAACAGCCCCATACTGACTAAAATTTAAATCAAATTAATAAGAACTTTTTGAAGCAACACTGTCTTAGCCAGGTGGCACACATCTGTACTCCCAGCTATTTGGGAGGCTGAGGCGGGAGCATTTCAAGTTTAAGGTCAGCCCGCGGTAACTTAGCAAGACTGTCTCAAAATATTTTTTAAATTATTTTAAAATTTAGCTCAGAGGTGAAGCACTTGCAAGGCCCTAGGTTCAATCCCCAGAGTCCCCAGTGATACACACATGCACACACACACATGCACGCACATGAAACATAGGTTCATACATAGGTTCATAGATTCTAAATCCAACCTCTTTTTATGCCCCAAAATGTCACCAGTGATGACTCCAGCTTTGGGTTCTACATCTTGTCCTAGAGGACTTTCATTAGGTAAAGGGTGGCAGAAGAATCTAGATGAGAAAAACTGAATCCATCAAGAAGCAAAGTGAGTAGGTGATACTGTGAAATGGTGAATTTCCTGATTTTAAGCTATTTAATTATACTTTAAACCAAAAAGGGAGCCATGAGCTCTTTCCCCTCAGAAAGGAAAAAACAGCAGAATCACTTTTGTGTTTGTAATGAAGCAGGTCCACTGAGCATCTTCTGTAAATGTTAAATAATGATCACATCACATCAAATGTGAAAACCCCTCATTATTTATTAAATGGAGCCCTGATTCACAAGAAGTCTTTAGAGTAAGAGTCTCAAAGGACTGTATAAATGCTCTCTCCTCATTCGCCTTCATTTGAAAAGGTAGCTATCTTCATCTCCATTTCAGAGTTAGGGGTTAACAGAAAGGTTAAGCAAATTATATAAACTTATACTGAAAGTCTGAAAATGATAGAGGCCAAAATTTGTTATCCCTTGAGGACTAAAAGCCTTTCTTTGAAAAATTAAGCAACTTACCTAATTATTTTTAGGAATTTGTCTCACATAAATATAATATTTTATTCTGCACACGATGGTCTAGAAAGAGAAGTCACAAAATAATAACTGTGCTAACTAAAAAAAACAGTGTGATTTCCAGAATCCTTTCTATTCTCTGTAACCACCCATGTGGCTGGAGATTTGAAATGCTATTTAAGTCTCATTTTCCTTCAGAAGCTAACCTCTGTGGAATAAAATGCTGTTAAGGGGGGAAAAATCTTTTCTGTCATTTGACTTTAACTTATGATAAATTAGCTTCAACTAGTTTCTTAGAAAATTGCCCAAGAAATGACTACAGAAAATTAAATACCAAGACTTCAAAGAAGCAAACACACAGCCTTCAAATTCCAACCTCAGAGAATAATCTTCCCTTTCTCAGGCTTCACAGAGATGTGAGCAGAGAAATCGCACCAGGGCACGGTAATGAACTATCTTTCAATGACTTGCCTATCAATCTTCTTTTCAAAGGGCAATAAAGTGATGATTATTTCTAGGCAGTTTCTGGGAAGTTATCATCTCATTTCAATAGTCACCAGTAAAGGACACGCTGTGGTGCTACCATCAATAGTGATGAGGGTAGCAGCTAGGTGAGAATTCAATAGTAGGTGTAGGTGGTTAAAAAACTATTTCTTAGAAAATTAAAGCAGAGAGAGATCAAAAGAATTGCTTTACGTCTTAAAGAATTGGTAATCATTTCCTTCTAGATTAAAAATGCAAATCTGATTTATTACCTAGTGAATGAATGAAATCCACTATTACTTGAAGGCTTTGTTTTCTTTTTTAAAGCATTGTTGAAAGTGTATTAGGTGCCATGCATTGTTCTAGATGCTGACAATTGAACACACAATGAGCCATAATAGCGACATCTTCTAGAACCAGAGTTTTCACTCTCCTCTACAATAACTGTCACAAAAAACAAAAAGCTTTTAAAGCACTGACTGAATGATTGTTGGGAAGTCTTAGTCACCCAGGACTTGTTTTGCAAAACCATTAAAAACAAAAATTCAGAAATACTCAACGCTGTATGGGATTTCATTCTTCAGGAGCTTTAAGATGGTGGGGCAAAAGCCACTCCAGGAATGCGCAGGCCCATGGAAAGAAAAGATTATGTATTGGATGCCCCAGGAGGGATGCCCTGAATCCTGACTCTTCTCTGGTCTGAAGATTCAGATCTCATCTGTGATACAGGCTTTATGCTCAGAAATGGATTATGCAGTTCCTCAGGCATTCCTAAAATCAGCCTGAGCTATGTCTTATTTGCCCTAATTCTCTTATCCCAATCTTGAATCTACACTGTCTGGGCAGGTAGGACATGGGACACATCTCCAGATTTGACATTTGCCCATACAGCTCAAATTTTTCAGCACTTACTAGAAATCTAAATTTGAAACAAAAAGAGACAAATGGGACAGAGAGCTTTCCAAGGACCACGATATGCTACGTTCACTGTTGTAGCTTCATCATTAACTTGGTTCAGAAAAGACACTTAATAAACTGTCGAACAAAACTGACAGAATGAACACTCCATTCCTTTGTGATCCTGAATCACTCAAAGTTGACAGTGTCACATCATATGCAAGCAATCCAGGGAACTTCGCCCAGCAGCTCATCTTTCTAAAATGTTATTCTGTAGATTTTTCTTAAAATTAAAAAAAGGAAAGCACGTCACAGATAATTGAAATCAAACTGCATTTGCTTTCAAGTTCCATTCCAGGTGACAAGTATTGGGTCAGTAAATGGATGGCTTTGGTTTGGCTCTTGGACAGGTAAATTCTGCCTGTCTCCATCATGTAACCCAGCACTGAGGTGAGGACCAAAAATCTCTTATTGATTTATAGAATAGGGTTAACTTTTTATCCTCATTACCAATCAAGAAATGACACAAATTCCCTGCTCCCCACCAAGACCAAAGCAAAAGGGATAAAAATTAACCCTCATATACGCTCAAACTTAGAAGAAGCAGGCACAATTACTGGCCAACAAAATCTTTGACTTTCCACCCCACTATGTGCTATTTTCCCTGAAGTATAATGTGGTGTAGAGATTTTAAAAGCAAGCTCAGCAGCAAGTCACCTAATGTAAGGTCAGAAGATAAAGACAAGCTGAAAACTGTGGGAAAGGTTACAGTAAGGAAAGAGATGCAGGAGGAGGGGCAAAAAGATCCCCAGTCCCCTCCCCTCCACTTGTGTGCAAAGCTCATGCCTGTTCTGGGGTCGGGCAACCTGTCCCAGCATGGAACAGGGACGAGCACACCGCACGTGTGCTATCCAGGCCAGCTTCCAGGGACTTTTGCTTCGAGCTGCAGAAACCAATGACATGGTTTCAAGGTGGACTGGAGCGACTGGAAGTCCACAGTGGACAGACACAAGCACCTGCAAAACATGTTTTCAGGCTGAAGCCAAATCCTACCTTACAGGGCACAACACAGAGTAATTTACTATTGACTATTACTATTGACTATTACATGCACAGCTTTAGAAAAGGGAGTGGCGCTATGCACAGCGATTTAGTCAACTTTAATATTCCTGAGATTAAGGGTAGGGAACCCTTTCTTAGTAACTTCCAATTTTACTACTTGTTCTCTTGTTAAAATAAAATTTTAAAAAAGAATGTAAGAGCATTAGGTTTAAATGTCCCTTTTTCTTTCTTTCAGAGAAACTCAAAACTCTTGCATCCTATGACAACACTCACTCCTGTCTAGATTTCACCAGGCCACTTTCTAGGGTTCGGCTGACTCAGGAGTGTGCTCTTATCCGTGTAATACACCCTCCTCCCACTGTTTTCCTGTTGTGGCCTTTCAAAGCCTTATACTGCTGGACAGGAAAGAAGAGGAACTCAAATAACCTTTTAATGTACATATATATACATAAGTACTATCTGTGGGTAAGGTGGTGAATAACAACAGGGGCTAAACTCTACACACACAGTGAGAAAATAAATTAAATTCACCCCCTGGGTCTTCAGTGCACAGGATTCTGCTCCCAGGGTTCCAAGCACCCAGGGAGAGCAATGAGGTATAGAGGAACAGCCTCGCCAGCTGAGTGGCCCAGGTGTCTTCTTGTAGAACCCGAGGATGCGCAGAGGTCAGTATCTAGGTGAACCCGTTCCTCATGGCACTGAGGTCTCTGGGCAGGGCGAGTTGTGAAGTTCAGAGGACACAGCCCACAGAGGCTCCCTAACAGAGGCTCTGACGTCACAAAGGTTATGTTCATCAATCTGTGTCACCATGGAGTTCTCGCCGGAGTAGGGGAGCCATCATCTTCTCGCTCCTCTCCTCCTTAGTTAGAGTCGTGTTTGATCTTCCGGGGAATTTGCGTTTGTTGGATGCCCCTCAGCTGGTTCCATGTCCTTCTCAAGTCCAAAGTTGGAATTTATCCTTCCGGGGGAATAGTCATTTCTTTTTAAATCTGTAACAAAGACAAAACAGTTTCAGGGGAACCCCAAGAACACACTAATCCCAAGGACTTTCAACTTAGCCAGGTGCTCAGGAAGGTCTCTACCGCTCGGGGCCACAGACCCTGGAAACCAAACCCTTGACCACGGCCGGTCCCAGCGCCTCACCCACCTCAGGGTGTATCTGTGGCCCTAACAGCCTCCTGCCATTGCAGCCCAGGTCACTGAAGCAAGGGAAGAAAGATTTTGATTTCCTGGGGTCAACTTTCTGCGACAAAAGCTGTTCCTTAGGTCTGGCGCCACCTAGAAGACCCTCATCCATGCTTCCTTATGCCCACCCTCTTCCATTCAAAAAAAGGTTACCAAAAAAAAAAAAATGAACAGAGATAATCTTTGAGAGAAGGATATGCTTTAAATGTTCGTGCACCTTTTTGTGCCATGCTGAGTAGATTTGCTAGCCTTAAACATGTATTTCTAGGGAGCTGGGTGTGTCACTTAGTGGTAAAATTCATCCTTAACATCTGTGAGGCTCTGGGTTCAATCCTGAGCACCAAAGAGGAAAAAAAATGTATGTCTTATATTTTTTAATGTTAAATGGGATTTTCTAGACATAAAACAAATACATATTTTAATAATAACCAACATTTATTGAGCACATACATATTAAGTAATAGTCAATCTTCAGACCAACTCTGTGACACAGATGTTATTATTCCCAGTTCACAAATGGGAAAACTAATGCCTAAGGTCACAGAGCTAGTACAGAGCAGAACTGGAACATGAGCCCAAGGTTCCTGGCTCTAATGCCTTACTCTTATCACTGTCCTAAACAGTCTCTCTTAAGAAAAGAAAAAGAAAAAGAAAAAAAGGGAAAAAAAAAAGAAAAAGAAAAAAGAAAAAACAAAAAGAAAAAGAAAAGGGAAGGGAAGGAAAGGAAAGGAAGCCACCTCTAATCTTGTTTTCAAAACTAAACACTTTGAGTTCAGACTTAAAAAAATCTAAGAATATTTCTTATTTCCATTTAAGTGTTAGTTAAAATCTTAGGTTTGGAAAAGAAACACAGATTAGGTCTAAAGATGGAGGAATTACTGAATTACTCATTCAAAACCCACCACTGGCTGCTGGGCGTGGTGGCACATGCCTGTAATCCCAGCATTCGGAGGCTGAGGCAGGAGGATCATTGCAAGTTCGAGATCAGCCTGGGTTACAAAGCGAGCTTAAGGCCAGGGTGAACTGTGTAGTGAGACCCTGTCTCAAAAAGACCAAAAAAAAAGAAAGCCACCAGTGTAGTATAAAAACATGATTTCAACCTTAATCGCGCAGAACGGCTGCCTGGGCTCAAGGATCAGTAGCAGTGAGCTGCAGCTCAAGTCCCCCTGGCTCCTGGCTGATGGGATATAGCCTTCCACCTTCAAGAACAGAGGCCATCCCATGCAGCGTACGATAAATCCGGCTGGGAAGAGGCCAGTGCCGGGAGACACTGAGGTAACCAGTGAGACTCCAGCCTGTAACCATGGGATGACTCAGGTATTTGCCAGCCTCCACTGTCATAAGGCCCTTACCTGGAGGCCCCATGCTCCTAAGGCCAGCCCCAGCCCATTCCTGGAGTCTTTCTGACCAAAGAAGAGGCAGAAGTGCTGGGTGCTGACTGATCCCCTTGCCAGTCTGATGTGTGACCTGCGAGATGGACTCCTCGGTGGTCACTGGAGTTATGACCCTTCCCTCTTCGTTCCACTTCGATCGCCCACAGTGTGGACCACCACCGCTGTGGCTGATGCGCTGCACCCCACTGGACCTGCAGACTGCCCCAAATCTAGTCTTCCCCTAAATCTTGCCCACAGAAGCTACCCTGCCCTCTAACTCCAACAGAACTAGAAACTGCCCTTCACTATTGCAAATTTTCACCTGCTCCGCCCCACGTTACAATCGCGTATGGTAATTTTGGATTTGTTGTTGTTGTTGTTGTTGTTGTTGAAAAGTCAGGGTCCACTATGCTGCTCAGGCTGGCCCTGAACTCCTGGGCTCACGTGATCCTGCTGCCCCTCCGGCAGCTGGGATTACGGCACCTGCTTCAAGGGTAGGACAACTTTTTATAAAGCAGGAAGGGCTACTCAGTTTGAAATACGTGAAATTCCAGTGGAAGAGCAAGTTTGCTGTGACCGAGGAAGACAGCAGGGAAACTGGAGCAGACGTTAAGCGACCCCCTGAGACAAAGGAAAAGAGTGCAACGCAGCAAGGACTGCCAAGCTGGAAGTCGGAGACCCTCTATACTAGCGATATTTTCTGTGGTGGTGACTGTATTGGTTGTAGAGAACGTGTGCCATATTACCAAGTCATTTTTTTAAAATATATTTCAATGTGTGATTCAAGAGGCAGATTTTTTTTGGCTGGGGTGTAGCTTAGAGACAGAGGGCTTGTCTAACATCTGAAAGGCACGCAATCTCCAGCTCCACAAACATAAACCCACAAAGCAGCAGGTTTTCATAGTGAAAAACACTACTTTAATTGACGGCCTGTTGTTTCCTTCTTGGTCCTAGCCCACCAAGTGTCCGATGGGCAAGTTAGAAATGTGATGGGTATCATGCGTGCGTGCAAGCGGGTCTCAGAGGCGACCAGCCCCAATTTCACCCCATTTAAGTCAATGGAACTTTTCTCTTAAAGTGACTGTGACAAGTGTCAGACCCCATGTCGTTTTATCACATTTTGGCAGAACCTACAGCAAATCCCTGTCCTTTTAATCCCTTTAGAGTCTTGAAAATTTTGCAGTCAGAAAGTCAGGCACTGTGAATGACTGGGAATGAGATAAAAATGTGATTAAGATTTTCTACCCAGTTACAATGGATGTTGTTCTATGAGAGATTTACTTAGAGAAAAGCAGAACCGTCTCTGGCGTACCTGGGAGTTTGAGTTTCCGGCAGCAGGAGTTGCAACGATGTTTCGCAATGAAGTTTCTAATTGCATCTTCCCCTAAATTAGCTGGCCCAAACACCATTCCTCTTGATCTAGAGGAAACAGCAGAATATCAATTAGATCACAGCTGAAAAAAAGGAGCTCACTAGGATTCTCTGAGATACCGAACAGTATCCCGTAGTAACCCAGTAATTTGAAGGAGCCAGCAAAGAACAGAGCACTTTGGGGAAGCAACAATGTTAGGTTTGCAAATTTAAAATTCAAATGCACTTAGATCTTTGTACCCAACTCCAAGACCTACTGTGAAACTCAGTTCAACACTAATCTGATAGAAGAGTGAATTTTCTATGTACCACGTTTAAAAAAAAATGCAGTGAAACCCTGTTTAATGCATATGGGGTGAGAGAATGACATTCATTACCAAATGTTCTTCTAGAATACTGGAAAGGTAAGGTATAAAGTGAAGTAAACTTGCTACTGGGGCACATCTTCTAAAAAGTGCATATACAGTGTGTTGGTGGAAGTGCTACACTTTATTCTTAAAGTAACCATCCTCAGAAACAAATACCTGACTGAATCTGAGAGCCCGCATTTATGGCTTTTTGAAAGCCACTTTGTACCCTGCAAACTCTATAATGGGGCTGTTTGCAGAACAAGACTATTAGACAATGTGTTTGTGGACATAAACCACATTTGCTCAATGTAGGTGACAAAATTACAAATAGAATCAGCATCTATGAGGCACATTTCAAATACTCTATCATTATAATAGATCCCTGGCAGATTCCAGGTTCGCTGTTCATCTATTACGGTATCTTACACAGCACAACCATTCTTCTTCGCATTGTGACACTCTGCACATCACAGAACACGGCACACCAGAAACACTTCCGAAGAAACTTTATGGAAGCTAATATTTTATTTTAATGACATGCAGAGTGGAAACAGCACATTTAAAAATCTGAACTCAATTACCACTCTTAAATACCACGTCTTAAGAAAAAAGCAAAGCAAACTATCACAAAAGGAAACAATAAACTTCACTTCTAAGGAATGCGGTTTTTCAAAAGGGACATGGTGTAAAAATGGACTTTTTTCCATCCAAGTATTGAAACATTTATCTCAATTTCCATTTCCTTTTGGCAGAAGAACAGTAGCTGTTCTGAAGAAGTGCCAAGCTCACAACGAGGGCTGATGTCAGTTTGATCTTGGATTGCCTCTTTGCAGCGTGGCAAGTAGGTGGAGGAAATCTCTTGGGAAGACAGAGTGGAAAGACACTCGGGATTAGCTTTCCCGGTCACTCAATCACTCCTACAAAGGACAGCTCTGGTGGCATTTACTCGGCTGCATAAGCTGCCTCTTGTTAACGCTGCCTCTTTCTCAGTCCATCTGTTAAGACACCACTGCAATAAGGTGAAACTTAAGGTGGCAAAAAAGTAGACTTGCTCGGTATTTAGACCAGAGCTCTCCAATCCCAATAAAGTGAAAACTGAAGGTGTCAGCGTCGTCGTTACATGGAAGAATTCCTTCTCGTGGTCTCCCCAGCGTGACCTTACTGGGCTATTTCACTTGTTTGCATTCCATACCGCCCTTTCTTTCCTCCCAGGAAAGCATGAAAATCCCCAGCTTAGAAATACAACATTGATTCTCAGATAAAAGCTGTAAGCTAAATCATTCCTCTCTATGAGCTTTGTATAAGTTGAGACAAAAGGATGAAAGTCACTCCAAAATATATCTATCAAGGGCCAGACAACTCCTCGTGCAGAGAGAAGGGGGTGAAGGGACAGTCATTCACATAGCATGCCTACAGCCTTGCTGTCTCAGACAACTGAGTTTTTAAAAATAAATAAATAAATAACAACTAGCTGTTTTCCAGATTTTTCACAACACAGGAAAAGCAGGTGGTAGCTTGGTTCTACATGCGAGAAAACGCTAATTAGTGCCATCTATACATAGACTCACTAAAGAGCATCTCATCATCACTTCATGCTTGTCAAATGCCCAAAACCATCAAGAAAGTAAGCTACAAAGATATAGTCCCAAACCACCAATAAACAAGGCAGAAGGTTAGGCGAAGTTAAGAGACAATTGAGCAAGTTACGAGACAACAGGCATCAGAAACAAAATTAGAATTTATACAAAAATACCTTCTCTTTTGAAAGAGAATTGTTTCCTTACATTGGCCCCTTATCCTTAGAGGCAAGTTATGATCTTCAGTGAGGCTCAGTTTTCTCATTTGTGAGCTAGGATGGAAAATGCTTACTTCCCATGTTGCTGCTGAGGCTAAAATAAATGACATACATGACAGCACTTGCTTCTGTTGGTGCTTCTCAACCTCTAATTTACACCAGATTGCCAGAGGATAATGTGAAAATTCAGATTCTGGCTCGGTAGGTCCAGGGAACATAGGGAGAATCTGCATTTGCAACAATCTCCACCCATGCTGGTGTCGTTCATGGTCTACACTCGAGGTAGCAAGAATCTCAAACACAGAAGGCATTCGAACACATGAGCCTCGCTCAACTCATTAAACTGAACTGAACTAATCAGTCATGAGACAATTCTTGTTCTCATCACTATGAAAACCAACTGCACCCAAAATTGGGTGACCCCACACAATCGGGCGGGCCACAATGATGCCATCCTATCTGTTTCCAGAATCCTGTCCTCAGTTCATAGAAAAGGTTGCTATAAAATGGAAATGCTGGAGTTCTCAACTCTGATTGCCCATAGAATTACATGGGAAACTTTTACAAAAAAAAAATAGACATCCAGGCCCTACCTGCAGAAATTTTAACTGGAGACCATCTTGAGCATTTTTTTAATTCCCCAGGTGACCCTAACAGAAATTGAGACCTACTGCCTATAGAACACAATTAAATATGTAACTGTCAAGTGGGATTATATAATCTTAGAATCCAAGAAGATGGACTATTCAGGTCATATTAAGTGATATATGCCAAGGTCAAAATTTAATGAATGATAGAGTGTACATAAACTCAGTTCATTATATATGCAAAATTTTTTCACTGAAAAATTATAAAATACTCAGAACAAGGCTCCTACTACAAACCCTTGAGCATATGGGGCTACTGAAGGAATAACACTCTTCACTGAAAATACTTTAGGCCTGCTGAAGCAAAAAATACGTGCTTATGTGTACTGTAAGGACTATAACGTGGACTTCATAGTCAAACAATCATCACAGGAATATATGATACATATAAGTAACATGGATCACCTTTCTCTTCTCTAGCTCACCTACACCAGTCAAATACCTAACGCGCTTCTAGTAGATGTTCTGCATCAAAGCCTAAGGATGGGATCATATTTAGGTACAGTAAAATGGCTCGGGAAAAGAAGAGAGCGTTAGAGCAGTGAACATCTATCAGATGAGTCCTAGAGGAGAAAAAGTAAAGTTTTCAGATTCTATTGTGTCAGGATCGCCTGCTTATGTAGTTTTATATAGAAATTTTACCCCACAGGGGCCAAGTATATAGAGAATGTATGATGACTGGGAAGTAGCAGTGCTACATGGGAGCGTTTTTCGAAGTAGTCTTTGGACCAACAGCTTCGAATTTGCTAGAACTTGTTAGAAATGCAGATGATTTGCCCCCTCCAAACTACTGCGTCAGAAACTTGGGGGATGGCAGCAGTCCCCGTTTAAGAAGCTCTCCCAGTGATCACGGTGCAGACTCACATTTGAGAACCACAGCTGTCTGCCATACTGATCCGTCCTCATCGGGCATCATCATTGCTTGGATTCTACCTTTGACAGAACAACACAACTTTGGGTCCTTTAGTGGCAAGTCTTCCACAAAGCCTGCTTCCACAAAATGCCCTTGGGAATTCAGAGGACAGGCAGATGACGCATTCCTCTGTATAACTGGGCCCCAGATTAAGTCACACAATCCGATGCTTCATGTGTAAGCCCGTTGTTTTGACCTCTTCCAGCTTTGCTGTGTGTTAGTACACTTTATGTCCTCAGTTTTCATTTTGTAAGCATGTGATCAAAGATGCTGACCAGGGTAAGATGCAATGATTCCGTTGTGAAGGCACCAAAAGAAGCTGCTTTTCCTATGACATTAATTGTTCTCATGTTCACGTCAAAGCTTGTAGTAGTTAAACATATGCATATTTCTCTTGTTGTCTGGGGCCCCCTAGAAAACTGAGTTGAATTTGCAACCAAATTCTGGCTATTATATTTATTATTTCCATCCATGAATTCCAACCCAACTCCAGATTTAATTTTATTTTGTTTCCATATTTTCTTTCTACACTCATTTCATAATCTATGCTCTTTAAAAAATCTTATGTTTTAGGTCAATGTACAAAAGCTGCCTCAAAGCCTTTCTGGGATTTCAGGAAAAGCCTATGTTTATAAATTATTTTTAAAATATGCCATTTAAACATTATGCAGTGTACACATGTACTGAAACATTACATAGCACCCCATTAATATGCACAATTCTATGCTTTTATGTTTTGAAAAAAAAATTTTAAAAACATAAAAGTTAAGCGGAATTTTGAAATAATAGCACATAAGTGTACTTACTGTTTGTCTTCAGGTTTTATAACAGATGGATCTGTCAGATTTTCTCCAACACCTCAAAAGAAGAAACAAAATTCATTTAGCAATGGGGGTTTCATTCTCATAGAAATACGAGAAAATAGTAACCAAATTTCAGTTTTTTTCAAGTTTACATTTACTTTGTAGTAAATCAAACATTGTATGAACTGAATGTACTATAAAAATTGTCCAGGAATGTTTGGAAATTTTAAATAATGCACGGTCTTCCACAACACCCTCTGTTATAATAACCTTGTAGGCCACAAACAAATGTTTTAGTGGTGTGTTCATAGTTACTGATAGTGACATATGCCATTCATTTGCTGCTGGTATATACTGTGCTACACTCTAATTTTATTTTCTCTAATGCTAAGCAATTATAAAAGAAAAATATTATCCTCATTTTACTGTTTGGGTTGGTTTGTTTGTTTGTTTTGAGACAGGGTCTCACTATGTAGGTCAGGCTGGCCTTGAACTCACTATGTAGCCCAGGCTGGCTTCAAACTATTGGTAATCCTCCTGCCTCAGCCACTTGAGTGCCGGGATTACAGGCACGCACCACAATGCCCAGGCTCATTTTACATTTTATCCTCATTTTATATCAGTGAGAACAATGATGCTCAAAAGGATGAAGTAATTTGCCAGAGGCTGCTCAGTTCCCAGTGGTCAGAACAGGAGCAAGTTAGGGCAAAGCTTTCCTCCTGTGGTCCATAGCCCCTCTGATGGGCTTGTCAGTACCTCAGTTCTGCAGGTACAGTCTGCTCCATCAAAGAGACACACCAAAAGCTACATATATGGCATTTATAAACTGACAAGCAAAACCAACTCTGATTCTTGACCTAGGTGCTGGTTGGGGAAAATCATTGAGATGTATGCTTATGCTACAGGCACTTTCCTGAATGCATGAGTCCTCTCAGTGAAACTTACTTTGTAAAAGATGACAGCAAAGTCTAAAAGGATGACATAAATGCAATTTAAAGCTTAAGCTTATCAAAATAGGGACCAACACCTAAAGTGAATTTCTGTTATAAAATGCAAATGGTGAGGAGCCTGTTCTCCGAAGATGGTAACATTTCAGGCAGTCAAGTGAACGCAGAGCTGTGCAAAACCCAACAATTTCTCAGTCTCACCAGCACTTGTTCTCTTTGATTAAAAGAGACTACCTTTGTGGGAAGATTATTCAAAAATTATGTAAATGTTTAACATTATTATGTATCTCTACTTGTAAGAAAATACTCGTTTGTTTGTTTTTTTTTTTTTTTTTTTTGTGGTACCGGGGATTGAACTCTGGGCCTTGCGCTTGCCAGGCAGGCGCTTGTGCCACTGAGCTACATCCCCGGCAATACTCCTATTTTATAACAATTATTTTTAAGGGTTTTTGCTGCATTCTGAAGAAAATAAATTCCCTATAGACTTCTCCACCAAGAAACAAATTTCCCTAGGAAAGTAACTTAGAGCACCCAAAAGTTTGGAGTAAGAATATTCAACAATTTTTGTCATGACATTCTTTGTCACTCTTCTCATAATACTGTTTTAATATACATAATTAAATGCATAGGATTATGAAGAAAATCAGTGATATTGAAATACAGTTCCATAAAGATACCTTTTAAATTGCTATATTGTAATACACATGCTTCCTCATTAATACATTAAATAACAGGATCTAGCCCACATCTATTAATTACTGTAATATCCCACAAGTGACAAACATAAACAGTATTATGAAGTATCTTCTAACATTCCAATGTGCTATATTAATATCTGTAATATCTATTACAAACTGTCACAGGTACTGTTATTGTCACTAAGGATTGCAATCTACATCATAATTGAATAAAACGATGAGTCTAAGTTACAGGTTAGTTAAAACAAAGTATAAAATATTTTATCATCAAAATCCACAGACTCTGAATTCTACTCACAAATGCTTTACTAATTCTAGGCTTAGAAATTCTTCACACTGATTTTGAATAGGGAAAGAAAAAACAAGGCTAAACATAGCTCAAGCGAAGTTCACAAAACATGCTCCTCACCAACTGCACAACCAACAAAAGAAAAAATAGAGAAACTGGACTTCGTAACAGTTTAAAAGTTTTTGCATCAAAAGGCATTATCGAGAAATCAAATAGGCAACTCACAGAATGGGAGAAAATATTAGTAAACCATGTATCTGGTGAGGGATTAATACCTTGAATTTATACAGAATTCTTAAATCTTAACAGCAAAAACTCAGACAACCCAACTTCCTTAGACATTTCTCCCAAGAAGATACACAAATTACCAATAAGCTTTTGGAAAGAATTATTACACACACACACCTCTTAGGAAAGTGACCCTAGAGAAGCCAAGAAAGGTTAACTTCTATTTTTGTTATCTTATCCTATAAAGGGCCTCTTGTGAAGTGAAATTTTATTTTCTTGCTACTGTAGAATCATATTTCTGTTTATCTCATTTCCCTGAAGTACTTAGAAGAATGAAAGTTGGGGGTATAGCCCACTTGCAAAGCTCTTGCCTGTGTGAGGCCCTGGATTTGATCCCCAGTTCTGCAAAAAAAGAAGAAGGGAGAGAAAGAATAGGAAGAGGAGGAGGAAGGTAAAATACACAAAAACCACATTAACAGTTCAAAGCTTACTTATTACTCATTTTGGCTCCCTCAAATGGAAGAAGGAATTTCCAAAGTGTGGGGGGAAAAGACACACAGAGAGAGTGCCAAAGGACCCGTAGTGCTGTAACACCCACACTCACAAACATGTACTCAAACATGTAATCAAAAAGTAAAACTGGGGGGGCCGGTGAGATGGCTCAGCGGCTTAAGCGCCTGCCCGGCAAGCACGAGGGCCTGAGTTCGACTCCCGGAGCCCACATACGAAAAAGAGGCCGGTGATGTCGCTCAGCGGCACGGGCGCCTGCTGGCGCGTGAGGTCCTGAGGTCGACCCCCCGGTACCCATAAAAAAAAAAAGTAAAACTGGGGAAAAACCATGCCACAGCACCACTACCACGTCCAGCTACGCAAGAATCCCCCAGCTGGAAAGCTGACCACAAAGCCCATCCTGTGCACACATTCTCCTGAAAACATGGGGACAGAGGGGAATGAGACACTTTGACACTGAAAGTCTCGAAGATGTCTCTCTAGCAGCTCTAACAGAGTCAGAGCTGCATATGCAGGCAATATGGAAAAATTCAGAAATTTATACTCAGGTCTCACTCAACTTCAGATCCGTCAATGAACTTCTACATCTGCACACAAGTTACCTTCTTTGTAAAATTCAGGATGATGAAGTGGATCCTAATGCTGACTTACCCTGGAAACTGCTTTGTGAATAAAAAATTAATTCTGTATCTCCAAAAGTCCTCTGAAAAATATGAGCTTAAAAGAAACGTTACACGCTGCTGTGATTTTAAATACAACTGTTTTTAATTTCCATTTCTGGGAATTAAATGTTGGATTTCAAGCATAATGATGATGATTCAGTCCATCACATGTAAGATGTTTTAAGTGGAAAAAGGCCGGAAAACTTCAATATAATTACAAGTGATGGGAAATTGGTCCCGCCACTCTTTAGAGTTCAGCTTCCTGGCCTGGCGTGGCAGTTTCTGGGTTAATGACTGGCATCCTCTTGGAAGAAAACAAAGAAAGAAGAGAAGAAGGAAATGAAAGAAGACTTTCTGCACGTTCCTCACTCCCTCTTCTCCTGAAAGCAGGAGGGAGCAGAGGCCCAAGCCGGGGTGTCCCTGCAGGACCACACGATGAGAGTGGACTCCCCACACTTGAAGATTCATCTCCATTTTAGACAGCCACACAGAGATGCACGCTAACACAACAATAATTAATGTGTACTAGGGCTAACTGTATGCCAAGGGGAAAAAATCTTGCCTCACTTCAGCTTCTTATTTTTTTTTTTTTTTTATATGGGTACGGGGAGTCAAACTCAGTGCTTGCCAGGCAGGCACTTATGCCACTGAGCTATCTCACCGGCCCTCACTTTAGCTCCTTAACCCAGTGTTTGAAGTGCGTAATATTCTCTTCCCCACTTACAAATGAGGGATGTGGGACTCAAGGTGGTGGCTCCTCAGGTCACGCAGCTAATTAATTCCTGGAGGAGCCCAGCCCTGCAACTCTGAAGCTCTTCTCCCAGTGGCTGCTGCCTCTCAACCTCCACTCCCACCATGTGGGTGAAGCACGTCACCTCTCCAACGACGACAAATACAAATAAATTAAATCCAACTCAAACGTGAACGTAAGCCAATTAAGAGATGTTGTAAATAAATCCTGTTTCCCATTGTTCCCTTCCAACCTGATTCAGATTAAATATGATAATGCATGCAATCCTTTAGCCAAATGCCTGGCACAAAATAAGTACAGTGGAACCTCAGTTCACAATCTTAATTCTTTCCACGTGGAACGAATCCTCCAACCAGAATCATGGAAAAAATTAAGTTTGTGAACCGAGATACCACTGTACCTAGTAAATGTTAGCGACTAGAGGTAGTGGCAGTATCACTGTTCATAATTACTATTATAAGATTCATCTTTTACCACAAATTCATGCCCAACCAATTAGCCAAACCTCTCTGATAAGTACCTCAAATTTCATCATGTTCATTCTATGATGTCCACTCTTCCCTTCTTTGAAGGTCAATATTTTGACATAGTTTATTTGGAGTGGCCTATTTCTGCAATCCACATAATTGCTCCAAAAAAGAATAAAGCTAATTCCTTTTTTCCCTCAAGACTCTCAGTACAGCATTTGTTCTGTTTAATGTCACTTTGGATTACTAAGAGACATAAAAATCCCCAAACATAAACATCATTAAACAAAAACCTATTCAAGTGGAATACAAAACACACTGAAGAGTCATCATTAGTTCTTTAACATTTTTCTTTGTTGTTTTTTTTTTGCTGTTGTTGTTTCTGTTTGTTTGTGTTTTTTTGTTTTTTGCTTTTTAAACAACTCCACCCAAAACTTAAAGTGCAAACAGTCAAGTACAGATGAAAACAATCAAGCTTTCCCCAGCTGCAACTACAAAAACAGATGCCTTCAGCATCCACACTCAGGGTCGATATGGATCCAGTCCTTGCTGACTTAAAAAGCTGAATCATGTTGGTTGATTTAATTTTGTTTATATTGCTTCCTAAAATATTGTGTTTGAGGGTTAGAAATATAATCCAACCCTGCAAACAACAGAAATCTCAAAGGACATAGTATGTACATGCAGTTTAAAAAGTACGTACAGTATATATCCTTGAGCATATGACAAATTTCAAAGTGATTTTGCAGTCTGCCTGGACATTGCCCCTGGTGCCCCAAGACTCTGTTATTTCAACATTCCCTAGCCTCCAAGCCCGACTTTCAGCACAGAATCCTAGAACTGAAGAGCTGAGCAAGTCAGAGAGGACAAGAAAAAGAGCCAAGTTGTTCAAATGAACCATAAGGTGGTTGGGTCCTCCAGCTATGAAACTCTTATAGAAATAAAAGACAGTACAGTGAAAAGAAAAGAATACGGCTGGTCAAACCAGCTTACATCTGTATCCTGGCTCTGTTTTAAGTAGCTGTTCTCCCCTGGGCAGCTTAGTTAAACTTTCTGGGCCTAAATTCTCCATATCTACCTCCAGGTGCTGTTTCTGGGATTAAACGAGATAACTTCTATTTAAGTTCCCAGGCTAAATCCCTTATTTAAAACCAAGGCAGTCAGGGAGCCCAAGGACTAAACTTTAACCTTAATACATATTTTGTTCTGTCCCTGCAAGGAAATCCTGCTGGAGACACTCTGCGCTGCAGGGTTATGAGTCACCTGTTAGGTGTACTGGCAATGGGAAGATGTACCCATCAAAGGCTTCCATTAAATAAGAATGCACTGTCACCTCTTCAGACAGAAGATGTACTTTCCTGCACTGTCATATCAAGGGGCACAGCAAAGAGGGCAAGCTAAATTATAAATGGCTAATGCAATGAACTCAAAATCACAGAAGATAGCCAGAATTTAAACTTTCCTATATGTATATATGCATGCCTAAGCTTTGTTGTGAATATAAGAGTGAGGCAAAGCCATAAAGCAGGAAAAATTGGTACAAAAATCGTTCCCCACATTCAACATTTTAGATGTTTTTGTGTGTGTGTGTGTGTGTGAGTACCGGGGGTCGAACTCAGGACCTCACACACCAGCAGGCACCCACGCTGCTGAGCAATATCATCGGCCCTTTTGTCGTATGTGGGTACCAGGAGTCAAACTCAGGACCTCGCGCTTGCCAGGCAGGTGCTTACGCCGCTGAGCCATCTGCCTATATTTCTCCCTCAACTGAGTAGGACACAACAAAGCAGGTACTCGTGTACAATGCCTCTGAACTGAATGTCTCCACCTCCCTTCGAAGTGAGATAGAACAACTCTACACATTGCCTTCCTGGTTCTCGCAAGATCTCTTTGAACTTTGCCTCGTGCTCGTGTCAAGTCCTATGTCATCAATTACCTTGCAAATCTAAAACCAGCAACTCTCCCCTAGTGTACTCATAGGTCCAGTGAGAGAAAGCCAACATCAGCTCCTCCAGGGTGTTGCTGGGGGCGATTTCATCTCCATTGTTGTTGTTGTACTTCCGGAACTCCCCCGTCATATACTTCTCAATGGTCAGCCACTGGTTAGCTGAATGGCAGTAGATTAAGAAAACTTCCAGGAACCTTGAATGAAACAGAGGCCATTGATCCTTCACAAGGCAGCAAATGTGGGACTTGCCTTACAAAACACTCAGCAACAAGAGATACCGCCTCACTCTGACCCTGTCCTTCCCTGGTGAACTTGCCCTCCCTAGGAGAAGGGAGGAGTGAACAGACGGAAGGATTTTTCCCACGCTTACTCACCCCCCTTCACTTTGAGAAAATGTTCCAACTCTTTTATGAGTACAGGACCCTACTTTTCTTGCCATGCTTTATAAAATTTCTTGTAAATGAAACAATAAAGCTTTCCTCTAAATCCTCAGTACCAAAGTATGATCTGCCTTGATAAATGAACACGCCTATGGAGAGAGATACCCAAGTGAAAGGAAGAAGAGATTGCTCTTACAAAGCTCCTAATTTCTTTAAAATACTAACATGGGGGGGCATGTTTAAAATAAAAATATTCTCTCCCAAGTTCTGTCTGTTTGCCACAATTGAAATATCAGTCATGGCATCTGCCTGAAATTTTTCCAATCACATAAGTTCAATGATTTAAGCCAAGCTATCCTGGAACATCTGATTTTCTTTTTACTGGTCTCCATAACTACAGAAGGTGGAACTCCAAAATGAGGTCATCACTAACTTTCCCATGGGTCTTGTACTCCTCATGACTAATGGGCTGAGAAAGATTAATAGGAATTTCTACCTAAAATGAAGGGCCAGAGTGCCAAGATTTCCTTACCTTGGTGTGTAGGGAATGGTTTGTGGTTTCACTTGGTTGAAGGTATAGATTAGTTTTTGAGCAGCTCTTTGTTGCTGAATCTCCTACAAAGTCAAGAGCACCAATAAAAATACTGGTTGACTAACACATACTTAGCAATTAATGATCATGGAATTACTAAAGGCTGCCTTAATGTGATTGTTAACTTTATTTGGCTTCCACCGCTCCCTACCCCAAAACCGTAGGTCCTACAGAGCAAAAATATCAAAAATCACCGCCTTCAAATCCTACTTGAAGATCATGGTCTTGGATAAAGATGTAGCCAGATCTCCCTTCTTGGACCTGTCCATCAGGGCTCTGGGTCTCCGAGTTCCTGGCTTACCCGGAGGCAAAGATGAAGCACCGTACTCTCCCGGAAGATGTCATGCCAAGTCTGCACCACCTCGGGGAGAAAGGACTTCACGATGAAAACCTGTCCCGGCTTGAGAACGTCATCCTCAGACCAAGTGCTGATGACTCTCATGGCTTTGCGGAGGCCTCCGTCTATCTCCTCTTGGGACAGCACCTGGATCATCGCAGCTCTCCCGTGCTGGGACCAGGAGGACATGCTTTTGTCAAGGTTCAAAGGGGAGCTCTCCTCCAGCCTGTAGATAGTCACTTCTTCTCCCGCTGCAGAGGGAAGTGGAGGCGTGGAGGTCAGTGAGATCAGCAGGCCGGGGAGGGGAAAGCCCGAATACCTGCTCCGAATAAATTCAGTTGTCCCAGGGCCGGTGAGATGGCTCAGCGGCATAAGCGCCTGCCTTGCAAGCGTGAGGGCCCGAGTTCGACTCCCGGATCCCACATACGAAAAAGGGGCCGGTGATATCGCTCAGCGGCACGGGTGCCTGTTGGCACGCGAGGTCCTGAGGTCGACCCCCCGGTACCCACAAAAAAAAAAAAAAAATTCAGTTGTCCCCAAGATCTGAGGAGAATGGGACTATCGGGGACTAGAACAGAATAGGAACACGGATCGTGGCATTTAACATCTAGTAAAGATGGGGAAAGGATGAAGAGACAAAGTATTAGATGGCATCCAAGAATTAAATTATTCTTTCTATTGACTGTAACTGGACAAAAACAGTATTAACATAAAAAGGATATGTCTCTTTTGTTAAAGAAAATTTTTCTTTCTTTTTTCCAATTGGATTTTATTGGTACATTCTAGGTACACACAATGATCACATTCGTTATAGAGAATTTGGACCTGTACATGATATAACATGTTTCTTTTTTTTTCCTATTCCCCTACCCTCCCTTCAACCCCTCCTCCCCTCCCCATTTACAAAAGCTTTCTTCCCCTTTTTTCCTTCTTTTCTCTTTTTTTTTACTTTTCCCTTCTTTACTTTCCCCCTCCCCCCCCTCTGGTTCCCCTCCCCATTTGAACATTTTCTTCCTATTTCATAATACCTATTATACATTTTGGTCCTTATTTACACTTTCAGTTTCTCACACCAGAGAAACAATGTGGTATTTAAACATGTATGTCTTATTTATTTCACTTAAGAGTATGGTTTCAAGGTGCATCCACCTAGCTATAAATGTCTCGAGTTTTTCCTTCTTTGTGGCTTAGTACTCTATTGTATTTTAAAAAAAAAAAAATCTCTTTTTTTGAGTTCTTTATATATTCTAGATAGTAGTCCTTTGAAAGACAAGTATTTCTAAGCCAACAGATTAACCTAGAATTATTCACTGTCATCCCCCTAATGGGCCTTATTAGGCATTCTAATTGCTCTTCCCATGACATATTAATATTAAAAATATCCTGCATATCTCTTTATGTACTATGTATATATGCACTATGCTTTATGAATGAAAAATAAAAAGGTTGCCTGTGGTTTTGGTTTTTTGTTTTGTTTCTCCTTTGGCTGTGATACTGCCCCACTGAGAATGCATGGCTTTAGTGTGAAGTTGGAGTCAGAAAGTACCAAAGTCATACCCCTCAGCCTCTCCTTCCTTCCTTGTGCCTTTGGGTTAATCACTTAAATCCTCAACTTCCTCATCAGTGCACATAGACAGGTCCACCGAGCTCAATGTCTGTGACTCTGCATTTGTCAACAGGAGCACTGGTAAAGTCCATATTTTTGATATGGCTCCCAACTTGGAAAACTGTCCACTCTTGTGGGAAGAACATTCAGTTCTAATCCCTGGAGGATTTAGAGCAACGCTATTGATTTGCAAAACCCGCTGTGGAGCCAAGTGGAAGGGGAGGCATCTGCATCAGCGGTCAGAAGCCAAACTGGTCTCTCCCCTTCGGGACAGTGTGAGGAGAACTGAGACCCAGCGCAGTGTAGGGACCCTTGTTATACTCTCACTTGGCTCAAGTTTATCCTGTTGGACACAGAAACTCTTGTAGCCTTGGCTAATGCAAACTTGTTTTTCTTTTCTACTCCAACCTTTAAGAAAATGACACTTGCAGTCTGAAGTAAGAGCAATTAGTGTGTGTGAAACAAAACAAACAAATACAAAGCAATATACAAAGCACTGCTCTTCAGATGCTGCTTGCCTTTCACCACAGTGCCGTCTAGCACTTTCTTCTGTGCTTGTCCTATACATGATTGGTTTGTTGTTTTTCTTTCTTATGTACTTCCAGCCTCCAGTCAGGGAACTCCAGATGCAGAATCATTGCTTTCTTCCCAAATGTTGCCCTTCACACCTCCCATTTCCACAGTATCAGGCTTTGACCCCAAAGGCTGGCCATAGCATTAACAAGTTTCCTTTTATGGAAATGAATCTCACTGAACTATACCCACAGTCAAAATGAACTTTTCAAGTAAAATGATGCAACGTGGTTCCCCCTTTGATTTACTCAGATGTCGCCACTCCCCTCCCCACCCGGGCATAACCTCAAGAAGGTAGAAAAGCTACTCACCAAACAGTTGGATTGGTGTAAATGGTATGGTCTGAGAAAGCCTCATTAAATTATTCCTTTCAATGGCTGCAAACAAAAACAGATTTATTATTTTAAGTCTGCATCACTGGGTTAACTCTACAGAAGCGCCTCACCTCAATATATTTATATAACAGCAAAATATTTTATTTCAAACACTTTTTATTTTTGTCATACCAAAAACATTATCCATAATACGGTTTTAAATATAAACTGAGCCTTAAACCAGGAGGATATCCCAATGCTAGGAATATTTTATAGGAGATTAAGGACTGCCTACCCCCACTTTGCTCAATATTAACTCGTATGCATGTGGAAGTTTCTTCTAAGTAGCATTTTAACCCATGGTCTTCACCCTTTTTTCTTTTTCCAAAGCACCATGGACCGTTGGGGACACCTACTGTCCATCTTGCACAGTTCACTTTCTTTTCTCCCAGAGAGAACTGAAGACTAATTTTAATTAGAAGCAAGCAATCTGCATTTTCCTATTGAGGGCCGTCTCCTAACACATCAGTCAGTATGACTTACAGAAGTCCTCACTAGAGTCTTTCTTAAACTGACAGCTAGCGTCAAAATAATAGATTACTGCTAAACTAAAAGACCCAGTAATAAGAACCTGGAATGAGGAACCTGGAATCCATTGAAACATTATTCACTCCAAGGAAGAATTCAGGATAAAGCAGCTTATTACTGAACCCTAAACGAAAGACCCACATATGATAAGAACAGTAATTATAACACCAATAAGGTCTTACTTATGTCCCAAGCTTTAGACTGTTGCAAAGTCCTGGCCACATTTTACCTCATCCCATGCTGAGAGCAACACCCGCGAGAAACCCCCAAATGGCACAAGTCCAATCGGTTGTTGTACTGCTTTGCACTTCAAAGTGTTTTCCTCTTAATTCTCAACTAGTCCTTTGGCAGATGGTTCCTCAAGAAGGGTGAGTATAATTATTCCCACTCTGAAAGAAATACAACTGAAGCACCGGGAAGTGATGTTGCTTTAGAGAGTCAAGACCCTTGGCATCTTTGTTTAATAACATCTTTGTTGAACTTGTTCTGCGGGCATCCAATCAGTGTTACATTCACTCAGGGCCCAGGGAGGATACAGAACCCTCCCTTAAAGAGCAACTTTCGAGTTTGTCTTTTCCTCAGCTCAGACACTAAGATCTCTGGCTTTGGGCCAGCTTAGAACTTGCAAGGACTTTTCAGGACTCGAGGTTACCTTCTTCACAACTTAGAACTTGTCAATACACTTTTTTGTTTAAATCCAAACACTCATAAATCCTGACAACTTGCTTTCTTAGGTCAGCATCAAGATGAGAAATCTGAATGTTCTTCCCACAAGAGTGGACAATTTTCCAAGTTGGGGGCCATATCAAAAATATGGACTTTACCAGTGCTCCTGTTGACAAATGCAGAGTCACAGACATTGAGCTCGGTGGACCTGCCTATGCGCACATGCTTCCTACCTGAATAATGGTGGTGCGGCTCTGGAGGGCTTTTTAAGGATGCTGAGATCTCTGAAATTATAGAGAAGATTGACATTTTAATTACTTGGCTGGAGATAAATACATGCGTATGAATATACTGCCTTCCAAGTTTTATTGAACAGGTTAATCAGAATTGCTCCTCAGTATTTGAAAAAGCTTGCCTAATATCCTTTAACCATATTATTGCGCATGGTATTCTGACAGCTTCCAATCATCAATGTAATATCTCCAAACATATTTATACAGGGAATTGGAGGAAGACAGGTAATATTAGCCTCAAAGATGTATTTCCTCTGAACCAATTACACCTCTGGGTTGCAGGAGGCACTCGGCTGCCCATCACACTTCATGACATCTCAGAAGCATGATCCTCCGAGCTCCCCCCCAAGATGTGGTACCCACAGAAAGGCATTATGAATACCAAGTTATTAGCACAATACTTCACTGACCTAAAATAACAGCAAAATGATGCACATGCATTAAGAGGCGCATAAAAGGAACAAAGGAGAGGATGGGTAATATGGTACCAAGGGATTTGCTTGGCTGCAAAAGGACCGTGTGATGGTAACACCTCCCTCCAAGTTTAACTCATTCTCTTCTGCCTGCTCCAGTGCTAAATTACAAGGCTCCAGAGAAATCCTCTGCAACAGTTTTGCCATTTCATAAAACCGAAATTAAAGTGGAGAAACTTTAGTCTCATGGTGGCAACTGCTTTATACCAAGTGAGCAGCATAATGAGCCCAATTTCAGAGATCTCTCTGGCTTCTTGATGCTAGACAGAGAAAAGTATGATCAGCAGAAAAGACCCTCTCTGAATTCATTCAGTAATCATTCACACACACACACACACACACACACACAAACACACACACACATTCATCTCCCACTCTGGGTCATGCTATTCATGAGAAATGTGAATAAGATAAGGTTTCCACCCTAAAGAAAAGCAAATGCAGCCAGACATGGTGGCGCACACCTGTAATCCCAGCACTGGGGAGGCTGAGGCAGGAGGATCACTGTGAGTTCAAGGCCAGCCTGAACTGTATAGTGAAACCCTGTCTCAAAAAGACAAAAAAAAAAAGAAAGAAAGAAAAAAAAAAAAAGAAAAGGAAATGCTATATACTATAAAAAAAGACATGTGACTATAATAATGCAGTTTGCTAAGTAACATACTAGAGGTGCACGTGGAGGTCTACGGGACACACTAATTCCACCTAGAACATAGGACCTTTACAGACAAACAGTATGAAATATTTAAAGGATATGAGCATCTTAGTGTGATAAAGCTGAGTTTCAATCCTGGCTTTGCTACTTACAGAGCTGTGTTCACTCCACCCATATTTATTAAGCATCTGCCACATGCCAGGCATTGGGCTATGCCCTCTTAGTCATTTCAGGAATAGAGTCCTATTGAAACCACAGAGGACAAGGCATCCAGGTGATGCTACCTTATGAATGTCTCTTAGTGAACAATATGTAAAAAGTGACAGTAAGAATTGTTGGGCAGCTGAAATGAGCTCAGTGGTTATACTATCATTCAGAGAGAAAATGGGAAAATCATAGTCAAAAATGGGTAATTCAAAAAACTTTAAACTACAAGTCAGTACTGATTTACCTGGAGAAAGACATTGAACATTCTGCTTTTTTACTGAATTTTTTACTTGGTATAGTAGACAAAAAGCAATACAAATTCAAGAACTATGAAGGCCTTAGCATGACAGTGAACATTATCATTAATAAAATGAAAAATAAGGGCTGGTGATATCGCTCAGTGGCACAAGCACCTGCTGGCAAGCGCGAGGTCCTGAGTGAGACTCCTGGTATCCACATAAAAAAAAAGAAAAAAGAAAAGAAAAGAAAATGTTGAAATCTCAAAACTTACTGTCAACTCCATTTGAACTTCTCAACCTGTATAGGAAAAATATAATTAGATAATCCTGGTTTAAATCTTTCAATGATCAAAGAAAAGAAATCATATACTGAAACAACCTAAAATCATGTACATGTATAAACTAGCAGACACATCTTATCCTTACTTTTATCAATCTACAATTATTTTTACAGAGAAATGAACACCAGATATGCATGTAAGTCACTTACTGTATACGCCCTAAGCTAACTGAGAAGTACTTGTGTTTCTTAATTAGCTATGTGATCACACAACATATATAAGATCTAACTGTGTTTGTCTGGTTCTTGATCAATTAAACTAAAGGCTTCCTGAGCTATGCAAAGCAGATGCCTACAAATGAGCCTGTGAATGTCTTCGGACAAGCCTACAAATCAGTTTCATTAGCCCACGCAGCCCCTAAATGTGCACAGGCTGAAATTAGCTCTCTTTAAATTGTCACTTGTCCTGCTCAAGTGCACAAAGTGGCCACAGGCAAGTCTGAATAAATGCATTCAAAGAATATCTCCAGTATTTAAGGTCCTTAGGGAAGAAAGTACAATTACAATTATTGTTTAATTTCATGCTGCAATAACCCACTACTCTGCATGAGCACAAACTACTGAACCTTTGGGAGAAGAAAGTCATGTGTCCTTTAAATCTGGAAGCAGGCTCGCGTGGAGACTGTGATGACAGCTTTGAGAAAGGCCATCTCGAATAGAGCTGCCTGCAAACTGAAGGTCGCCTTCCACCTGCTCCGTATCAATGGGCCCTTCTGCACGGTAGACAGTTCTAGTTCTGCCCCTATGGCTGTATGGATATTAATTTGATGATATAACTAGGAAAGTACAGAAAGTAGTACAAACAAAAGGCAATCATCAGCCGGACAGGATGGCATATGCCTGATGTCAGCTACTCGAGAGACTGAGGCAGGAGGATTGCATGAGCCCAAGAGTTCAGGGCCAGACTGTGTTTCTTAAGGAGAATAAAAATAAAGCAGAATCACCTTTGCTTGGTTGGTTTTCAAATTTTATTTCTCCCAGGAGGACACTCAATTCTACTCTACAGCCAGGTGAGTTCTCTGCACACTTCTCCCCTCCCAATCTTCCTCCCACTCTGCCTCAGTCTTTCTCAGAGCTACTGCTATGATGATTAGGACATTACTGAAAAACCAAAACTAAAAAACAGCCACTTCGTACACTCAAAGGAAGAAATGTGGAAGAAAGAATTGCTTTTAAATCTAAAGAACATAATCAGGTCTTAAACCCTTTTCTTTACGCAAGACTTCTTATTTCTACTTCTTAAAGCAAATTCAATCTTGCCTATCTAAAAAGATATGATAATCACTATTCCAGTGTGTGTGCTTTCACACTGAAAAGGCAAATGTTTAATTTGTTGTAGAAGTATGTGTTTCATTACAGTATTTTAAAAAGCACTTGGGTGAGATCTTGTTCCCAGTAACTGGAAAAATTAGAGAATAATTTTTTTTTCACTTTTGCTAATAAAAGAATATCTTCATTTGATGCACACCTTTTTCTTCCTTTTCTGGCCAAATTAACCCCTTCCTCCTCATCAGGCTGCAAAATAGAAGCCAGAGGCTCTTGACAAGAGACTCAGCAATACTCACGGGGAGTTCCTAGCAGTGCTGGTGCTCCCAGACTCCCACAGGGTACCTCTCCTCAGGCCCTAGGCAGAAAGAAGGAAAGGCCATCGCTCAGGCACCCAGCATATCCCCACCTGAGCTTTCAGTAACACATCTGCAAAACTCCCTCTTCAGAGGGCAGCTCTCCCCTTCCTCTAGCTTGGTACGTCTCTCTCTCTCTTTTTTTTTTTTTTTTAGTACTTCTCTTTTAAAAAACAAACCAACCCAAGCTGGAAAGACACACAGTGTTAGCACAGTATCAGATTAGTTCAACGGGTCAATGGACTTAAACAGAATGAAATTACTTTTATGGGGACGCTGAAGAGAAAATGTAATATATGAAAGTTTTTACAGACAGAGGACTAAACATACAAAAAGAGTTAATGACGTAAAGGAAGGAAAGAAGGTCCATGTTGACCAGCAACATCAATTTTCACACCACGATGTCCTACCATCAGATTACTGTTCCAAGTGATCATAATTCAAATTTAATATTACTTGGTATTTAACGCATTATCTTTCCTATTTATTCAGCTAATATTTCTTGAGACCTAGGACACTCCAGGCAGTAATGTAGGCACTTCTGTAGGTGTTCTTTGTTGACCACTCTCGATATCTCTAATGGATAACATTAGCCCCATTATAGAGATATAGTTATAGAGACATAGCCTCATTATAGAGATCAGTTCTCAGGTTAGCTGATGTACATAGTTTTGAAACATAGCAAGTGGTACAGTCTCTGCTCCAACTGCCTTCAAGTGGCCTTACATTTTACTTTTTTTGGGGGGGGAGGTATACTGGATATTAAACTTGGGAATTTCACACTGAGCTGCATTCCATAGCCCTTTTTTAATTTTGAGACAGGGTCTCAGTAAGTCTCTAAGTTGCCCAGGCTGGGCTCAAACTTGATATCCTCCTGCCTCAGCCTCCCAGAGTACTAGGATTACAGACATGTGCCACCAAGCCCGGCACATTTTACTATCAAAGCCTTTCACAGATTCTATTTCTACCAGCATATCTAAGGTTGTTTTTACTGGTAATGTTTATACAGTTCCAAAGTTCAAACAGATAATATTCAAACCAAGACCGAAATTAGGTTTCTTAGGTTGCTCTAACCAGATCCCACATCCCCTGTGACAGATGGCACTAAACCAAGGCAGAGACTTGCAGACAGCAAGCAAGACAGATGGTAAAACTGGAGAATCTGAGCCCTGGACAAACACTGAGCCTCCTCCACGCTGCAAGACTTGAGTGCCGCCACCACGTCTACAAGAGCTTTGCTCTGCTCATGGTTCACTAACCGCCCTGGAGAGGAACCCACTACAGTGAGAAACAGACCATTCCATCCTCGGAAAGCTCCAACTGCTAAAAATTTCTTCCCTTAATGGCTGAAATCTGTATCCCAGTAACTTCCCCATGCTGATTTTAGATCTACCCCTTAAAAGCATGTGGACAATATCCTGTTTTCCTGCCACATGACGACTTTCATATATCTGAAAACAGTTTCAAAAATTCCTGAATTCTTTCTCTCTTGTGCTGGATGTCCCGAGAACGCTGGGTAGACAAGCAAGCTGCACAAGGAATGAAATAATGGGGAAAGGCTGAAAAAGATCGAGCAGGGATTCATCGAGCAAAGTTTCAAACAGAGATTTAAATTTAATGCCAGGAAAAAGCAGAAGCCAACTAAGGGGCAGAACGGTAAAATGAATAGTCAATGAAATGTTGTGTTGATAAATGCTTTTTATGAAAATGATCCAAGTATTTTTACCTCTTGAGACCATGTTAGGTAATCACTGACTTGTACAGCATGCTGCTCAATTTCCTTGGTTTTCATCTTCTGATATATATAAGGTTCTAGACCTTGTTAAAAAGAAGAAGAAGGAGAAGGAGGAGAAGGAGAAGAAGGTGGAGGAGAAGGAGAAGGAGGAGGAGGAAGAGAAGAAGAAGAGGAAGAGGGAGAAGAAGAAGAGGATGAGGAAGAAGAAGAAGAAGGAGAAAATACATGAAAATCTGTTACATTCAAATTGCAGTTCCCAAATAGAAAAATCTGAACACGGTACATTCATTTAAACTTGGATAGTTTTCTCTTTCTGTTTTTAGCAAGTTTTACCAAGTTTGCCCTATTTTTCTCAAATGATTGCAAGCTATATATTCTATTCCTATTCTTCCATAGTTACTTTTATATTTATAACAAGTTATATTTTTCTACCATGTCAAGAATTAAATGATCCATAATCTGTCCTTCTATAAAACAACATCTTTAGTAATGTTTTTTCACTTACCCTCTCCTGCACCCTACTCCCCATACTTTATATAAAATATATGGAATTTTAGTAACAAATGACTAGGAATCTTTCCTTAATAACTGCATCAAGCATCATAAGCTAAACAACAAAACAAATCTAGAAAAAAACATTATCAAATAGGCTTAATTTTTAGTCTTTTATTTATTTATTTATTTTATTTATTTATTTTTTTTTTGTGGGTACCGGGGGGTCGACCTCAGGACCTCGCGCGCCAGCAGGCACCCGTGCCGCTGAGCGATATCACCAGCCCTTTTATCGTATGTGGGTTCTGGGAGTCGAACTCGGGCCCTCGCGCTTGCCGGGCAGGCGCTTAAGCCGCTGAGCCATCTCACCGGCCCCCAAGTTCTTATTATTGCACTCATTTCTGTTCACAATCTGTCTTTATCTTACCTATCTAGGCTTATTTCACACTCCATGACTAGCTTACAGTTTTCATGCCACAGTGTCTGACCTGCCCTCTCCCAAATGCCAAGCCTAAGAATACTTGTCTGTGGAAAAAAGACTTCATGAGCATTTATTGTATGTGGGCTTTACAAATAACCAATTTTAACTCAAGCTCTGAATTCTGAATAGGAATCCATGTCAGGGTTACAGAAATGAACTTAGAGAAACTTTCCCACTTTATGAATCAGATGAAATGAGTTCTCTAACACTCCTAAAAAATGAAAGACTACCGAAATATTAATATTTATTTTCTGGATCCTGATAACTACTCCCTTAAACAAATGAAGTTTTGTTCCCTTCATAAAAATTAAAAATAGAAAAAGGCTATTTTTCTAGAGCACTTTGCCACATTTTCTTTCTCTCATCTCCACTTGAAAGAACAGAAATCACCAAGGCTGCAAAGACCATGCCCCAAGAAAACTCAGGCTGGGATTTTGGAACCCAAGACTGTGTCCTGGTACATACTTATCTGGCTGAACTTGGACACTGCGAGCCAGTTCTTGCTGCACTCGTCTTCTGGGATGTTATTTTCTCCTGGCTGTGAATTCAACTGGTCACTTTGACAGCAGGTATTGACTGTTATGACCTGGAGAGAAAGTCACTTGTTGAAACACAGTGACATTAATCTGAAAGCACTTTGAGTCACATTAATAGAGGCACCGGGGGCTGGTGAGATAGCTCAGTGGCATAAGCGCCTGCCTGGCAAGCGCGAGGTCCTGAGTTTGACTCCCGGAACCCACATAAAGGAAAAAAAGGGGCCGTTGATATCGCTTAGCGGCACAAGCGCTTGCTGGCAAGCACGAGGTCCTGAGTTTGAGTCCCAGTATCCACATTAAAAAAAAAATAGAGGCACCAGGGCAAAGAGCAGTGGGTAACACTGGCTGCAGGTGAGAGTCACCTGGGACTCTGATGAGTCACATTGCTCAGGCTGGCAGGACACAGCATCCATGTGATTTCTCTTTGCATTATGATTAAGAGTCAAGGTGTGGGGCAGGAGTCCTTAGACTTGAGCAGGTATTAAAATTGCCCAGCACTGGTGAAAACCTCAAACCGCTGGAACCACCTTCATATCTCTACTTAGTAGGCTGGAAGAGGAAGAATCTGAATCACTAATAAAGTTCCCAGCAGACGCTCACGCTGCTGGCAGGACTCCATATTCTGGGAACCACTGGTACAGAGGAAAGAAGAGAAGTGTTTGGACGCAAAGAACTTGTACTAGAATTCTAGCCCCTGTTTACTAGAAGCTATGTGAACTCGGGTAAATTATTTAATGGCTTTTTTAAAAAATACATCCAGATGATTTATTTGGAAAAATAAAAGTAAAACACAAAAATAAAGCAAAGCATTATGACCAGGAAAGCAAATTCTTGCAGAACTGCTAATTCACATCTAAGACTTCCTCACAATATAGAAAAAGATTCACTGAATGAAATTGAAAACAGCACATCAGAAGTTGAGGGATAGACCTAAAACATTGCTTACAGGGAATGTTATAGTACTAAATGCTTATATTAGAAAAAAAGAAAATCTCAGATCAATGATCAAAGTTGCTATCTTAAAAAACTAGAAAGAGAAGGGCAAGCTAAATGCAAAATAAACAGAACAAAGGAAATATTAAAGAGCAGAAGTCAGTGGACAAGAAATCTGGAAAAAAATCAATGAAACTAAGAGCTGGCTCCTTGAGAAGATCAATAAAAGGGATAAACAGGTAGCCAGACTGATCATGAGACAGAAAAAAAACATGAATTTAAAATGTTAAGAATGAAACAAGAGCCAGGCGTGGTGGCACATGCCTATAATCCTAGCATGTGGGAGGCTGAGGCAGGATGATCGCCATGAATTTGAGGCCAGCCTGGGCTACACAGTGAGTCTGAGGCAAACTGGACTACATAGTAAGACCCTGTCTCAAAAAAACAAAACCAAAACAAAAACAAAACAAAACAAAACAAAACAAATATATATTTTTTCAAATATATATGTATATTCAACAAAGGTCTTGTGTATAAAATATGTACTTTTAGAAAGCCTTTACAAAAAAAAAAAAGAAAGCTTTTACAACTCTATAATAAGACAACCACCCAATTTTTAAAATGGAAAAAAGATTTGAACAGCTAAGTCACCAAAAAATATAGAGAGAGGTGGCAAATAAACACATATAAAGAGTCCTATTGCCTAATCACTACAAAAGTAAAGAAAATAACCACTAAACACCCATCAATATGGATAAAGCAAAGGGCTGACAAAGACTGGTGACAATGACAATGGAAAACCACAGAAGTTCTCATAAACTACAGATGGGCGTGTAAAATGTTACAATCGCTTTGGAAATCATTTGGAAGTTACTTTAAAAATCAAACATAATATAACTTTGATATCCCTCTTATAAGTATTTGCCAAAGAGAAACAAAAGCACATGTCCACAAAAAAACTTATACACACAAGTTCATACCAGCTTTTTTTGGAATAGCCAAAAACTGAGAATTACCCAAATGTTTTTCAACACGTGAGCAGATAAATAAATTGCAGTATATTCACTCTGAAGCCTCCCAAATTTATACCTTCTTTCCTTCCAGAACAATGCATTTTGTGGATGTGATACTTTATAATAAAGAGAAATCTAGATAAGAAAGGCCATTGCCTCCTTTGCTCAAAACCTAAAAGCCAAAACAGTACACTTACTGGCACCTGTAGTTCCTGCATTTTCTTCTTTTTCTTTGACGATCTCCTGTCCTTTGAGAGCATTCTCGCTTTGATCCATGCTGATCCTATCTCTGAGGATTCTGGACAACCTGTAAGGGAAATGGTTTACGTGAAAAGTTCAAGGCAGTATGGGGGCTGGGTTTGTTTTACCCAGAGTCAAGAGAAGAGAAAGAATGATAACAGTGCAGTCCAGAACCAAATTGTTAGGCTGGTGAGACAGCGAAGCAGCATAAGTGCCTGCCCGGCAAGTGCGAGGTCCTGAGTTCAACTCCCGGAACCCACAAAAAAAATTTTAAAAAAAGAATCGAAGTGTTTTTTTAACTGTAGTAAAACAAAGGATTTAAAACTGTTTTTTAAAATGTGTATGCCTTACCTTTAATCTTACTGATCTTCATCAGTTTCTCCTTCTTGTGGAATCTAAAGCTATGACTCCCCGTGAAGGGCCTGTCGCTGTGGAGAGGGTTGATCCTGGAGGCTCTACTTGGCTGGAGCCATGGCTGCACCACCTCCAACCAGTCGCTACTTTGGGACAAGCTTGCTGAGTTCTCAGACAGACATCTTCCTTGGATCTCCATGGGACACTGCACACTCTGAGTGGAGTCACTGTCACCAGAGGAAGGCAAGTAGGTCTGCCACTTGTTCTTGAAGCTAAACACATCAGTTTCATCACCTTCGGAAAACGCCAAGTTCACATATCCATCTCCAGACTGCATGCTCTTTGCTTGGGAAGAGAGGGAGGTCACTGCTGTGGGTGCAGGTGTGCCTGTCACCGTGGACTGAACCTGCTCCGCTTCGCCTTGCTCGTCTGGCATCGTGGCAACTGGCTCATGCTGCATTTTGGGTTCGGCCGCTGATGCCTGGCCTGAGGCAGCTGGGGTCTGCCTGGTCAGATGAACAGGGACCCTGCTCTGCAGGATCTGTTCATTTGCTAGGACCTCTGCCTCTGCTTCCACAGATGGTTTGGACAGAGGCAAGGCAGTTTCTCCAGAAGAAGGAACTTGCTTCAGATCAGAAGGAACCATGAGAAACTGGCCATATTTGGAATTCGTGTGCCTGTTAGGGGACACCCCAGAAGCAACTGTACTCTTTTCTGCTTCTTGCTCCTCCAGGTCATCTCTTATGTTTGAGGCCTCTCTCTGACTGTCCATAATCTCAAGAAGGGCTCCCCTCTGCCCTCTTGAGGGAAACTGGCTTCTAGCCAGGCTCTGAAGCAAAGAAGGGGGCATGCTATAGTATCGGTATTTTGTCTCTGCAGAGATCTCTGTGCTGCCCAAGATCTCTGTACAAATGACATTGCTCCAGCTGTGGGGAATTTTTCTGCTAGCAGAATGCTTCCTGTTGGCCAGGACAGCCTCATCCTCTTGCAATGTGTCAACTGCAGAAAGAACCTTTAGAGTATCCACAGTCAAGGCAGAGAGGTCCTGCAGGTGTCCCACCTGGCTGTCCAAAGACAGTAGGGAATCCTTTATAAAAGACACCTTTTCGTTCATTTCTTTCAGTTGGAAATACATTTCTGCAACCCTAATGGTGAAGATGGAGAGAAAACCAATAAACACATTAAGCCAGTGGCAGTTTTTCTTGCTCTCTCCCTACCCTACTGCCGGGGTTAAATAATCACCTTCGCTGCTTCCAAAGTCTGTCTTCCACCTTCTCTCTGCACTACAGTATATATTCTCTTCTGCATGATTGCATCCACTCCTGTATTCCCACTGTGACTCCAGGGAGGGGAAATTACGAATGTGCATTGCTACCCCTTGCTTCTTTCTAATACTTCAGAACCACATATGCAGCTGCCTGCTACTAATCCCCCTTCAATCATTTGATCAATCATCCCATTTTTGTCCACTAATGTGCTCATTCATTTACATGACAAAAACCTGAGCATCTCCTATTGGCAACATTGTACAATTTTGATGGGAAAAAATACCCTGAGAAAGAAACCAAAATGATGGGAACAACAACAACAACAAACCCAACCCCGTAGTTCAAACGGGCCTCTCAAGTTCCAAACAAAATCTGCACTAGGAGACATATTCAGAAAAAAATCCAATGTTAATTTTTAAAATTATTTTGAATATGTTAATCCAAGATTATGATGCCCAGACACAGATTCATATCAAAGCAATACAACATATCTTCATTTATATAAGTACAAAAGTAAATTGCATGTACATCAGAGTAACTGCAATAATTTCAGAGAGAGGGAGAGAAAAGAAAATGCTGGTTAACATTTATCTATAAATATCTCTTTGAAGATGAGTGTGGTTTGGTGCCCCTATCCCACCACACCACTAAAACAAAATGTTGAAGTCTTAATCCTACATGTGACCTTTATTTGGAAATAGGATCTTTTTTTCATTTTTACTTTTATTAGTACGTTGTAGTATAGAATTACTTTCATCATAGGAATCTGACACACGTACAAAACACATCTTAATTATTTATATATTACCTTCCCTCCAAACCCCTATCACCATCTCTCGGTGCCTGTTACGGTTTGTGTATAGATGTCCTCCCAAAGCCTCATGCAGTCATTGGGGGGAGCTTTTCAGAGTTAGTTGAATCTAAAGTTTGTGACTGATTCAGGGTGTAAGTGCTATATCCACCCTAGGGTTAATAGCCTGATTACAATATAAGGGACAGAAAGAGGCTTGTTCCCCCCCTTTTGCTCTCGTTGCTTTTGCTATCTTGAGCTGCCATGAACTGCTGCCCTTCTGCCATGCCACCCTGCCTTGGAGCCAGCCTATTATGGACTGAAACCTCTACAAACTTTGAGCTAAATAAATTTTCCCCTTTAACTCTGGGTGTCAGGTATTTTGTCTCAGCAATGAGAAAAGTAACTAAGACAGAAAGTAACTAAGACAGAAAGTAACTAAGACAGTGCCCTTCCCATATGCAAAAGATCTATCTGTCTGTTTCCCATTATCTATCTTTTATTTTGCTCTTTAATTTATTTATATTTTGGATTTCTCATATAAGAGAAACCATGCAGGAGACCAGAAAATGGCAGAGTAGGTAGGTATCAGTAGCAAAATTTAGCCTCTCTAAGATCCAGAATCCAGACAACTGGAAAAGAATAACTTGGTGAAGAGAAAAAAAAGAAATAGATCACCAGGAGTCAGGAAGGAACTGACTGGAAAATTAGAAACCACAGAGAAGTTGCAAACATGGACTACAATGTGGAGAAAAGAACAAAGTAATCTGGAAGTTCACCCTGGCTCGCAGTAAGAGGAAGCTGCCTCCATAGGCACAAGGTAAGCACTTAGGGCTGGCAGCTCCCAGGAGAAAGGGTGGACCAGGCCATTGGCACAGACCCTAGGAGAAGCCTACAGCTATTATAAACTGCAAAAGCAGTGCAGGGTTTTACTTCAAGGTAACTCCTTCCACATGGCAGGCAATGACCAGAGAGGAAATCCAGTGTGATGCCTGCCATATTGCCAGACAATGCTTAATCAGGTGCCATTTCAGGGGTTGATTATTTAAGTCTAGGACTAACAACAACTAAAAAACAACTTCACTTCAGGGTTCCCAGTGTAGGCCTCCCACAGTGACTGGGTGAAAGAACCACAGGAGACAGTCAAGGACAGGGAGCAGGGTAGAAAGAGATTCTTTGAGAAGTTTAGACTCAGGCTGAGAGGGACACAGGCCCCACACTCCCTGGCAAGAAGCCAGGCTAGGATTGTGTTTTGTGCAGAAACAACTGAGTGTGAAAGTGCCAGCATTAAGTACTTGGACCCTTGCCCTGATGCCTACATCAAGCACAGATCTGAGATCTGATTGCGTTCCCCATCTATGAATGTGAGCAAGGGCACGCCTTCACTTGGAAGACTGCCTCAGCTTGGGGAGAGGAACAGGGCAGCCTCTGGAACATGAGGTATCTCACTAACCCTAGACCACCGTGCTAGGCAGAGACAACTGAATTCCAAACCTGTGGGTCCTGGAAAGAAACCATGTACTTAAAAATAAAGAGAAAACAATTGCTTCTTTTCTTGGACTTATTTTTTTTCCTCTTTCTTTTTCACTGGTTTATTGGGATTTGGGGAATTTCCTTTCTCCCTTTTCCCTTTTTACTGATTTCTTTTTTTTTTTTTTTTTTTTTTTGTGGGTACTAGGGGTTGACTTCAGGACCTCACGTGCCAGCAGGCGGCCGTGCCGCTGAGCAATATCACCAGCCCTTTTTTCTTATGTGGGTACCAGGAGTCGAACTCAGGACCTCATGCTTGCCAGGCAGGCGCTTATGCCACTGAGCTATCTCACTGGCCCATCTTTTTTTTTTTTTCTTTTTCTTTTTCTTTCTTTATTACTTTAAATTTTTTCCTGTAATTGTTTTCTTTTTTATGCTCCATATGTTTTTCTTTTTTCTCCTTTTTTATTTTATCTTCTTTTTCTTGTTTGTCTTTTTCTGTTACCTTTATCTAATTCTATAAATATCTGTCTACTCCTCAATAGGATCCTTTGACTCACTTTTTCTCATCTCCCTTTGTGTAGTTTTTCAAATTTTCTTTCATTTTCCCATCCTCAATGCTATATGTTTACTACTATCACCACTGAGCTTTATTAATCTTTATATAGTTAGCTAACTACAAGTTATTACTGTTACTATTACGTTACTATTATTGTTAGTGGGGGCATAGTTGCATTTAGTAGAGAGATACTGTATGGCAATATCTGGTTTGTCTTAGTGTTTATACTATAAATATAGATATCTTTTCTATGGTTGAGGGTGGTATATTACTCGTTCTTATTATGTCAGTATCCAATTTGTCTTGGATGATACTATTGTTGCTGATTTACTTGTTATTGCCAGGGTCACACAGTTGTTGCTGCTAATAGGTTTTTCTCTGCATGCCAATAATCAGATTACCTTTGTGTCATTAACAATACTGTAATCCATTTCCAGAGAAATGGGTGCTGGGCCATTTGTACTACATCCTCCCCTCCCAATTAATGGAGGTGGTCAGATCTTGGGACAAAAGCAAAGTACTATAGTTAACGATGCCAAGAATACATCACTGAAAAGAGAGCCTAACTAAAGAGCTCCAAACTAGCAACGAAGTCTTTCCACGGTAAGCACCCACAAATCTCAGCACAAAACAAAGCAAAACAAATAGAAACATGACAACACAAGGCAACAAAATGCCTTCCAAGCTGGGCGTGGTGGCACACACCTATAATCCCAACACTCGGGAGGCTGAGGCAGGAGGGTCACTACCAAGTTTGAAGCCAGCCTGAGCTACCTAAATGAGTTCAAGGCCAGCCTGCACTACATAGTGAGACCCTGTCTCAAACACACACACACACACACACACACACACACACAAAAGCCAATCAAAACAAACAAACAAACAAAAATGCCTCCCAAAACTCCCAACTCCCCCAAAGCCAATCCAAGGGCCATTGAAGGGGAGAAAAGCAAAAGCCACACATGTGAATTATTTGAAAAAATAGCAGAAGAGATTAAAGAACAGATCAATAAGATACTCAGCAGGGAGCAAGACCTCAAGATGGCGGATGAGTAAGAAGCAGGCAGCAAAACTCTCTCTAAAAGTTACCATTGGAACACGGGAATATAGCGACCCAGAAAGCGCAGGAGGGTGGGAGATGCCTCCCCGAAACCCAGAAAAGTTCTGAAGCGCAATCTGGGACCCCCGGCACCAGTGACGGGTGACTTCCAACAAAGAAGAAGGAAAGAAGGAGCAGACCGCGCGCGTGCACCTTCTAATATCCCGGGAGTTGGAGCGCCGGCGGAGGCTCAATTCTACGGACACACGGTGGCAGCTGGCGCCCAGGGAGCCCCCACGGAGGATCCTGAGACAGCGGCGGGGCAGGGGAGCGGCGGAGAACGGCGCTGACCGGCGGTGAGTGTCTCTCAGCCACAGCTGCCCCGCGCCAGAGAGCGACCGGCCGGGCGCCATTGTGGGGGGTGTGGCGAAACTCAGAGCGGCTCAGAAACTGCTCTGGGAACTTGTGCTCTGGACAGGGCAGCACAGGGCCTCTCAATTGAGCCCACGAAAGTGTGCTGAGGTCAGCAGGCGAACGAGACTGGACTCTCAGCCACACCTGTCCCGCGCCAGAGAGCGACTGGCCCGGCGCCATTGTGGGGGGCGTGGCGAAAAACCAGAGCGGCGGGAACCAGTGCAGGGAACCCGCGCTCCGGACAGCACGCTGAGCCTCTCAGGCCCAGGGATCGTGAAAGGGCGGCGAGAGCAGAGGCGAGCTAGACTGGTCTCTGCCTGAAAGTACGCGCCTCTGCTCACCACCCGCCAGAGGGCGCTCCTGGCTTACTGGGACGGACCTGCACAGAACAGGACTTTGTCACAAGGTACCTGCCTACAACAGAGTCAACACCTGGAACTGATTCTTTTTATATTTTTTATTTTTATTTTTATTTTTTATTTTTATTTTTATTTTTTTTCTCACTGATTTGTTTTTTTGTTCTGGCGAAGGGTTTTTTTGTTTTTGTTTTGTTTTGTTTTGTTTTTTGGTGGGGTTTTATTTTTGATCTGTCTGTTTTATTGTTTTTATCTTCGTTTTTGTTTCTGTATGTGTATTTGCTCTTTCCTTCATTATTCTCTCTGGTTTTTTATATGAGTGTAAACAGCGCCTCTAACTTATTTGTGATTGTGGTTGTGATCTGTTCTTCCTTTTATCCCTTCCTTCTCTTTTTACCACCTGTCCTCTGCACTAGTGTCCCAATTTTAGTGGGATCCCTCTTGGTCCTCTAACCTTACATCTAATTCCTTCCTCTTCTCCCAATACTCTATTTCCTCCTTAACTCATCTTAAATTTAAACTCCTCAAGGAAAAATTGACATACATAGGACTTGTATACTGCATATAATTTTTCTGGTGTGTTTTAGATTTTGTTATATAACCGCAACTCTATACAGCTAAAAGTGGTAAATAACTGGTTAGCTCAGTCTGTCATTTTTTAGGCTGTGTTTGATGCTTTAGTTAACATTATAGCCAAATGTGAAATAATTGTTCTAAACATCTTTCCTTCCTGATATTTCATGATTGAGATTGACTAAGGGACACAGAAAATACAGTGGCACAGTACCAAAGAATCAAGGACTGGGCCAAACAGGTAGCAACTTCGCATACCCAACGAATTGAAGAGGTAGGATCTGGCAGAAAGCTCAAAACCTAAAAGCAAGCTCCACTTGGAAGATACTGCAGAGAAGTAGTCATCTTCTAAAGATCTTAAACACTAGCAATAAAGTAACCTACTATAGGTAATTTGCAAACATCACCCCAGGAATTAAAGAAAGAAAAAATGAGACGACACTTAAACAAGATGCAACCACACACATCCAATTCACCAAAGGCAAACCTAGGGAGCAACGAGGTGGGACAATCCGAAAGCCACCCACCTGGCCTATCTGAAGTGGTAACAACAAAGCAACTGAATGAGGTTCTGGAAAAAATTAAAACAGAAATAATCTCACAGATAACTGCAGAGATAATGTCTACAATGAAGACCATGCTTAAGGACACTATAGCTGATACAGACAAAAAAATAGATGAACTTAAGAAAACTATAGAAACCATGAATGCTCAGCATAGGAAAGAAATGGAATCTATAAGGCAGATTCAAGCAGATATCCAAGAGATAAAAAATTCCATTGAAAGTATTTGTAGCAGAATAAGCCAATGCGAGGACAGGATCTCAGATATAGAAGACAGGCTTGCAATTAGTGATCATGAAATGGAAAAATTCTTAAAAATAGCAAGGGACCATGAAAAATCAATTCAGCAGCTGCTAGATGACTCAAAGATAAACAACTTAAGAATAATTGGAATAAATGAAAAAGCAGGAGATAGCATCAACGACATTAAAACCTTGTTCAAAGACATAATCAGGGAGAACTTTCCTGGAAGAGAAAAGGAATTTGACACCCCTATAAGTGAAGCTTTTAGAACACCAACTAGACATGATCAAAAAAAAACTTCAGCCAGACATATTATAGTCAAGATCCCAGAAATTCAACAGAAGGGCAGAATCTTAAAAGCTGTTAGGGAGAAGAGACAAATCACCTATGAAGGAAAACCCATCAGAATCACAGCTGACTTTTCAGCACAAACCCTCAATTCAAGAAGAGCTTGGAATGATGTATTGCAAGCTCTAAAGGAAAATAATTTTCAGCCCAGATTGATGTACCCTGCAAAACTATCTTTCAAAATTGATGGAGAAATAAAATACTTTCATGACAAAGAACATCTGAGAAAATTTATGACCACCAAACCAGCACTCCAAAACGTTCTGAAGGACATTCTAGAAAGAGATAGGAACCCCAACAGAAGGAATCCACCAGGCAGGGCAAATAATTAAATAGCCGGAAAGCGGAAAAACAAAGAGTGGGAACCAACAACAGGAAAATATCATGACAAGTCAATACATATCAGTTTTAACCATCAATGTTAACGGTCTCAATTCACCAATCAAAAGGCACAGACTGGCGAAATGGATCAAGAAGCAAGATCCAACAATATGCTGTATACAAGAAACACATTTAATTCAGAAAGAAATTCATAGACTGAAAGTCAAAGGATGGAAAACAATACTCCATGCCACAGGAACCCAGAAAAAAGCAGGGGTAGCTATTCTTTTTGCAGACAAAGTGAACTTCAAGCCAAGAAGGATTCAGAGAGATAAAGACGGTCATTACATCCTTGTAAAGGGAACAATCCAAGAGGAAGAGATAACGATCATAAATATATATGCATCAAATACCAATGCACCCAGCTATATAAAACAAGTACTAAAGGACATGAAAAATCAAATAAGTACTAATACAATTATATTGGGAGATCTCAATACTCCACTGTCACAAAAAGATAGATCAACTGGACAGAAAATCAATAATGAAATAGTAGAACTGAACCAAACTTTTGAACAAATGGACTTAGTAGATGTCTACAGAGTGTTCCATCCCACAACATCAGAATACACATTTTTCTCAGCTGCACATGGGACGTTCTCCAAAATAGACCACATACTAGCTCATAAAACCTGCTTAAGTAAATGCAAAGGAATTGAAATTATCCCATGCATATTATCAGACCATAGTGCAATGAAATTGGAAATCAATGGCAAAAGATCCCACAAAAACTCCCTAAACACATGGAAATTAAACAGCATCCTCCTGAACAACCAATGGGTCACAGATGAAATTAAAGAAGAAATTAGTCACTTTCTACAACTGAATGATAATGACAGTACAACATACCGGAACTTATGGGATACAATGAAAGCAGTCCTAAGAGGGAAATTTATAGCATTAAACACTTATATCAGGAAAATAGAGCAAGCGCAAATAAACAACTTAAGGGTGAACCTCGAGCTTCTAGAAAAAGAAGAGCAGGTTAAGCCAAAAGCCCGTACAAGGGAGGAAATTATAAAGATCAGAGCAGAAATTAACGTATTGGAGAATAAAAAAACAATACAAAGAATCAATGAAGCAAAAAGTTGGTTCTTTGAAAGAATAAATAAGATTGACAAACCCTTATCCAACCTTATTAAAAAAAGAAAAGAAAAGACTCAAATCCATGCAATTGAAAATGAAAAGGGTGATATCACGACAGACCCTGCAGAAATCCAGAAGATCATCTATACCTATTTTGAAAATTTATATTCTACTAAGATGGAAAATGCAGAAGAAATGGACAGATTCCTAGATTCGTATGAATTACCAAAGCTGAATCAAGAAGATTTAAAAATCCTAAATAAACCAATATCAGCCAATGAAATTGAAGATGTAATTAAAAACCTCCCAACAAAGAAAAGCCCAGGCCCTGATGGATTCACTGCCAAATTCTACAAGAAATTTAGAGAAGACCTAACGCCCCTACTTCTCAAACTTTTCAATGAAATTGAAAGGGAAGCAATACTCCCAAATTCATTCCTGGAAGCAAGCATTACCCTGATACCAAAACCAGAGAAGGACCCAACTAAGAAAGAGAACTACAGGCCAATCTCCCTAATGAACATAGATGCAAAAATCCTTAATAAGATACTGGCAAACAGAATCCAACAAATCATCAAGAAGATTATACACCATGACCAAGTTGGATTCATCCCAGGGATGCAGGGATGGTTCAACATACGTAAATCAATAAATGTAATACAGCATATTAACAGAACCAAAGACAAAAATCACATGATCATCTCAATAGATGCAGAAAAAGCTTTTGACAAAGTCCAGCACCTTTTCATGATAAAAACCCTACAGAAAATTGGAATAGAGGGTCTTTATCTCAATCTGGTAAAAGCTATCTATGACAAACCAACAGCCAATATTATACTAAATGGCCAAAAACTGAAAGCCTTCCCTCTAAAATCAGGAACAAGACAAGGATGTCCACTGTCCCCACTCTTATTCAACATAGTTCTGGAAACTTTAGCCAGAGCGATTAGACAAGAGAAAGAAATAAAAGGAATAATGATTGGAAAGGAAGAAGTTAAATTATCATTATTTGCAGATGACATGATACTCTACACAGAAGACCCCAAAAACTCCACTAAAAAACTGCTAGATTTAATAAGCAAATTCAGTAGTGTAGCTGGATACAAAGTCAATACTCAAAAGTCAATAGCCTTCCTGTACACAAATAACAAACTTACTGAAAGAGAAATTAGGGAAACAATACCTTTCACAATAACATCCAAAAAAATGAAATACCTAGGAATCAACCTCACGAAGGATGTAAAAGACCTCTATACTGAAAACTACAGTACTCTGAAAAAGGAGATTGAAGAGGATATCAGAAAATGGAAAGATATCCCTTGCTCCTGGATAGGAAGAACCAATATAGTGAAAATGGCCATACTTCCAAAATTGTTATACAGATTTAATGCAATTCCAATCAAAATTCCAACAGCATATCTCACAGAATTAGAGAAAACAATCCTAAAATTCATTTGGAATCAGAAGAGACCTAGAATAGCAAAGGCAATTCTGGGCAACAAAGGCAAGGCAGGGGGCATCACTATCCCCGACTTGAAATTATACTATAAAGCTACTGTGATAAAAACAGTGTGGTACCGGCAAAAAAACAGACCTGAAGATCAATGGAACAGATTAGAAGATGCTGAAACAACCCCAGACATACTAAGCCACCTTATCTTTGACAAAGGTGCCAAACACATTCGCTGGAAGAAAGATAGCCTCTTTAATAAATGGTGCTGGAAAAACTGGCTCTACACATGCCGAAGATTAAAACTAGATCCATATCTTTCACCATGCACTAAACTAAATTCAAAATGGATCAGAGATCTAAATATTAAAACAGAAACATTAAATCTGCTGGAAGGTAGGATAGGTAAAACCCTTGGAGACATTGGTGTAGGCAAAGACTTTATGAATAAAAACTCAACCGCACGGGAACTATCCCAAAGAATCAATAACTGGGATCTCATCTTATTAAAAAGCTTTTGCACAGCAAGAGAAACCACCAACAGAGTGAAGAGACAACCCACAATGTGGGAAAAAATGTTTGCCAGCTGTTCCTCAGACAAAGGATTACTATCGAGAACATATAAAGAACTCAAAAAAATCAGACCTCCCAAATTTAAAGACCCACTCCAAAAATGGGCATCTGAGATGAATACACATTTCTCAGATGAAGAAATACTAATGGCAAATAAATATACAAAAAAATGTGCAACATCACTAGTCATTCGAGAGATGCAAATTAAAACAACACTGAGATACCATCTCACCCCAGAAAGAATGGCTACTATTAAGAAATCAACTAATAACAAATGCTGGAGGGGCTGTGGGGAAAAAGGAACCCTTCTTCACTGTTGGTGGGAGTGTCGACTGGTACAGCCACTGTGGAAGTCAGTGTGGAGATTCCTCAGAAAACTAGGGTTGGAGGTCCCATTTGACCCAGCTATTCCCCTTCTGGGCATCTTCCCAGAAGAATTAAAAACATCGTACCACAGCGATATATGTGCACCCATGTTTATAGCAGCACAATTTGTAATAGCCAGATCTTGGAAACAACCCAAATGCCCATCAACTGAGGAATGGATAAGAAAGATGTGGTATTTTTATACAATGGAGTACTATTCAGCCATAAAGAAGGATAAACTGGAGACTTTTATAGGTAAATGGATGCAACTCGAGAAAATACTCATAAGTGAAATAAACCAGAAGCACATGTGTAAGCATCGTATTATCTCTCTAGTATGAGAAACTGAAAGAGTAAATAAGATCCAAAATGTACAATAGACATGGTGAATCAAAAAGAAACTGGTCAAAAGGAAAGAGAGACTGGAATAGGGAAAAGAAAGAAGGGAAAGGGAAAAAAATTGTATATATATATATATATATAAGATGGTTAAGATAGATACACTACCATTTTTACTTAGTTCATTGAAGAGTAAGGTTTGTGCCAATAATGTTTGGACAATTGAATGCTAATGTCTAGTGTCCTGAATAACTAACTTAAAGATAGTAATACGTAATGTATTAACCATTGTTACCCTCCTATTATGTTTGTTTGAAAATTTGTTCTTCTTTTGATTTGTTTTGTTTTTTCTTCTCTTTAAAATAAAAAAAAAAAAAAAAAGAAACAAAAAAAAAAAAAAAAAGATACTCAGCAGGAGTATAATTAAACAAGAAATATAATTAAACAGATAACAGAGGCAACAAAACAATGATCAGAGAGCTTATAGAAGACACTAATAAAAAAGTAGCTGAGCTAAACAAAACAATACAAAACATAAATAACCAGTTTAGCAAATAATTCACCCAAGAAATGATTTCAAACAGAAATCCAACAGATTAAAAATTATATTGAAAGCACGGGCAGCAGAAGCAGTCAATGTGAAAATAAGAGTGCCAAATATCAGGCTGCTGCCAGCAACCAGTTATGCAGAGATACCCTAAAAACAACAAGGAACGTGAAAAATGGATACGATGGCTGCTATATGACACCAAGAAGACTAATCCAAGATTAACGGAAATAAGTGAAAAATGAGAAGACAGCAAAAACGGCACTAAAAATCCTGTTTACAGAAATAATAGCAGAAAACTTTCCAAATATAGGGAACAAATTAAACATACAGCTAAGCGCAGCACACAGAACCCCAGGGAGCCGCAATGCAAAGAGAACCTCCCAAAGACACATCATAGTCAAAAATCCTTGAAGTACAGCACAGGGGCAGAATCCTAAAAGCTGTTAGAGAAAAGCAACGAATCACTTACAGAGATAAACCTATTAAAATTATAGCACACTTCTCAAAGAAACCATCATGGCTAAGAGAGCTTGGAGTGAAGTGTTTCAAACACTAAAAGAAAACACCTTCTGACCCAGACTTATATATCCTGCAAAACCATCTATCAAAATGGATGGACAGATAAGGTATTTCTGTTACAAAGAGAACCTCAAGAGATTCATTACCACCAAACCAACACTGCGAAAAATTCTCGAGGCTATTCTAGACAGAAACAATAAAGCCAACAATGCCGATAAGTCAACAAAGACACCAGGCACGGTGAGCAGTTGAGAGGAAAGGAGGGAGGAAGCATCAGCAACAGGAGAATAATACAACAGCAATAAGTCAGTACCTTTCAGTTATAACTCAAAGTGAACGGCTTCGATTCCCCAAACAAAAGACACAGATTGGCAGAATGGATCAAGAAATAAAACTCAACAATATGCAATACGTAAAAAACACATTTAATCCAAAAATAAACACAGATTAAAACATCAAGGGATGGAAAAACAATATTCCATGCAATGAGAACCCAGAAAAAAGCAGAGAAACTATCCTAATTTCAGACAAAGTGGACTTCAAGCCAAAAATTGATCCAAAGAAGCAGAGATCATTATATATTGGAAAGGGAACAATTCAACAAGAAGAGATAATGACTATAAAAATATATGCACCAAACACCAGCACACCCAAATTCATAAAACAAACATGACTGTACATTTTTTAAAAATCATGTAAACACCAATACAATTATAATTGCAACTCTCAATGCCCCATTATCACAGTTACACAAATCGACTGGACAAAAAAAAAAAAAATAATCAACAAAAAAAAATTCAGCAAGGGAGACTCTTTCCTAGAGAAAACAGAGGGAGTGTGGTCCACCAACACCTTGCTGTGGGACTTCTAGCTTCCAAAAATGTGAGAAATAAATTGCTTTTGATGTAAAACCCATTTTTGGTGCTTTCCTATAGTAGCCCTAGGAAATTAATACAGTTATCTATACTTAACGATCAAGAAAATAAATCACAAGATGTATCAGATTTCATTACACAGAGAATACTTGTATGCAAATATATGTACAAATTTTTTAAATAAAAATGTATTGGAAAATTAGTATTTTAACAAATATGATGAGGCATTCATATCTCTTAATTAATCAAAAGCTTTTGCAAGTTGTTGAGGAAAGAATACACAGATTCCAAATGACAGGAAAAGATAATTCACCAAACATAAAACAGAAGAGATAAGGAAATATGGCAAAATAGTCAACTTCATTAGGTAGTCAGAGCTGAAAATTAGGATAATAAAGATTTCCTCTATATTGCAACATTTGTTTTAAACTGGCAAATTTAAAAAAGAAACAATTCAGTAGTAGCAAGAGTGTAATACTGAGATACAACATACATAAGAGGCTATCATTTTGCTATGCAAAATCTACATATTTGTTACACAGCGAGGTAGAATATTATGCAGCTATTAAAAATCCTACTTACACGGCTGATACTTATTTTCCTTGGCTGTTTCTTGTGGTAAGGGCAGGGTTGTGGGTGTCTGTTTTGTTCTGATTTATGTTTTTAAAATTTAGTATAGAATTTTATAAGTAATTGTAAAAGTTAACATATATTTTCCAAAAATATCTGATTTGCAGAAAAGTATTTTGATGTGCAAGAGGGAAATAAACAGAGTACATAATTGTATAAGTGAAACTGAAAATTATAGAAAACTAAATGGGAAAAGGCCAACATTTTCACAGTGACTCTGGCTTGTGACATTGTTTTTTTCTTTATTTTCTACCTTTGTCTTGTTCTTGTATTTGGTGAAGAGTGGGTATGGTTCTGCTGTCTCGATAATGGAAATCTTTGATAAGATGAAAGTGAACACAACAAAGGAGGACATCTCACTGACAGTTTCATGGCTGATATGGCCATCTGCAGTTATAACAAATGTTCCCGCCTCATCTGGAGCAAGGAAAAGCAGTGACCATGCCGCATGCAGTTGAATGCTCAGCTGTAGCAAGCACATCCCAAAACAGGCTCAACTTCCTGCCTCTAGAACACATCTCCAGGCACAGGATTTGAAAAACTTCCCACTCCTTCTTTCTGGGAACTTTGAAGGAATAAAGCAGGGAATATTTTCCATTTTTATTATAGTCTATATGGGTAGAACCCTCTCTTTCTTGTTTTTGCTGTAGAATTCAACTTCTATAACTCAATAGTAGCTGAATAAATGCTTCCTGACCTTCTGGAACCTGCAAAGTTAGAACAGACAGGGATGCTGGCAGAAAGAGCACAGAATACATGTATATTCCCTTCCAAACACGTTTAATTGGAGCTTTCCATCCAGCGTGCTGTTTCATCTAAAACAGCACAGTCTGAACCGTGGTAATGGAGACTCATTAAGCCCCATTAGCTGCAGTTCCATCTGTGGATACAATGGAAACCAGCACAGACTCACAGCAACAGGTAACACGCTACAATAGAGAGCCGCGAGACAAATAACCTGGTCGCCTCACGTTGGGTCCGCTTGCTTTTACGTGCACTTATTTTCTAAAGCACAATGTCCTGTGAACCATATTTTAATATATTCCTAGACCACCAGCTACATTAACTTAATCCAAGCTGTCAGTCATTTCGACACATAAAATAAATTCTTAGCATTTTAGTTTCCTCTGTGTAAAGTCTCAAGCATGCAGGCAAGATGAGTACGATAACTGCTTTATTGTGGGCTTTGGACAAGATTCTTTAAGACGAGATAATGGCAAGTACAATTATAATCCTCATGTAAACATAATATCCACCGAGTGCTCACTACATGTGCATCCTTTTGCAGAGCTCGTCACATCCTACTTTATTTAACCCACGCCACAGCACTATAAGGTAGACATGACTATTGTCCCTTGAATAGAACAGAGGTTGGTCACAGAGACACATGGCTAAGCATCAAACCCAGAGAGTCTGAGTCCACTGTCAATGGCATCCAGCATGCCACCCTGTCTAACCCTCTCGGCAACTCCCTTGGGATCTGGCCAAGGTTCCTTGGGTGCCCCAGAGTCCCAGGAAATACCAAAAGAGCTACACCAAGACAACTCATGCTGAGAGCTGTTCACAGAGGTTCCTCCATAAAGATTTGGAGTCAAATAATGATGGGACCTCTCCAAGTTATAGCTCTCTATGCTTGAGTCACAGTGCTGATTAGGTGAACATTTTTAAACTTTTTAGAAAGCACAGTATTTCCCAAACATGCTTAATTTTTTTTTTTTTAATTCTTAAAAGCATCTTACTCCAGAAAGCACAGAAGAAAGCTGTGCACAACTGAGGTCAAAACAGAAGCTACGTGAACCAAATTAAACCTTTCCTCCTAAAATAAAATAAACAGCTAGTGCTCCAAATAAGGGGTGCAAGATCACAAGCAGCCTTAATGCATTCTCTTTGTCCACACTCAGGACTTGTTTAATTCTAGACAGTTGTAGAGGTGTCTTCTGCAGAGGCAGGCAGACATGCAAGTGCCCTCCTAATCCCCTTTATCCCTTTCCAAACTACTGCTCAGTTACCTCCTTTCTCCCACACCTCAGTATGAGCTCCCAGCAAAGACCTCGCCATGGGCGACTGTAAAATCAGTGCCATGGAAACAACTCTATCAAGAGGAGAAATGGAGGATCTTTTGAAGTTAAATTAGATCTTCACAGCTACATTCAAAACCCCTTGGAAGTATCCTTGGAAGCCATATACCCATCTAACTTCTAATCTTCTCAAAGCCCAAAGAAAGAATGCAAGAGAAATACAATGGCATTTGATGATTAATGTTCTCAGGATTTTATTATTATCATCGTCGAGTTACTTCTCTGTAAATGCCTGTTTCTCACGTGTTCACCCTATATTCCCTTGGCTTATGATATACCTTCTCCTAGTTCTCCTTATGCCATACTTCTCTGATCAAATCTTTTTAGTCTTTTCCAAGAGTTCCCCTTGCCCTACCCACTTCACAGGTATTGACACCACTAGGGTGGGAGCCTCAGCCCACTGAGTTTCCTCATTCTACTTCATTCCTCTGTGATACTGTCTTAGTTACTCTTCTCTCATTGCTGAGACAAAATACCCCACACCCAAAGTTAAGGAAGGGAAGTTTTATTTAGCTCACAGTTTGTACAGGTTTCAGTCCATAATCAGCTGGCTCCAAAGTGGGGTGGTGCGGCAGAGGGGCAACAGTTCATGGCGGCAGAAGACAGCAAAAGCAACAAGAGAGGAGGAGAGGGGAGCAAGCCTCTTTCCCTCCCTTATAGTGTATGCAGGCTACCCGCCCTAGGGGGAGTGTAGCACTCAGAGCCCCAATCCCAGCGCTAGACAACGAACCAATCACAAACTCTAGATTCAGCTGCCTCCAAAAAGCCCAACCCCCATGACTGCATGAGGCTTTGGGGGACAACCATAACAGATATCTTTTATTCCTAGTGTGGGCAGATGATTCTCACAATTGACTCTCCCCAGAGGCAGATGACCTCCTTGTCCAGTTCCAACGTGACCCAGGGCTTCAGATCCATACATCCGAAGCTTCATGGACCTCTCTAGCTAACTGTCCCGAAAGAATCTCAAGCTCAATAAATCTAAAAATCACTGCTTTTCCTATTCACCTTTGCTATTCTGTACTCTGTATCTTGAAAGTGTTTTTACCCAGTTACCCCTGCTTCAGACCCTAGGGACATTCTGGACGCCATCCTCTCCCTCAACTCCATCCAATCCCTAAGCCCTCTCATCATCTAAGCTTTCCAATCCATCCCATTCATTCAATCCCACCACACTGACCTCGGCCAGACTGTGGGACTCATCGACCTTCTGTACCATTCTCTCAAGTGGTCTCCCTGGTCCCCCTTCTGATTTCTCAAACACACGCTGTAACTGAAGGAGTCTACATAGATGGCAAATCTATCCCTGGACAGCTGAGCACCTCAAATCCTTCCTTAGCTTTATAGTTTAAAGTAAGGGACTCTATAATTTTGATTGGGGGGTGTAGACCTTATGTTATCTATCTCTTCCCCTTTTCTTAAGGTTTGGAAGGGAATTTAAATATTTTTGTTTTTGTTTTTTGAGGTTTTGTTTGTTTGTTTGAGACAGAGTCTCATTACATACTGCAGGCCGGCCTTAAACTTGCAATGTAGCCCAGGCTGGCCTCAGACTCATGACAATCCTCCCTCCTCAGCCTCCCAAGTGCTGGGATTACAGTGCACTACCATGCCTAGTGGGAATTTAGATTTTAAAAGAAATTATTCTCACATTTTTATAGTCTGTTTTTACATCAAATAGTTAAGTTTTCTTACACCTTTACTATCCATAGCACTCTGCTGCAAAATCCATCTACATTATCTCATTTAATCCTCACAGCAACCCAAAAAAGTGTGTCCATTTGCATGCCTATTTTACAGATTGAAAAAAAAAAAAAAAAAAATCGCAGGTCCCAAGAGGCTCAGTAAAATTTCCCAAGAACATATAGCTAGTAACTGGCAGAGCAGAACTTTGTCCCAACTCTGTAAACTCCTAATATGTGTGTGCATATTGCACAAACCTGAGAACCAGATTGGCCCCTGGGGCTGGATGCACACCGCTGGAAGGACACAGAATGTGTGCTATGGTTTAGATCAAGAATTGACTGGATCGGAGAGAGAGCCTCAAGATGGCGGATGAGTAAGAAGCAGGCAACGAAACTCTCTCTAAAAGTTACCATTGGAACACGAGAATATAGCGACCCGGAAAGCGCAGGAGGGGGGGAGATGCCTCCCCGAAACCCAGAGAAGTTCTGAAGCGCAATCTGGGACCCCCGGCACCAGTGACGGGTGACTTCCAACAAAGAAGACGGAAAGAAGGAGCAGACCGCGCGCGCGCACCTTCTAATATCCCGGGAGTTGGAGCGCCGGCGGAGGCTCAATTCTACGGACACACGGTGGCAGCTGGCACCCAGGGAGCCCCCACGGAGGATCCTGAGACAGCAGCGGGGCAGGGGAGCAGCGGAGAACGGCGCTGACCAGCGGTGAGTGTCTCTCAGCCACAGCTGCCCCGCGCCAGAGAGCGACCGGCCGGGCGCCATTGTGGGGGGTGTGGCGAAACTCAGAGCGGCTCGGAAACTGCTCTGGGAACTTGTGCTCCGGACAG